>OX940792.1:20801557-23201557 GCA_954870985.1 Trifolium fragiferum
AGAGCATCTCCAATGGTGATACCGTTTTGGGTATCATACATCATTAAAAAGCGGTCCCTACAATGCCATATAGTATTTATGCAACTCATACGTATTTTGCTCCAATGGTGATACCACTCTAGGTATCATACATTATTAACAAGTTATTAATTCTATTTAATTCGATATACAAAAAAAAAATGTAACATTAAATTGATGATACAGTACCTTAAATAAGGTACCGGTATCATCAATTTTGATACCCTCTATGCCACGTCATGAAACTCCAATGATAAAAAAAATAAGGTACGGATCATTAGTCTATGATACTCTCCATGATACCCTTATTGGAGATGCTCTTAGACCAGATCGACATAATTGACCATCCAAAGTAGGTATGACAATAAAACTCATATCCATGAGTATCCACTCGCCTCGCCCTAATTTTGACAAAGAAAATCGAAGTTGATTGGACAAAAATGATAAGTTAAAATTCGATGTATCCTCTATTTTTGTCAACAATGATTAATTTGGGGCTTTAGTTTGTGTAATTTGACTAAGAAAATACGACCTTAACTATATATCGTAGTTCAATGGATTCATGATATTATGTTTTGTTTCAAACTTGAGCAAATTAGTATGACAAAGTCAATCTTATTTATTCTAAGGTAGTAAATATGTTTACCTCCATTGAAATCAAACCTATTTCACTTCACACTTTGGATTAGGCATGATAGTGGGTTGGGACGGAGAGGAATTTTGTTGTACTCAAATCCAAATCTACAAAATTCGAGTATCCTCATACATGTCTTAATTTCAAACGGGGTGAAAAATAGAATCCCAAATCCATACCAAACACGGCTCGGGTATTCGTTTGGATTCGGATATTCCTGTTCCACTCTACCTCACATGAAATTGGATTACATTTTAATAATTTATTATTTAAAAAAAAAAAGTTGAAGGTCCGAAACTAATTTATTTCTGTTGGTATTTCAAGTGTGAGTTAAGTCCCACATCGGATAAAACAGTGGATGTTGAATGGTTTATAAGTGAGAGGACCCATAAACCTAACGCCTTAAGGTTTTGGGTTAAAGTGTGGTGTCTAACTCACTTGTGAAGTTGTTATTGAACCCAATGTGGATGATCCCCCTGGCTACCCCCTCTTGGTGACCCAACAGTGGTATCAGAGCCGATGGATCGACGAAGGGTTCGACCGGCTCCTTGTGTCGAAAGTCTTCCTGACAAAGGTACAAGTGTATGAATGAAGAAAGCTTCCGCTTGAGGGGAAGCATATCCAAGAATTGGATGGACTCACACTTGAGGGGGAGATTGTTGGTATTTCAAGTGTGAGTTGAGTCCCACATCGGATAAAACAGTGGATGTTGAATGGTTTATAAGTGAAAGGACCCATAAACCTAACGCCTTAAGGTTTTGGGTTAAAGTGTGGTGTCTAGTTGTTCAGGTTCCATAAAAAGAGACTAACTAAACGCTTCCGTATATTTTTGCTGTGCACTCTAATTCCCAACAACTGGCATCAGAGCTTCGGTTCTTTTGTGGAATTAATTTGTGGTGAACAATGGAAGTCAACACAACTCTTATGGTGACCTTGAATGGGTCAAATTATGCCCTTTGGAAAAGTAAGATGCAAGATCTGCTTTATGTGAAGAATTTTCATGAACCTGTGTTCGCTACAAAGAAGCCAGAAAACAAGACTGAAGATCAGTGGACTTTGCTACACAGACAAGTGTGTGGTTACATTCGTCAGTAGGTTGATGACAACGTTTTGAACCACATTAGTGGGGAGAAACATGCAAAATCATTATGGGATAAGCTTGAGCAGTTGTATGCGAAGAAAACGAGTAATAACAAGATGTGTCTTATAAAGAAGATGCTGAGTTTGAAGCTCCAAGAAGGGACTTCGTGTGCAGATCATTTGAATACTTTCCAAGGAATTATGAATCAGCTGTCTGCTATAGGTATCAAATTTGATGATGAAATTCAAGGGTTATTTCTTCTTGGTTCCTTGCCTGACTCGTGGGAAACGTTTAGAATGTCATTGTCCAATTCTGCTGCTGATGGTGTGTTGTCAATGGACTTTGTTAAAAGCAGTATTTTGAATGAGGAGATGAGAAGAATGTCTCAAGACTCTCCTTCACAGTCAGAGGTAATTGTTGCTGAATCAAGGGGGAGAAACAAAAATCGGTATCCAGGTAATAAAGGTAAAGGCAGAAGCTATTCGAAGAACAGGTACATAAATGTTGAGTGTTACAACTGTGGTAAAAAGGAGCATTTTTAAAAGGGCTGTAAATCTTTGAAAAAGGAGGATAAGGACAATGATAAAGATGGTTCAGATGGAGAGAGTACTCATCTGTTATTAGATGACTTGCTTCTTGTTGAAGAGCATGATATTGTTAATGTTATTGATAGTGCATCTAATTGGGTGATTGATAGTGGTACTTCAGTACATGTCACTTCCAGAAGAGATATTTTCAGCTCATATACTTCAGGTGAATTTGGTGATGTGAAATTAGCACATGAAGGCGTGCTAAAGTGTATTGGCCTTGGAGATGTTAATTTAGAGATGGCTAATGGTAGCAAGTTAACTCTCAAGGATGTGAAACATGTTCCAGACATTCGGTTGAATTTACTTTCCGTGGCTAAACTATGTGATGAAGGTTATAACAACTTGTTCTCACGGGACACTTGGAAATTGACCAAGGGTTCTGTGGTTGTTGCTAGAGGTAGAAAGTGTTCTACTCTTTATGTTGCACATGCAAAAATAATTAAAGATGTGCATGATGAATCAACTGAGAAAGTTGAGTTATGGCATAAGAGGTTATGTCACATGAGTGAGAATAATATGGTTGAGCTGAGCAAGCGGAATGTGTTGTCTAACATGAGAAATCCACATTTGAAGAAATGTGATGGTTGTTTTGTTGAAAAGAAGAGTAAAGCTTCTTTTAAGATTCACTCACCTAGAAGACCAGAAATTCTTGATTTGGTACATAGTCATTTATGCGGCCCTATGAAGACAAGGACAGTTGGGGGTAGTGCATACTTTCTGACATTTGTTGATGACCATTCAAGAAAGACTTGGGTCTATACCTTGAAGAGTAATTTAATGCCTCAGTTGAAAGTGAAACTGGGAAGAAGTTGAAGTGCATACGCACAGATAATGGAGGTGAATATTTGAGAAAGCTTGAAGCTTATTGTAGAGAGAACTGGATTAGATATTAGAGGTCTCTACGTTGGAATGGTGTTGCTGAGAGGATGAGTAAAACATTGGTGGAAAGAGTTAAATGTTTGTTGTCGCAGACAGAGCTTTCAGAATCGTTTTGGGGAGATGCATTGAGCACAGTTGTGCATGTCCTGAATCTTTCACCATGTGTGTCCTTGCAACATGAAGTATCAGAGATGATTTGGTCAGGTAAGAATGTTTCTTATGACCACTTACGTGTTTTCGGATGTAAAGCATCCGTAGAGAATCAACAGTGTGTGTTTATTGGCTATGGCCTAGATGGAGTTGGTTACAGGTTTTATGATCCTATTATGAAGAAACTTATCAGATGTTGTGATGCTGAGTTTAGAGAAGACCAGCGGTTGAAAGACATTGATAGAGTTAAAGAGGATGATCCAACTCATCATGAAGACCGTGAAAGTTGTCACGGAGAAGAGATGTATTCAGATGTTGAAGCTGATGCACAGGTAAAAACCACCCAAAAAGAAAAGTCTTGGAAGAGGTACACTGTTGAAGAACTTGTTGTTATAAGTGATGTTAAAGTTCCTGCATTGGTTGAAGATGCATATGACAAGATGATTGAGACTTGCGGCATAGTTGTCGGAATGACAACTGATTGCCCCACTTGAGTCGTGAGGGGAAGAATGTTGGGTGGATCCCTCCTCAAGTGGGAACCACATACAAGTTAAAAGAAAAAAAAAATAGAAAAGAAATAAAACAAAAAAAAGGGTTTTGTTTTTGTTGTTGGGCTTGAGCCCACGTGTGATGTGTGTGTGGTATAAAGTGTGGATTCAAAATGGAATCCTAGTTTTTGCAAAAACCTGATTGTTGTTGTGCGTGCAAGGTGCAACAAAGTGAGAATTGCAATTTGTGCAATTAAGCTACAGTAGCCCTACTTGAAAGCCAAGTGTGCAAGAGGCACACTTGTGTTGAGAAAAACATAGAGAGCATCACGACAGAGAGAAAAGATTTGGTACCGGTGATAAAATTGTGTTCGACAAACGTTTTTCGTTTCGGTTGAAATTTGAGTATGTTATTTTTGTCACTTTGTTAGTTACTTAGAGAATTGTTCTGAGTAGTTTTGTCTTCTCTTTGTGTCAGTTTGGATACCCACTTGTTGTGAGGTTGTTAGCTCTCTTGTTGTTAGTTTACCATAGGTGTTGGTGACTATTATATGTTTGTCAGTTCCTAGAGAAATTAGGAAGACATTGGTTGTACTCATTATTTGATAATAGTGGAGTTTTTGATTGGTCTGCACGACCCGTGGTTTTTTACTCTCATGTTGAGGGTTTTCCACGTTAAAATTGCGGTGTCCTTATTTACAGTTTTTACTCCTTTTATTGTTGTTATTGTTGGTGTTGGCTGTGCTGGATTATTTGGTTGTTCAGGTTCCATAAAAAGAGACTAACTAAACGCTTCCGTATATTTCTGCTGTGCACTCTGATTCCCAACAATTTCAACATTAAGTTATAACCCGAGTTGCCTCCTTAATACCCTATCTTTCTTAATAAAGTAAGGACAAAAATGATTTAACTTATCAATATTTATTTAGAGTGCATTTGACCTAGCTTTTTTAAGTATAAAAGTTACTTTGACTTTACCGTTAAAAATAAAAACTTTACAAATATATCTAAAGTCGTTTGATAATCTTATTCAAGACCCACAAAATCTCTCTAAATTGGAAGAAAAACTAATTGAACTTACAATAATAACCCGTAATGAACAAGCTAGAAAAAAAAAAAGTCAAACTCTCGAGTTTTAAATTAAAAACAAATTGAACTTAATGGAACAAATTAAATTGCTAGTAATTGTTAAACGAGCCGAACTCAAACTAAAAAAAAAATCATATCAAATTCAAACTGAGTTTCAAGGTGAATCAATTCTTATCAAATCACGATAAACTCATATATGTTTGAGTCTACACGTTAAGTACGTTTGGGCTAGAAAATAACCCAAAGAGTTGCACACGTACTCGCTGACTTCTTCAAGCTACAGGCTTTGTGAGCTCATAATTTTGTGCAATCAAAGGTACTAGTATGTTAGCCCGTGAAATTCACGGGATTATTTTCTTTTTTAATATTATTAAAATGTTTGTTTTAAAATACTATTTGAGAAATTTGTTCTTAAATTTTATGATGAATTGAAATAATTTTTGCATGATATATGTTTTAGAATGTTACATGATAGAGTGTGATAAAGAGTATTCATTTGCTTTCCGTTCTACACTATTATGAGATTCTTTCTCTCATCTTCATCCTTAAGACTATATATATATATAGGAACCCTATACATATAAAATAATTATAAATTCTATTATATTTCAAATAAATATATCACAATATATTTTGACCGTTGATTTTATTTTCAAATGAAAATATGTTATGGTTTTTCATGTCCTTGGAGACTTTTTGGGAGGGGCTCCATCAACAAAAAATAGTTGTTAATTCTATATTATTTTTATAATGAATATCAATAAAATTCTCGTGTTCATTTATCACTATCCTCTACAAACATTTTTCTTCATGGTGAACCAATTTTCATCGTGCTAAATAGAATTTTGAATAAGGAATTCTCGTGGATAAAATATGAAAATATTGATAAGCCCGGCAATCGGAATTCAAATTTTGATTAGTCAATGTGTATTTACTTGGATTCAGGTTTATGAAAAAAAAAAAAAAAAAAAAAAAAAAAAAAAAAAAAAAAAACTTGGATTCAGGTTTCTTCGCACTCACTCAAATTCCACAAAACCCTATTCAGCATTTCAAACACCAACGTGAAATTCGTCTCCAAAATGGGTGGTACATCAAAATTCTTACTACTGCTCTTACATTTCATTCATACCCTTTTTCTGTTTCTTTTTACCTCACTTTTTCTTACGTTTTTGCGTTTTTTTTTTTTTAAACTCAGGAGTGGAAAGAGAAGAGAAAGTGTCATTAGAGCTTAGTGAAGAAATTCTTCAAAGTATGGAAGTTGGAATGTCCTTCAAAGACTACGTCAGTAATTTCTATCATTCTGTTTTTGTTTTCGTTTTTTGTTGTTTAACCAAATTGAACATTAGGGTTTTTTAGTTTGTAATTGGGTTTATTGTTCTTTAATTTTTTACAGAATGGTAGAATTAGTTCCATGGATTTTCATAGGACATCGAGTTATCTAGTTACTGCTAGTGATGATGAATCCATTCGTTTATATGATGTTGCTGCTGGAACGTAAGCCCCAATTTTATTTTATTTATTAATTTTTTTTAATTATGTAAGCAATTCATTGATTCATATAGAAAGAACTTATTGAATTTGTTATAGTTGCTGCAGTCAACATTTTTTATAATTCTGCTCTTTTTGCTAGTTGTTTGTTGATTGCTTAAACACATGCGACACCGCTTATTTCGTTTTTATCGTTTGAGTTCGACTGTGTGGTATTAGTCATTCCTTAAAATTAAGCGATATTAACAATATAGGCAACAAAAATTGATTGCTTTTTAATAAAAAAAAAAACTCTATGTCTTGATAGTAACCAAACAACTGTTTCAGAAGATGGGGAAAATATGCATTGATATCAAACGGTTTGATAGGAAATGAAACAGATGCAAAGATAACTAAATCCATCTACAATGGAGGTGAACTGCGTTTTGAGGAGGATGCTGGAGCAGGAGGCTTGCGCACGAGAGGTCAATAGCGGCGGTGGCACAAGCCGCAAATAATGGTAGTGACTTGGGGCTCTCGCCTACTTCCAGGTTCCGCTTTGATTGATGTGTTCTCTGCTTTTTTGGTTTCGCAATGGAGATGATGTGGAAGATGTTGAGAACAAGGGAGGTAGAGCCAGCCGCCAGGGCTGGAGGTTTGGGAAAAAGAGGGAGGATCAGGGGAAGGGGAAAGTGAATCGGAAGAAAAATGTGGAATTGAAAGGTGGGGGCTACAAGAACCATGGTCTATGCCTCCATGGGAAGTGGAATCTTATCGAAGAGGGAAGCGAGTTGAGGAAAATTGTTCTGTTTTTCCTATGCCTCCATGGGAGGTGAATTCTTATTGGAGAGGGAAGCGAGACAGACAGAGAGTTGAGTAAAAATGTTCTGTTTTGGAGGGTCAAATTAAGGGATAATAGCTTAAGACTCTGACGTTGGGGTGGAACTTCAAAAGATTTCTTAAAACTGACCTGGAAAACGTTGGCATACCAAAATTGTTAAGCAACCGAAGTCCAATTTAGGATTGGAGATGTTTTCATATTATTTACAAGACAAGATCATATCACAAGTAGATGTGAACTCTTGTACCAAATTGGGATTCTTAACATTTGTAACATGACCTGGATGCTATATTCGTAAGTAGATTGTTGAGTAACTTACTACAATGAAGAAATTTAATTATGTTATTATCCATGTTGTTGAATTCTTTGAAACTACATTTTTTTTGCAACTTTATATATTAGTGTATTTTGTTATGTCATCCATTTGGTTCTAGACATTCATTTTTTCACTCTATTAATTGATCTATGTATTTATTAATTCATCAACATGAAATTTTGAGATTTCTTAATTGTTACCAGATGTTTGAAGACAATTAACAGCAAAAAGTATGGAGTTGATTTGGTTTGCTTCACATCTCATCCTACAACTGTCATTTACTCTTCGAAGAATGGTTGGGATGGTATGTGTTATACTTGTTTCCATCTTTGTTGATCTTTGTTAACTTAGTAAATTTTGTATATGTTACTAATATGATAAAAATCGATCCAGAATCTTTGCGGCTTCTATCATTGCATGATAACAAGTACTTGAGATATTTCAAAGGTCATCATGACAGGTTTGTTATATACATTCCAATCTCAAATTGTATGCTGCAGGGTTCATGTATGTACATTCCCATTTTATCATATAAGAAAATAAATATTTGTTCTTTTTTCTAGGGTCGTCTCACTTAGCTTGTGCTCTCGGAAAGATTGCTTTGTATCCGGATCTTTAGATCGAACTGTTTTACTATGGGATCAAAGGGCCGAGAAGTGCCAGGTAGTGGCATTTACACACTACTGATTGCGTATTTCTATGTCCTTTTGTATCTAATACATCATATAACTTTTCTAGGGGCTTCTTACTTTGTTTAAAAACTAAATAGGGACTTCTACATGTACAAGGAAGACCTGCTATATCATATGACGATCAAGGCCTTGTCTTTGCAGTAGCATTTGGAGGATACGTAAGAATGTTTGATGCACGGAAGTATGAAAAGGTTTGCAAATTTTACATGAAACTATGTATAAAACTCATAACTTTTATTTTTGGCTTGTTAGTTACTAGTTAGTAATGCTATTTGTGACATACTTTTATAATCTAATATGGTGTAATTCACTCTACAGGGCCCCTTTGAGATATTTTCTGTTGGGGGAGATATTTCTGATGCGAATGTTGTGAAGTTTAGTAATGATGGGAGACTCATGCTTTTAACAACTGCAGATGGGCATATCCACGTTCTTGACTCATTCCGTGGTACACTTGTCTGTATCTTCCCTACTTTCCTCAGCCCATTTATTTCATTCAATTGTTTAATATCTGCTTTGAAAGGCTATTTATGTGATTGCTCTCCTTTATCATGTGTACACAGTTATCCACATATAATGTCACGCCTGTCTCATGCAATGCCACATTAGAAGCTTCTTTCAGCCCTGATGGGATGTTTGTAATATCAAGTAAGAGTTTTTGGATTACCCAAAACTTTTCTAGTAATTATGCACTTATTAACTCATTGATTATATCAACTATATTTTTCATCGTCCATGTTTTCTGTGCATGAAATGTAGAACTATTACGCTTACGAGTTTCGCCGGTATTTCATGCCTTAGATTATGTTTTAAAAGAAAACTTTACAACCAATATGGTTATTTTCCAAAACTTTTGCTTCACAAGTAATATTTTCAATCTGTCCCATCATGCATCCAATCCTGTGGGCTTCTGTTCACTTTCTGCCAGGTTTGTTATCCTAAATTTTTAAGCCTGAATTTTGCAGGTTCTGGGGATGGTAGCATCTATTCATGGAATGTTCGGAGTGGCAAAGAAGTATGATAATCTATATTCTTACTTTTTTCTGCATTTGATAACTTATTTTTTACTTAACTTGTACCTTCAATATAGTTTATTCTCTAGTCAGGATCATATGCTTAGGTTGAGCAACTTTTACATGTTCATCTTTGCATTCTCTTGTTTTTCCTCTTTTTATTGAGATAATTTCAAGAATGCCTTATTCTTTCATTGTGAATGTTTAAATTGCAAATTGTGTCTAATTAGAAGACAACACTCGTTAACCTATATATTTAATTAAGTCGAAGACAACACTCATTAACCTAATGGTCATGGATGTGATCATGAAG
This sequence comes from Trifolium fragiferum, assembly GCA_954870985.1. Lineage (NCBI taxonomy): Eukaryota > Viridiplantae > Streptophyta > Magnoliopsida > Fabales > Fabaceae > Trifolium > Trifolium fragiferum. Next base: position 20,811,129 of record OX940792.1, read on the forward strand.
GAACTTTACTAGCAATATAAAGGATTCAAGTTCTAGAGTAACTCTTGAATTTTGGGTTGGGCCTAACTCAACCTTACAAAACCGACTTTTAAGGTGATTGCCTCCACTTATAAATATATTCTCAGGCTATTTCTCAACTAATGTCATGAAATTAACATTGAGTTCACTCTCTCCAATTTTGCGGATGCTAATATGCATAGATCATTTTTTAGGCATGACGGAAGAATTCGCCAAGAAAAACCTGTTGGCCAATGCCGGATCATACCTAAAGGAGACAGTGCTCTCAAATATAACCATTTACACAAAAATACAATTTCTATATGGTATCTAACAATCTTTTATGAGTGGAAGAATTAGAATCAAAAGATCTTTTTCTAGAAAATGTACTATGCATATTAGCATAACAACATTGAAGAGAGTGAAGTCAATATTAATTCCATGATAAAATTTTGCAGCTAGCTCCAATGTCTCTGCACACCCGGTACACTTGGGAGATTTATGCGTGAATTTTTTGACTCTTTTGATTCTAACAACCGTTTCCGAATTCTTCCACTCCAAAAAACTAAAGGAAATTTGTGGAGTGCAAGGCTTGAAGCTCCTATTTCAATGGAAAGATTGCTAGAGACATTAGATATTGGCCATTCAGTGGCATGCCTTGTGCTTGAACTAGAACTAGAACTAAAGGTCCTCTTCCCCGAAATGATTCTGGATGGATGAACCATTGATAGTAGCATTAAACACAAAAAATCATTGGTGGCAGCCTCTCGGTAGTGTACTACTGAAACATAGAATTAGAGACAGGTGATAATTGTATGCAGAGTAGAGATATGGCTTGAAAATATGTTTTATAAGTGGGATATATCCTCACCTCAAAAACCGGCATTAAGGTGAGGATTGGCCCCACTTATAAACATATTTTCAGGCCATCAATGTGAGGCTCTTAACAGTAACCTCCCTAGGAAGTACTTTATCTAACCACCAACCCTTGTTGAAGGGTTAGTTTCATAGCCATATGTCTGTATGCGTATCCAACTAAGAGTCGTGAGATATAACCTGAAAAAATATTTATAAATGAGAGATAACATACACCTTTATTACAAGCAAGATTTATAGGCTTGAGTTAGACAATTAAAATTCTAAGATGGTATCAAGAGCCCTTGGGTTACCCGCTATCGGGCCACTCGGGTCATGCTCTAGATATTTAGACTTGGATGTGAGGGGTGTGTGTTCAGAGTTTCACATTTTATGATATATGGATGTGAGGGGTGTGTGTTCAGAGTTTCACATTACTATAGCAACTTTTGAAAATGTATCACTTAATGCTATAATCCATAAAGGATGTGTTTTGATATATCGTGTGCACCTATAATATAGATTTTGGCATTGCATTTGATGGGATGGGAGTCAGTAGTGATGTTTGTTTTTCTGCAAATAGTATTCATTTTGTCTATCTTTTAATCTTTTATCTGCTTGATTATCTAGAGAATAGCAGACAACATGCTGTTATGACACATATGAGAGGTTTTACTTTTATGAATGAACCTCATATCTCTGTATCTTTATTGATAAGTATGTAAGCAATTTGGGAACCCTCACTAAAAGTTAGTTATCAAAGGAGAAGAACTAAGACACTTAAATACCCTATTGAGCAGTGAGCAGGCCATACTACTTGATGTCAAACTTAGACATCCCTTAATAGTGATAATACCCAACTGCCTATCGTACTACCAACACCTAGGCTAGGATACCAATTGATAAATATCTAAGCATTTAGAGAACCCTCCCTTAAAAAAGCTAGTCATCAAGGGGGAAGGAAGAACCAAGCCATTTAAATACTTCACCGAGTATTCCACACTACTTGATATAGAATCCCATGATGCCCAGGTCCCTATGATTTGTTTTCACCCCTTAGAGAACAGAGGCAGATCAACCCAGAAAGTGAAATGCTAGAACCAAAATGAAAGATGGATCAATGATAAAAATGGAGAAAAATAGTTACATTATAAGTGCTGCACATTGAGAAAGGCTCCTGCTACAAAATTATAGGATGGAAATTGAACAGAATAACTAACCTACACAAACAAAATAGTCCTCACCCAGACCAAGCCTAACCACTACTCCCCAATTATCTCATATACCGCCTTCTGACCTCCCCACGTTTCCATTATATGGATATCTACCCCAACTCCATTTGCCACCTGCCCTTTTTGTTATTCCCCTTCTATCCGCTCATTTGGTCTCCTTGCTCCCGTTCTATAAGACTTTCCCAATAATGGGTCTGTTACCCTATCTAATATCTAATATTAGAAAGAATAAAAGACTTGTTTTTATTGATATTGATGTTGGATATTTCGAATCATAATTTTCAAGCAAACCATTACGCTATAAACTTTTGAAATTACAGTGTAAATTGTACTTGCCATTGCAATATTAATGCTTTTATCTATCCTGTCTAGGTTGCAAGTTGGAGGAGTGCAACTTCTGATACCGGACCTCCTGTTATAAAGTGGGCTCCTGGGAGTCTTATGTTTGCGACTGGATCATCTGAGTTGTCATTTTGGGTTCCAGATTTGTCTAAAATAGGAGCTTTTGTCGTAAAAAAGTAGAAACCTCTACACAAAGAAGCTATTGTTTATCGCACAACCAACTGAAAGATTATATTTTGTTAATCCTACCGACACTTTGCCATGATTTGTATATATTCTTCTTCAAAGGGCGACAGATATTTCAGTGAGCCTCCGAAACAATACAAGTTAAAATAGCTGAATGTTTATGTATGTTATATGTTATTTTTGCACTTTCATCCTTGCTGTAGATGTTACTTGATTATAGTTGCTCAGTTACTGTCCTTCCTGTTTGCACTTTGCAAGGGGCAAGCAACTCCAAATGCACTCGTATGCTGATGTGCCTAAGTTAATTATGAGCTTGTTCTGCTTTTTCAAAACATAATACTCCCTCCGTACCAAATTATAAGTCACTTTGAGAAAAAAAATTGTACCAAATTGTTTTGGATCAGATGCTTCATATTATACATTTATACATGTTCTACTACAACAAAAATTACCCGTTCTAATTAACTTTTTCAACCAGTTATGTTTCACAACATTGTCTAGTGTTTGCAGCTTCTATAATTTACGTTTGTTAGAACAGAAGACAAAATGATGAGATCGATGGAGGCAAAATAAAGGTGGCTTCTCTTCCCACCTCTATGACTCTTTTTCATCCCCTGCTGCGGAAACATTTCGAAAAATACGTTCTGAAGTTAGCTTTTTTGTGTAAATTTTATTGAAATTTACACTATAAAAAATTCGGAAAACGTTTCTCAAGTAGAAAGAGAAATTTGGGGGGTGAAGAGAAACCATCCAAAATAATTGAGAGAGTCAAAATAATAAATCAACATGTGCCATGAGTGGTAAATGTTCAGGTCTCTCATGTGCCATGATCGGTGGAGTAATTAATTTTTTTGAAGTGTCTCTATCAACATGTGCCATAAGTGGTAAATGTTCAGGTCTTTTATGTGCAATGTTTGCCCAAAAATATAATTGGCAAAGACTAATGAAATTGTATCTACCAATGGTTATTGCTTTGATTTGCAATCGGCAAAAACTGTTCAAAACATCGACATTAGTACTTAAACTATGGTGGAGAAATGATATATTAGTGTTGAACTAAACAGTTAGAATAATAGGAGAAAATAAACGGTATGACTTTGGTTGTGGAGAGCAATTAAAGAGAAGAATATGATGAGATGAAGTGAATGAGAAAAAATGGGGAGGAATTTACGGTATACTAGTGGCTTAGGATTTTTTTTCGATAAGTGAAAATATTATTAATAGAGCTCAAACTAGCATCATTGTAAGAAAACTCTACCCACCTTCTATGAAGGGTTGCAGAGACCTCACACTATCATTTGCTCGAAGAATGTGCTAACAAAAAACAATACAAAGTCACCAAGACAAACACTAAAAAACAACTCCAACAAGCAAACACCTCAAAGCCTAGTATCTCCTAAAGCCTAGAAACTCCTAGATTGTCTCCACAACAACACAGCAAACAAGGAGGCAACACTAAAGACAAAAACAAAAGTACTACTAGGCCTACACAATATACACGGTATATAAAACAACCCATAAGCACACACTAGGCAATGGAGACAAACACCTTTTGACAAACACCTGACAATACAAAGACTCAATTACCATCAAAAGGAGCCAAACACTAGGCAATGAAGACAAACAACACAACCAAGCACTCCACACTACACCTCTACAAACACACAAAACAAACAGCCAGCCCTGCAACCATATATGAACTATTGACCTTGAGACCAATGAATCCAGCTATCACACGAGCTTGAGCCCCTTTTTGCCAGGGCATCTGCTAAATCATTTGCTTCTCTATTAACATACACAAACTCCACATTCTTAATTACTAACAACAGGTTGTTTAGCTTATTACAAGCAAATCTCATGTTCCAGGGACAAGAATCTCTATTATTTACCCAAGCTAAAGCATTCTTAGAGTCAGATTCTATGACTATAGAGCCATTTATTAGCCATTCCTTGTCTAGAGTCTGTTCCAAAGCAAAAACAATAGCTAAAAATTCAGCTTCATTAGAGTCCCTAATACCAATTGGAACGGCAAACTCAGCAAAAACAACTCCACAATGATTCCTCAAAATACCACCAATGCCTGCTGCCCCCGGTTTACCTCTAGAGGAACCATCGACATTCCACTTCCAAACATTTACTAGTGGCTTAGGATATTGGGAATAACGATGGTATGACCATAAGCTAATCTTGGGTGGTCATATCATATGACTAATATTTTTTTGGGTTAATAAGCGAGTTTTGCGTTACTCCCCTATAATTTTTTTTTGCTTTTACCTCCTGCAAAGTAGGCGAGTTTTGCGTTACTCCCCTATAATTTTTTTTTTTTGCTTTTATCCCCTGCAATGCGTTTTTTTTTTTTTTTGCAGTTCATTGCACCCCTGTAATGTTGTTTTGTTTTACTCCCCGGGGGTAAAATGAACTGCGAAAAAAAATAAATAAAAATTATATGGGGTAATGCAAAACTCGCCTACTTGGGGTAAAAGCCTATTAACCCCTTTTTTTTTTTTTTTTTTTTTTTTCTTTTTGCAGCGTTCACTTGTTGAAACTTTTTTCACTTCGCGTACAATTTATTTCAAAGAGCTTATGGCGTCAAAATTCTTTCATGACAATTTTTAGGATTCTAGCCGTCAAATGTTGAACTTTTGAATATCCAGACTTTTTGCACCAAACATCTCGGAGAGTCTTGCCCAAAGAAACAAAGATATAGTACATACTTGGGGCCAAGACTACTATAAATGTTTCTTGAATCTTGTCTTGGCTGTTGTGCTATCTAAGATTGCCTTATATTTGTTCGAAGGAAAATAACAAAATTCTTGTATTATAAGAGTCAGGGTTTAGCTGCCTTAATTGGGTATGTGCCGATTATTCAGATTTTTATGACATTGATGTGGCGGGCAAGGTTGATTGTGCGGGGGAGACAAGATATTACGTTATAATTAGGTGAATAACTGTTTATCAAATCGTTGTAACTAGTGAATTGGTCGTTTTAAGAATTGGTGATGAATTTCTTTTAAGATGGCACTCGATAAAAATAAAGTGTTTTTTCCGAAAGGTAGCAATAATAAGAGGTTCCCTCATATTATTTGGTTGGCAACGACGAAGTGCATATGGAGAAAGGGCAATGACATATTATTTCGAGTAGAATTTATCCGTCTCTTCTATAGTGGACCAAATTATTTATATAGCTTGGTTTTGGTACATAGGAAGGGGCAGGTTTAATGTTAATGTATCTTTTTTCTGATTGGTGTAAAAGTCCTCTAGATTGCTTTCATTGACTTTGTGTGTATCGTTTTTGAATTGTAAGGGTTGAGTATCCATTATACTCCTTATAATTCAATTTTGCTTATAAAAAAATAGAATATCTAACCTACACAGACAAAATAATCCTCATCCAGAACAAGCCTAACCAATACTCTACAATCTTCTCATATTTTCACAATTAAAATACAACAAAACTAATTTTAACAGTTTCACTAGCCATCAAAATCTCACATTACAAGCACACCTATGTACTTAGAAAATTGATTGAAGAAGACCACAGCTAAAAACAAACAATAACACCAGCTTGTTTGCCAAAAGCCACACACCAAAAACAAAACAACGTTGTAACAAGCCAAACTCTACAACCAGTAATAGCGCTATCAAACAGTACCTCTGACTAGCCTACCACATGATGCAATCCAACATATCCCATTCAACACTTTACCATACACTCCCATGAATCAGAAACGTGAACCTTCCCTTAGCCAATGCATCAGTAACTTCATTAGCTTCTCTATTTGTACAAATAAATAGCACATTTTCAGGACCAAAACAATATTTATGAATTTATTACAATAAAATTAGGCGAATCTTATTTCGAATGCGAGTACTTAAAAGTTTATAACAAAACACACATAATAATGATGAAATTAAGAAAATGGTAGCATCACAACTAGCTTGACCTTCGATGTTTCAAAGATTTCTAAGGTGGTTCAACAAGTTATCAACATAATTATCTTGTAATTTGGTATTGACAAACAAGTCCTTCATCTCTTTAATCTTTTCCCGGTAGATCCTTCCCTCTTCTTCAAGCATAACTAGTCTAATCGACGCAGCCACCGAGTCACTTGTGAATGAACCATCCCGTTCATCCCTAGGCACTGAGTAACCCATCTTCTTTTCCTCCAACACCCTCGCATTTATTCCTTGGTCTGCAAGAAAAGTTAGTAGCACAAGTGGCTTTTCGTTTTGAACAGCCTCCACAACCGATGTCCAACCTGCATGAGTCAAGAACCCACCAACTGCCATGTGACCCATTATTTTCACTTGCGGAGCCCAATCAGTGCATACCACTCCGCGCCCTGTGGTTCGTTCCTCAAACCCTTCTGGCAACTGCAACACCACATTGTCATTTGGCCCACGTCGAACCCTAAGGACCCAAAAGAACGGAAGCTTTGATTCCTCCAACCCAATAGCTATCTTAGTGACTTCTTCTTGACTTGGTTTTGCTTCACTACCAAACGCCACATATAATACCGTGCTACGTGGTTGCTTGTCCAACCACTCTTTTATCCACAACCATGTGTTGTCCCCGTTGCTATAGTCAACACCCGTGCTAGGGAGTTGACCAACAGGGACAACTGGTTTGTGGTGAATTTTTTGAAGCACTTGAAACCATTCAGATTCAAACTTGGTACAACCGCGAATCAAAATGGTTTCACAATTCTGCATACAACAACAAGCACGATAAATGTCAGAATACCCTCCTGAGTTGTTATTAAAAAGAATATCTGCAATCTTCATAATCTCAAAGTAACGGTATGCCACAGTAGTCTGAAACGGAACCCATGAAGGAGCAACGGTAAAGTCCTCCGGCTTTGTTCGACCCGGATCATTACCCAAGAGAACCGAAACCGGTCCCAAAAAGCCCATGAAGGGTGCAGTAAAAATGGTGAAAAAAGCACATTTTATACCCAGTTTGGATGCCACAGGACCCAACCAAAAAGGCAAAAAATCATGGAAAATCCAATCAACATTAGAAGATTCAAGAAAATGTGTCAAAGGCTGTTCAAGTTTGTCAAAGGCAGTCTTAAGATGTTGAACAACATCATAAGGGACATCTGTTGTTGCCTCTGCATTTTCAGGTAGGTTGTCAACTTTTGGCATTGGAAGTTTCACAAAATTGATGAGAGGAGCAATTTCTGGTGGGAGTTTAGGGAGGCGTTCTATGTTTCTTGGAGTAGAAACGTAGCTTACTTGGTGACCCTTTTGTGCTATAAGTTTGGCTAATTCAAGATATGGAATCATGTGACCAAAGGCTAGCCATGGAAACATTACTATATGAAGTGGTTTTGCTTCATCTCTAACTACATCCATGGTGGACTAAGATAGCTAGGATTGTTGATGGAAGAAAACGCAATAACGTTCTTATACATATATACAAAATTGATAACGCTACTCACTCCGTCCCAAAATAAATGACTTAATTTTGACTTAAATACTATTCATCTGATATATTTTGACCTTGTTTTTCTATTAATATATACATGTAAATATTAATATATAAAATGTTATTTGATTTGTTTCGATGAATATTTTTAAAATATACAATTTTTAATATTAGATAATAAAAGATATTAATAATCAAAATTGTACATTTGCAAATGTGGACAAACAATTTAATCCCTACTTTACAAAATATAATCAAAAGTGAACAATAAAAGTGAATGTATTTGGTCTAAATTTTGGATCAAATACATTCATTTTTGTTAGCCAACTTTTGCTTTTATTTTGTAACAGAAAAAATATTTATTTTAGGACAGAGGACTATATAAACTTTTTGGAAATCCTTTTAGAAAAATACTTTTTGGAAATTGTTTATTAAATACTTTAGAAGTTAAAATATTTATTGATTCAATGGATCACTTTGACTCATTTTAATTTTTTTATTGATAAAGTATAGAATTATATTTGACCAAAATAAAAAAGTATAGAATTATATAATTTTACATTTGACCACAAGTTTTTAATCAAAGGTCAGTCAAAAGAAAAGTTTTTAATAAAAGTTACTCCCTTTGAACAAAAAAAAAGTATATACTTCCTTAATAAAGGAAGCCTCTATTATGCACCCTTTTTTAAGGATCCATTGGTGCACCCCTCTATTTTACTTGCTATAGCAGGTAGCAATATTTGTACAGTGGGGCCCACAAGAAAGGAAAAAATAAATTTTTAAATAGAAATTAGTTGATTACATATTTATCCTTGGATTGATTCTCAATTTCTTTCTTTCATTGATTTGCAGAAAAATGATCATCTTTCTCTTCTTTCCCAAGTGCCAAAACACATTCTCATCTACTCTCAAAGGCACTGTTTGTAATTAAATTATTTAAAAATTAGTTTATATAATATTAAAAAAAGTAAATTACTCAATTAAAAATTGAATTGCAAAAAATAAAATTAAAGAAGTTTAATCCAAATCTGGCAACTTCATATTTGGGTTCACCATACTCAACAACTACATTATCATCCTCAATTTGTTTAGCATTTTCCATTTATCATCATCTTCATCGCTAAGTATGGTGTTAGTCATATTTTCAACGGAAACCTGCTGTGGTGGTGATTGGTTTGGTTTTCTTCTTATTATTTTTTAATAAAATATAATATTATAGATTTATGAGGTGGGGAGGTGAAATGAGTAAAGTGGTTCGGTTCGGTTTTGAGCATATAAATCATTCTAATTGCGAGATAAAATTGCATACGGTTTGGTTTGGTTCGGTTGGTTTTTAAAAAGTCATCCAAATCAATCTAAACCAAACCAATGCGGTTAGGATTGGTTCGATTTCTGCGGTTTATCACGATATAAAAAATATGACAATATTACTAACATGTTACAAAATAAACATCGAAAATGTTAATTTATTTGATTGTTTACATGATATAATATGCATATACATAAATTGCATACACAAAAGAACTTATTTTTAATACGAATAGTATAGTTCTGAATCGCGTGAAATTATATGCTTTTGACAACCTATTATTTTATGGACTCAATTTGCATTTGACTTGCTAAGTTTGACTAGGTAATAAGTTGATTGCTACTAGTTGATATAGTTAATTTAACTTTTGCGGTTTGGTTTTCTAAAATGAAAACCGCAAACCAAATCGTGCGGTTTAGAAGAAAAATGATCTGTGCGATTTAAACTAAATACGATTTTTTGCGGTTTTTAGTTTGAATTGGTTCAATTTACTGTTTTACTTTTGGATTCATTCGGGCACGATCTTCCCTAATGTACACTTGTTGATAATTGATATTAGTATTTGATTTGATAATTGGAATGGAATTTGACGGTTGTGTTCTTTTTTTCTACCATGTAGTTGATTTTTTTGTTACAAATTTGTGAGTGTTTTTTTACTACTTAAAAATTTGTGAGTTGATTTACTTGTTAATTTAGATTTAAAATTGTTAAAATTAACCTAATTAATTAATTTATATTATTGAAAAATTGAATTCAGATTTTTAATTAATTGATTAATTAATTTTGATTGAAGGTTTTAAATAAGGGGCATTTTGGTACTTGTGAATTATATAGACCGATTGTAATACAAGTTTCCTAGAAAATCTAATTTATTTCGAATTTTATCAATTCGACCATTTAAAATCACTTATTGGACTGACAAACAAATGAATTTTTTTTTAATGATCGGACTCTATGTATAGACGAATTGTAATAACAATCTCTTCGAAAACATAGTTTTAATAAAAGGGTCATCAAGAGTGACTGAATATTTGAATCGGACTCTGTATGTATAGACGAATTATAATAACAATCTCTTCAAAAACATATTTTTATTAAAAAGGTCATCAAGATTGACTGAATTGTAATACCAATTTCGACTGAATATTTCAAATTTTATCAATTTGACCGTTCAATATCACTTAGTTGAACTAACAAACAAACGAGAATAAGAATTGTGATGATAGAACTCCGAATGTATAGACGAATTGTAATGGAATTGCCGAGTAGTTTGACTAAAACCACCGTGTATAGACCGATTGTAATAACAGTCTTATGTGAAACATAGTTTTAATTGAATTGTCGAATAGTCTGACTAAAACTACCGATTTCAACTTAAGGTTTCAGATTTTATCATTCCAACCGTTGAATATCATCTAAATGGTCTGACAAATAAATGATAATAATAATTTGGATGATCGGACTAATGTATAGACGAATAGTAATAACAGTCTCACCGGAACTTAGTTTTAATGAAAGAGTCATGAAGTTTGACTAAAACTACCGATTTCGACTGAAGATTTTGCATTTTATCAATTCGTCTGTTCAATATCACCTAATTTGACTAACAAACAAATGAGAATAATAATTTGGATGATCGCACTCCGAATGTATTGACCGATTGCAATGGCAATATCATCTGAAACATGTTTTAATGGAAGGGCCATGAAGTTTGACTAAAACTACCGGTTTCAATTGAAGATTTTGGATTTTATCAATTCGTCCGTTCAATATCACCTAATTTGACTAACAAACATATGAGAATAATAATTTGGATGATCGGACTCCAATGTGTTGACCGATTGTAATAGCAGTCTCTTCTGAAACATGTTTTAATGGAAGGGCCATGAAGTTTGACTAAAACTACCGATTTAAATTGAAGATTTTGGATTTTATCAATTCGTCCGTTCAATATCATCTAATTGGATTGACAAAAAATGATAATAATTTTTTTGATGATTGGACTTCGAATATATCGACAAATTGTAATAACAGTTACATCGGAAACCTAATTTTAATGAAAGGGCCATGAAGTTAGACTAAAACTACCGATTTGATTTTTATGAATTCGACCTTTCAATATCACATAATTAGACAGACAAACAAATGAAAATAAGAATTTTGATGATCAGACTCCAAATGTATAAACCGATTGTAATAACACTTTCATCGGAAACCTAATTTTAATGAAAGGGGCATGCAGTTTGACTAAAACTACCAAATTCGATTGAAGATTTTGAATTTTATCAATCCGACAATTCAATATCGCATAATTGGAATAATGAATACTTAATGTCAGGGTATCCAGACAAATATTATTGAATTGATTCATTTTTTTTGTGTTAAAATTGATTCACATTTTGATTCACTTATCATTTTTATTATAAAATAATAAAGGTGATTTTTCGCACATAATTTATTTAATTTGTATTGATACAATTATTGACAGATTCATAAATAGTGTTTATTAATTTTTTTTATATTAAATAATATTTGTGAACTTATTAAAATTCTACACCTGAGCAATGTACTTATACATATCCAAATAAGATGTGTATCAAAATGTTTACCTATAATAAATTACAAGTTTTATGTCTATGAATAGAAAAAGATGATGATTTTAAAATAGAATCTGTGGAGACAAATGTATAAAATAATCAATAAAATTGTTTCTTGAAGCAACATATGCAAATGTGTGGTGGTCAAAGCTTCCTTTCACTTGCTTTTTTTTTTTCATTTCTTCATCTGTCAACACCAAATGTGCCCTTCCATTTCTTGGTTTCCTTCTGTCTTGCTCAATTAGCTGCAATATTAGTTGCAATATGTGTGGACAAATTTCTTCTTTGTTACTTTTCTAATTTTGTGTCAGATCTGTATCTTTTGGCGAAGGAAACTGTGATTTAGTTCCCATCTTTGTTATGTCTGGCCATTTCTTAGGTTGGAAAGTGATGAATGAACTCAGTTCTATATCCATTTTTTTTTTTGCAATGAAGTTGATAATAAATTGAGGATGATGATGAAGTTGCTGAGTATGGTGAACCCAGATATGAAGTTGCCACATTCATGAGGTTGGGAACAATGATGATGAAAAAGATGAGATTGAGAATAAAATGACAATGATTAAGTGGATGAACCCACATTTGAATTAAACTTCTTTAATTTTATTTTTTGCAATTCAATTTTTAATTTTGTAATTTTTTTTTAGTATTATATAAACTAATTTTTAAATAATTTAATTACAAATTTGTATTTTGAGATTAGATGAGAAATGAGTTTTGGCACTTGGAAAAGAAGATAAAGATAACCTTTCTGCAAATCAATGAAGGAAAGAGATTGGGAATCAATCTAGGGATAAAAATGTAATCAGGATTTAGATTCTCTACATTCAAAATCCCTACATTTACCTAAATTCACTTGTATTTAGTGTAAAAATGATAGGAGAGAGAATGAAGAGAGATAGTATGATAGATTGTAATGACTAAATTGTCCTTAAAAATGAACTAAATGTAGGTGAATGTAGAGAATTTGAATGTAGGGAATCCAAATCCATGTAATCAACTAGTTTCTATTAAAAAAGTTATTTTTTTCTCTCTTGTGGGCCCCACTGTACAAAAACTGGTGCAACCTGCTATAGCAGGTAAAATAAAGAGGTGCATAATAGGGGCTTCCTTTAATAAAAAGATATTAAATGTTATTATTTAGTTAATAAAAATTATATTTTTATACATTATTTAATAAATGTATACCATTTTGAAAGAAAAAAGTATTTGCAATTAAAAATTTCCTTTATTTCCTTTTTTAAAACTTTTAAGAGTATAATTTTCAAAGAATTTAATTTATATATATTGTCGGTATAAAATTATTTTACACATATATCTAACAATATATTAACATATTATGTTAAGTAAAAAAAAACATATTATGTATTGTGTTTTAAAATACATGACGTGTCACGTTTATTAATTGACGGGACAATATATTATTGAATAAATATATAAAATAACTTTACACTGTCGGTGCATAAAAATTAAACTCAAGTTCAACATAGTCTACTGACAATTTTATTAATATGACATGAATCATTGTCATTTTAAAATTTACCTAAAAATTAAATTTTTGCACCCAACTAACTCGTGGATAACGAGGAAATATGTAATAAAATACCTAAAGTAAGAAATGCTATAAGAAGGGTAAATTGGTTTATTTATATCAGAAGAAAAAAATTGTAATTTTTTTTTTTTTGTTAATTCTCCTGTTTTTAGAGGAGTAGACAATAATAATTTGGAGTTCCACCACTAAATAAATAAATAAAATCTAACTAAAATATTATTTTATAAATTGAATTTAGATTCTTGCGAATATATTTTTTTTTTTTTTTTTTTTTGCAAAGTTCATTAACCACTTTAATCAAATATCTTGTAGCATATCTTATGCAATCATATCATGAATTTTATTTTCATTGGAGCACATTTACACATGACATTATAGGTTTCATAAAAATTGGTAGAGTGTCTCATTTAAGATAACGTTTCATATTAATAATTAATTATGCTCTATGAAGCATGAATATTTTTATAATTAAGTGTGTCATGGTGTTCGATATTTATATGACATTCGTACAACACGTGTTGGATAAGTGTAAAAAAAAAACATTTTATTTATTTATCTTGATATTCCTTAGATCGGTGTCCGACACCTATAAGTGCCCCCAAAATAATTATTTTTTCTTTGCTTCTCCTCTCTGTTGGAACAAAATTATGATTTTGTATCTGCTTAATTGATTTTGATGATAACAATGTATTTAAGGTTAAATTGGAGTACTAATAATTTAATTCAGTGTGCAGGATTAAAAGTTAAAATTTGCGTACTAAAGAACCCTAGAATTTCTGAAGGAATTACTTCTGAGCTCACCAGATCTGAAGCAAGTAATTCTGAGCCTATGAAACTCTGAAGTTATTATCTGAACCTTAGAATTTCTGAAGGAATTACTTCTGAGCTCACCAGATCTGAAGCAAGTAATTCTAAGCCTGTGAAACTCTGAAGTTATTATCTGAACCTTAGAATTTCTGAAGGAATTACTTCTGAGCTCACCAGATCTGAAACAAGTAATTCTGAGCCTATCAAAATCTGAAGAACATCTGAGCTCACCAGATCTGAAACAAGTAATTCTGAGCCTATCAAAATCTGAAGAACATCTGAGCTCACCAGATCTGAAACAAGTAATTCTGAGCCTATCAAAATCTGAAGAACATCTGAGCTCACCAGATCTGAAACAAGTAATTCTGAGCCTATCAAAATCTGAAGGCTCGTCAGATATAAGTGTTAAGCTACATTTGAGAGTACAATTTTATTGAAGACTGTGTCTGACTAAGTCCAAACGCAGAAACCAAGAATGAAAAGGTTTGACCATGGAAAGGTCCTTTTCAAGTCAGGCTTCAGAAACGATTATTTCCTTATTTGGCTTTCACCAAGGTTCAAATATCAAAAGCCAAAAGGAATCTCTCATTTTGTAGTAAACGTTAAGCTCCTAAGCTACTGCAAATCAGAACAGCTAATAAGCTCACTGATCTATACAAAGGAGCGTCTCAATTCTTCAAACGGCTATAATCTTCAACGTTCATTTTATCATCTATAAAAGGAAGAAGATTTGTGAAGAAATGGAATCAAGACTTAAGCTTCTGAACGTGCTGAAACTCTGTCAAATTCTGAAGCTATCAAACACTTAGAAACTTTGTGATAATTTTCTAAGTTAGTCTTGTAACTGCATTGTATTTTGTAAACACCTCTGATTGTATATCAAGTGTTAATCTCTTATCTTTATTAACATTAAGACCAGTTTGAAGTCTCTTGCTTTGTGCTTGAGCATTGGAAGTCTCTTGCTTTGTGCTTGAGCATTGGAAGTCTCTTGCTTTGTGCTTGAGCATTGGAAGTCTCTTGCTTTGTGCTTGAGCATTGGAAGTCTCTTGCTTTGTGCTTGAGCATTGGAAGTCTCTTGCTTTGTGCTTGAGCATTGGAAGTCTCTTGCTTTGTGCTTGAGCAGTTAGAAGTCTCTTGCTTTGTGCTTGAGCAGTTTGAAGTCTCTTGCTTAGTGCTTGAGCATTTGTAATCTGAGTGATTATAGTGAAATCTCTTGTGAAGGACAAGAGGACTGGACTACTCCTGTTAGTGGGAGGAACCAGTATAAAAATTCTGAGCATCTCTCTCTAACCCTATCCTCATATATTGTGTGTGTTATACCTTATCCGCTGCAATTTGTTTTAACTTAGAAAAAGTCTCACACAATTCAACCCCCCCCCCCTTCTTGTGTGTTTTTCAACCTTCAATTGGCATCAGAGCTCCGGTCTGTTGCTCTTCACTTAACAGTGAAACAGTAAAAGATCTAGGGGTACTTAGTTGAAAAACATGTCTGGTGTTACCTCTCCTTCTGCTTCCTCTGGACCTGATCACTCTGCTGTTCCACCTCCTCACAACTATGATAGGGAAAGGAACAGTGATAATCACAGAGACAAACCACCTTACTTCAACAGTTATCCTACTACTTTTCCTTTCTGGAAAACCAAGATGTATAGTTACATCATTGGGACCGATGATGAGTTATGGGATATCATTGAAGATGGTATACATTTTGAACACATGGATGATGAAGGTGTTGTAAGAAATACCTACAGAAAGTTCTTTGATGCTGAAAAGAAGAAACAGTATAAGAAGCATCATACTGTTAAGAATATGCTTATTGGTGCAATATCTCATGCTGAGTATTTAAAAATATCCAACAAGTCATGTGCCAAAACTATCTGGGACTCTCTATGTTCCACCTATGAAGGAAATAAGCAAGTCAAAGAAGCTAAGGCAAACTTATTAGTTCATCAATATGAGCTGTTCAGAATGAAGGAAGATGAAGATATTGAAACCATGTATTCAAGGTTTCAAACCCTTGTCTCTGGTCTTCAAGTTCTGAAGAAAAGCTACACTGCATCTGATCACGTGAAGAAAATTCTGAGGAGCTTACCTTCCAAATGGAGACCAAAAGTTACAGCTTTTCAGGAATCCAAGGATTTGGACAATGTGACTCTTGAAGATTTAATAAGCTCACTCAAAAGTCATGAGCTAGAACTTATGTCAGATGAACCTGTCAAGAAGATGAAGTCCTTGGCTCTAAGCTCTGTTCAGACTTCCTCAAAAGCTGCAAAGATCAAAGTGTCTGAACAAGAGGAAGAAACTTCTGATGATATGATGGATGAAAATTCTGAGAATGAAGAAATGGCACTAATGGTTAGAAGGTTTCAGAAATGGAACAAGAAATACAAAAGGTTTCCAAACAAAGGAAACAACTCAAGAAGTTCCTTTTCAAAGGACAAAAAGGAAGAACTGAACAACTGCTATAACTGCAAGAAATCTGGACACTTCATTGCGGACTGTCCAGAAATGTCATCCAAGGACAAAGGAAAGAATAAGAGCTTTGGGAAAGAAAAGTACAAAGAAAAGGTAAGGAAGAGTTTGTTAGCCACTTGGGAGACCATTGAGAATGACTCTGAAGGAGAAGATGATGAAGAAGGCAATCTGGCTTTAATGGCAAGAACTTCTGAAGGTAACAACTCTGATAGAGATTCTGAAGATGACTCAGATGATGAAAATGAGGTATACTCTAACATGACTAAATCTGAATTAATTGATTCTCTTAAGATTGCCGTGAAACATTACTCTCGTATAGTAAGTCAACACAAAATTCTGAAGAATGTTCATGAATCATTGAAAAAGGATGCCAAGATTCTTTATGATGAAAATGAATCGTTAAACATTCGTATTTGTCATGTTGAATCTAACTATGTCTTGGCAGACAAGCTCAATGATGATCATGAAGATGCTCTTCACGAATTTATTCGTTGTACCTTCAATAGGAGTAAAATGGCTTCCATGATTTATCATATGACTCGTAACTATGGTGAAGGCATTGGTTATTCTCGGTTTAAGAACTGGGATAAACCTCTGAAATCATATAGTGAGGATGATACTCCACCTGAATTATTCTCTACCTTTGTTAAAAGTGGTACACTTGATCTGAAGGCATCCAACTCTGAAGGAGGTTCTGAACCTGAACCCAAAGACTCAGAAGTTCCAAGTTCTTCTGAACCTAAAATTTCTGAGTCCAAAAGTTCTCAAGTTAAGGCTCAGAAGTCATCTGAACCTCTGAGAAATCAAGGTAAAGTTACTTCAGATCCTTGCTTGACCTTTGGAACTGTGATATACTCCAGATCAAAATCCAAGAATCAAATTAAGCCTAAACATTCTTGTCAAAGCTTAATTAATTCTAGATCTTGTGTTGATCATAGAAAACAAAGAAGGAATACTATTCAGAAGACTAACTCTAAAGGACCCATCAGAATATGGGTACCAAAATCTGAAATAATGTTTGCTTCAGATGCTCATGCAAGGAAAGGTAAAACAGCAGCCCTGGTACCTGGACAGTGGTTGCTCACGACATATGACGGGAGAAAAGCATATGTTCCAAACCCTAACTCTGAAAGAGGGAGGCTCTGTGGGATTTGGAGGAAAACAAAAAGGGAAGATCATTGGTACAAGTACAGTTGGTAATTCTTCTCTTTCCATTAAAGATGTTTGGTTAGTTGATGGACTTAAACACAATCTATTGAGCATTAGTCAATTTTGTGACAATGGGTGTGTTGTTACATTTAATAAGGAATCATGTACTGTATCAAAAGACTCTGACAAATCTGTAGTATTCAAGGGAATGAGAGTTGGCAATGTTTATAAAGTAAACTTTTCTGATTTGGTTGACCAAAAGATTATATGTCTTTTGTCTCTGAGTGATGAGAAATGGCTATGGCACAAGCGTCTTGGTCATGCTAACTGGAGGTTGATCTCTAAGCTTAGCAAACAAAAGCTTGTTAGTGGTTTGCCTGACATTGATTATCACTCAGATGCACTTTGTGGCTCATGTCAAAAAGGAAAATTTGCTAAGACTTCATTCAAGTCTAAAAACATTGTCTCTACTTCCAGACCCTTGGAATTGCTTCACATTGATCTGTTTGGTCCTGTTTCGACAGCCTCTATCAATGGTAAAAAATATGGATTGGTCATGGTTGATGATTTCAGTAGATGGACTTGGGTGAAATTCCTACGTTCTAAGAGTGAAGCACTTGTGGTGTTCAGTGACTTCTGCACACAAATACAAAGTGAAAAGGATCTTCGGATTCTGAAGGTTAGAAGCGACCATGGGGGAGAGTTCGAAAATGACTCTTTCGAATCTTTCTGCTCAGAGCATGGAGTAATCCATGAATTCTCTTCTCCTAGAACACCACAGCAGAATGGTGTTGTAGAAAGAAAGAATAGATCTTTGCAAGAAATGGCTCGTACCATGATGCTTGAGTCTAACCTAGCTAAGTTCTTGTGGGCAGAAGCCGTGAGTACTGCTTGCTATGTTCAGAATAGAATCTACATCAGACCTATTCTGAACAAAACTGCTTATGAACTGTTCAAAGGAAGAAAACCAAATATTTCTTATTTTCATCAGTTTGGATGTACTTGTTATATTCTAGACAACAAGGTCTATCGAAAGAAATTTGATGCTAGAGCTTATAAGGGTATCTTTATAGGCTACTCTGAACGCTCAAAAGCATACAGATTGTATAATTCTGAAACTCACACAGTTGAAGAATCTATACATGTTAGATTTGATGATAAAGAGCCTGACGATAAAATGTCAGAGCAAGCTGAGACTTTTGCAGAATTTCAAGTTTCCTCAAATTCTGAGTGTGAAGATCTCTCCATTGCTGTATATCCATCTGAGACTCAAAATGAAGATATCTCTGAAGGCCTTGAAACTGAAGACCCTTCAGAAACTGAACCCTCTCAGACACCTGCTCCACCTAAGAGTAAATTCAAGTATAGATCATCTCATCCTGAAGAGCTAATTGTTGGTAACAAGGATAGCCCAAGAAAGACCAGATCTGCTTTCAAAGAGGATGAATCCCTAGTTGGGTTAATTTCATTAATTGAACCCACAAACATAGAAGAAGCACTCTCAGATGATGGGTGGATTGTTGCAATGCAAGAAGAACTCAATCAATTTGAAAGAAATGATGTTTGGGATCTGGTACCAAAACCCAAACACAAGAACATTATTGGAACAAAATGGGTATTCAGAAACAAGTCAAATGAAAAGGGAGAAGTTGTCAGAAATAAAGCTAGACTGGTTGCACAAGGTTATAGTCAGCAAGAAGGCATAGATTTCACTGAAACCTTTGCACCAGTAGCAAGACTTGAGGCAATTAGACTTCTCTTGTCCTATGCAGTTAATCATGACATCACTCTATTTCAAATGGATGTTAAGAGTGCATTTCTGAATGGAGTAATTTATGAAGAAGTCTATGTTAAACAACCTCCTGGCTTTGAAGATATAAAGTGTCCTGATCATGTTTACAAATTGAAGAAATCTCTGTATGGTTTGAAACAAGCTCCAAGAGCTTGGTATGAAAGGTTAAGTATATTTCTTCTAGAAAATGGTTTTGAAAAAGGACATGTTGATAACACTCTCTTTAGAAAAACCTTAAAAACTGATATTTTGATTGTTCAGATTTATGTTGATGATATTATCTTTGGTTCAACTAATGCTTCTCTTTGCAAGAATTTCTCTAAGCTTATGCAGGATGAATTTGAAATGAGTATGATGGGAGAACTAACATTCTTCTTGGGAATTCAAATCAATCAAAGAAAAGAAGGAGTATATGTGCATCAAACCAAATACACAAAGGATTTACTGAAGAAATTTGGTCTTGAAGATTGTAAACCAATGTCAACTCCTATGCATCCCTCTAGCTGTCTTCTGAAGGAAGAATCTGAAGGCAAAGTAGATCAGAAATTATACAGAGGTATGATTGGTTCCCTCCTTTATCTCACTGCATCTAGACCAGATATCTTGTTCAGTGTATGTTTGTGTGCTAGATTTCAATCAGATCCTAGAGAGTCTCATCTAACTGCTGTTAAGAGAATCTTTAGATATCTGAAAGGAACCACTAATCTTGGATTACTTTATAAGAAATCCTTAGATTATCAGCTTATTGGATTCTGTGATGCTGACTATGCTGGTGATAAAATTGAAAGGAAGTCCACTAGTGGAAACTGTCAATTTCTAGGTGAAAACCTTATATCATGGGCTAGTAAGAGACAAGCAACTATTGCTCTATCTACAGCAGAAGCAGAGTACATCTCAGCTGCTAAGTGTTGCACGCAATTGCTCTGGATGAAACATCAGTTGGAGGACTATCAGATAAGGATAAGTAGTATACCACTTCTCTTTGATAATACTGCTGCTATCTGTTTGTCTAAGAATCCTATTTTGCATTCAAGAGCTAAACACATTGAGATCAAACATCACTTCATTAGAGACTATGTTCAGAAGGGAGTAATTAAGATTCAATTCATTGATACTGAGCATCAATGGGCTGATATCTTTACCAAACCTCTTGCTATTGATCGTTTCGATTTTATCAAGAAAAATCTGAACATGGTTTTTATTTCTGAATGATATCTCTGAATGCTGTTAACTCTGAATGAATAAACTGGTTCTGAAGGGCCTCAGAAGTTTGGACGGCTCAGAAACTATTATATAGGTTCTGAAGCACTCTCTCATCTGAAGCAATCAGAATTATTTATTATTAAATATGATTTCTTGTGACTCAGATACCTACTCTAAGTGTTAGTTGACCACTCAGTTTCTCTAACTGACAGCTGGCTTCTGAAAACACTACTTATCTGTGTAACTTCCCATCATGTCTAGTAACCGCTGGGTAATGAAGGAGAGCTAATGATGATTTTATTAAAAGTAACTGCCAAGCCCCCATTACGTCACTATCTTGTTTCCCCAATATTTTGAAACTTCCACTATAACCATTTCTGACACTCCTAAATCCCCTCAGAAATCTCCTATTAAAGATTCTGAGTCTACCCCAATAGCAATGGACGTAGACCAATCTGAACCCTCAAATGTTCAAAATTCTGAAGTCCCTGCTGAATCCCAAACTGAACCCCTTCAGACTTCATCTCCTAAGCCAACCACTTCTGAACCAAACCCCTCATCCATTCAAACCACTCCACCTTTTCCTGGAACTGATTCAGATCTTGAAGAAACTCGTCTTCATTCTGAAACAATTCCCTGTTTCACCATGGTACTTAACAATTCCCTTTTACCGTTGAATGCATTTACTGCTGGTGGTTGTTTGCTGTGTGCATTTACTACCCTGTAACTTGTGCTTTGACTGACCCGTTTTTGATAATGACAAAGGGGGAGAAAATATTATTTCATTTCCTATGGCAGTGAAATTATTTCTGAAGCTCTAAAGATCACATTTTCTGAACTCTACTCTTATTAAGTTATATTAAAGTCTTTTAAACTTTTAATGAGGGGGAGTAATAAATTTTGTCCAACATAAATTCATATAATATAAGATACGCTTGCAAACCATATCTTATATTTGTCAATCTGAAGAAATAGAGCTTGCAAACCTCTAATTCTGAAGGTAGAATATATGAAATTATATTTGACATTAAATATTACTCTTAGACTGTTTTATATTTATCATTGATAAACTTTTGAAGCTTATCAGACTCAGGGGGAGCTTGCAAACCTCAGAACCTGAAGTCAAGATGTTAAATAAAAACAACAACAATTGATTTTAAATACATATAGTTGTCATCATCAAAAAGGGGGAGATTGTTGGAACAAAATTATGATTTTGTATCTGCTTAATTGATTTTGATGATAACAATGTATTTAAGGTTAAATTGGAGTACTAATAATTTAATTCAGTGTGCAGGATTAAAAGTTAAAATTTGCGTACTAAAGAACCCTAGAATTTCTGAAGGAATTACTTCTGAGCTCACCAGATCTGAAGCAAGTAATTCTGAGCCTATGAAACTCTGAAGTTATTATCTGAACCTTAGAATTTCTGAAGGAATTACTTCTGAGCTCACCAGATCTGAAGCAAGTAATTCTGAGCCTGTGAAACTCTGAAGTTATTATCTGAACCTTAGAATTTCTGAAGGAATTACTTCTGAGCTCACCAGATCTGAAACAAGTAATTCTGAGCCTATCAAAATCTGAAGAACATCTGAGCTCACCAGATCTGAAACAAGTAATTCTGAGCCTATCAAAATCTGAAGAACATCTGAGCTCACCAGATCTGAAACAAGTAATTCTGAGCCTATCAAAATCTGAAGAACATCTGAGCTCACCAGATCTGAAACAAGTAATTCTGAGCCTATCAAAATCTGAAGGCTCGTCAGATATAAGTGTTAAGCTACATTTGAGAGTACAATTTTATTGAAGACTGTGCCTGACTAAGTCCAAACGCAGAAACCAAGAATGAAAAGGTTTGACCATGGAAAGGTCCTTTTCAAGTCAGGCTTCAGAAACGATTATTTCCTTATTTGGCTTTCACCAAGGTTCAAATATCAAAAGCCAAAAGGAATCTCTCATTTTGTAGTAAACGTTAAGCTCCTAAGCTACTGCAAATCAGAACAGCTAATAAGCTCACTGATCTATACAAAGGAGCGTCTCAATTCTTCAAACGGCTATAATCTTCAACGTTCATTTTATCATCTATAAAAGGAAGAAGATTTGTGAAGAAATGGAATCAAGACTTAAGCTTCTGAACGTGCTGAAACTCTGTCAAATTCTGAAGCTATCAAACACTTAGAAACTTTGTGATAATTTTCTAAGTTAGTCTTGTAACTGCATTGTATTTTGTAAACACCTCTGATTGTATATCAAGTGTTAATCTCTTATCTTTATTAACATTAAGACCAGTTTGAAGTCTCTTGCTTTGTGCTTGAGCATTGGAAGTCTCTTGCTTTGTGCTTGAGCATTGGAAGTCTCTTGCTTTGTGCTTGAGCATTGGAAGTCTCTTGCTTTGTGCTTGAGCATTGGAAGTCTCTTGCTTTGTGCTTGAGCATTGGAAGTCTCTTGCTTTGTGCTTGAGCAGTTAGAAGTCTCTTGCTTTGTGCTTGAGCAGTTTGAAGTCTCTTGCTTAGTGCTTGAGCATTTGTAATCTGAGTGATTATAGTGAAATCTCTTGTGAAGGACAAGAGGACTGGACTACTCCTGTTAGTGGGAGGAACCAGTATAAAAATTCTGAGCATCTCTCTCTAACCCTATCCTCATATATTGTGTGTGTTATACCTTATCCGCTGCAATTTGTTTTAACTTAGAAAAAGTCTCACACAATTCAACCCCCCCCCTTCTTGTGTGTTTTTCAACCTTCACTCTCTTTAGACAAATTTACAAGAATTAAAGATTTGTCGAGACAATAATTTTGATTAATTAGGGATTAAAGATATTATATTTTGATTATAATATTTTTAGTTTTTCGATAATAGATGGATGAATAAAAGTTAAATATACTATCATATATTCTCTTAAAACTTTTTTAGTGAAAAATTTGTTCAACTTAGATGCATATCTATGTATTTTGATTCTCAATTTAAATATTTTTTAAATACATAACGGTGTCGGTGTCATATATTTTTTACATTAGCGGTGTCGGAATATCCGTGTCATATCTCTCTGTATCTGTGTCAAAATCCGTGCTTCATTGTAATCATTAAAAATAATAATAATAATTAAGCTATAATACCTTTAGAGAAATTTTTGTATGGTAACAAGACTTTGGATCTATGAAGCCCCGATACTCAAAAAATGGCGACGTATCGTGTCCAATACGTACTCGATACCGATACTCTTCTGATATGTCCCGATACTCGTATCGGTAAAGTATCGGTTAAATCATTATTTTTAAATAAAAAAATAATATCTGATACTCTTCCGATACGTTTCGATACTCGTATCGGAAAAGTATCGGTGAAATTATTATTTTTAAATAAAAAAGTAATACCCGATACATGTCTGATACGTCCCAATACCCGATGCTTGTTTGTATCTTTAGCACTTCTTGTGGTTTTCCTTTGTAAATATAATTTTTTACTTTTCAAAAGAAAAACTATGGTGTCCTACTATATAATAGGTTGTTAATCATTTGAGTTTTTCTCAAAATTCTAGTATAAGACAAGATATTTTCTACTTTTAATTATTAATATTGTTGATTTTAGTCATGTTTATATATTGTGTATTTATATATTTAATTTTAAATTTAATTTTTAAATAACGTATCGCGGCAGTATTGGATTAGAGATTTTAAAAAAAATTATGTATCGGCGTATCGGTATTGTGTCCCGTATCGAGACTTCATAGCTTTGGATACAAAATTTAATTTTACTCTCTAAAAATTTAAAATACAAATTAAATAATACATATATTTTTAAAATAATTGAATAATACATTTATTTTATGTAAACTAAAATCCAAATTTTGTATCCAAAATTTTATATTTCGATTTTTCTTATGAAAAAGAGTAGTGGACCATGTCCTTCTCCTGACTAGAGTCTGCATGAAGAGAAGTGGGGTGGACCATTTAAACCTTTTGCCTATGCCCTAGCCCTATGTACTGGAGAGGATTCTCTCAATTTTAATTCTCTCAATTTCCTTAATTTCTTCAATCTCTATCATTTAATTCACCTTTTTACTCTTTTTCTTTTCTCTCTTCTTATAAACCAATGGCTAGAATTCTACTATTTTCCTCAAGTAATTGAGAGAATCCATTCTCCTATGTACAGTACACTAGTACAGTGATAATAATGTCACCTTAGTCACGAGAGAAGATAAAATCAGGTACATATAGATAAATCGTTTGCTAATGTGGAATCAATGTAATCTTACCTTCCAATCCTATCATGAATGTAACAGAATATATTCTAATTAACTTTTGCATATATATAATTTTTTTAATTTATTCATTATATTCTTCGAAAATTCTCTCTTTAATTTTCTTGTTGTTTCTATATTTCTCTCAATTTTAAATAAGAATGTATATTTCATTTATACCTTTTAAAAATATTTTATGTTAAATAATGATTAATTAAGTTTTTTATTCTAATAAATATCTAAAATTTTATCTTTTAGTCGTATAATTTTTTTTTTCTTATCAAGTTCTAGTTCAAAAAATGTTTTTCTTCATGACTTTTTGCTTTACTTTTTAGTCAATTTATATATTCTTCATATTTTTTAATAAATTTGTATTCATATTTATAATATTATAAGAATCAGTTACACAAAAATTTACAATTTTTTCCATAAAGGATTATCATCACCTATCACACAATAGCTCGACTGAAACGAACAATATTCATGAATTGTCCAACTATCATCTGAACCACATCCCATATTTACGCACATTAAAGTTGCACACCAGCGGAGCTTGCGTTAATTACTCTAAGCAAAATCATAATGTCGCAAAATCATAATGTCATGTCTTCCTAAGATATGACATAAAACTAGAGGGTTAATACAAAAAAAAAAAACTTAATAGATCTTTTGATTTTTGTATGTTCGTGAATTTTTAGTTTTAGTCCATGCATCTTATTTTGTTGCAAATAAGTCTATGTACAATTTTTTTTTGTTTTAATCCCTAAAGTCAAAATCCGCAGGAAAATCTGTACGAAAATTGTTGATTTTCCTGCGGAGTTTAACTTTAGGGACTAAAATAAAAAAAAATTGTACATTCAGAAACTTATTTACAACAAAACAAGATACAATGACTAAAACAAAAAATTCGCAAACATACAAATACTAAAAGATCCATTAAGCCAAAAAAAAATCATAATATGTATATGTCTTTCTAAAATATACATACTTTCTCCGGTCCTAAATATAAGAGAAAAACTACTTTTTAGATTCATTGGATTCTCGATGAATCTAAAAAGTTAATTTTTTCTTTATATTTATGACCGAAGATAGTACATACATAGACGTCACCCCACATTGGAACCTTACATGCATTAAAGTCACACATCTTGAGCTAGAATTAAATACACTAACAACAATTTTCAATGCAAAATCTGAAATGTGTACTTCCTCCGGTTTTATATAGAAGTAAATTTTAGCATTTTAGATAAATTAAAAATGTAATGTATCTAAATAATAATATAGAGATATATTACATTTTTAATATGTATATAAAAAACTATAATTTTTAATATGTATATAAACGTCTGACTAGCATATGTACATAGAAATTGATACACTACATTAGGACCTTGCACACATTTAAATCATGCATCACTCATTGAAACCATACATACATAAACGTCACTCCACATTGAAACCTTACATGCATTAAAGTCACGCATCACTATAGCTAGAATTAAATACACTAAAAACAATTTTCAATGGAAAATCTTAATGTGTAGATGTCTGACTAGTATATGTACATAGAAATTGATCCACTACATTAGGACCTTGCACACATTTAAATTATGTATCACTAATTGAAACCTTGCATACATAGACGTCACCTCACATTGGAACCTTACATGCATTAATTGATTAAATTAACAATAGTTTTCAATGCAAAATTTTACTCCCTCCATACTAAAATATAAGTCCTCTTGAGAAAAAAATTTATACTAAATTATAAGTCATTTTACATTATTAATGAAATATTTAATGCTTTTTTTTTTCTTTTCTTCCTATTATACTTTTGACTATTTATTTCTCTTTCTTATTTCAATTCTTCAATTTATCTTTCTCATACCATTAATGAAGGACAATTTTGTAAACTAATTCATAATTTCTTTTTTCCATAAAACAATGATTACATTTCTTAATTTATATAATATGATCAAAATAACTTATATTTTAATACGAATGTATAATGTGTATACATTTGACTAGGATATACATACTAGGGGTGAGCATCGGTCGTGTTCGGTCGGATTCGGGCCGAAAATCGTCAAACCGATAAAAATCGCGACCTCTTAATTTGGACCCAATTTCGACCGTTTACGTCTTCGGTTTGTTCGGATTCGGGTAATACGGGTGACGGGTCCGACGGGTCGGTTTTAACTGGTTAGATTGAAACGTTGTTGTTACATTTAAAACTTCATTGTTCAAAAAATTATTTGTTTTTTGACAATTCGTTCAATATTTCGTACATAATGCAACAAAATATACAATAAAAATGATGAGATGAAGTTAATTTGTTTCAAATTTGTAAATTCAACGACAATAATAGATAGTAGACGAGAATTAAAAATTAAGATAAATCTAAAATATTATCTTTCACATCTCATTTATCAACATATTACAAGTTAAAGCTCGTAAAGTACAACATTTTTCTCCTCTATCAAAGATAGATAAAATTAACAAAGTGAAGAGCATATGATATTAAGAGAGAGAAAAGGTATTCGAAACTAGAAAAAAATTACTTTGTATTTTAGAAATTGTTCGGTCGGTTTCGGTTATGAATAGACGGATTATTAGAGACCTGCACCCGCCCGTATACAACCGTTCATAACCGATTTTTCACAATTGTTGACCCGAGATCCGACCCCGCACCCGACCGAGTGCTTCCACATGTTAACGGTTATATTGGTTTCGAGTCGGGTTGCGGGTTTGTGCTCACCCCTAATACATACATAGAAATGGAAACACACATGACACATCATTCGAACCTTACGCACATTAAAGCCACACATAACACAAACTTGCATTAAATACATTTTCGAGATTTTTCGATGCAAAATTACAATGTTTATACATTTGACTAGGATATACATACGACATACACCCTCACTAATATTTTATAAGTAAAATTAACTTTTTAAATTAATTGTAAATTTAATGTATTTGGTCTACAATGTAGACTAAATATATTAAATCTACAATAAATCTAAAAAATTAATTTTGTTTATAAAATATATTCCGGAGAGAGTATAAACATGCTGGTTTAAATCAAGAGTCTCTCCTGGGCGCTACAAGATACCAATATTGCATGGCTTCTTTTGTGATAACAATTGACTTCAAATTAATTATATATGAATGTAAAAAATGCTAAAGCTACATCACGAGTACGATTTTAAAAATAAAAAATAAAAAAAGAAGAAAAATTACAGCACACTTCAATTCGTTTTTTTTTTTATAATACTTCCATATTTCATATTTTGAATTATAATTTTGACTTGCCAAATATATAATATTATTTAGTACACTTATTTGAAATATGTCACTAAAAGCTTAAAATTTGATTTTTTTTTTTTATATTAAAACTAAATTTGTCATTAAAATTAATTTATTTGATTAGTTCATCATGTTAGTCTATGGATTTAATTTTGAAGTATAAATCTGTGAACTTATCTTGTTTGGAGTATACACTTTTTAAGTATCAAACTAGTTTTGAGACGATTTTTTTTTTTTATAAAATATTGTTAAAATATAAGTGACGTAGTGTTTAAAAAAAATAAAAATAATAATTGACGTTGTTCTGCTATTTTTTTTGTAAAACTCATTAAATTAAGTAAAAAAAAATTATTAAAGCAACTGTCCCGTGTATAATTTTTGTGTAATAAATTATAATTAATAATAATAAAAATTTATTATTCAATTCTTTTTTTATTAAATCAATTGTCCCGTGTATGATTAAATTTTTTTATTAAAACAATTGTCCCGTGTATTATTATAATATATATTTATCAATAGTATATTCATCAACAATTGTTCCGTGGATTATTATAATATATTATTCAATTCATTTTTTTTTGGTACAAATTCCTTTTTTTTTATTAAAGAAATTGTCCCGTATATGATTAATTTTTTTATTAAAACAATTGTCCTGTGTGATAAATATAGTAATAAATTATAATTATCGGTGATAAATATTTATCCAATTTTTTTATGTATGAGTGAAAAATATTTGTCAATGATTTTTTATATTGATCGATAAGAACTACTTGTTTTGTTTAAAAAAAATTATTAGTTAATTTTTATGCTTATCTTTAGAAGTGGTTTCTATTGCTATTTTTATGAGTAAGTTTGTTTTATTCTCTTTCTTAATTTTTTATGAGTATATTTGTTTTATGCTTATCTATTTTTTTTTTGTTCTTTTTTTTTAAATATTTTTTTTATGAATAGATTTGTTTAATGTTTATCTTCTCTTTTTTTGTTTGTTATTTTTGTTTTATACTAGTTTTGAGACCCGTGCGAGGTCTATCGATTTTTTTTTTATAAAATATTGTTAAAATATAAGTGACGTAGTGTTTAAAAAAAATTTAAAAAAAAATTGACGTTTTTCTGCTATTTTTTTGAAAAACATATTAAATTAAGTAAAAAAAAATTATTAAAGCAATTGTCCCGTGTATAATTTTTGTGTAATAAATTATAATTAATAATAATAAAAATTTATTATTCAATTCTTTTTTTATTAAATCAATTGTCCCGTGTATGATTAAATTTTTTTATTAAAACAATTGTCCCGTGTATTATTATAATATATATTTATCAATAGTATATTCATCAACAATTGTTTCGTGGATTGTTATAATATATTATTTAATTCATTTTTTTTTTATACAAATTCCTTTTTTTTATTAAAGAAATTGTCCCGTATATGATTAATTTTTTTTATTAAAACAATTGTCTCGTGTGATAAATATAGTAATAAATTATAATTATCGGTGATAAATATTTATCCAATTTTTTTATGTATGAGTGAAAAATATTTGTCAATGATTTTTTATATTTATCGATAAGAACTACTTGTTTTGTTTAAAAAAAACTATTAGTTAATTTTTATGCTTGTCTTTAGAAGTGGTTTCTATTGCTATTTTTATGAGTAAGTTTGTTTTATTCTCTTTCTTAATTTTTTATGAGTATATTTGTTTTATGCTTATCTATTTTTTTTTTGTTCTTTTTTTTTTTAAATTTTTTTATGAATAGATTTGTTTAATGTTTATCTTCTCTTTTTTTGTTTGTTATTTTTGTTTTATACTAGTTTTGAGACCCGTGCGAGGTCTATCGATTTTTTTTTATAAAATATTGTTAAAATATAAGTGACGTAGTGTTTAAAAAAAAATTTAAAAAAAAATTGACGTTTTTCTACTATTTTTTTGTAAAACATATTAAATTAAGTAAAAAAAAATTATTAAACCAATTGTCCCGTGTATAATTTTTGTGTAATAAATTATAATTAATAATAATAAAAATTTATTATTCAATTCTTTTTTTATTAAATCAATTGTCTCGTGTATGATTAAATTTTTTTATTAAAACAATTGTCCCGTGTATTATTATAATATATATTTATCAATAGTATATTCATCAACAATTGTTTCGTGGATTATTATAATATATTATTCGATTCATTTTTTTTTTGGTACAAATTCCTTTTTTTTATTAAAGAAATTGTCCCGTATATGATTAATTTTTTTTATTAAAACAATTGTCTCGTGTGATAAATATAGTAATAAATTATAATTATCGGTGATAAATATTTATCCAATTTTTTTATGTATGAGTGAAAAATATTTGTCAATGACTTTTTATATTTATCGATAAGAACTACTTGTTTTGTTTAAAAAAAACTATTAGTTAATTTTTATGCTTGTCTTTAGAAGTGGTTTCTATTGCTATTTTTATGAGTAAGTTTGTTTTATTGTCTTTCTTAATTTTTTTATATTTTTTTATGAGTAGATTTGTTTTATGCTTATCTTTTTTTTTTATATATATATATTTTTTTATGAATAGATTTGTTTTATGTTTATCTTTTTTTTTTTGTTTGTTATTTTTGTTTTGTATTTTTTTTTTTTGAGTTTAGAGTTAAAATTACTTTTAAGGGTAGAAACGGTGAAATACTATTAAATGTGCTAAGGACAAAAGAGGTTTTTTGGTTGTAGTTTCTTTTAATATATTGTAAATAGATAGATTTTTTTTTTTTTTGAGTTTAGAGTTAAAATTACTTTTGAGGATATAAACGGTGAAATACTATTAAACGTGCTAAGGACAAAAGAGATTTTTTGGTAGTAGTTTCATTTAATATATCGTAAATAGATATGTTTACAACCTATCGTATCATCACCGTACATTCCCGTGTCCAACAAACGACGGAGATCCATTGTAATTATTAACTTATGATACAATATCTCGCTCGGTTAATCAATACAACGATATTACAATTTGATATTGTTGTGGATGTGAGTTTAACCTTATGTCTCGCAATTAAAGTTTACAAATGATTCTATTTCGGGTCGGTCCAACATATATTGAGGCCTAAAGCGAAAATTTAAATGATATTTTGTAGAAATGATAGATGTCACCTAGGCTCTTTTTTTTTATATTATTTAATTTATTGTTTCTTCTAATTGTAATATATATATATATATATATATATATATATATATATATATATATATATATATATATATATATATATATATATAAAGTGTATCAATTAAAAAAATTATGTGCATCACTCTTATGTTATTATTTTGCACTTTACATTTATGATAATGAAAATACACTAATAGCCAATAATGATAAATTAGTAAAATCACAATTCAATTTTTTTTCAAAAGGATAATACAATTATTATTTTTTTAATAATTTTTTTATTAATTTATATACATTATTCAATTGTGATGGTTATTGTGAGATGAAGGGTGTATATTTTATCTTTATTATTAAATTTTATATTTAAAAAAAAAACTGTAATTAGAATTTCTTTTTTTTTTTTGGAACAGAAAGAGGGCCTAAGCCCAACGAGAAAAAGAAACTAAAGAGTTAGTTTAACATTTCTAGGCATGCAAACCCCAGATAAATCATCAAAAAGTAAACTACGGAGTTCATTAGGAGGAGACTCCACTATAGAACAACTGAAAGAACTCATTGAAAGGCTATAATTAGCAAGCCTATCAGCACTTCTGTTTCCCTCCCGCCATGTGTGACGAACTTCAACTTGCCAATCCAGAGCCAAAAGATTACGGATACGCCTAACCAAAATGGGAGTCGTCCCTCCAATAGTGCAGTTTCCCGTTATTATGTCTACCAAGAGTTTTGAGTCACTCTCAATAATTAGATACGGGATATGATATCTCCAAGCCACATATTCAAGCCCAAATATAAATCCCACATTTCTGCGAGAAAAGAATCGCACGATCCAATCTTCTTGGCATAGCCTTTAATCCACCTCCCATCTGAATTGCGAAAAAGGCCTCCACACCCTGAAATGTTATTATTCCCATTGCAAGCACCATCACTATTAAGCTTGATCCATCCCTCGGGGGGTTTCTTCGAACCAATATAGATTGTCTCTTTTTGTTGAGGGATATGAAGATGTCGAAATGTACACTCATCAATGTCCATAGAGTATTTTTGAATGTCACGTATCGGGTCATGAGGCTGCTGAAAATTGTCCTAAAAAATTGTTTTATTTCTCCACGTCCAAAGAAGCCAACATGTAGTCATGAAGGTAGTTTTCCATCCATCCTTGAAGGCACCCATTCCTTTCTTGTTGAGGTTGTCAAAAATCCATTCCCTACAATCAAAAGAGAAAAAGTTAGTAATATAATTAGATGGAACAAGCCGAATCCAAACTCGGGTTGCATGCACACAATCGCGCAACACATGAAGGGTAGTTTCATCTCCCGTCATACAAATAGAGCATGTAGGAGAAATTCCCACTCCCCACTTGCTTCTACGAGTATTGGTGAGAATACACTCATGGGCAGCTAACCACATAAAAGTTTGGATACGGTGGGGTCCTTTCCAACCCCATAAGGTTTTCCAATCACCCTCAGCCACAAGTGGCATAACAATAGCATGTTGCAATTTGTAAGCACTTTGAACAGTGAACTGGTGTGTGTTGGTTCCTGTCCATCCTAAAGTATCAGGTCCATCAGCGTCAGTAGGAGCCGGAAGGGCAATCACTTGACTCACAATATCATTCAAAAGGTTCTCACTAAGAAATCTCACATCCCAATCTCCATCCTGGTTCAAAACATCTCTAACAGAAAGAGTGGTGTCAATGTGATCCCTTGAATTTGTATTTCTAACCCATTTATCCAACCAATTTATCCAACCAAAAATTTGTATTTCTACCATTACCAATTTGTCTCACCACATGTCGCTGAAAGTCATGCCACACCTTCGGAAGAGCTTTCCATAACGGAGAGTCATAAGGCTGCGAGCTGCAAGATGAACTGACATCATTATTCCTTCCATATTTGCTAAGAAGCACTTTGCACCAAAGATCATCTGGTTTGTGAATAAGATTCCAAAGAATTTTCATGAGAAATGCCTCATTCATAATATGGGGTTTCTTTATTCCTAATCCACCATGTATCCTTTGTTGACAACACATATCCCAACCAATGAGGTGGGCCTTGCGCCCTTGCTCGGTATCTCCCCACACAAAACTTCGTTGGATTTTCTCGATATCATCACAAATAGATTTTGGAATGCTCGCATATTGCATATGGTAATACGGAATAGTGCTGAGCACAGAGTTAGAGAGAGTCACTCTACCAGCCAAACTTAAACACTGTTGTTTCCAACCACTTAATCTATTCTGAATTTTTTGAACAATATGATTGAAATGACCTCTATTAGTAAAAAGTCTTTATCAAGCACTTTATAAATCAAAAGATTGAATTTTTTGAACAATATGATTGAATTAGAATTTCTATTCCAATTCATGTAAGTAAAAAGTCTTTATCAAGCACTTTATAAATCAAAAGATCAATTTCAAGATTAAAACTAGAAAAATGTTAAACATAGGAGTGAATCATAAACATACTGAAACATAGATCATCCAAATTACAAATTTACATCAATTTCATATTTAAGTAACATGATTATGTTGGGGTTGATTGCAATGTAAGTCTTACATTGCTAATAAAGAAAAAAAAAGTCAAAGAAATTATACTTGAGAAATCTCACATTGCTTAGAGAAGTGAAAAGTGTGGGAGCTCAATGTTATATATAAAGACTTCAAATTTCTTGTTTCAACACACCAAGCAGTAGCATCATAAGCACTTTAAGTTTATATTTGTGTAATTTTTTTTCTTATGCTCTTGTTTTAAAATATTGTGAGATGTAGTTCAAATATTTACTTTGGAAAGTGTGGGTGTACTGGAGTCATGTGGTGGTTGAGAGTGAAGTCTTGTGTAGTAACAATTTTCACATAGTGTGATCTGGTTGTCGATTTTAACAACGGTCGTAGTTTTTTCTTTGATTTTGGAATTTTCACATTATATTTTTATGTTTTGATTGCGATTCTATTTATTTTTCTTCTTCAGCCCTGTTATTTCCTAACAATTCCCAACACAAAAGGAGAGTTTAGTTGCACATTTTCAGGGTAACTTAACACACATGAGAAACATATACAAAGCTTGAAAATCAACCTCCAATGGCCTCCAGAATTTTGTTTTAAAGTCTATTTCACTCCTAGCGAAGGGAGACAAGTTCTATCTCAGAATTTTGTTTTAAAATCAGTTTATATTAAGTAAAAAAATATAAACTCGCTTGGCGACAAATGTTTTGCTAAGAGACTTGGCGATGATGTTTTGCTAAGAGACTAAAAGTTTTCTTCAGATGGATGGAAATGCCCCGGTAGCTCAAAGTTCTTTGAAGTGCCTTGGGTCTCTTAGCAACAAATTGCTCGCTTATAGACCTATTTGAATCTTCAAATCTAAGACTTCTTGAAATTGCTCGTTTTCATCTCGCTTTTGCCTAGCAAGCAGCCTTGATTTCCCAATCCTGGACTTCTTGGAGTTGCTCGCTTTGATCTATTGCCTAGCAAGGGATTGAGTTATTATGCATAAGGAATATCCTTATGTATGGTGCATAAATAAATCCCCACCATGCATGCTTTAGTGCATTTGATTGATCAAAAAATCTAATTGATCAAAAAAGTATTGGATGGTGGAGATTTGTTTATGCACCATGCATAAAGATATTCCTTATGCATAATAACTCTTGCCCCTAGGCAAGCAACCTTAATTATTTTCCAAATCTTGGATATTTTAATTTGTTTCGCTTTGAGGTCGCTAGCGCTCATATAGGCCACTACGTGGAGTACTACGATCACCCATGACATGAAGAGGGAATTCATGCACTACCCACACAAATAGCCGTACGTTTTGGCCAATAAAATAGCGCACTAGCATGTGCCTATAAATATTAAACTTGTATTCATTTTCAAGGATACAGTTCATCAAACAATCTATTTACACATTTTATCTCTTTACTTAATTCTTTTTTTTTTTTTTTTTTTTTTTTTTTTTTTTTTTTTTTTTGCATTTCTTAGACTAGTAGTGCAAAATCCCCACACACCACACACACACACACATATATATATATATATATATATATATATATATATATAAAACATTTTTTTTGAAGTAGTTAAAGAACCTACAGTTAAGGGACATAGGTTCTCACTAAATGCAACCAATTAAATATTAAAAAAAAAAACACTATTGAGTTATAAGCTGGTCTACAACTAACTTTCAAATTCGACAACGTCAACTAGAACTAGGATTCACTGCATTCATAATTGGCACAGTCACCGCAGTCAAAACTCTACCAACTATTGGATTTGTTTTTTATCAATTATATTTAATCCTCAAAAGTGATTGAACATAAATAAATAAGTTTTGTCAAAAAATAAATAACTAAAAAACAAAATGAGGGAACAAAACAAAAACAATCGCTAGAGAAACAACTTGAATAAGAAAAATTTATTCTTTATTTGACTTAATTGAATAAGAAACTTGTGTGTATATCAATATGTATAAATATAGTCAAGATTCCAATACCCTTAAGTTGGTTTTCCCATGCCCTTCTCCTCCCCTTCCTAAGAATAACTATAACCAACTTTCAAAATACACCAATTTTGAAACAAACCTTTCTGTCTCATCCCCTATGCTAGCTCCCAATCTCAATTCTCCTCCTTCCCTCTCTAACTCTCTTGTTTCATTCCTACACCCTCAAATTATGTGAAAGAAATTTTCATCTTAATAATAAATGATATTAAGGTTGAAAAGGTACTCTTTCACATTATTTTTTTTGCATGGGAATGAACATGAAGAAGAACCTATTTGAAATCTTTAGAATAAACCCTTAACCAAGATAACCAATACATTCCCTCTCCAATATGAAACACAAACATAAAATAAAATAATATAAAACACATTTGTTTTTATAAAAAAAACACACATAGAAATGGGTACAAGGTAGTTGTCTATTTTCTGAAAAAACATTGTACGAGGTTTTGGTTTATTTTACATTTTCATTTAAGATGGAGAGATTAGAGAGAAGGTGCAAGAAGGATCAAGAAAAGAAAGAAAAGAGAACAAGAAATTTTGTTGACTTAATAACAGGTAATAACAATAACAATGATGTATCAATATGGTCACCGTCACCATCGCCACAATCACCAAGGCATGTATTTGAGGTACCGATATCGGATTGCGACAGTACAGCAAGCAGCAACTACTGCAGTGCTGCTTCGACGCCTCAACGGACGCAACATGGAGGAAAATCATCACCACCAAGAGGAGATGGAGGGTACCACCACCAATGGAGGAATATGATTGAGGGATTGAGGTTTAAATCAGTGAGGAGATTTTCTAGCATTCCTTTGCTTACTGCTAGCTATGAAAGTTCTAGGAAAAATTTGAGGAACAAGTTGGCTCGTATAAGAACGGGTAATGAGGATGATGAGATTGATTTTGAAGGTGCTATTGGTCTTGATGGTATTACTAAGCCTTCTTGGAGAAATTTTAGCTATGAAGATCTTGCTGCTGCAACTGATAATTTCAATCCTGGTATGTAATTAGAAAGAATTTAGCAATGAAGAATGGAATGAATTAAACATAATATGAAAAGTTATAAAGTAGGATTAAATTTGTCCTTCGAATTTGCGAAATAGCAATTTAGTTCTTTTAATTGAACAATGTTAGACAATTTAATCATTTTTTTCAAATTTAGTACCACAATTTTAATGATTCTATATTTGCTTATTTCATTGATTTTGATGAATGTTTACAAAGAGATATGTAGATGAATGGACTAAATTGATTGACATTCTTTAAGAGATTAATTTGTTATCTCATAAATTTGAGGGACTTATAAATTAGTCCACCTTTACAATTTTGATGATCAAAATGCTTATCTCCTCTAATAGTTGTTCGAATGTTACTATGCATGATGCATTTGGTATGTTGGAGTCTTTCTATGATTGTCATCTTTGTTATATGTGTGTGTGTGTAACATTATCTGCTTATTTATTTATCAACGGTTGATATTATTTGTTTTATATTCTAAAATGTGTTACGAATTTTAATACTCGGAGGATATTAATACCATATAACAAAAACACAAATTATCCAATACTATTGTAACATTTTTTTTTGTGATTTTGTAGGCAACATGATTGGGAAGGGTGGTCATGCAGAAGTGTACAAAGGGCAGTTACCTGATGGAACAGTTGTAGCAGTAAAGATGCTAGTAAAGGATGAAAAAGAAGTTGGAGACAAAGCTGGTGATTTCTTGTCAGAGCTTGGGATCATTGCTCACATTAACCATCCAAACTCAACACGTCTCATCGGTTTTGGAATCGACCGCGGACTCTATTTTGTTCTACAATTTGCATCTCATGGAAGCCTTGCCTCTTTACTCTTTGGTACATTGCTGCATCTTTCTCTTAATTCACTTCTTCCTTCTGTTTTTGTTTTCCAGGAATGGTTATTCAAATTGCAGTTGCAGTCACAATTACGTTGCAAACTTTTTTGTATTATGGCAAAATGCGATACAAATTGCAGTTGCAATACTGTTGCAAGGACCCTAAAATGTTTTATATTGCAACCACAATTGTGGTTGCAGACTGTAAATTTAAAACCATGTTATAAATTTAGTTCATGAACCAAACAAGTCAAACAATACATAGCTTGAGTTCAACTCATTTGGTTCATGAACAGAGTTCAACGAGATAATTGTCAACCTTGCTGTAAATATATTCTTAATTGTTATAGAAAAGTTAATTTCATATTTAACTTGTGGCTAAAGAAAGTGACATTAAATAACATTTCAGGTTCTGAATGTTTGGAATGGAAGATAAGGTTCAAGGTAGCACTTGGAGTAGCCAAAGGATTGCAGTATCTCCATCAAGATTGTCCAAGAAGAATTATTCACAGAGACATCAAAGCCTCAAACATATTACTCAACCAAGATGATGAAGCTGAGGTACTTTTCTATCAACCTATTATACACTATGTTAAAATTGTGAACTTTAATTCATATATGTTTAATTTAGTAAAAATTAAACTACAGATTTCAGATTTTGGATTGGCAAAGTGGCTACCAGATAAATGGGCACATCATGTTGTTTTTCCAATAGAAGGCACATTCGGGTTGGCATTACTTGCAGCATCAAATGAAGTAGTTTTAAATATGCATTTTCATGTTTGTGTAAATTCAAATTTCTGAAACTTTTTGTTGGTGGAATTGGTTCAGCTATTTGGCTCCAGAGTATTTCATGCATGGACTTGTGGATGAGAAGACCGATGTATTTGCATTTGGAGTATTGTTACTCGAGCTCATGACAGGTCGTCGTGCAGTCGACTCAAATAGCAGGCAAAGTCTTGTGATTTGGGTAATTCTTCATAACCCTTAACAAACTATACTAAAATCCTCTAGGCCCTAAGTAATATTGCGGTTACAGATGCATTAGAATTCTTATGTCTCCATAAGATCTTTAATGTATGTGTAACCGCTAATGTGAATGAGATCACACCAGTTTTAATGAAGGTGTCTGTAATTGTGCAACTCCTTTCATTAAGTCTTACAATTTAGCAACTTTTCGACTCAACTTTTCCTAGGTTGGTAGTTCAGTTAATGAGCTAAGAGATACAAAATATTTTTAGGAAGAAGTCCGTGGATCAATTTCTAGAATCTACCAATATCTGTCATTTCAAATAACAAAAAAAAAATACTATTAATTTGTTGAAAACAAAAGATTGATCATGTTTTGTCGTTGTCAGGCTAAACCACTATTGGATGCAAAACAAGTGAAAGAAATAGTAGATCCAAGATTAGAAGAACAATATGATCCAACAGAAATGATGCTTGCAATGGCAACAGCTTCCATGTGTATCCACCACATGTCCTCTAAAAGGCCATACATGAATCAGGTAACAAACTAAATATTTTTTTTCTTTCACTTTGGTATTTGCTATCATACCCTCATTTAATTTGTGAACAATATAGGTTGTGCTACTATTGAAAGGAGAATCAGTGGCTATGGACCTGTCTCAAAAATCAATAGCACCAAGGTCACTCTTGTTAGATGCTTGTGATTTAGAAGACTATACTTGTTCTAGTTATTTGAATGATCTCAATCGTCACAAGGAATTAATCATGGAGTGATGATTATTCATATGATATTAGAATTGTGCTCTGTGTTTAATGTATGTGTTGGAAACTTTATGGAATGATATTTGTTGTATAGTTGTGGATAAAGTTTACAATGTCACATCATAAGCTTTTTTCTTTATATATATTTAGGCTTGTAAATTGGCATGAACTTGTAATGATCATCATTAGTCAAGAAGCAATCATAGTTTGTTTAATAGAGTCACATATTGTGTTAAGAACTTAATGCCTTTTTCAGTTCTAATTAATCATTCTAATGTAGAGATATTGTAGGAAAAAGTGTGCATAAATTTTGTTCAAGTGAGTTTACAAAATAAAATGCAATAATCTTGAAGAAACCAACCATTATCTTCTTTGTATCTTGAAATGCATCTATATACATGCAATGCAATCTTTTAATGCCATTTTGTTGTATTAATTTTAAAAATGCAACAACAATACTTCTTATTTTTACAATATGTAAAAATGACACTTTGTTTTTGAAGAAAAATAACACTTTGTTTTTGAAGAAAAATAACACTTTGTTAATATTCTTTTTTTTTTTATTTGGTAGGTCTCCCAACATTATGTAAAATCATTCTCAATAAAAGAGAAATCTACATCAATTTCATTGATAAAAGAAAATATATTGGTAAGAGAATGTTATGTATTTATATTGGTATGATTTTGTATTTTCTTTAAGAATTATGACAATTATTTTTATAAAGTAGGTTAATAGTTAGGATAGGAATTCAACTTAAGGTGAATATATAGAACAGGTCGTGTTTAAACCGACCTCTGCATATATTTCTGCCAACTAAACTATACTTCTAAAGATTAACAAACTACTATGACAGTTAACTACACAGTGCCTTTGTTTTATAGTCCCTTTTTTACCGTTCTCTATGCGTCTTGTGCAGGATTCTAATTTTTAATAATAATTAATAATATATTTGCCGTTAAAAAAAATTAATTAATTTACCAACATCCATAATTTTTTTCTATAATTTTGAATACAAAAGGTCATATTTTTTATATATTTTCTATAATTTTTTTCTATCTTATTATTGATTGAATTTTCATTAAATATTAAAGTCGTTTTTTATGTCTATCTTATTGATTCAATTTTCGTTGAATGTTTTTTATACATACTCCTAGCTTGTAACCAAAGATGCAAATTATGGCTTCAACAGATGCAATAATTCAATTAGGTATCTTAATTCTAACCTTATCACTCTTCTTCCTCATGCATTATCTCCGCAACAAAACAACCCGATCCAAAACCCGAACCCGCCATAAAACCGAACCAAACCGCCACACGAACCAAGCATCACGTCACCTGAACCGGGCCCGATCAACAACAAACAAAACCGAACACGCAAAAAACGCTCTAGTAGAAGCTAATCAATCCCTATCTCTCACTCCGAGAGATCCTTCCATTCACATTCTCCGAGCAAAAGCACTTCACATGATGAACCACCGCACCGCCGCTATCAAGTCTCTTAACACCGCTCTCGCTTTACCGGCGGCGAAGTTGCTTTCACCGGAAGAGCGTGCCGATGCGTTGGTTTTTAGAGCTGAGATAAAATTGGAGGTGAATCGACGGCGGCGAGTTGAATCGGCGATGGAAGATGTTGTGGAAGCGATTAGAGTGAGTGGAGAGGAATGTGAGAATTTGGATTCGATGATTTGTTTGTTGGGGAAATGTTATGAATGGAAAGGGATGAAAGAAGAAGCGAAGAATTTGTTCCAGAAGGTTCTTGATGATGTTGAACCGGATTCTGTTGAGGCTCGTAACGGGTTGAAACGGTTAGGCCCATGAATGGTTTTTTTTCATAATTGAGTTGTGTATTTATTTACTTTTATTTTTGTAGTAATTGTACGAAAATAGATATGTAATGTGAGAGTGTGCAAACTGGAAACACAAATGTTGTCAAAAAAAAAAAAAAAAAAAAACTCTTTTATGTGAAATAAATAATTCTTTTTTATTCTTAAATTGAATAGACCTTCAATTTTTTATTTTTAAATATCAAATGCATTTTACTCTCTTTAGTTGTAGCTAAAGCCTAAAGTTACATTTTCAGCATGATGTACTTTTATTATGAGATAATGGGACATGTATCCATCCGCAATATAAAATAATTTTACTTTGTCATTCAATTCTAATTATATGATATGATATAGAGGAATAATTGATTCTTACTGTACATCTCTATATATATAAAATGTGAACATTTTTTCAAGTTTAAATGTACACGTGACAGTCTATAAGTCACTTTTCTCCCATATTGTTTTAGCATTCAATACTTTTGATTAAAAAAACAATCACAATAAAGGATTAACAAAAAACGTTATATTAATTTGGCAAGTTTATCACAGATTTAATGCTATTTATGTACAATATAATAAGCATTTTCAATGGTTAATTCTTACAAGTCAAAAGCAATTGAACAAAATAATAGATATTCCAAATTCAAATGGCTCCCAAGTACGATTTCATTGCTGCAGTCAATGCTTCCAAAGAAAATTGAAACTTGATGGTTCGTGTGATAAGACTCTGGTATGTGTAAGATCTCACTTCAAAGAAATTATCATTTTTAATGGAAATGATGATAATTGACAAAAATGTAAGTTTAATATATTAGATTCATTTTTATTTTTTTTCTAACATTGTTTGAACAATATTTGGAGTATCACCATACATCATATAAACTTGATCACGATGGTTAATGTTTTCCGATCCTGATAAATTCTTTAAAAAAAGGTTGTATCAAATTATAATTATATTAGGTTAGAAGATGAATGTAAAGCTTATGCACCTGTTTACGGTAAAGGAATAATTTTGTTAGATCAAATCATTATAAGTTTTTTCTAAAATATGTCTAAAGTTTATTTAAAAAAATATTATATATTAATTTTGTATTTTCATTTTAAGGGTGATTGTATTCATGCGATTGTTCGCCGAACTCTCATCTACAAATATGAAAATGAGATAAATGAAGGGGAA
This sequence comes from Trifolium fragiferum, assembly GCA_954870985.1. Taxonomy (NCBI): domain Eukaryota; kingdom Viridiplantae; phylum Streptophyta; class Magnoliopsida; order Fabales; family Fabaceae; genus Trifolium; species Trifolium fragiferum. Next base: position 20,853,840 of record OX940792.1, read on the forward strand.
GTATATAATTTCACCCACTTTGGAATTGCTGCAAATATTGGTGAATACAGAACAACTAGACACGAATTTAAGGTAAACTTTCAGTATGCTACGAAAGTTAAAAATGGTGAAGGTAATTTGGTGTCGCCACATCTCTATGTCATTCCTAATTCGAGTGATATATTTGCAGGTGATTACGACTGCAACTATTTAGTGGGTAAGTGTTCTTTTATTATTTTACAAGAATTTTAATTTATCCTTTTAGTATTATTATTCATCAACCATATATTACTTTACCCATTTCATTTTAGATATTAGGGTATGTTGACTGGTGTGGATGTTGAAAAAATATATGACCGAAACGGTGTCCAGTAAAAAATTGATTGCTATTGAACTTGACCATGATAAATATGCATTGTATATATTTTATATTAAATAAATATTATATTTTAGAAAAGGTTTATATATATATTGACCTATAACAGCTGCACCAAAAAAAATTATTGATCTATAACAATAACAATTTAAGACACTGATAATTAGTCAACATTATCTCTTTTTGATCCAGTTATTGTATTTCAAATTTACCATTTATTGTTAGAAATCAAACAACAAAAATTGATAACTCTTGATACAAATAAAATTATACTGAATGTAACCAGCAGATCAATTTTTTTTTTTACAACAAGCAGATCAACTATTTTTTTTATATTGATGAGGGCAAAGGCCAAATAAAAATAAGAACTATAAATATGGCATAATGGCAGCATTACTACGATTTTTTTTCCCTTAGAAAACATATATATAATTTTAAATAGTATATTTTTGGCTTAATTGCACTTTTGGTCCCCCTATTTTGCCAAAAGTGCGATTTTAGTCCCCCTATTTTAAAATCAAACATTTCAGTCCCTCTATTTTGATTTTTGTTTCACTTTTGGTCTCCCACCCTATTTTTTAACCAAGTGGCAACCAAAACGCTTACGTGGCAAATAAAAATTCCACGTCACCAAATATTTTAATTTTAGATATTTAATTTCCAATATGAAAAATATTATTTTTAAAAAAAAATCTGAATAACCAAAAAATATATTTTTTTAAAAACAAATCTGAAAAAAAAAACCAAATTTTTTTAAAAAAATATTAATTTTTTAAAAAATATCTGAAAAATTATTTAATATTTCAGTTTTATTTCAAATAATATTTTATTTTCAGATTTTAAAAAGAAAATAATAATTTCAGTTTTTTAAGAAACTAATATTACTGATTATAAAAAAATAATATTTGAAATATTATATAAAAAAAATCTGAAAATCAAAAAACATTTAAATTTATTTTTAAAAAAACTGAAAAAAAGAATCTGAAATATTAATATTTTAAAATTAATATTTAATTTTTCTAAAAAAATTAAAATATAAAATAAACTTTAAGATATTTTTTGAAAAAATTAATATTTCGGTTTTTCTAAAAAAATCAATATTTTTTGTTTTATCATCTTTTTTAAAATTAATAATTTTTGTTTTTTTAGTTTTTTTCTAAAACTAAATTAATATTTCAGATTTTAAAAAAATTATATTTTTTTCGTTTATCAAATTTTTTTTTTTAAAAAAAAAATTAGTCTCTTTCATATTGAACATTAAAAAATTAATATTATAATTAAAATATTTGTTGATGTGACACTTTTATTTGCCACATGTATTGCCACGTAAGCGTTTTGATTGCCACTTGGTCAAAAAATGGGATGGGGGACCAAAAGTGCAACAAAAATCAAAATAGGGGGACTAGAATGTTTGATTTTAAAATAGGAGGACCAAAATCGCAGAATTGGCAAAATAGGGGGACCAAAAATGCAATTAAGCCTATATTTTTATATAAAAACACAATTATACCCCTATAATTAGGATAACATTTGACCCGTAACAATTTAAGACACTAATTAATGATAATTATATTGCATACTCCCTCCGTCCCAATTTATTTGAGCCAGTTGACTTCAGCACGCATATCAATATACAACTTTGACGACTAATATTTTTAATTGTATAATAATAAAAATTATAAAAATTTAATATTTTGAAAATACTCGTCGTGATGAATCCAACGACATCTTATATGCTAATATTTATTTTTATTTATTGAGAGAAAAATATGGTCAAAACAAGATATATATGAATAATGCAAACATTCTAAATGGCTCAAATAAATTGGGACGGAGGGAGTAGTATATTTTTGAATTTTATGTAAAATAAATATAATGTATATATATATATATATATATATATATATATATATATATATATATATATATATATATATATATATATATATATATATATATATATAATTCACATAAGAATCTGAAAATGCAAATTTTCATTATTACTATTATTTACACAATTTAATACGTTTTGTCTTGGTCAAAACTGTGCAATGATTATGCAGTTAATGAATAACATAACTGTAGTGTGCGATTTTAAAAGGAAATAAAATTTCAAGAAAATCGTATTAATATAGTTAATGCATTAAACATAGTGATCACTTGTAGAGATACGAATGTCTATTTTTTATTGCAATTTATGCGGGGACATAATATATTTGTACTCACATATTAATATGGAGGCAATTTTTTATTTTTTTTTTGTTTTTTTGGTAGATTTTACGAAATTTATATTTTACTTATACAGGGATTTTTTTAATATGCCAAAATGAAATATATATTAATCAACCAAATTAATTCCGTTAACACAATGTGTGCCAAAAAAACTACAAGAGTCTACGGATTCATCAATCCAAAACAAACGAGAGAACAAAGTTACGCATCATGCCGAAACAAGTAAACGGGATTATTTTTTATTTAAATGAGAATCTATATTTCAATTCATACATTAATATGAGATCCATTTTTTTTTGTAATTTATATTTTAGTTTATATTTCTATTCGTGTTAATCCGAAGACTTTTTTTTACGAGATCTATATTTCTAATCATATATTTCTACTCACACATTAATACGAAGAACTATTTATTTATTTTAATAATTTTTACGAAAAATTATATTTTTGATTAATATATATTAATATGTAGACCCATCTTCTTCTTTTTTTTTAAAAATTTTTTTTTTATGAAATTTATAATGTTACTCATATTAATACAAGGACTATTTTATTTTTTAATTACTACATAAACGTATATTTCTTTTCATATATTAATACGAGATCTATTTTATTTTTTTTAATTTATACTGTATTTTATATTTCTACTTATATATTAATATGCACGCCTTTTTTTTTATAAAAAAAAAAAATTCTATGTGGCATATATTGCAACTAATACATCAATAAGGGACTATATTTTTTTATTGTAATTTCTATGGGAACATATATTTTTACTTATGTGTTAATACGAATAATTTTTTCTATTTATAATTTCTATTTAGATCTATATTTTACTCATATATTAATACAAAAACCTATTTATTTTATAATTTTTATGGAATCTATATTTTTAGTCATATATTAATAGGGAGACTTTTTTCTTATATTTCAACGGGATCTTATATTTTTGCTTAAATATTAATACCGAAACCAATTTTTTTTGTTATTTATATTATTGTCTTTATTTCTACTCCTTTCTACTCACCCTCCTTTCTTTGTTGTTCTTGCTTTTTTCATCTAATCTTATTTGGGTCGGTTGCTACCACCCTTTTTGTTTAAAATAAAAGTTTTTATTTCTACTCATTTATCGATACAAGAATATATTTTTTGTAATTCATGTCTATCTCAAAGTCTTTTTACGAAACCTATGAGTCTCTTCCGTATAATTCATCACAGATAGCTTTTGAGTTTAAAGTAAAATATGTTATTTATATTTCAATAAATCTACAAACGATTTTTTATCCGTGCCAATAAAAATATTTTATATTGATGTAAAATGTCCATTATGCTCTTTTATCATTATTTTTCCACGGTAAATGTAACATTGTGTAAGTACTTCATAAAAGATGTACTGTATATGTATACACTATACACTTAGGTTGAAATTTTTTCGATGTTTGACATTTGTTGAAAAATCTATGAAGAACACGCTATAAATTCATTTCTTCCAACTGAATTTTTTCATACATACATGTTCAAAATCTTGATCACTATTTAAGAGGTCAAAGTCTATTATGCTTAGACTAACATAACGGTCAAAGCCATACTTAGACAAATATAATGTTAGTATTCACCAAAAATGGATAAATATAAATATAATATCAAATTAAAATGCGCAACTCAATATTTCTCATCATCTTTAAGATTAGATCTATGAGCTTTTTTCAAATGGTTAAATGACTTGGATCTATTAAGCAAATATGGTCACAAATTCAATTTGAAGCTTTGTGTATGAAAAAAATATTTAGTTGGGACGATTGTAGAACACATCATATATGTACCATAAATTTTTCAACAGAAATTAGTCAACACTAAATAGCGATGCCAACTCGTAGCTATGGTAATAAAAAAAAAATATTAGATTTATATGAATACTAAGAGGAAAAGAACCATCTTCCTAAACACTTTGTCAAAAGATGGAGAATTATATTCTTGATTGTACTCCCACTCAAGAAACTTCTCATCGCCAAAATAAACAAAATGAACTACAATAACATTCAAAAGCTAAGTTGCAATATTTGTTCAAACCAAAATGCACAGCTCAATATTCATCATCATCTTTAAGATGTTACTTGACATAAATTTAAAATAAAAATAGTCTGTTAACAAAACAGACATATAGCGACATTCAACCGGATTGACGGGGCCAAAGGAATAACTCAGCTGCTGCATTGGTTGCAGTTGGAGCAGACTCTGCTGTGCTACTTTCTTCATTGGTAGGAGGATTAAAATGGTGGAAGCTGTGATTGCTGGGAAAATATTGTGTTGCACTTGCAGAACCATAGGGTACATAAGCAATTGGCAGAAAATTTATCTCTGATTGTGGAGAAGGTTTCAAGCGTTTTGCTGCTCCGCTAACTGGATGAGATGTCTGCGATATAGCTCTCATATTGTATCGACTCATCTCAAAATTGGTTACAGCATCTGCACCTTTAAACTTTATCGCAGCAATGTCGTATGCTTCTGCAGCTTCCACTTCAGTTGCTGGTACAATACAAGAACCATGAATAAAGAATTTAACTTAGCGCTCAATTAATGCATAAAATCTTGTTGTATAAGTGCTTATATATAAGCTAAGCTATTAGTTAATGACAATAAGTTGAAAACAGGTTAATGCATAAATATTTCATACGCTATTTTTCATAAGTTATCTCAAATAGTCCCACATATGTTTACATCAGTAGATAATAATCTCAAAAAGGATAATCTCAACAGACCCTAAATCCTACCGCAGCTCTATTTCGTGCCAAAAATAGTGACCAGAAGTTGTGCAACTTAGATGGATAAAAATCCGAGGAGATTGGTTAAAACAATCAGCTGATTCAAGCAAGTTAATAACAGAAGATGAAAGTTTACCAAATGATCCCAAGTACAGATCTTTGTTTCCAGCAACTCGACCAATTCGTGCTTGCCATTTACCCTGTTGATGGTGCCTAAAGGTACGAAAGTATAAATACGAGAGACACACCGGAATGGTAATTACATGTTACATTATTTATGTTAAATTATTTCAAACCTTGTAACACCGCGGTATACGGAAACACCCCTAGAAAAACCGCTGCTTTTCCTGCAAGCAAAGGTAGTACAATTTTAGACGATGCATTGAATTAGTGCTAAATATCTAGTAGGATAGGTCATACAAACCTTCGCAGCGAAGCAACAAATTCTTGATTTCCTACATCTTTCATCTCCTCCAATTCCTTTGCATAATGGGAAACCTGAATTTTGTACCCGTTAAAAAATAGAATCTTTATTCATTATGTTAAGATTTTGAGAATTCAATGAAATCGAATGCTAAAAGCTTTGAAAGTTTGAATGAGAACAAAACTCATAAGGAATCGTTTTGATAAAAGATGGTAAAATAAATACATGCGATGCTCTTATATAAAACAAGTAGAGGATTAACAAACTAACCACCTAATTAATAACTAATTGAAATTCTAAGTAAGAATTACTATTCTTAACACATCAATTACTATTTCTTTGACACAACAAGTACCATAGTTTTTTTCTTTTCAATGTGTGAACTAAAATACATTCATTTAGTAGAACTTTTCTTAGTTTTTAGTACCACTTCAAAGTTGCAACTCAAAATATAAATCTAAATAGAATAATAAAAACAATTGTTACAGGAAAATTTGTGTTAGCTGCTAGTCCCCAATACTTGAGTGCTGCCAAATCATAAGCCTTTGCTGCATTTTCTTCCTTATCATACCCACCTAATAATCATCACAACAATTAGTTCATCAAGTACTAAACCATATCAAAGCTAGACTTAAGATAGAATTTAGTAGAAACGTTTCTTACCCAAATAGACTATAGATATAGTCCAAAACCATGTGACATGAGCCAAGAAGTGCACCAAGTCATTCCATGTAAAAAAAATGCAAGAAATTCAGCTTATGGGTCAAGATAAATAACCAATTGATTATGATTTTTCAAGTTAAATATTACTATTCCCACAAGCTTGTATATTCTCACGAACATCTCAATTTCTAGCCAACGAAAATCACAGCGAATCACTGTAATTTTACAAAAATCATACTTCGTAGTTTTAACAAAATAACATTATCACCATAACTTTGATCTGCTGCGAAACCAAACAAAATGGCAGCATAAAGACTTATTTAATTATCATCACCTTAAATCCCTTTTCATATTTGCATGCAAACCTCATTTTAGTACATTACACTCTCTATTATTTGCTTTTCCCATTATTTGTCATTTTACCATTCCAAAGTTCAAAATAGTAAACAAATCAATCAATAATAAGTATATGATATATAAAAATCACAAAAAAAAACCTTGACGCCCTTTCCTGATCTGACCCTCTCGTTTAGAGGTGTTGTCCCATAGATGTGCTTCATATCTACCCGTCCATCTGTGCCTAAGTACACAAAAAAAAAAAAACATCAGTATAATTTGATCCCTCGTAATAATTTTTTATTTAAATACATCGACAAGAAAAGTAATTAATTAAGGACTAAAAACATAATATAATCAATGATCAGTATACTTTGTGACTCCTCTATAGATTGAAGTTCTTTGGCCAATGGTATGAGTAGCAGCAGTTTTGGAACTATCACATTCCAAGGCATTTTTGGAAGAAGAATCACCTAACTCGATACCTATCGAACGAGTTTTTTTGTTTATATCCAAGAAATCCAACTCGCGACTGAAGTTATTAACAGCAGGAACAGGAGGAGTCGAATCCATTTGAATTTTAACAATCGGTTTAAGATTTGTCTCACCAAAACCTTCAAGTTTCGGCACTAGTATTTGCTTTTCATTTTTTGACAAATCCATGAAACTTATCAAACCTAGAAAAAAGGAAGAAATAAGAGACAATGTTTGGTTTATATATAAAACAAAAGAAGAAACTAGTGTTGTTAGTGTTACTACCATTTGCATAGAAGTTATCGTAGTTTGAGGCGGTGACGAAAATGTGAATACATTTGATAAGAAAACGTAAGCAAGTTAGTAGAAGAACTAGACATTTTCAAATTCAACTGGTTTTCTGGGGAAACAAACAAAAAACCATACATAGCACAAAAGTCAAATAAATCTTTCCCTGATTCTGTGGTTATTGGTGTTATGTTAGTGTGTTACTACTAATTATTGATTAGTGATGCTCTGAGAATAAAGGTTGAGTGTATATTAGAGGTGATTAGCAGAATAAATTGATTAAGAATTAATACATGCAATGCAACCTTTTTATAATATGTTTAGTGAAAATAGAGTAGAAAGTGTTAGAAGAATTTGGTGATTGGTTTGTTTCAATTATTACTAACTATTATTATTTGAATTATCATGAGTTTAATGATCTCTTAGATAAAAGAAAAATTTGTTTAACGAAGAATTGGATTTGATTCATTAACATGGTACTGTTTTTATTTGTTTGATTTAGATTAAAAGTCGAGATTGTTTATTCCACTAATTCTTAAAAAATAGTTACTGCTTTACCATTGTTTTTATTATTTTGGTTTCGAACATCCTGGTGAGATAAGTAAAATTTGATCAACTATTGTTCCCATTAAAAATTGAATTTGAATTCTCCTGAACGATTCGTCCTAGTAGAGCTCATTAACCATTGTTTAATTTTCAATACATTTCTAGACTTTTACATTTATTAATTTTCATTTTAGATTATTATCAATCCGACATTTAATGTGTTCAATCAACTTTGGTAAATGCGCAATCTTTAATGACAGGTTAAATTAAACATCATTTTCCATTACAACATTTGATTTTCAATCAAACTTTGATGTTTTTAATGAACTTTCGATAAATACACAAACTTCAATGATACTTTACTTTTCACATCATCTTCTAATACATTTCTAAATTTCTATATTTGTTAAGGAAAATGTTACAAGGTACAAGATACAAACGAAACACGATACACAAACACATGGCACAATCAATTGATTTTCTATCTCTAGTCTGTATTCCAACATATCACATATCTAATTGTTGTTAGTTATTCGTCAATTTTCGCACTTGACATTAATAATATAATAAAATAGAAAAAATATGTACATGGAGAGGGGGGGGAGTAGACCTTATCCCAAAAGAAACTAAAATAACGTAGTACAAAACAAAAATCATCCCTACAAAAAAAAATCGTAAAAAACTCTAGATATATATTACTTGATTGTATTATTGAATATGTTATTTTAACTATTTTAATATTTTATAATTAATTAATACATTATTAATATATTAATACTTTTGATAAATACACAAACTTCAATCATATTTTACCTCTCGCATAATCTTTTAATTATATATTTCTAAATTTCTATATTTGTTAAGAAAAATGTTATGAGGTGCGTACAAGAAACAAGCATACACTTGAAACACGATATACACAAACACATGGCACGATCAATTGATTTTCTACCTCTAGTGAGGGCCGGCCTAAGGCCAAATCCAATAAGCCCGGGACTTTAGGCCTCATAAAAAAAAAAGGAAAATTTACATATGTAAAAAGGCCTAAGAAATATAAAATATTATTATTTTTATGTATTATAAGCCAAAAAAAAAAAAGAAGCATTTAAGTACAATAAGTAAAAAGGTCACAAGTATAAAAAGATACACCAATTGACATGCTTAATTTAAATATTTTGTATCCCAAAAAATAATAAAGATAAAATTTAAATAAAATTACAATAATATATGATTATTATTATTATTGAAAAGATCTAAAATTTTTTTGTTAATAACTTTCTTTAAAGTTCGTCTTAGGCCTTAATAAGTGTTGAACCGGCCCTACCTCTAGTCTGTATTCCAACATATCACATATTCAATTGTTGTTAGCTATTCGTCAATTTTCGCACTTGACATTATTATTTGTACCATATAGCACAACTCATTTATTAATTGTCTTTTTAGTTTTGCAACTAAACATTTTTATGTTTTAAGCAACATTTGATATACGCACAAACTTTAATAATATTATTATTTATAACATTGTTAGCTTTCTATCTTTTTTTTTATTATAGCTTTCTATACCTTTTTAACTATTAGCACATTAAACAGAAAAAATAATTCAATTATATTGTTTTTATAATATGCTAAGAGTATCCAGGCATTAAGGAGTGAGCAAATATTCAACTAAGTTGTGGTATATTTAAACACTCTCATCGTATAGCTATAACTCATAATAATATAAATAAAATAGAAAAAAAATATGTAGATGGAGGAAGTATACCTTAACCCAAAAAAAACCAAAATAACGTAGTACAAAACAAAAATCATCCCTACAAAAAAAAATAAAAAATCGTAAAGAGCTCTAGATATATGTTATTTGATTGTATTATTGAATATGTTATTTTAGTTATTTTAATATCTTATAATTAATTAATATGTTATTAATATATTTGTTATATGAGCGTATTGTGCGTACGCGCAGGGATAAATAGTCTAGTAATCAAAATTCATGTACATTTTTTTAATGTATTTTTTATTGACAAAATCATTAACATATTTTAAACCTTATTATAAAATATAAAACAATAAAATTAAATTAAAATCTTGTAAAAAATAATAAATTTGATAAAATATGGCTATTTAAAAATATATTTGATACCCTAAATCATTAAATCAATAGTGCAATATTCTATTACAATTATCGTTTTGTCGAGATTAATGTTAGATAAAGTGCCAACTGATGAAAACCTTATATGCAGAGAGGTTGATTCATCCCTTCTATGTGCAATGTAACAAAAGTGTTGAGTCTTCTTTCCATATTTTCTTTGAATGTGATTATGCTATTAAACTTTGGTCTTAGCTAGCTGCAGCTGGTTGCTTGAATCAAACTCTCCAGTTTTACTATTTTGAAGACATGTGGAAGTTATGTGAAAGTAATTGGTCTCCTCAGAGTAAGATTACTCTCATTGCTGTCATTATCAATTTGCTGAACACTATTTGGTTTGTGAGAAATCTCAAAGCAGGTTTAACAACAAATCATTCTCTCGGAGAAATGCTATCTCCATGATAGTTTCTTGTATTGCTTTGACAGGTAATAACACTAGAAAAGTTGTTTCCAACTCAATCAAAGATTTCTCTTTTTTGAAAAAATTCAGTATTTCTATTCATTGTCCCAAGTTGTCTTGCCTCAAAGAAGTTATCTGGCTGCCTCCCTCCTTCAATTGGTTCGAAGTTAACATTGATGGTGCTTCAAATGGAAATCCTGGCCAAGCTTTGTGGTTGAGTTGTTAGAGATCATAATGCTGATTTTGTTCTTGCTTTCACTGAACCTCTAGGGATTGCTGCATCCTTCTTTCCTGAACTGTGTGGAGCTCTTAAAGCTATATAACTTGCTGCAGCAAATCACTGGCGCAATGTTTGGTTGGAGATTGACTCTTTGTTAGTGGTTAATACCTTCAAAAATAATATTTGTGTTGCTTGGTCTATAAGAAATAGGTAGAAAAATGCTTTAGTTTTGGTTACGCAAATGAACTTTGTTGTAACTCATGTGTATAGAAAAGATAACAAAGTGGCTAATCTAGTGGCCAACTTTGGTTTGAATGCCAATACTTTCACTTCTTGTTCCCTCCCTCCCTTGTTTCTTCAGGATAGCCTAGCTCACAACAAGCTAGGATTGCCTAGTTTTAGGATTTTCTCTTCCTAATGGAGTTTGGTTTAGCCCCCTCCATTTGTTTGATATCTCTATTTAATATATTTTAGTGTGGTTAGCTCTTTTGCTACCACCTTTTGGTTAAAAAAAAAATATTACAATTATCATTGACATTGAAATTATAAAAAATTAGTAAAACTTAAATACGTTTTAGTAACCCTGTATTAATAAATATTCAATTATGGTCTCTAAAATTTTAAAATTATAGATATTTAGTCCCACATTAAATTTGTCCCTCGATTTTGCTATTAACTTTTTAGACTAAATTGACTAACGAAAAATACATTTGAGAACCAATTTAACTACCTAAAAACAAATTTGAGGATCAAAATGTGGAATAAAAGAGACACCTGTGTATCTAATTGTAATTTTGATACATTAAAAAACAAATGGGTTAGTTAGATAAATTTTTAGAGACTTATAAAATACACAACCTCAATAGTATATGTGATTTGAAAGTGAAAGACTCATAGAGTAAACTTGCAATTATTGACTTTTTCACTTGATTAATAACTTGTTTATTTTAATATTATAATCACTTGATGACATATAAAATATAGAATTTATTCATCAGTGTAGGTATATATGTATTCTATGGTAATCGGTCTGCCAAATAGATATACATTTGTCCCATAGCTCCAGTGCAAAAACCACTTTTATATCTTGTTTCTGCAGTCACAATTTCACCATCCTTAATCTTGATTGATCCAAACTCTGGATAACTTCCCGACATCCCGACAACATAGCCTTTCTCATTTCCTGGTTCCTTTCCTTTTCCATATGTTGGTTTTGAAGTATACAAAGTTCTTCCATCCTTAATTAATCAAAATATTATCATAATTAGAAGTGATCAAGAATGATATAAAGTATATGACTTGTTACCGTAATATAGAGAATAAAATGTATTGCTTAAGAAACATAACAAACATACCTAGTTTAATAAAACATATACATACATCAAAATCATACATATTATATATTGAGATAAAAATATGACATAATTATTTATATATATAATTAATGACCTTATACCTGTCCATATAAAGTTGCGTTAATGGCACCAGTATGCATATGAGCCGTGCCGTATATGAGATAACCACCATTTTTCATTGGGATGTTTGCTTTCTCAATATGAGGAGGGGAGTTCTTTCTTCCATTATTTGGAGGAACTGTAAACTCTACCTGTAACCATTGAGTTCAACAAAAATATACATATAAATTATGTTTTAGAATTTATTATAGAAAGTTTTAAAATAAAAAAAAAGATTGAAAAATAAATTATTTTTAATTAAAGTGGCATTAGTGATCATTTTTCAACTATTCCAAGAGGAATTTAAATTTCATCCCTTAAGGTCATGGGGAAAAAGTATTACCACTGCCCTGACAATTCACACATAAATTATGTGTTTTGAGCACTACTTTATGAGTTGTTTGATGTATGAATACGTTTTAGTTTTTCATTTTTATATTTAAAATTGCACTAGTAATTATATTATAAAAATTATCTATAATTAAAAGTAAGAAATAAATTAAGCACAAATGTAAAGAAGAAATATCACAAACAAAATAATTATATAATCCCTAGTTTACCTTACAATCATGAATAACTTGGGAACCATTTCTTGCAACTCGGTCGGTTGAATCAAGCACATAGAATCTTACAGGAATTTGTTCTTGATTCCAATCAACCCATGTTATTTTGTATCTCAAGGCAAGCTTTCTGGTAGGTGCTTCATAACCCTTTTTCAATTTGCACTGTAAATTATCTTGGCAACAAAAGATTCCTCCTTTATAACTTGAGCCTAATGGTTTGCCATCAATGCCAGATGTGACATTATAAAAATTCTTTGGCAAATTAAAATGGTTACACCTACATTCAGTACAACGTTTTCTATCTTTTGTTCCACGTGTATCAATGACCATGATATTTAGGAGCCACTTTTCTTGATATCCAGATGGAATAGCTGAAGGGTTACCATGCTCTACATCATAAGGATCTAGAATTTTTGATTTAGCTAGTTCCTCGTGCTTCACCTCCCAAACCCCAATAATATGGCAGAATATAAGAATCACATGTCCCGTCATTTCTAATATAAATGTTACCTTCCAAAGGATCCTTAGGGATTATTTTTGACATATTCCAATCTACTGCATGGTATTTTATAGCAAAAAAATGATGTAGGTGTTGGGATTTTAAGAGGGGTTTTTCAAAAATTAATCCTCTTAGCGGAACAATCCCGATGAACGGATCTTGATTAAACCATTAATCACAAATCAAATAACACAAAACTATAAGTTTATGTGTTTACCTCTTGAAGTGCAGTACCTTTGAAGTAGAAACGATTTCTGATCACGAGCAAAGCAACGTAGCGATGCCTCTACTCAGTCCACACGAACAGTTCCTTCAATCACAGTGCTAGCTGTAACTTGAATGAAGGCTTTAGACAGAGAGTCGGGAGGCGGTTTTAGTTTAGAAAACTAGAATTCTCAATTAGGTTATTTTGTTCTCTACACAAGAGTTCTATTTATAGAGTCTCTTGTGTGAACAGCAAGTCATACTTGCTCGTTCTTATCCTATTTTTCATCCCACTAAAACGCGCATAATTATCCGTTATAATTATTCCGTGATTATCTAATTACTAATAAATAAATCATATTTATTTACTTCATAATTATCCGATAATTATTTCATAGTTATCTAATCAATAATAAGTCCCACTTATTATCTTGTAAATAAATAAATATTATTTATTTATCTCATAAATAAATCTTATTTATTTATCTTGTAAATAAGTCTAACTTATCTATTTCTCTCATATATCTGTTCTATGTGTGTGACCCCTGTAGGTTCTCGTAACATTGGTAATAATATTAAATCATGTATTTAATATTATAAACAACGGTTAGAATCTAGCAATACGCCGTTGTCACCCAAGTGACGAGAATGTCATGTGATCTGACGAAACATTTCTGTGATAACAAACTTGTGCATAATTACCCTTTTGCCCTTTATATCTATATTGAACACAAGGCATAGATCGTGTCATCCTTGTATGGTTCAATATCTTATTTCTTGATCCCAGAATATACTGAGCAACGAATAAGCTCAATATCTCATATTGACTTAGTTCGGCGTGGCCACGCATTTTATCAGTCATATTCCATCAAGAGGCCTACAGATATTACTCTTGTTAAATAGGAGGGGCAAATCCCATCTAGGTCACTCATGTCCCTCAGCATGATTCGTGAAGTACCTATTAACTAACTTTATAATTATCCTTTTACAGATAACGTTTGAATAGCAATAAAGTACTTGACTCCACATCTAGGGATCACAGTTGGTTCAGGTCTAAGGGTGGTATACACCATTATCACTATGAGAATAACTTCTGACACTTTTCATAAATACTATGTAGTATTCTCATGGTGGGTCAATCCAATATAAATATTACTCTTAATATTTATATCTATGTATAGACTCGATATCTACATATCTATGACCAGTGAGATATGATCATCAGTCTACATACATAATAGTCTTTGCGCTTTAACATTATCCCAATTCATATTAAAGCTTGACTATGGATACTTTAAGAATAATGTCCTTATGTTAAATGGGGTCTCACGATTAAGTCATAGTTAATGCTCCATTAAATAGACTAACTATTCTAGGGACTTTATTATTTTGGAAAACAAACATAATAAAGAAATGCCTTATTACATTACAATCATGATACAAAAGAAAATTCTATCAAAATAGATTGACTTTTAGGGCTTACTCCAACAGTAGGTATGCTTCATATAATGGTACAGAATTTCCTTCTTCATCAACTAGTTCAGCATCAAAACTTTTTATTCCAACATGACCCTTTGGAAATTCAATATCAAAAAAAGTTTTAGCTGCGACTTTTCCGGGGCCCACTTCAAACATTTTAGAAATAAAAATAGCCGATTTTATATTTTTATTTTCAAATTCAGCGCCTGAATAAATTGCACATGTTGTGGTTGATAAAAATACTAGTATTGATGAAAAACTATTGTCGCTTTACATATTAACTCCATGGTGGAGATCGTTTTATTTGTTCTGGTGATGAAGTTTTGTTTTTGTGCAAATGAAAGTTAATTTTACATCTTTTTATAATATAAAAATGCTCAACAATATGTATATTTGGCATGACTTGGTGCCAACAAATCCAAATCGATATTGATTGTCTATATTTCTATTGAGTGGATAAAGCTGTATTCAATTTATAATATGTGGCTTTAACAATTATATAACTATTTATAGATATTATTTAATATTGTAATATCTGGTACTCGCACGACGTTGTTGTTCAATAATATATATATATATATATATATATATATATATATATATATATATATATATATATAATATAATTGTATTATATATTCAGGGGTCCGAGGTTCGAACACCGGTCATGCGATTTATCCGCCTTAAAATTGAATATTTTTAGTCACTAGGCTATTTGATAAAAAATATTTATCACATCTATTAATAATGTGTGTGTGTATTTAAATAAGTAATATTTTATTTCAAATTTTGTGAGTATTGTTTTTTGGGTATAATTGTGAGTATTTCATATTAACAGAATGTTGATGATAATAATTTTTTTTTTTATAATCAAAGGCTGATATCATTTCATTATTTATAAAAGGAGTAATACAAAGAGGTAGAGTCTCAAGAAATGACCGCCCTAGCAAGTAGGGGTGATCGTATCCGAACCAATCCAAAAGCAAACCGCAAAACCGAACCAATCCAAACCGAAAACCGCAAAAACCGCATTTGGTTTGGATAAGTTTGGATGATTTTTCTACCTAACCGCGCGGTTCGGTTCGCGGTTTTCATTTCAGAAAACCGAACCAAACCGAACCGAACCGCAAATATACATATATAAGACTAAATCCAAATCTGAGCCCATTCATTAGATGGAGATTGGAGACAATATATGCTTGTTATATGCTTGTTACTTCACTGCTGCAACTATTGTGATGAAAAAGTAAACACATTCAGGATCAAAGAATTGGATTCACAATATTGTGTCGAAATATTAGATTTGGCTTCACAATATTGCTCATAAAAGTGTTTTTTGTTGCTAAAAAAAATAATTTCTTATGCCGTAAATAAACCGCCGCCACCGAACCGAACCTAACCGCATTGGTTTGGTTTGGATGACTTTTTAAAATCCAACCGAACCAAACCGAACCGCATGCTTTTTTATCTCGCGGTTCGGATGACTTTTTCGCTCATAACCGAACCAAACCGCACCGCGAACACCCCTACTAGCAAGGATATGAGCAGCAATGTATGCCGCTTGACAAACTTAACCAAAAAGTTTTGATTACATGACATAATATTACTAATATTAGGAACTGGATCCCCTCCTGTGTTTTCTATGCTGCTGTCTCTCCTGTGCAATACTAAGCCGTTGGATTAATCTAAGGGTTGACTGTCAAATAATAAAAAGTGACTCTAAAGCATATTTGTGGGTTTTCTTCTTCACCAGTTCGTTATCTGTATTTTTTCCTCTTTATTTTTATAATCCAATCCAATCTCTTTTATACACCATTGAAAGTTCATTGAAAGTTAACGAACTGGGTTATAAAAGATTGAAAGTTCATTTTTATGTTGGAAATGTCTTCACCATTGTCAACTAGAACAAGAATGGAAAATTTACAGTTCAAAAATTGTAATCAATGTTCACCACTAAAGCCAAAATCTGGGAAAATCTAGACCATTTTCCATGTTTTCTATGTCAACAAAAACAGGAAATTAAAGAACACAAAAGGAGAAAAATTGGAAACATACCCTCTTTTGAGGTGGCTTTCCGCTGGCCTCTCTCACCGTTTAATGCAGTGCTCTATTATAAGGTCATGCCGACGTGGTGAACGGCACCATCGTGAACTAGGTCTGTAAATTTTTGGTTATCTTTAATCTAATTGCTGCAGTATCTCGATCTTCCTCTCTCTTCAATTTCATTCTTTTATTATGACTTTTACCTTTTCTCTCTCACTTGTTGTTAGATTAATCAAACGGTCAGTAACAAAACAGGAGAGAGCACAGGAGACAATTAGGCAGGAGACGATCCGGATCTCTAATATTACTACTAATAAAACTAATTACTCGCAACTACCGTCACGAAGATGATGAACTGCATCCACAACGCTCTTGGAATCCGTCTCAAAAATTAAGTTAAATTTCTTAAAAAACACAAGTCTAGAGATTTGGTCTAATGGTAAAAAAGGTATGTTTTGAAACTAGAGATTTTCTACTCGAGATCCACTAGTACCCTTTAAACTTAAATCCCTATGATCTTCCTTATAATGTACTGGAGGAACAATCCTTAAAATTATTTTATCGTAAAGAAATAGTGAGACTCATTACCATTTTTCGTTTGAGACTCTTTTTTACATGACAAGCTAGGTTTGCCTTGTTATCGGTTTGATTAGCTCTATAACATTGTTGGTTTTGCTCTGGGGTACGGTTTGGCCCAGAAGCTTTAATAAAAAAATAGTTATTTATTAAAATAGGTGAGACTTTTCACTTTGCGACATGATTTGAAAACCTTATTATAGTGTGTAGTTTCCTTTCAAAGTGGTGCCATAGACGATGAACACAATCAGAAGGGTTAATTATCAAGTTTTGCTTCCATTTTACCAAGTTTAAAGAATTGGCAATCATGCTAAACTCCAATATGGGTGGGATGGGTAGCTCAACTTAACCAGTTGAGCTAAGAGTTAAAGGAGTTGGAGGTTCAGGGCTCAAGTCCTGACAAAGAGAAAAAACTAATAATAACAATGTAATATACTAACAACTAACAATTTGTCTTTCATATAAATATTATGTTGTTCATTAGAGACTATGACATATGCCTCTACTTAATACTGAGTGGGTTTTACGATACGATGTAACATAAAATCAATAATCTCATTTTGCGCCATGTTGATCATAAGTTGAGCTTTCACCTACCTAGTGATAGCTACGGGGATGAACATATGTCTTTGATGATAAGAATTTCTATGACACTTTTAGGATAGTTTTACGGTTATTTTATGTAATTTTAATAGTTTTTACACAGTCGATCATGGAAAATTCCTAATGAATCAAGTTATTAAAGAAGCAAGAGTTAGAAGAAATTACACAAAAAAGAGCAAAATTTGAAGAAAATCAGCTTTTAAGTCGTCATGCCACGATGGGATGCATTGTGCCACGATGAGAACAAAGATTTGGAGCAAATCTACAGCAGAGATCGTGCCACTGTAAGACCCGTAGAATTTCAATAGCAGGAATATGATTTTTGATATATTAATTAGCTTATGCTATTTGCTTCTATCGATTTTCTGCTTGATTGTCTGTTTCGACAGAATTTTTGCTGAGATTGTGCTTGCACGTAGTTTAACGTTTGAAAAATTGACACAATGATTTTATGAGCTTTAAATGAGTTTAGAAACATTTTTGTCTCGTCAAAATGTTGAAAATATTTTTCTAGTGGTTTTTGAGAAAACGGGCAAGATATACCCGCTGTTTGAAAATTTTACGGTTTTGATTTCCGTCAAAATTTAAATGTAAACTTTATATATCGACTGTGATGAGAATTTGATCTCATTATATTTTTTCCTAGCTTAGGAGCGAAAATTTATTTGAGAATTTGTGAATTGTTTGACTTAAGTGGTTTAATGTAGAATTTTCTGTTTCTGAAAAATTTATCGGTACGCGAGATACGACTCATTTAATAGCGAACGCCGGGACTGAGCAAGCTAGTGGGAGAGCCATGAAAATATCTAGATATTTTCCTAAGATATGATTATTTTAATGTTGAGAGAGGGAGATCCAAGGGCTAGGGAGAAGTCTTGTATCTTTACACTATTGAATCCAATGGCTATTGATCCATGGCTTTGGTTATAAGTAGATGATCTAAGAAATATTTGGAGAACACTACCCTCTTCTTCTTTGCTCGGCCGAACAACACACCACCACCATTCCTTCACAAAATAATTCATCTCTTCACCATTTTCA
Organism: Trifolium fragiferum; assembly: GCA_954870985.1. Lineage (NCBI taxonomy): Eukaryota > Viridiplantae > Streptophyta > Magnoliopsida > Fabales > Fabaceae > Trifolium > Trifolium fragiferum. The sequence continues at coordinate 20,873,148 of OX940792.1, forward strand.
CCCATTGAAAGCTTGTTTGAAAGCTTGGAGTTGTGAGATTCTTCTTCTAAGGTTAAGAGGATTAGCCGATTTGGGGACTTTGTCAGGAGAGACGGATATTGCTCGCGTAGCATAAGTTGATGTGTTGGAAGCTTGCCGAGGTAAGGGCACTTTCTAACGATTTCATATAGCTCGAAATATCGAGTGCTTTTTATGCATGTGTAATTGTTGCTTGAATATGTGTATTTGCTTGATGTGATGCAATATGAAATATGAGCATGTTGGATTTGTGATGTATTCTCATGACGAGAACTTGTTTGAGAACATGCTAAATTCTACACATGTTTGAGTGGTTGTTGAGAATTTCATATGATTGAATAATATGAAATGTTGATGCATGTACTTGATTGAATGTCTGGTTGTACATGATGTGTATTTGTCTTACATATGATTTTGCGAAATATATGTGTTGACCTGTGGTTGTGATTACATATGCTTGGAAATGTATGTATTGGTTGCATTAGCATAGATAAGAGTATCGTATGCTCATGCATTTTCATAGTCGCGTAGGGGTTAGACCTACGGCCCTTTCTATGTAGGGGATGGACCGACGGGCGTGCATTTATGTGGGGGATGGACCTACGGGCGTGCATCGACGGTGGGGGTTGGACCCACATGCCTTTTAGTGGGGGATGGACCCACAGGCTCTTTAGTAGGGGATGGACCTACGACTCTCTGCGGGGAGGTTAAATTCTGGAATTCATGCTTGTGAAACAGTCCCGGGTAGGGTGATCACAATCATTTAGAGTCTGTATTGATAGGCTAATTGTGCATTCGAATATTGTTGTGTGTGATTGGTAGACGATTTGTGCACTTAAATTCTATGATGTGTGATTCATATGATAAATGAGTATATGCTGCCATGTATTGTATATCTTGCGCTGCGTATTTTTGGTTATATGTTATTTTTAGATCGTGACCCTCTACGAGCATTTTTAGGGATTTATTTGTACCGCGTGGAGAAGCGGCAAGGCTTGAAGCTGTCTGTGGGTCTTCGTCACCCAGTCATCTTCAATTAGAGTTTAAAGATCAGCTTAGGGGTAGTAGTTTAAGAGTCTCGTTTGCTCTTATTTATTGTCCGCTGTATTTATATTGAAATTGTATTACGTTAATTATTTAGAATAAATGATGTCGCTATGTCTGTTTAGACATAACGTTTGGTTCTAATCTTAAACTTTTATTCGTGAAAACAATTTATAAAAGAGGCATTGCATTACGATCGTTATTTTGAAAATGGTTTACTCTGATTTAATTTAAGTGCGATCGTGAATGTTTTATTTCAAAGTCTTTGTTGTTTTAAAAAAAAAAAAAAGTGCCTACTTTTGGGCTTCGAAAATCGGGGTGTTACAGCCACGATGGCACAAATCATTCCACGATGAGGAATTACTGAAAGATCGTGCCACGATGGGCAGGATCGTGGCACGATGAGGCGCGTCTCAGGGTTTGAAAATCACTATAAATAGAGGTCCAGACCAACATATTTTGAGACAGTGAAATTGAGAAATTTCAAGAAGGCAAGGATCACTCCAAGGTCAAAGGAAGACAAACTCCCACTACTGGAGTAGTTTTTCTAACGTTTTAACGAGGTTATTTTTTATGCGTAATTTTCTAAATTCTTTGTTATGTTAATTACATATGAGTAACTAAGATTCCTTAGGTTAGCTTGAGTAGATGAACTCCCCTAGGATTATTTGATCCATGTAATTGATTTGAACAATATTATATTCATTACAATTCAATTTATTATTCATTTAATTATCTTTGTTCTTCATGCTATATTCATAAGTAGATGTATTTATGAACTGTTAACAAAAATTAATTGTTCATAAAAAAAACTAATTAATTGTCTAGTAGCGTAGCTTTAAATCTCGATTTGTAATAATTAATCTAAACTAAGGATAGTAATATTGAACTCGGGGTTAGAGACTAAAAAACTAACATGCACTTAACTAATACTTTCATCATTTCCAACTCGTCTATGAGTGTGTTGAATTGAATAGGGTGATTTTTGGGTTAATTTGTCGTGATAATAAAATGAATTGCAAGGAAATATAACACCATATTATCAGGGGCGTCTCCAAGTTTTTGGAGGCGATGTGCAAAATTGTAAAAGTGGCTATTTGATAAAAATTTAATAATTTTTTATTTAAAAAAAAAACCATCATCAATTTAAATTGTAAATAACATAAAAAAATTGTAATTATTCTTGTAATAATTAACATAAAAAGGAGTCATAGTCTAATAATAACACCAAAATACTTTCTAATTACATAAAACGGGCCATTCTACTAGCATTTTTTGAATCAAATTCAACAATCAAGTCTTCATATTGTATGTCATATGACTGATGGTGCTAGGCCGCCGATGATAGTCATGATTGTTGGTGATGTACTGAATGGCAACGCGATTATTCCTTTCTTTTTTTTTCTTACGCAAACTTCATTCCTTTTTTGTTAAAGCGTTGTTCCTAATCCTTTTTTTTTCTCTTTAGAAAAACTGGGCCTGAACCTTAAAATGTTGCAACATAATTATTTTTTACACCCCTTATTTACTAATACTATTACCCTATAATTTTTTTTTTGAGGCCCTCAATTTTCGGAGACCCTGCGCAACGGCTCATGTTGCACATGGACCCAAGCCGCCCCTGCATATTATAGTAATATATTTATGTGGTGATTTTAGTAATATTAAGGGTGATTTTAGTAATATTGATTTATGTGGTGATGGATGAATGAATAGGAAAGAGATGATAATGGAGAATTTGACGGTTTAGAAGTGTAGGGTTAATGGGTTGGATGGTGGAAGTGTTGCAACTGGTGTTTCTTTTTGTAACTTCCAAACTTTACTCGTGTCATGAGCAGTTTCATTGCACGATGACTATTCCAATACCTTGTTTTTTAAAAGTTTTTATTTTCATCGTGACACTGTAGATAATTTGTTACACGATGGGCTTTGGAACGACTCTTTTGAAAAAAAAAATTTGGACATAAAATTTTTGCATTCCTTCCCCTTTGAAAACACATCTTGTAGTTTTGAAAATTTATCTAATTTGAAAATCTTTAAATTGCAAGAAAAATAAATGAAAGCAATAAAAATAACTTAGGTTGCCTCCCAGGAAGCGCTTCTTTAAAGTCATTAGCTAGACGTCAGAAGACTGTTAGGGCGTTTTATATGAGAGATTGAATATATCATCCGTCTTCTTCCTTTTCTTTGTTAAGAATCCCAGGAATTTGAGAAACAGAGGATATTGCTTCCATACCCTCTTCAGCTTTACCGTAGCAAACAAAGCACAAATCATATCAATGACTTTATCAATTTCTTATTTTTCTTTGGCTTTGTTGCTAGGTTGTTTTTTTTGTTGGAGATCTTGCTCTTGAATCTTCATTATTTGGGGTTCAACTACCCTATAGAAATCTTCATCCCGAACACTTGACGCGTCATGTTGGTTCGTTTCTATTTCAACCAATTGTTTCTCTTGATCTTCTTGTTCATCATTGTCGCAGTGATTTTTGGATATCAAGCTATTGAGAAGCGTTGAATCACAAAATTTTAATTACACCACCGAGCTTTGATTTTTCCGAAGAAGGGAGAAAGTCCGTTAAATACCCTAATTAAAGAGATCGAGGTAAGGGGGTTGGTTATGCGAAGAGAAGGTATTAGCACCCTAGGCATCTATAGTATCCTATAGAAACCTCTTGTATTTTTAATCTAAGCGCTTGTTTTTATTTGTTTGCAAAAATGTACAAGATTAGGGAAAATTGAGTGATGATTAGGAAAATAGTTTTTAATGACAAAATGCTCTTGGCTTGAGTTCCAAGGTTTTAATCTAAGAAAATGATTTGAATTTGAAAATACAACTTGATTTGAAAAACCAAGTGTTTTTATCTAAAGAAAATAATTGTTTGATTGATTGAATGACTTGGTTTAAAATCCAAGTGTTTTGAAAAATGTTTTTGATTAGTGATATGTTTTGGGTGTTTTTGAGAAGAGGTGTTGACCTCTATTTTTGGCTAAAAAGTTAATGGTTCTAGCGAGGGTTTTAGCGTTTTAACTAAACAACCTAAAATATTAGATCGCGCAAAGACATTTTGCAACGACATGTAAGTCGAGGCGTCTCCCTTTCTCCGGATTAATATACTCAACATACAAACGCATAACGATAAGCATAAGAAATTTTAAACCATACAATACATCCGGGGGGGGGGGACATGCAAAGGGGAATTAAATAATGACAATGATAATAATGACTAAAAATAAATTGCGCCAATTACGCGCATTAAAATATACAACCAGGGGGGAAACATGCAAAGAGGATTGAATGATAATAATAATGACATAATTATAAATAATGAGATATAAATATAGAGCATACATATTATAATATAAATGCAAGAAACACAAATATAAAGCATAATAAACATGAATCATGAAATGAATATAAAACATATAACAAATAATAAATGTAAAGCAAGTGCTAAAATGTAAGCGTCATGTAAAGCGCAAAACAAATGACATTTAATGACAAGATTAACACACAAGACATAAGAGTAGAAATAACTAAGAACAATCGAAAGCAATAATTTATCACATCATAAAAAACCTAGACAATATCAAACATCTTCAAATCACACACATGCATGCATTTGTCTTAATTAAATAAAAAAACAAAAATTGAAAATTAATCAAGGTACTTAGGACTAACATATCATGCCATGGGAAATAACATTAAAATAAATTAAGCATTTTCAAACCCACATACATGCATATTTATCTTTAAATTAAATGAAATATATTTAACAATTAAACTTAAAATATTAAAGATCAAACACATTTTAGTCCAAGAGCCTAGAGTTAAGTCATGGGAGCAAAGTTCAAGCATATTGACAAGCATGGAACAAATTTAGTAACAATTAATAATCAAAACATCAAATAAAATCATTTAAAAAAACCTAACATATAAATCCTATGATTAATTAACACAATTTAAATAAAATAATCAAAAGAAATCATGAAATCATGGCAAAATGAACTAAGGGCAGAGAGCAATTTTTAATAAAATATATCTAAGAGTTCATACAAAATAGTAATAAAGAAAAAAGAATTTAACATCATTTAAAACCATTTATTAACACTTATAATTAATTAATAAATATCAAAAATTAAAATAAGACATAATTACATGTTTATCAAGACAAAAATCTTCAAATACACACATATCATGCATATTATATCATGGATTAGTAAATAAAATCATATCATCAAGGATTTATTAATTTAAACCTAATTTATACACCAATAATAAAGAAAATATAGAAAATATAGCAAATAAATAATTTAAAAATTTATTTCATGATGTATCAGCTTAAAATAACCAAAAGTATAATTAAAATAAAAATTTACATCTCTGAAAAATAAAAATAAAATTATATACAGGGGAGGTGCAAATATCAAATAAAATAAAAAGGGGGGTGCAGCGCAGCAAAAACAGCCCAAAAAGCCCAAAGGCCCACGCAAAAATAAAAAAAAAACTGAAACATGTTGGCCGGAATCGTGTGTGGCGCGCATATTGTGTGATCACGCTTTACCACCATCTGATCCTCCTCAGGAAGGATCAGACGGCTACGTTCATACTCACACACGCACCATCAGATGAAAACAACGGCCCATATTGAATCTGGAAATTTCTGAGAAACATGCGTGTGCAGCAACAGGCGTGGATCAGGTGTGAACACGTATAGTGGTCCTATCGTCTGACAACCGTCAGATCTTCATTTAATGAGATCTGACGGGTGCGATCAAAGGAGCACACGCGTCGTTTGATTGATCCAACGGCTACGATTAAAACTGGGTAAGGACAGAGACTCACACGTGGATCATCATCTCCGTTTGATCCTCACCGTCGCCGGCGCCGTTTCCGGCACCGGAGTTCATAAAAATGCCAAGAAATTCACGAAATATATATGGTTCTTCTCGTATTTTCACAAGGAATCCAAATATGCAATTAGTTTTACAAAATGAAGCTTAAATCATTAAAAACGAAGAGAAAAAGTTTTTCAAATTTAAACTCAAACATACAATTTAACACGTTTCAGAGCAAACTAGCAACCCAGATAGTTTCATCATGTCAAAATAAGATGGAAGGGATTAAAAAGGAATGAGAAAGCTACCAGAAACGAGCTAGAACAACTTTGAGTTTTCACGAACTTGCACCTTCAACACGAGCTTCAAACCACCACTGGAGCTTCAAATTGGAGCTTGGGTTTTGGTTCTGAAGGCTTATAGAAGGTTACTAACGTGTTAATTGCAAGAAACAATGAGTAATTCGTGTTTGGGAATTTTTGAAAAAATGAGTGAAAATGTGTTGTTCTTAGCTGCCTCCTTCTCCAATTCTCCAACCTCTGATGCAGAGGAAATGACTTGGTATTTATAGAGTAAGTTTTAGGTTAAGGATAAGAGTGATTTTGAGTGAATGAGAGGGGTATTCTTGAGTTTTTGCAAAAGGGATATTTTTTGATTTTGCTCAATCAAAGGTACATGTGTTTTGATCTGATGCAATGAGCATTTGAGGGTATATTCTGAGATCAAATGGTTGGGAGAGGATCAAGGAATTTTTGGGATTTAATTTGTGAAGATAAATAATTTTAAATCAATTTAAAACCATTTTTGTAAATAAATATGTTAAAGTGCAAGAGCAAGTATTTTGCGTATATCGTATCCACAGGGACTAGTGCGATATTAAATGCGTTTCAACAATTAAAATGATTTTAAGTGCGGGTTTTTCAAACATATTTTGTAACTAAAGTTTGCTTGTGAGATAGTAAAAACGGTAAATGATTGATTTCTTTAACAAAGAGATTAAATTGCTGGGATTAGACTCAAATAACTTATTCGTATGCATTTACTTAATCAATTATACATATTCTAGTTACTTATCAATATTATCACGTATTTACTCGTCAAACGTTTCCGTTCCCAGATAACGTCGAGAAATCTATTATATCTATTAAACCCCGATCCCTCGAGTGCTTAATCGATATAATATCATTAAGTTCCAATACTTTAAAGTGAATATTAAATCTAAGTCTATTCCTAGAGCTTAGCTTTTAATAGATGTTATCCTAGATCAAGATTCAAAACATATATTCCTATATTCTTTCAAATCCAAAGATAAAAACAATAGCAACAAGAATAACATCCATATTGATTTGCAACTAGAATATATATAAAACCATGATTAATATAAATACATACTAATAGAGAAATTTTACATCTAATCCCAACAAAAGAGAAGTTAGTTACCCATAATCATGTTAATCTTACAAGGATGAAGAGAAATGAGATGAATAAACACCATGAGTTGATCCCTCAACAAAGATGAGCAATCCACCTTCAAAACCCTTATAAAACTGATTTCCAATGTTTCTCTCTGTTTAAAACTCAGAAAAAGTGAATGGGATCGTTTTTTTTAGCAACTGATACCTATTTATACTAAACCAGAAATTAACATTTCGCTTAGCTAATTATGGCTCGCTCAGCTAAATGACCTTTCTTCACAAATGGTTTTGCTTTTGACCGCCTAAAATTCGCTTTCTTTCGCTTTCTCTCGCTTTCTCTCGCTTCTTCTCTAAAAGCTACTGACTTGCTTCGCTTTGGACCGCTTCTTCTTGCTTAGCCAAATCATTAAATGTTCTCTTTTTCTGCTCCTTTGTTCAAAACTCCTTCACTTAGATCAAAACCTACAAAATGGGTTGGGATTAAGCAAAATGGATGCAATTTGAATCAAAACAAATATTTACACAATCTTGAGAATTTTATATACATTACTTGCAAAATAAGTTAATAAGTGCCTTAATTTATATATGAAATTTTACTATTTTTTGGCACTTATCAACTCTCCCCAACTTAGAACTTTGTTTGTCCTCAAACAAAAGTCCTTTTCAAAAACTAAACAAGCTCAAAAGATATCATTCTCAAGGTTAGGTTTGTAATGAATCAATGCTTGAAAATCTTTCACCTTTAGGCATGAGTAAAACTATCATCAATTAAGAATCAATTCTCAAAACATTCAAAGGAATAAAGCATGAACTTGAAAGGATTGCTATGCATAAGCAAAATTATCATCATCCTTATCAAACAATCAAAAACCAAGTGTTATCACAAATTCCTTACAACTGTATCACTCAAGGGTAAGTGTTTAACTCAATCCAGACAATGTGATTACATCAAATCGATTTAAACATACATCCAAGCAATATCATCAAACATGCTATCAATCATGGATCACTAAGGTCTTTATTCGGGTTCTAATGGGGCTGGGCTACAAAAATTCATTGTTTTTCTTTGGATTCAAAAAGTCTTAAGGATAAGAGAGCATAATTCATGAATATTTACGTTTCAAAACACATTCTCTCTTTCACTTTCCCCTTTCTACTTATGTGGTTCTTTTGCTTTGACACTTTTTTTTTTCTTTCTTTTCATTTTCTTCTCAAACATATTTTCTTTGATTTTCAATTGTGTGTCAACTTACTTTCATTTTTTTTTTCTTTTAATCACCACAACAACTACTTTTCTTAATTTATTTTTCTACAGCCTCCTTCTCCCCAACTTAAATATTAACATAACCCTTATTGAATTACACTTGCTCTCCTATCCTAAGACAAGGGACGAGTAGTTGTTTTTCTTTCTTGCGGTTCAAGGGTTCAAAACAAACAAAAATTTTAAAATTTAAGGCTCAAATGGGGACACAAAGGATCACACATTCTCACATGATAAGCTTTTATTTGGCCAAGTAGTTGCACTCAAAAAGAAAGATGGCCTTGATCATATCCATGAGTCAAACATGTTCAACAATAGCAAGATTCAGTCAAAATCAACAGAGTAAAGACAATTACCGGCTCTCAAATATATATATATATATATATATATATATAAGCATGGAAAGTTCACACATCTCACCCGGCTAGGTTGGATAACACACAAGTTTTTTCATGTTCAAAAAGGATAATGACAGTCATCTTAGGACAAGCAACACAATTCAAGGGCATGTTGAATTTCTAAGCATGTTTCAAGAACTAATCACATGTTAACAAAAGCTTTACAAAACAAAATTATCATGCAAGGTTAATGATTTATCACAAACCTGCCTTTGAGAACATGACGGGCATGTGAGCTTGTCAACAAAATGTATTCACATATTTAACACTAGAATAAAACTTGAAAATAGAATATAAATTACTAAAGTAAACCAACATATCAAAACAACCACCATTAAGTTCAAAAGAAAAGAAACACGGATGTTCACAAAAGAAACAAAAGGTTCCGCATGTTCAGACCAAAATACAACCACATAAAACACATAACGAAAATATAAAGAAATAAATGACTGAAAGCTTTTTAAAGATATCACTCATTATGGCGAGCTTTTCAATCATCTATCTGACTCTCAGTAGTGCATCTCATTATCTTCTTCTCCACCACTTTGGGTGGCCTCATCATCATCACCACCAACATCATCAACATTAGCACCAGAAGTGCCCACCCCCTCTTGGAACTGTGGCATGTCCCCAGGCCAGTCCACCTGAGTATCAAAGAATGAAAGATCCCCTGCAAGTGGTTGATTCATGCTCAGCATGTGCATTGCATCATAAATAGTTCTCTGGCCTCTGTGGTTTGCAATGTTTTGGTGCATCATATGATAGAGCATTTGTTTAAGTTTAGGATCATGAGCAGGGAGTTGGTCTTGTTCTTGTCGTGCTGGGAGGTCATGTTGGGCTTGTTTTTTCTTTTTCTCAGAGCAATAACTTTTGATGTAAACATCATTCACTATACTTTTAATCTTCTCGTGCATATGCTGGGGAATAACGACCTTTTCATCTCTGCATAAACCCATAATCAAACCAGGGAATCCTAACTGACAATTTGACTTGCCATCAGATTGGAGTCCACTTTCAGCAATGATTCTCATCTCCTTTGAAATCAACCTTGCAACATCGACCTCCAAACCAGTCTTGATGAAATGCAATAGCCCCATAATATCCATCGTGGCATCAGATATGTGACTGCGGGGCTTTATGTTGTGAAGAACAAGAAGCAGAAGGACTTGAGTAATTGTGTTCATGTCTTCCCGTGCTGCCCTTAATGCAATTCCTGCATCATTAACTGTAAAATTGTGGCCTGGAATCAAAAGTGACTGAGTCATCTGTGGAATGTCCCATTTTCCTCTAGCAATTTCCTGCTGGTAGGCACATAGTGCGTCTCCTTCCAAATTAGATGGTTTGCCCAAGAAGTCATTAATTGCCTGACGATCAAATCGGATGGTTCTTCCGCGAACCACAGTGGTGAACGAGAATGGCCTACCCTCAACTGGTATTGCGTTTGCATAAAATTCTCTTACGATGTCAAGGTTGATTTTTTTGTAGGGGTGGACTAGCTTTCCCCAATGACGGGTGTTAATCATCTCAACAAAGGTTCCATAGTTTCCTGCATCATCAACATCAAAGTATTTTTCTAGCCAAACGTTTCTTTTTTGTAAATGCTTGAAGCGAGCATACTGTTCTGGCCCTTGAGAATCTGAATGCATCATACCCCCTCTGTGATCCCGAAGAACCTTCGCCAGTTTTCTGTTTCTTTGTGCCTGTAGGTTTCTTTGTACCTGTCGGTTTCTTTGGTGCCATTCCTAAAATCAAATAGTTCAAACAATTTCGAACAACAAAGTGAATTCATGCATACTGACCAACATAACAGGCTTAAACCATTGCAAAACTAGACAACACTGGTTTCTGGCTGCACCAAACGATTTTTCGCTCAGCAAGCTCACGGAAAACTTGCAGCAAGAGAATACAGAACAGGTTTTTTTTTTTTTAATTTTCAAAACAGAGCAAGAATATAAACCCTCTTCATACACTCGAATCGCACATTACTTCTAGAAAGGTTCACACTTTTGACTTGAAATCACTATATTACAAACAAAAGAGCATGTATTTTGAAATTGTTCTTAACAAGACAGATTTTTTTATTTCAACATTTACAAATTTTTTTTTTTTTTTTTTTTTTTTTTGTATAGAATTTGTTTTTCCAAAAAGAAGAAGAACAACTCCAGGAACATGTTGTGATTCAAGTCAAATTAAGAAAAGGAAAGTTTTGTTTTCTAAGAAAATAGTTACTCAAACAAGAAAGAAAGCAAAATCCTATTTTTCTAACACAAATTCACATTCTACAACTTAAAAGTTCAAACCTTTTCATAGCTTTCTTAATGGAAAAAGGAAAGTCATGAAGTTCATACCTTTTTGGTCTTTGAATGAACGAAAATGAGAAGAATTTGAGTGATATAAGTGAGAAAAGTAGTGTGAGTGATTTGGGTATGAGAAAAAGAGAGGTTTTGGGTCAAAGATGAGATTATGTTAATGAAAGAGTAAGTTTTAGGGATGGAGAAGATGAAAACCGTGTTTTTGGGATTGGTTAGGTAAAAAGTAATAAATTTTGAGTTACTTGTGGCCAGCTGTTTTTTTTCTTTCTTTCACATGACTATTTCGCTTAGCCAAAACCTGCTAGCTTAGCGAATTTAGCCAAAAACCAGTTTTTTCTGCAGATTCTTTTGTGTACAGCTATTCCACATTTAACCATTCATCTTACTTCTCAAAATGCATAAATAAAATTTAAAATACTTACAAAATTGGGTTGCCTCCCAACAAGCGCTTGTTTAACGTCGTTAGCTCGACGCCTTTCTTGTGATTTCAAGGATCGGCAAGTGAAACTTTTGTGGCGAGCCGATCAATTTCACCACCAAAATATGGCTTCAATCTCTGTCCATTGACAGTCCAGCTACGCTGCAACTCCACATCTTCAATCTCAACAGCTCCATATGGTTTTACCTCTTTGATTAAGAACGGACCAGACCATTTAGACTTCAATTTTCCAGGAAATAGCTTTAACCTTGAATTGAACAATAAAACTTTTTGCCCCGGCTGAAAGTCTCGGTTAACAATCCGCTTATCATGATAGCTTTTGACTTTTTGCTTGTAGAGCTTGGATGACTCATAAGCATGAAAGCGCATTTCTTCTAATTCATGTAATTGAAGCTTTCTTTTCTCTCCCGCTTGATTTTCATCAAAGTTCAAAAACTTCAAAGCCCAAAATGCCTTATGTTCAAGCTCCACTGGGAGGTGACATGATTTACCGTATACCATCTGAAATGGAGTAAGGCCTATCGGAGATTTGAAAGCTGTCTGATACGCCCACAATGCTTCATCAAGCTTTAATGACCAGTCCTTCCTTGATGTGGACACAGTTTTCTCAAGAATTTTCTTCACCTCACGATTCGAAACTTCAGCTTGTCCATTGGTCTGCGGATGGTATGGTGACGCAACCTTGTGTTTAACTCCATAATGCTCTAGGGCCTTTGCTAATTGTGAATTGCAAAAATGTGACCCTCCATCACTTATAAGCACCCTTGGAGTTCCAAAGCGAGTGAAAATGTTTCTCTTCAAGAATTTGATCACAGTTTTTCCATCAGCTTTTGGTGATGCAATTGCTTCCACCCATTTTGACACATAATCCACTGCGACCAAAATGTATTCATTTGAGAATGACGAAGGAAATGGCCCGACAAAATCAATGCCCCAACAATCAAACACTTCCACTTCAAGAATACTTTGCAAAGGCATTTCATTTCGCCTAGAAATTCCTCCGGTCTTTTGACAATTGTCACACCTTTGGGCATGTTCATAAGCATCTTTGAACAAGGTTGGCCAATAAAATCCAGATTGTAAGACTTTTGCAGCAGTTCGTTCTCCATTGTAGTGACCACCATATGGCGAGCTGTGACAATGCCATAGTATGCTAGTGGCCTCTTCTCGAGTTACACATCTCCTTAACAAATTATCTGCTCCAATTTTGAACAGATAAGGATCATCCCAAACATATTGATTTGATTCACGAAGAAATATCTTTTTCTGGTGCCAGTTGAAATCATCTGGTATTAATCCAGATGCTTTGTAGTTAGCCATGTCAGCAAACCACGGCCTTTCTTGCACCATGAATAACTTTTCATCAGGGAATTCTTCCAACACTTCACGTTCATGTTTGGTCACCTCATTGTTCACCAGTCTAGACAAATGATCAGCTACCAAGTTTTCTGTTCCTTTCTTGTCTTTGATTTCAAGATCAAACTCTTGTAACAAGAGCATCCATCGAATGAGTCTTTGCTTTGAATCAGATTTGGTAATCAAATACTTGATAGCTGCATGGTCAGTGTAGACAACAATTTTCGAACCAATTAAGTAAGAACGAAATTTTTCAAGTGCATACACTATTGCAAGCAATTCTTTTTCTGTTGTTGCATAATTAATTTGAGCATCATTCAACACTTTGCTCGCATAATGTATAGCATGAAAAATTTTGTTCTTTCTTTGACCAAGAACTGCACCAACAGCATAATCACTAGCGTCGCACATAAGTTCAAAATCTAGTGACCAATCAGGCGCTGTGATTATGGGTGCAGTTGTCAATCTTTGTTTCAATTCTTCAAAAGCAAGTAAACAAGAATTATCAAAGTTAAAAGACTTATCTTTGTTAAGCAGATTGCTTAACGGTTTGGCAATTTTGGAGAAGTCTTTGATGAATCGCCGATAGAATCCGGCATGACCAAGAAAACTTCTGATTCCTTTGACATTCACCGGTGGTGGAAGCTTTTCAATAACTTCAATTTTTTCTCTATCCACTTCAATGCCTTTGGAAGAAATCTTGTGACCAAGTACTATGCCTTCCGTCACCATGAAATGACACTTCTCCTAATTTAGAACCAGATTAGTTTCAACACACCGCTTCAGTACGGTGTCCAAGTTCTTCAGACAAGAATCAAATGAAGGGCCAAACACTGAGAAATCATCCATGAACACTTCAATGCATTTTTCAATTAAATCGGAAAAGATAGCTTGCATACACCGTTGAAATGTTGCAGGAGCATTACATAACCCGAAAGGCATCCGTCTATATGCAAAGACACCGAAGGGGCACGTAAATGCTGTCTTCTCATGATCTTCGGGATTGACTGTGATCTGATTGTACCCTGAATACCCATCTAGAAAGCAGTAGAACTCTTGACCGGATAACCTCTCAAGCATTTGATCCATGAAAGGCAATGGAAAATGATCTTTTCGGGTTGCTTTGTTCAGTCTCCGATAATCGATGCACATTCTCCATCCTGTAACTGTTCTTGACGGAATCAACTCATTCTTGTCATTTTTTATTACCGTCATACCTCCTTTCTTTGGAACCACCTGGACTGGACTCACCCAGGCACTGTCTGAAATTGGATAAATCATACCGGCCTCAAGCAACTTCACTACTTCCTTTCTCACAACCTCCTTCATTGTAGGATTTAATCGACGTTGAGGTTGTGCCACAGGCTTGTAATTCTCTTCCATCATGATACTGTGCATACAATATGACGGGCTAATACCTTTCAAGTCAGATAACACCCATCCTATAGCCTCTTTATTGTTTTTCAAAACTTGAATCAAACTGTTCTCCTCATGAGCTGATAAAGAGCTGCTGATTATGACCGGTTTACTACTACCTTCTTCAAGAAATGCATATTTCAAGTGGGCGGGCAATGTTTTCAGTTCGAGCTTCACGTCGACCGGCTTTGCTTCATCTTTCAACTCTTCAATTTTAGCTTTGAATGGAGAAACCTCTTTGAAATCATCTAGTTCTTTCAAACACTCTTCAATTTCTTTCTCTTTATCGGAATCAAGTTCATTTAGAGCATTTGTCAGGGCTTGTTCAAGAGATGAAGGGTTATGCAATTGCTTCCTTACATCCATGATGGCATCTTCAGTAGCATCCATCTTGAAACACACTCCTTTATCTTTTGAATGCTTCATTGCTTCCCACAGATTGAAACTGACCTCTTCATCTTGAACTCTTACTTTCATTATCCCATCATCAATGTCTATCATCATCCGTGCTGTCTTCATGAAAGGTCTGCCTAAAATAAGAGGAACATCATCATCTTCTTCAATATCCATCACCACAAAGTCGATCGGAAACAAGAACTTATCAACTTTAACCAGAACATCTTCTGCTATTCCGGATGGATGTGTGATGGATTTGTCTGCTAGCTGCAATGTCATCCTTGTGCGAGTCATATCCAAACCACCAATCCTTTCAATGACAGATAAAGGAATAAGATTGATGCTTGAACCTAGATCAATGAGAGCTTTTCCAACATTAATATTTCCAATGGTGACAGGTAATGTAACTCTTCCTGGATCTCTTTCTTTTTGAGGTAACGTTCTTTGAATAATTGCACTACAACTAGCATCAAGCTGAATGGTCTCCTCATCGGTGTATCTTCTCTTTTTTGTCAAAATTTCTTTCATGAATTTTGCATAGGTAGGCATCTGCTCCAAGGCTTCGGAAAATGGTAATCTGTAATCTCTTAAAAATATCCATAAACCTTGCATACTGTTTTTCCTTGTCTTTCTTTGTCGGAACATGAGGATATGGTAAGTGTTGAATATGAGGACTCTTCTGAATACTCTTTTCATCTTTAGACTTTTGATTATTGATCTCCCTCTCTTCACTCACTTCACACTCACACTCATCTTTTTTATTTTTTTCATCTTTTTCATTTTTTTGATTTTTTTCTTTTTCAACTAATACTCCTTCTTTATTCTTTTCTTCTGTCTCACACTCACTTTCTTCTGCCTTCTCCTCTTCTTTTTCTCTTGCCTCAACAACAGCCCTCTCTTTCACAAGATTATCACCAATACCCTTACCAATCTCCTTGCCACTTCTAGTTTTGATGGACTTGCATTCTTTTGGATTAGTTTCGGTGTTGGCGGTGAATGATCCTCCTTGATTGCTATTATTGGCCATTTGTTTAGCCAACTGACCCATCTGAGTTTCAAAATTTCTTTGTGCCGCATCAGTGTTTCTCTGGTGTTGTTGGTTTTGTTGCAGTTGAGTTTCCAAATTCCTTAACACGGCATCATTACTTCTCTGATATTGCAGGTTTTGCTGCTGGAATTCTTTCAATTGTTGATTTTGATTCATCAACTGCTGCATTTGCTGCTGCTGCATGTCCATGAGCTTGTTCACATTCTCTTCCAACTTTGAGTTTTGATTTTGCTGGGGACGCTGGTTGTAATTCTCATACAGATTCTGCCTATTAGATGTTTCAGCATCTTGTCTCCAACCTTGATTATAGTTTGAATTACCACCTCTTTGATAACCAGTGTTGTTTTGATATTGACCTTGCCTTTGCTGATTTCCCATAAAGTTCACTTCCTCATTTGTCGGAGGACAATGACCAGTTGGATGATCTCCAGTACACAACTCACAATATGCAATTTGCTTGGCTTTACTTGACCCTTCCTGTAGAGTAATCAGTTTGGACATTTGCTTTGAAAGCTCTTCCACAGTGTTTGTAAGAAGTTTATTTTGAGCCAACATAGCATCTGACGTATCAAGTTCAAGAACTCCTGGTTTTCTTTGTGATGGATTCCTGTTGTATTCACCTTGATGATCACTTAGTGACATCTTTTCAATGATTGCTATTGCATCAGCAGTACTTAGTGACAACAGTGAACCACCGGCTGTGGCATCTAATAAAAGCTTTGGTTGTTGAAGGAGTCCGTTGCGGAAGATGTGAATTTGAGTAAGTTCATCAAAACCGTGATTCGGGCACTTCCTTAACATAGTCTTGTATCTTTCCCAAGCTTCGCAGAGTGTTTCATTTGAACCTTGAGAGAACACAGCAATACTCATCTTAGCTTCCATGAACTTGTGATGTGGAAAGAATCTTTCAAGAAACTTCTCCTCAAGGGTATTCCAATTGGTCATTACTTGAGTAGGTTGATCAAGATACCATTCCTTTGCTTTACCAATCAATGAATGTGGAAATCCTCTTTGGAACACCGATTCTTCCTCCGCTTCAGTGGCTCCAAGTGAACCAGCTATCTCATAGAACTTAACAAGATGATTGTACGGATCTTCATGTGGCAAACCTGCAAAAGGGTTAGCATGTAACAATTGTAAATAACCCGTTTTCATCTCAGTTTGTCTGGCTCCAGCTCTTGGTCTTGCCAAGTGAGCCAAACGTCTCGGGCTATTTTGGCATGGTTCGGGAGTGGGTGGTGTAGGTGCTGCCATTGTTTCTTCGGCAACAGAAGATGTTGAAGAAATAGAAACAGAAGTTCCTTCTTGCTGCTGTTTTTGTTTGGCTTGTTGTCGCTTTTTCCTGTTCTTACTATTTCTTTTTCGGGCTGTTTTTTCAATCTCAGGATCGAAAAGTAATTGATCAGCCGAAACATGTCTTCGCATAAAAAGCTTAACAACCAACCACACAAGTTAGCGTGCACGATGGAAAATATAGTAAAACAGAATTTAAAAGTGCAAAATTGCTTAAAATGATAGAAATTGTAAAAATGCAACTAATATCAAACGTCAGTCCCTGGCAACGGCGCCATTTTGTTAAAGTGCAAGAGCAAGTATTTTGCGTATATCGTATCCACAGGGACTAGTGCGATATTAAATGCGTTTCAACAATTAAAATGATTTTAAGTGCGGGTTTTTCAAACATATTTTGTAACTAAAGTTTGCTTGTGAGATAGTAAAAACGGTAAAAGATTGATTTCTTTAACAAAGAGATTAAATTGCTGGGATTAGACTCAAATAACTTATTCGTATGCATTTACTTAATCAATTATACATATTCTAGTTACTTATCAATATTATCACGTATTTACTCGTCAAACGTTTCCGTTCCCAGATAACGTCGAGAAATCTATTATATCTATTAAACCCCGATCCCTCGAGTGCTTAATCGATATAATATCATTAAGTTCCAATACTTTAAAGTGAATATTAAATCTAAGTCTATTCCTAGAGCTTAGCTTTTAATAGATGTTATCCTAGATCAAGATTCAAAACATATATTCCTATATTCTTTCAAATCCAAAGATAAAAACAATAGCAACAAGAATAACATCCATATTGATTTGCAACTAGAATATATATAAAACCATGATTAATATAAATACATACTAATAGAGAAATTTTACATCTAATCCCAACAAAAGAGAAGTTAGTTACCCATAATCATGTTAATCTTACAAGGATGAAGAGAAATGAGATGAATAAACACCATGAGTTGATTCCTCAACAAAGATGAGCAATCCACCTTCAAAACCCTTATAAAACTGATTTCCAATGTTTCTCTCTGTTTAAAACTCAGAAAAAGTGAATGGGATCGTTTTTTTTAGCAACTGATACCTATTTATACTAAACCAGAAATTAACATTTCGCTTAGCTAATTATGGCTCGCTCAGCTAAATGACCTTTCTTCACAAATGGTTTTGCTTTTGACCGCCTAAAATTCGCTTTCTTTCGCTTTCTCTCGCTTTCTCTCGCTTCTTCTCTAAAAGCTACTGACTTGCTTCGCTTTGGACCGCTTCTTCTTGCTTAGCCAAATCATTAAATGTTCTCTTTTTCTGCTCCTTTGTTCAAAACTCCTTCACTTAGATCAAAACCTACAAAATGGGTTGGGATTAAGCAAAATGGATGCAATTTGAATCAAAACAAATATTTACACAATCTTGAGAATTTTATATACATTACTTGCAAAATAAGTTAATAAGTGCCTTAATTTATATATGAAATTTTACTATTTTTTGGCACTTATCAAAATAATTATGTGAAAATGAAAATATTTGTGAACAAGGGCAAAAATGTCCTTTTTTAGGGTTTATAAAATGCAAGAGTTAAATTGAAAATGATTGAAAAAAGTTTGAATAAAAAAGGTTACTTGTAGATGAAGAAATGAATTTTTGAATTTTAAATGTAATAATAATATAAATAAAATAATATAATATAAAATAAAATGTGATTAAAATATTTTTGGCATTTTCATGGAAATATAAAAATGATAGGGATAAAATTATAAGTCAAAATTATGAAGAAAGGATAAAAAATGAGATTACTTGAAAGAGAAGTAACCTATTTATTTGTAATTTTTGAAAAGGGCAAAATGGGAATACAAATGATATATGAGCAAATTTTGGTACAAGGATATATTTGGAAATACATGATAAAGAGAAAAGTTCAAAAAGTCACATAATTAATTATCTAAAAATAAAACAGTTAAGCAGCGTAAACGGAACAACATACTATTTTTGACATTTTTAAATTAATAAATAATATTAATATGATGAAAATTAATATGCTTTAAAAATGGGAAAAATCAAATGAAAAAAATGAGGAGGTCAAAAAATGGGGTATGACAATCATGTGCTTCTTTCTTTGTCATCCATTCTTAGTTCAAGTTCATTTTATTGATTATTTATCAATGTGCGACATGCTGCTAAGAATGGTTTTCCAAGAATTAGAGGAATTTCTTCTTCTAAAACAACAAAGTGTATCGGGATAACCAGGACATTGACTTTGATAGGCACATCTTTAAAGATACCCCATGGATAGATTACGCCAAGATTGGTAAGAATAAGTTCCATGTTTTGGTATTCTATAGCTCCCAACGGTCATCTACAAGAGATAGAGACATCAAATTTATGTTAGAATTAAAATAACAGAGTGCTCTTTCAATATTTGCCTCCCCAATAGAACAAGGTATTGGGAGACTTCTCGAGTTGTCCCGCTTTTGTTGAGGCTCCATTGTGAGAATCTCACTACATTCTTCGGTTAGGAGTATGCAGTTATCCCATTGTTGCTCATCTTCTGGTGATCTTGAATCTAGCTCTTTTAATGTTTCCTTAAATCTCTCCAGTTCCTCATCTTCCATGTGCACTTCTTCATTACCTTTTGGGCTTTCAAATGTCTCTACTACTTGATTAGTTTCATAGTCTTCCCTTGTGTCGCCCTTGGAATCTAGCTCATTTTGGGTTGTAACTGATTCAGTTGACGCTCCTTCTTGTGCTTGAGACTCCTTTTCTTCTATGAATTCAATCGAGTCGTCCTCAAAGAGTAAGTGTCTTTTAGGTCTTTGGATAAATTCCGTGAAAATTTCAGAGGCTTCACCGAAATGCATATTACGGCTTGCACAAACTTCAAAGAAGTAGCCACCAATTTCATTTAATTCCTCTGGAAAGTCCTCCCATCTGAGTGTCATTGCTTAAACTCAAAGAATTTGATTAGTAGTATAAAGTACAATAACAATGATAATAATCAGAGATCAAGGCAAGATTTTCAGAAATTTTTATTTTTTGTTTTTTGTTGTTTTTGCAAGTCTATCACCACAGGGATTCTCAGGTAAGGGAGGTGGATCACAAGGATCGCTTAAATACCAAACCTTGTCCTAGCCAAAACCTCTATAGATTTAAATTTGCAAGAACAGATTTTTATAAAAAATTTATTTATTTTTTTATGCATATTTTTTTATATTATATATATATAGGATGTATCACATGAGAATGGTAAAGATACATGAGAATGGTGAGAATAATTATTAACCTTTAGATTAAAATTCAAAAGTCAAGATTAAAAGTCCCTTTTAAACAACACATATGTCTCACACTAGTCAATTATTTCTCTTAAATGCTTTCATCTTCAATTCATTGTCATCTACTATCAATTTCAACCCAAATATGAATTTTTCCAATAATAAAGAAAACAACCGTCGCTGGATCAATCTACTAACAATATGAATCTCATTCAACTTGCAAGATCTCATAAATTAGAGTGTACTTAAAATTTCATTTTGTGACAGAGTTTATCATAACATCAAACACTGCATAATTGGAAAAATAACAACAACTCCCTCATCATCTTTTTTTACAACACCCCTCATAAATTTTAAACACATAACAAATTCAAGAAATTTCACAGAACTAATTATATTACAAAGAAGTTACACTACGAGAAAAATGACATATACCAATGGGCATCTTTAGCTACAGTCCCAAAAATTGTAGGTGTAGGTATCAAATTTATTCATCTGGTTTCACTTTTCATCTCCCCAAATAAAAAAGAAAGAACGAACCTTGTTCTCAAACCCAAACCCTAACATCCTCCAAATCTTTGGCATTCTTCTTCATCATCGCAAACCCAGTTCCAATCCAACACCACAAAACCTAATTCACAGTGAGAAGGAACAATCGAAATCCCTAGCTCCCTCCGCCGTATCCCGTTTCTTCTCGCGGTTTCTCTCGTTTTTCAATTCACTAAATCAACTGAAGGTTTTGATTCCTCGGTGATTCATCTGTCAACACGTTTCTTCTGGGGTATAGCAAAGAGAAGGGAGACGGCGGGAAGAGGTTGTTGATGGTGGCAGGGCCGATAAGGAGAGAGGGAGGAAGATGAACGGCAGGAAGTGGCGGAACGTGAGAAGGAGAAGCAGAAGGTTATGTCGAAAAGAAGCTAACTGCTTTGTCTACACAATCCCCGGCAACGGTGTCAAAACCTTGACTAAGGTCTGGCAAGTGCACTAATCTGTCGTTGAGTAATATTTCACACTCTACTGAGTAGAATGAGTTCATATCCAAAGGAATTGTACCAAATATGAACAAAGGAGGGATTCGAAACAACCAAACCACCTTTTTCATCTTGAATTTTCTCAATTGCTAATAGCACATGCTAAGAATCTAAAAGTAGAAACATTCTCTTAAAAATTATGCAATTAATTTGTAAAAATTTTAAAATATTGAATTAGATACATTAATTACAATAAAATATTTTCATTTTCGAAGCATTAGCTTTTCCCATACTTTTAATTGTTTTTCAAACAAATTTTCTCAAAATCCCCAATTTTACTTTATGTCTTAATTTCTAAATTCATACTAATTAGTTTGTTACACAATCCCTATAAAGATGAATATATATAAATATTATTACATGACGACAAAGTTAGTACATTTTTCAAAGGACCACCGGCTCCCTAAATGACGCAACATAAATTTTAGTCATTATATCCATGATTCATATCTTAACTGGATTTATTCCAGAACTTTAAGATCAACATAATAAATGTACAATTAGGAGCATTAACCAGCCTTCCATTTGAATGAAAGTCATTCAAAAATCTCATAATATCACCTCGCAAGTCAAACCAAAACTCTTTTAAGAAATTATCATTCACACTATCCGTAAAGAATTTTTAGAGTTATCACAATCTCAAAATTCTACCTCTGATCTTTATCATAAGTAATTGATTATTTTTTATATTTATTGTAAAATTGATATATCGAAACAAAATTATAGTCTAGATACATCAAATTTACAATAAATTTTAAAAGTAAATATTTATTTATAATGAAAACCGAAGAATATATTACCCAAATGCATCAAAATTGTGAAAATTTTCCAACCTTTTTTTAATTAGTTTTGTTATTTTTTTATCTCCATTAATCTTGATTAATTACTGTGCTTAAAGCGACGCTAATCGTTTTGTTACTCTTATCCGAATCGTTCAAAATGAATCTAATTGTAGATAGAATAACATGAGCGTCGCTTTGGCCGAGTGGTTAAGGCGTGTGCCTGCTAAGTACATGGGGTTTCCCCGCGAGAGTTCGAATCTCTCAGGCGACGACGAAATGTTTTTTGTTTTATTTTTTGTCTTATTACAAAAAAAAAATCCTTAACGGAAATTCAATCGTGACTTAAATAAATAAAATTCACACTTCAATTTTGCTTCATACGAAAACTTCTCTCTCTCTCTCTCTCTCTCTCTCTCTCTCTCTGTGCGATTATAATTAAGTTTCTTTATACTGATTGAATTTGTTTTCACATTTTCAATTCCTTTCCGTGATACTCAATGAAGAAGAGCAAATTGTAGTGATTCAAAGTACATTCATCATGATCAATCAAATTTTGAGGTAGTTATGATTTTTTATTTCAATATTCATGTTTTATCAACTGTGTTATATGCCATTGTCTTTCATTTTATTTATTTTCAATCTTCAATGAATTTACATAGGTTTTAACTTTTAATTGTTTGTTTCGACTTTAGATACGCTGTGTTTGAGAGCTTATGAAAATAAGTTGAAAATAGCTTATGAACATGTCGTAAATTGTTTTTATAAGTTCTTCCAAACAATCTTCCAAGTGTTTATATTAACAGATAAGCTCAAATAAGTCAATTCAATTAAGTGTTAAATAACCCAAGTAATTCTACTACAATAGCATGAATTTGAATTATAAACAATTTTCTTCCCAAATAGAAATAAACAAAGTGGTTTATTTCATGAGTTTGCAACTACTTAATAGTAATTTTTTTGTTACTGCAACAGCATTGGCAAGGTAGTATATATTGCTTATTTGTCACGTGGCTTATTAATATTGTCCGTTTGAATTTGACTTATTTTTGAGCTTATGAAAGTAGCTTATGCAAATAAATAAACTTTTATTTTAAATCATAAGTTTTCATTAACAAAAATTGTATTTTTATAAGTTGTTTTTTTATAAACTACCCTGAAAAGCTTATAATTATATATATAAAAGCTTATTTATTTGCATAAGCTGTTTCACATAAGCTCAAAAACATGTAAATCCAAACGGGGCCTAAATAATGAATGCTAGAAAAACTTGCATTGTTTAAAAAAAAGTTTAAACAATGTCATGCTTTTATATAGTACATGATCTTCCTACTCATTTCTTTCCTATTGTTTAATTATTATGTTGGGCCACACTTTTCTCTTCACTTACAATTTATTATAGATTTTCATTTTAGAGATCACAATGTCATGTTTCGTTTTTTTGGTTTTTGGCTCTCGTGGATAATTGGTTCATTCGAGAGTTTTTCTTGCTGTCGTATACTCGTATCATCCCATAATCAATATGAGACATGATGTTTAAACATCTAAATAATGATGTCACGTACGGTGTCCTTTGTTTTTTGTGTGTATTTTTGAAATGTGTGTAAAGCGTAGAAGATAAAAAGTAGGAGAAAGATATCGATAAACTTATACAGTTTCAGTACTTTGCTGTCGTATACTCTCTAATATGATTTCACACCATGAAACGCAACTGCTTATTTGCATCAAGCTTTATGCAGAACAGACATTTTCCATTTAGTTTGAAAAGCATGCTCAAATATGATTTCACTGACAATTAGCAAAATAAATACATATTATTATCAGGTGGTTAAATCTTAGTGTCATAGCTGCATACCGAATCACTTAAAACTTAGCAGAGATTTCGCTATAGAAACCCTAATGAGTGGCATGGGAAGAACCACTTGTCAAAAAGTCTCGATCGATCTTCTTCCTAGAAAGAGCATTTCTAATTACATCTAGCTCCCTAGTGACATCCTTCATATTTATTCTTTCTCTAGGCGATTCTGCTGAACAAGCAAGTCCAATATAAAAGAGTTCAAGTAAGCATTGCTTCAGATCATTAGGATGCAAGTGGCTTAGATTCTGATCACTAATATTTTCTTCTTCTGCTGCTGTTGTTGGTACAGTTGTTTGTTTCAATTCTCTTGGGAGTAGAGTTGAGTCTACTATATCTAGGAGTTTATCTGGCAGTGAAACCTTCACAAAAGAATAAAGATTCATACCATTTGTAAACATTTCATCTGTCGGTTTTCTTCTGGTTAGTATTTCCAGTAAAAGTATTCCAAAGCTATACACATCACCCTGTGTTGAAACTTGACTTCCCACTCCATATTCTGAAAATTATGCACTTTAGGATTAAAACATGTTGCTTATAATGCATACAATTAGAATATAAAAACATTTCTGTTCCGGCCACAAGTCTGCTGCACCTCTTTTTTGAGGTATTGTCCGCTTTAGGTCTTGTATAAGCCCTCACGGTTATGTCCTTAGTTAAAAGGCGCCTCAGTGAGTCGAGGAGAGTGAGTGTTTACAAACCACACTTAGACTCAATTCCCAAACAATGTGAGGCTTTTTGGTGTACCGGAACAATTTAAAAACATAAATAAAGTGTTATCAAACTATACCTGGAGGAGCATATCCAATTGTTCCATTGAATCCAATTGTGCTAGTTTGTAGATCAGAGACACCATTGATGGCACATAGAATTCTTGCTAGTCCAAAATCACTAACATGAGCAACCATGTCATTATGAAGAAGGATATTGCTTGGCTTTAAATCACAGTGAATGATTGGCTGCTCAGATTCATAGTGTAGATAGTGTATTGCAGAAGCAACATCTGTGAGAATATTAAGTCTTTGAAGAAAGTTCAAATTTGACTGATCTCTGATTTCGGAGTCGGGAAGTAGCCATTTATCTAAGCTTCCATTTTCCATGTACTCAAAAACTAAAGCTTTGAACTCATTACCATTGTAATCCATACTTGAACAACATGTTAGAATTTTGACAAGATTCCTATGACGGATACTTTTGAGCGAATTACATTCAGCGATGAAACTCTTGTGAGCTCCCTTGACTTGAAGGTTCAAGACCTTTATAGCCACAACTCTTTCTTCTGACTCAAGAATTCCTTTATATACAAATCCAAAACCACCAGATCCTATCAAGTTGTCAGAAGAGAATCCATTTGTTGCTTGATAAAGTGTTTTGTATGAGATCTTTGCATGCTGATCTATTGTTGACGGAAAGTTGCAAGTTCTCAAGTGTGTTTTTTTCTTCCAAAATACTGCAATAGAGAAAGATAACAAAAGAAGAAAACAAACCACACAAATTATTATTACTATCATTTTCCAAGCCTTTTGGTTTTTGTGTGCTTTTTCTTTAACAACACATGGTTGGAGATGTAACCCTGTGATGCCACCACAAAGCTCACTGTTGTTTTTCACAGATATTGCACTTTCATTTCTAAACACACCTTCTTTTGGTACTTCACCATTCAACCTGTTAAAAGAAATATTCAAGTACTGTAGAACAGGAATACTCTCTAGACCTTCTGGAATTGACCCCGACAAGTTGTTTTGCGACAAATCTAAATATTGAAGGCCTTTCAATGAAGCCAAAGATGAAGGCATGGCTCCCTGGAAAAAATTCCCTTGTAAGTTAAGATATTCCAAACTTATGCATTGTCCAATTGTTGCAGGAATCTCACCAGACAGAAAATTTTTAGAAGCATCCAACTTATTGATGCTTCTCAGGTTGCCGATTTCAAAGGGTAGGCTTCCATTTAATGAATTATGAGATAAGTTGAGTAACATTGACAATGATGGAAGACCAATGACTTGCCTAGGAATGGTTCCACTAAGGTGGTTATTTGAAAGGTCCAGGTATTGTAACATTCGGCAATTACCAATACTAGAAGGAATTTTTCCTTCTAGCATATTGTTTGATAAGTCGAGTTGAAATACCTGACTAAGATTGCCAAGTGATGATGGAATATTTCCTGAAAGTTTGTTTACATTCAATGTTAATGATTGTATCTTTTTAAAATTTCCCAAAGAAGCTGGAATTGAGCCTGAGAGAAGGTTGAACTCTAAGTCCAAGCCAATCAAATTGATGAGATTTCCTAATCCTGCTGGAATATTTCCAGTAATCTGATTTCCACCGATATAAAACTGATTCAATTGACTTGAAAAGTTAGCTATAGAGTTTGGTAAAGAACCACCAAAGTTGTTTAGATTTAAATCCAACACTTTCAAATTTGTGCAGTTTGTCAAAGATGTCAAGAAATCCAAGTCCTTGGATGAATTACTCCCTAGATGATTATATTCCATAGCAATGGACCAGATATTTTTTAGATTTCCTATTCCTGTTGGAACTTGTCCAACAAAGTTATTCCTAGGGATGTTAAATAACAACAATTGTGTCGCATTCGAAATCGAAATCGGGATAGGACCCGAGATCTTATTCATACCAATGCCAAATTGTTGGAGATTAGGGAGTGTGAGGAACATGTTGGCAGGTAAAGAGCCATTAAATTGATTGACACCAGCTGAGAAGTAAGTGAGAGATGACATATTAAATAATGTAAAAGGAAGCATACCATATAGTTTGTTTGATGCAATAGAGATATGTGTCAATTTTTTCAAATGGCCTATCTCTTCAGGTAATTTTCCATTCAAATTATTGATTCCTAAAATTAGAACACTAAGAGATGAAAGGTTTCCTATAGATGCAGGGATTTCACCACTCAAATTGTTCATACCAATTGATAGAACTTGTAGCTTAGTTAGATAACCAAGCTCCTTTGGTATTTTTCCAACTAGTTTGTTTCCTGTTAAACTCAAGCTCTTGAGTTCAGAACAACTAGACAAGTTGGTTGGAATTTGACCCTTTAATGTGTTATTGGTCAGATAAAGCTCTCTCAGCCTAAACAAATGGCCTATTTCTTGTGGGATTTCACCATAGAAGCTGTTGTTTTGAAGGTTAAAATATCTCAGAAAGGTGAGGTTTCCAATTTCAGGTGGTATAAATCCAAGTAAGTCATATCCTTGTAGGTTCAAAGAAGTGACCCTTTGATGTTTGAGGCTGCATGTGACTCCATGCCAGTTGCAAAAGTAAGTTGAAGTATTCCATGATTTCAAGATACCAAAAGGGTCATCTACTATTGTTTCTTTGAGTCTAAGTAATGACAATTGGTCTGTAACATTTCCTAAGGCAGTAGTAGTATTCTTATGTTGGAGACATAGTAGTGTAGCAGCAAAGAGAAGCAAAACATGAAAGCATGTTGAACAGAACATATTCATTTAGATTGAGTCTTGGAGAATTGGAAGAAATTAATGGAAATGTGTATGGTGCATTGGTGCATATTATGCAATACAAATGATCTATATATAATATAGGATTTTTCTGAAAGAGTTGATCAAGTGGTGCACGGTGCACCACTTGTCAATAGCTCACAAATAACAATTTTACAAAATTTACTGTGGATTGAAATTTTATATCATATAAATCATTCATACAAATTTTTAAAAAAATTGAAAATCATTTGATATATTATTAAGATCCATCAAAATTAACAGTTTATGAATTTTTATTGAATACCGTTAATCTTGGTGAGTTTCAATAACACATCAAATGATTTTAATTTTTTTTAAATTATAATAAAATGATTGTGAGTTGAAGCTAATGGGGTGTGTGTGTGTGTGTGTGTGAACATATGATACCTTTGAGTTGAAGTTTTTGGTTGTATATTATAGTGCTACAAAATCATTATTTGATATGTTTTTGCCTTCTGATGACCATGAAATTTCCTCATTGACTTGCTACCAACGACTTTTACTATTAGGATAGGTTTTGAAAAAGATACTGTCCCTATTGATATCTTTTTTTCATTATAATTTATATGAAGAATAATCACTAATTTATATGAAGAGCTGAAATGATGCTTCTGAAAGTTGAATTTTCAATAAAATATTCAATTTGATTATTATTTATATATTTATTTATTTATAATACATATGATGTAATAGTGGTATTAAAATTTGGTTCGACCGAATCATAATTTAAAATTTCTCCTGACAATAATGTGTTCAGATGGTGTGTCATGTTGATATTGAATGTCAACAACGAGGTAAGTGTGTGTGGATGAAAGAGGTTCTGTACGAAGAAAAATGAAGATTGAAGTGTGTGTTGATATATCAATAATCATATCCCACAAGGATGGAAAAGTGGGTTTGTTGGTATATTAATAGAGTAAAATGTAAAAATGAATGTTTTACGTCATATAAGGGGTTATGATGTTGCATATTAATAGGTTAAGATACGGTGTTGAAATCTACTTTTATAATTATTTTTAGCCGAATATGATAATCTCTCATCATGTTGTAACAATTATTCGAGTCTGAGTTTTGGACTTAACAATCTTTGTCTCGGTCTTTATTTACATCTCGATCAAACATCATATTACTAGGAATCATTCATTGGGTAAAGTTAAGCCAAAAATTTCTTAGGAATTACAATTATACAAAATTGTTTCGTAGTCATTTTAACTAAACAAATATATAGGACAAAAAAGAAAAACTAAACAAATGAAATCATGCTAGAAGAATATACATATCCATCCTAAGAATATTACCTTCCAAGTGTAGAAAACAAGACAAGAAAGTCCAAATTATATTAGTATTCAACAAAACTCTAATAATAGTAATAAATTTATCACAAATGAGTCTAACATTAAGGTACCCTAACAATCCTCAAAGTCATGGATGCAACTCAAGATGAAAAAATCTACGTTGCAGTTGGCTATGATGTGGTAGATGGATTTCAAACATTGGATTGGGCTCTCAAGAAATGGAATTCTCATCCAAATATTTCTATAATAATTTTACATGTTAAATACAATACTTCCAATGATCATGTTTATACACTCCGTAAGTTTCTTACTTATTAATGTCTTAAGTTTTATTCTTCATTAGTCACTACTACCATTGAAGGTCAATTGGGTTAAATTTCATTTATACTTCGTGATTTTTGCAGTTGGAAAACTCCCTGCAAAAGGTGCATGTGAAGAAAAACTAGAACGTATAAGGAAATATGAGCAAAACATAATCAACAATTTGCTTTCCAAGTATATAGCTTTATGTGACAAAGTGAGGAAATTAATTTTACTACCTTTTTTATTAACCCTTTGGTTTTCAGAGAAAGTGTCTCGATAGGTAATTCAAATTTCAGCCGCAAAGTAAGTAAAGCCTGACAAAAATTTATTCCTACCAAAGATCAAACTCGGATTCTCCTGAATAATTCATTCTAAGAGGGCCTATTAATCAGTGAACCCAATATCTTGGTTTAATTATTTCCTCTAATTAATGTATGTTATCTCTGCCTATGTATTGCAGGTTCCAGCTGAAACATTTGAGGTTGAGAAATTTGATGAACCAATGCATAATCTTACTATAGACTTGATCCTTGGTCTTGGAATAACCAAATTGGTCATTGGATTTTCATTCATGAGGCCTTCCATGTACTCTGTCTATCTCTATTTCTATTAGTTATATAAAATTATAGTCTCTATCACAAATATTAATTTCAGTCTATATAATTTTATATCTAACATTATTAGTCTCAAAAAAATTATTTTTTTGTTTGTGGTAAATAAAGAAGATAAAATAATAAAATAAACCTTTTTTTAATTAAACATATAGATTAAAATTGAATTAAATTTGTCCCCGTGATCATAGCCCACTTGGATTGGTCTGGTTGGTATTGGCTTGAGACCGGGGAGTGTGTTCCTTTTAAGGTTTCAGGTTGATTCTCTCTGATGCTATTTTGAGTGGGCTAATTTAGCTTCTTATAAAAAAAAAATATGCAAGGACCGAAGTTCGAACTCTGGTACTCTCACTATTTCACCTTTAATGACTTAGATTTTCATGTTTGTTAGGAAATCAAAAGATGTCATGAATGGATTATTCTATGTTCATCAATACAAGCCTGATTTCTGTGAGATGTTCATTATATGTGGAGGCAAACAAGTTTCACCAAGAGTGAACAATGGTGAAATAACCATGGAGGATGATAGTGGAGTAAAGGTTGCTAAAATGAGAGATAAAACAAATTTTATAGATTGGATAGAAAAAATGTTTTGTGATAAAACCATTGATTCCAATGAAAGAGTTTCTAGCAGATCATCAACTTCATCAATAAATTTGGAGGCACATCTTGACCAAAACCAGTGGGAATTTTATGTCCAAGAAATTAACAATTATTTTCATGAGTTACTGTCCTTAAATTTAGAAGGAGAAAATTGTGGACAAGAATTTGATGATGATTCATTCATTAGTCCAATTGATGCATATGTTCAACAACTTAAAAATTCTGATAGTAAGGTAATTAAATTTATGATAGATATCAACTACTCTTTTTTGAGTTTGCTTTAAGCCACAATAAGTGTTGTGTTTGAGTTCGCTTTGTTATGTAACATTTCTATTCCCTAAATTTGAGACCAACTCAGAGTGATGCAGGAAAATTTGAGATCCTCACATATAAACTGAATGAAGCTTATAATACAATTCAAATGAAAAGAAAAGAAGAAAAGGACAATTTAGATCGGCATGCAAAAGCTGAATGGGCTATTTATATATGCAATCGTCAGGTAATAATATTTATAATATGAAAAAATAAAATTTAACAACATCTTAGGTGGCTATATCGTTTAAATTTAACCACGTATTTAAATAACATTAATTATTAAAATTATTGTCGATTTTTATTTCCAATTTATGTCAAAATATAGTTTATGTATCTTACAAGGTATCACTTTTTTTAGGAAGAAGAACTTGAATATCTTAAAAGTGAAGAAGTGACAAAAAGGGAAGAGCTAAAGAAAGAACTTAATGTAGAAAAAGAACAAATTCAAAAAATTATAATGAATGTTGAAGAGAGCAAACAAAGGCTTAGCTCATTGGTAGAGCAACAGCTTGACCTAAATAATAAGCTTCATGTTTCCACATTGGAAATTTCAGAATTTGAAACAAAACTTGAGAATGTAATGGCTGCAAGGACAAAGATGTTAATGGATATAGAGGAGCTAAGTAAACAAAGGGATGTGTTGAACAAAAGGATAATGTTTTTGAAAAAAAAGGATGACACAGAAATTAGTGCTAAGCTTGTAGAGAATAGTTTTGGTGTAAGAGAGTATACAAAGGAAGAAATCATCTTGGCCACCAACAATTTTTCAGAATACTTTAGGTTGAAATCTAGTGGGGATTGGAGTAATGTTTATAGAGGAAACATTAATCACTCAAATGTTGCAATCAAGATGCTTGATTCTACTCTTGCCCTGTCTCAACAAGATTTCCAAGCTAAGGTAAATAAGCAAACAAGAATCAATCGTTATTTGGTCCAATTGTTGTTGTCATTGACAATGGAATTGGTAGGCAGGACCACGGTTCGATCCCTCGCAACTGCGATCAGGAGGGGACTGAAACCACTTCATGTCAGAACTGACCCCCGAACCAACTTAAGTGGTCCTGTGGACCGGATACTGGTCTTTGAAAAAAAAAAGTACACAAGAAAAAGTTGATATTTAATTTGTATTATACATTCCTTCACATGGCTGCATAACAAAATTTTCCAAAACTAAACCATACTTTTCGAAAACAAAAGTAAAATGATTATCAGTGTCACTTTATTTCGAAATAACTTTTCTGAAGTTAATATTAAACTGTTTATACTTTACAGTTGAGGTCTCTTGGTAACATTCAGCATCCTCATCTAGTTGCTGTATTGGGATTCTGCTCTGAGCCCAAATGCTTAGTTATGGAATACATGCACAATGGAAACTTGGAAGAAAAGTTACTTTGCAAGACCATAAGCTGGCAAGATTGCATAAGGATAGCCATAGAAGTTTGTTCCGGGCTGGGCTTTCTAAATTCATTTCAGCCCAGGCCCATTATGCATTGTCACATTTCTCCATCCAACATTCTCCTAGACAACAATCTTGTTGCAAAGGTGACATTTTGGTTTCATGGTTGCAATGAAGAATGTAATGCTGGATCAGATGTGAAGGAAATAGGAGTTTTGTTGTTGCATCTATTGACTGGAAGAGGAAATTGTGGGACAAATGATATGGAAGAGTTTTATGATGAGATTGGTGAAAAATGGCCATTTGATGTAGCAAGAGAACTTTTGGACTTAGCACTGAGGTGCATGTCCAATGTAGAAAAAATGAGTATAAGAAGAGTCATGGAAGAACTCAATGAAATCAAAAGAAAGGGTTGTGACTCTAATAAAGTACCTAACATTTTCCTTTGCCCAATCCAAAAGGTTAGTTTCCTAATCAATTTATTTATCTCTATCTTTCTATCTATATTTTTAAAGAGATAAGCTAAGTAAAATCTGACCAAAAATTATTCCCACGAGAAATCGAACTCAGGTTCTCCTGAACGATTCGCCCTAAGGAGAATTCATTAACTGTTTGAGCTCAATGTCTTTATTTCTATCTATCCATTTGTTCACTTAATTATTATTAAAAGTAATGTGTCACATGTTACTACCTAAATGGATTTTTTGTGTGCAGATGGTAATGAAAAATCCATACATAGCAGCAGATGGATTTTCTTATGAACTAGAAGCAATAGAAGAATGGTTGCAATCTGGAAATCACATATCACCCAAAAGCTTGAGACTGAAGAATACATTACTTTTTCCTAATCATAACCTCCGTTCCCTAATTCAGTATTGGCATAGAAAGAAATCAGCTAATCAAGTTGTAAAATAAATAAACACATCTACTTACAACTCATTCCATAGGTTCTCCGCCGAAGGAGTCCTATTCAAACCCTGTCGAATATTTAACGTGGACACCTCTTCTGAACAAAAATATAATAGACCTATTTTATAACTTTTATCTAATACTAATGATCAACTTTGCATAATATTTTTGCATAATTTAATTACAATTTTGATTTTACACAACACGCATTTTTGTGCTTTTTAACTTACTAACTTACTCATGATTCATGAAGGTATACTAAACATTGATTTATTGTAACTTTAAATATCAAACATATTTTATTCTGTTTGAAAGGTAAATATCAAACAGATAGAAACTAAAAAATGAATTATCAATTGATTAAAAGAATTATGTATAAGTAAGTAATCAGTACTGTACTATTTCCCATTTGGTATACTATAATTCAATTCATCTATATCTTTATATTCTTCATAAGCTGCTATGTCATCCATTGAAACCATTAGTCCATTTTTTAACCGAATATTGGCATACAAAAACATCGCTATGATAACTTTGTAATCAGACTCCTAACCATCTTGCCCAACAGAAACATCTGGCAACTTTCCTTGGTAGAGAATATGCAGATGTCAGTGAGGGATCCATCGCAATGTCTTGAGGTCGCGTCCATATATATGTGGCACGTTCTTCTGAACTTCTTGGGACAGTGTTTTCCAGTATGAGTGCTACCAACAGTGTAACCACCATGTTTAAGGACATAAGGGCATTGATTGCAAAATCAAGCTAACACAAATGGGACAATAAAATTGACATGTTAGCTTAGCTTTCAAAAAACAGCTAGTAGGGATTCAAATTTCTTGCACTCAGAAAGTCCGATTCAGTCAATATGTTTTGATCGAGGGACTAAACTGATCGATATTACTTAATTTGAGGCACTAAATTGACCGAACCTTATAATTTCAGTGACTATTTACTTGATTTATTATGGATGATAGAGGGATTGGATATTACAGTCGCTGTTTCAATTCAACGCAGTAACTGATTTAAACTGTCCTTTAAAAAAAGAACGGATGAGATCTGATACTGTATAAAATTATTAAAATCTAGGTTGTTTAATCAGAACCGTTGAATCATAAATGGATGGCTGAGATTCACTACTGCGGAAAACTGCCGGAGTTTACAACAACAGTGAATCCAGGTCCGATGATAAACTTGTGATATTAGTATTGACATATTCTTATGTAAACTATAAAAGCTGATCCTTATTATACTCTTTTTTAAGAGAAAATGTCAGTATAGATAAGTGCTTACTTGTTTAATGCCTGAATGAAATGGTCCACTAGAAGCAGCTGCATAAGGTACCAAATAAGAAGGTAATATCAAACTGGTTTGAGGCTGGTATTGTTGAAAATATGCAGGAATGGATAAACCAAGAAACAATGAAACACCAACTATAGTTATATTCCTAAATTTTCCTGATTCGCCATTTTGTAATGTTGAGAGGCCTAATGCTGTATTAAGGGCCCAAATGAAACACAGTACTGATGCAGCCAAGGCCTGTGGAATTGAAGCCAGAAGAGCACCTACCTTTCCTATAAAGAAAACAAAAATATTGAACCTTATTGCCACTTTATTTATCTTCTGACCGAACTTTGAATTATCGAGGCCTCTTTCTCTTAAAAACCAGAGAGTTATTAGTCAAAAAATTATTAGTCAGACTTTAGTTACCTTCTAACTAAAAATTAACTATGACGCATTAAGATTAAGTTCAATATTTTTGTCATAAAATTATGGCTAAAGCATGTCATCGACTTTTGGTACTATACCCATAAATGAGAAGAGGATCATGAAGGCTGCTCCAAGTTCCACTACCCTCCTACTTGCCACCTTTGTTATGTCAATTGTGTGAACATTTTCAGTCAAGGTAGTTGAACCAGTTCCTGAACCCCAAAGACCTGCCAATATACTACAGAAACCCTCCAATGCAATTCCACGGCTCACAACTCCTGTGGTTGGAGGTCTCAAATTAATTCTCAAAGATGCATTGTGATAAGTTCCAACCTGAAAAATGAATATACAAGTCACAAATTCATTTGAAGGTTTAAACGTGATTTTGCACATTGAAGATAAGGGTTTTATAAAAGTGGTTTGTGACTGCGATGTGGACTGTGACATCAAGTTTTTCATGTCTTTTACTACTGTGAGAAGTTAAATAATGTACTTACAGAATCCACAGAGGCAACCAGAGACGCAATGACCATGATTATGCAAGTCCTAAAATGGAAAATAGGGAAACCCCATTGTAAAGGGTAAGGAACTCTGAGCCATGAAGAAGTTGATAGTGCATTTGATACATCAGTCCTGCAATGCTTCATTGTATATGCATGCTTTTTGCATGCATCAATCAGAATGTTTGAGCTAGGGATATTGGAATTGCATCCTTTGTAGTTATATGCTCCTCCGGCTGTTAAAAACGATGCATATATCCAAATTATTGTAACACTTAAGGGAACCTACAAATATTAAAATGCGTCGATAGAATCTGTTAGTATATAGTTAAGGAACTTTTAGCACACTCAACAATTACATACAATTAATAATGAACTGTGCAATCATTCATTAGATAATTAGAAGCATCTAAGCTTGTAGCATGGCAAAGATTTGATGACAATTTTGATTTTCTGTGGTAAGGGATCCCACATTCGTTGCTCTCGGGACATCGGACGGTTCAGAAAAATGAACATTGTAGTTTTAATTTTATAATTCGAAATACCAAGTTTGAATTTGGACCGGCCGATCTTGAGTCCCAACTGCGTGAATGCAAGAACCGCACAGTGGACAAAAATTGTACAAAAAAATTTCATGTCTTGAAAAGTTAAAATCGAAAAAGTGACATATTAGTTTAAATACTTACAGCGTAAATTCGAAAAAGGTGGTTTCTGAAGATAGATATTCCTCGAAGATGCTTCAAATAAGAAAAGAAAGAAACTAATGACCATTACCATTATAGTAATAAAAGAAATGAAATAGTTGTGTCAGAAGGACTCACCAGTGTGAATATTAGAACCAACACTATTTGTGGAATGCTAATTTCCATGCAAGTTCCAGCTTGTGGAAATCCATAGCTAAAGAAGGCTAAACCTACAGCAGCAACAGTTGGAGCCACAACAATTGGGTTGATTATCCTACAACACAAATTCGAATAATAGCAGACAATGAACACATATAGTAGAATGCTAAGTCTTGATAACTTCTGATAAATTTCAGTACATATCATGATGATCACTACATGTACCAAATATAAAATCTCATAAAGATCACATGCAGATTTTTGTTACCTGAGAAGAAGAGACATTAAACCGCTAAATCCTAGAAAACATTGGAATATTGAACCAACAATAATAGCTCCTTGAAGTTCCCTCATTATGTGCCTAAATTTCTGCCATGATAACAAGACATTATTATTCTGGAAAATCAGAAAGAAACCGTTATCAACAATAAGAAGAAAAACTGAAGTTAAATATTACTTACATGGTGGTTAAGATTTCGGAACTCTTCAGAATTTATGATAACTAATGCTGGTGCTAAATACACAAATGAGCTCCCTTGAACTAAAGGAAGTCGAGTTCCAAGATACGAATGAAGTATCGTTGTGACGCCAGAAAGAAACAGCATTGTAGAAATTACGTTAGCTGTATCGTTCTGTTAATATCGATCGCAAAAGTTAATACATATGAGTATGGAAGGAAAACTATCAATTTTTCTAGTGCATAATCAAAGCATCAACCATTATATAAGTGTATATGCTTACATCTGTTCCACCCATGACTGGGATAATTACTAATGGGATTAACACTAATGAGCCAATCAATGATAGATAGTGCTGCAGGCCATAGTAGATAAGAGGTACTGCAATTAAAAATGCTACGGTATAAGTAAAAATAAATTACTCACTTTTTTAGCATGTCTGAGAATTAACCTTGCTACTTATGACATATAGAAAGTAGCTTAAGAGCTTACAAATACATCATTATAGACTAATTTGTCAAAACCAAGTGAAACAACTTTGCTGAAATTCAAGCTAAACAGGTATTGAATTTAACTTTTAGGCACTTAGTCATAATGTATTGATATAAATATGAGGGATCCGGATTCGCTGCAGTGGGAAAAGCACGCAGTTTTCAATCTCAACCATTAATTTAAGATTAGACGAATCAGATTACACAATAATAAAATCAGTTTAAAACGATCTCGGCCATTAATTTGAGATTGAAAACTGCACGCGACAGTTACTATTCCACATTCAAATATGAGGACCAATCTTCGGCTTATAATTGAAACGACTTTTGGGTTTGTGAACACCTAAATACAAAGAAGCTAGCTACATTACTATTTACTACATTTGATAAAGTTACATTGCCAAAGAAATATTATTATGCAGTTCAAAAATTATATGATAATGAAACTGCTTAGAATATACTATACTATACTGACTTAAGGCTAGCATAATATAAGGGTTAACATCTCTTTGCCTGACACCGACCCAACACTGATACATGCAGTTCCATTCGATTATCCATTTTTTCAAATTATTACCTCTATTGATGAGTAAGTGTCAATGTTGAGTTCGGTGTCCGTGTCTATGTTAGTGCATCAAAGGTTAAGACGTCAATTTTATCATACAAATTTAAGTTAAACAAACCATACTATTTTGATAACAATCCAAAACTATCTTTGCAAGTTAAATGTAAGAAACAGGTAAAATCAATTTAAACTAACCAAGACCAGGATTTTCTGTGAGTCCATACTTCATTCCAGATGGTCTCTGCCATTCTCTATCAACAAGCTCCTCCCCTTCTGCATACAGATTCACCTTAACATCTTCACTTACACCTTCCTCTTCCTTCTTTTGCTCGGGCGTTGGAGCAACCGTAGCGACTCCAAGTCCATGGCCATGGCCATTACTATCCCTAATCAAATTCGCCACTCCATTACTATCACCATCACCATTCCCTTTTAAATCAATTTTCTTGTCACCATAATCCAAAACAGGTTCAACTCCATTTTTCCTCCTCTGATTTTTGTTCCCTACTATCCCATTCAAGGCATAGTTTGACCTCAAAAACCTATCTTTCTCACTCCTTCTAACTCCATGCTTGGACTCAAAATCTAGTACAATCTCATCATCGTCCCGGTTCGGCCTCGCAACCCCGAGAACCGGATCAATCTCTATCTTAGGAGAAGACCCTCCTTCTCTATGATCAACCTCCACAACAACACTATCAAAATTCTCACTTGCACTAGTCCCAGCTTCACCAGAGTAATCAGATACAAACCCAGTTTTCTTTGCCCAAGTCTTCAACTCTTTAGGATTGTGATCTCTTCTTGGAACAAAAGGTTCAATTTTTATACCATTAGAATCTTGCTTCTTTTTGCTATTTCCACCCCTCATAACTTTCCCTTTATCCAAAATTTCTGAGCTTGACCCAGTTTCCATTTTAGCTTTTTCCTTCACTTTTTCCATTGAAAATTGCATTGATAACTCAAATAAATCCAACCCAATATAGTCCAAAGAAAAAAGATAGAAACTTTGCAACAAGAAGAAGCATGAGACTTCACCCTACAGCAAGAAAACAAACAAACTACAGAAGAATAGACAGTGAGTAGAAGCAAAGGTACAGTGAAAACGGCGACAAGTTTAACTCATTGCAGCTTAAAAGTTTCTATCATAAAGTGTGTGTGACCTTTTTTTGGCATGTTTGATGTTGACAATGTAACAAGATATAATTTAGCAGATGAATTCTCAGATAGATGTTTGTGTCATATATGTAAGATATCTGAATCTGAATTTTGTCCTTTTTTTTTCTTTATTGGTGGAAACTGATACTACAACAACGTGGGACTCTTTACTTCAAAATGAAGTTTCATTGTTTTTATTCTCTGCAGCAGAATTTGAGGGAGGGAATAGTAAATTAGTTTAATTGGTTTGTCACATGATAAGGATATGATGATGATTTATATGGTGGAAGGAAAATGTGGGACTTAATGTGTCTCAATCAAATAGCTATGCTCATTTATGTCACATTTTATTGGTTTAGTGTCATTTCTCATTTGGTAAAAAATTATAATGATGATTCTAATTTTAGAGTCTAATTCCAAGACAAGTGTTAAAAATTGTGTTGAATGCTGCAATAAAATATGAAAATGAGGATTAAGATGATGATTATACAAATAAGGCCCTGTTTGGATTAGCTTAGTTTTGAGCTTATGCAAACAACTTATGCAATATAAATTAGGTTTTATGCTAATTTATAAGTTCAAACTACTGAAAATTGTATTTTTATAAGTTATTTTATCATAAACTACCTTAACAAACTTATAATAATATTTAAAAATTGTATAACCTGTTTGTATAAGCTCAAAAATAAGTTAATCCAAACAGTGCATAAATTTGAAAGTGAACGTTGACACATTAAGTTTTAGATCATTGCAATTTCTTTCAGTATATTTTGAAATCTTGAACTGAATTTGCACATTCACCTTAACTTTATGCCTGATCTTAGCTTTAGACTGGACTTAACCTCACCCATGATAGGCCATACCAGATAACTTTGGGATTACGTTAGAATTTGCTAGAGTTGCCTATGTTTTATTCCTTAACTAATAATTAATTTTTCAGAACAAAAAAAATTTGTGTGATTATCTATACACCACATACAATGTGCATCATTAATTACTAGACTTGAATTTTACGAATCAAAATGGAAATATTATTAGTCATGATAACAAGTTAAGATGGGTATGATATAAGATATCACTCTTCAATAGTGTCGGCCCTAACATTTTTTAGAAAGACATGTTCTCCCTTCTTTATAAATTTTTTTCATCTTATTTTATAAAAAGGATGATTTTAATCTAAATAAGGAATTTGTTTATAACTCACCCCTGTGAATCTTTTTATTTGTTTTAATCTAAATAAGGAATTTTTACGTAGATTAAAATTTTCTTTTGTGTTTTTTTTTTTTTATTTCGTCATCTCAAAGCGAAGTTGTTTGATTTCTCGTCTTTCTGCATGTTTGTTTATTTTTTCTTCTTATTGTGGTGTTTGCTTTTTCGTCTTGTTACGATATTCGTTTGATTGAATCTAAAGATCAGCTTCGGTCAACTACTAATTCACATAGTAACTAAATTCGTTAACGACACAAATTCAAAATCATAGGTATTACGGTTGCTTTAATTTTGTCACATTAATTGTAGGTATGAATATGTTGTTTTATGCTATTAACCTTGATATCATGAGTTTATTCGTAGTTTCATTCGTTTCATTTTTAGCTATATTGAATTGAATTTGTACTTAAATATGATGTACTCTACCAATTTCAATAAATGAATATATTTTATTTTAGTCAAAAAAGATATCACTCTTCAATTGTTTAAAACTTTTCAAGATTTACCAATAATAAATTGGTCTAAATGGTAAGAATATTTTTTAGAACTACATTCAAAATTTCTACATTCACTTGCATTTAGTATAAAAATGTTAGGAGAGAGAGAGAGAATGAATAGAGATAATATAATAGGTTGTAAAGACAAAAATGTACTTGAAAATAAACTAAATACAGATGAATGTATAATTTTTTAATGTAGACAACCCAAATCCATAATTATACTACTTTTATTGTCACCGTTTTTTTCTCGTTAGCGGTATTTAAGAATCGTGAGGGTGAGAAAAGAACGAGAAGGAGTTTGATATTTTTCATTTCTCTTAATTTTGTATTTGGACCGTTATTTTGGGACAAGTATTGCCCACAAGGGAGAGGAACTAGGAATAGCTCCTAGCTCGTTGAAAATGAGTCATCAGTGAGCCATCACCTTCCATTCACTTAAAAGGTCAAGTTCTTCACAGATTGTATTCACATTGTTGTCTTTGTTGGTTTTGTTCTTCCTTCTTGATGGTTACAACAATAATCTCATAAATAAGTCAAAATGGAGAAACCTGAGGGGATAAGTAACTGTAAGAGTAGACGTGTATGCCAAGGAACATTGTCAAGCTTCACCTAATTTTATTATTACCTCCATAATAGTATGCTCTAAATATGATGTAGATATACACACATAGTACAGTAATGTTCAAGTTATGTGTGGAGTTGCCTTAGATTAGGCTTCAAAAATCCTTGTCCATGAACAAAATTTTGTTATTCTTGATAACATAACTTAGAATACCAAATACAATTATCACTTTTCTATTAATAATATATTTGCCGTTCAAAAAAAAACAATTATCATGTTTCTATAGAAGTGCTTTCTGTGTTATGGCATAAGTGATGGAGGATAGGTTTTGCTTATATATATTTAGTAAAATACTCAACAAACACACGCAGGAGCTTTAGCTATGCCTATCAAGTGTTGGGGGAAATCATTTGAACATGCTGATACTTCATCGACATTTGAACATGCTTATACTTTATCGAAGATCACTGAATTATCTTCTGAGCAAGAATAAAGCTTCATTTTACACATAACTTTCTCAGTTTTTCGAGGCAGACCCTTCGGCAAAATTAAGTACCGAGCCTTGGCCTAAATTTCTTTTGGGGCACATAATTAGCAAATGTTGTTTGCTTTGTAATCCCTAGCAAATTATTATGGTCTTTTGTAATTCTTTACAACAGCGACTCAACCAAAAAAACATATTAAATCATCAATAATTATTTTCAACAAATGCAAAAAACAGTGATATCTATTGACTATGGTTCTACTATCCAGGGCAGACACAATCATTTAATGTATGCTTTTCAAAATGCTATGAACAACTACAATTTTCATGATGTTGCTTGACCCCGAGACAACAAAATACCAAAACTGAATAATGAGAATCTAGCAGGATTTCATCAAACTTTCTATAACACTACAGTTCATATTAGAGAGATCATAAAAACACTGATCCATGCTAATTTCCTAAAGTACAACAGGCATATTATTATAATGTATCACCTGATGGATGGCATTTGATAGATTCATTACCTTTTTTGTTGGTTAAAGAGATCATTAACATCGTTTCACCGAGTCACGACTGATGTTGTGCTGCGCAATTGTCATAACAAATTGCCTGTAGATGATCAAGATTTTTCAACATAACTAATCTGATGGAGATAAAAGAAGAGATACATAAATTTGGATGAGGATTCAACTCAACACGATAAAAGGGAAGAGCACAAAAGCAAAGAATGTGAAATACATATTAAGGTACTGTTTTATTAAACAGCTTAAATAAACCCTTATCATATAAGTATTCAAGTTTAACCAGTTTGTAGAATGGCGGAGAGAACCGGGGATAACTCTGCAGAACTTATTTATATAAGCTATTCAATTTCTAAATTACAAAGCACTTACACAAACACCAGACACGTAAACACCAACAATAAATCATAAAAATGGAAGTGATTAATGTAACCACATATGTTGGTGTTAAACATCGAAACATGTCAATATCAGGCACGCCTTTAATACAAAGTAAGAGTATTGGTTGGCTACATAGTTTCTAAACACTTGCACAAAAGTTTGCATCATAAAAACCTCGAATAAATCCTTCTAAACACCCTTGAGCAGATTTTTACAAGCTCATCATGACTCAATTATTCATCCACGGAATCATCGAAAACCATTTCCACATGAGTGTCAATCTAATTATTGGAGCTCTAATTCAAGCTACAAACAACATGAAAACCATAAAGTGACAATTGAAATCTTATATCATCAATCAAATTCACAAAACCTACCAAAATAACAACAATTCTTCTAAACAAAATCCAAACAACGAACGATTCCGAACGAAATTCCACAAATCCACTAAAATTAAAGCACACAAATTTTACAACAAACATCCACAATTATCCACAAGTTCACAACAAACAATTAATTTTTTAAAAAAAAAAGAAAAATAAAATAAACTACTAATGTAACAACAGCATATAAACAAGGTTGACGGTAACGGTGACGGTTATAGGGTAGGTTGTGGAAGAGAAAGGAGGCGAGCGAAACGTTGTTGTTGGAGACGGTAACGGCGTTTGAGATAACTTTCAAGGATTTCCATAACGGATAGAAAGCGCTTCATCTCATGGAGGCGGCGCGTGAGCTGAGCTTCACGAGCTCTGGCACGAGCGAGCCGAGCTTCGGTGTCGGCGAGACGATCGCGGAGATTTTCAAGCACCGACGCAGAGTTATCGTTAACGGTGTCTTTTGGAAACGATGGATGTTGCCCGCAACACATAGTTTCAGGTTTTTCAGAAAATCGCGATTGAATAAGCAATTTCTGGGTTGGGACTTGTTTGGGATGATGAGATTTTTTTTTCCCTTCAATTCACGTTTTCTCTTGCACCTAACTTTTTGTTTTTTATTTTTCTTAATTGTATTTTTGGCATCCCTAGTTTGAGACAATTATAAAAATGGTCCTCTATTTAAAATTTTAACATTATGATCCTTTACCTATTAGTACATTTTCTTTTGCAATTATGTTCCCGCGTTTTGTGTTCTATAATATTTTTTTATAATCAATGAATTATAAGGAGTATAAGGGGTATTCAACATTTACAATACAGAGAATAACACATTAAGAGCACTAAAACTGAAACATTAACGCGCTCTCCTCTATAATATTAATTAGTGATATGGTATAGTTCGTTAATGAGAAGACTTAAAAACAGCACCAAAAATTGTGATAAAAAGTATTTGAAGGATTAAAAATGCTGAATAAAACTTGAGGCGCTAAAACTTGAAATTTCAATTTTTTTTTTTTTTTTGAGTGCAAGAAATTTCAAATATTTATAGAGAACAAAAATGTATCTTATGAATTTGTTAGAAATGCTTTTATGAATCTTGTACCGACTTTAATACTATTTTAGAATTTGTGTTGAATTTATAAATCTATTATAAATATATTTTCATCATCTCCTCCGTATGAGATTTTTAATATGTTTCATTTCATATAGTGATTGACAATTTCTAGGCATGTTGTAATCAAAATATATAGAGCTTACATTTATTCTACTTCATCGGTACAACACCTCAACATAGCATGCTTTATATGTTTAAATGTAGTTTTGGTATAAAAAAGAAACTAAATGAAGTTTTGGCAAACAAGTTTTCACAATTGTTTGATTTTATAATTGTTTGATTTTAACCATCTAAACTTTATAATCATTCAATTTCATTCTATCAAATTTCAATTACTTGATGTTGACCCTCCAAATTTTATAACATCTGAAAAGAGCCTCTAAAATCAATTGTAAGAGAGATAATGATTTTTATTGATGAAGCAATTCTTGCGACCATATATATATATATAACTCAGTCAAAGGTAATCTATTACAAATTAGTTTTGGAGGCTAATTACCAATTATAACTTTCTTTTTTTTATCGGATGAAAATATATTATTAATAGTAATCAGATCTCTGCATAATACAAGTAAAAATCCTTAAGAAAGAAACTACAAAACAAATGTGTTGTATATAAGCAGAATACAATAAAAATACTAAAACAGACACCCTTAATAGAGGTTTATTTTTAATCTCATTCTTAGATAGTTGCTCCCCAGCTTCCAAATTATCAAAGAAGACACCAACCCGACTCATAAAAATGTCACTAAACACTAAACAAATTGTTTGTCAAGCAAGTAATCAGCTTAACACAAACACAGAGACAAACATGCCAACAAAGCCATTCGAACACTGGTTTATATCATAGGAGGCGGGCGTAGCACGTGTGGAGGAGGCTGTAAGTGCGGT
The DNA here is from genome assembly GCA_954870985.1 of Trifolium fragiferum. Lineage (NCBI taxonomy): Eukaryota > Viridiplantae > Streptophyta > Magnoliopsida > Fabales > Fabaceae > Trifolium > Trifolium fragiferum. The sequence continues at coordinate 20,917,999 of OX940792.1, forward strand.
ATTTCTTTGATGGTAATCGGCCTCCGATGGTTGGGTCCAGACTCTGCAGGGGGTGGACTGTAGTTGAGACCAAATTGTTTTCGTAGATCAGTTATTGGTGGCTGGTTATTGATTAATGCATTGGGTGGTGGAAATTCATCATGTATTGGATGCTTTGGATTGATATTTTTGTTAAGAATCATGGAATCATAAGGAGGAAGATCAAATCCATAAGAAAGGTAGAGAGCATAAGAGTATTCATGAGGAAGTAACTCAAAGAAATTCATATTGAATGATAAAAGAATGGTAAAATATGTATATTAGTGTTCTATTTATAGGACTCAAGTAACTAACTAATTGAGTAACCAACTATAACTAATTTCTAACTAACCAACTAACACCAATAAACTCTAACTATCTTAATAGCCTCCCTCAAACTCAACATTGGGAAATTTACCAATTTGAGTTTGGATACAAAGCTAAAACCAAACAAAGAAACAAGCATATAACACTTGGACTTGTAATATATTCTGGAAACCCAAGCAAGTTCTACTCATAATGTGGAAACCATTGAGTTTCCCAAACATATATCTCCAATTTCATATCTTGGCAGCAGCAGCAAGTGTACATTAGGGAAACTCATAAGGACACCAATAGAACAACACAACAACTACTGCTTCATCATAATCTTCACGAAAGGAACAAGAGCAGCTTGTGAATCTTATAATGAAAACAAAGCAATCTCATCACAACCTGAGAGTGAGAGTCACTAATGCTTCTTTGGTTTTGCATACATAGCATGGTCCTTAAATCTTCAACACACAGAAAACCAAAAAAACTCTCAATTGCTCTAACAAAATTGACATAAAAGTGAAACACCTTTTTCTGAATTTGAACCAAGTCATGAAGAAATGGAATAACTTTCAGCCAAGTTTCAACTCACATTGATAAGAAACATTCTTCCAAAAACAACATTGTGGATTTCCAACCTTTAGCAACATCCATTATAACATCAAATCCAAGCTTGAACAATGTTGCAGAACTAACTTCTATATTTGCCTCCCTCAAACTCATAGTAAGAGAATGCTTAGTATGAGTTTGGAAAACAAACCAAACCATCTTGAAACAATTTTGTAGAACTATAGCCCAGCAAGATCAATGTAAAAAAAAATGCTTGAATCCTCATGCTTGATAGAATCTTAGAAGCAGGCCAACAATGCTAACAGAAAATTCATGACATAAAATCCAATGGAATAATAAGCCTATGTTTGTTGTACCATTCATCCATCTAAGCAAAGCAAGAAGCATTGAAACCTATCTTCAAACACAACTTCTAACAAACAGAAACAGAAGCTTTAATGCCACATGTGAATGTCCAAAGAACCAATTAACCACCTTTGGCAAGAAATAGCAGTTGAAAACCAATCATATCCAATTAACTAGAATTAGAATAATTGAAATCCATCTTCAAAGAGAATTTTTATCAACCATCTTGTGAGCACTTTTTAAACATATCCACAAAAGAATGCAACTCAAAATCAAATAACAACCAGAGTATTTTGAGAAAGGAGAATGACTATAGTTACCAAAAGCTTGTTCCTTCACAAAATCCTCTTAGCTCTTTCTCTGTGATCATTGACAGTAGGTTGGTCCAATATCAAACGATTTCTTCCCTCTATCCCAAGGCATTCATCGTAGACGAAACGAAATTCTGCATATTGTGAAAACTAGAACCGCAAACAGTGCTCCCCCAGGATCGAAGACGATGATGCCGAAATCACGATAGTGAGAAAAGAAAGTAATGATCTCCGATGAACAGAGGAGAAAATCAGAAATCAGCTCACCTTTCTTGCTGTTATGATCGTGATCTTGCGATAATAGGACATTGCCGTCGTGTTGACGCTCGACCTTGATCGGAGAAGAATATGCGTGAACGGTGAATTGTGAAATCGCAGAATCGATGACAGAAGTAATTGCACCGATCTTGATGGAATTTCCTTCAATTGAAGGATGGACCGTGTTGATCGATAGCATTTGAACCGTTTCAAGATCTGATTCTTTATGGAAATTGCCGAAAACAATTTCTGGATCTCTGTTCTCCATGACTGACGTAGTCCCAAATAATTTGATTTTGTCATCTTAGTATGATCACCTTGATTTAATTTTTTATCTTGATACAATGTATTTTATTTCCTTGTCTTAATTGGTGCACTAATCATTGGTTTTAGAATCCGTCTTCACAACCATCATCATCTCTATGACTCAAGCTCACAAGTGCACAAAATTTTCACTCAATTATGTAATAAAATTGACGTTGAATTATCGTTAACGATGTCTTTTGGAAACAATGAATGTTCCCCACAACACATAGTTTTAGAAAATCCTGTTTGAAGAAGCAAGTTCTGAGTTGGGTGGGACTTGTTTGGGATGATGATATATTTCTCCTATGGTTCACGTTTTCTCTTGTACCTAACTCTTTGTTTTTTATTTAGCTTAATTGTCTTTTTGGTATCCCTATTTTGACAAAACCATAAAATTGGTCTTCTATTTTAAAATTTAACATTTTGATCCAATAACTATTACATTTTTTGTAATTTTGTCCACCATTCATTTGCCTTCTAAAATTAGTGATATGTTACAGTTTGCGAGTGCACAAGATTATTTTTATAATTCCGTCAAAAAAAAAAGATTATCTTTATAATAATAAAAGCATTGATTATCAATCCAATTGATTTAATCGTTATTTGGTTTAATGGTTATTGATGCTGAACTTGGTATGAATGACCACGGTTTGATCCTCCATAATTGCGATTAGAAGGAGGCTGAAACTGTTTGATATCAGAACTGACACCCAAATCAAATTCAACGTAGTGAAAATCAAAAAAAAAAAAAACATTGATCTATAGTGGCTAAGGAAGAAAGTAGAAACAATAAATTTCTACAATATTTATGAAGATTAAACAGGGTAGTGAAAATAAAGAGAATATTTGATGGGGAGGTAATGTTTTGATCATTTTAGGAAGATTAGCAAGAAAATCAAAACTAATTATATATATATTTATAGAAAATCTCTCTAGGATCATTGATTTCATCACTAAACCCATAATTTGAAACCCAATCTTTTTGCTCTTATCAAGCGAAAACAATTGATAAATCAATTTTAAGGTGAGATAAATAAAATAGATAGAAAATGTCTCCTCTTGAGATAATGAACAAAACAATCTGCATATAAGCACATTAAATATCCTTACCACCTCGAGCATATGCTACTTGTTCATAAGGATTTGGATCCTCTTCAATTTTCTCTCCAATGACTTATCTCATTTTCTTAATCCAATGGTTGTTAAATTATAAAGAATAAAATAATACTTAAGAAGAGAGAGAAAATAAGTAAATGAATAGTTAAAATCACATTGGAGAGAAAACATTGGAGAGAAAATTGAAGAGGATCCAAATCTTGTTCAGAACATCTGGTTCTAGACATACCTCAACTTTACCTCTTGGTATTTCACCTGATAATTTAGCAAAATAAGATTAATATATTATGAATAAAAATTCATAAAAATCTCAATCATCAAAAGCATAAAATAAATGATCATAAAAAGTGATCTTCTTTGGACTTGAGATCTGGATGATAAGCAGGTTGAAGTCATTATGTTAAGACCGTGGCTAGTGATATAATTGGTTGTTTAATTATGGTTGAAACTTGTATAGGGTGGTACTTGCACACACATCGATGATTAAGTCAATAAACACAATAGAGTGGGTGGAATGGGTAGCTCAATTGGTTATGCTAGTTGAGCTAAGCGTAAAGGAGTTTGGAGGTCCAGTGTTCAAGTCCTGACAAGGAGAAAAACTAACAATATTATAATATACTAACAACTAACAATTTGCAATTAAAAAAAATAAAAATAAATAAACGCAATAGAGTGGGAGGTAGTTATGGTTAGATATTGCATACTTAAAGTAGCCTTTTGGCATGCTTTATATATTATATATGGAAAGAACTAAGATTGTTCAGACCTAAAATATTCTTCTATCTCTCTGTAATTGTGACAGATGTTGTTTGGTGGCACATGATAGCAGTGTCAGCCGATTCACGTGTCCCTGATGAGTAGTGTAACTACCTGAAATCTCAGTGTGTCCATTGTATGTAGGGTTAACTTTATGGATCAAACGAGTAGACGCGGTATTGGAGTGGGGCTAAGGGTGGCCACGACCCTCCCCACCCCAAAAAATTATTTTTTTTATCGGTAGAGTATTAATTAAAATATGTTATTAATGATTTTAGGTAATTCAGTATAGGTATTTGTACAAATTTTAATTTAGAGTTTATTATTAATGATTATAAGGAACTCGACCCACATATTAGTTCAAGTATTATAGCATATCTAATACGAGTATCATAAAAAGTTTCATAGACCAATGATCTGTATCTTATTTTTTTATCATTGGAGTTCCATGACATGACATAGAAGATATCACAATTGATGATATCGTACCTTACTTAAAGTATCGTATCATCAATTTAATATTACTTTTTTTTGTATATCAAATTAAATAGAATGAACCACTTGCTAGTAATGTGCGATACCTAAAGTGATATCACCATTGAAGCAAAATATTGTATATCAAATTAATTTGATTTTCTTGTCTCAGTTCAATTTAATGTAGATTCAACCAATAATTTTAGTGTCATTAACATTACAAATTTGAAGACATGACATTTTGAGAACTTCAATACAATTTGTCATTTTATAAATTTTTCCACATCATCAATATTTAATTCACGTCATAAAAAATGAGACATGTCATCAATAAATTCTAATCAACATCTGCCAAATTATCAAAAATAGACCATGTCATCAAAAAATTAAACTCAGGGATTATTTTAAAGGTTCGAAGATTTTGTAGGGACTAAACTCAAACTTTTTTTTTTACAAGGAATAAAATTAAAACAACACAAAATTCCAAGACCGTTTTCATATTTAAGCATTTTTCATTCAGTTTTACCCTTTGATGATTACCAGTGTGAAAATGAGGGAACGGCAAATTTGATAGTTTTGAAGGTAATAAATCAAAGTCAACATATATGTGCTTAACATGTGTTTTTCATTGCATTATTTAGGGTGTATGCATCGAAAATATCATCATCATTCATCAATGTTATCCATGAGATTGAGAATGTGCAAACAAACTCTTAGCACGAAAAATGTTAGATGTATAACGTACGATTTAGAGAGAGAGTGTATAAGTCGTTAGTTTTCAACTTTGAACTTTTAAAAAACTTTTTCAAAAACGTGTAATTTGTGATGCGTAAACACTTGAGGAACGAGACGTCTAACCCGAGCATATTGAAAAGGAAGATAATATGTGATATGAAAAACTATATATTGCGATAAACGAAAAGAGTGAACAAAAGCATATAAAGTTTTGTATCAATACAAAGACAAAACATGTACCGGTACAAGACTCCCATAAATTAAACTTTTTGTATCGGTACAAGATAAACATATACCGATTCAAGATTCTCAAAAACTTCTTGTATCGATACAAGATGATTATGTATCAGTATAAAATGCTATTTGGATTCCCCAAATTTCTTTTGCACCAATTCATAGGCTCCATGCGTCGGTTCATGATTTTCAAACTCGGTTCATTGCCTTGTTTGCACCAAAGATAGTTGCAAAAAATAAATTGTTTAGAAATCAAGTAGAGACATTGTAGTTAATAATAACGGGGGAGAATTATAAAAAATAGTAACTTGAAATTTATTTAACCAACTCATTAGCAATACAAAGGTCAAAAACGGAGTAACATGTAAAAAGTTGAAAAAGTACAGTATCAGTCAAATTAATACATTTATAGACGTTCGATATTCAATTTTCCAGAAATTGTGAATACATATAAATAAGCTCAACTCTAGCTCTAGCTAATATATACTTGAGAGATGTCTTACTTATCTGTTCTAGTTGCGTTTCTAGCAGTTATCACTCTTACCATATCACAAAATATCAATCCAAAGAATCAAATTCACAAGGAGTGTGCACCACCCAATGGATTAATAAGTTACAGCCACCACAAACTGATCTACAAAATCCAGCTGGTCTCAAGTATAGTCCACCCCTTGAACCCAACCAACATCAACCTGGACACATACCACCGCCACCACCACCACCGCCAACTTATCCGCCGTTTGTTAGAATCCTGCCAACCCCAAATCCAATAACACCAAAGTTACAACATCATTCCCCATCACGGCCAAACCCAAATCCAATAGAAATCCCACAAACACCAAAGTTACAACCTCCTAACCCATTACGCCGTCGCCCACCACCTAAGATGTAGTAAGAATTAAGAGCGCATGCACCACTTTACTTGCAACTAGCTGTCACTCTAGTTCTTCTTAAGAAATATGTACTCAATTCTTAATTACCAATTTCGCATGTTGCCAAGATTTCTTTTGTTGTATAGGATTAATTAGTGTCGGTTTTTTTATTCTAGTGGGGTTTCAAAAGGTGAGATGAGAGAGAAAGAAGAGAGAGATGCTCTGGGTGGGGTTTCATCTTCTAGGGCTAAGGGGAAGAGAAACGCCTTCCTCCAATACCTAGACAAGACAACCACCTCCTTCTACATCTCAAACTTCCCAGAGGATGCTTCTTTAGGTGATTTGTGGAAGTTATTCTTGCAGTTTGGCAGAGTTGCTGAGGTGTACATCCCAAAGAAACTGGATAGGAGAGGCTGCCGTTTTGGGTTCGTCAAGTTCAAGGAGGTGAATGAGGTGGATAGGTTAAACAACAGTTTACGTGATGTCTGGCTTGGATCGTTCAAACTCCATGTCAATCTTTCTCGCTTTCATCGGTCAGATAAGAAGGAAACACAACCGCCCAAAGCTGCTTCGTTGGGTCTTGATGCTGAGAAGTCTGAAATCAAGTCTGGGAAATCTTTTCGAACAGCCCTCACTGATGGTGGAGGTCGTAACCTTCCTCCGGGATATATTTCTACGATTAAAGCGGCGGTGAACGACTCTTTCTTCAAAGAGCTGAAGGGCAGTGTGGTGGCTATGTTAGCGCGCGAAAAGGATGTGAGGCGAATTCAAACTACTCTCTTTATGGAGGGTTTTAGCTCGATTACAGTTACTCATATGGGGAATAATATGGCACTGTTACGGAGTTCTGTTGCTGGTGATGTTGAGAAGCTTCTAAGAAGTAAGAATGAGTGTCTGGATCATTACTTCTCTGACTTCAAGCCTTGGGCTCCTGGTTTGGTCTCTGCTCAGAGAGAGGTTTGGGTACAAGTGTTTGGAATCCCACTTCATATTTGGGGGGAAGCCTTTTTCAAACAAATCGGAGCCAAACTTGGCTTATTTCTGGATTTTGATGAGGAAACGGCGAGTATGAGGAGATTGGATGTAGCTAGATTGAAGGTCCAGACTGCGATCTGGGCTGTCATTGATGTTGTGTTTCAAGTTGAAGTTGATGAAGCTATTTTTAAGGTTTGGGTGGTGGAGGAAAGAGGCAATTACAGACCAGGTGTATCCTTTGTTGAAGGGGTGGCTGATGAAGGTAGTGTGGTGGTCCCGACTGAAGCTTCCGGTGAGGTGGATGAGGGGTATGTTGGTGGTGGTGAAAACTCAGGTGAAGATGATGACTCTACCCCTGATGTTGATGGTGATGCGTCCTTGCCCTGCCAGCATGGGGGGAATAACGAGGTGGTTACAGTTTTGTCCCCTTGTGAGGATAACTCTACAAAAAGGAATGATCTGATGGCATGTGAAAAGTCAACAGGAATTTCTGACTCCCAAAAGGGTATTGTACCGTTTGATCCTGCATATGTGGGCAGTGGTGTGTTGGCTACTAGTTTGGGAGACATTTGCGCTGAGGAGGTGGGGCCTTCTAAGGCTATTGAGGGTGACACGTTTTTGAATATCATTTGTACTGTCTCTGGAGAGAGAATTTTGGATGCTCAATCTGGGTCCCCTTTGGAGGTTGAGTTGGGCCATTCGGGTTTACCTCATGACCCGAATAATTTGGGTCAAATTGATTTGGGTTTGGATGCTGCTGGGTCTTTGGCCTCTCAACCAGGTTCTAGATTTTCCTCTCTGTCTGAACCTGAGGATGTTCTTCTTCCACATAGAGCCAGAGTTTCCAACTTGCAACAGATTCCAAAAAAGCTCAAACCGATCAACACTGCTCATCAGTTAGGAGTTCCGAAATATATCCAATTGATGGAGGCAGCGAAGGGTGTTACTAAGCGTGCGCGTCGTCGACGGGCCAAGTCTGGTGGTGCTTCGCCGGTGGCAGCTGCGCCCGCCATTGATGCTGCTTCAGTTACAGATGCTCCAATCCCCCCTTGTGTTACCCCCCCTCTGGGTTAGCACTAATTTCTAACAGTGTTATTTCAGTGGTTCCTAAATCACAGGGGTTGGATCAAGATTTGGATCGTGCTACAGTGATTGAAGCTGCCAAGCTTCTGGAACTTCAGAAACAAGCTGGGTTCTCCTTTGAGGTGGAAGATAATGCAACTATTAAACAACTTATTGATCAAGAAATGTGTGATAGGGCCAAGAAGATGTCATGGGAGCAGAGGAATGTTATTTAATGATTGTGTCGTCCTTCAATGTTAGAGGACTAGGCGGGGTGTTGAAGCGGAGACGAATTAGAGACTTAATTCGTACTAATCATATCGATTTTTTGGCTATTCAAGAAACTAAGTTGGAGACTATTTCCGACTCTTTATGCTTCAATTTGTGGGGCTCTCATGATTGCAATTGGGCGTTTTTACCTTCGGAGGGAAGGAGCGGCGGGATTCTCTCTATTTGGAGTAAGTCTAGTAGCTCCCTTATCTTTTCTTTTATGGGTGAAAGTTTTGTTGGTGTTTGTCTAGAATGGGGTATGACGAAATCCATTTGTTTTGTAATTAATGTTTACTCCAAATGCGACATTAATTCCAAGCGCCGTTTATAGAATAATTTGGTTAATTGCAAAAGAGGTTTAGGTGATGGTAGATGGTGTGTGGTTGGCGACTTCAATGCAATTTGTAGTGGGGACGAACGTATTGGTGTAAATAATGGTGATGGCCTAACAACTCCAATGGATATTATTGAGTTCCGTAAATTCATTGAAGACCTTGAATTAGTAGATCTTCCCCTCCTTGGGAGGAGATTTACTTGGTATCATGCTAGTGGGAGGGCGATGAGCCGGCTTGATAGAATCCTTGTTTCGGATGAGTGGGCGGGCACGTGGGGTAATGGTATGATTTTAGTGGAGATGGATGGATGAGTTTTGTGTTGAAAGAGAAACTAAAAGGTTTAAAAACCGTTCTCAAAGCTTGGCATAAGCGTGAGTTTGGTAGTACGGAGGGCAAGATTGATAATTTGGTGGTGGAGATTAGTAATTTGGATGTCAAAGGGGAGGTTGCGGGTTTGTCTAACCAAGAGATCTTGTTCCGCAAGGATAAGTTTAGCAATCTTTGGAGGCTTCTCAAGAATAGAGAAGCGCTTACTTTCCAACGATCTCGTTCTAAGTGGCTCAAAGAGGGTGATGCCAACTCTAAGTTCTTCCATGGATGTGTCAAAGCTAGAACTAAGGCGAATTTTATTTCGGCCTTGAAGATTGATGGTGTTTGGATTGAAGCCCCAAATCTTATCAAAGTGGCGGTCCATTCCTTCTTTGAGAAGCATGTCTCTTCTTCTCCTATAGTTAGGCCAAAGCTTGATGGGGTTGTTTTTCCTTCTTTATCGGTTGAGGACAATGTGGGTCTAACTTCTCCGTTCTCTATGGAAGAAATTGAATGGGTGGTGAATCATAGTGATGGTAATAAGTGTCCGGGGCCCGATGGCTTTAATTTTGCGTTTGTGAAGAAATTTTGGGATCTCTTGAAAGGTGATATCCGGATTATGTTTGACCAATTTCATGGGAATGCTTGCCTCCCAAAGAGTTTCTTGTCGTATTTTGTTACTTTGATCCCAAAGGTTTCCTCTCCCTCATCGATCTCCGACTTTAGGCCTATTTCACTTCTTGGGTGCCTCTACAAAATTATTGCCAAAGTGTTAGAAAAGAGACTCGCCAAAGTAATTGATTCTTTAATTGCTTCTAACCAATCGGCTTTCATCAAAGGTCGTAACTTGATTGACGGTGTTCTTGTGGTGAATGAGTTGGTGGATTTTGCAAAGAAGTCTTCCAAGGATTGTCTTATTTTCAAGGTTGATTTCGAGAAGGCGTATGACTCGGTGGATTGGGAATTCCTTGAATACATGCTTCGTAGATTTGGGTTTTGTGGCAAATGGATTGATTGGATACGAGTTTGTGTCTTTGCCGAAAATCTATCGGTTCCGTGTCTTCTTTATGAATGGACGTGGGATCCCGGGGATTGTTTGTTTCGCTAGGTTGTGATCCGGAGTTGTTTGCCTTGCGATTTCGGGGCCTGCTTTATTTTCCTGCCCGCGCTGCTGCTGTTTGCCGTGCTTTTGGTGTTGTTTGTGTGCTTAGGCTTTGTTCCTTTGCTTTTTCTTTTTACTGCAGCCACTGTGTTGGCTTTGTTTCTTTTTTTTTCCACACTTCTCTTGTACTACTTGTTTAAGAGTTGTTATTAATAATATTTGTCATTTCAAAAAAAAAAAAAAATTTGTGTCGGTTTTTCTTAAACAAAATTGGAGTTGTTAATTGTTATTCATTCTTGTTTAATTAATTGATTGTGCCAATAAAATAAAGAAAATGTTGTTTTCTTCACCTATTTAGTACTAGCAATGAACTAGCATAAATTATGAGGGGTCAAAATATAAAGAATGGGTGAGGGATTACTCTATCTCTCGATAATTTGAAAGTATTTGACAAACAACTAATGAAAATAAATCACATAAGTAGATTTGTATGTGGTATCCACAACTAACTTGTAATTTGGTTTATTCTATTTTTGTTAATAAGTAAAATATTCCAAATCGTCAAGGGGTAAATTTGAAAACACCTAAAAAATACTAGTATTTAGTTATACTCTAAAATGATAAAAATACATTTAAAATAAAATAAAATTTCAATAGTATCTAAAATCTTCATCATATGTATTCGTTCCCTTTTGTCGTTAACTTAATCTCCTTGCCACCGTACTCTCCTCCATCTCCTCTTCCGCTGCCATTCTCTCTTCTTTGTGCATTCGCTCCATTTTTGCAAGTTTTTCAAATTGGATAGATGTGATTTAAAGTTTCATTTTTGCGTTTCGGTTTTTGAGTAACAAAAGGATAAGTCTTAGGGTGCTTCTGTCCAAAGAAAGCCAGATTGTTTAATGGCCATTCATGGTTTATGTAGTGTCCTTTTCATAGGCAGGAAATTATGAGTGTTTTGATTTTTTATTTTTTTTTGTTAATAGATATTTACTCTCTGCTAAGTAAGCTTACTCCTGTTAAAATTTTTTTGAAGATTGCCGCCTTGTAAAGTTTTTTTTTTTTTGTTTTCTCCCTTTTTCTCTCTTGGATGCAAGAAATTTTAACTTTTTAATTCGAATGAAAAAAATAATTGATTTAAAAACATAACTTTTTAAATCGGTTGAACAAAATAATCGATGTAAAAAGTGCACTCATAGGGAAAAAAAAGTTAGGGACCATTTTCAAAAAAAATTTAGCAAAGGGGTAACGCAAAACACACTCACTTAGCAGGGGATAAAGACCTATTAACCATTTTTTTTTTAAATAAAACAAATTAATCTGTGAAAAACTTAATGAAAAATGTTTTCTTCACTTATTTAGTACTAGCGACATAAATTATATATATGAGGGGGCTAGAGTATACAGGATGAATGTATTGTTTAATAAAGAATCACTTTAGACCAATCAACAAAACTAAATTGAACCGATTAGTTTGATTTATAAAAATGAAACAAATTATTAAAATCTGTTTTGTAAAAGTTTAATTTTCGTGAATTAAATATGAAACAAATTTTTAAGTATGGAATGAATTAAATATGAAATTTTAAGTGTCAACTTAAAAAATCATATTTTATTCATTTTTTATTAAAAATCTAAATTTTTTAAGTAAAAATTCTTATAATATTATAAACTTAGATAGAAAAACTATTTCAAAAATGTAAGGGTACAATATGGGTGTAAGTGATTCAAACAAAACCAGTCAAAAGAAACGAAATCGAAAACAATTAATCTAGTTTGGCTCAGATAAAAAATCTAATATTTGAGCCGAAAAAAAAAACCAAACTAGTATGGTTCTCAGGTTTTAATTTTAAAAACAGATGAATCAAATAATTGGACCAAACCACTTACTAATATTATTTTATAAATATTATATGAAATAATATGGCTCAATATACTTTCTTTATTTCACAATGAGTGATCCAATATTGAAATTATTTAAGTTTATTTGGTTTTGTATTTTAAAATATTGTCTGATAAAATAAGGAAATTTATTATGTTAGTTTATTGGTTTTGAACATGTTCTATGAATTTATTTAATTTGAAGTAGTTTGAAAAGTATAAAGCATCATATAGTTTGTATAAAAAAATAAAATAATAGTTTGACAATTTTCATACCAAGGAATACATGGAAAAATGATAGCAGACAATATACAGGATAATGTATTTTTTTAAGATAAGATTGTTGAATATTGTCTTGAAATCGTGAAAATCAAAAGATCATGTTTTTCGGGAGCTTTTGCCAATTTACGTAGAGGCGTGAGATTTTGCGCCTAGGCGTGAGATACTGCGCCCAGGCGTGAGATACTGCGCCCAGGCGTGAGGTGCTGCGCCCAGGCGTGGATAGCTGGGATCAGTTCTGACTGTTTACACCCAGGCGTGGAAGGTTGCGCCTAGGCGTGGAAGGCTGCGCCCAGGCGTGGGCGCGCGAGGCTATATATAGGTTATGCGTTTTCTGACTTGAAAAAAGGAATTTTAGGGTTTCTGGAGCCAACACAAAGACTATGGTTAATAGAGAAACATCTTGGGAAGACTCTATGGTTGGGGAAACATTCTATCACCTTGGGAAACACTTTGATTGAATCTCTTGGTCACAGAGAGAGATTCGGGACTAGGGTAGAATTAGGAAAACACTAATTCTTGTAACTCTATTGGAGAATCTCATTGTAATTAAGGTTTCTATTGATAAGTGGAACAGAGAGGGTCGCCCTCCCCCAGATTAGGTTCATTAACACCGAACTGGGTCAACAAATTCTATTGTGTCCTTTACTTTTCGCCGTTTATTTGTTCGTGATTATATTGCTTAGTTCTCACTGTTTTGGTTGCTTAATTTATTTTCTCCACATATCAAAGTTTATTGGTGTGAGTTAATCGAATTCCTAACAATTGGCGCCCACCGTGGGGCAAAGGATCAAACAAATTAAGTACCATGGGTTCTAATTGGGAAATTGAGAAGTTCACCGGGAGTAACGACCTTGGGTTGTGGAAGGTGATGAAGAGGGCAATTTTAATCCGACAAAAGTGTGTCGAGGCGTTAAAGGGCGGTGGTAGTTCATCTGTTCAGGTTGCCGTCAGTGAGGAGGAAGGCTATGAGAGTGCGAGAGCACTCATAGTCACAAGCTGGGAACACAGATGATTGGTCAGCCTGGAGAGGCGGTGGTAAGAATACTCAACATCAGCCTGGAGAGGCGGTGGTAAGTCCAGGCGGTGGTAATAATACTCAACATCAACCTGAAGAGGCGGTGGTAATAATACTCAAACATCAGCTTGGAGAGGCGGTGGTAAAAATACTCAACATAGCCTGGAGAGGCGGTGGTAATAATACTCGACGTCAGCCTGGAAAGACGGTGGTAAGAATACTCAACATCGGTCTGGAGAGGCGGTGGTAAGAATACTTGGCTTCAACCTGGAGAGGCGGTGGAATAATACTCAACATCAGCCTGGAAAGGCGGTGCTAATAATACTCATGTTACTACTAAAACAACAACGTTATTATGAGGATGTGAATATGCTAGTGGAATTGGGAATCGGTGGAGCTTTGACTCATGTACTTTGGATGCTCCTATCACATGTGTTTGAAGAATGAATACCGTGAAAATCTTAGAGCTAGTTGAAGGTGGAGTTGTTCACTTTGAATACGGGAAAGCTTGGAAGATTTAAGTTATAATGAAGGTCTTTTACATGATGTGAGGTATATTCCTAACCTTAATGTGGTCATGCATTGTGCTACTAGTGGAAATTCTCATGATGTGGTGAAGTTGTGAAGCTTCAGGTGGAACTTGTTAGTGGCATAAGTTTTGGTTGGACTAGTGAAACAAAGTTTAACTAGGTGGTAGAACTAAACAGGAAGTGTTGAAAACTAACAAGGGCTTGAAGTGTGTTTCGGAGTAGTTTAAAAGTTTTGCAAATTGCAAGGTTTGGTTCATGGGGAAGTACCGGGTTTGAGTCTTTGGTGGAGGAATCTCGGTTTGAGGTGGAGTTTGTTACTAGTTGTACTAGAGGAAGACAAACAATCAACAATAACTCTTTGCTATCTAGTGAGAAATAGGGAAGAGAGTGGTAATGTTGCACCAAAGTGGTATGGCTATGGAGACCTTGTGGTTTGTGTTTTTCAATTGTGTCTGAAGAAGTGCAAAACTTGAAAGATCTCCAGGGAGGCAATTGGAAGTCGGTGACTATCAGACTTGGGAACTTGTAGGGCTATTGAAGCTATTTGGATACAAGGAAAGTCAGATGTTGCGGCTTGTGGAACTTAGCTAGAATTCCAAGGCTAAGTTGAGAGGCAAGCAATTCTTCTGGAGGACGGACATGAACAATCCGGGGACTGAAGAGTGTGTGATGAAGCTTGTAGAATTGTCCTAAAATTCTAAGGACAATTGGAGGCAAGTGTTTCTTCGAGAGTACGAAGCGGTTCACTTTGGGGTTCGAAGAGGGTGTGGTGTAATCATTGTGGTTGATGGGAAGTTGGCATCGCCATCGATTTAAAGGCAGGTGGAGAATTGTTGAATATTGCCTTGAAATGGTGAAAATCAGAAGATCATGTTTTTTGGGAGCTTCTGCCAATTTATGCACAGGCGTGAGATTCTGTGCCTAGGCGTGAGATACTGCGCCCAAGCGTGAGGTGCTGCGCCCAAACGTGTAGAGCTGGGGTCAGTTCTGACTGTTTACGCCCAGGCGTGGGCGTGCGAGGCTATATATAGGTTATGCGTTTTCTGACTTGAAAAAAAGGGATTTTAGGGTTTCTGGAGCCAACACAAAGACTAGGGTTAATAGAGAAACGTCTTAGGAAGACTCAAGGGTTGGAGAAACATTCTATCACCTTGGGAAACACTTTGATTGAATCTTTTGGTCACGGGGAGAGATTCGGGACTAGGGTAGAATTAGAAAAACACTAATTCTTAATTCTTGTAACTCTATTGGAGAATCTCATTGTAATCAAGGTTTCTATTGATAAGTGGAACGGAGAGGGTCGCCCTCCCCCAGATTAGGTTCATTAACACCGAACTGCACTAGTACAAAAATACCTTTGTAGAAAACTTTTTAAGTCGGTTAATGCTTCCACATGACTTAAGAAAATATGCGGTGGCAGTTTCGTAAATAAGTTAAACTTTCTTAAGCCGATTCCTCTGAAAACTGACTTAATAATGATTAATATAATATTTAAAACCTTGTTGTTAAGTCACGTGTAGCTCACTTGACTTAAGAAATCTTTTTTATTAAGTCAAGTGTCTTTTAACTGACTTAAAAAATCTATTTTCTTAAGTCAGATGTCTCTCACCTGACCTAAAAAATACAATTCAATTTTATAAACTAAATTATTATATGTAGCATATGGGAATCGAACCCAGTCCCTTGTTATTAAAAAAATCGTAATTTTTTTTTTCAAGAAAAATCAAATTTGTTTTTTTTTTTTTTTTTACAAAAAAATAAAATCTTTTAGAAAAGATAAATTATTTTTTTCCTTTTATATATAATAATTCCTTCTTTCTTAAAAAAATATATCGTACTCTCAGTTCTCACCTCCAAAACTTCTTCAACGCAAAAAATATATCGTACTATCAGTTCTCACGCAGTTTTTGATTTCCTTTTCTTCTTCAACGCAAATAACCTTCTTCTTCTTCTTCACTGTCGCAATAAGAAACTATATACTTGCATCAATATGTGGCTCACTGTCGCAACTTCATCTTCACCGAAAACACTAACTTTCGAACCCTTTAATCCCTTCATCATCGCAGCTTTTGGTGTTTTCAATCCCATAAATCAAACTCTCAATCTTGAGTAGGTATGTAATCTGCAAATAGAAATTTTAATTTTCATAAGTATGAATGGATTGAATGTTCTATTTAGAGGGATTTCTAGATTTTAATTTTATGATTGTTTTTTGTTCAATTTGTGATGAATTGGGTTTCATCGCAAAAGAAATTAGGAATTAAGTCTGTAGTTTTATCAAATTTCTCTTGGTGGACACAAAAGACACAGGCCTACATAGAACGAGGGTTTGTTTTTCTTAATTCTTTTTGATTTTTGAAGAAGCCGCATAACTTCGCAATCTTGTTGAGGTGTAGAACAATGTTTAGGTTCTTTAGTTCAAATTGAAACTCTCTTGTATTACAGAACTTTCTTAAGCTCATAACTTATGTTTTAAATATAAAAAATTTATATGTTGATTTTCCATCCCAATGCCTCTCATTGTAACCTTGTAATTTTGGATCTAATAAAAAAACCAAGCATGTTTCAGGTACTATTGAGTTTGAGTTTGAATCACTCTTCTGTTGTTTAAAATGGAAATAAATAATAGTTTATATTTTTTACTCTCTTTGAACATGTGATGGAATTCAATATAATTTACAGATGATTTTTTCTCTATCTTTTGTTTTTGCAATGATGAGTTAGATTGCATGAGTTGAGTCTTTCAACTTGCTTTAACTTTTCTCCTTGTTAAAAGGAATTAAAGGGTATTCACTAAACTTTGTCTATAATTCTTTTTGAAGTGAACTCATCATGATACCATTTTTTTATTCTCTTTACAAGTTCAACCCAAAATGTTGGTCCTATAGTTCTTACTTTAGAGATGATACCTGAAATTTAGAATGGATTGCAGATACTGTTTTAGTCATATTCCTATAATCAGAGCTTTTTACCAAATCTAAATTACCCGGTTTTCATTTAATGTGTGTCCTTGTGGGTAAGAACTTAGAACACTACATTTTTTTCGGACAAATGTTAGTAGTTAATTTGTTAATAAGCGGAGGAAAAATTGTTAGTAGTAGAATTTGAAGCTAGACCTCCCACATATAACTCATTCGCTAATCGGGCATACGGATTTGATAGTTGGCTCCCATGACTGTTGTAGTCAGTGAGATTATAATTAGGAATTAAGTCGGATCCAAATCATAATGAAAACCTCTTGATTAATCTGTAATTCACTTATGCTACAGAACTTCTCATAAGGATGTGATCTTCTGTTAGCTAATATCTGATTAGAAGTATCATCATATAGCATGAGATTCTAAACTTAGACAAGTTTTCATATTATTTGGTTTCTCTCTTTTATGGTTTGAAGCTGCTCCATCATCTGGAGAGTTTCAAGAAGTTGAAGGGGAAAGTGAAGAAAGACGAAAAGCTAGACCGGAACGCCACCAGCGGTCTACGGAGCGTGTGGTATGTGTTATTGCATCACTGCATTTGTCTCCTTAATATGATTTCTTTATTGTTTCTTGATAGTTGATACCAAGAACAGGTGAATATACTCTTATTTTGAACCAACTTGTGTATGTTCTGACCATGATATTTTGTACCAGGCAAAAGCATTGGCTGAGAAGAATCAGCGGGACTTGCAAACTCAAAGAGAGCAAGCTGAGAGAAATGTAAGTAGTGTTATTTTTCTTTATATTTATGGGTGAGGGGTTTTCTGTTTGTATACTTGCAATAACTGCATTTACAATACCTATCACTTCATCGTTGTTCTAGCCAAATGCTGTTTGTGGAAGCTGCAGATAAATTTTTGCAGTTTTTGTTGTAATATGGTTTTTTGCTTGTTATCTAATTTTATCTGTGCAATGATTTCAGAGGCTTGGTGAAACACTGGATTTTGAAATTAAGCGGTGGTCTGCAGGAAAAGAAGGACGAGATTTGCTTTCCACCTTACAATATGTATGTACTTAGTAAGAGCACCGGATAATATATCTGAACGTTTTTCTATTCTTGATCCTTATAGTGCATACATGGCAGTGTCTAGGCATTATTCATCTATTTTTTCTTTTCCTTTTCCATTTTTGGGTCCAAATTTTAATATATGCTATGAGGGAATTCTTTTACCGTCGAGCATGTTTTCTCACGTGTCTTGTCTGATCGGCAATTGACCTTCTAGTGCTACTAGAAGGGAACTAGATTCCATGCCCGTGCTATCGCACGGGTCAATTATATGTAATCAGGATTATGGATTTATGGTCATAAAAAAATATTAGCTAACATAAAATGTTAAACAAAAGTGATAATTTAGAAGATAGAAAATATTAAAGTGGTTATAAAGAGAATGCATTCAGCTTCTTGATTGTATCAAGCTAACACTTAACGCTTTATCTATTCTGTGCCAAAACACTCAAACAATAGGCATTAATTCATATGACACTTGAATTGCAAGTGTCTGCAAATTAATTAACCTGTATAAGTGTTTTAAAAATATGGAACCATTCTCAAAAAAATTCCTTGAATCAAACTCTAGTTAATAAACTCATGAATATGTTATGTACATTTAGATACAGAGGTTACAAAAGAGAAATTCAATTGTCATGAACTTTTCCCAACATGTCAGAAACCTATGATGATGGTGTTAACTGTGCACCATGTTACGTGTAAACACATAACAATTGCTTAAACAGAAGGAAGTACTAATCTTCCAGCTTATAATGTCATTTTTATTTTATATGGTCTTCCAGCAAAGTGGAAAATTTACATTATATTTTAATGGCAACATTAGAAGGCTTCAAGAACCATAATAGTACTGTACTTTAAGTTCAAGCTATTAATTCATCCTCCAAACTATTAATTCAATAATCCATGTAACAAAAAGAAAGCAAAATGAAATTAAGTGTAAAATAAATAAATCATTTAAAAGAACCAATGGAAATAAAAACCAAAATAATAGATTCAAAATATCAAAAGAGGTTCTTATTTTTCACTTCTTCTCCCAAAATTTGAACCGTGATTCACAATTCCAGCATATAAAAAAAGCACAAAAACATAGGTGACAAAGGAATCTATATAAGGTACATAGCAAGCATAATTATTTGCTCATGCTCCTCCTATACTATGGCATCCATCGCCCATCTGTATAACATTGAGGATATGTAAAGAATATTTACATACCCAATTTGTTCCATTAGAAAGCTTAAGAAATCAATTTATTAAACTAAAAAATTATCAATCTTAATCTAAACTTGTCAGAGCATAAAATAAAAACTATGTTAACCCATATAAAGAAGAACATAACATAAAGCACAATGAAAATGTTGAATAAAACAAAGAATTCACAAAAATTCTTTGCAATAGATTGATGAGGGGTATTAGAATAGTAGAGACATCGACAATCAGTCAAGCAAGATGTTGTTATTAGAAGGAAAACTTGAAGTTGCAGCTAGTCATAACCTATTTGGAGTAATGCATAAATTTTCAAATTCTATTGTGTCCTTTACTTTTCGCCTTTTATTTGTTCGTGATTATATTACTTGGTTCTCACTGTTTTTGTTGCTTAATTTATTTGCTCCACACATCAAGATTTATTGGTGTGAGTTAATCGAATTCCCAACAAAGATGATAGAATAGCATGTATTAAATGATCTTTAGAAATACCAATTAGATCACTACAACACATTTGAAATTTAGTAACATGCAAAAAATGTTACTAAATATCAATAAATGTTACTAATTCTCTTTAGTAACATTTGTTCAAGTATTACATAAAGCCTATGTTACTAAAAGGTTTTAATAACATTTCAGGGTACTATTAGTAACATTTGAAAAATGTTACCAATTTAGATTTTTTGTAACACTCCAGAATATCATTAGTAACATTAAATAAATGTTACCAGTTTATTTATCTTGTAACATGCAAAAATGTTACTAATTTGTATTTGTACATTAGAAAAATGTTACTAAAAATGTTACCGGTTTATCTATCTTGTTCATTCATATATATTCATTTTGCATCAATTTTGCACAATTTATACAAATCACAATTTTGCATCAAGACCATCACTTTTTTATAACAAGACAATGAAATAACATTTTAAGCAACACTAAAGTGTTACAAGCTTCACTAACTAAAGTGTTACAAGTTTTTTTCCATAACTAAAGTGTTACAAATTTCACTTGGAAAACTAAGTAGGGAATGAAATCTAAGCAACACTAAGATATGCCTATGCCTTGGTTCGGTAGCAATTATCCATCTTTACAAGCTTCACTTGAAGCAATAGAAATCCACGATTTGCGAGCTTCCTCTTTTGGTGGCGCGTCATCTTCATACACCTGATTCAATAAATAGAAATGCAGCTTTCTAAATGAGTTTATTCACAAAGAGAATTCATGTTTTGCAATAAGAGAATGCATGTTGCACCAGTGGCAATTTAACACAATGAGTTAATCATAAAATTACAAGAAGAATTCATGTTTTGCAATAAGAGAATGCATGTTGCACCAGTGCCTTCATTTTCAATAAGACAGTGACCTCTGGATGCTGAAGAATTGGAACCAAGCATAAAATTACACTTAAAACAAACGGCGAAATTTCTTGACGAACCTGAAATTCGAAATGTATATTTTAAAGTGACATGTTTCATATAAAAGTAGTTAAAATGTGAACTGAATAGTTAATATCAGAAGCTATGAAACCAGTATGTGATGTGAACATAAGAAATAAGAAACAATAAAACCAAACCTGCTCGGGAAATAAACAAGCACATGTACACATCAAACAAGGATTTAATTTAGCATTCTATTTAGCAAACTTGCAATTTCGTGCCAAAAGAATCCATTCCAAAATTAGCTATCATAGAGAAACAAAAATATGCAGGGATATCCAAAGACTTAATTTTAGACAATGCTGCATTTCAATTCTGGCTTTGGTAAGATTATCTTCAATATTATTTTTAGCATAGGAAGGTTGGTGTATTTCATGTTAAAAGTATCATTATTGTCTAGCACAGCTTATAAAACTGATATTGTCCTAATTCTTATCTCTTAATAGTTATGAACTACATTATAAAAACCAATGTCCATCATTGCCAATTAGCTTATAGTTTCCATGCATTTCTATTGTTTTATTGGAATACAACATTTACCAAGAACATACCTTAACCGCTAATTCTCCAATTGCCCAGCTTGCATTATTTGCCGCTGAAATAGCCGCATGTACCTTAGAAGTATTGAAGTCATATTAAAACATCTGAAGTATCTCCTAATCTCTTTTATATGCTTTGATGTATGCTTTGAAACATAAACTGCTGCTACTGGATAACACGCGTCTAATAAAATTCTACCGAAGAAAATAAGTACAGTCACAATCACACAGACATGCAAATGAGATAAACACGAAAGGAAATGAAAGAAGTTCAAATATAAACTTTAGATGGCATACCCGTGTTCACAATGGACATAAGGAAGACAACAATCAGCATAAATCCCATCATTAGAACCATTGGACTCTTCACAATGGACATAATAGAGATTAACTAACCATTGGACCCTGCAGGCACGTTGTAGCTTAACGCATACACGTTAAGAAAATTGATCGTTTCTTTAGCACTGATTTGCCATAATCAACTATAACTTCTCACTCAAAAGTAAGAACAAGAAGATGCAAACATAAAATTAAACAGGGCTTAATATCCCACAAAAGTCATTATGCAAATTTAAAGGGAGTTAAAATAAAGTTGTAATTGTAAATGAAAGGATACAATGAAAAATATCCATCAGGCCCACAGAAAAGAAACTCTTTGACCGCCATTAGGTATCACTTTGACAATTGAAACTTTTGCGTGAAGGTTGAATTCTTTTGTTCCATAACCTGCCACAATGATCCAGCGATTCCTGTTTTCACTTGGTGCGAGCTCATGATGAGACGAGAGGCTGTGATTGCACGTGTGACTAAAGGACCACCAATATTTATAGGAAATCCATGTATCGTCACAGAATATAGACGTGCAAAACACACAATAAGCATTATGGAATATTGATAATAAACATATATTTTGACATTTTAACCGGAATATGTAATCATTAACTTCCCCCTAACCTTGCTAAACTTGACAAATCTAACACCACCAGGCAAACCTGATCAAGGACGAGAGAATAAAGACACTGTTTCCAATATACTATGAGTTAATTAATCATCAAAACTTGTATTATCCTATCATGTATTAATTAAGCTTGAAGTTCAATACTTATATAATTCTAAATTATGATTGAAATTCACACGAAGATCAATACCAGGGGCACGACTTCTTCCAGTCTATTTCTAAGCATTTCAAACACTCTAACAACATTGTCTTCTGTTGATTCATTTGTAGCTAAACCTTGAGAATATTTAGCTTCAAATAGTCTTAGCAGTCTTAATTCATGCATGCTATTTGAAAATAAAGTAATCAAAACAGAGAGTTACAATCAAAGAATCATTAGCAAGGGGCAATGTGGAATTATTTTTTTCACAATAGAAAGTGTTCAATTTGTTCCACTGTAGAAGGTTGGTTGAAGCATTTTATCAAACATAAAACAAGCATTGTAGCATGAGCCACAACAACAGCAAAATCAGAAGAACAAAATACAAAAAATCACTTCAATTCAACCATTTTTCAATCATGAAAAGCGCCACAGTAAAAGAGAGAAAGAAAGCAAGATATTAGAACAATGAGATTACCTTCAGCGAAGACGATGTTGATACAAACCGCGGAGAACAGCGATCGAGAGCAAACCAAACCGAGGAGATTATTGAGTCACGCCGAATCGAATTAGGGATTTTTGGAGAAAACCAAATCGACGTAAAATTGCAGAAGCAAATATGTTAGAATCGATGAATACTCGATGAAGGATTACATGCTGAGGTTGAAGAAGACAGCGGAGGACGAATGGGAACTGGAATCGGAGAGTACGTCGAATTGAGACTGTGTTTGAACTTAATCCCCGCGCGCTCAATGAAGCTTTGAAACACAATGAATCTCCACCGCAAAGAGTAATAGGAGAAGGAAGTGTGAGAGAAAGTTAAAAAGTGTTGTCACACTATTAATAAAGAGAGGTACTGACTAACGGTGCAAAGAGTATGTTACACTTTTTGAGAAGTGTTACAAATTCACCCATATTACTAACACTTTTTTTAAATGTTACAAGTGAGTGTTACTGAAAGTCAAAAATGTAGTAGTGGATAGATATGTCCAAAGAGGCAAAGACTCTTACCATCTTCTATAGTCTCATAATAAATAATAATATATAATGTATATAAAAGAAAAATTACAAGAGCAATAAAATTGAACAACATAAAATTTGATCCAATAATACTCCCTATATTCCAAAAATATTGATTCATTTGACTGCTGTATATATATCAATACATAACCTTAATGATTAATATATTTAATTATATAATAGTAAAAATTTAATATTTTGAAAATACTTAATGAATTCAACAAAATCTTATATGCCTAATATTTATTTTTATTTATTAGTCAAAAAAAAGATCAAAATAAAATATATTAATAGTATACTTAATCAAACTAATTCAATCAAATTGGAACGAAAAGAGTACCACACAAAATTACAGGTCAACCCAAACGGAATTTATACAAATAAATCAAGGTAATCAATCCTAAAAAGGATCCATCTACTCATAATGAAAAGTCTCTAATTTATCCACCGAACAAAAGTTATGTCGGTCAAAATAGTCATGTTTCTTTTTCTTGGAAATTCATAAAAGCACTTCATAGAGAAATTGAACTTGATTACTCTCAAATAGTAGTAATTGATTTTACTTTCTAAAATTAATTTTAACTTAAAGTGTAAAACTTTTTATTCTAAAATTTATTTTTACACTCAAAGTTTTTTATATTCTCACTTTTACGTAATTATATTTAAACATAAAATCATTTAAATTCAACTCACATAATAAACTGTTGAGTTAGTTAGAAAATAGTTACAAATAAGAGAGAATAAATCATGAATGGAGAAAATATTCTGATTGAATTAAGAAAAATGAGAGTTACAAGGCTTATATAGTACAAGCTATAAGCTGCAACTTAACTAATCTTAAACTGTAACTAAGGCTAATTACAAATGAACTATGAGATTAATATCTAATTACAAGAGTAACTATAGTGAGATGAGAGAGAATCTAGAGAGAGAGGGAGAGCGCAAGAAAGGTAATGGCAGGAAGGGGGGTACGTGCACAGGATGGACCAAATTTCTATCTCCTTCTTCTTCATAAATTTTCCTAAGGAGTTGGGTTGGGGTGATTTATGGAAACTCTTTGCTAAGTTTGGGAGTGTGTGTGATGTGTTCATCCCTAAAAAGGTGGACAAATGGGGGAGAAAGTTTGGGTTTGTAAAATTCAAGGATGTGAAGGAGGAAGAGCTGCTGACAGAGAAGTTACAAGAGGTTTGGTGGGAGACTTTTAAGCTGAGGGTGAACAGGGCCCGTTTTGGCAAAGGGGAGAAAAGGGAGATCGATCCTTCTGATAATGAGCATTCTCAAGGCTCATTGTTGGGAATAGATAGGCAGGTCAGTGATGATGTTTCCTTCAAGTCACTCTTGTTAGGAAAGGGAAACAATGAAGTAGTGCAGGCGGAAAACAGTAAGAAGATGGGGAATAAAGATGATGAGAGGAAGAATTTTAGAGCGGCAAATATGGGGGATGTCATTCCTCTGGATATTCCTGTTCTTGAGAGTACCTTGCACTCCCTTTCTCAAAGCAGGGTGGGATTCTTCAAAGACCCTATGGACTTTCAAACCTTCCAAGAAAGGTTGATCATGGAGGGGCAACATGCTGTCAAAGCAACGTTTATGGGAGGTAATATGGTTCTGTTGCAATGCTCAGGCGAAAGTGAGTTGATGGAGGTAATGAAATTCAACAAATACTGGTAGGACCTTTGCTTCTTGAAGATTATTCCTTGGAAGCCAAATCTCGTGTCTGAGAGCCGAGAGATTTGGGTTCAAGTCTTTGGTATCCCCCTCCATGCTTGGGAAGAGGGTACTTTCAAAATGGTGGCAGGAAGATTTGGTGTTTTTTTGGACTTTGATGAAGCTACGGTAGCCAAACACAGGTTAGATGTAGCCAGAGTTAAACTGAGAACAGTCAGGAGGAAGATGATTGATATTGTGCTTCAGCTACAAGTATGTCCCTTATGATGTATGGGTGGGGGAGGAAAGGTGCAGTTGTTGGGAAGAGGGGTGTCTAGTGGCGGACGAAGGTCACCGGAATGCTGTCCGGTCTAATAGTAGCTCCGGTGAAGGGGGAGGTAGAGGAGATGATGGTGACTCTTTTTCTGATGGGTGTACTGAAAGCGACAGGTCAGAAGCTACGGAGGTTGTTTTAGGTATGGAAGAGGAGACTAGGAAGCAAAGTGTCACAACAGCAGGTGTGATAGAAGGTAACCAAAATTCTGCAACCCAAGGTCAAAACTTTTTGTTGGGGACTGAAATTCTGGTGGCAAGTGTCAGATGTGTAGCACGATGTGTACACTTTAGGAATCGTACGATGTGTAGCCTAATGTGTCAACATCGTGAACATGCTGAACTTGATGAACAAGTAAACAATTTAAAGTGCAGGAAACAATAAAACACAGTGAGTTTGTTAACCCAATTCGGCGCTTAAACAAGCCCTAATATGGAGGATACCAATCCAGGGATGAATCCACTATGGTAGTATCAATTCAAAGTTAAACTCCCTCGTTTACAACTTCTCACTTAATCACTACCCGTGCTAATTCTACCTAGGAACTCCTAGATATGAGAACCTCTGCTCACCAGTAAGGATTTAATAACAAACTCAGTTTGGAGACACACTCCTAGAAACCTATGAACTCGTACCTAAAGGCTTTGAGTGTTGCACACTCTAACTCCTTGCTTCAAAGCTTTGGAGAAAGAACACTAGAGATTACAACTCTATCAAACTCAGTCCTTACTTGTATCAGAATTATGATTCAAGTGAAGGCTCACAAATAACAATGAACAGACTAAGACCTAAGACTCGATTTCTTCAACTCTTGGCTTCGTACTTCAAAGTGTCTTCAGTCTTCCTTTATATAGAACAAGTTTCATGGGCTTGGATCTTCAATGTTGACAGCTGGCCTTTGTAAATTCTCCTTGAGATTTATTTGATCATAATCTTTTAATTGTTTGTTTCAAATCTTTTTGATCAAAGTCGGCCAATAAAATAAAACAGAACCATGAAAGATTATCTTGTTTCTTGGCGCGCAAGCTGGCACGATTTAATTTGAAAAACAAATCTTTTCAAAAGATCGCGTGTAAATAAATAAAAGCGCGTCCAGCTAGGGTGTCCAGATGTGAAACTTGATGTGCCACACATCATGCTCCACATCATGGAATTAGGCTTATTTTACCAAATGAAGCCAACACCCTAAAATCCTCAACAATCTCCCCATTTGGCAAATTTTAGGCTAAAATAATCTTTGAGTCACCCAACAAAACTTGGAGAGATGTGTAGGCACATCAGAGGCATGCAGCAGCGGATCAGAGCCTCACAAATAAAGAGAGAAATAAACTCTCACAAGATAGGAAAATAAATTCCCAAAGACTGAGAAAAATAAATTCTCAGACACATACAAGCATGAGATTCCATGCACACATAAGGGAGGGTAGCAAACCCAGTAGTAGTTTACTCCCCTTTGAACTAGAGCACTTTCCAAGTACTCCCCCTAAATCTCATATTCCCTATAGGCTTCTTCAGAATGCATGACCTAGAGAGATATAGAGAAATTTTAAACTTGGCTTCTTAAGAATGCATGACCAAGTTAAAACCCACAGATGTGTCAAACATCACACAAATTAGCAACTTCTACAAGCTTCTTAAGAATGCATCACCATGTAGAAATCAAATAACATCTTCAATTGGACTTCTTAAGAATGCATCACCCAGTTGAAAACGTACAGATTAAGTCTTCAGAAAAACATGCTTTAGAAAACTAATTCTTCAAAAATTTGTTGAGAAAACTTTTGAAGAAAAATAAGCATGTATACCAGATGTGTAGTCAGATGTGCTACACATCACAATTTGCCGCAGTTTTAAGACTTCAAAGAATTGTTCATTTAAATTTTACTCCCCCTTTTTAGCCATAATTTTGACAAATATAGTCAAACACTCAGAGAGTAAGCAAAACACCATAGAATGCAGATAGCGTGAGATGTAGAAATGATGGTGCATGAACAGAAAAAGGCTCTCAGGCCATTATTAGTGCAGCAGTACACAAACAAGCACACAAAGGTGCATCAGAAATCCATGGCATAGCTCACAAAATACAAGCAAAAACAAGGAAATACTGAGTACAGGGAAATATTAATGAATTACAAAATTCAAATATCCTGGCTCCCATCAGTTTCCTCAGCTTCAGAGTCATTGGGCTCCTCCTCCTCCAATTCCTCATCCTCAGCCATTGTTTGCTCATCCTCAAGCTCCAGTCCAGCAATGACTGCTTCCAACTTGGCTTTATTCTCATCTACAGCCTTGCAAGTCTCCCTTAAAGCAGCAATCATGTCTGTCCTAGACATTACATTGTTGGAGCTGGATGTGCCCACATCAGGAGTCACATCAGACTGCTTGAGACTAAAAGAAATAGCAGACTCTCTTATGCAAGACAAATCATCCTTGCCCAGAACATCAGGTCTCTGGCTCAATATGATTCCACACAGCAGGGAAGGAAATGCAATGGGTAGTTTGACAACTAGGGTTTTGACATGCTTGATAGTCTGATAAAAAATATAAGTACCAAAATCAAAGTTAATTTTGTTACCTACAGTATATATGAACCTAGCCAAACCTGTAGGCACATCACAGTTGTGTGTGGTGGGTACCCAGTTAGCAGCAGCAATCATATGCAGGATGTTGTAGATTGGAGTGAGCTTGCTTGCTTGCAATTTTCCCTTCTTAGGCCAAGTCTTGACCTTTCCAGCAGTGATGGCCTTGATTATGTAGTTGTCATTGGCCTCCATCTCAGCATAGGGCTCCTCACTTCTGCCCAAAAACTTGTTGATAACAATGGGAGAGAAGTGGATTTCCTTTCCTCTCACAAAGACTGTCTGATACTCCTTGTCCAAAGGATTATCGCAGCCAGCAGGAATATTCACCAAAAATTCTTTGACTACCTTCTCATAGCAGTCACTCAGCCCAGTTACAGTTCTCATCAAGCCAGCACGCTTGATCAACCTCATAACCTCCTTGCACTGCAAGGCTTCAGCACTCAGCTCCCTCTCCAGAGCTAACCTTCTGTGAGCAATGTACTTCCATTTACCAGCATGTGCAGGGTTGTGGAAGGAAATTAGATCAACTGGGATGTCAGGAATTCCTTGAGGAATTTTCTTCTTCCCATAGCTCTTCTTCACAGCAGACTTAATGTGGACCACATCAAGCTCCACATTGCGCTCCTCAGCCGATTCTTCTTCAGACTCACTGATGTGAGCTACATCACGCTCCCCATCGTACTCTGAGTCACTTGTAGGTGGCTCTTTTCTTTTCTGAGTCTTCTTCTTGGCAGGTGGAACCACAACTTTGCTGTATCCCTTCTTGGGACCATACATAACTTGCCTTTTGACATGCTTCTTCTTCTCATTGGTAGCAGCAGGAGATCTTTCAACAGTAGCAGGACCTTTTCCACTTCTGGTCCTTCTTGCAATGCTATCCTCAGCAATTTTCTTCAAAGGGATGTCAGAATTGTAGCCTTCTACATCCACAACAATTGTATCTCCATCAACATCCTTGTCAGAAGGATTGGAGTCTTCATGGTCTGAACCTTCAACATCTTTACCCTTATCAGACTGGGTATCATCTTCAGGTTCTTCAACCTCAGCAGGTTGATCTTCTTCTTTGATCCTGAAGGTTTGATCATCGAAACAGGGGTTGCATTGATGATCATATCACTTTGCATATCTTCATGGTGTGGGGAATTAGGCTTTGGTGAAGATGGAGGAGTGTTTGTTTTTGTGGAAGGAGATGTTTTGGTTGCAGTAGACATGATGATGATGATGATCTGGTATGAAGATTTCAAAAAAAATTGCAGAGAGATGAATAAAGGGTTTCAGAGAGATCAAGAGAATTTCTTAGGTCGTTTGAGTGTTTGAGAAACTAATGTGGTGAATGATCCGCTGTCGCACACGGGTCAAAAAATGTTTTTAAAAGAAATGTAGTTTAGGGAAGCAACAAAAGTGTCGTATCACAAGGATTCTCTTGATCAATTACGAAATATTAGAATCAGTAAAATATGGGGGTTTTTGAATTCGAGTTGCAAAGAAGAAATTAAAATAAGTGATTATCAAATAAACTTAAAACGATTAATCTACTGTTTTTGGTTCCTAACTTATCATTGATTCATACAATTTCCGAGCCCTAAGCAGATTCTAATCCCCTTTCGATTATAGTATCAATTAACAAGCGCAATTGTCACCACAAGACATATGTTCCTGATTTTTGAATTAAGCAAACGGATTAAAGCAATCATGAATTAAGCAGACATGATCAAGCGCGAATTAAGCAAACGCGATTAAGGTACAAGAACATACAACAATCGAAATTAATCAACACCTATTCTATAGAACTTGAATAAAGCAAACAAGACATATAGCATAAATATTGAAAAGGGAAAAGCAATTTTATTGGAAATTATAGAACCTCAAAGTGGAAACCGATTACAGCAGATTAATCCTTGGTGATTAGTTCTCCATAGCAAGCAACATTCTCCAAGTTTATATTGTGAATAGTACTAAAAAATTACACTCCTATTTATGGTTTTTGCTATTTATATATAGGAGAAAAGAGTGATATCCAAAAGCCAAAGCCAAAGAAACTAAAGGCCAACAATTAAATCCCATTAGACTAATTATTTAAGTCTTGAACTCCACGAAAATTAGAGACCCTTGCACTCTGAGACAGCTTCTCCACTGAACATAAATGTTGTAGCTTTGTCTCTTAGCTTTCCAACGCAACTGACCGCGCCGCAATACGATACCCGAAGCTCCAGTTATGAATTTATTCGTGCAGAGTGCTAATACTGAAAAATAAAATACGAAAATAAAATAAAGGCTAAAATAAACTTAAATCTAAAAACATAATAAAATAGTAAAAATATTATCACAAACTAGAGAAATGCCTAAGTACAATAGTAGAAGAATGTGCATCTAAATGCACTGATCAAATTCCCCCACACTTGAACTTTTGCACCCCTGAGCAAAATTTAAGAAAAAAACTTCAAAAAGATGGAAGAGAAAGAAAACAAGGCATAATGCAAAGTCACAAGCAATCAACACATTCCAAGATTCAAGGTGTATAACAATCATGAACAACATCTTAAAACAGGTGCAATGAACAAGGTGGCTATAAGACTAAAAAGTGATTCAAAAATGATAGAACCTCACGGAATATTTGTATAAAGTGCACTCAATCACTCAATCACTCAATAATGGAGTGTCAGGGATAGTGTTTACGCTCAAAGCACATCATCAAAGTTAGCACTGCCATAGGCTTGACAAGCCTCTACCGTCCCCAATGATGGAGGACATCCACACAATGAAGCACATGCATGCAAAGATCAAAAGGTCTTTATTAAGGTTGTAACGGGGCCAAGGTACAGGTGGGATAATCCTAAGGGAGACTAGGCTATAAAATCTAAGAAGATAAAGAAGCATGAAATTCAATTGAATATTAATAAGCATGAGGGTTAATGAAGCTCAACAAAGTGCAATGACATAGTAGAACATGTCAAATCAACCCAAAATATTTGAACTAAACAACATAACTCCTTCACATCCTAAGATATCTTTCTTTTCACACCTTGAAATCCAAATTTGCCCATTTCTTCTTCCTTTTTTTTTTTATATATTTCTTTTTCTGTCTCTTTTTTTTTTTTTCTTTCCATACCACATATGAACATATGAACCTAAACAAGACATTTCCCTTTCACAAATCATATCAACATTAGAACCAAATTTTGAGCACCCCCACACTTAGCATAAGTAAAATTCAAGCTCTTTATCCCTTAGATTGGGACACAAAAGAATGGATATAAACAAAGGCTTAATCGGCTTGTAATGAGCTATAAAACCAAGAATGGGAATAAAAGGCTCAAAGGGGCTTAACAAGGGATGAAATATCAGGGTAGGCTTATTTGGCTAAAAGTAGCTTATGAAAGAAAATTGCCTAGATCATTTCAGTACATGCATGTGAAACAAGTGCTTCAAGAGTCAAGTCAAGTTCTAGAAGTTACTAACAGTATGAGTGAACCACACAAGAAACAACGAATTGTTGGAGGCTCAAAATCTCACAAGGTTTCAATGTTCTATCACAAATGACGCACAATCTAGTATCAAGTCAACTCATCACACTACACAAGCAAAAATGTTATTCATATCATGACATACACCTCCAGGCCTAGAACAATGAAACTACTCATAACAGTTGCATGCATGCCAAAACTTTTTTTTGATTTTTTTTTTTTTGGATATTTTGATTTTTTTGGTTTTTATTTTTTTAAAAGAAAGACTAAAATTAAAAATAAAACAACTAGATGTAAATTGTTCCCCCCACACTTAAATCAGACATTGTCCGCAATGTAAAAATAAGCATATAGTGAGAAAAAGGAAGGAACACACCCGAGAGTTTAAGGTGTAGCAGCTGGTGGGTAGGGCGGTTTCTCCAAAGAGATCTCTTCAACAAGTCCCTCTTCATTGGGCATCGAATTTTCATGGAACAGCTTCAGCCGCTGTCCATTGACTTTAAACACCTTATCAGTACCTGCACTTTTTATTTCTACCGCACCATGAGGGAAAACATTAGTAACAACAAAAGGGCCAATCCACTTAAATCGAAGTTTCCCAGCCATTACTTTTAGGCGGGAATTAAACAATAAAACCTGTTGGCCCACAGAGAATTCCTTTCTAGAAATCATTTTATCATGAAAGTGCTTAGTTTTCTCTTTATAAATTCTAGAGTTTTCATAGGCTTCTAGCCTAAGCTCTTCAAGCTGTTGTAATTGAAGTTTTCTTTCCATACCTGCTTTTTGCATTTCTAAATTACAGCTTTTGACCGCCCAATAAGCACGGTGTTCAATTTCAACAGGGAGGTGACATGCCTTACCAAACACAAGTCTATAGGGAGACATCCCAATTGGTGTCTTGAAAGCTGTTCTCTGAGCCCAAAGTGCGTCTTCTAGACGGCGGCTCCAATCCTTCCTATTTGGCTGCACCATTTTCTCTAAAATTTGCTTAATCTCCCTGTTTGAGATCTCAGCTTGCCCATTAGTTTAGGGATGATATGCAGTAGAAACTCTGTGCACATCTCCATACTTTCGGAGTAAACCTTCCATAGTGCGGTTACAGAAATGTGTGCCTTGGTCACTTATGATAGCTCGAGGTATTCCAAACCTGCAAAAAATATTGGACCTGACAAAATCTGCAACAACTCTAGAATCATTAGTCCTAGTGGGGATAGCTTCCACCCACTTTGAAACATAATCAACAACAAGTAAAATGTAGAGAAAACCAAATGATACAGGAAAAGGACCCATGAAGTCAATTCCCCACACATCAAATACCTCACAAAAAAGCATAGATTGCTGAGGCATTTCACTCTTACGAGTAATGGCTGTACCTGCTAACTGACACTCTTTACAAGTGCGGTAAGTCTCATAAGCATCCTTGAAAATAGTAGGCCAATAAAAACCTGAATCTAGGACTTTTCTTGCAGTCCTTTGAGGACCAAAGTGTCCCCCTACTTGAGAAGCATGAGAAAAATGCAAAATAGATTCAATCTCGTAATCGGGAACACATCTCCTAATTACCTGATCACTACCAAATTTCCAAAGATATGGGTCATCCCAAACATAATATTTTGCATCACTCTTAAGCTTGTGAATTTGTGTCCTAGATGCACCTGTAGGAAAAACACCAGCAACAAGATAATTTACAATATCAGCAAACCAAGGAGTTACCCCATGTAAGAGTAGAAGATGTTCGTCAGGAAAGTTATCCTGAATGGGGGAAGGATCCTCATCACGCTCTATTCTGCTTAAGTGATCGGCCACTAAATTCTCAACTCCACTTTTGTCTTTGATCTCGATATTGAACTCTTGGAGCAACAACATCCACCGAATCAGCCTCGGCTTTGCTTTTGGCTTTTTTAACAAATACTTTAAAGTTGCATGGTCAGTAAAAACAACAACCTTGGAACCTAGCAAATATGATCTGAATTTATCAAGTGCAAAAACAATAGCTATAAGTTCTTTTTCAGTAGTGGTGTAATTAGACTGTGCAGAATCTAAAGTTCTAGAAGCATAATAAATAACATGGGCAGCCTTGTCAACCCTTTGTGCAAGGACCGCCCCAACAGCATAGTTAGAAGCATCACACATAATCTCAAAAGGAAGGGTCCAGTCAGGAGGCTGGATGATGGGGGCAGAGGTCAATGCTTTCTTCAAGAAGTCAAACGCTTTTTTGCATTTGTCATCAAAATCAAAAGTAACATCATTCTTCAACAAATTTGACAGCGGAAGAGCTATTTTGCTGAAATCCTTTATGAAGCGCCTGTAAAAACCTGCATGACCAAGAAAAGAACGAATCTCGCGAATACAAGATGGGTAAGGCAGCGTAGAAATCACATCAATCTTACCAGGGTCAACAGAAATCCCTTTTTTAGAAATTATATGTCCCAAAACAATTCCCTGTTGAACCATAAAATGACACTTTTCATAATTTAAAACAAGGTTAGTTTCAATGCTTCTTGCCAAAATCAATTCCAAACTGTCTAAACAAGAATCAAATGAGGAACCATAAACGGTGAAATCATCCAAAAACACTTCGATGCAATTTTCAATAAACTCAGAAAAAATACTAATCATGCATCGTTGAAATGTTCCAGGAGCATTGCAAAGCCCAAAAGGCATTCTCCTATAAGCAAATGTGCCGAATGGGCACGTGAAAGTGGTCTTTTCTTGATCTTCAGGTGCAATATGAATCTGAAAATAATTTGAAAAACCATCAAGAAAGCAATAATGTGATTTACCAGCTAGCCGCTCAAGCATTTGATCAATGAACGGCAAAGGAAAGTGATCCTTTCTAGTAGCCTGGTTTAGTCTCCTGTAATCAATACAAACTCTCCAGCTATTCTGAACTCTAGTGGGAACAAGTTCATTCTTTTCATTTTTTACCAGTGTGAGACCAGATTTCTTAGGTACAACCTGCACTGGGCTTACCCATGTACTGTCAGAGATAGGATATATGATACCTGCTTGCAAAAGTTTGGTTACCTCTTTCTTCACAACATCAAGAATCAAGGGATTAAGCCTCCTTTGAGGTTGCCTTACCGTTTTCACTCCATCCTCAAGTAAAATTTTGTGCATATATGTGGAGGGGCTTATACCCGGAATATCAGCCAATGTCCAACCAATAGCCTTCTTATGCTTCTTCAAAACCTGCAAAAGCTTATTTTCTTGATCAAAATCAAGGTTAGAAGAAATTATAACCGGGAGTTTTTTATGACTCTCCAAATAAGCATATTTCAGATTTTCAGGGAATAGTTTAAGCTCAAGGGAGGGTGGTTGTTCAATGGATGGTTTGGCGGGGGCAGCCATGATGTCAAGGGCTTTAACTACATCATCAACAATGTCGCCAACAACTTCACCTGTAGGAAAATTGTCATCCAACAAGAAAGCATCAATTTCAGCACAAGCAACACAAAGGTCAGTGTTAGTACAATTATCACATGAATAATCATCATCAAAACCAGATAAAGATGGATCAGCAGAGAACAGATCAAAATTAAATTCATCAACAATTTCAGAGAGCTCCATTTGGAACACGGAGTGCTCTTCGGAGGGATGTTTCATAGCATCAAAAATGTTAAATTTCGCGACAATGTCACCAAATTCCATGGACATGGTTCCATCGTCAACATCAATTTTTGTCTTTGCTGTTTTCATGAATGGTCTGCCCAAAATGATTGGCGATCTGCTTGATTCTGTTTCTCCAGCCATGTCAAGAATGTAAAAATCTGCAGGAAAAATCAAGTCATTAACCTGAACAAGAACATCTTCTACTACTCCAATAGGGCGAGCATTGCTCCTGTTTGCTAGCTGAATAGTGAGACCTGTAGGCTGCAAGGGACCAAGATCAAGATTATTAAAAATAGAAGTAGGCATAACATTAATAGAAGCTCCTAAATCTAACATGCAATTTTTGAATTTACTATCCCCAATGGTACATGGAATAGAAAAAGTTCCTGGATCTTTGCATTTTTGTGGTATAGCCTGATTGAGAGATGAAACAGTGCCCTTCTCAAGTGAGGGCTCAGATGAATGCTTAGGCTGAATAAGGACAGAAACATTTCGCCCTAAATTGACTCGCTCATTTCCCTTCAACCTTCTCTTGCGGGTGCATAAATCTTTCAGAAACTTTGCATATTTCGGAATCTGCTTGATCACATCAAGAAAGCGGAATGTTTACCACCACTTTGTTGAGTACATCGAGTATCTCTCTCTCTCTTTGTCCTCGTCATCAATTTTTTTATTTTCCTGTACTCTGTGAGGGAAAGGAATTTTTGAAACATACTCTTTTTCAGCCGCCTCGACAACAACGGGAGCTTCAACATGTACAGGTTCAGGTGTTACCTCAAGAACTTTTTTTTGAATTTTTTTATTTTCTTCGGGGGCTGGTTGTGTCACCCTTCCAGATCTCAAGTTAATTACACTCACATTAGGATTAGGAACATTAGGATTCACCACTGTTTGAGCAGGTAGTTGGTTCGATCCTTGAGCTTGCTGCAAGACATTAATTGAAGTAGCAAGTTGCCCAATCTGTGTCTGCATATTCTGCATATTAGAATCTGTTCGCTGCTGGTATTGCATATTGCTTGCATTCATTTGCTTCATGAGGTCCTCCAATGAAGGTCCGGAGGCAACAGCTGGTGGTGGTGGTGGTGGTGGTGGTGGTGGTGTGTTTTGTTGTGCTGTTGGGTTCCCATACCGCAGAAGTGGATGATTCGCCCAACTGGGATGATACTTGTTTGTGGAAAGATCAGAAATGTTGTACCTGTTTTGATTGTTGCCTCGATTATAAAGGGCTGCTGCATATGCTTGGGGCATCTCAGTGACTGACTCGTCTTGAAGAATGGGACAAGTGTCGGTTGGATATTCGGTAGAAGTACATATACCACACAACTTATTTGTTTGAGCTTTACTCACTGCCAGTTGTTTCACTAAAGAAGTAAGTTCATCAATTCTGGTCTCTAGAGCCTTGTTGGAAGAAGAAGAAGAAGAAGAAACATGAATCTCATTCACACCTTTTGTAACAGAATTATTTCTGGTTGTGAAATGTTGAGAGTTGAGTGACATGTTTTCAATCAAGGCCTTTGCAGCAGCTGGAGTTTTATCAACAAGTGCTCCACCACTAGCTGCATCCAAAATGTTTCTATCCATTGGTAGCAATCCCTCATAGAAATACTGAATAAGCAACTGTTCGGTAATCTGGTGTTGAGGGCAGCTGGAGATCAAATGTGTGAACCTCTCCCAATATTCAGTCAATGATTCATTTCCCTGTCTAATGCCACAGATTTCTTTTCCGATTGATGCAGCTCTAGAGGCGGGAAAATATCTCTCTAAAAAAACTTTCTTCAAATCATTCCAAGTTGCGACAGAATTTGGTTCAAGATAGTATAGCCAATCTTTTGCAGCACCCTGGAGGGAAAAAGGAAAGGCTCTGAGTTTGATATGATCTTCTGTTATTCCTTCAGGCCTCAATGGTGTAGAACAAACAACCTGGAATTCTTTCAAATGCTTGTGCGGATCTTCACCTGCAAGACCACTAAACTTTGGAAGCAAGTGAATTAAACCAGATTTCAATTCAAATGGAATAGCAACATCACCATATTCGATACATAGACCATTGTAATTCACATCAGGAGCAGCAAGCTGCCTTAGTGTTCTTTGTTCAGCAGCCATGTTATTAAAAACAACTTCAGAATCACAATCAAATAATTTGCACAAAGAAATAGGATCGATAACAGGTGGTGAACTAGTGCTAGCCTGATTTGCTCTACGGCGTGTGTGAAAAGTTCTCTCTATCTCAGGATTAAGATCTAAAAGATTAGAATGACTGGACCTAGTAGTAGCCAGAACTGCGAAAATGCCGACAATGTCCCTATTAGACAGAAACAAAATGAAAGAAGGAAGGTGATTAAAATAAATTCAGAAAAATACAAGAACACGAAAATTAATCTAATCAAGACAAATAAGAATTTTGAGATTTTTTTTGGAATTTTCTGAAACTATGAAAACAGTAAATAAATCTTTAAAAATAGAAAAATGATGAATTTGGGGTTAAGAGGGTGGAGTCACTGTTTACTTTGTAAACAAGTGGTAAACAAGTGAGTTTTAATCCTTGAATTTTTTTCAATGAAAATGGCTCGGACGAAATTTGAAACAGACTCAATTTTCAGAAAAATCGGTTTTTTACGAAAACTAGCTTTTAGGATGGTTAATGGCCTAACAAACTGTAAGCAAGGCCAGAACGTAAGAAAGCACAAACTAAGAATCTAATATTGTCTATAATTTGACAGAGAATCCCCGGCAACGGCGCCAATTTGATCCGCTGTCGCACACGGGTCGAAAAATGTTTTTAAAAGAAATGTAGTTTAGGGAAGCGACAAAAGTGTCGTATCACAAGGATTCTCTTGATCAATTACGAAATATTAGAATCAGTAAAATATGGGGGTTTTTGAATTCGAGTTGCAAAGAAGAAATTAAAATAAGTGATTATCAAATAAACTTAAAACGATTAATCTACTGTTTTCGGTTCCTAACTTATCATTGATTCATACAATTTCCGAGCCCTAAGCAGATTCTAATCCCCTTTCGATTATAGTATCAATTAACAAGCGCAATTGTCACTACAAGACATATGTTCCTGATTTCCGAATTAAGCAAACGGATTAAAGCAATCATGAATTAAGCAGACATGATCAAGCGCGAATTAAGCAAACGCGATTAAGGTACAAGAACATACAACAATCGAAATTAATCAACACTTATTCTATAGAACTTGAATAAAGCAAACAAGACATATAGCATAAATATTGAAAAGGGAAAAGCAATTTTATTGGAAATTATAGAACCTCAAAGTGGAAACCGATTACAGCAGATTAATCCTTGGTGATTAGTTCTCCATAGCAAGCAACATTCTCCAAGTTTATATTGTGAATAGTACTAAAAAATTACACTCCTATTTCTGGTTTTTGCTATTTATATATAGGAGAAAAGAGTGATATCCAAAAGCCAAAGCCAAAGAAACTAAAGGCCAACAATTAAATCCCATTAGACTAATTATTTAAGTCTGGAACTCCACGAAAATTAGAGACCCTTGCACTCTGAGACAACTTCTCCACTGAACATAAATGTTGTAGCTTTGTCTCTTAGCTTTCCAACGCAACTGACCGCGCCGCAATATGATACTCGAAGCTCCAGTTATGAATTTATTCGTGCAGAGTGCTAATACTGAAAAATAAAATACGAAAATAAAATAAAGGCTAAAATAAACTTAAATCTAAAAACATAATAAAATAGTAAAAATATTATCACAAATTAGAGAAATGCCTAAGTACAATAGTAGAAGAATGTGCATCTAAATGCACTAATCAGTGAACAATGTGGTAGGCAATGTGATAGAATCTTGAATAAACGGATTTCTTGGAGTAAATCGTGAAATAGCCGTTGGAGAAATATATGTTATGATTGCCTTTGGATTGCGTGCAACTATGAATGGAGGGAAAGGTAGGTAACCGTTGCACGCCGGAATAGCTATTATGGCTATTGATCCTCAAAGAGGCAAATACCAAGTTTGCCCCTTAACACCTCAAACCTATTTGCATCTCAAGCCTTTGTGAAAATATCTGCCAGTTGATTCTCTGTGGCAACATGCTCTAGAGTCACAATATTGTCTTCAACAAGATCTCTAATAAAATGGTGACGTATATCAATGTGCTTTGTCCTACTATGTTGGATAGGATTTTTGGAAATATTTATAGCACTTAGATTGTCACAGTATAATGTGAGCACATCTTGCTGCACATTGTACTCACCCAACATCTGCTTCATCTAAAGTAGCTGAGAGCAACTACTTCCTGCTGCAATATACTCAGCCTCAGCTGTAGAAAGAGAAACACAATTTTGTTTCTTGCTGAACCATGATATAAGGTTGCTTCCCAAATAGAAACATCCACCAGAAGTGCTCTTCCTATCATCTGCACTTCTTGCCCAGTCAGCATCACAATAACCCAACAATCTTGTGTCTTCACCATGAGAGTAGAGAATTCCATAATCACTTGTACCACTGACATACTTAAGAATCCTTTTGACTTGATTCAGATGACTCGTCTTAGGCTCAGCTTGGTACATTGCACACACACCAACAGAAAAGCTAATATCAGGTCTACTTGCAGTGAGATAGAGTAGACTGCCAATCATGCTTCTGTATAGACTTTGATCAACACTGACACCATGCTCATCTTTAGAAAGTTTGAGATGGGTTGCTGCAGGAGTTCTCTTGTGATTTGCATTCTCCATTCTCAATTTCTTCACAATGTTCTTGGCATACTTGCTTTGAGAGATGAAAATTGTATCTTCCATCTATTTGACTTGCAGACCAAGAAAGTAGGTAAGTTCACCTACAAGGCTCATCTCAAAAACAGACTGCATCTGATTCACAAACATCTTGACCATTGGATCAGACATTCCTCCAAACACAATGTCATCTACATAGATTTGTGCAATCATGAACTTGCCCTTTTCTTCTCTGACAAACAAGGTTTCTTCTGTTTCTCCTTTTCTATAACCTTGCTGCACAAGAAATTTGGTTAGCCTCTCATACCATGCCTTAGGAGCTTGCTTCAATCCATATAATGCCTTCTTCAATCTGTAGACATGATCTGGATAATTTGGATCAACAAATCCCTTGGGCTGCTCCACATAAACTTCCTCATTCAAATAGCCATTGAGGAAAGCACTCTTCACATCCATCTGGAATAGCTTGAATTTCAAGATACATGCTGCTCCCAAAAGTAACCTTATGGACTCAAGACGTGCCACAGGCGCAAATGTTTCATCAAAGTCTACTCCTTCAATCTGAGAGTAACCTTGAGCCACAAGCCTAGCCTTGTTTCTAGTCACAACACCACTTTCATCAGATTTATTCCTATAAACCCATTTAGTACCAATGATGTTAACTCCTTCAGGTCTAGGAACTAAATCCCATACTTCATTCCTCTTGAACTGGTTCAGCTCCTCTTGCATAGCTTCAATCCAAAACTCATCTGTCAAGGCTTCTTTCACATTCTTTGGTTCTACCTTTGACATAAAACAAGCATTGGATACAACCTCTCTAGACCTTGTCATAACACCTGACTCAGGACTCCCTATTATGAGTTCTTTTGGATGATTCTTTTGAACTCTAACAGAGGGACCCTTGTTCACTGGAGTCACATCTTCTTGCTGATCAGTCTTCTCAGGAATCTCTATGACTTCAGAGTCTTCAGGCAGGGGGTGAGATGTGTCCACATCAGGATCAACATCAGGCGCATTGTCTGAACAGTCATCTATGACAACATTGATGGATTCCATCATAGCTCTTATTCTGTTGTTGAAGACTCTATAGGCTCTGCTGGTTAGGGAATAGCCTAGAAAGATTCCTTCATCACTCTTGGGATCCATCTTCCTCCATTGCTCTCTGTCAGCTAAGATATAGCACTTGCTATCAAAGACATGGAAGTGTTTGACAGTTGGTTTTCTTCCTTTCCATATCTCATACAGTGTGGTTGAAGTACATTTTCTCATAGTCACCCTGTTGTGTACATAGCATGCAGTACTCATGGCCTCTGCCCAGAAATAGTAAGGTAGCTTCTTGGCATGTAGCATAACTCTTGCAGCCTCTTGCAAAGTTCTATTCTTTCTTTCTACTACACCATTTTGTTGGGGTGTAATTGGTGAGGAGAACTCATGCCCAATTCCTTCATCAGCACAAAATTCAGAGAATCTTGAATTTTCAAACTCTTTCCCATGATCACTTCTGATTCTAACAATGCCACTATCCTTTTCTCTTTGTAGTCTAAGGCATAGTTCTTTGAATGCATCAAAAGTGTCAGACTTCTCTTTGATGAAGCTAACCCAAGTGAACCTTGAGAAATCATCTACAACCACAAAGGCATATCTTTTGCCACCAATACTCTCTACCTGCATTGGTCCCATCAAGTCCATATGTAGCAGTTCAAGAACTCTGGATGTCACCTGATGTTGCAACTTTGGGTGTGACATCTGAACCTGCTTTCCAACTTGACATTCACCACAGATACTGCCTTCAACAATCTTAAGCTTTGGTAGTCCTCTAATAGCTTCCTTGGACACAATCTTCTTCATTCCCTTTAGATTCAAATGGCCAAGTCTTTGGTGCCAAAACTTTACTTCTTCTTCCTGACTAATAAGACATGTAGTGGAGTGAGCTGTCTCTTCAGGAATCCATAGATAGCAGTTGTCCCTTGACCTAGATCCTTTCATCAACAATTCTCCTTTGTTAGAAGTAATAATACATTCATTCTTGGTGAAGTTGACTTTAAGACCTTGATCACACAGTTGGCTTATACTGATAAGATTAGCCTTCAAACCTTTGACAAGTAACACATCATCTAGGTCAGGTAAGCTTTTGCTGTTGAGTTTACCACTGCCCTTGATTTCACCTTTTGCTCCATCACCAAAGGTTACAAAGCTTGTTGTATGAGGCTTGATATTAGTGAGAAATTTCTCCACACCAGTCATATGCCTAGAACAACCACTATCAAAATACCAATCTTCACTGGAAGATGCTCTGAGAGAAGTGTGAGCAATATGAGCAGTTTCAGAAACTTTTGGCTTCCACATCTTCTTAGGAGTGACCCTTGCTGATTTGGCTTGAACCTGAGGCCTTTTCTTGGGATACCCATAGAGTTTGTAGCAGAAGGGCTTGATGTGACCATTCTTCCCACAGTAGTGGCATCTCCAAGCATTAAACTTCTCTTTGCCAGCAGGTCTCTAATGTTGGGTGTGATGTGTCCACATTCTGCCAAGGTCAGGTTTCTTCTGAGCAGGAACAAACTTAGTATTTGTACTCTTGTTGTGATGTTTGTTCTTAAATCCTACACCAGATGAGTCACCAGCATGCTTTCCCACTTTCAAAATTTCATCAAGCATGTTAGTTCCAGGATTGAGCATCTTTACAGACTTGGTCATATTTTTCAAGTTGGTTGACAGTAACTTGACTTCACTTTCAAGACTAACTACTTGGTTCTGCAGTTGAGCCTTCTCTGTCTCTAGTTGACTGATAACCACCTTCTGTTCTTCATTGATTCTGCACAGTTCCTCACTTTTGATAGATAGCTTTTTGTAAACTGAGGCTAGTTCATTAAAGGTGAGTTCTTCTTCATCAGAATCAACATCAGTACTGTACACTCCAGTCATGGCACTCACATGATTAGCAGCAACATTCTCTGAGTCAGTGTCAGAGTCTTCATCAGACCATGATACAGTTAGGCCTTTCTTCTGCTTCTTCAGATATGTGCCACATTAAGTTCTTATATGACCAAAGCCTTCACATTCATGACATTGAACACCCCTGTTCTGAGTTGACTTATCATCAGTTTTGGTTTTTGTTGATGTGTTACCTAGTTTACTAATGTCAGTCTGGATGTTCCTCACATTCCTCCTTGGTCTTCTATCCACCCTTCTTTGGAGCTTGTTGAATTGTCTTCCTAACATAGCTATGTCATTTGAGAGATCATCATCTGATTCATCAGCTTCTTCCTCTTCATCAGCACAAGATACAAAGGCTATACCTTTTCCTTTCTTCTCAGTTTGCTCACCTAAGTTCATCTCAAAAGTTTGAAGAGAGCTCACAAGTTCTTCAAGTTTCATACTTGGGATGTCTTGAGCTTCCTCAATAGCTGTGATTTTCATGTTAAATCTTTTGGGTAGAGACCTAAGCATCTTTCTCACAAGCTTTTCTTCAAACAATTTCTCACCTAGAGCCTCAAAGGAATTGTCCACCTCAAGCAAATTCATGTGAAAGTCATGAATTGATTCTTCTTCTTTCATTCTGAGGTTTTCAAACTTAGTGTTGAGAAGTTGGATTCTTGAGCTTTTTACCTTGGCATTGCCTTCATGAGTGGTTCTGAGTATCT
This sequence comes from Trifolium fragiferum, assembly GCA_954870985.1. NCBI lineage: Eukaryota > Viridiplantae > Streptophyta > Magnoliopsida > Fabales > Fabaceae > Trifolium > Trifolium fragiferum. Next base: position 20,961,348 of record OX940792.1, read on the forward strand.
CCCAAGCATTCTTTGCAATAGTGCACTGTTTGATCAATCTGAACATGTTCTTGTCCACTCCATTGAATAAAGCATTCAAAGCTTTGGAGTTTCCAAGTGATGCAGTGTCTTCTGCAGCTGACCAATCTTCTTCTGCTTTGAGTACACCAGTATCAACACCATTAGCATCCAAAATTTTGGGATGCTCCCAACCTTTGAGCACAGCTTTCCAAGTCCTGCTGTCAAGTGACTTTAGGAAGGCAATCATCCTTGGCTTCCAGTAGTCATAATTAGTTCCATCCAGAAAAGGTGGTTTGTTGACCGTTGTTCCATCCTTGTCCATGTTTCCAGAAAGTAACTTCCCTGGAGCTTACCTTCAAACAGGCAGGGTGCCTGCTCTGATGCCAATTGAAATTTTGGTGGCAAGTGTCAGATGTGTAGCACGATGTGTACACTTTAGGAATCGTACGATGTGTAGCCTAATGTGTCAACATCGTGAACATGCTGAACTTGATGAACAAGTAAACAATTTAAAGTGCAGGAAACAATAAAACACAGTGAGTTTGTTAACCCAGTTCGGCGCTTAAACAAGCCCTAATCTGGAGGATACCAATCCATGGATGAATCCACTATGGTAGTATCAATTCAAAGTTAAACTCCCCCGTTTACAACTTCTCACTTAATCACTACCTGTGCTAATTCTACCTAGGAACTCCTAGATATGAGAACCTCTGCTCACTCCCCCTCAACCTTACCCAGTAAGGATTTAATAACAAACTCAGTTTGGAGACACACTCCTAGAAACCTATGCACTCGTACCTAAAGGCTTTGAGTGTTGCACACTCTAACTCCTTGCTTCAAAGCTTTGGAGAAAGAACACTAGAGATTACAACTCTATCAAACTCAGTCCTTACTTGTATCAAAATTATGATTCAAGTGAAGGCTCACAAATAACAATGAACAGACTAAGACCTAAGACTCGATTTCTTCAACTCTTGGCTTCGTACTTCAAAGTGTCTTCAGTCTTCCTTTATATAGAACAAGTTTCATGGGTTTGGATCTTCAATGTTGACAGCTGGCCTTTGTAAATTCTCCTTGAGATTTATTTGATCATAATCTTTTAATTGTTTGTTTCAAATCTTTTTGATCAAAGTCGGCCAATAAAGTAAAACAGAACCATGAAAGATTATCTTATTCCTTGGCGCGTAAGCTGGCACGATTTAATTTGAAAAACAAATCTTTTCAAACGATCGCGTGTAAATAAATAAAAGCGCGTCCAGCTAGGGCGTCCAGATGTGAAACCTGATGTGCCACACATCATGCTCCACATCATGGAATTAGACTTATTTTACCAAATGAAGCCAACACCCTAAAATCCTCAATAAGGACAGATGGGGAAAATGAGTCAATTGCTCCTGTGGTAGCTGAACACGTGGAGATAGAGGGAGAAAATTTAGCTACAATCCCAAGTTTAGAGGAAGTTGGTGAAAAGACTTTTTGCTTAGGTTCAGGAGGTGTGGGGCCCAAGGAGATCTCTTCAAAAGCAACCCCTGAAGGGCGCGTGGAGGTTATGCAGCAGGACCACTTAAATGGTCACGTGATTAATTTAAATTGTGGAGTGGACTTGGACTCTGGTGGTCCGATTGGGCCTTCAATTCCTAATTTAAATATCCTTTTGGACTCTGAAGTCAAACAAAAGGGGGCCTAGAATTATGAGATTGGTCAAGTTGTAGTAACAGCGGGAGAGGAGGTGCAAACAAATACTTTGCAAACTGTTTTGGCTGGAGGTGCAGGAAATTTTGGGATGGGAAATCAGAGACGTTCTCAATTATCTGAGTCTTCCATAGGGGAGTCGCAGACCCCAGGGGAGTCTTTACCAAAAAGAATCCAAAGGAGATGTGCTAGTAGCTCTATCCGGTCGATTCCCCCTTTTGTTGGAGTTCCGAAATTTTATCAATTAGCGGCTTCTATGTTAATGGGTGGAAGGAGGAGAAAGGAAGATTGCAAGGGTAAATTAAGAGCCGGGGAGAATTGTAATCCAGCACGGCAGCACCGATCACAGGAGGTGGAGGAAGATTCAATTCCGAGCTACAAGTCGTGCTTCCAATGCCATCTTCAGGTATCAATTTAATGGTTAATTATGAAGGTGAGTCGGTTCCTGAGAGTGGGTCTGAAATTAGGGAAGCTGCAGTCAGAAGAGAAGAGGAGGCACAAGAGTTAATTAATATTCAAAAAGAAGTGGGATTCACTTTTGAGAATGGAGAAGAGGAAATACAAAGCAAATTGGTAGAGTTGGAAAAACAAGACTGTGAGAAGAAAGTTGTTAGGGAGCAAGGTAGAAGTTATCAATTATAGTGTGCTCCCTAAATGTTAGAGGTCTTGGGGGGCGAGCGAAGAGGAGGTATATTAAACAACTTATTAATTCAGAGAAAGTGGATTTTATGTCGATTCAAGAAACTAAGATGGAGGAGATTTCGGACCCCTTGTGTTTTAGTCTATGGGGTAGTTCGGATTGTGATTGGGCGTTTCTTCCTTCGGAAGGAAATAGTGGCGGTATCCTCTCAATTTGGAGAAAGGTAAATTCGTCTTTAATATTTACCTTTATTGGTGAGGGGTTTGTGGGTGTTTGTATTGAATGGGGAGTGATGAAGAAAATTTGTTTTGTGGTGAATGTGTATTCCAAATGTGATTTGAATGCTAAACGAAGACTTTGGGAAAATATCTCAATGTGTAAACGAGGTTTCGGAGAGGGGGCGTGGTGTGTGATTGGTGATTTCAATGCTATTAGGAGAAGGGAGGAACGGAGAGGTGCGGGTCTTTTAACCCCCTCTACATTTGCGGCCGAGATGAGGGAGTTTGACGGTTTTGTTGGCAATTTGAATCTTGAAGACTTGTATCCGGTGGGAGGGTTCTACACTTGGTTTCACTCAAATGGTATGGCTATGAGTAGGATTGATAGGGCGATGGTGTCGGAGGATTGGTTGTCATCTTGGGGGATCCAATCTTTAAGGATTCTTCCAAGAGTGATGTCAGATCATTGTCCCTTATTGATTAAAAGTAGTTTAATTGTTTCTAGACCGAAACCGTTTCGTTTTTGCAACCATTGGCTTCTTCACAATGATTTCAAAAGGTTGGTGGAAGAGAAGTGGGGTGCTTTCAATGTGGAGGGGTGGAAGTTAAAAGAAAAACTTAAATTATTGAAGACCCATTTAAAGGAGTGGAATCATTCGACCTATGGTAAGATGGAAGACTCTATTAAAAGTCTTATTTCTTGTATTAGAGAAAAAGACTTTAGAGGGGAGCAAGGCCTCTTATCCCATGAAGATGTAGAGGAGCGAAAGCGTTTGTTTGGAGAATTGTGGAAACTTCTTAAGAGTAAGGAAGTTTTGTTATTTCAAAAAGGGTCATGCTAAACAGTGCATCTAGTGCACTTGTTAAGCATTCCCGAAATAGAAATAAAATAAAAAATTAATATTAATAAAATAACTTTTTACATTTTCAATGTATTGAATGCACGCGTTTCAAGACAGACTTTCCTTATTTATGTGCTTAACTAGTGCATCGGGTGCATTATTTAGCATTTTCCTTTCAAAAATCTAGATCAAAATGGCTCAAGGAGGGTGACTCGAATTCTAAGTACTTTCATGGATGTCTTAAGTCAAGAGAAAGGAGGAATACCATTTCTTGTTTGATGGTTGAGGATAGGTGGGTGGATTCGCCAAATGGGATTATTGAAGAAGTGTTGAAGTATTTCAAGAATCAATATTCATCAACGCCTTGGGCTAGGCCTAAATTGGATAGAGTTAGCTTCCCAATTGTTTCGGATGGGGAGAATTGTTTTCTTATGGCTCCTTTTTCGATGGAGGAGATTGAGGAGGTGGTATTGAGAAGCGACGGGAACAAAAGTCTGGGCCCCGACGGGTTTAATTATGATTTTGTGAAGAAATTTTGGTACTTGTTGAAAGGGGAGGTGAAAATTATGTTCGATCAATTTCATAGGAACGCGCGGCTCCCAAAAGGATTTTTGTCTTACTTTATAACTCTTATCCCTAAGGTGGCGCGCCCCTCGGTTCTTGGTGAGTTTCGCCCTATTTCTCTCTTGGGTTGCCTCTATAAATTGATAGCAAAAGTCTTGGCGGCTATACTTGCTAAAGTAATGGATTCGGTGGTGGCGACAACTCAATCGGCGTTTGTTAAAGGGAGGAATTTGGTTGATGGAGTTATGGTGGTTAATGAGGTTATTGATCTTGCAAAGAAGTCCGGAAGAGCTTGCCTTGTTCTTAAGGTAGACTTTTAAAAAGCATACGACTCCGTCGATTGGAGTTTCCTTGAATATATGTTGAGGAGATTTGGTTTTGGTGAAAAATGGGTTGTTTGGATTAAAGAGTGTGTGTGTGCCGGCAAGCTTTCGGTGTTAGTTAATGCAAGCCCAACCACCGAAATTAATATTCAAAGAGGTTTAAAACAAGGAGATCCGTTGGCCCCTTTCTTATTTTTGTTGGTAGCGGAAGGTTTTGCGGGGTTGATGAGGAGTGCCGTTGGTAAGAACCTTTTCAAGGGTTTTGATGTGGGATCGTAAGATTTGAAGGTGTCTCACCTCCAATATGCGGATGATACCATATGTATTGGAGAAGCTACTTTGGAGAATGTGTGGACGTTGAAAGCTATTTTGAGAGGCTTTGAACTAGCTTCGGGGTTAAAGGTGAATTTTTTGAAAAGTAGTTTAATGGGTGTTAATGTGCCACCTCGTTTTGTGGAATGGGCGTGTAATTTCCTTAATTGTAAGGTTGGTGTGATTCCTTTCTTCTATTTGGGTCTCCCGGTGGGGGCAAATCCTCGTAGAAGATCTACTTGGGAACCGTTGATTGATCATCTCAAGAACCGGCTCCGATCGTGGGGAAATAGGTACGTGAGTTTAGGAGGGCGTATTGTTCTTCTAAATTCGGTTTTAAATGCTATTCCTATTTTTTATCTTTCTTTTATGAAATTGCCGGCGGTGGTGTTGAAAGAGATTATTAGAATCCAAAGGGAATTCTTATGGGGTGGTGTTAGAGGAGGTAGGAAAATTAGTTGGGTTAGTTGGAAGGAGGTGTGTAAACCTCGGAACCAAGGTGGTCTTGGAGTTAGAGATATGGGAAAGGTGAATCTAAGCCTCTTAATTAAATGGAGGTGGAGACTTATCCATAATGATAACGCCTTTTGGAAAGATCTCTTGGTGGCAAAATATGGTTCGAATGTTAGACAAAAGGTGAATTGGGTTGATTCGCTAGATGGAAGTTGGAAGATAGTGGTATCTTTTCGGTTAAGTCTATATATTCTTATATTTTGAGTATTTTCTCTCCGGACCACGTGTTGGGGGATAGTGAACTCCGGGTTCTAAAGAATATTTGGAAAAGTCCGGCCCCATCAAAGGTGGTTGCTTTCTCTTGGAAACTTGTCCGGAACCGCTTACCGACAAAAGATAATTTGGTGTCTCGTGGGATCCAAGTGACTGGGGGCTGTGTTCATTGTCTGCAGAGGGCGGAGGAAGCTGAGCATCTGTTTTTATCTTGTGATTTTGCCTCAATTGTTTGGAGGGCCATCTTCCGGTGGCTTGGCTTGGTGTTGATTTTACCCGGAAATTTGGTTATGCTTTTTGAATACTTCATAGGGGCTGCAAGATCAAAGAAAGAGCGATTGGGGTTCTTTATAATTTGGCATGCTACGGTTTGGTCGATTTGGCGTTCGAGAAATAATATTAGTTTCTCAAATGGAGTGGTAGATGCCCATGAGGTGGTTGATTCGGTGAAGCTTCTTTCTTGGAAGTGGGGTCTTAGTCGCCATAAGATCCCGGTCTGTCTTTTCTACGAATGGTGTTGGGACCCGGGATGTTGTTTGCTTCGGTAAGGCTTAGTTTAGGCGTGTTTTGCTGCTGCTGAGAGGTGTTTTTGCTGCTGCTATAGGTGCAGATTTGTAGGTGTGCGTGTTTGATCTTTGGCTTTTGGCTTTGGTGTTTCTTTAGGTGCAGCTTGTGTAGGTGGAGGCAATTTCTTTGCCCTCTGTGTGTGTTCTGTTATTGTAATTATGTTACTGCTATTGTTTCCTTTCCTAAGTACTCCTTGTACTTAGTTGTTGATAAATAAAATTTTGCCCTTTCAAAAAAAAAAAAATATCTAATTACAGGCAATATTTATGAGTCTTTTATCTCAACATAGGCTTTGGAAGATAAGAAGAGACTTTTCTAAGCTTGACTATTTGAGTGACGCATAGTCAGTCAATAGGTAGTGGAGTAATTCAAAAAGTTGTGATCATCTTTACATATAAATAACCTCAAGTCCTCAACTCTAAATATACAAAAATAACAAATAAGAAGGCTGGAAACATGGCTTACTTATTATTATCCATACTAGTTGCTTTTCTAGCAGTTATCACTCTTACCAAATCACAAAATATCAATCACAAATTACACAATCAGTTTGCACCACCCAATGGATTAATGAGTTACTATAACGGACGCGGACAGCGACCAGAAATTGGCACCCGGTGGAAGACACCATACTTCGGGCGTCCTCGACACTCGTCACGTCCTCCTCCTAGGATGTAGTGAGAATTAAGAGGCTATGCACCACTTTACTTACAACTGTGTCACTCCAATCCTTCTTTCACTACCACCTATATACTCAATTCTTAATTATGTTGTTTTTTCATGTTGCCAAGATTTCCTTTGTTGCAAGTTTAATTAGTGTCCTTGTTTTTCTAAATAAAATTGGAGTTGTTGATTGTTTTTCTTTCTTGTTTAATAAATTGATTGTACAAATAAAATAAAGAAAACATGCCAACAATGGCATATTTAATGAAGAATGTTTTCTTCATCTATTATTGTTTTTTGGGTCTTAAAAATTATCTTAAAATTAAAAGTAAAAATAAAAATTTTAAAAAAAAAACTAAAATTGTTTGGTAATTGTTGTTTTTATTAACTTCAAATTTTTTTTATTTATGTATTTTATTCATAAAAATTAAACAACTTTTTTCTATCAAGAACTTATTGAAAATCTATTTGGTAACTTCTTCTTCTTTTATTAAATAATTTTTTTTTTGTAATAAGTTAGGTCAAACGGTATCTTACCGGTGGCGATGCTAGCCTAAACGAGGGGTTTAAATATAAAGAAGAAAAAAAAATCTAATTTGTTTTTATTTGATTTTTTTAGTCACGCTTTAAAAAAAAAAAAAAAAATCTAGTTACACTCTAAAGTGTTATCAAATATTCTTAAAATAAAGTAACATTTCAATTGTATTTAAAATTTAAATTCTTCATTACGCATGTTTGTTCCCTTTTGTCGTTCTCTTCACCATTGTGTTCTCCTTCAACTCCTTTTCGATTGCCGTTTTCTCCTTTGTGTCATCACATTCTCCATTTCAACGAGTTTTTCAAATAGGATTAGATGTGATTCTTATAAGTTCAAAAGTTATGAATTTAAATTCTATTTTTGCATTTTGGTTTTATGTTTTGCTAAGGTAATAAGCATGTAATTAGTTAACGTATGGGAATACAAAACTCGATTTACATATGTATAGGTGAATTCATTTCACGTATGGTACACTCATTCTTGCATTTAAGTGTGCATTTCCTCTTTTTTTCTTCTCCTTAAAAATAGTAAAGAATGAAAAAATTGTATTTAATTAATTTTTTTTAATTTTTTACTTCTTTACTTTATTTCTTTAATACTTTTAAGGAGAAATAGTGTCAAATATAATTTTATACTTCTCTATTTCGTTTAAGCAAAATAGAAAAGTAAAAAATAAGTCGGGCCAAACGGGGTCTGAGTAGAGTAAATAAGTCTAGTTTATGTTTGCTGTTTGAAATCTAATTTTATAGATGTACATTAACTTAAATTACATATTAGTATGTGAATTCAGTTCCCGTATACCCTTAAATTAAAAAATTTAAAAACACTACGTATGTGTTTGGTTCTGCGGTAAAAATAATTGATTTTAGCATAATTGAGTTTGATAGAATTGATTTTACTTAAAAGTGAATTGAGTAGAATTGATATATGTTTGAATACGTTAATGTAAAAGTGAAATGACCACTTTCCTTGGTCCTGGCGCGCAACAATAGGCTCATAGTGATGTGAATACTATTGGTGACCGTGTCAAACAAGCATCAAGTTGAGGTTCCTGGAAGGTGGATGTGATACTTTTATTAGAAGTGCTCAAAAGTCAAGTCTACGTTGATAAAACTGATTATATGGTGAAAAAAGTTGTAAACGTACTATCAATCATTTTCTTTATCAAATTATCACATTTATATTAACTTCAACTCTAAAGGCTATAGCTAAGTATATACAAAAATGAATTGATTCATGCAGCTGATGACAAACAAGAAAAGCTTTAAAGATGTCTTACTTATTCATTCCAGTTGCGTTTCTATCGGTTATTACTCTTACCGTATCACTAAATATTAATCCAAAACATCCAATACATGATGAGTCTGCACCACCCAATACTGGATTAATCACTTACCAGCCACCAACAACTTATCCACAAAAACCGATGGGTCTCAAGTACAGTCCACCCTATGGACCGAACCAATATCAACCACCCCCGCCGCCATTTCATATTAAACCGCCAATCATTAGACCGCCGGTTATAGTAGCAACTCATATTCAACAACTAAACTTCATCATCATCAATTCAATTCCGACATTTTACCCTATCAACATCATACATAACTCAACATTTAATCCAAATTCTAATCAACATATAATACAATTACAATATTCAACAATCAATCCATCTAATCAACTACAATAACTTAATTAACTAATATACATTAACTTAATCAACAATCAATTCATATAATCAACAATATTCAATCATAATTCAATTCATATACCCTAATCCAACACATAATTTCCAATTACAAATCCTAAATCCTCAAATCAAAATTCCTAAATTACCAATTCAGTTTGTAGCATGGAATAGACTTTCATAATCAAAATCAAACAACTAAAACGACTTTAAATCACTAAATCAAAACCAATAATTGATTAAAAAAACAATTCTTACTTTGATTTTCGTTGTCTAAGTGACAATAAGCTTCACAACGTCACTGATCCTATTTTCACGCTTCATTTGATCGAAATCGCCTACAAATCAATGACTAAAGTGGTTGCTAGATCGAAATCGCCCAGAAAATCGCCTGCAAATCGTTCCCTGATCGTTCTAACGTTTTACTATAGTGTTCTTCAAACCGTTTGCACCGTTTCTGATATTACTGGTTTTCGTTGCGTAGTCAACGAAAACACGCGCGTTCGTCACGTAACTCACAAACACATGTGTTTCGTCTCGAAACTGACGAACAGACTCATTTCGGTAGACTGACAACGAACTTTAAGTTATTTTGATCAAGTAATTTGTTTCGTAGCGTAGTCAACGAATGTTTATAAATTCCCTACGTAGACGACAGATATTTTGAACACCTTCTCAGGCATAGGCGGAGCCAACAATGTTTGGGAGCCTGGGCACAAATTTAACCGCAGATTGCAAATTCACATGTAACATAATATATAAATAGTCATAAATTTTATTTTATTTTGACAATAACAAACTTAACAAATTTCATTAATAAAAAGAGTAGCAATACATCGAGGGGCCGAATCAAAGATACGACGACTAGTCATAAATTGAAGTAAAAGAGATTCGTCATTTTGTCAATAAGAATACAATTTGGAATAAGAGGGATGAAATAATATAACATACCATAATTTTTTTAATAAATAAATTTAATATAAAAATTATATTGCATATAAAAATATAAGTCATGAAAAACACAAAAACTTATCTAGTAATTTTTATCATGAGCTTATACAACTTATTTATATTAGCTTATAATTTATTTTGAAAAGTTAATTCAGTTAGTTTATAATTTATTATTTTTTATTTTAATTTCTCCCTATTACCTCACTTAAAAAATTAAATATTAATAAGCATATTTCTTTGTGGTCTTCCATATTTATAAATGTTAAGATCAATTTCTAATTTTACCCAATAATATAAATTCAATTTGTTATTTTTTGACAAAAAAAATTCAAAGTTCATTATTATAAAAATAGACTATATAACTTAAAATAATATTCTACATATATATACCGAGTGACTTGAAATCATCAATAATAGACTATAAACTAATATTTGCACTAATACTTAAATTAATATGTGTACCGAGTTTCTTATAGTCATGAATAATTAACTCAAAATTAATATTTACATTATTATTTGTACAAATACGTATACATAATTATTTAAAATAATATTTAATATAATTAAATTTATATTTTACAAAAAAAAAATGGACCAAGCCCGGGCACGTGCCTGGGCAGGCCGGGCTCTGGCTCCGCCTATGTTCTCAGGGGTATTTCGGGGGGACTTGGGAGCAAGTAGAGGGGCCTCAATAGCAAATTTCTTCATTTGTCCATTAACAATCCATTAAAATGAGATCAAAGAATTCAATTCAATCCATTCATTTAGAGATAAAATCAATCCAATCCATCCATTATCATCATTTTAATAGATAGATATTCAATCCATTTAACAAAATTAATTCAAATATTATTTTTAAATTTCATAAAACACTAAATATTGTTTTTTAATTTAAATATTATTTAGAGGTTGTTCCGTTATAAAATATTCAAACAATATTATTTTTTAATTTAAATATTATTTAGATAAAGTATCATTTAAAAATCGGCCTAAAACTCAAAAAACATCAGAAAATCAGGCGAAAACTCAAAAAATCAGCCGAAAAATTGAAAAATCGTCCGACAAACTTGAAATTGGCCGAAAATTCAAAAAATCGGTTGAAAATCCTTAAAATCGGTTGAAAACTTAAAATTGGCCGAAAAATCGAAAATCAGCTGAAAACACAAAATCGTCCGACAAATCTAAAATCGACCAAAAGCTCAAAAAATCGGCCGAAAACCCAAAAAACATCTGAAAAATCCATAAATCGGCTGAAAACACAAAAAATCGGTTGAAACCCAAAATTCGGCCGAAAAACAAAAAAAAATCGGACGAAAAAACAAAAAAAACGCCCTTAAATCCTAAAATCGGACGAAAAATAAAATATTTCAGTTTTTCGGCCGATTTTTGGGTTTTCGGCTTTTTGGTTTTCGACCGATTTTTTGAGTTTTCGGCCGATTTTAGTATTTTTTGGGTTTTCGGCCGATTTTTTGTTTTTCAGTTGATTTTTTATTTTTTCGGCCGATTTTCAGATTTTCGGCTGGTTTTTTTTGGGTTTTCTGCTGATTTTTGGTTTAGCCGCCGATTTTTTTTGTTTTCGGTCGTTTTTTGGGTTTTCTGCTGATTTTCGGTTTTTGAGCCGATTTTTTGTGTTTTCGGCCAATTTTAGGTTTTTGTCCGATTTATTGGTTTGTTTCCAACTTTTTTATACTTTTTGAATTTTCTTATTAATTTTTTATTTTTGAATTGGTTGTTAGTTTTATTTTAAAAAAACGGTTATCCATTAGATTTAAGGTTATTGTAATATATGATTCATTAGATTTTCAAATTAAGGTGGATGGATTGGATCCATCAATTAATTAAATGGATAGATTGGATCCATTCCATTTACTAATTTTTTTAATAATGGATGGCTCTATTAATAAGTGGATTGAATGGATAATTTTGACACTCCTAACTCAAGTTCACAAGTGCACAAATTTTTTATTCAATTATGTAATAAAATTGACGTTGAATTATCGTTAACTATGTCATTTGGAAACAATTAATGTTCCCCACAACACATAGTCTTAGAATTTTTAGAAAATCCTGTTTGAAGAAGCAAGTTCTGGGTTGGGACTTGTTTGGGATGATGATATATTTCTCCTATGGTTCACGTTTTCTCTTGTACCTAACTCTGTTTTTTATTTTGCTTAATTGTAATTTTGATATCCCTATATAGTTGTGTTAAAATATCAATAAAAAAGTTTTTGACACATGTACTTTAATCAGAGTTATTGTATTACCTTCTTTTCTTTTACGGAGGGACGGTTTTAGCGCCTTAAACCAACCAAGCGCACTAGAACAGCAAATGCAAAATTCAGTCGTTTCTTGACAATCCATATGCCTCAACTACAATTAAAATGTACCAACATCATTTTTTGTATTGATTTTGTAAAAAATGCTAACAACTGTAATATATTGAGCATTTTAGAGTGTTTGTTAGTATTATTTTATTTCTTGTTTCTTTCACACTAGAATATTTTATTGAAATTATATAAAACACAAGTGAAAATACCGATAAAATTTATGATCAGGCGTCCGTTCGATAAACGCCCCGCTAGATGTTTAAAGTATGTTGAGCCATAAAGACTATTGCTAGGCATAGAACCGAAGCTCTTCATAGCATTTCCGGTGTAACCTATAAAGTCACCAAAGTTGAAAATAGCTTCATATATATGGGAGAGGATTATCATTTGAAACAACATTCCCAAAACAATCACATGTCAAGGTGATGTAAAAGAGAATAATGATCTTCATGGTGTACGTTATTTCGATATTGGAAATGATCAATATTGATGTATGTGGTGATGGATGTTTGATAAATGAGTTTACTAGGTTTATATATTGTAACATTTGATATTTAAATTATGTTTTTCAAGGATTTAACAAACAAATGTTTGTTTGTGCAGAACATCATTTCCTATGATGAGTTCAATTATTTCTATATTTGGTTCTTACACATGATTTAACTACGTTTGTTCTCATAAAGTGTGATCATCAATTATTTAATTGGCATTTTCCAACTTGTATGCATCTAAAGGTACAAGTTTATTTTATTGAGCAATATTATTTGTTGTTGTTGTCGTCGTCGTCGTCGTCATATTGATTCTTTTTATGGTAGTTACATACACCTATATATACTCTCTCTAACAAGATTTATTTATGCTCTAAAATTATAGACAATAACAATATCATTGTATAGACAACTAAAATGTGATTTCCTTCCCTCTAGACAGTTCCAAACATCATCGCGGTACATTTAAAATTCTAATTATAACTTCGATAATTTATTTCTTATAAAACTATTTCTAAGAAATGTAAAATGTATTTATTAAATTATTGTTGAAATAATTAGCGTTTTATTAAGTGTATATAATTTATGGTTAAGTGAAAATTATTTAGTTTATACTACTTATGATAATATTTATTTATGTGTTTAATTGGTTCAAATTTTAAATCAATCGCATCCAATTTTTGTTGTCTAAAATTTCTCTTATATTTAATATCGGAAGAAGTTATAATTTTTGTTGAGGTACAAAGCAAATAATAAATAAATGCATATTAATTAAAAAATATAAATAATATTTAATTTGTTATAAACTAATCTAAATTATAGTAATAATATAGATGAAGAAGTGAGAGAGGAGAGAAAGAATAGCATATATTATTCATCACTAGAATTAGGGTTCCATTACAATGATACATAGGTCCTATTTATAGGTAAATATAATGGGCCAATTACATGGGCCTATGACCTATATGGACATCCACTAATAATATTCATAACACTCCCCCATCCTTTGTGTTTGAACTGCCTCGTTAAAAACCTTACAAGGAAAATCCAATGGGACAAAACCATGGTGAAGGTAAAAAGAGTGCAAAACACAATTATATCTCCCCCTCATGAAGACAATTATATATGAGAAGGACAATTAATCTTCTATATAGTTGATCATAAGCTTTACTTGACGATAACTTTGTAGAAATATTCGATTTATCTCCTTTGATATCCTCTTCTCTGAATTAGCCATTGATGCAATATTATCTTCTTCAAGTTTCTCGTATGTGTAGAATCACAAACCTCAACAAAATCATTTTCTCAACTTTCTTGATGTAGTGCTAAAACTTTCACATAATTGGATGTTAATATTGTATCTTTAGGATACAAATTATATACTTGACTTTGTTCCAATATCTTTGAATTTATTGATATCATCGCATACTTAATTTGCCAAATGCAATAGTATTCTCAGCGGAACTAAAATATGATACTTCAAGACCAATTCAAGTAACCGATCATTTTCTTGAAATGTGAAATGATCTTTGTTCACATCAATTGACATCATACACAATTTCAAGCAAACTTTTATCATCAAACATATTTTATTTCAAACTTTTCTTTAATAGATTTTGAGAGCTCTTCGGGAGTTCATCATATATCAAGTGAGTCATTCACATACGTTAAAACACATCTTTCACATAAAGTGAGTATTTCATATGCTACTCAACTTAATTAATTAAAAAGAAGCTTTTGAATTCACTTCAGATGTCTCTTGAAAATTACTGATAGACATTTATCAATATCCTTGAATAACAAGTCAAACTATAAATTTTCTTTTCATATGAAAAATTATTCATATCTAGGTGTATGGACTGCTGGTCCAAAAATCTTTTGTTTTTCAAAGCTAGTTTAATTTTGTATGACTTGTGTCTATCTATTTAGTCAATCATTTCATTGTCTATAATTTTCAATAGACTTTGGTTCATGATCCTCATTATTACTTATCATATATATAGCGCTTTATTATGTGCAAAATATTGTCAACATTGACTTCATCTCGGTTCCATTGTATTCCATTCATGACATAATTCTCACTCATGACATAATTCGTTGAGATCTCTATATTATCATAGATTTCAGGTACCTGATAAGTTCTTCTGGAACTGAAAAATCAATTATGTCAAATTTTCATATCCTCATTCTGGTCATCTTTCTTTTAGCTCCTTTTTTAATTTGAGGATTTTTTTATCATCAGAACCGACTGACTTACCACACTTCAAAGTGGTAAAGACTCATTTGCAATATAAGACTGTCCAACAGGGACATCCATTTTTATTGGAGCATTAGCAGCAGATAGTTTATTACATAAACTTTACAAATGATTTATCTTATGAACTTCTGGTTCATACTGATTTCTAAGAGGATCAAGATGAGATAATCATAATTTATTTCAAGTGATTCATTTGAAGTTCTAGTTTATATTTTTCAGCTGCTTATTCTCTCCCCATAATATTGGGAAAATTAGTTTATCACTTGATAATCAGCCTTCAGGGCTATAGATAAGTCTCCAATTTTTCTATCTCAAGATTCTTTATAATAGATGAAGATTCTTATCAAATACATTTTCCCAATATTCTTTAATAATTCATCTTAGTACATTATATTGGAATAATTGAAACATATCAACACATCCAAAAATGCTTATATGAGAAATATTTGGTTATAAACCTAAACTCAATTGCAAATTGAGGGGGACTTACATATAATAACTTGTTGGCTTGATGCGGATCAATATCTCAACATACATGTTTAACTGTTCCCGAAATATAAATTAGAAGTTTTGATTTCATAAGTATCGTTCATGTAATTAAGACGTCTAAAGAATGGATCTTCAAGACCATATTTTTTTATGAACATATACTTCAAGATGTTCAATATCAATTTTGATTTGACACACGATACTTATCAAATACTTTATATAAAAATGAGCTCTTAATCAAATAAGTACCTCACAAACTTCAAGTTGTGAGTTGACAACGGATGTACATGTCACAATTTAGTTGATGCATCAATTAAAAATACAATTGGTCCACATGATATATCAATAAAATATGCTCATTTACTTAATTTATCAAACTTTCCCTGGGAACAAACTTTAAAACATAAAAATTATTAGAATGAAGGAACTTCAAGCCCTTCAATACATATCTATAGATTTTTTTTTCGCATCGTAATAATCCGGGATGATCCAACCGGTATTGCCAACGATAAATTTAATATCATTTGTAAACTTCTAGCTTACAATATTTCGTGATTCGATTGCACTATATTTATAAGTGTAGTATAAACTTCTGGTTTATAACTTTTTCATTACACTTATTTTACCTGTTTGTTTTGTATTATATAGAAATATTTGACACCTCTTCTTTTCTTATTTCAATATTATACCCGGTACGAAACAAACATAGGTTTATGAGTCTTCAGGATTCATATTTTAAAATTTCATCTCGATGCTTCTGGACCGTATGCTATGAATCTTCAGGATTCATATTTCAAAAATTTCACTATTGTGCTTCTGGACTGTAAATTGTTAATCAACATTCTTCAAGAACTCTATAATAGGTCTTATCAACTATTTATACATCCTTCAGGAATTATCACTATTAAATTCTTCAGGAATTCATGGAGAACAAAATTTGAAGTTCTTTCAAGAATATATCTAATTGTACATCCTTCATATATGTGCTAACTTCTTCACGAATTCGTGATTGATAAAAATTGAGTTTGTTAAGTTCTTCAGGAACTAAACTATTGAATTCTTCTGAAATTCATAAAAATTGATATTTTTTTAAATTCTTCAGGAACTAGACCATTGAATTCTTCTGGAGTTCAAAATGGATAAAAATTTTGTTTTCTAAGTTCTTCATGAATTAAAACTGTTGAATTCTTCAGAAATTCATAAATTAAATTTCTTATTTCTTCGGAAACTAAGTTTGTTGAATTCTTTAGGAATTCATAGATTAAATTTATTAGTTCTTCATGAACTATATAATATACTAACAATATCTTTATTAAAAAATTAATATTATAACCATGGCCAACATCGATAACACAACAACAATATTCGTGTTCATATGAATTGATATAGATTAATCAAAAATCCCCAAAATATAAAATAAGGTTATTATTATAAGTCAAAATCAATTGATAAGAACCAGTATATAGAAACAACTTTTTTCTGCATAAATGATATGCATGATTATTGCATAATTAAAGTTACGAAAATGTTTTACACAACATTTGTAATTTAACAAAAGTTTGATGTGTAGCATATTAAAATGATATGCATGATTCTATTACAGGAGAACAACTAAGAACATCAAGACTGTGAGCGCAGCAACATAATAAATAACGAGGTTTGTTTCATGTACCTCGGTTCACTACCTTGGCAATAATAATTGGAGACTATCGTGTTGATAACGTGTTATAAACTAATCTAAATTATAGTAATAATATAGATGAAGAAGTGAGAGAGGAGAGAAAGAATAGCATATATTATTCATTACTAGAAAGGGTTCCATTACAATGATACATAGGTCCTATTTATAAGTAAATATAATGGGCCAATTACATGGGCTTATGACCTATATGGACATCCACTAATAATATTCATAACATAATTCATATTCTAAATTCTAAAATAACAAACAATACGAAAAAGTTGAATATTTCAAATATTATACTAAATATGAAATGAATTGAGTGAGATGAACTTGAACAAACATGAAAACTCTCATTTAGTGTTGACTACGGAGTGGTCCACTGTGGACAAATGATCTACCGAATACAAATTTTACAAAGTTTATTGGTAGATTGAAAGTTTATATCATATAGAGCATCCATAAAAAAATTTAAAAAAATTGAAAATCATTTGATATTTTATTGGGATTTATCAAGATTTACAGTATTTAATAAACCGTTAATCTTGATGGATCTCAATAACATATCAATTTTTTTTTTTGAACGGCTAAATTTTATTAATAACGCAATTGCGCGCAAGATGAGCACAATGCGTAAAACGAATACATACAAGCACACAAGAAAGAAAATAAACTACAACAACACATAAATCTACCGACACCCATATCGGGACCCTTACGCCAAATACCATCAATCCCGCCCATCCAACACAAACACCATCTAGATAATAACAATCCAAACGGCAGCCCCTAAGCCAAACAAAAATCCCTACACCTTACGCCAACACCAACACCCCAATCCCACCACCAAAGGCATCAAAATCCAAACCGCTGGCACCACCGCAATGCCGAAAAAACCACCAAGCACCAAGAATACACCACCACTAAAACTGTTGCAGGGGCAAGGGACGGCCGCCGAACACCATATCAGAAACCACGACCACCACAAACCACTAATACAACACCAACAAAACCATTGCTGAAGCAAAAAGCCAACACCAAACCACTGCAAAAAGCACAAAACCAAGAGCCACCCACCACCGAAAAAACCACCGTATCTAACAGGACCACCACTCCAACACCAACGCAAAACAAACCAGAACCTGATGCCAAGCCCAACTCCACCACCACCACCACGAAAAGGAGAGTCGCATGAAACCAATCAAACACCATAACCACCAAACCAAACCACCCTGCAGCAGCTTCCACGAGCAGGAGTAGCATCAAACCACCATAGCATGAAACCAGGACAAAACAGATAGGATGACAGGTGGTTTAATGCTACTCCTGCTCGTGGAAGCTGCTGCATGGTGGTTTGGTGGTTATGGTGTTTGATTGGTTTGAATTGGTTTCATGCGACTCTCTTTTTCGTGATTTTAAATTTTTCTAAAATTTTCTATAGATGATCTATATGATATAAACTTTCAATACTATTGTGAATTCGACATAACTCACACCAATAAAAAACTTGATGTGTGGGGCAAGCGTAACAAGCAACCAAAAGGACCGGATAGAGACGATGATGCAATAATTCAAACAATAAACACGGCAAGAAGAAAAGAACACACGATCAATTTGTTTACCCAGTTCGGTGTTAATGAACCTAATCTGGGGGAGGGAGCAGCCCTTCCGTTCTACTATGATCAAATAGTCACAACTTTACAAGAGTTTCCCACAATTGGGTACAAGGAATTAGCAACCTAATTCTACCTAAAACCCGAATCTCTTCCCGTGGCCAAGAGACTCAATTTGACCTAGTCTACCCAAGGTGTCCCACAAGATGATTCCAAAAGTAGTTTGTCCTAGGATTCACAACCCTAGCCTTTTGTGGTGGCAAACCCCAACTCTCTACATCTTGTCGCTCTCACTCTCTCAATTTTTCTATGAATAAGACAATCCCTATTTATAGAAAAATATATGCCTACTTATTTTAAAAGATAATCTTCTAAAATAAAAACCAAATCTCATATTGTTTTTAAATATATCCTATTTAAAAACAAACACAATCTATTTTAAAACAAAACAAATCCAAGTCAGAATATCCTCCAAGAAAATATATTTTCCACAAAAATCTCCAAAGCAACTCGTGCCCGCGCCCGGCGCAATCAACAGAACCAAACTCCCCTTTTCAGAAGCTTCCTGGCGCGCGGCGCCGTCTGTCCTGCGCGCGGCGCAGCTGGCAGATTCTTCAGGATTTTCTGACTTCTTGTGACCGAGATTTTAAGGCATATCCAACAAATCCAACGGTGGATTTTGTAAAATTCGTATTCGTTATAGGATTTTTTATGAATAGTCCACCATGGACCACTTGAAGAAGTGGTCCAGGTTAGTATTTTCCATGGAATAATAAGCTGCTTCTTAAGAAGGATCGGAGTGACAGGTAGTACGTTGTAAACCAACTACATCTTAGGAGGCGGGCGCAACGTGCGTTGATGGCCAGGGCCGGTCCAATCAAAATAAAGATCCTGTTCAAATATTAAAAATAGACCCCTATAAAAAAAACGCATTTTTTAAAGAGTCATCCTCTATTTAAATTGTAAAATTTAAAGTTTTTTACTTAAAAGTGTTGGAGTTTTTTATTATATAATTTATTTTAAAGTTATTTAATATTAATTTATATATAATTTTAAAAGGAATTAATATTGTTTAATATTATATTAAACATGCTTTAATTACTTGGTCAATATAGCACGTTATTTTCCCTTGTTTCAATCCTAACTATTAGGCATTATGGTTTTGCAAAGTTGAGGTCACCTTGATATTATTCATAACATATATATATATATATAAGAATGGAACAGAATAATAAAAAGAGAGAGATAATTGGAATTAGCTATATTCACTTTTGAACAGATCACTAATCTTTTCTTTATTTTTATATGTGATGAAAACCTTATTGCTAAAATAGAGAAATTATATTCCCCTTCATTATATAAAATCGAGTTGTTATTTCCTGGGTTACATCACCGGTGTCTATTATCTTGCTAGTTCTGTTACCTCATTGAGAAAGACATGTTGAATCCTCAATGAGAAGAACCTGTTGAATCCTGGGGGATTTGCGCTTATGAGGCGGATAAATCCTTAAGGACAGTGCGATCAGCACGCCTCAGGTATTGTGTCATGAGTTACTATTCGCAGGTC
Source organism: Trifolium fragiferum (assembly GCA_954870985.1). Classification (NCBI taxonomy): domain Eukaryota; kingdom Viridiplantae; phylum Streptophyta; class Magnoliopsida; order Fabales; family Fabaceae; genus Trifolium; species Trifolium fragiferum. The sequence continues at coordinate 20,981,490 of OX940792.1, forward strand.
ATCCTTATTTGTATATCGATGATTGTTTACTACACGGTAGTGCCGACATCAATTGTTATACTCACAAGAGATAAGTTCTATACGCTCTAATTTATTTTATTCTCATCAATATATAAATTTGATTGTTTATATTTATATATTATTTATTATTTTGATGAGTAGGTCCAATAATTACAACATTCTTAAGGATTTATCTTATGTTATTTATCAGAATTATGTCAATTTGAGAGCTAGAAAAAACTGAAGTAGTCAATGGAGTTCATCTATTCTCATCGCCGAAACAGGTTTTATGTATTACTTTTGATTTTATTTCTCTTAGTTTCAACCTTATGCATTGAAATTGTGATTCAAATTTTGTTGTGATAGAATAAATATCTAGAAGAAAATAAAGTAAAATTGAGAACTATGGTTTTGTGAAAATTAATAATATGTTTCTTCGAAGCATATATTTAGATTTTGTGAACATGATTTTGTTGGAGATTGACATGTTTTTCTCAAAGCATATTTAGTTGACACCTATTTATGGTAGTTTGGCATTGCAAATTTTCTTTGGAGATTAAGTTCAATGTGATTTCTATCTTTATAATTGCACGAGAAATCTTGTTGTATGAATCCTCAATAATTTGTTGTCAAATGTGAACTTGTGTTTTGATTTGTTAAAATGCTACTTATTGTGAGTTATAGATGAAACTTTGTGTTTATGCTGACAATGAGATATAATTCTTAATTGAGACAATAAGTAGAATATAATTGAATTCTACAATTTGATTCTTGAGAGGCCAATTTGATAATCTTTGAGTTTATTTAGATGATGTTCTTGAAAATGAATGGTAGCGACTATTAAAGTGATCCTATATAAATTTATGAGAATAAATTTATTTTGTTTATATGTCACTTAAAAATAATTTAAGTAGACATGTTTGTATATGATTAGTGTCTTATGATAAAAGTGGTTCTATGGCACTTAAAAATTAAATTTTAGAAATTATAATATTGTATGGAGTGGATATCCATTGTATTGAAATAATACAATGATGATAAATGAAAATTGTTTATGAGAAAATATATTTACATGAAGACTTATAAATTGTCTTCGATGTGGAGATATTGTCGCTTGAAATCATTCAAGCAGACCTGGAATGTATATTTATAAATTGCCTTAATTGTGAGGCGATTGTCGCTTGAAATCACTCAAGTAGACCTGAATAAAAATTCATCAATGTTATAAAATGTGGGGGTGTTGTCGCTTGAAAGTATTTCAAGTAGACCTGATAAATAAATCTAATCATAGATTTAATTTTTCCCTTTGTGGAGATGTTGTCGCTTAGAATTTATCTAAGTAGACCTGATGAAATATATTATGAAAGTCAATTTGACAATATATGAGATATCGATGAGCCATTATATCAAAATAATATAATGATGTTAATTGGAATTTAATTCCAACGAGATCAAACTTTGAGTTACTTTACTCATCACGTGAATGTTGTCGCTTATTAATAGTCATATAAGCAGACTTGTATAAATATGATTGTAGAGACCAAGTTCATTGTTATAATATAGACTTGGATAAATATTGAGATTAATTGACTTAGAGACGTCTTAGTCAATATTATTTTGATGAAAGAAAATTATCTTCATCATTTGTGTAAAGTACGTACTAAATAAAGCCCCTGGGAAGAAATAATTTTGTGACGCATCGAGGGGAATTGGACTTAAGCCAATTGAAATCAACAAGTGATGGGAACCCAACCTTTGTGATTGGAGATTCCATGAATAAGGTTCATATGGGTAAAAACAAGTTACTTGTTAGATCTGCTAGCACCAAAAATTAAATAATTAATTTTTGTTTTAGTCCTCTTCCTATGATGTAAATGAGAAAGTGCTAGATACTGCATTACTGAGAGGATAAACTATAATGTTTTTAATGAATTTCATATCCCTTATGGGTGGTGTATGATTTGCAGCATACACTTGATGAAATCACCTATATGAGTGTCAAGTGGGGCCGCTTGTATGAGATTTTGGCGAAATCTCTAGAGCACTCATGAATAAATCCAGGCACGCGCACGGCCTATTCGCGCAACACAGCGGCAACGGCAAGGACAGTGGGGGTGTAATGTGATTGGTAGACCACTAACATACGCTAAGTTTCATTGGTTCATATAGCTTGCTACACCAATGTCACTGTGTGTTAAGTACTATCAGTCTAGCACTGGTTCATATAGCTTGCTACACCAGTTTGATGCATTACATCAATGATGTTAATCCAGGAAATGTTTTGAGTAATCCTTTAAACTTTAAAATAAATTGTGGGGGATTGTTGGAGTTTTTTATTATATAATTTATTTTAAAGTTATTTAATATTAATTTATATATAATTTTAAAAGGAATTAATATTGTTTAATATTATATTAAACATGCTTTAATTACTTGGTCAATATAGCACGTTATTTTCCCTTGTTTCAATCCTAACTATTAGGCATTATGGTTTTGCAAAGTTAATAATAAAAAGAGAGAGATAATTGGAATTAGCTATATTCACTTTTGAACAGATCACTAATCTTTTCTTTATTTTTATATGTGATGAAAACCTTATTGCTAAAATAGAGAAATTATATTCCCCTTCATTATATAAAATCGAGTTGTTATTTCCTGGGTTACATCACCGGTGTCTATTATCTTGCTAGTTCTGTTACCTCATTGAGAAAGACATGTTGAATCCTCAATGAGAAGAACCTGTTGAATCCTGGGGGATTTGCGCTTATGAGGCGGATAAATCCTTAAGGACAGTGCGATCAGCACGCCTCAGGTATTGTGTCATGAGTTACTATTCGCAGGTCATCCTTATTTGTGTATCGATGATTGTTTACTACACGGTAGCGCCGACATCAATTGTTATACTCACAAGAGATAAGTTCTATACGCTCTAATTTATTTTATTCTCATCAATATATAAATTTGATTGTTTATATTTATATATTATTTATTATTTTGATGAGTAGGTCCAATAATTACAACAAAAAGAAACTGTCAATCTAAAAAGTCATATTCTAATAATAATATAACAAAGTCATTTTTTAATTAAATTGTAAATAACATTATAAAATTTGTAAAAGAGTTTCAAATCTTAATAATATCATAAAAAAATACAAGAATATATTACCATTTATAGCCACAAGTTGTGTGTTGCAGATTCTAATTATAAGGAAGTGTATATTATGTTTTTTTTTTTATCAGCAGTGTATATTATGTTGTTGCTATTTCTATGGAATCCAAATAGCTAATCGAAGTAAGAGAGATATGATGTACCAAATCTATGCTTAAATTCATGAATAACTTGACTGTTAAATGATAAATAATGGACATTGGTTGAAATAAAAAAAAAAAAAAGCAAGAAAGTAACTAAAACATGCATATTCTAGTCCCACATCTATGTCCGGATTGATATTATATTTGTCGGTAAAGTCTTCAACGATTGATACTCTTATGGATAAGGTGAAACTCTCCTCTTGTAAATGATTTTTATGTAAAAGCTCTGATAGTCTATGCTCTTTCTATGAGTGAGAGGTGCAACCTCTCTTGTGTTGGTCCAATAAGGTGAGGTGAGAATTTGGTTCATAGATGTATCTAACTCTTGTGGAGTTATATCTCTTGGGTGTCCGCTTTTAGTTGGCTTTTTCCCTTCCCCTATTTGGTGGCTGCTTTGAGTGACTTTAGTAGTTTGTTGCTTTTCGAAGTCTTTTGACGTTTCTTATGTATATCTTTATTTTGTTATTTGAGTATTTCTGATACTCTATATTTTAACTGTTTTATTCATTATATATATATATATATATATATATATATATATATTTGTCATTAAAAGAAATGAGCAAATTATTGCAGCAGGATGTGAATACTATTTTGTTTTGAACATCAAGTTGAGGTTCTGGAAGGCATATGTGAATACTTTTTTTTTGAAGTACTCAAAAGTCAAGTCTACGTTGAAAAAACTGATTATATATATGGTGAAAAAAGTTGAAAATGTACTATCAATATCAATATCATTATCGAATTATTGCATTTCTAGATGCCCCTTTACAATTTCCTGGAAAATATCATTACATATAAATAACCAACTCTAGTTGCAGCTGACGACAAATAAAAAAGCTTGAAAGATGTCTTACTTATCCATTCTAGTTGTATTTCTATCATTTATTACCCTTACCATATCACTAAATATTAATCCAAAGCATCCAATACATGATGAGTCTGCACCACCCAATATTGGATTAATCACTTACCAGCCACCAACAAGTACTGATCTACAAAAACTGGTCTAGCTCAACTACACTCCACCACCCCGTACAAATACACTGCCGCCCGTTCTCCGCCAATTGTCGTTTCGGGAATACCACATTTACAGCGAAAGAGTCGACGACACCGGTTACAACGCCCCCCTCCTATGATGTAGTAAGAGTTAAGAGTGTATGCACTACTTTACGTTCCAATCCTTCTTAATAAAAGGGTTATAAAGCACATGTTAATGTTAAGTTATTTAAAAATAGGAATTTTATTTTAAATGATACAAAGTATGTAATATTTAAAAAGATACATAAATTTAAAATTAAAAAAAAAAAACCATGTTATGTTATATTTCACTCCTTAACATGTCCTTTATTTTTCCATAAATTGATGATGAATGTTTTGTTTATCTATTTAGTACTAAAGGCGAAATTAGCATAAATTATTACAGGTGGTCAAATGTAAAGGAAAAGATCCACATTAACTTTTATTTGATTGTTTTAGTCACTGCAAAAAATTTAAATGCGATCTAAAGTGATTAAAATACTCTGATAATTTAGTAAAAAAATAAAATAAAAAATACTCCTAAAATGAAATACAATTTCAATTGTATTTAAAGTTGTTTATTATGCGTGTTCATTCCATTTTTCTGTCCTTGATCTTCATCTCATTTGTCACCATTTACTCCAATTCTTTCTCCTTTTGCTACAGATGTTCTCTCCTTTGTGTCGTTGCTCTCTCGTTTTCTACAAGTTTTTCGAACAGGATAAACATGAATTTATTACTTTTTCATCGGTGTATGTCTGCATTTCTCTTATTCTCACAATCTTTTTTTAAGGAATTCAAAAATTTTAAACTTATAGTTATGACCATATCATAGATTTGCCCTTCGGCCACCAAAATCTTAAAAACAGCCCTAATTATTAAATAAACATAACAAAATTCTTATAATAAAAATTAAAAACTATAGAAATTATAAAAATATCTAAGTTGTGCGTCTATGAGGAAAAGGGTCCATTTGCCCCTCATGGAAAATTCCCAAATTATCCGGAAGGAAACTCCACCAAGAAAGAGTTTATTAGTCAAAATAGACGTGGTTCTTTTTCTTGGAAATTATTCAAAGAACTTAAAAATTGGTTTTAATTACTCTTGAAACAATTATTTTTATTATTTATAAAAGTATAATTAATTTTATTTAAAAATTGATTTTAATTTTAAGTCAGAAATTAATTTTTTTTATTTTATAATAATTAATTCTTACACTTAAATTATTCTTTTTTACATTTTTATATTTCAAACAAAAATCACTTTAAATTGTCTCGTACATAAACTTAGGCCCCGTTTGGCTCGGCTTATTTTCCTCGTTTTTTCTTCTCCTTAAAAATAGTAAAGAATGAAAAAATAGTATTTTACTTAACTTTTTTTTATTTTTTACTTCTTTACTTTATTTCTCTAATACTTTTAAGGAGAAATAGTGTCAAATATAATTTTATACTTCTCTATTTCGTTTAAGCAAAATAGAAAAGTAAAAAATAAGTCAGACCAAATGGGGGCCTTACACTACAACACATTTGAAATTTAGTAACATGCAAAAAATGTTACTAAATATCAATAAATGTTACTAATTCTCTTTAGTAACATTTGTTCAAGTATTACATAAAGCCTATGTTACTAAAAGGTTTTAATAACATTTCAGGGTACTATTAGTAACATTTGAAAAATGTTACCGATTTAGATTTTTTGTAACACTCCAGAATATCATTAGTAACATTAAATAAATGTTACCAGTTTATTTATCTTGTAACATGCAAAAATGTTACTAATTTGTATTTGTACATTAGAAAAATGTTACTAAAAATGTTACCGGTTTATCTATCTTGTTCATTCATATATATTCATTTTCCATCAATTTTGCACAATTTATACAAATCACAATTTTGCATCAAGACCATTACTTTTTTATAACAAGACAATGAAATAACATTTTAAGCAACACTAAAGTGTTACAAGCTTCACTAACTAAAGTGTTACAAGTTTTTTTCCATAACTAAAGTGTTACAAATTTCACTTGGAAAACTAAGTAGGGAATGAAATCTAAGCAACACTAAGATATGCCTATGCCTTGGTTCGGTAGCAATTATCCATCTTTACAAGCTTCACTTGAAGCAATAGAAATCCACGATTTGCGAGCTTCCTCTTTTGGTGGCGCGTCATCTTCATACACCTGATTCAATAAATAGAAATGCAGCTTTCTAAATGAGTTTATTCACAAAGAGAATTCATGTTTTGCAATAAGAGAATGCATGTTGCACCAGTGGCAATTTAACACAATGAGTTAATCATAAAATTACAAGAAGAATTCATGTTTTGCAATAAGAGAATGCATGTTGCACCAGTGCCTTCATTTTCAATAAGACAGTGACCTCTGGATGCTGAAGAATTGGAACCAAGCATAAAATTACACTTAAAACAAACGGCGAAATTTCTTGACGAACCTGAAATTCGAAATGTATATTTTAAAGTGACATGTTTCATATAAAAGTAGTTAAAATGTGAACTGAATAGTTAATATCAGAAGCTATGAAACCAGTATGTGATGTGAACATAAGAAATAAGAAACAATAAAACCAAACCTGCTCGGGAAATAAACAAGCACATGTACACATCAAACAAGGATTTAATTTAGCATTCTATTTAGCAAACTTGCAATTTCGTGCCAAAAGAATCCATTCCAAAATTAGCTATCATAGAGAAACAAAAATATGCAGGGATATCCAAAGACTTAATTTTAGACAATGCTGCATTTCAATTCTGGCTTTGGTAAGATTATCTTCAATATTATTTTTAGCATAGGAAGGTTGGTGTATTTCATGTTAAAAGTATCATTATTGTCTAGCACAGCTTATAAAACTGATATTGTCCTAATTCTTATCTCTTAATAGTTATGAACTACATTATAAAAACCAATGTCCATCATTGCCAATTAGCTTATAGTTTCCATGCATTTCTATTGTTTTATTGGAATACAACATTTACCAAGAACATACCTTAACCGCTAATTCTCCAATTGCCCAGCTTGCATTATTTGCCGCTGAAATAGCCGCATGTACCTTAGAAGTATTGAAGTCATATTAAAACATCTGAAGTATCTCCTAATCTCTTTTATATGCTTTGATGTATGCTTTGAAACATAAACTGCTGCTACTGGATAACACGCGTCTAATAAAATTCTACCGAAGAAAATAAGTACAGTCACAATCACACAGACATGCAAATGAGATAAACACGAAAGGAAATGAAAGAAGTTCAAATATAAACTTTAGATGGCATACCCGTGTTCACAATGGACATAAGGAAGACAACAATCAGCATAAATCCCATCATTAGAACCATTGGACTCTTCACAATGGACATAATAGAGATTAACTAACCATTGGACCCTGCAGGCACGTTGTAGCTTAACGCATACACGTTAAGAAAATTGATCGTTTCTTTAGCACTGATTTGCCATAATCAACTATAACTTCTCACTCAAAAGTAAGAACAAGAAGATGCAAACATAAAATTAAACAGGGCTTAATATCCCACAAAAGTCATTATGCAAATTTAAAGGGAGTTAAAATAAAGTTGTAATTGTAAATGAAAGGATACAATGAAAAATATCCATCAGGCCCACAGAAAAGAAACTCTTTGACCGCCATTAGGTATCACTTTGACAATTGAAACTTTTGCGTGAAGGTTGAATTCTTTTGTTCCATAACCTGCCACAATGATCCAGCGATTCCTGTTTTCACTTGGTGCGAGCTCATGATGAGACGAGAGGCTGTGATTGCACGTGTGACTAAAGGACCACCAATATTTATAGGAAATCCATGTATCGTCACAGAATATAGACGTGCAAAACACACAATAAGCATTATGGAATATTGATAATAAACATATATTTTGACATTTTAACCGGAATATGTAATCATTAACTTCCCCCTAACCTTGCTAAACTTGACAAATCTAACACCACCAGGCAAACCTGATCAAGGACGAGAGAATAAAGACACTGTTTCCAATATACTATGAGTTAATTAATCATCAAAACTTGTATTATCCTATCATGTATTAATTAAGCTTGAAGTTCAATACTTATATAATTCTAAATTATGATTGAAATTCACACGAAGATCAATACCAGGGGCACGACTTCTTCCAGTCTATTTCTAAGCATTTCAAACACTCTAACAACATTGTCTTCTGTTGATTCATTTGTAGCTAAACCTTGAGAATATTTAGCTTCAAATAGTCTTAGCAGTCTTAATTCATGCATGCTATTTGAAAATAAAGTAATCAAAACAGAGAGTTACAATCAAAGAATCATTAGCAAGGGGCAATGTGGAATTATTTTTTTCACAATAGAAAGTGTTCAATTTGTTCCACTGTAGAAGGTTGGTTGAAGCATTTTATCAAACATAAAACAAGCATTGTAGCATGAGCCACAACAACAGCAAAATCAGAAGAACAAAATACAAAAAATCACTTCAATTCAACCATTTTTCAATCATGAAAAGCGCCACAGTAAAAGAGAGAAAGAAAGCAAGATATTAGAACAATGAGATTACCTTCAGCGAAGACGATGTTGATACAAACCGCGGAGAACAGCGATCGAGAGCAAACCAAACCGAGGAGATTATTGAGTCACGCCGAATCGAATTAGGGATTTTTGGAGAAAACCAAATCGACGTAAAATTGCAGAAGCAAATATGTTAGAATCGATGAATACTCGATGAAGGATTACATGCTGAGGTTGAAGAAGACAGCGGAGGACGAATGGGAACTGGAATCGGAGAGTACGTCGAATTGAGACTGTGTTTGAACTTAATCCCCGCGCGCTCAATGAAGCTTTGAAACACAATGAATCTCCACCGCAAAGAGTAATAGGAGAAGGAAGTGTGAGAGAAAGTTAAAAAGTGTTGTCACACTCTTAATAAAGAGAGGTACTGACTAACGGTGCAAAGAGTATGTTACACTTTTTGAGAAGCGTTACAAATTCACCCATATTACTAACACTTTTTTTAAATGTTATAAGTGAGTGTTACTGAAAATCAAAAATGTAGTAGTGTTAGTTCAGTTGATCAAAGTTTGAAATCTGATAATTTCACTTATCTACTTTAAAAAATCACTTTAAATTGAATTCACTTACTCATCAATAATCAATTTATTAAAAATAAATTTTTATATCATCGCAGAACCAAACAAGTGAGAATAGTACGTATGCCTTTGTATTTTAGAAGAATAGAGACTTTTCTATGCTTGACTTTTATTCAAACGCGCAGGCATGCAGTAGGTAGTTTCACTAATCACTAGTAATTCAGAAAGTTGTCATGATTATACAAAAATGATTATATATAACCCGAAGTCCTCAACTTCAAATATACAAAAATTATTTGTTTGATGCGGGCAAAGATTAACTAGTTTGTTTTTTTTTGAAGTGTGACTAAAAAAATCAAATAAAAATTGGTTTAGAATTTTTGTATTCTTTATGTTTAAACCCCTCATTTATGCTAGCTTCGCCACTGGTAACAAATAGCTGAAGAAAACATTCATCATTAAATTAATGTGTTGGTTCAATTCTCGCAGCTGCGATCGAAATGAGACTGAAACTACTTGATATTAAATTGACCCCCAAACTAGATTAAATCCGTGATAAAAAGTAAAAAAATAAAATTAAATTAATGTGCGATTGTTGGCATCTTTTCTTTATTTTGTTTGCACAATCAATTTATTAAACAAGAAAGAAAAACAATTAATAACTCCAATTTGTTAGAAATAATATAAAACCATTGATGTGCCAAATCCTAACAGCTTAAGCTTTTGGGATAATTGGTTATTTCACATGGTATCAGAGCCTCTATGACTAAGTGGTCTAGGGTTCGATTCCCGCTCCCCTCACTTTCTAATTAAAAGTGGAATTTAAGCATATGGTAGGTGGGCATATGCATTATCCACGCTTCAAGTCCAAGTGCCCTCTTGCGTGAGGGGGCGTGTTAGAAATAATATAAAATCATTGATGTGCCAAATCCTAACAGCTTAAGTTTTTGGGATAATTGGTTATTTCACAAACTTGAAAGGAGAAAGTAAATTATTATTGATACTATCTCAATTGATTTTGATGAGTACATACAACTGGTATTTATATTACAAATGCAGCTAAAATTTAGGAGTAAATTTCTATATCATGGAGCTCTAAATAAGGAGGAAGAATAAAGCATACAGCTGCACAGTCCCTTGATCTAAGGAAATTATAGAGAAAAATATGGAGATAAAATCTCAACACTCCCCCTCAAGTTGGTGCATATATATCATCCATGCCCAACTTGTGGAGGTACTTCAAGAATACTTTACTTGAAACTGCTTTAGTAAGCATATCGGCTAATTGATCTTCGGAACGAATCTTAGGCAACTCTAAAATCTTTGCATCTAATTTCTCTTTGATGAAAAATCTGTCCACCTCAACATGCTTTGTTCGATTGTGTTGAACTGGATTATGGGCAATATCACATGCAGCTTTGTTGTCACAATAAAGATGAATTGGTTGCCTTTGTTGATAACCCAAATCTTCTAGTAGATGTTTCAACCATAAGGCTTCGCAGAGACCAAGTGCTATACCTCTGAATTCAGCTTCTGCACTTGAGCGGGCGACGACATTTTGCTTTTTACTTCTCCATGTAACAAGATTTCCACCCACAAATGAGAAGTAACCAGATGTTGACCGTCTATCATCCAACGCTCCAGCCCAATCAGCATCTGTATAAACATCTATGTCTTCATGGTTTTCATTTTTAGTGAACAATATCCCCTTCCCAGGAGCAGATTTTAAATACCTTAATATATGCATGACAGCATTCATATGTTGTTCACAAGGATTATGCATAAATTGACTAACAATACTCAGTGCATAGGCAAGGTCTGGTCTTGTGTGAGCTAAATACATTAACCTACCTACAAGCCTTTGATACCTTCCTTTATCAATTGGAACTTGATCTGTTATATTGTGTAACTTCAAGCCTTCCTCCATTGGTGAAGCAGCTGGTTGACATGCTAACATACCAGTCTCCTGCAACAAGTCCAATGCATATTTTCTTTGAGATAAGAAAATACCTTTCTTTGATCTAGAGACTTCAATCCCGAGAAAATACTTCAAGGAACCAAGATATTTCATTTCAAATTCTCTAGACAAATACTTTTGCAATGCTTTCCGTTCTTCTGGATCATTCCCTGTAACCACCATGTCATCTACATATATGATAAGGGCTGTAATCTTACCATGTTGTTTCTTTAAAAACAAAGTATGATCTGAGTTGCTTTGGACATATCCAAATGCTATCATGGATTTTGTAAATCTTCCAAACCATGCTCTTGGAGATTGCTTCAGTCCATATAACGACTTCTTCAATTTGCACACCTTTTGGGTATGTCTTTCTAACATATTACACCCAGGTGGGAGGTCCATATAAACTTCTTCTAACAATTCTCCATGTAGAAAAGCATTTTTTACATCAAATTGTTGTAGGGGCCAATCCAAATTTGCAGCTAAGGACAACAACACTCGAACGGTATTAATTTTAGCAACCGGTGCAAATGTCTCTGTGTAGTCAATCCCATAGGCTTGAGTATATCCTTTTGCGACCAATCTTGCTTTATAACGTTCAATTTCACCATCTTGTTTATACTTCACAGTGTATACCCACCGACAACCTACCGGTTTCTTTCCTTTTGGGCAATCGACCAAGTCCCATGTTTCATTCTTTTGTAATGACTTCATTTCTTCATTCATAGCAGCTTTCCACTTTGGATCAGCTAAGGCATCCTGTACACTGTTAGGAATAGATATAACAGATAATTGATTTGCAAATGACTTATTTGATTCTGACAGATTTTGATTTGAAACATAATGACTCATAGGATACTTCACTTTACTAGAAATTTCAGGTTCATATCTAGATTTAGGAATACCTCGATTGAGACGCTCAGGGAGTTGTTTTTTTTTTTTGGAAAATCAGGACCCGAAATAGGTACATCCTCAATAGACGACTGATATGGTATATTAGCGAGGGGTTCAATTTCTTCAAATGTTGAACTCTCAATTTGTGGCCCACTTACTTCTTCATCTTCATATGGTGGTCCACTTACTTCTTCACCTTCAATTGATGGACTTGAACTTTGTTGTGCAATCATGTTTTCATCTTCTAAATGTGAATTAATATCAAGATCCAAACTGATCACACTAGTATCATGAACATCAAAGCATGTTACAGGGTCATATTCCTTTTGATCCTCCCCCTGCAACTCAACCTTGGGTGAAAAATACATTAATTCCTCATGAAATACCACATCTATTGTTATAAACATGCGCTGAGTTGGAGGGTGATAGCATCTATAACCCTTTTTTTGCATAGCATATCCAAGAAAAACACACCTTAAAGCTCGAGGAGCTAGTTTACTGCGCTGATGTTTATGAAGATGAACAAACACTACACAACCGAAAATACGAAGCGGCAAATTTGGAACTGATGGTGCAATAATGACATCACTAAGGGCTTTCAAAGGTGTTTGATAGGCAATAGATCGTGACAGTGTTCGATTAATTGAATATACCGCAAAAGCAAGAGCTTCCCCCCAATAGGATAATGGCATATTAGCCTCTATTAATATAGCACGAACAACCTCTAACAAATGACGGTTTTTACGTTCAACAACCCCATTTTGTTGGGGTGTATTGGAACACGTTGTTTGATTAATAATGCCTTCTACTTCAAAAAATTGTTGCAATTCAGAACTTTGATACTCTCCTCCATTGTTACTCCTAAGAACTTGAATCTGTGCATTATATTGAGTTTTAATCATTTTATGGATGAAATAACAAGTTTACTTCGCTTTTCGACTTCATTAACCACAACCAAGTCACTCTAGTACAATCGTCAATAAAAGTAACAAACCAACGTGAACCACCTAATGTTTGAATTTTAGATGGCCCCCACACATCAGAATGAATAACCATAAAAGGAAGAGGACTTTTATTTAAAGTAAGTCGAAATGAAGTTCGGTGACTCTTTGCAAGTTCACATACATCACAGCGAAAAACTGAAGAATCAATATTCTCAAACAAACTAGGAAATATTCTTTTAATATAGTCGAACGATGCATGACCCATTCGTCGATGCCATAGCCAAACTTTAGCCTTATTCTTATTTTGTTTAGAGCTTTCCACTTTCAAAGCTTGACATAGCAGATTGCAGTCTTTTGATGTCAAGTCCAAGTAATACAGCTTCCCCTGCTTAATACCATAACCAATCGTCTGCTTTGTTCGGATGTCCTTAAAAACACAATAGTTAGGCCAAAAAATAACAACACATGATAAGGATGATGTGATTTGAGAAATAGATAAGAGGTTATGATCTAAAGATGGGACAACTAGAACAGAGTCAAGATTTAAATTTTTTGTGAGAGATAAAGAACCTTCCCCCAAAATTGAGGCCTCACTACTATTGGCAGTAGAAATGGTTTTTTGTGAAGAGGATCTAAGATGTGAAATCTGTCTAGAATCAAAAGTCATATGATTTGTAGCACCAGAATCAATTATCCATATATTATCAATAACAGGTGCAGAGATATTTAAAGCCTTACCATCAATATTTGTTGTTGTCACCAATGATAAGCCCATATCCTTGTCATTTGTTTCAGCAACAGCAGCAGCGAAAGCATTCTTTGAGCCTCCTTTTTTTGGTGCTCGATTGTGATCCCACCAATCTGGATATCCCACAAGTTCAAAACAACGATCTTTGACGTGTCCAGTTTGATCACAATGAGTGCACTTGAAAGCAGATTTGTCTATACCTTTGACCGGTCTTTGTCGATTTCGAGTCATCATTGCGGCAGTTTCAGAGTCTCTAATTTCTCCTCTTAGAGTAGCATGTCGTACCGCTTCTCTCCGAATCAAGCCATGACATTCTTCCAATCCTGGAATCGGATCCTTGCGCAGAATTTCTCCACGAACTTGATCGAAAAATATCATCTAACCCAGCAAGAAATATATGAACTCTCAACCGATCAATGGTTTTTTTATATGCAATTGTATCATCAGGATCTTTCATGTTTACCTTATCCCGATGGTCCAATTCTCGAAATATCTCAATCAACTCTCCATAGTATTCAGATAGAGATCTTCCATTTTGTCTAGCAGCAAAAGCCCTTTGGTTTAAAGCAAAGACTTGCAATTCATCACTTCCATCATAGAATGCCTTTGACAGGGCACTCCATATTTCATGGGCAGTAGGTATACGTAAATACCTCTTCATGATTTCTGGTTTCATGGACATCAATAGCCATCTTTTCACCTTCTGATTTTCAGCATACCATTTTTCATACCCATCATCTGTTTCTGCAAGTTTCTTCATTTTGCCCCTAATATAAGAGAGCTTCTCTCTTTCAGCAATATGCATCTCCATCAATTGTGACCAAACATCATAGTTTAATTTATCAAGAATGATTCCAGCATTAAAAACACCTTCAGATTGAACAACAACTGGAATTGATTTTATTCCAGATGATTCAGCAGTCTTTTCAGCACTCATTTTGGCTAGGTTTACTGGAGAAAGACAAATTAGGTATCGCTCTTTTTTTTTTTTTTGTGATACAAATTAGGTATCGCTCTGGTACCAACTTGAAAGGAGAAAGTAAATTATTATTGATACTATCTCAATTGATTTTGATGAGTACATACAACTGGTATTTATATTACAAATGCAGCTAAAATTTAGGAGTAAATTTCTATATCATGGAGCTCTAAATAAGGAGGAAGAATAAAGCATACAGCTGCACAGTCCCTTGATCTAAGGAAATTATAGAGAAAAATATGGAGATAAAATCTCAACACAATTTTGTTTTAAAAAAGGACACTATTTAAACTTGCAACAATGGAAATCTTGGCAACATGAGAAAACAACATAATTAAGAATTGAGCATATAGCCGGTTCTGAAGAAGGATTGGAGTAACAGTTGTAAGTAAAGTGCTGCATGGCCTCTTAATTCTCACTACATCATAGGAGGTGACCAACGTCGTTGAGGCCCGAAGTGTGGTGTCCTTTGTTGAAGTACAAAAGCAAGTGTATTTTTATTATCGTTTCTACAGGGATTGTTCCGAATCAGACGCGAACAATAGGATAATACGTATGTAACTCAAAATTAAACAGAACAAAAGGGGGGTGTTTCTTGAGAATGTTTGCTTGACAAAAAGGTAAAAATATTGGTGACTTTTAGTTTACCATGTCGAGAAAACAACTTCTTTACTTCGCCAACCTTATAGTTCACCATATCGGCAAACCAAGGTCTTTTAGAAATTGCTAGCAACTTTTCATCCGGAAATTCCTCACTGATGCTCTTCTTCTTTTTGGTCACCATTGGATTTTCTAGCCTTGACAAGTGGTCGGCTACCACGTTCTCTACTCCTTTCTTGTCTTTTATTTCCAAATCAAACTCTTGCAGAAGTAGTACCCACCTCAAGAGTCGAGGTTTTGACTCCGGTTTAGTGAGTAAGTACCTAAGTGCCGCATGATCTGTAAAGACAATCACTTTTGAACCAATTAGATATTGGCGAAATTTTTCCAAGGCAAATACCAATGCGAGCAATTCTTTTTCAGTTGTGGTATAATTCACTTGATTTTCATTCAAAACCTTGCTCGCATAGTATATAGCATGGAAAAACTTCGAATGGCATTGGCCAAGCACCGCTCCAACCGCATAATCGCTTGCATCACACATTAACTCAAACGGGAGATCCCAATTAGGTGCAACAATTATGGGCGCGGTGACCAACTTTTCTTTAATGGTCATAAAAGAATTCAGACAAGCATCATCAAATTTAAAATCATTCTCTTTGACAAGGAGGTTACTTAAGGGCTTTGCAATTTTTGAAAAATCCTTAATGAAACACCGATAGAAACCGGCATGACCCAAAAAACTTCTCACTCCCTTAACATTTATGGGATGAGGCAAATCCTTAATAACCTCGATTTTTGCTTGATCAACTTGTATGCCCTTTGAAGAGATTTTGTGACCAAGCACAATTCCTTCTTTAACCATAAAATGACATTTTTCCCAATTTAAAATTAAGTTGGTACTTATGCATCTCTTCAAAACCGCATTCAAATTGTTCAAGCAATTATCAAAAGACTTACCAAATACAGAGAAATCATCCATAAATACCTCGATTTTGTCTTCCATCATGTCAGCAAAGATTGACAACATACACCGCTGAAAGGTAGCCGGTGCGTTGGATAAACCGAAGGGCATCCTCCGATAAGCAAATACCCCAAAAGGGCATGTGAACGCTGTCTTTTCTTGATCCGCCGGGTCTACAACGATTTGATTGTACCCGGAATAGCCATCTAAGAAACAATAGTAGGCCTGCCCCGCAAGCCTTTCTAACATTTGGTCCATGAACGGAAGAGGGAAGTGATCTTTTCGTGTTGCGGAGTTAAGCCTCTGGTAATCTATGCACATCCTCCAACCAGTGACGGTGCGAGTGGGTATCAATTCATTTTTTTCATTCCTCACAACCGTCATACCTCCCTTCTTAGGGACCACATGAACCGGACTTACCCAAGAACTGTCAGAGATAGGGTAAATCATACCTGCTTCAAGGAGTTTAAGAACCTCCTTTTTCACCACCTCTTTCATGGTTGGGTTGAGTCTTCTCTGAGGTTGCACCACCGGTTTGTACTCATCTTCCATCTTAATCTCGTGCATACAAAATCCAGGACTGATACCTTTCAAATCGGCGATGCTCCAACCCATAGCGCCTTTGTTATCACAAAGAATTCTGACAAGTTTTTCTTCTTCTAGCGTACTCAAACCACTGCTGATGATAGCTGGATAATAGGAGTCTCCCCCTAGGAAAACATACTTCAAGTGTGAGGGGAGCTCCTTCAATTCAGGAACTGGTGCTTTGGACTCCTGTTCAACCTCTTTCTTTTCTTCCAGAATCAGACTACTCTCGAATACCTGTGATTTGGTCTCCTCTGGGTTTGCCTCGAGATTTCTAAGGCAAAGTTCGATCTCTTTGTCCCATTCCTCTTCCAGATCATCAATGGAATTTGCTATGACTCTTTCTAATGGAACGGAAGGATTCTCTTCAAGAAACACATCTTTCACTACGTCTTCCACCACATCGACCCTGAAAGCTTGGGGCTCATCATCACTGTGCTTCATGGCTTGAAAAACATTAAACATTACCTGTTCACCATGAGTTCTTAACATGACCTCTCCCATTTCAACATCGATCAACGCTTTTCCGGTCGCTAAGAATGGTCTACCCAACAATAATGGTTCAGAAGTGGTGTCCTCATCCATGTCAAGAATTACGAAATCCCCTGGGAACACAAACTCAGCCACCCTTACTAGCACGTCATGAAGTATGCCATAAGGATGCACAATAGACCTATCAGCCAAAGAAAGTTGCATTTTTGTTGGTTTTGCCACAGCACCTGGTATTCTTTTCATCATAGATAAGGGCATCAGATTGATATTAGCCCCTAAATCACATAAAGCTCTACCAACAGTTATGTTACCTATAGAGCAAGGTATAGTGAAACTCCCTGGGTCTTTCTTCTTTTGTGGAAGTTTCTGCTGAATAATAGCACTGCATTCTTCGGTCATGTCAACTGTGTCATCATCGAGAGGCTTCCTCTTTTTGGTTAAGTGTTCCTTCATAAACTTAGCATAAGTCGGCATTTGTTGCAAAGCATCGGCAAAAGGAATGTTAACTTGAAGAGTGTGGAAAATCTTCATAAATTTCTTGAAGTTTTGTTGATCCTTTACCTTTGCTTTTCTTCTAGGTGGATATGGTAGGATGGGGCGGAACGAGGGTTGGCTATCTTTGTTATCATCGCTCTCATCCTTGCCCCTGCCTTTCTTTTTCTCACCTAATTTCTCCTCTACTTCTCTCTCAATTTTTTTCTTCCTTTCATTTTCAACTAACTCCTCATAGTCACTCTCATCCTCTTCAACTATTTCCCACTCTTTTTCAACTTCTCCCACACTCTCATTTTTTTTTATTTTCTTCCTCAACATTCTTTTCGACTTCTCCCTCACTCTCATTCTTTTTCTTAGGCACTAATTCAGGTGAAGGTACTACCCTATTTCTTAAGGTGATAGCTTTGCAGTTTTCATTCCTCGGATTATCTTTTGTAGATCCACCGAACCCGTCATTCTGTGCGGCAGAGAATTGCCTTGACAGTTGACCAATTTGATTTTCTAGGTTTTTGATTGACGATTCGTGGTTCTTATTAGCTACACTTTGTGCTTCAAATTGTCCCTGAGTAACCTTGATAAACTGAGCAAGAGTGTCCTCAAGATTTGAGGATGATTTCTGTTGTTGTGGAGCTTGTTGTGGAGCTTGATTTTTATTGCCACCCCAACTAAAGTTTGGATGATCTCTCCACCCCGGATTATAAGTGTTGGAGTAGGGGTTGTTGTTGGGGTTGTTCTTTCTAAAGTTGGCCAGATAGAGTGCCTCCTCGGACCCTGCAGGGAAACATTCACCATTTGCATGGTTTTGGTGACAAAAATCACATTCCGCCACTTTTGCGGTATTGGATTGTACCTGCGAAACAGATTGGTTAGCAAAAATTTTCAACAGGGACTCCATGTGATTGTTCATCTGAGCTTGTCCACCTAAGATGGCTTTGGTGCCAGTATCCAGTTCTAACATCCCTGCTTTCTTTTTTGCTCCCCTGTCATTTTGAACCCAGTACTCGTTCTGCGCCATGTTTTCAATCAGCTCTCTAGCTTGACTCTCCACTTTGTTCTTCAACGAACCACCAGCTGATGCATCCAACAACATTCTAGTCTGAGGCCTAAGCCCTTGTGTGAAGTGTTGCATTTGGGTATGATTATACAACCCATGATTAGGGCATTTTTTAAGACATAGTTTGAATCTCTCCCATGCATCATACAAGGATTCAGCATCTCCTTGTTCAAAAGTAGTGATCTCATTCCTCCTTTCTAGAAACTTGTGGATGGGGAAGTACCGGTCTTTGAATTTGTTGGCAAGCTCACCCCATGTTGCAATGGTATTGGGAGGCAAAGTGTTTATCCAATCCTTAGCTTTCCCCGTCAAAGATAACTTGAAGAGCCTCAGCTTTTTATCAGACTCTGACACACCAGGTGGATCTGTGTATCCACATGCCTCATCAAAGTGCTTAAGATGAAGATTTGGACATTGCGATTCAGCCCCCGAGTATTGGTTTTCCTTGAGCGCATTGAGAACCGTGTTCTTGATGTCGAAGGACACTGGGTTGACCGGCTGGAAACCAAGACTAGCATTACCGGCGTTATTCTGCCCGTAGTCACCCAATGTTCTTTCTGGAGGTGGTGGGTTGTTGTGGGTCTCGTCCATGGTACTAGTTTCGTTGTCCGAGGTGGGTGGACTCGAAACTTCTCCTTCGTCTTCTTTTTGTGTGATACTGGCTAACCGAGCAGCTTCTCGGGCTAACCTGGCAGCTTTCCTGTTCTTCTTTGCAGTTTTCTCAATCTCAGGATCGTATTGTAATTCGTCCGGAGCTTTACCTCGCATGCACACAAACAAGAAATACCTTAGTGGTAACTGCACTACACAAAAGAAATAAAACAAATTCAGAAATTTTTTTGGATTTTTCTTTTTTTATGAAAGTAAATACGAAAATTAAAAAACAAAAAGTAAAAGTTACTCTACGTATGTTCCGTTGCCTTGTTGATTCACTCAACAATCCCCGGCAGCGGCGCCATTTTGTTGAAGTACAAAAGCAAGTGTATTTTTATTATCGTTTCCACAGGGATTGTTCCGAATCAGACGCGAACAATAGGATAATACGTATGTAACTCAAAATTAAACAGAACAAAAGGGGGGTGTTTCTTGAGAATGTTTGCTTGACAAAAAGGTAAAAATATTGGTGACTTTTAGTTTATAAAAAGTTGATTAGATTCTTCGAATCCCTTCCTCTTCCTAATCTAGAATGAACATGGGCTTATCTCGCAATCTCTCTCTTGTCGGCACGATGAATTAACAAAATCGTTCAAACCAGGGTTAGTGACTAAGAACGCTTTCCTACAATAATAAAACCCTAATGTCTTAGGTGAATTTAGAATCACAAGAAGTTTATCGAACGTTAATTCTATTAATCACAATCAATAATCCGATATGTCTAAAGTGATTATTAATCGAACAATTATCTCAATTCCAGTTCAATAGTTAGGGTTAGTAATCAATTGATTCCTAAATTCAATTCATAAATTCGTCAATTCATAAAAAGCATTAAGCACAGAGATAACTGAATAACGACAAGATTAAAATTGAAATAATAAACCTCTAATTAAGTTCACATAACCTAGATTGATCTGAGGAAGATCATCTAAGAATCTAACCAATAAAAGACTTAGCTACTCATATTAAGAATATTCATTGCAAGGAAGTTTGAGAAAGAATACATAAAATTCGATGAATAAAGGTGTTGAATCGCCCTTGAGGATGAATCTCCAGCCCTAGCATCGTCAAAAACGAGTTCTCTGGTATTTTTGCACTGAAAATCGACCCCTAGGTCAGTCTTGGAACCCGCTATTTATAGAAAACGCGAGAAAACAAATTTCTGTGACGTGGCTGCGCGATGCGAGCAAGGCCGAAGCTTTCTTGTGTTGTTTTCACGTTCCCACGCGATGCGTGGCTTGTCCTGCGTGATGCGCAGCATGCTGATTCTTGAATCTTTCCTTTTTCTTCAATTGGTTCGCTTTTAAACACCTGTTTTCTTCACTTTGTATCCAATTCTTCAAGTTCCTATAATTTGCCTTTAAACTTCATATATGTGACTCAATTATACTAACTATGATTTAAAATTGACACTAAATAACTCTAAAATGCTATATATGACCGGGTGTCATCATCCTTCTAGGGGTGCCAATTTGTGGTCGATAAGCATATGTCGGTGGTGGTGCTCGTCGATGTTGGTTGGGTCTGCTTACGTACTTGAGACCAACTAGTTTATGTAAATCAGTTGTTGGTGGCTGGTTACTAATTAATCCATTAGGATTAACATTTTGTGATTTGGTAAGAGTGATAACTGTTAGAAAAACAAGTAGAATGGATAATAATAAGTTAGACATACTTTAAAGTGTTATAAAATATTCTTATAATAAAGTAAAATTTCAATTGTATTTAAAATTCTTCATTACGCATGTTTGTTCCCTTTTGTCGATCTCTTTACCATTGTGAAGGAATACAAAAAGGTACACAATGATAAAGTTTGGTCCTGTTTCACTTAGTAACACTGGTTACTTGGATAAGGGGCAAAGAGGTAATATGGCAAACACCTAACGATTTAGCTTACTTGGAGGAAAAACAAGAGTTAGAAGAAATTGCATAAAACAAGGCCAAAATGGTGAAAAACCAAGTGTTTTTACCTTATGAAAATGAAGCCATAATTTTGACAAATTTAGTTAGAGAAAAAAATAAAACAAATTTTCTTAGAGATAAAACAAAAATAAGAAATCCTTTCTTGAGAGATTTTTCCATAATTTAAGATCCGGGCTCCCATAATTTGACACATTGAAATTGGAAGAGCCGAAGTGTTCTGGACTGGACTTCTAAGACTAAGTCCCTAAAACTCAAAGACTCTGCCCTTGCAAGGGGCATCATGCTCGCCGTCCAGATGCTCCGCATCTGTAACGGCCGACCACCGGAATGATGGCATTAACTGCTCATCATGGCCAAACGGCCAGAATTCCGGCAGCCACTTAATGGGCATTAATTGCCCATTAAGGGCCTTGGCCCAGCGCTGGGGTATAAATAAGCTCCTCATTCTGAGGAGCCAGGTATGTTTCATATTTGCCTAAGATACCATACTCCTATACTATCACTGACTTGAGCGTCGGAGTATAAACAGGTACACACCCCCCCTCCGCTTCAACAGGGGGCTTGCTGCTGCTGAATCAACTCTACTACGCCGTCATATTTCTGATCCTGGTAAGATCAGTGGCGCCGTCTGTGGGAAAGTAGTTGTCCCCTTCTTTCAAAAAAGAACAAAACCTCAAACTACCACAAAATTCACAAAAAGTTAAGAATGGCCGCGAACAGTAGATCCGAACATTCAGCTGATAACAACATGTCAAGCGAGCACGCTGACAACAACAACGGTACCAATGGAATGGTCCTATCCAACATGGACACTGACCCCACTTACCAGCCAAGCAACGAAACTAACCCTCTGGTCGTACCTATTCCTCCACCCGGAGCCACCCTCGAAAACATAATGACCGCACTGCTAACTGCCATCAACAATCAAGGGCAGGCGCTCAGGGAGCAAAACCGCCGGATCGAGGCTGACGAGGAATCGCGCATTACAAGGGCGATCACGAGCAGCTACATGCGAAGAGAATCCTCCCGACGATCCAACTCGAGGACCAGGTCGAGGTCACCAAGGGCACAAGAAACCAGAGGTCGCATAAGTCCCTCGAGAAGAGTTGCTGGAGCGAGGAGATCCCCCGCAAGGTCTACAGGAAGGAATTATCACCCTCCTCCTCGTCACCACCATCGCTCTCCAAGAAGCGATGATGAGAGGCACGTGGGGCCACTCTCTGACAGGATCATGAGGGTACCATTGCCCGTGGGACTAGAAAAACCACCGGCGATGGACACTTACGACGGGACCACTGACCCGGACGACCACATCGAAAACATTGAAGCTATCCTCGATTACAGGGGTGTTCGAGGATCCATCAAATGCAAGCTGTTCTCCACCACACTGAGGAAAGGAGCGATGGCTTGGTACAAAAACTTACCCCCGAGGTCCATCGATTCATGGGGCGAGCTGTGCCGACTTTTCACAGCGCACTTCACCGCTTCTAGGAAGCACCCCAAGACTGAAGCCACTCTTGAAGCAATCCAACAAGGGAGCAATGAATCCCTAAGAGATTATATCGATCGCTTCAACAAAGCCGCGATCGAGGTAAGAACCGACGACAGGATGAAACTATACCTGCTGGAGCGTGGATTAAGACCATCGAGTGACTTTGCCAAAGCGATTGGCATTGAAGAAGTTAGAACACTGGACGCTTTCCTTGAAAAGGCGCAGAAATATATAGCCTACGAGGAGAAGCAAGTAGCTCAAGACGCTAGAAAGCCGAAGCGTCAAGAAGATATTGGAGCCTCTCGAGCAGAAAACGAGAGAGGAAAAGAAAAAAGAGAACGCAGGGAGCCCAAGCCTCCCAGAAGCAAATTTGAATTCTACACCCCGCTGAACGCCCCCCGCGAGCGAATTCTGGCCGAAGTTTCAATGGCCGAATTCAAAAAGAACGGAGTCCGAGCGCCAAAACAGCTGATCGTAAGGCCAGGGCTAGACAAGTCGAAGTACTGCCGTTTTCACAAAAGTTACGGCCATGTGACTGAAGATTGCATCCATCTTAAGGATGCAATAGAAATCATGCTACAAAAGGGACTCCTTCAAAAGTTCGTCAAGGATGAGCGACAGAAAAAAGGGAAAGAGCCCGAAGTAGGGCAACCATCAAAAGAGGCACCACAACAAGCGGCCACGGATAACAGCAACATGCAGATTGCTTATTCCATTTCAAGGCCCGAGGATTTCATACTTCCCGAGGACCAAGAAGAGGATGTGCTCGGACACCTGACCGCCCATCTAGGGTCGCTTATGATTTCAGGAGGAGGATTTGGAACCTCCACTATAGGTTCGCTGAAAAGGAAGTTTGAAGAACTTGAAAGTGTGTGTTCGTTGGAACCTGTCCTCACGACAGAAGAAGCTAAAGAAGGGTCGTTGCCTTTAGCTTTCTACAAGGAAGAAATTCCCGGTGGATCTCCTAACCACCAAATTCCACTGCTGGTAAGGGCCAGAATGGCCAATTTCGATGTAAGGAGGATTTTAGTTGACCAAGGATCCTCGTGCGATGTACGCCAGTTTGTTCAAGACTGCAGTTGACGGAGAAGAACCTCGCTCCATATGTGGGCGCTGATTTGCAAGGGTTTAACGGAGCGACCACCAAACCTTGGGGATACGTGGATCTGATTGTGACATTTGGAGAAGGGAAGGCCACCAAATCCATCAACGTCCAATTTCTGGTCGTGGATTGCCCCTCGCTCTACAACTGTATCATGGGAAGGCCAGCTTTGGCGAACCTATTTGCTGTATCTTCGACCATCCACCTGAAGATGAAATACTATACCGTGGATGGCGAGATAGCTACATTGAGTGGAGATATAGCTTCAGCGAGGAAATGCTTTGAAGCCGCTGCAAAGAACATGAACTCCCTCTTAACTCCGAAGAAAAAGACTGAACACAAGATGCCCGTTGTGAACACCCTGCAAGCAAACAACATCGTTGACTTGGATGCACGCATCAACGAAAAGGACCTGAAGGACGAAGAAGACCCCATCGAAAAGAAGGTACATCGCCCAATTCCCGATGGAGACTTTGAGATCATTGCTTTGAACGGTGACCACTCAAAGGGAATCAAAATAGGCGCTGATATGCCGGAGCTGGTGAAAAGGCAATTGGAAGCTTGCTTGAAGGAATACGCTGAGCTGTTCGCATGGAATGCTGCTGAGATGCCCGGAATCGACTCCAACGTCGCTTGTCACCAGCTGACAATAGATCCTAGGGCTAGAGCTGTAGTTCAGCGACGTAGGAAGCAGTCTCCCGAAAAAGCGGAGGCTGCTGAAAAAGTTGTAAAAGACCTCTTAGAGGCAAATTTCATTTCTGAAGCCAGATACACAACATGGCTGTCAAACGTTGTATTGGTTAAAAAGTCTAATGGAAAATGGAGGATGTGCGTTGACTACACCGATCTCAATAGGGCTTGCCCTAAAGATTCTTATCCATTGCCTAGCATAGATAAACTAGTAGATAATTCTTCAGGATTTAAACTACTTTCGTTTATGGACGCTTATTCTGGATATAATCAAATTAAAATGGCCGAAATCGATAAACAGAAAACGGCGTTTATGACTGAATCGGGTAATTATTACTATAACGTAATGCCTTTCGGGCTTAAAAACGCAGGTGCCACCTACCAACGAATGATGAACAAAGTATTTAAAAATGAAATTGGCGATATGCTCGAAGTTTACATGGATGATATGATCGTTAAATCCGAACAGGAAAACGACCATGTATTCCACCTAAGAAAAGTGTTCGAGAGAGCTAAACAGTATAACATGAGATTCAACCCAGAAAAATGCACGTTTGGGGTAAAGGCAGGAAAATTCCTCGGTTTCTATCTTACAGAACGAGGAATTGAAGCTAACCCTGAAAAATGCAAAGCCTTCTTCGAATTCCCTACGCCGAACTCGAAGAAGTCAATACAATCGTTGAACGGAATGTTAACTGCCCTCGCTAGATTCGTCGCGAAATCCGCTCAACACGCACTTCCCCTTTTCAAACTACTTAGAAAAGAATCCACTTTTGAGTGGACGGAAGAATGCGAAAACGCCCTCCAACATTTAAAGCGAGCACTATCGGAACCTCCAGTCTTAACACGTCCAAACATGGGCGAAACTTTATTCCTATACTTGGCCGTAGCACATGAGGCCATAAGCGCAGTCTTGATCCGAGAAACCAAGCAAGGGCAGAAGCCAGTATATTTCATCAGCAAAGCGTTACAAGGACCAGAACTTCGATACTTGCAAATCGAAAAGACAGCATTGGCAGTAATCGTCGCTGCGAGGAAGCTAAGACATTACTTCCTAGCACATTCTATCGCAGTACGAACCGACCAACCAATAAAACAGTTGCTCGAGAGACCTGATATGTCCGGAAGAATGCTCAAATGGTCCTTAGAGCTATCGGAATTTGACATAACATATGAAAGCAGAAAAGCTTTAAAAGCACAAGTGCTAGCTGATTTCGTCGCGGAGTTAACTCCACCGGCTACTTCGAGCAAAAACAAATGGACCATTTACGTCGATGGATCTTCCAACTCCAAAGGAAGCGGAGCGGGGATTATCCTGGAAAACGACGATGGCGTCCTCGTGGAAGTATCTCTGGAGCTATCCTTCCAGACGACCAATAATCAAGCAGAATACGAGGCTTTCCTCGCAGGGCTGCGATTAGCTGAGGATATGAACGCCGAAGAAATCATAATCTTCACAGACTCACAATTGGTCGCATCACAAGTGAACGGGGAGTATCAGGCGAAAGATGAACGCCTAACAGAATACCTCACCCTCATACAAGAAAAGCTGGCCAAGTTTGAAAAATCAACAGTTCAACACATTCCACGCGAACACAATTCAAGGGCGGACGTTCTATCAAAACTCGCGAGCACCAAGAAGAAAAAAGGGAGAAATCAGTCACTTATCCAGGAAACGTTGCAAAGACCAAGCATTGAGAAAGCTCTTGAAGTGAATCTCATATGCCCTATCAACGCTAACAGTTGGATAAACCCAGTAAGAAAATTCCTCGCCTCGGGCATGGTCCCTGATGACCCCAAAGAGGTTATCAAAGTAAGAAGAAGAGCATGTTCATACGTTTTGATAGACGGCACCCTCTTCAGCAGAGGATTCTCGATCCCATTGTTGAAATGTGTCGAGGAAGAAAAAGTAGAAGCCATCTTGCAGGAAATCCACGAAGGAATCAATGGGCAACATATTGGAGGACGATCACTTGCGCGAAAAGCATTGCGAGCAGGATATTATTGGCCAACCATGCAAACGGACGCTAAAGAACACATAAAAAAGTGTGATAAATGCCAGAGACACGGGGATATGCACATAGCCCCACCTAACGAACTAAAATCACTATCCTCTCCATGGCCCTTTGCATGGTGGGGATTGGACCTCCTAGGCCCTTTCCCACGGGCACCTGGACAAAACAGATATCTGATCGTTGGGGTGGATTACTTCACAAAATGGATAGAAGCTGAACCCCTCGCCCAGATCTCTTCCCATAACATCCTACGATTCTTCAAAAGGAACATCCTCGCTAGGTTTGGAATCCCGCACACTGTCGTTACAGACAATGGAACTCAATTTACAGACAGAAGGTTCCAAGAGTTTCTCATCAACTTAAAAGTAACACAACACTTTACATCCGTCGAACACCCCCGGACCAATGGTCAAGCGGAAGCGGCTAATAGAGTGATTTTGCGAGGCCTCAAACGCAGGCTAGGCGAGGCAAAAGGAAAGTGGGTAGAGGAACTATACAGCGTGCTATGGTCCTACCGAACCACCCCACACTCGACCACGGGAGAAACGCCGTTCCGATTAACCTACGGAACTGAAGCATTAATCCCCGTTGAAATTAAGGAGCCGACACGACGAACGGATAACCCTCCAGATGAAGAAACTAACAACGAGCTGTTAAGGGAAGAGCTCGACTTGGTCGAAGAATTACGACATGGAGCAGCCCTAAAGGAGGCCGCACTGAAACAAAAAATTGCCGTTCGACACGATCGGAAAGTCATAAAAAGGGAGTTCGAGGTAGGCAGTTTAGTCCTACGACGAAACCAAAAAGACTCTCTTGAAGGCAAGCTCGCCGCAAACTGGGAAGGTCCTTATAGAGTACGCGCAAAGACGGACAATGGAGCCTATTTCCTCGAGAATCTATACGGCGAAGAAATTCCTAGAACATGGAATGCGGACAAGTTAAAACAATATTATAGCTAGCGAAGTCTCCTATATGCGATGACTAACCAGCGGGCAAAAACCAACTCAAACGACGAGAGGTTTGGCCTTTACAACGGAGGATTGCCTAGGTACGGGCATTGAATCTAAAAGAAGAAAGAAGCCAAGTTTATACTAAACAAGCCTTGACGAGGGACCACTCTAAACGAGCCCCATCGTCGTAAGTACACGATAGGCATGGACGCCCAACTCGCGATGGGTTGATCCAGCCGCGAGGATCTGATCTCCGACGATTCTATCCTCGCCTTAAGTTTGGGAGCCCACCTCAAACACTCGAACTAGTACCCCAAACTTTTTTGAGCAAGGCGTTCGTAGATGTATTCCATCTCATGCAACAGCCGCCCAGTAAATTTAAAATATCCAAGTGTCGATATCACGATGCAAATTTAATATTACGAGCATGATATAAAACGTGCAAAGTAAAAATAAGTACGAGCATAGAGAAAGAGCGTAAATAAGCTGGATCGAAAATGCATTAAAGAGAATTGTACTTAGTTACAAAAAAGGGGCAGCCTCAAGGACTGCCCGAACAAAACGAAGGGCCGAACAAGCGCCCAGGAGCACAAAGGTGAGCATAACACCTGCACGGTCAAAACTTCACTCTTCGGTATGAGGAGGCGAGGCAATGACTCCATTGACAACTTCCTTGAGCTCATCAAGACCCTCTTCCACGAATTCTACCCCGGGATTCAAAACCTTCAGTTGAGCAATCGCATTGACAAAACTGCTATGCCCAACCTCGACCATTGAGTCTTCACACTCAGCTATCTTCTTGATTAGGTCGGCACGGCTCGAATTCCGATATACCCCCTCAGGATCCGCAGCGTCCTCTTCCACTGAGCACAAGGAAGGAGCAGCCTCTAACCGCTGCACTAGCTCCTTATTACGGGCTTCCAAATCCGTGCATTTGACTTCCAAGTCCGTGCACTTGACCTCCAAGTCCTTGAACTTCTTGGTCAACTCCTCCAAATCCGTCTCCGCTTTGACCAGGTTTTTCGCCATCTCTACCTGGAGAGCATACTTGTTCCTATAATCATCGTATGCTGCGCCCAGCTCTTCCAACTTCAAACGAAGGTCTTCCACGCCCTTCTTGTACTTGTCCCTCTCATCCAAGTAGCGACACTCGCGGCCATTCAGAAAGTTGGCGATCTCGATCAGCTTGAATGCAGAGGTCGTCGCCATAGCCAGCTCCGCCTTGAGAGCCACTGGACCCACATCGTTAAGGATCACTTCGTCGGTCTCGTCAATAACGACATCAGTGTCCTTATCGAACAGGGCGCTCCTGGAGAAGGTAGGAGGGATAACGAAGCGCGAAGCAGGTTGATCGGGGTCTGGTAAAAAATGCGGGCTTTGACAAACAGAGGCCCCAGCCCCATCAACGACCTTTTGCACTTTGGAAGGACGGGTTTCAGCAGCATTAGAAGTTGACGGACGCTTCTCCGCGACATGAGCAGTAACGGCATTTGAGCCGTCAGTCCCTTGGCGGGCAGTCTTGGCCTTGTTAGCACGGCGAAGTTTTTCCTGAGCACTCACCATTGCAGCTGCAAAGAAAAACGAACAAAAGAAGTATTAGTACGACCATTGAAATCACAGTAAATAAAAGCATATAAGTTAAAGATGCGAGCATACTAAGAATTTCCTCAGCCTCAGTACGGGTCGAGCAGGCTAAAAGCCTCTTCACGTTAATAAAGCGTGGAACAGTCAAAGGCTCACCGTCCTCATCCAAACAAGGGTTACCCTCCCCATCAACCACGGGTTTCCCAACAAAACTGTTAACGAAATTTTGAAGTTTCGAAAAGTCCTCCAATTCTTCGATCGTAAGGTCCTTCTTGGAGGTAGTAAACGCTTTCGCGGGCAATAAATAATGCTCCACTTCCCAGCGAAAATGGAACTTCCCATAATCTACCATCACAGGTCGCCCATCCTCCCCAATGATAGTGCGCCCGTTGGCATCCTGATCAGGCCCAGGAACGATCACATCTGCCCAGCCTTGAGCATCTTTGGGACCAACGATGAACCAGTCATCTTTGAACGGCCGCAAGGATTCCTCGAACATGCTGAAAAGGCGGTGATTTTGCCTAAATGATACCCAACCAAACCTGTTCGGATCTCCCTTAGGTTTCTACCGCTGCAACCCGAACACGTAGAAGAAAAGTGGAATGGTGGGAACGATCTCCAAAAATGTGCATACCACCTCGAAGGCTCTCATAAAAGCCAAAGAATTAGGGTGCAGCTGGGAAGGAGCAATTCTCAAATGGTGGAATATCGCCACCTCAAAGTCGGTGAAGGGTAGTCTAAACCCGAAATGTTGGAAGGCGATCTGATACATACTGCAGTGCGCAAATCCAAAGTTATGGAAAACGCGACGTCTCTTCCCGGGGACAAGAATTTGCCAATGGTCGAGGGAAGGATCCTGTATATCACTATAAAGACCAGGCACTTCCGACCCCACTGCGTATCCAGAAAAACGCGAGCCCGTCAAACGGGGTTCATCAGCGACCCAATCTTCAGGCTCCTTCGTCGCTGTTATAGGGACTCGTCCCATTACGGGCATGGATGATTCTCCCTCATGAGGAAGGCTCGTTCGCCATTTAACCTGAAAGACGAGGAAGAGAAAAAGTGAATTCGACATCTTTGAAATATCAAATCCACCCTTCCACCGCCGTTCAAGTGAAAGGGCGTGGATATGCGCTGAAGGCGACCTTAACGTTGCTCGCACAACGAAGGCAAGAGCTAGATGGTCGCCAAACCTTTAGAAACAAGGGACATTTAAAGACAAAATAAGCCAAGCTAAGGTCATAGCGAGCATTCATTCCTATACATGAACGCTCGCGACGAAAGCTTCGAACGCTCGCTGTGAAACTTGAATGGCAGAGCCCCAGAAAGGGCAAAAAAAAACGCATTCCAAGGATGCTAGAATACCTATAACCACCGCGCCATAGTAAACTAACTACAAAATCCTAGTTTTAGTCTCTAAAACTACCATTTTTAGGGGGGATAAAGGGTGTTAACCACCACTTACAAACCCCAACCCACCGTATCTCTCTTAAAAACCTCTGAAGTTTCATCCTAAACTCTAAAAACTAGATACAGTATCCAAAATGCTGTAAAAATAAAGAGTAAAAGAGTAGAGGAACTTACTTGATTCAGAGAATGAAGGTTGAAAACGGGATCTAGTGATGGAAAAAGCTACAAATCTCCAAGGGTAAGTCCACACGGAGAAGATGAAGAGAGGAGAGTTTTTTTGAAAAAGAAGCGTTTGAAGGAGATAAATGAAGTGAAACTTCAAAAATCCCTCCTTTTCCATATATATAGAAGAATCTCGTACAGACGCACCCGTACGAATCAAAGCGACGCCTCCAAAATCTGAACCGTTGCTTCGATCCAAAGGCTGAGATCTAAAACGATCCAACGCTTCAGATTGAATCATCACGAAAACAAAAAGGCGCGAGAATCCAATGGTTCAGAAGCAACCTCGCAAAAAGAGACTACATTAATAGGCACTCAAACGCTTTGAGTAGCCTTTACACGTGGCAACAAGAGACGAAGCGGTTTGTCCTTTCAGGTCACATCCACTGAACGCGAAAATCTCGTGATGCCCAAGGAAATCTTCACGAAAATCTCGTCGCGATTAATGGCACATTCGTCGAAAGAAACTCAACGGATAAAAGCAAATCGGAATCCTCGCAATAACTGCAGGATCTTCAATAAACGCCAATACATCCGCAAACCCTCGAGTTCACGTGGACATTAAATAAAACGAGGGTAATAAACGACCAAGCATAAAGGGAGTCCTAAAGAAGATTCAACGTCCTCACAAAAACATTGCAACAAAAGCTCTCTAATACGAGCGAACGAATCTATGGCCGCTCGCACACAACGATACATGTTGACGACAAAAGACGACCATAATTTTCGTTGCTCGAACATTCGAACAAAGGTTCGTTGCCTAAGTCAAAGTCATCATGCTCGTGGACGAGCATAACGACTTGGGGGGCTTCTGTTCTGGACTGGACTTCTAAGACTAAGTCCCTAAAACTCAAAGACTCTACCCTTGCAAGGGGCATCATGCTCGCCGTCCAGATGCTCCGCATCTGTAACGGCCGACCACCGGAATGATGGCATTAACTGCTCATCATGGCCAAACGGCCAGAATTCCGGCAGCCACTTAATGGGCATTAATTGCCCATTAAGGGCCTTGGCCCAGCGCTGGGGTATAAATAAGCTCCTCATTCTGAGGAGCCAGGTATGTTTCATATTTGCCTAAGATACCATACTCCTATACTATCACTGACTTGAGCGTCGGAGTATAAACAGGTACACACCCCCCCCTCCGCTTCAACAGGGGGCTTGCTGCTGCTGAATCAACTCTACTACGCCGTCATATTTCTGATCCTGGTAAGATCACGAAGAAATTTAGGATCAATACAAAGGGGAGTTGTTATGGTACATAAGCCTTGCTTCTGCACTTTCTAAATAGTAGTTAGTTTCCATTTTTGGTAACACTTTTTGAAACTTTATTGAGGTTAATTATATGTATTGTTATCTAAACTCTTATATAATGATTATGTTTATTACTTTCTAAATTCCTTATCAGTTAAATTAGTAGCTAAATTCCATAGCTAGTAATAAACATAGTCATCATACTTGAGTTTAAGAAGTTGAAGATTTAAGATTCAAATTCTAGTGAGGAGAGAAAAAAAAATTAGTATAAATGGAAATAACCTAATCAATCCTAAAAAGAGTCCCCTTAACCATAATGAAAAGTCTCTAATTTTTCCAAGTCAAACGCCACCTAACAAAAGTTATGTCTGTCAAAATAGCTGTCAATCCGGATCCGTGATAATAGTAGTAAGCTTGACTATTTGACGCATAGTCAGTACTCAGTAGGTGGAGAGAAAGTTGTGATCATTATATATAAATAACCTAAGTTCTCAACTCTAAATATACAAAAATGACAAATACTGGAAATATATCTTCCTTATTATTATCCATTCTATTTGCGTTTCTAACAGTTATCACTCTTACCAAATCACAAAATATCAATCACAAATTACACAATCAGTTTGCACCACCCAATGGATTAATGGGTTACCAGCCACCAACAATTGATCTACAAAAACTAGTTGGTTCAAGTACAGTACGTCTACCCAGTGGACCAAACCAACATCAACCTAGACCCATAGCACCGTCACATCCGCCAATTCATAAGCCGCCAATTCTAAAGCCCCCAATTCAAAAGCCAATTGTCATCCCAAGTCCACCACATTTACGGCCTCAAAATGGTCGACGGTTACGCCCTCCTCCTACGATGTAGTGAGAATATTAAGAGCGCATGCACTAGTTTACTTTCAATCTACGGTCATACCTCTATCCATCTTAAGAAGTATAGCTTATTGTATTACTTCTTCAAGTTTCTATTATGATAAAAAGTTTGCTTTCTAGATTTTTTTTTTTATGATATTTCTAAGTTTGTTAAAAAATTGATATATCTGGTTTATAAATATTTGATTCGTTTATATACAAAATGTGTAGTCTACACTAAGATTGTGTACTAACACATAGAGAATTAAAAAATGAACTAAGCTATAAAACCGATTACTTGTGTGGTGTTCGCTTGAATCTTGTTCACTTCCAAGTAGGCTTAGATGTGATTTTAAGTTCAAAATTTGTGATTTTGAGTTCTATCTTTGCGTTAGTGTGGGTATGCAAACTCAATTTACGTGTGCATATGTGAATTCATTTCACTAATATGGTATACACCAATTCTTGCATTTTGGATTTTTTTGAGTTGTCGGGGTAAGCGTGAATTCATGTTACTAATAACGAGTACACTAAATCTGTTCCGTAGATTACATAAGCAAAGTTTATGTTTGCTCTTTGAAATCTAAACATACATTAACATAAATTACATATTTGTATGTGAATTCAGTTCACATAAATTCTTAAATTAGAAATATAACAACACGTACGAACCAATTCAAAATGAAACTAGAAAAAATGGAGATAATTAATGACATATACATGGGTGTTCATGAGCGAAGATGCGAAGAAATAAAGTGGGATGAAAAAAGGAATTTTTTTTAAATGGTTATACCCTCTAAAACAATTCAATATTTTTTTTTTGCTAAATTGCAGTTTTTGCCCTTTAAGTTTTTAAATTGTGTAATTTTAGTCTTCCTAATTTCAAACAAATAATTTTAACCCCTCACATTTGCCTCTTTTACATTTCATAGTCTTTTTTGACTGGTTTGACCAAAAATTTGCTAACAAGAAATTGTATTACACGTGGTAATGAGAATGCTCTTTCTAATAATCGATCATAAAACTTCATTTTAGCATAAGTTGTGATATTTGTACATTTCAAAATGGTTGTGAATTAGACAACCATCTTACATAGAGGTGAATCAAATAAAATAATTAAAAAAAACGCGTGTTCTCTCTCTACACCAAATAGCTCTACCTTCTCTCTACTTCTAACCTAGCCGCCACCCTTCCTTCTCCCCCTCCATATCCAAATTTTTCTTCTGTCAAGATGTAGATCTATAGGGCGGTGGTGCGACGAGGTTACAGTCTGCCTCCGCACCACCGGTGCGTCAGATCGGCGCCGACTTCTTCTCCGGTGGTTTTCGATCGTTTTTTTCTCCTCGGTTCGTGTGTCTCTCCGGGTCGATTTTCCTCTTTTCGTTCTGGTTTTCTTTCGGTTTGCAGTGGAGAGGTGTCGTTGCAGCAACCCACACGTTCATGCTCCAGTTCGGGGTTAGTTCTGCTTCCGGCGAGTTCTGATTTGCTTTGTCGTGGTTTTGGTGATGCCGTCGTGTTCTTGGGCCTGTTTGGCCGGATCTTGGTTGGTGTTGTTAGGGTGAAGCGCCGGCAGCTTTGCTATTTCGCCGGGGAGGGGTTATGGCAGTGGTGGTCGCTGCTCCGGCAACGGTGGTTGTGGCTCTGGGTTGCCGTGGCTGTTTGGGTGTTTTGAGGTGTTTCGGATCCTATGGTACTTGGGTGATGGAGAGGTGGTGGTGTCTGGAGGAATGGGCAGCGAGAGTGGTTTTGGGTTGCTGTCGTGGTGATGGTGTGAAGTTGTTTTGGATGTGGTGGTGGTGGTGGGTGATAGTGATGAGAGGTGGTGGCGGTTTTGGGTTCCTGTTGCGCCTGAAAGGGCGAGGTACGTATACTCTCCGTGTTGACGGATGATGTTGCTTTATCGTACCTCCAGGACGAGTTGGTGTGGGAGTGGTGTTGGATGGTTAAGGCCGAGTGTGAGTGGATTCTCTCTGATACAAGAGTCTCTGACCATTTTCAAATCTGGTGAGATTTGCAGGACTCTTGGAGTCGCTGAGGGGTGTTCAAGTCTGTTGAGACTTGCAGGTCTCTGGTATCTGGTCGAATCCTCTGCATCAGGTGTTGACTGTCGATTCTCTGACTACCGGAGTCCCTCAACCTCTGACTTCTGGGGCTACTATCTGGATCTGATGGGCCGAGTAATTTTAATTCGAGTTCGGAAGTTAGAGCCAAGTGGTGTCTCCTAGGGTCGGGTAGGGGTTTTCTCTGGGGGTTTAGCGAATCAATATTGGTGTATGGGTGGTTTGGGGTGTTTGATTTGGTGTTGGTAATTGTGTTATATCACGTTACCTTTTGTTTGTATGTTTCCATGACAATTCATTTCACTTCTTGTGGAGGAGTTGTTTTTTTAATAAAATTTAGCCGTTTCAAAAAATTAATAAATAAATAAAATAAAATAATAAAAAAAAATTATAGTTGGATAAAATAGTTGTTGATAACATTTCTCATATTTAGTCAAAAAAAAAAAAATTCACATATAAGCATTGGGTCCATCATTACTACTGCATGCAGTCGGATTTGAATACTATCAATATTGATTTGGCCAACAAGCATCAAAGTTGAGGTTCCTGGAAGTGGATGTGAATACTTTAATTAAAAGTGCTCAAAAGTCAATCTACGTTGAAAATATATACTATTAATATAATATCATTTTCTTTATCAAATTATTGCATTTCTAGATGCTTCCTTTCCAATTTCCCGGAAATTGTCATTAGATATAAATAACCTCAAGTCTAGTTGCAGCTGAAGACAAATAAGAAAGCTTGAAAGATTTTTTTTTGAAGAAGCAGAAAGCTTGAAAGATGTCTTACTTATCCATTTTAGTTGTGTTTCTATCACTTATTAATATTAATAGGTTTTTATCTCTGCAAAATAGATGAGTTTTGTGTTTACATCCTGCAATTTTTTTTTTAGGAATACTCTTTTGCAATGTTCAACTTTTTTTTTGGTAGTATATTTTACCCCTTGCCGAATATTTTTCTCCCAACATAGGGGAGTAAAATAGACTATCAAAAAAAATTTGAACATTACAAAGGGATATTCCTACAAATTTTTTTTGCAAGGGACAAACGCAAAACTCGCCTATTTTGTGGAGGTAAAGACCTAATTACCTTTTTTTTTCTTGAAAATTCATAAAATCACTTTGTAGAGAAATTAAATTTGATAACTCTCAAATACTTTTAACATTGATTTTAACTTAAAGTTAAAAATAAAAAATAAAAAAATTTATTCTAGAGTTTATATTTACAGTCAAATTTTTTATATTCTCACTTATACGTAACTAAATTTAAACATAAAATCATTTAAATTCAACTCACATGTGTTCATAATCAATTTATCGAAAATTAATTGCTAGTATTGCAAAACCAAACGAGTGAAAGAAAAGAAGAGAGACTTTTCTAAGCTTGACTATTAGACGCATAGTCAATTGGTGGTACGTAGTTCAGAAAGTTGTGATCATTACATCTATATTATAAACAAAGTAAAGGGTGTTGAAAAGAAAGTGACACGTGTCACTTTTATGAAAATATTTATGACATGAATTTTATTTAATATTTTATAACGTTACATTTTTAATAAATACGAAAATGCAAAATATTTATATTATCATTTATTATATTCAATTTTAATTAATAATTGAAGACGTTACAATTTTTAATAATAATAAAAATTAAAAACATTTACATTAATACAAAATTTAATTAATACATTAACCGTTTCTATATATTTTTTAATGATCATAAATATATTTAAGTTACGTATAATTTTTAATTATTATAATTAACCCTTTCTATAGATTTTTTAATTATCATAAATATATATATCCGTTACGTATAAATTTAAATTATTATAATAAATTTTTTTATATTTATTTGAACGTCACATAGTAAAAGTTGTAACCGATATTTTATCATAAATTTGCTTTAAATTTTAATATTTCTAAAGCTAACTATAAATTTATTTATTTTTTCTCCACAACCAACTCACATATTCATTTGGTATTTTCCACAACCAACTCACAAATTCATTTGTTAAGTTACTAAACAATGGCTCCAAAAGTTAACCTGATATCCGAAATCAACCAAACTAATGAGAGTTTGAATATTGTTGTTCGTGTAATTCGGATGTGGTTGGTGCGCGATGTGTCCGACAACAATGGACCATTTGCTTTGTTTATGATACTAATGGATTTAACTGTAAGAACACTTCTATATGTTTAACTTTCATTTACACTGAGTTTTAATATATTTTTCGTTGTAATATATTATTCTATTGTCTTATTGTTTAGGGAAACAAAATATACGGTACAGTGCGTCGTACTTTGATTTATAAGTTTGAGAAAAATCTTAAGAAATGTGTTGTTTACTCTATTACAAATTTTGGAGTTGTTGCAAATGGTAGATCATACTGTACTACTAGGCACGAGTATAAATTAAACTTTCAATATATATTGTTATTAATTGGTTTAATTGGACCTTATGAATAAAGATACTAATATACCAATATTTTTTTCCTATATAAATTGTTTTTGGTTGAACAATTCAAATTACATATTTTCCAACTTTTTCTCTTTAGCTATTTTGTTTGTATTTCTTCGTATTATTTTCATTTTATTATATTCATCTTAATCTTTATTCATCATTTTTTCCCATTTTTCAAGATGTGGATCTCAAAAGAAGAATATACATGATTTATTAACTCCGAAGAAATTGAACTAGGCATTTGATTATAATATGAGTATTAAGTGATTATTATTCTTCCTCCCACGTATGAATGTAAATTAATTTAGAAGATGTATTGTATTGTTTTAAAGAATAAGTTTAATTAATATTGTAAGTCATATTTCACAAATTAAGCAATGGTGTTGCTTAGGTTGAATGATTATATTATTGCTTTATTATGATTTACTTTTTCATTATTAAGTTTCGTACGTATATTATAATTTTTCTTAGTAAAATTATATTTTTATAATTGTAAAATTATAAAATTATAAATGATTTTACAATCATATTAAAAAGTGGAAGAGAGAATAATACACGCCTTTTATACAAGATTGTTTTTTTAAAAAAAAATAGGAAGAGAGAATATTAAGATGTGAGGTCCTAAATTATATGGCACTTTTATTAATTAGATTACTGTATCGTAACAAAAAATATGAAAGAATAAAGAAATGTATATTTATATAATATTTTCTCAATTCTTTAGTAACGAATAATAAACAAAAAACAAATAAAATAAAATTATTTAACAATTTCTTTTGCAAAAATTTAAAAGAAATTTTATTTATTTTTTTCCTAAATACAAGCAAAGAAATATATAAAATAAAAATTATTTTGAACTTCATCGTGGCATTACAAAAAAAATAAAAATTACATTCAATACTTGAAAAATAAAACAAATAAATTATATTAAAAAATAAAACAAACAAATTTGATCTTTAACATGTTCCTTGACAGAAAATTGACATTGCTAAAAAAGTTATATTAGTGGCTAGACTGACACACTTTTAAATGTGGATAAACAGTCAATTTTAGTTCGAAAAAGTCCGGTCCCCCTTTTAATGTATTTTCTACTAACTAAGTTATACTTTGGGACCCAGATGATGAAGATTTTATATGTAATAATGAATGGTTAATATAAATGATATATTAACATAATTTTAATTTATTTTAAAAAAGTATCATTATTATGTAAGTATTATATTAAAAAAAACATTTGAAAAAATAACCAAGACATTAGAATCAAGTGAATTTCTGGTGGAAACAATCATTGACTAGACTATACTTACCTGCGCTCGAACTTTTGAGCGGAAGCTAAAAAAAAATTTGAAAAATTAATTCACCTCAAAATTTAAAGTTTGAATTTGTTACTCCATCCGATATTTTTTATATGAAACTTTGACTTTTTAAGTTCATTCAATAATTAATGTGTTTGGTTTATATTATAGACCGAATATATTAGTTATTCAATGAACCTAAAATATTTATTGTTTCTTATAAAAAGTATCAGAAGAGTATGTTATAAATGACTTAACTCTATTAAAAGACATAAAATATTTATTGTGAATTAATATTTTTATAGAGGTAAATATTAACATAAAATCTTATAGAATTTTCAAAAAAAAATAATCTTATACACGGGGATGAACATTTTATAAGTAGATAGAGAAATGAATGTTTAACATAAATAATACACGGGGATGAACATTTTACAAAAAAAGAAATAAATATTTAATATATATTAATTATACTGGGGGATGAACATTTAATATTAAAAACAAATACCGACTTTCATATCATATACCCATGTAACATAGTATATAACTATACATCATATTTCTATCAAAAACAAAAAACTACACGTCTTATTTTAAAATATTTATATTTTATTCAACAAAAAAATATATTTACATTTTTATGGGTAAAAACTAACTCGTACTTGGCACGGGTAAAATATTTATTTTACAGTAAAAAAAATTAAAATATTCATTTTAAGTTCTTTTAAATTGTTCTCTATACTTTTAGTTCTTTTAAAAATACAAACTTATATTTTAAATTCAATAACTCGATTATTTAATCTTCGGTTTAAACGATTAATTTTTTAATTTAAAGTTATACTTATAGATAAATTTATGAAAATTAGGTATTAAAATGGTTAACTATTAAACTAATGATATTTTAATGACTTAACAACGAGATGTTATTAAAAAATTCATTTCGAAAAT
Source organism: Trifolium fragiferum (assembly GCA_954870985.1). NCBI lineage: Eukaryota > Viridiplantae > Streptophyta > Magnoliopsida > Fabales > Fabaceae > Trifolium > Trifolium fragiferum. The sequence continues at coordinate 21,021,551 of OX940792.1, forward strand.
GATACGTGATCTTTTATATAAATAAAACGCCGACTAAAATTAGAAATTGATATAATTATTTAAAAGACCAAAATTTAAAGAAAGATTTTATAAAGAATAAACCTGAAAAGTTAAGTATTTTAAAGGATCAAAAATATAGTAAACCTTAATGATAATAATTTTGACAATATCTTAGGATATATTATGTTTCTTAAAAGATCTAATTTTTGTTGGTAATAATCATATTTTTAGTTTTTTTTTTAACAAAATCATATATTTGTTTATTTTAAAAATAATAAATTATATTTTAAATATAAAGTAGCTATAAACACATATAATGTATCATTGTATCGTCTCATTTTAAAAAAGAGAAAAAAGTATATGTACAGATAGTGTAAAATTATTTTACACTGTCAACAAATCACAACTATATTTTTCGCCACGTAACTTCACTTAACCTCATTTTCTTGATATGACATGAGAAAGTGGAAGCATTCTTAATTGTTGTCGGTGCAAAGTTAGTTTACAATAATAATGCATGTCCTTTAAACTCTTTAAAAAATATGTCAAGTTATCTAAATTACAAGTTGAATAAAAAGGGGAATTGCATGTCTAAATTCTTTATAATAGGTGGTAAAAATTAGACAAAAAAATTGCTAAACTAAAATATAAAATTAATACTTAAATAATTCGAAACATGCGTTATGCCCGTGCTTGGCACGGGTGCGAATACTAGTAATACATATAACAGATATGCTATATCTAGCGAAGAGTTTGTACGCGAATTTTCACGAATACACCTTTTCCATATTATTAAATTCTACCTAAAACTCCTATTAAATTAATAGAAGGAAAAAAGAAAGAACCATGTTTTTGATCAAAATGAAAAAAAATCCCTCCTCCAGAAAAGATAAAAATAATATTTTTATCTTATTATTTTAAAGAAAATATTTTGGTCCTTTTCATTTATTTATATATTTTGATCTTTTATTTTAGTTATTTGTCTAACAGTCAATGAAAATAAGCTACATAAGTAATTTTGCATGTGGTACCCACAACTAATTTGTAACCAACTTTTATTTCATATGCATATAACTTGTTTATTCTTATTGGTTGATAGATAAAATAAGACTGGAAATGAGTCGAGTCAAACTTGTTTGAGCTCGACTCGACTTGATAAGAATTGCTTCGGCTCGAAACTTGGTTCGAGTTCGGCATAAACTTTTTTTTCAGCTCGAGTTCGCCTCGCTTAAACTATTTATTTTTAAAACCCATAAAAACATATTATTGTACATGACATTGTCTATCAATTTTAGTATTACTCATTTTTTATTATATTATTATTAAGTGTTTGCCTTAGCTTCTTTAAAATATTATATATATTATTAATTATCTAAATGTATAAAATCAATTATATATTTGTAAAAAAATGAATTATATGAATATAAATATATATAATTAAATATATATATATATATAACCGAACTATATATAGTTCAAGTCCAGCTCATTTAATTAAAAAACATAATATTTAGTTCAAGTTCAGCTCATTTGGTTCATAAATCAAGTTCAACGAATCAATTGTCGAATCAAGTCTCAAAATTTATTCGAATTTTTTCGATTCATTGTCAGTCCTAGATAAAGACCCCAAATTGTCAATGGGGAAATTAAAAAGTGTTAAATATGTTTTTATTCATATAAAATTGCCAAGATTTGTTTTTAGTCTCTATGAAAAAGTGGCATGTTATGGTCTCTAGAAAATTCTTATAAACACATTTTTAGTTTCTACTATTAAACACTAATGGGTAAATTTATAATCTATTTGAGAGTGTTTTATAAAATTAGAGGCTAACCCTCTTCAAAAAAAATAAATTAGAGGCTAACTTAATATTTTATTTTAAATAAACACGGTCATGTTGTTGAAAAACTCCAAATAAAATAATAATCTAAACATGTCTAAATTTTGAGTCATAACTCCAAACATATATAAATATAGAGGTGAGTTTAATTTTGAGTTAATACGCAAGTTGGTGTGTGTGGGTATAAGCTTCGTGAATCTTTCGTGAAGGTGTTTTCGCTAAATGTAGCATTTCTCTACATATAAATAACCTAACTCCTCAACTCTAATTTATATACAAAAATAACAAATAAGAAGGCTGGAAACATGTCTAACTTATTATTATCCATTCTAGTTGCTTTTCTAGCAGTTATCACTCTTACCAAATCACAAAATATCAATCACAAAATAAACGATGAATCTGCACGACCCAATGGATTAATGAGTTACCAGCCAACAACAACTGATCTACGTACAAAAGCTAGTTGGTCTCAAGTTTGTACTACCTCGACCTAGACGCATGCCAACTCCAATTTCTATCCCAGGAACACCACACAGACGACCTTATCAAAATCGTCTACGACACCCTCCTCCTATGATGTAGTGAGAAGAAGAGGCCAAGCAAAGCACTACTTATGACTTTCATCCAATTCTTCATCAGAACCAGCTTTTTAATACGATCAATTCTTAATTTCGTTGCAAAGATTTCGTTTGTTGCAAGTTTAATTAGTGTTTTTTTTTATTGTGAACTAAATTGGAGTTGTTAATTTTTTTTCTTTGTTTAATAAATTGATTGTGCAAATAAAACTAAAAATATGCCAACAATCGCACTCTTGTTTTTATGCATCTACAATTAATGATAAATGTTTTCTTCATCTATTTACTACGGTGGCAAAATTAATAACGAGCTTAATTGGAATCATATGAATCTGAACCACCAGCTTAATTGGTAATGAGCAAATTAATAACGAGTTAGAGGTGTGTGTTAACTACTGGCTCCTTAAAACTCATTTTCGAGTTGGGTCCCATTATTACAGCCGGATGAGAATACTATTTTGTTTTGTATTGGTTGTATAATTCAAACTCTGCAGTTAGCGTCTTCTTTAAATCAGGAAAACTCTGCAGACTTAGCGTCTCCTAAGTCTGAGAAACTCTGTAGATTTAGCGTCTCCTCTAAGTCTAGCCTGGGAGACTGGTATGTTAGTTTAGTTTTTTTTGACAGTTAGAAAGTTGTTGAGTTGGTTAGTAAAAACCTTCTCATACTTGTATATATACATACTTTGATCAATAAAATATATATCTTTTCATTCTTAATTCTTTTCAATTACCAAATACTTTCCTTCTCTATTTCTCTAAGTTGTTCTTTTTGTTTGGTTCATCTCCGACAAAGTGGTATCTAGAGCATTGTACGTTCCAAGGGACCTTGATCTTTACCAAATCTTTCTGGTATAGAAGGATTTGTTGGTTGATCATTGCAATCAACCATGGCTGGAAACAACAATTTTCATGCAAACTTGTCAGTGTTTGATGGGAAAAATTGGGATACTTGGGTGAAGCAAATGAAGGTGATATCCACTTTTCAAGAGGTGTATGATCAAGTGAATGCATATATTGCTCCACTCCCAGCCAATGCAAATGAAGAACAAAAAACAACTCATAGAGAAGCCAAGAGGAAAGACAACAAAGCCTTGTTTTTGTTATGGTTCTGTTAGAAGAGAGAGAAACTGAATCTGAGAATTAGGAAAGTAAAATTCTCATTAAACTGAAAGGGGGAAAATACAAAGGTTTATATACAAGTGATTGTGTCTAAGGCTAATCAAGCACACTGCTTACTAATCTAACTACGTACAAGAGTAAAATACATCTCAACACCCTCCCTCAAGCTTGACATGATAAATATTGATCATGTTAAGCTTGGAGATAAAATCATGAAACTTAGGTGGAGCTAATGCTTTGGTCAGAAAATCAGCTAGCTGGTCATTTGTTGAAACTGGTAACAACTTGAGAATGCCCTTCATAACCTTCTCACGAACTAAGTGGCAATCAATGTCAAGGTGTTTGGTCCTTTCATGAAAAATCGGATTTGAGGCTATGTGTACAGCGCTCTGATTGTCACAATAGAGGATTGGCATGTTGGTGAGTTGAATTTTCAGATATGCTAGTAAGTAAAGCAGCCACTGCAGCTCACATGCTGCTGAAGAGAGGGCTCTATACTCTGCCTCTGAAGAAGATCTGGAAATAGTTGCTTGCTTCTTGGCACGCCATGAAATTAGAGACTTTCCTAGAAAGAAGCAGTAGCCAGATATTGATTTCCTAGTGTCCATACAACCTGCCCAGTCAGCATCTGAGTACCCCATCAATTGTAATTCAGAATTTCTACTAAAAAATATTCCTTGACCTGGATTGTTCTTCAAATATCTCAAAACTCTGCAAGCTGCATTGAAATGTGTAATGGTTTGTGTATGCATAAATTGACTTAACTGCTGAGTTGCAAAGGCAATGTCAGGTCTAGTTGTATTCAAGTACAGTAATTTGCCAACCATCCTTCTGTAAACAGAGATATCATTGTAAGGAATCCCTGAAGAACTATGCAACTTAATAGATGTGTCAAGGGGTGTACTAGCAGGTCTACAACCAAGGAGTCCTGAATCCTTGAGTAAATCCAAACAATATTTCCTCTGTGAGATTGTGATTCCTTCCTTTGAATGAGCTACCTCCAAACCAAGAAAGTACTTTAACTGTCCCAGATTTTTAATCTTAAAGGCTGTATCAAGCACAGTTTTTATTCTATCAAATTCAGTCATAGAATCTCCTGCAAGAATCACATCATCTACATATACAAGCAGAGCAGTAAAACTATTTTCCTTCTGTAATGTGAATAATGAATAGTCAGAAGTTGACTGTGTGTAACCTTCCTTTATGAGCAGAGCAGTCAGTTTCTCATACCATTTTCTGCTTGCTTGTTTCAAACCATACAAGCTTTTCTGTAATTTGCAGACCATATTTGGCTTGTCACAAGTGACTCCTTCTGGGACTTTCATATAAACATCTTCCTTTAAATCTCCATGAAGGAAAGCATTATTGACATCTAGTTGGTGCAGGTGCCAATTCTTAGCAGCTGCTATGGCAAGAAGAGTTCTAGCTGTTGTAAGTTTGGCAACAGGGGAAAAAGTCTCAAAGTAATCAATTCCCTCTACTTGATTGTAGCCTTTGGCCACCAGTCTGGCTTTGTATCTCTCTACTGTGCCATCAGATTTGTGCTTGATTTTATAAACCCATCTACAGCCTATTGCTTTGGTTTGAGGTGGGAGTTCAACAATTTCCCAGGTACAGTTTTTGGCTAAAGCATCTAACTCAAGCTTCATAGCTGTTCTCCATTGTTCAAATTTGCTAGCTTCTTCATAAGATTGAGGTTCAGTGAAGTGTGTGATTGACATGGTAAATGCCTTGTGTGAAGGAGATAAATGTGTCAGTGAATGAAAAGAAGATAGAGGGTATTTTGTACCTGAAGTGGTTGTTTCTGTTGAGTTTAAAGATGAATTATTGCAAACATAGTCAGACAAATGTAAAGGTGCCCTCCTTTGTCTAATGGGTCTTTGAGATGAACTTTGGGAATCAATGGTAAGAGGTAAGGCATCAGACTGTGGGGGGACAGAAATAGGTGATGGAGACTCATGAAGGATGTGACTTGTGGTTTCAGAATGCATGGGATTGGTAACAGGTGATGGTGACTCTTCATTGGCATTGGTTGTGGGAATGGTAGGGTCAGAGGAACAGCTATTATCCAAAGGAAAATCAGTATTAGAAGGAGGGTTAGAAGATGAGGTTGAAGGGTGGTAGTCCCAAGGTACTTTAGGTGAATGAGACAAATAGGGGAATATATGTTCATGATGAGTCACATGTCTTGACATAAAGATTTCTTTATTTAGGATATCAAATAGGACCACTCCTTTAACACCTCCCCTGTATCCTAAAAAAAGGCATTTTCGTGCTCTAGGGTCTAATTTAGTCCTATGATTTTGTAAAGTAGAAGCAAAAGCAAGAGACTCAAAAACTTTTAAAAGATGCATGTCAGGATCAGATTTGGTTAATAAAGAATAAGGGGATTGGTTCTTCAAAACAGGAGTAGGGATTCTATTCATAATGAATACTGCATGTAGAACAGCATAGCACCAAAAGGTTTTAGGTAAGTTAGCTTGAATCAAAAGGGCTCTACCAATGTTAAGGATCTGTTGGTGTTTTCTCTCTACCCTCCCGTTTTGTTGGGGAGTTTCAACACAGCTGGTTTGGTGGACAATGCCTTTGGAGGCATAGAAAGATGGCATAGTAAACTCTGGCCCATTATCTGTCCTAACAACTTTAACATTGTGATGATGTTGAGTTTCAATGAGTTTGATAAAATTTTGAACATGATTTCTTGCTTCAGACTTAGTTTTCATTAAGGTAATCCAAGTATATCTAGTGTTGTCATCAACAGCAGTAAGAAAATAGGAATGATTGTGTACAGATTTAATGGCAATTGGGCCCCAAATATCAAAATGAATCAAATCATATGGTTTTATTGATTTATTGCAACTATTTACAAAGGGAAGTCTCTTATGTTTAGCAAAGTGGCAGATATCACAAACAGCACTAGAATCATGAGAAATAAAAGGAAATTTAGACTGTAAGGCAGCTATCCTAGAATTGGACAAATGACCTAACCTAAAATGCCAAAGAGCAGTATTAGGTAGGCTTACATTATTTGCAGAAATAGAAGGTAAAAACTGACTTGAAGCACAACTTGTATTTGTCTGAGCTAAGTAGTATAATCCATCTCTCTTCTCAGCCGAACCAATCATCTTCAGGGATTTCTGCTCCTGAATGATACAAGAAGTGTCAGTGAATTTAACGAAAAATTGTGCATTGTGACATAGATTAGAAACAGAAATCAAATTAATGTTAAAATCAGGGACAAATAACACTCCTGTTAAGCTAAAAACAGGGGAAAGAACTATTGTGCCTGCATATTTTGTTGTTACATGATTACCATTAGGCAATTTGATTATCATGGGATTGATTTCATTGTAAGAATGAAACCAATGTAATGCAGCACATATGTGATGGCTGGCTCCTGAATCAATGATCCATGTGCCAAGAGTAACATTGTGACAAGTCAAAGAATTAGAATGAGATGTGGAAACTATACCTGGTTTACCTGCTGATGGATGACCAGCAGACTCGAATGACCTAACCTGATTAGAAGTTGCAGAAGTTGAACTATGGTTAACAGATGAAGAATGAATCAAACTCAGTAGTTTGTCAAACTGTTCCTGAGTAAAAGAAGGAGTTGTAGCAGATCCTTTGGTGTCAATGGATGCAGCTGAAGGAGAATAATCAACCTCACCCTCTTCAGATGCAACATTGTGAGCAGAACCTTGATAATTGCGCATCATATGAGGAGGTACACCATTTTTCTTGAAGCAATCAGCAACAACATGATTAGTCTTATGACAGTAAGTGAAATAACGCTTAGAACCAGAAGAGGAAGCACCAGTTCGTCCATGATGAGAGCTATGAGAAGTGCTATTAGAAGCATTAATAAGAGCTTTGGAATCATCAAGATTAGGAGTACAATTCTGGCGTTCGAATTGAAGCACCATAGAGAAAATCTTCGTCATAGAAGGTAAAGGATCAAGAAGTAAAATCTGTGACCTAACAACATTAAAACTATCATTCAATCCAGTTAAGAAGCGCATAGCTTGCAGCATATGGTGATTGGTTCTAGCAACACGCATTGCAGCACAAGAACAGCGAATATGACAAGTGCAATTAGGAATCGGCATGTAAATTTCAAGTTCTTCCCATAAAGTCTTCAATTTAGAGTAAAAAGAAGTTACCGATTGAGAATCTTGTGTGAGTGCATAAACCTCTTGTTGAAGTTCAGAGACACGAACGAGATCACCTTGTGAGAATCGTTCTTTCAGATCGAGCCACACATCAGATGCATTCTCCATGAAAACGATCGATTGAGCAATCGAAGGATCAACGGAATTCATGATCCAACTATGAATCAACATGTTACAGCGGTTCCAGGCGCGAAACGACGGATCAAAATCATCAACCGGCATCGAAATCGTGCCGTCAAGAAAATCGAATTTGAGTTTTGCTCCAAGTGCTCGACGCATTGAACGCGCCCAAGAGTGATAGTTGGAACCGGTAAGAAGCGGCGTAACCTTGACGGTGGAGGGACCGTCACTAGAGTGAACATAGTAGGGGCTTGAAGGATTGGAAGAAGGATCCACCGGCGGCGGAGGAGCGGCGCGTGGTGGCATGATGACGGAAGCGGAAGCGTTAATTTGGATCTTTATGCGAGTGATACCATGTTAAGTTTGTTATGGTTCTGTTAGAAGAGAGAGAAACTGAATCTGAGAATTAGGAAAGGGGGAAAATACAGAGGTTTATATACAAGTGATTGTGTCTAAGGCTAATCAAGCACACTGCTTACTAATCTAACTACGTACAAGAGTAAAATACATCTCAACATTTTGATCCATCAGTGTGTGGATTCAAAGGTGTTTGAAAAGATTGCAGATGCAGAGACTTCAAAAGGTGCATGAGACATATTGCAGAAGTGTTATGGTGGTGATGCTAAGGTAAAGAAGATCAAATTACAAGCATTAAAGAGGCAATATGAATTAATGCAGATGAAGGGTGATGAAAAGTTCTCAGATTATTTCACAAGATTAGTGACACTCACTAATCAGATGAAGAATTGTGGAAGTAATCTAGAAGAACAAGAAACTGTAGAGAAGGTGCTTAGGACTTAAACTTCAAAGTTTGATCACATAGTGGTGACAATTGAAGAGACTAAAGATCTAAGTGAGGTGAAGCTTGAAGATTTGCAGAGTACACTAGAGGCTCATGAGATGAAGCATGGTGAAAAGGACCAGGTCAAAGAAGATGAGCAAGCCTTGTATGCAAAATTCAAGAAATTTTAGAACAACAAGAAAAATTGGCAAAAGAACAAGAATGGCAAAGATTGTGTTGAAGACAAGCCTGAATCCTCAAGTGGAGGAGGAGGGAAGCAGAAGAGTAATTCAAAGAAGAAAGACAAAAGTCACATTAAATGCTTCAAGTGTTCAAAATTTGGACATTATGCAAATGAATGTGGGAATAAAAAGAAGAATAAAGGTCAGAACAGTGAAGAAGAAGCAAATGTGGCACATGATGATTCAACATCAGAAGACGATGTGAACTTCATGGCGACAATGTGTTAACAGGATGTTCAAATCACATGATTGGGAATATGAGTCTTCTTACTGATTTTGACAAATGTGTTAACAGAAAGATCAAGCTAGCGAATAGTTGTTCCATTGCAGCTGAAGGCATTGGAAATGTAGTCATTCAGAGGAAGAATGGAAGAAAATCAGTGATTGAGAAGGTTCTATATGTGCCTGGGATACAGTGTAACTTGATGAGTGTAGGTCAGTTACTTGACAAAGGATTCAAAATGGTTTTGGAAGATGGAACATTGAAACTGTTTGATTCAAAACAGAATTTGATCCTTAAGTCAGCACAAAGCAAGAATAGAACTTTCAAGACTCAAATCAAAGCAATTGAGACCGAGTGCATGGTGGCAACTACTGGAAACAAAGAGAGTGACTTGTGGCACAACAGGTATGGTCATTTTAATTTTAAAAGCTTGTCTATGCTTAATTCAAAGGAAATGGTGATAGGATTACCTAGTGTCATTACTCCAGCAGACACATGCACTGTATGTTTGTCAGGAAAACATCTTTCAAAAGTAATTTGCCTGTGAGATCTAGTGAGTTGTTGAATGTTGTACACTCAGATATTTGTGGACCTATAGATGTGTTATCTACTGGTGGAAATAAATATTTCTTAACATTTATAGATGAATTCTCTAGAATGACATGGTTGTCTCACATAAAGGCTAAGAGTGAAGCCTTTGACGTGTTCAAGAAGTTTAAGGCATTAGTTGAGAAGCAAAGTGGAAAGCCAATCAAAGTGCTGAGAACTGATGGTGGAGGTGAGTATACTTCAACAGAATTTGAGAATTATTGCAAGAGTCAGGGCATAATTCATGAAGTTACAGCACCATACACTCCTCAACATAATGGTCTTGCTGAAAGGAGAAATAGAAGCATTCTAGACATGGCCAGAAGCATGGTAAAACAGAAGGGTTTGCCACGAAGATTTTGGGGTGAGGCAGTTGCTACTGCTGTGTACATCCTAAACAGAAGTCCAACAAAGAAGCTGAAGGACAAGGTACCAGAAGAGATGTGGTCCAAAAGTAAACCAAGTGTGAGTCACTTGAAGGTGTTTGGTAGCCTGTGCTAACTACAAGAAATATGATTTTTGGCAACAACTTTTTTCGTTAAAAGTTGTTACAAGTCGCTGGCAAAACAACCAAAGGTAATTTTGCCAGCGACTCGTGACAAAAAAAGTTGTTGCCAATAATCATATTTCTTGTAGTGTCTGCAAACATGTGCCGGATGCTAGAAGAAAAAAGCTAGATGACAAAAGTGAACCCATGATATTTGTTGGATATCACAAAATTGGGGCATACAGACTGTATAATCCCACATCAGACAAGATAGAGATCAGCAGAAATGTGAAAGTCTTAGAAGATGAGAGCTGGGATTGGAAACAGAAATTCATATCTAAGAAAACTTGTGAAGTAGACTTAGATAATGGACCGAGCAATATAGATGCTCCAGCAACCTTTGTTAATCAAGGTACTAACAATGATGAAGACATGCACACCTCAAGTGATGATGATGATGATAGAGTTCATCTGACATCAAGACCTCACAGAGTTACTCAAATTCCAAGAAGATTAGCAGATTTGTGAGATGGTTCCAGATAACGCTGTAGACAATGAGGATGACATTGTGCATTATGTTATGCTTGCAGACATTGAACCTTTAGATGTCAAGAGTGGTCTAAAGAGTAAAGTGTGGTTAGAAGCAATGATTGATGAGTTGAAGTTAATCGAGAAGAATAAGACACGGGACATATGCAAGCTACCATCAGATAAAAGAGCAATTGATGTGAAGGGGGTGTATAAGGTGAAGCAAAATCATGAGGGCAAAGTGATCAAACACAAGGCAAGGCTTGTGGCCAAAGGAGTTTTGCAAAAGCAGGGGTTTGACTATGATGAAGTTTTCTCCCCTGTAGCAAGACATGAAACTATCAACCTCCAGGGTTTGAGTTAAAAGACCAAGGTTGAAGAAGATGAGAGTTGTGAGTTTTGAGAGCTTGAATTAAGGAGGAGTATTGGTTGTATAATTCAAACTCTGCAGATTAGATTTAGCGTCTCCTCTAAGTCTGGGAAACTCTGCAGACTTAGCATCTTCTCTAAGTCTCTAAGTCTAGTTTGGGAGACTGCAGAGTTAGCGTCTCCTCTAAGTCTAGTTTGGGAGACTGGTATGTTAGTTTAGTTTTTTTTTACGGTTAGGAAGTTGTTGAGTTGGTTAGTAACAAGCTTCTCATACTTGTATATATACATACTTTGATCAATAAATCACTACAAGAAATATGATTATTGGCAACAAATTTTTTCATTAAAAGTTGTTACAAGTCGCTGGCAAAACAACCAAAGATAATTTTACCAGCGACTTGTAACAAAAAAAGTTGTTGCAAAAAATCATATTTCTTGTAGTGAAATTTATATCTTTTCATTCTTAATTCTTTTCAATTACCAAATACTTTCGTTGCATCTGACGACAAATAAGAAAGCTTGAAAGATGTCTTACTTATCCATTCTAGTTGTGTTTCTATCACTTATTAATCTTACCATATCACTAAATATTATTCCAAAGCATCCAATACATGATGAGTCTACACCACCCTATAATATTGGCTTAATCAGTTACCAGCCACCAAAAACTGATCCATAAAATCGGTTCACTACAAAAAAACACGCGTTTAGAAATTGAATTAGCAACCGATTTTGATGAAAATCGGTCGCTAATCACTTTAGCGACAGAAATGGCAACCGATTAAAATCAGTCGCAACCGACCTGGTCGCTGATCTATAGCGACCCAATTAGCAACCGATATTTAGCGACCGAATTAGCAACTGAATTTAGCGACCGAATTAGCAACCGAACTTAGTGACCGATTTAGAGACTGAATTTGCAACGTGTTTTGCGATGCTTTGTCTAACGCTATAGCAACCGATTTTGTGACTGATTTGCAATTACTTTCCCTACCCTTTGCAACCGATTTTGCTACCGAATTGGAAATGCTTTGTGGTAAATTCGATTTCTATTTCGGTCTCTAATAATTTTTTTAAAATAATAATAATAATTTATTATTATTATTAATTTACATTCTCAATAAAGAAATTTTTGATTTTTGATTTATTTTTATAATAGCAATTTTTTAAATGTAATTAATCATAAACACCAAACAATTAAACATTAACACAACAATATAAGCATAATATACTTAAATATTACCAAATATCAATCCAAAACATAACCAAGACTAAGTTATCACTATCTTGCAAGTATCATCGGCGAATTGATCCAAAACAATACCATATAACATCCAGAATGCTCTTTTTCAAGGAGTTGGTTTGCACACATGGATAAAAGCTAATATTGAACTTTCAAAAAGAAAAAGTCAGACATATAAAAATGGAACAAGTAAAGAACAAACCTCTAATAACTTTGGCTCGCTACTAGAGTGCAGGTAACGACCTTATCTCTCCCGTTTCAAACACTCATCGATCTGTAATGAAAACCACGATATTAAATAGAAGCCATGTGATAATGTAGATGAAGAAACTTTGGTCTTGAACTAATTGTGACATTAATTTTTCTCGCATTTGAACATATCGTCTCCATCTCAATGCCCACACCCACCTCCCTTCCACCCAACTCGTTTGATGTTAACTCTACTTTCTTATGCATGAATAAAGAAGAACATCTATTAAAATTTCAATCTAACTGAGAATAACATTCCAATTCAAATAAACTCTCTTGAAACTTCAAAATGTAAATACACATATTATACTAGATTGAAATAGAAAATGCATTGATTAATGATTAACATTCAATTTCAAATAGTGTTACGACTAGATCTTAACATTCATAGACAAAACTGACATTTTGGGAATTGTAATTGAAGTAGATAACAAGATTGGAAGTGCATAGGATAACCTTGTTTCTTTATTGTTTCATTGTTGTCCCGTATTATAAAGGTTGAGAGCATCTCTTTCGATCAGATAAATTAGATGATAGTATCTATACAAACAATAAATATCAAACAAGATTAAGTCAATACATACAATGAAAATATCATTTGCTAACCAAGTTGCTCTTCTTAGAACTTCCATTATTTACTCCATGTGTTTTGAGCTTTAATCTTAGAAAAAGAGCTATCATAAAGGAAACTATCCACAATGTGAATGTATTTTGTAAGCTTCACCTTTAGCCAAATTTAAACTCCCTTGATGAGCAAAATGAATTTCTAAAAAAACACAATATTAGTTTTCATAGAGACAAAAATAACTAATTAAATATTTCTATCCTTAATTTCCATATTTTCCAAATATGTTTAATTTAATTCTTTAGTCAAAGACAAGCTCACAATTGTATTTCATTTAGCTAGATGGAGAAACACATCATTGTTACTAATACCACAGTAGTTAATTATGTGTCTTACACTTCTACTGACATCATGTAGTAAGGATAGATGCTTCATCACAGTAATCCTTTTACCTCTGTTATATCCAAAAAAGTTAAAAAGGAAGTAAGCTCCATGCATATATAAAATTATCTACTAACTATTCTCATGTTACTTTAGAAAAAATTGAAACCAACCATGATGTGCTAAGGCATCAAATAACAAGAATTATGCCCTGATTACCATTGAACATTAGAACAGAAAAGATTCATTCATATTGTAAGGGTTCATCACTCTCTCGTTGCAGAGTCGTGAATGAGGATTTTCTCGCCGACGGTTGTTGAGTTGCTCGGATGAGGGGTTGCTCACGGATGAAGTTTGGTTTATGACGAAAGATATTGATGAAGGATGGTCGGTGGGAACTGAGGTTTGGTCGGTGTAATGAAGAAGAAGGAGGATACCACAAGATGGAATTGCAGGTGTGCTTTGGGAAATTAATTAGGGCTTAAGAAATTTAGTAGTATATTAGGCGTGATAGATATAAATTAAAAGTTTTTTTTTTTTGTTAATTTGTTTGTTTTGTTGTTGTTTTGAGATAAATATAATTTTTTAAGTAATTTGTAAAAAAAATAATAAAATATTTGCGATGGATTTGTTGAACGCTAATTATCGGTTTTCAATTCGGTCTCTGTAGTCATCGATATAGCGACCGAAATTTTTTGCCTATGCAATTCAAATAATAGTCTCTAATTCAGTCTCTAAAGCGACCGATTTTATGGTTGCTAATTATTGGTCTCTAATTTGGTCTCTATAATTACGTAGCAACCGATTTAGCAACCGATTTTTTTTTACTTTGACGCTTGAAAAATCGGTCTCTAATTCGATTGCTAAAGCTACCGAAATATTTCGATCGCCAAATCGATTGCTAAAAGCAATTTTTCTAGTAGTGGTTGGGCTCACGTATGGTCCACCCTATGGACCCAACCAACATCAATCACCACCGCCGCCAATTCATACTCTACCGCCGGTTCTTCCACCTATTTTCATTCCGGGAAAACAACACTTACAGCCTCGAAAGAGAGTCGACGACACCCCGTTACGCCCCCCTCCTAAGATGTAGTAAGAGTACTTAAGAGTGTATGCACTACTTTACGTACAACTTGTGGTTACTCCAATCCTTCTTAAGAAGCAGCTTCTAATTCATAGTTATGGTTTTTTAGATTTCCTTCTTTTTATCTCTTGTTTTTATGGAACTCAAATTCTTTTAAATGATTTGTTTTGGAAGAACTTCTTAATTATTTTAACCCAAGTATTTTGTTGTTTTTCTTTCTTGTGGTTAATAAATTGATTGTGCTAATAAAAGGGTTATAATTTATAAAGCAATGTTAATGTTAAGTTATTCAAAAATAGGAATTTTATTTTAAATGATACAAAATATGTAATATTTAAAAAGATACACAAATTTTAAAAAAAACCGTATGCATGTTATGTATATATTTCACTCCTTAACAAATTGATTTGTCTTTTTCTCAAAGAAATCGGCCTGTACAATTCATTTTTGGCATAAATAAATTCCAAACGCTCTGACCTCTCACTAAAGAAACCCCCGCCGCCCTCCTCCCTCAAAATCCAAACGCTGCTTCATCGATGTAGATCTGGTAGCTTGGTGGTGCTCGTGTTTCATGGAGTCATCACCTATAAGCTCCGGTAAGCTCCGGTGGGCTTGAACTCTCCTGAGTTTGTTCTTAACCCACACCGTCGGTGTTGGGTGGTTATTTTCAACTGTTCTCGCACCGTCCGCCGTTCTGCGAGCTGGATTCTTGTCGTCGTTTCGGTGATACGGTCCTGTTACGGTGGTGACCGGTTCATTGCAACCCAAATCGGTTCTTCGACTGGTTTGACTGGTTATGTTCTGGTTGTTCTTTACTCTGTTTCTCCGGTGGTCCAAGCCACGCTGCGCTTTCCCAACCTCTATCGACGCTGCTGTTGTCGATCTTTTAGGTCTATAAGAGTCGTGGGGTGGTGGTGCACTCGGTTTGCTGGGTGGTTGGTGGTCAGCTGGTTTCCAACTGTTCCCCTGCGCGTCGGAGATGGAGTTTCTTCACTTACCGGTGGTTCTGTTCTCTGGATATTCTGGTTCTGTTGATAGCTCTGCTGCTATTGTTGTGGTTGTTCTTCACTTTGGTTGCTTGCTGCTGTTTTGATTCCTTTGGTCTAACAGTTTGCAGGGGCTTGAGTTTGATTGGCCCGAAAGGGTTCTGGTTACCTGCTTTGTTTTTCATAGGGGGTTTTGGTACGTGAATTTGTCCGTGTTGGCGGTCAATTCATTCACCGTTTTACACCTTTACATGTATTGATACGTCCCTTTTTTTGCTATTTGGTTTTGAGCCCGTGCGCGGGTTCGCTGAGTAGTACCCGATGTGTTAGTGTATGTTTTGGTTTTCACCTGTTAGGGTTGGATCTATAACCACTTTGTAGCTCGTTTTATTTGTTTTATCTTTAGTGCTACAAAAAGGTTAACTGGGTCAGGTTGATGTCCCCCCAGTTTGTACTCTCTTTTATTTTTGTTTAATATATTTCGGATAGGGTTGACGGTTTCCTCGACTCTCCTTTTGCTTAAAAAAAAAAAAAAAAAAAAAAAACAACCGACAATGTCACTAAAAGCATCTACGATTGATGATGCATGTTTTGTTTATATCTATTTAGTACTAGAGGCGAAATTAACATAAATTATTAGAGGTGGTCAAACGTAAATTTAAATGCAAATTAACATAAATTAATTTAAATTAACATAAATTATTAAAGGAAAAGATCCACATTAACTTTTATTTGATTGTTTTAGTCACTGCAAAAAATTTAAATGCAATCTAAAGTGAAACATTAAAGTGATTAAAATACTCTGATAATTTAGTAAAAAAATAAAATAAAAAATACTCCTAAAATGAAATACAATTTCAATTGTATCTAAAGTTGTTTATTATGCGTGTTTATTCTATTTTTTTGTTCTCGATCTTCATCTCATTTGTCACCGTTTACTCTAATTCCATCTCCTTTTGCTGCTGATGTTCTCTCCTTTGTGTCGTTGCTCTCTCGTTTTCTACAAGTTTTTCGAACAGGATAAACATGAATTTATTACTTTTTCATCGGTACATCTGCAGTTATCTTATTCTCACAATTTTTTTTAAGGAATTCAAAATTTTTATACTTATTAGTTATGACCCATATCATATATTCGTCCTTCGGCCACCAAAATATTAAAAACAGCCCTGATTATTAAATAAACATAAAAAAACACTTATAATAAAAATTAAAAACTGTAGAAATTATAAAAATATCTAATTTGTGCATTTGCGAGGAAAAGGGTCCATTTGCCCATCATGGAAAATTCCCAAATTATCCCGAAGGAAACTCCACCAAGAAAGAGTTTATTAGTCAAAATAGACGTGTTTCTTTTTCTTGGAAATTATTCTGGCTCACCTATAAGTTTCACATTGCTTGCAACTCGAGGCTAATGATAGTTTATATACAATACTTCATACTCCTATAACCAACCGAGGCGCCTTTTCTATAAAGGACAAAACTATGACGGGTTAACCCCAAAGCGGACAATCTCTCAGAGATGTGGACTTTAGGTAGGGTCGTATATATTTATCCCTCGCGGATAAATTCGAGTTATGTTCGGAACAATGACGACTTCACTAGGGACGATAAAATTCGTTCTCAAACTTGCCCCTTAGCCTCGACTGGGGGCATCTGTTCTAGCTCACCTATAAGTCCCACATCGCTTGGAACTCGAGGCTAATGGTAGTTTATATATAAAAAACGTCACACTCCTCTAACCAACTGAGGACAAAACCGTGACGGGTTAGCCCCAAAGCGAACAATCTCTCGGAGATGTGGACTTGAGGTCGGGTCGTATATATTTATCCTCCGCGGATAAATTCGAGTTATGTTCGGAACATAAATTATTCAAAGAACTTAAGAAATTTGGTTTTAATTACTCTTGAAACAATTATTTTTATTATTTATAAAAGTATAATTAATTTTATTTAAAAATTGATTTTAATTTTAAGTCAGAAATTAATTTTTTATTTTAAAATAATTAATTCTTACACTTAAATTATTCTTTTTTGCATTTTTATATTTCAAATAAAAATCACTTTAAATTGTCTCGTACATAAACTTAGTTCAGTTGATCGAAGTTCAAAACCTAATAATTTCATTTATCTACTTTAAAAAACCACTTTAAATTGAATTCACTTACTCATCAATAATCAATTTATTAAAAATTAATTGTTATATCATCGTAGAACCAAACAAGTGATAATAGCATGCCTTTGTAAGAATAGAGACTTTTCTAGCTTGACTTTTATTTAGACGCGCAGGCAGTAGATGGCTTCACTAGTACTTCTTCCGTTACAATTTGATTGAGGGAGTTGAATACAGCATGCATATCAATGTATAATTTTTTGAGGGTTAATATTTTTAAGTGTATAATAATAAAAATTATAAAAATTTGATATTCTAAAAATATTCTTCGAGATGAATCCAACATCTTATATGCAAATATTTATTTTTATAAATTAATTGATAAATATGGTCAAAGCAAGATATGTAAAAAATGTACATGATCAAATTGTTTCAATCAAATTGGGTCGGAGGGAGTAGTAATTCAGAAAGGTGTTGTCATGATTATACAAAAATGATTATATATAACCCGAAGTCCTCAAATAAGTTAGACATCTCTACCAGCCTCAAACAAAAATCATCTTTGCAAGTATCAGTCACAAATTTGATCATTATTATATACAAAAATGATAATAATAAGTTAGACATCTCTACCAGCCTCAAACAAAAATGATTATATATAACCCGAAGTCCTCAAATAAACAATAATGATTTGTTTGAGGCTGGTAGAGATGTCTAACTTATTATTATCCATTCTACTTGTTTTTCTAACCGTTATCACTCTTATCAAATCACAAAATATCAATCACAAAATAAACGAAGAGTCTGCACCACTCAATGGATTAATGAGTTACCAGCCACCAACAACTGATCTACAAGGATCCAAAGAAGCAGCTAGTCGACCAGACATTGGCACCTGGTGGAGGACACCATCCTGGCCTCAACGAGGCTGGTCACGTCCTCCTCCTAATTAAGAGGCTATGCTCCACTTTACTTACAACTGTGTCATTCCAATCCTTCTTAACTACCACCTGTATACTCAATTCTTAATTATGTTGTTTATGTTCTATAATAATTATTATTATATATTTCAAAAGTTATTATACATGTGTGGTTTTACTTGATAAATTTGCACCGTACCTTTTTAGTCTGTACACAATTTATTAATTCCTTATGATTTGTAACAGTTATTCATTTAATCATATTAACATAACGTTCATTTCCAAATGAGCATGCATGACCACATATTTATATGCTTTTCGGTATAGCATAGAAAACAGGTAGACAGAAAAATTATGCAGAGTAAAAAAATTCATTCATTCTCTAGAAACCAATTTCTATTGTTAAAATATTAACTCCCTCATGTATAGTGTCTCTCAGTTATAACATCTTTCTGTGTTTTTCAAGATAATATTTTACTAGTTCTGTAACCTCGAGTATGATTTATATTTGAGAAGAATTTGTTGAATCTTGGGGGATTTGTGCTTATGAGGCGGATAAATCCTTAAGAACAGTGCGATCAACACGCCTCACGGTTGTATCATGGTTTACTATTTTGCAGGTCTAGTTTCATGGTTCTTTACTTGGCAGTTGTTGACATCAAATCAATATACTCACAAGAGATAAGTTTCTATATATGACCTCTAAGTTATTTTATTAGGATTCATATTTATTTGAGTACTTAAATTTATATTTTATATACTGTGAATAGGTCCAATTTTTCCAACAGTTTTTTCATGTTGCCAAGATTTCCTTTGTTGCAAGTTTAATTAGTGTCCTTGTTTTTCTAAACAAAATTGGAGTTGCTAATTGTTTTTCTTTCTTGTTTAATAAATTGATTGTACAAATAAAATAAAGAAAACATGCCAACAGTGGCACATTTAATGAAGAATGTTTTCTTCATCTATTTTTGTTTTTTAGGTCTTAAAATTAAAAGTAAAAATAAGAACTTTTAGAAAAAAGTTAAAATTGTTTGGTAATTGTTGTCTTTTTTTAACTAAATTTTTTTTTTTTTTTATCTATGTATTTTATTCATAAAAATTAAACAACTTTTTTCTATTAAGGATTTATTGAAAATCTGTTTGGTCTAACTTCTCATTTTATCAAGTAAAAAAATTTTGAAATAAATTAGGTCAAACGATATCTTACCGGTGGCGATGCTAGCCTTAACGAGGGGTTTAAATATAAAGAAAAAAATTCTAATTTGTTTTTATTTGATTTTGTTAGTCACGCTTAAAAAATTAAAAAAATCTAGTTACGAGGGTCCGTTTGATTTGTAAAGTAGCAAGTACTGGACAGCACAGAACAAGACAGTACAAGACAGAACAAAACTGTACTGATGAGAGATAATATTTTTTATATCCAAAAATAAAATGGATATTTTCGTATTTTTTATAGTTGTACTGTGGACAAAAAGTTGTCATGTGGTTTAGTAGGGGACAAAACATCTTGTTTTTGTTCTGTCCCTTATTACCTCTTTTGTCATGTCCCATAACCAGTAGTCATGTGGAATTTATGGTTCAATTGGAGTTCAATTGGAGAGATTATTGTAGATTTGGAATTTATGGTTCATCGCAAATTACAATTGCTGAGATCACACGCACATGGTGATGGTTTGTGTCTGAATTAATTTTAATAAAAGGATGTTTGTTTGTTTTTTATTTTTTTGACAAAAACAAATTTGAAAAGGATATTTGTTTGTTTTTTTTTTTTAACATAAGCAAATTTAAAAAGGATATAATAACCAATTTAAACCAAATCCAAAAATTTAATTTGGATGGATAACCGACCAGATGAAAATGGTTTGGTTAATAACCATATACCAAAATCTGGATTTTTAAAAATGGATTTGGATCCGGTTATGGGTTTGGACCTTCTAACCGGATATTTTGCACACCCATCATCCCAACTACCTTCACTTCTCTAACCTCGGGAAAGAGGTTTTTCTTCAACATACATAAAAAGCGGGAGAGTGCAAGCGGTGATTTTGAAGGGGTAATGTTGGAATATTGCAATTCGCCTTCGAGAATTTATTTTGGCTAGACGCAAAAGCTAAGGATAGTTGCTTCACCTAGAATTGATTCTAAGCTCCAAAATCAATTTTACAACCTAGATCCAAACATTGTAAAATCCAGTAAATTCACATTTGAAAACGGTAAACGCGCGTTTGGTGTTGTCCAACGCCAAACCAAATAGAGGCTATATATATTGATCCAAAATGCAGAAAAATAAAATCTAATAATTGAAGTATATACTTATTTTGTTTGTTTATATCCATTAAGTTATTCATTTTGTATCTATGTAAATTTTATCCATAAAGATGGCTACCAAATTTTTTTATCATCCTAAATATGTTCACAAGCTTAATTAATATTGAGCAAATGACGAGCTAGAGGTGTGTGTGACTGTGTGGGCTACTAGCTGCCACTTTCTTTGGTCCTGGCGCGCAACAATAGGCTCATAGTGATGTGAATACTATTGGTGACCGTGTCAAACAAGCATCAAGTTGAGGTTCCTGGAAGGTGGATGTGATACTTTTATTAGAAGTGCTAAAAAGTCAAGTCTACGTTGATAAAACTGATTATATGGTGAAAAAAGCTGTAAACGTACTATCAATCATTTTCTTTATCAAATTATCACATTTATATTAACTTCAACTCTAACGCTAAGTATATACAAAAATGAATTGATTCATGCAGCTGATGACAAATAAGAAAAGCTTTAAAGATGTCTTACTTATTCATTCTAGTTGCGTTTCTATCAGTTATTACTCTTACCGTATCACTAAATATTAATCCAAAACATCCAATACATGATGAGTCTGCACCACCCAATACTGGATTAATCACTTACCAGCCACCAACAACTTATCCACAAAAACCGATGGGTCTCATGTACAGTCCACCCTATGGACCCAACCAACATCAACCACGGCCGCCGCCATTTCGTACTAAACCGCCGCCAATTCATATTCCAGGAAGACCACATTTACCACCTGGAAAGGGTCGACGACCCCCGATACGCCCGCCTCCTAAGATGCAGTAAAGATTAAGAGTGTGTGCTCTAGGGGTACTAATTAAGCATATAAATACGGAAATTCTGTTTCGAAACTTGTGCATTCAATGCATTGAGAAAGTAAAAAGTTATTTTATCAATATTAATTTTATCTTTTATTTCTAATTTTTTGTATGTTTAACAAGTGCTCCGGAGACACTGTTTAGCACGGGCCATAATTATATGGTTTTTTTATGTTGCCATGATTTCCTTCTTTTTCTTTTATATTTATTGAACTTAAATTCTTTCGAACAATTTATTTATTTATTTACAGTAAGAATTTATTTTTAGAAGAACTTATTAATTACATTTTTCCATTTTTTTGTTACATCTTTAGGCTCTGTTTGGATTGATGGAATATAATGAAATGAAACGGAGCATAATGAAATATAATAATGTTCCATTGTTTGAATTTGAAAAATAATAATGGCATGGAGCGGAATGAAATAAGATAAAATGAATTTCATCTCATAGCACCACTTACCATCAATTTTGTTACTATCTCCTTTTTTAAATATTCAAACAATAAAATGGAATATTTATTCCATTCCGCTCAATTTCATTCCATTATATTCTGCTCCTGCTCCATTCCATTCCAATCCATTGTATTTCATCAATTTAAACTGAGCCTTAATAATTACTTTAACTCATTAATTTGGTTGTTTTTTCCGTTCTTGTTTAATAAATTGATTATGCTGATAAAATAAAGAAACAGCCAACAATGCCGCTAATAGCATCTACAATTAATGATGAATGTTTTGCTCATCTATTTATTTAGGGCTCGTTTGTGAATTTTTTTTATAAGCAAAAATTGTATTAATAAGAAGTACAAGGAGTACTCAAGTCCTTACAAAGATCCGTTTAAATATTAAGAATAGATTCTAAGAGATTAACACATCAGTCAGAATACAAATAGGGACACTGTTTACCTGATCGACCAATAAACCAAACCCAAAAAATAAACTTAATTTGATCTTCCAACTAAGCACACTCAGCTATAGCACCCCTGAAAATAATGTTATTACGCCACCTCCAATTGCACCAAGTTGTTGCTAGAAAAATCAAATGTTTCACTTTCTCTCCCTTTTTCGATGTAACAATACCACTAAAGAAATTGAAATGCTTCCATCCTTCTGTATGCTGTAAAATTTGGACCTACTCAAATAATAAATAACATATAAATATTAAGTGGTCATACAAATATTGATGAGAATAAAATGAGTAGAGATCACAAGAACTTATCTTTCGGAGAATGTAGTAATTTAATGTTGACAACCGCATAATAATCAACCACGGAATACAAAGGGGGATGACTGTAACACCCATATTTATTTAATTGCATTTAATTAGATTATTTGTTTGATTAGATGTTAATTAGCATTATTAGAATTATGTGGGTTAGTGTTAGTGATTAATTAGAAATTGGCTAAAAGAGGAAAGGGTAGAGAATAAGGAAAATAGAATTATGAGTAGAGACCTTTTAAGGTAATAGGTGGAGTTTAATTAAATTAACTTGAGATAAGAGAAGGGGCATTTTAGTATTTTGATATTTTTAGGTTTGAACAGAGTGAGAAGTAGTGAGTGAGAGAGCTCATAACACAATTTTGAGAAAGAGGAAGAAAGAGAGAAACCAAGCTTGAAGAGGGTAGAAGGGATTCAAGGTAGAGCTGAAGATTAAAGCTGCAAATTTAAGGTTAGAGAGTAGTTATTGATTCTTGGGAGATGAACAAAGAGGGGGGAGAAGTCTTCTCTCCACACCCAAACCCTCTCATCTCTTTTGGTGGGGAATGTGAATCAAGGGAATGTGTTTATAGCTTTCTATGTTGTTATATGATGTTAACATGTTGCTATATGTTTCTATTTCGAATTCCCATAAACAAATTCGTGTTAATTGAATGATTTGTGTTATTGATGTTTGAGAATGAGTTTTTAGTGAAACTTAGGAAAATCATTGCTTTTATCATGAAATGATGTTTGATGATGATAAAGTTTGTACTTCTAAGCTTATAGATGTTAGATAGACTTAAAGTTGATAGCTTTTGAGATTTACATGTTGAAAAATGGGATTTTTGATGGATTTGAGTTCAAAACCGAAAGCAGAGTTTTCCTTTCTGCTTGAACTCGCTGGGGCGAGTATGCTACTCGCTATGGCGAGTATTCATGTTCTGGAATTTCCAGAAATATGTGAGCTCGCCATGGCGAGTCGCAGCGAGCTGCTTGGCGAGTTGGAGCTCGCCATGGCGTGTTGAGGGCGAGTTGGGGGCGAGTGGTTCCAGTAGCTTCTGACTTGAGCTCGCCTCGAGTTCGCCATTCACTCGTCTAGGCGAGTTGATGCAGTATGAACAGTAATTTCTGAATTTAAAATGAATCCTATGTTTGCTATATGATTGAGATATGATCTTATGACATGATGTAAGTTAGATTAATGGAATCTAGAGCTTAAATGAGAATGTTATGTTCATGTGTTCATACGGATTGAATTGTGTGATGATGACTTATGATATATGATGTAGTTAATTAATACTATGCTTGTTTGAATGAATACCTTGTATGATGATATGGTGATGAGATTTGATGTGAATTGAGAAGGAATATGAGGAAGCGTGTCCTTTGATTCATATGTAGTTGTGTAGGGTTATCATCATTATTGGTATGTGTTCATTCATGCATGCATGTGTCAACTTGAGCGATGGTCCACCATGACTTAAAACTAGACTTGAGCGTTGGTCCACCATGACTTAAAACTAGACTTGATGCGAGAATGCTTAATGTATTCGAAACTCGATGCGGGTACCACATGCATTTAGATGTGTCTAGGTTGAGACATATTAATTGATGGCATTAGTTGCATTAGGAGTAAATGTGCATTTTACTTGATAATTGATAAGTGCCAATGATGTTCATTGTGATTGTAATAATGTGACCTTACTTAATATCTTGTGAGTTGTTGTAATTATGCTATTGTTTTGCCATGAATGTAATATTTATGACATGAGACGATTATGCGTCAATTATGATATGATTATTACTATGCATGATATGAGTATATGTTATACTCGTTATTATGAACTTGAATTATAGCTAACTCTCTATTTTGTGTATTTGAATGATTTGGGTCCAGATTCTTCTCTTGAGGGGTGATCGTGTTGCTTAGAGTTTAGCTTGTGAGACTAGCTTAGCTTGGTAAGGATGAAAAGTAGAAATTCTAGGAACCTTAGAGGTATAGGATTTGCTCTGATACTTGTAACCTTGCTAGAACTAGTATTTAGTTCGCTTGATTGAGACTTGTATAACCTTGCTAATATTTTGATTATGCTATGACTTGAATATTCGAAATGTGTTTTGGATCATGTGGATAGGCCTTGTGGTAGAAGGACCTAATCTAAGTTGTAATATGGTTTATAACTTTGATATTTTGAATTTTATTAAGTATTTTGAGTAATGACTTATGAATTATTTATTGATGCTTCCGTTGCTATTTGAAATGAATGCATGCATGTTCATTGACTATTTGGAAAATTATCGCATGTAACGCCTTGATTGATGTATGATTGTTGTTATTATATATATATTTTGAGTGTATATCGATTAGGGCGTTACAATTTGGTATCAGAGCAAGGTCGGTCCATGTGGATCAATTAGGTCAGAATACCCTTAGGTGCATAAGTGTAGTAGAACACTTTTTAGCATCCTTAAGTTTAATGTGAGATTGGGGTTTTTGGTTGATTGTTAGGTGATGGTGCAAAGAGCAATGGCGGATGCAATAGCCTTGATGGCTAATTCTTTGACTCAAGATGCGGCGGCAAGAGCGGCCGAAAGGGTTGCACATGAGAATCGCATGGGCAATGAAGATGAATTGAGATTGGAGAGATTCCTTAGGAACAACCCTCAATCATTCAAAGGAGGGCATGATCCCGAGGGAGCTCAAAAGTGGTTGGAAAGTATTGAAAGGATATTTGGTGCTATGAGATGTTCGGAGGCACAAAAGGTGACTCTAGGGAGTTACATGTTGCATGAAGACGCCGGCTATTGGTGGAAGAATGTGAGCCAAAGATTGGGTCAAGGTGGAGCTATCATTACTTGGGACATTTTCAAGAGAGAGTTTTTGACTAAGTACTTTTCGGCGGACATATGAAACCGAAAAGTGGTGGAATTCATGGAACTTAAGCAAGGGAACTTGACCGTTGCGGAGTATGCAACCAAGTTTGAGGATTTGTGTCGCTTTTGTCCACACTATAACACCGTGGAGGCGGAAGTGGACAAATGTGTGAAGTTTGAAAGTGGATTGCGTCCCGATCTTAAGCAATTGGTTGGTATCTTGGAGATTAGGAACTTTGCCAACTTGGTGAACAAAAGTAACATATGTGATTTGGATGGGAAAGCAAAGTCTAGCTATTACAAGGACATGAGTGATAGGAAGGGGAAGAATCAAGACCGTGGGAAACCTTATGACAAGAAGAACAAGGGCAAGATTGAATTTAGTGGAGGAAAGAAGAAGGTTACTAATGTCAAGTGCTACAAGTGTGGTAAATTGGGTCATTATTCTTATGAATGCCCAAAGGGAGATAGATGCTTTAGGTGCGGAGACTTTGGTCACAAGGGTGATGCTTGCAAAGGAAAAATGGTTTGCTTTAATTGTAAGGAGGAAGGTCACAAGAGCTTTGAGTGCAAGAAGCCAAAGAAGGTGATGAGTAAAGTGTTTGCTTTAAGCGGGAATGAAGCGGATCAAGGAGACAATCTTATTAGAGGTACGTGTTTCATCCATGACACCCCTTTAATTGCGATTGTCGATACAGGAGCAACACATTCTTTTATATCTTTTGAATGCATGAAGCGTCTTAATATTCCTGTGTCGAATATGATTGGTTGTATGGAAATAGAAACTCCTGCTAGTGGTTCTGTGACTACTCAACTTGTTTGTCTTAATTATCCTGTGTCTATTTTTGGTAGATCTTTTGGTATGGATCTAGTGTGTATTCCACTTAGTGGTATAGATGTGATCTTTGGTATGAACTGGTTAATTGTTAGTCGAGTCCATATTAACTGTTGTGATAAGACGGTGATATTTCCGAAGTTAGAGGAAGACCCGAACTTGATGAGTGGGAAGGAAGTAAGGGAGTCGTTAAGTGATCATGGTGAGTTGTTTGTCATGTTTGCATCTCTGAAGCTTGAGAATGAAGTTGGAATTGAAGAACTTCCTGTTGTGCAAGAATTTCCTGACGTGTTTCAAGAGGATGTGTCTGATGTACCACCAGAGCGAGAAGTAGAGTTTACTATTGACTTGGTACCTGGTACAAGTCCAATATCTATGGCACCGTATCGGATATCAGCATCTGAGTTAAGTAAGTTGAAGGAGCAATTAGAAGAGCTGCCTGAGAAGAAGTTTATCCGACCGAGTGTTTCACCTTGGGGAGCACCTGTGCTTTTGGTAAAGAAGAAAGACGGAAGTATGAGGTTGTGTATTGACTACCGACGCTTGAATCAAGTTACGATCAAGAACAAGTATCCGTTGCCGAGGATAGATGATTTGATGGATCGGTTGGTGGGTGCTTGTGTGTTCAGTAAGATTGATTTGAGGTCAGGATATCATCAGATTCGAGTTAAGGCGGAGGATATTCCGAAGACTGCTTTTAGAACAAGATATGGCCATTATGAGTATTCGGTTATGCCTTTTGGTGTAACTAATGCACCTGGAGTGTTTATGGAGTACATGAACCGGATTTTCCATTCTTACTTGGATAAGTTCGTAGTAGTTTTCATTGACGATATTCTAGTGTATTCCAAGACCGAAGAAGAACACGCGGATCATTTAAGGATTGTGTTGAGAACCTTGCAAGAGAAGAAGCTTTATGCTAAGTTGTCCAAGTGTGAGTTTTGGTTGAAAGAAGTAAGTTTCTTATGTCACGTGATATCTAGTGGAGGTATTGCGGTAGATCCTTCTAAAGTGGATGCGGTATTGAAGTGGGGAACTCCCGAGTCGGTGTTTGAGATAAGAAGTTTTCTTGGTTTGGCCGGTTATTATCGGAAGTTCATTGAAGGTTTTTCGAAGTTAGCATTACCGTTGACTCGATTAACTAGAAAGGATCAAGCTTTTTTTTGGGATGATCAATGTGAAAGAAGTTTCCAAGAATTGAAGAAACGGTTGACGTCGGCACCAATTTTGATTTTACCGACACCGAATGAGCCTTTTTCCGTGTATTGCGATGCATCTTTGATGGGGTTAGGTGGTGTTCTTATGCAAAATGGACAAGTGGTTGCTTATGCTTCTAGGCAATTGAAAGTGCATGAGAAGAACTATCCAACGCATGATCTTGAGTTGGCGGCCGTTGTGTTTACCTTGAAGATTTGGAGCCATTATTTGTTTGGCTCTAGGTTTGAAGTCTTTAGTGATCACAAGAGTTTGAAGTATTTGTTTGATCAAAAGGAGTTGAACATGAGACAAAGAAGATGGTTAGAATTCTTAAAGGATTATGATTTTGAGTTAAGTTATCATCCCGGAAAGGCGAATGTAGTGGCCGATGCTTTGAGTAGGAAGTCATTGCATATGTCTTCACTTATGGCAAAAGAGTTGAATTTGATTGAAGAATTTCGAGATCTTAGCTTGATTTGTGAGAAGACACCGCATAGTGTGAAATTGGGAATGTTGAAACTTACCAACGATTTTCTCGATGAAGTCAAGAACGGTCAAAAGGGAGATTTGAGTTTGGTGAATCGCCTTGCATTGATTGATGAAGGGAAATAGATTGATTTCAAAGTGGACGAGAAAGGAGTTATAAGATTTAGAGGAAGGGTTTGTGTTCCTAACTTACCCGAGTTGAAGAAGAGGATCCTAGAGGAAGGTCATAGAAGTAGTTTGAGCATTCATCCCGGAGCTACTAAAATGTATCATGACTTGAAGAAGTTATTTTGGTGGCCGAGTATGAAGAAGGAAGTGGCGGAGTTTGTCTATTCTTGTTTGGTTTGTCAAAAATCTAAAGTTGAACATCAAAAACCATCGGGATTGTTGCAACCTATGTTTGTACCCGAGTGGAAGTGGGATAGCATTGCAATGGATTTTGTGAGTGGGTTACCCAAGACTAGGAAAGGAAATTATTCAATTTGGGTGATTGTTGATAGATTGACGAAGTCGGCACACTTTATTGCGTTTAAAACGGGAACTTTGGTACCTAAGTTAGCGGAAATTTATGTTGAGCAAGTGGTGAGACTACATGGTATTCCATCTAGCATTGTATCGGATAGGGATCCAAGATTCACTTCGAGGTTTTGGGAAAGTCTACAAGAAGCGATTGGTACTAAATTAAGAATGAGTTCCGCTTACCATCCTCAAACGGACGGTCAATCGGAAAGAACTATTCAATCTTTGGAGGATTTGTTAAGAGCATGTGTGTTGGAGAAATGAGGTAATTGGGATGAATGGTTATCTTTGATTGAGTTTACCTACAACAATAGTTTTCATTCTAGTATCGGAATGGCACCTTTTGAAGCGTTGTATGGGAGGAGATGTCGTACTCCTTTGTGTTGGTATGAAGATGGTGAGAGTGTTGTGTTAGGACCGGAATTAGTCCAACAAACTACAAAAAAGATCAAGATGATTCAAGAGAAGATGAGAGCGACTCAAAGTAGACAAAAGGGTTATCATGATAAGAAAAAGAAGGATGTGGAATTTCAAGAAGGAGATCATGTATTTTTGAGAGTTACCTCAACTACCGGTGTTTGTCGTGCTTTGAAATCAAAGAAGTTAACGTCGAAGTTCATTGGACCGTATCAAATTTTAAAAAGGGTAGGAAACGTTGCATATAAGATTGCTTTACCACCATCATTGTCGAATCTTCATGATGTGTTCCATGTGTCGCAATTGAGGAAATATGTTTCGGATCCTTCACATGTGATTGTATCGGATGATGTGCAAGTGAGAGACAATTTGACGGTTAAGGCGATACCTTTGAGGATTGAAGGTAGAGAAGTCAAGAAGTTGAGGAATAAAGAGATAGCATCCGTGAAAGTTGTTTGGGGAGGACCCGCGGGAAAGAATGTTACTTGGGAACTAGAAAGCAAGATGAGGGATTCTTATCCGGAGTTATTTTCAGGTAAATTTTCGAGGACGAAAATTCTTTTAGGGGGGGTAGAGTTGTAACACCCGTATTTATTTAATTGCATTTAATTAGATTATTTGTTTGATTAGATGTTAATTAGCATTATTAGAATTATGTGGGTTAGTGTTAGTGATTAATTAGAAATTGGCTAAAAGAGGAAAGGGTGGAGAATAAGGAAAATAGAATTATGAGTAGAGACCTTTTAAGGTAATAGGTGGAGTTTAATTAAATTAACTTGAGATAAGAGAAGGGGCATTTTAGTATTTTGATATTTTTAGGTTTGAATAGAGTGAGGAGTAGTGAGTGAGAGAGCTCATAACACAATTTTGAGAAAGAGGAAGAAAGAGAGAAACCAAGCTTGAAGAGGGTAGAAGGGATTCAAGGTAGAGCTGAAGATTAAAGCTGCAAATTTAAGGTTAGAGAGTAGTTATTGATTCTTGGGAGATGAACAAAGAGGGGGGAGAAGTCTACTCTCCACACCCAAACCCTCTCATATCTTTTGGTGGGGAATGGGAATCAAGGGAATGTGTTTATAGCTTTCTATGTTGTTATATGATGTTAACATGTTGCTATATGTTTCTATTTCGAATTCCCATAAACAAATTCGTGTTAATTGAATGATTTGTGTTATTGATGTTTGAGAATGAGTTTTTAGTGAAACTTAGGAAAATCATTGCTTTTATCATGAAATGATGTTTGATGACGCTAAAGTTTGTACTTCTAAGCTTATACATGTTAGATAGACTTAAAGTTGATAGCTTTTGAGATTTACATGTTGAAAAATGGGATTTTTGATGGATTTGAGTTCAAAACCGAAAGCAGAGTTTTCCTTTCTGCTTGAACTCGCTGGGGCGAGTATGCTACTCGCTATGGCGAGTATTCATGTTCTGGAATTTCCAGAAATATGTGAGCTCGCCATGGCGAGTCGCAGCGAGCTGCTTGGCGAGTTGGAGCTCGCCATGGCGTGTTAAGGGCGAGATGGGGGCGAGTGGTTCTAGTAGCTTCTGACTTGAGCTCGCCTCGAGCTCGCCATTCACTCGTCTAGGCGAGTTGATGCAGTATGAACAGTAATTTCTGAATTTAAAATGAATCCTATGTTTGCTATATGATTGAGATATGATCTTATGACATGATGTAAGTTAGATTAATGGAATCTAGAGCTTAAATGAGGATGTTATGTTCATGTGTTCATACGGATTGAATTGTGTGATGATGACTTATGATATATGATGTAGTTAATTAATACTATGCTTGTTTGAATGAATACCTTGTATGATGATATGGTGATGAGATTTGATGTGAATTGAGAAGGAATATGAGGAAGAGTGTCCTTTGATTCATATGTAGTTGTATAGGGTTATCATCATTATTGGTATGTGTTCATTCATGCATGCATGTGTCAACTTGAGCGATGGTCCACCATGACTTAAAACTAGACTTGAGTGTTGGTCCACCATGACTTAAAACTAGACTTGATGCGAGAATGCTTAATGTATTTGAAACTCAATGCGGGTACCACATGCATTTAGATGTGTCTAGGTTGAGACATATTAATTGATGGCATTAGTTGCATTAGGAGTAAATGTGCATTTTACTTGATAATTGATAAGTGCCAATGATGTTCATTGTGATTGTAATAATGTGACTTTACTTAATATCTTGTGAGTTGTTGTAATTATGTTATTGTTTTGCCATGAATGTAATATTTATGACATGAGACGATTATGCGTCAATTATGATATGATTATTACTATGCATGATATGAGTATATGTTATACTCGTTATTATGAACTTGAATTATAACTAACTCTCTATTTTGTGTATTTGAATGGTTTGGGTCTAGATTCTTCTCTTGAGGGGTGATCGTGTTGCTTGGAGTTTAGCTTGTGAGATTAGCTTAGCTTGGTAAGGATGAAGAGTAGAAATTCTAGGAACTTTAGAGGTCTAGGATTTGCTCTGATACTTGTAACCTTGCTAGAATTAGTATTTTAGTTCGCTTGATTGAGACTTGTATGGCCTTGCTAATATTTTGATTATGCTATGACTTGAATATTGGAAATGTGTTTTGGATCATGTGGATAGGCCTTGTGGTAGAAGGACCTAATATAAGTTGTAATATGGTTTATAACTTTGATATTTTGAATTTTATTAAGTATTTTGAGTAATGACTTATGAATTATTTATTGATGCTTCCGTTGCTATTTGAAATGAATGCATGCATGTTCATTGACTATTTGGAAAATTATCGCATGTAACGCCTTGATTGATGTATGATTATTGTTATTATATATATATATATATATATATTGAGTGTATATCGATTAGGGTATTATAATGACTTCAAATTAATAAACCATAAACAATAACCGGAGGCATGTTGTCACACTGAACTAAGGAATTATCCGCGAATATTGCGCAACTTTCCCAGAGTACAACCGGTTCTTCTCGGTGATAATCATACCGACGCTATCAAGACACAAAAATGTCAATTGAGAAGTAACTCAGGCACTTTATTAAAAAATACTTTATTTCTAAAAGTAAATTAAAAATAAACATGAGATTTTGGGGAATCTATATTCTTAGTACTTGTTCATCTCGTTTCTATCTAAATCATATCCATATGTATACTAACTTATATGTCACCCAAGAAAAGGCTTTTTCCATCATTCAAAACAAAATTAATCCTATTAATTAGTATTACATAACAACGGTTATCATAGTAAAAGGAATTAATTCTTTTGTTAATATGATTAATAAGAGTTAAAAAAGTAATAAGAGATGAGGAGAGTAAATAGTAAGCATAAAATAATTCTTTCAATGTGATAAATAACATTAAGTTGAAATAACTCTAAATAAAGAATTATTAACAAAAATACGTTTTTATATTTTTTCTCATATAAATCATTTGACACACTTAATTTAAAACTTTAGAAATATACTCAAAATTTACAACACCATATAATGATGGGCTCGTTTGTGAATTAATAATTTTTTTAATTTATGTAAATAAATAAGTTTTTATGTATTATATATTATAAGTTTTTAATGTAATTCATGAAAAAACAACTTATAAAGATACAAGTTTTGTTAGCGATCAAGAATATGAATTAACATAAAAATTTATTTATTTACATAAGCAATTTTCATAAATTCAAAAATAAACTAAATCCAAACATGCTCTTAGTACCAAAGTCAAAATCAGCATAAATTATACGAAGGTATTCAAATGTAAAGAAAATAAACCCACATTAATTTTTAGCAAAAGTTTCATCTTAGTTTTATGGGCTGCACGAATAAGCGTGAATTCAGCTTACGTTTTCTCTTTGAAATTTATTTTTTTTAGCTGTAAATTAACTTAAATTATATATTTATACGTGATTTCAATTCACATAAACCCTTAAATTAAAAATTGGATAAATAGACTTATAGCCTCTTTGTAATGTAGGCATGTTTTGTTTTCCCCTTGTAAATTTTTTTTTGTGATTCGCCCCTTGTAATGTTACATTTTTTGGACTCGCCCCTTCGATGCACTTTTTAAATCGGTTATTTTGTTCAAATCGATTTAAAAAGTGCTGTTTTTTAAATTGGTTAATCTGTTCAACCGATTTAAAAAGTGCAAATTTCTTGCAACCAAGGGGGGAAACCAAAAAAATTTACTTTGCAAGGGGCAAGTCACACAAAAATAAATTACAGGGGGGAAAAACAAAACTTGCCTATATTACAGGGGGGTAAAGACATATTTACCCTTAAAAATTTAACCAACACGTACCAATCTGAAACACAAAAAAATAAAAAAAATAAAAACAACGAAGATGAAAAAAATAGAGAAATTCATAGAATCATAGTTCAAATAGCATAAATTTATTAACATGTGTAGTAGAGTCTTGCGAATAAAGACTTGTAATTCAATTTTTTCTTGAGATAAATGACACATTTCTGAGTGTTTGTGGGAGAAAGAAGATGTGAAGATATAAACCGATAGATGGAAAAAGGATTTTTTAGAAAGTGGATTAATTAATAACTCAAATTTTTTAGTCCCTCAACAACAATTCAACATGTTTATCATAGTTCAAATAGCATAAATTTATTAACATATGTAGTAGAGTCTTGCGAAAAAAGACTTGTAATTCAATCTTTTATTGAGATAAATGACACATTTCTGTGTGTTTGTGAGAGAAAGAAGATGTGAAGATATAAACCGATAGATGGAAATAGGATTTTTTAAAAATTGGATTAAATAACTCAAATTTTTTTAGTTCCTCAACAACAATTCAACATGTTTTGGTCTCCTAAATATTTTTCGTTATAACTTTTAGTTCCTGATTTTGAATCAACTGCATCTTTCCCAATCTTCTTCCTAAATCTACAACTTGCTGTCAAACTAGTCTCTGAATCAAACAAAAACATAAAAGAGTCTCAATTGGTCTATGATTGCAAAGTCAGAAACTATTTTGTGTTTTTGTTTGAGTTAGTGATCAATTTGATAGCGAGTTATAGTTTCAGGGTTCCAAATGATTGTTTTCTCTTTAAAAATTTAAATCAACAATTCAGCATATTTTGGTCTCCAAAATATTTAATTATGAATTTTAAGTGTTTGACATTTAAAAAGTCATATTTAATTCATCTTTTGGTAAAAAGTAAATTTTCTAAGAATTTCTTAAAATATTATAACAATAAATACAAAAAAATTATTCAAAAATGTGAACGGTACACATAAGTTGATTTAAAAATACATATCAAAATTGCAATGAAAAACATTTGGGGTATTAAAAATTTGTTGAAATTTTTACATGGAGTAAAAATAAAATTTGAAATATTTAAAGTGATGCAAAAAAAAATTATTTTATTTTTGTTGGCTCAATTTATAAAACTTAAAAT
The DNA here is from genome assembly GCA_954870985.1 of Trifolium fragiferum. Lineage (NCBI taxonomy): Eukaryota > Viridiplantae > Streptophyta > Magnoliopsida > Fabales > Fabaceae > Trifolium > Trifolium fragiferum. The sequence continues at coordinate 21,056,219 of OX940792.1, forward strand.
GTGATGTCTAACCCTTAAAAACAAGAGTTGTGTTATTTTGACATCTTAAAATGGACAACCACTTGACAACTTACTCACAATGCATGTAGTTCGAAACGTAATAAAAAATTAGAAAAATAGATAAATAACATAAATGAAAGTTGTCTACAACTAAATGGTTGTCAAAATATCATTTCTCATAATATACTCAATAGTCCATTAAAAAACACTACTACCTAATAGTATTAATAAGCTTTGCTAGTGCCTACAAAGTGAAGAAGTTACACAAAATGAAGCAATTGTCGTGCATTAACAATTTAACATAGCACAGTTCTTTTCTTTCTCTATCATTGGCGGCGTCACATTCAGCTGATCAACAAACATTTCTCACTCACGCGGTATGTACAATCTTCTCTTTTTCTTACTCAAAAGTTTGTGCTACTCTTTTCTGTTCTAAAGCTATTTTATATTATTATATAGCTTTCAGTTTTCGCACATAAACTGTTTGATAAAAGTTCTAAATACTGATCAGTGATCACTCATAATACTCTTCATAATTTTGCCTCATCACTGTCATAATGGATAATGGGCGATTTAGTTTTAGTTAAATTATTATTAGTTTTCTGATTTTTATCTTCATGCTTATGAATTATGATTAAGTTCTATTTTTTGTTTTTACCCATCCTTTGTGTAATATTTCAAAACTTTCAAGAAGATTACTCCTCCGATCTCAAATATAAGAAAAAATAAAATCATTTTTCAGATTCATTAAATAACTTATGTAATATAGACCAAATACACCAGTTATTCAATAAATTTGAAGAAAAAAAATACTTTAATATTTAAGGCCGGAGGGAGTAATTTTTACAAGGCCTTTGGTTCTTAATTTATTTGATGGTTAAATAGGTAATAGTCAATATACTGAATTTTGTTAGTTTTAGTAGCTTGTGACTTAGGCAAAGTGCAAATAAATGGCACCAAGATGGAAAGGAAAAGATGCAAAATCTAAAAAGGAAGCAGAAGCTGAGGCACTTAAAGAACCCATGTCAAATATTATATCACAACTTCAGTCTTCTTTCGTTCAATCTAATACTTGTGGATTTCTCTCTGATCACTGTGTACACTTAGTAGTACAAGGGGAACAACTTGAACTTCTTAATAAAACATGCTTCGGTCGACCTGTGAAAATTGTTGAAAAGGACATGTACTGGTTTCAATTAACCTTGGAGGAAGCTTTCTACCTATGTTATTTCTCGAAATGTCTCAAGATTAAAGGTGGTGCTGATGCTAGTCCCTTAAATGATGAAGAATTGTGGCGTTACTTCAAGTCCAAGAAAGAATCATTCCCGTGTTTTTACAAGGCGTATTCTCAACTTCGGAGCAAAAACTGGGTAGTGAGGGCAGGGGCTCAGTATGGTGTAGACTTCATTGTCTATCGCCATCATCCGGCTCGCGTGCATTCTGAGTATGGTGTACTTGTTCTATCACATGACAATGATGATGATCTAAAAGGAAGACTAAAAGTATGGTCTGATGTTCATTGCTCAACTCGACTTCTAGGAAGTGTTGCAAAAACGTTATTAGTTTTGTACATTATTAAAAATGGTCACAGTGATGAGTCTCCGTTATGTTTGGCAAACTATACCATTGAAGAACGCACAATATCCAGATGGAGTCCAGAACAATGCCGTGAAAGATCCGTGTAGACATTTCATAGTCTAAACAAAACAGAGAATACTCAATTCATCCGTCCATAATTAAATTTGAAGGTTAGTCTGATACTGCACCTAGCGTTCTTTTACTTTTTGTTTGTTTTCAGTTTTAAGTTTTAACCTTCGGTTGTGTGGTTTGTGGAATCACTTCTTCATTTATTTTAAATTTTGCATACATTGTTTGTGGCTTTCATACATCATATGTTTTCCGAATGAAGTCTAATTGAATGGGTTTGGTCTGGTAAATAACCAAATATGTTGTTTACACCATAGTGAATTTAATTTGTTTGAAGGTTAGTCTCATATTTAATACTACATTGATAAAATTCTCTTGCACAAATTCTATTGCACCAATATATGTGTCCTAATTATGAAAAAATCATTAATCATTTATAGTAGATACTGGAAAACACATAAGACAGCTCCAATTTATTAAGCAAGAAAGAAAAACAATAAGCAACTCCAATTTTGTTTTTGCTTTTGTTATTTTTATATGTTTGAAAAATGACACTAATTAAACCTGCAACAAAGGAAATGTTAGTAACATCATAAAACCCATAAGAAAAATATTATTTGAACACCAATTTTTAAATAAAAATACGACAGTCTATATATCCGTGTCATAGCTCAACCCAAAATTAAGAATCAAGTATAATATAATATAGCTGCTTCTTAAGAAAGAAGGGAGTGACCGCCACTTGTAAGTAAGTGGTACATGAGCTCTTAATTAATTCTTACTACATCTTAAGAGGCGGGCGTATGTGTAACTGGTGTCGACGTTTTTGAGGCAGTAAGTGTGGAATATTTGGCATTGGAATCTGGCGGCGCAGCTAAGGCGATGGCAGTGGCGGTGTTATGTGTCTAGGTTGATGTTGGTTGGGTCCAGAGGGTGGATCGTACATGTTATAAGGCGGTTCAATTTGAAATGGCCGTGGCGGTGGCAGTGGAGGTGACACTGCTATGTATCTAAGTCGATGTTGGTTGGGTGCACGTACGTACTTGAGACCAACTAGTTTTTGTAGATCAGTTGTTGGTGGCTGGTAATTGATTAATCCATCGGGTGGTGCAGACTTATCGTGTAATTGATGATGCTTGGGATTAATATTTTCTGATATGGTAAAAGTGATAAGCGCTAGGAACACAATTAGAATGGATAATAAGTAAGACATCTTTCCACTTTTCCTATTTGTATATACTTCTAGCTTTAGAGTGTAGGTTATACTCCTAGCTTTAGAGTGTAGGTTATTTATATGTTGTAATCACTATGTATGGAAAATTGGCTAGGGAGCGTCTATAAATTTAATAATTTGATAAAGGAAAATGATTGATAGTATGTTTTCAACTTTTTCCACCATATTTGGTCTTTTCCCCCGTAGACTTGACTTTTGGTCTTAGAAAAATGTTAAAGTGTGTTTCGGGACACTTGTTAATTATATTAAAAAAATTCATTTTAAAATTTGTGAATTTAATATCTTTTATTTTAATTATTGATTTGTTTAACAAGTGTCTCATAAACACTATTTAACATGACCCTTCTTATTATTGTAAGGAGTTGGTTAGACAAGTTTGCGTGTTCTCCACTAGTTTAGAAAATGTTAAAGTTTGTACATTGATAAAAATGGTCACCGTGACGAGTCTCCGTTATGTTTGGCAAACTATACCATTGAAGAACGCACAATATCCAGATAGAGTCCAGAACAATGTCGTGAAAGATCCGTATAGACATTTCATAGTCTAAACAAAACAGGAAATACTCAATTCATCCGTAGTTAAATTTGAAGGTTAGTCTTTAATATTATACCTAGCGTTCTTTTACTTTTTGTTTGTTTTCAGTTTTAACTTTCTGTTGTGTGGTTTGTGAAATCACTTCTTCATTTATTTTAAATTTTGCATACAATGTTTGTGGCTTTCATAAATCATAAGTTCTTCACAATGAAGAGTTTATTTAAGACATTATAAAAATATATCTTACACAAATTTTATTCCACCATATAGAGCACATGGAATATTATTCTAGTAGAAAGAACAAATAGGAAGCAATAGTAGACAGAGACAACTCCAATTTCATATAGCAGCAGTTATAGCAAACACTATTTACTTAAAGAACTCCATGACCCAGAAATTACGGACAAAACATTCAAATCTGATGCCACTAAATCCAACTTTAGTTGCCAAATCAATGAATTCTTGCTTAGTTCGCTCTTTTCCTCCTGGGTTTTGAGTCATCATCAGAACATCCAATTGGGAAGTATACTTTGCATCATGACCATTCTCAGGCACAATAGGAATATGTGCCTCTAAAACAATCACCTTCCCATCATTTGGGATAGCATCATAACAATTCTTCAAAAGCTTTAAGCAGTGTTCATCACTCCAATCATGGAGTATCCACTATAAAATATAGTCAAAACTGTAGTGAGTAACTTGAGTACCTATTTTTTAAGAATTGGTACTTAATAGGCACTTCCATTGGAGCAAAACACAAATGAGTATCAAATAAGTATTAGTGCTACAATAATTAATGGTACCTATATTGTTTTTATGGGACCCATTTTACAATAATGTATAGTTATTCTTATTGGTGAAATGTGTTATTTGTTGGATCCATTTAGAACTTTTTAAGAATTGTTGGATTGGAGGGATTTAATGCTTATTAGGTACTAATATTAAAAAATTATAAATTAATGATGAGTATATGTGGAGTCCAATTAAGTACTAAAAAAAAGAGAGCTCCATTGTGAAAATTATAATGCTTATAGTCTAATTACAAAATTATAACTTTCTCCACATTAATTAAGAAATTATAATGATACTTTTATAACTTTCTTGAAGACCACTCTCATCTGAATTTGTTAATCCGAATGAGGTTTTTTCTTCATCCGAATTGATAAATCTATATGAGAGCAGTTTTAAGAATTATGAAAATGAGAAAAGAAGCTCTCCAGAAATTAAGAAACGTTGCAATCCACAATTTAGCTCAATATGTTGTTATTGACAAGCCTAGCCATATTTGTATATTAGAGACTACTCTTAATGATTGTCTCATTTTATCGTGTATCTAATTCAGCATTTTTAAAATAATAATTCACTTAAATAAATAAAAAAAACTCATATTCACTTACCTTCATAAAGATAGCATTTCCTTTAGGCACACTTTCAAACATATTTCCACCAACGTGTTCAACTCCTGCCAGCATGAAGTAGTTTTTTCAATTAGACAATTTTATATTTTTTGAAAACTCTATCCTAAAATTGTATTAGATATAGTATTCAATATCCAATCATTTGAGACCACGTTATGTGGGAAAATCTGAGTTTAAACTTCGACCTCTGTATATTGCAATATATCTATCAACCGAATTATGTTATAGCTCATGGAAAACATTTTATTTTATATTTAAAAGTGAATTTATATTAAAGATTTCTTTTATATATATAATAGAGAACATTTAAATGGCCATACCAGGATATGAAGGTGCATGTTGAATGACATGAGGTAAGTCGAAATTGATACCCTCTATTTGTGGATATTTAGTTGTGATCAAGTTAATGTTGACCCCAAGACCACCTCCAACATCCACAAGCCTTTTTATGTCATTGAAACCTTTATAAGACTCAAGAACCTTCTTCATAACTATATTCGTATGATTGATCATAGCTTTATTGAAAACTTGGTTGAACCTTGAGTCCAAGCTTGGATATTCAAAGGCATGTGTGCCATGAACTCTGTCGAATGGAACACCTCCTTCTCGAATTGCATTATTAAGCTCGGGCCTAAGAATGAATAAACAATTTTGTATCTAATTACTTTCTTAATTAATGAAGAAAGGAACCGTTGAGATTGAAGAAAAAAACTCAATTGGAAGGCTTATCTAGCTAATTGTTTCTTTTTGCAATGATGGACAATCTATTTTATAAGCAATTAGAAATGTTTGAAAAATTGATAGGAATTTTTTATGTACCTTGACAAATTGAAAGGTTGATCGAAATTTGTTTCTAAAAGTTTTCGGTTTTTTTTGGGGGAAAAAGTTTAGAAATTTATTTCGTTAAAAATGATCTTTTGTTAGAAAGAATACCTAAATTTTTCTAACATTTTTTCAAAAAATGTTTCCAATTTTCTATTTTGAAACTTAAAAAGACAGTTTCTTTTGCCTCTATCCAATTTCTCGTGCCCCCTATGAATTTAACAAAATACCCTGTCCACTACTAAAGTAGTATATACATCCCAAATACTCCCTACCAGATTTTTTTATGAGGTCCTCTACTTAAATAGCAGACAACATTTATAAAATTTCTCAAAAATTTATTATTGCCGACCGTAGGATGCGCGAGAAGTTAATAGAATAGCCAAAGAAGCTCTAAAAAAACAATCAATTTTTTCTCAAAAAAGTTCCAACTTTTATGAAAACAATTAAAACGTGACCTTATTTAGGCCCACAAAAAATGAAAGGGCTCATAATTGGGGGCCACAAAAATCATGTTTCAATAGGGAAAATTGCTCTATAGACACATAGACTACATCACCAAGTATTATTCTTTTGGTATTGTTATGAAACTGAACATAATTTTTTATTTCTGTGTTCACATTGTATTGCAATTTTATTAACCAAACGCAATAGACAAGACTCTAAAGTCTAAGGTAATACAATCAAAGGTAATATATTAGAGAAAGTCAATGGCATATCTTCAAGTTCTCACTGACGTTGAACCAAAAAGGGGAAAAAGTTCTTGATACAGTTTTATCCCAGTGAAAGAGTGTCAAAATTAAAAAATGCTTTGACATTTTTACTAAAAAAAAGAAAAATCAATCCTAGGTTCCAAAATTAAAAAAAAAAATAAAAAATTGCACTTTAAAACTTACGTTTCAAAATAACTCATTTCAGATCTTAGGTTCTGAAATGCTCTAGAGGTAAATACGTCAGATTTGAGAGCCTAAGAGATCATAAGAACAAAATTCTTCAATGGAAGACTTAGGGTCTGTTTGGCCTGACTTTAGAATAAAAGTTGGGTCAAACACATTTTTAATAAAGCTCTTAGCCATAAAAAGTAACTTTTTTTCAATGTTCAAAATTGAATAAAAAGTGCTTTTAAGAGAAGAAGTTGAAACCTACTTTTAGGGAAAAAGTGGTTTTTTTTTTTTTAAAGTTTATTTTTATTTCATTATTATCCGTTATTATTATCTTTTTTTAAGTTTGTTTTAATTTCAATATTATTAGATGTTATTATCTTTTTTTAAGTTTGTTATTATCTTTAATAAATTTAGTTTAATCTAATTTGGAGCTAAAAAAAAATAATTACCAAACAACTTTAGATTTTTTTTCGAAAGCTCTTATTTTCACTTTTAACTTTCAAGCAGCTTCTAAGACCTAAAAAAGCCAGGGCAAACGGGTCATTATATTTAGAGGACTTAATTGGTAGAGTCAAAAGTTAATATAATTGATTTCTTGGCTGATTAAAAAAATAAGTGAACTTGGTAATATTTTTTAACAACAAAAAAACTAAAAACCATAAAAGTCAAATAAAATCATCTTTAGAAATTACAATACAATACATAAAAGTCTTTATTATTTTAATATCACAATGCTTTTTATAACTTGTAAAAACCTTGATAAAAAATCATTGAATTTGTGTTCACCCTTTAAAATTTCCAATTGTCCTAATTGAATACACAAAGAAAACTTTATACACTTCAGTCATTATGATAAGCTAAATAAAATATTTGAAATACTTATGTATATTAAGTACTCTCATTTTTATTAACCATATAATAATCTCTCAATAGAATCAATGACTATATAGAGATCTCTTATTCATATATGATCAAATAAGATTTTACTTCAAAGTCATGGAACTCCAATTTCATTAAAACCAACACACACACATTCAATGATAAAAAAGAACAATGATTTCAAAAATAAGAAAGAATAAAAAAGAACATGGAGATGAACTTACCAGCTAGCTAAGAAAACCTTATCTTGAATCAAAGACATCAATGGCCCTAATGAAACACCATCAGAATTAGGAGCAAAGAATTTAGCAACAGGAGCCATACTATAAAGTCTATGAAAGAATCCAAGTTTTTCTTGATCTTGAAAAACCAAACATTTCAATACATCATGTGAGGCAAGAAGAGCAAGAATGCGATCCAACATTTTGGGAGCATCCGGATTATTACATGAAAGACGGGCCGCAATCTCTTCGGCCGATAGTTGAGCTCCTTTACCGGCTTTTAGCAACACATCGAAAACGCCAAGCTCAGCTGCAGATTGAAGTGCCATTGAGAGCACACTAGAGTTGCAAAGTTGTATAGCATATGAGAAACTTTCTTCATCTTCTAATTCTTGTGCTTCTTTTTTCTCTTCACTACTCTTATCACCAAAATCTATCACATCAGAAGGGTTGGCCATTGATCTGAACTTGATTATAAAAGTTATAAATGTTTCTAGTTATAAATGTTTCTAAGTTCTAAGGTTAGGTGAGGGTGACTTATACTAATAGTTTATATGTAGTTGACTGGTTGATTCCTTTTCCAGTTGTCAGACAATAATTAATAAAGAAACAGCATGAGACATTCGTTAGTTTAGGACGGGACTTATTGATAGACCGATCAAATGATATGTATTTGACTGTGTTCTTTTTGTCCGGGTTGAATACGATATATACTTATCTTACCGGTGTTGATATGGTAAAGTATCTCTTGTACTATTTCTTTTCATCAATAAAATTGTTTGCCGTTAAAAAAAAAACAGCACGAGACATGCCAAATACTCATCCTTTTTAAATTGAGTGTATTTTAGTTATAAAAAAAAATTGTTAAAAAATGAATGTTATTTATTCAATATAGAATTATTAATTTTCTTCCTAATATTGTATTTTCTAATTAATTGAGTCTATATTCTAAAACATTACATCAATAGTAAATAGTTTAGTAGTAAAATTTTCAATTTGATTTGAATGATATTTGAGCTGCTTTTTTTTTTTTAAAAAAATGTTTATTAAAATTCAGTTTGTTTTTATTATTCCTTGTGTTTGTGCTTCACAATTGATGCCCGTGGCGGTGTTGGTGGTATTTTAGAGACGGTATGTGATAAATTATATTATTGCAGAATTTAGAGTTAGAAAATATTTTTGGGGCTGAATATTCTTATATTTATCTTATACAAAATGGTTCTCATACACTGAATATATATATAGCATCAATAGTGATTGTTACAATTATCAAAGAGTCACCACGATTAAGTGCTTAATTCATAATTAAATACTTCACTAAGCACTGAGTGCTTCCACTAACAACAATGACAATTTACTCCTATAACTCTTCACTTACACTAAATAATTTTCACTATCTTAACATATTCAATCAGCACATTAACTAACAGGCGACGATACCGCTTTGCTAGCAACCTTCCATTGTCTTCTCCATCTTCAAATAGTGTTGTCAGTCGGCTATAGCGACACCCACGACTAGACACAACCACTAACTGTTGTGGTATAGTTCGGCGAGCCCAACAATACTATTCTCGTTGTCAATCGCCACCGTACACATAGCCACGCCCACAAGCAACCACCACCACCACAACCAACCATTGAGAATAGTTCAGCGAAGTCGACAATGCTTTTCCTATCACTACATTTCTTGCAAGTGAGTGCCATATATGCGCAACACGCCCAAATCCACGCATGAGCTTCTCTCTTGCTATTGTTTCCAGCAACAGCTATTGTAGGACGCCCTCTGCGACATTCCGAGAAGCTTTTCAACTTTTTGATGATTTTCTAGTAATCTTTTCGCTTTCACCTAAATTGTCTAGCACAAGATCAGCTCTTGCCTCCATAAACACGACATTATTGTAAAACTTAGTTTCAATCGTTTTTTGAAAAAATGTTTAATCTAATGTAACAAACCTGTCGGCCGGATTGGATTGGGGTTGACCAATATTCGAACCACATATGAAAATTTAAATTGGGTAAATCCACTAATTTTCGAGTTGGATTGAATAGTGGATTAAACATTATTTTTTGAAAAAATTAAATAACTAAATGGTGAATAATAAAAATATATCATTCATTGTATTTTCCTAAAAAAGTAGTATAATATATCTTCACTATTAAAAATGATCACTCATTTTGTTCAGGTAAATCCACTAATTTTCTAGTTGGATAGTGAGTTATCGAAATGATTTTTTAAGTTTTTTAATATTAAATAACTAAACGATGAATTATCATTTTTTTATATAAATTTTACTCGATATTTTTATTTTATTAAAAAATAACGTAAAATAATTTTACTATAAAAAATATTTAACTATCAAATGACAAAACCTTTAGTATTTTTATAATAAAATATAACACTAGTGGGTCGGCCATTTTTTGGATTGAGTCCAATTTTACTCGAAATCCAATTTTTTATGGATTTTCAATTTTAAAATCCACATTCACTCAATTATACAACCCAACTCATTTTTTGAAGTTAATTGGGTTAATTTGGCCAATTTGGCCGGATCAACTGAATTTGTCCAATCTATAATCATCCATAGTTTAAATACATAATTTTACATATTTAATTTGAGCTAATAAACCAAATCGAGTTCGAATTATCAAGTCGAACCAAGTTATTTGTGACTTTGAATTAAGCCAAATTTAAGTTTAAAAAAAATTCTTGACGAACTCAAAATTTCAAATTTAGCTATCTATTTTTTTTTTAAGTAGTCTAAGAACTAAAAATTCTATCTTTAAAAGCTAATCCATTTTTTATCGAGTTGATCCAAGCTGAATCAAAATTCAACTTAATTAACTCGGCTTATTTTCATCCTAATCTAGCATAAACAGACAAATATGAAAATTAAATGTCTCGTGCAGTTTAGTCAAAAAAGATCACCTCAAAAATTTTCCTCAAGCAAAATGTGTTGAACACAATTTTATTTATTTGTATAGTGTCTCCGGGACACTTGTTAAGTATATTTACAAAAGAAAATAAAATGAAAGTTAATATTTAAAAGTTGATTTTTTATAATTTCAAAATATTAAATACACAAATTACAAAAAAAATCCTAATTAACAAACTTAACTAAAAGCATCTCCAATAAGAGTATCATAGAGAGTATCATAGACTAATAATTCGTATCTTATTTTCTTTATCATTGGAGTTTCATGACGTGGCATAGAAGATATCAAAATTGATGATACCGGTACCTTATTTAAGGCATCGTATCATCAATTTAATGTTACCTTTTTTTGTATATCGAATTAAATAGAATTAATAATTTGTTAATAATGTATGATACCTAGAGTGGTATCATCATTGGAGCAAAACACATATGAGTTGCATAGATACTATATGACATTGTCGGGACCACTTTTTAATAATGTATATGATACCCAAAGCGATATCACCATTGAAGATGCTCTAATGTCCTATGCTCCGCACTGTTTAGCATTTTCCTTAAGTTGTATACTTACATCACGAGGTTGGTGTATAATTTGTGGCTATGAGCTACTTGCTGCAATCAAAGAAGAATATCCGCAATAGAGGTGGGAATAGATGTGGCTATAATTTGAACGAAATATTAATGATAATGTAAACTCCCACAACACCACCACACTGTAATTGTTATGTGATCTTCAATCATATGTACACTACGACCGCATTTTAGTCGTGACATAAAACATTAGATAACACATCTATAGTACCACTTGAGTCGTGTTCAAATTCTCTCACAAATAATTTAGTGGCATTAATGTGTGGAAGTAGAACAAACTTAGTTGAAAAATGAAAGGATAAAATATGAGGTTTTAGATTTAAAAATAGGGGTGGCAAAGCGGGCAAGCCCTCTCCGTTTAGGCCCGGCCCACTTAAACCCACCTAAAAATGAGATAAGACGAGCTGAGTCAACTTAGTTGACTGAGTCTAAAATCACAGTCAACCCCTTTTATTGGCGGATAAGCGAGTAGACGGCCGGCCCGTCAATTATTATTTTTATTTTGACACTTTATTAAAAAATGCTAATATTATTTATAAAAAATATAAATAAAAAAATTTATGAGAAAAAAACTAATTTATGAGATAAATCAAACATAAGCGCAGCATCAAATCAACACATATAACAATATAGTTAACAAATTCAACATAATTATAAATCCAAAAACAAATATCAAAATAAATCCAACATTACAAATCCAAAAATCTCAAAATAAATCCAACATTACAAATCTCAAAGAAAAAATAATATCATTGTTCATAATATGTAATAAGAGAATAATATGTAATAATTCCACCGTATCAGAATGTGATGTTGGTTAATAGAATATGTTGGTTTTTTTTTTTTTAAATTATCCCTTGTAATGTTTTTTTTTAGTGTATTGTACCCGCTGCCGAATTATTTTTTTCAACGCAAGGAGGTAAAATACACTATGAAAAAAAAATTATAGGGGGGCAAATCTAAAAAAATAAAATAAGGAAAATGCTAAACAGTGCACCCGGTGCACTAGTTAAGCAAGTTTTTATGAAAAATTTTTCTTGGAAACTGTGTATTCAATGCTTTGAAAGTATAAAAAGTTCTTTTATCTCTATTACTTTTATCTTTTATTTCCATTTTTAGCATGCTTAACAAGTGCAACGGGTGCACTGTTTAGCATGACCCAAAAAAAAAAATTACAGGGGTAAAACAAAATTTGCTTATTTTGCAAGGGGTAAAGATCTATTAACCCTAGAATAAAATAGTAACTTACACTGAAATTTGGGGGGAGTGGGGGAATATAATAGGTGATGTATTTTATTGGATTGAGTCATCTTATTTTATTCTTTACCTAAAAAAAAGATAAATTTTATATTGTTATGGCGAGGTATCTTATTGGATTGAGTCATCTTATTGTTATCGGACCAACTAGAGGTGTCGAGCTCAAAAATTAGGCTCAGCCCGCCAAAAATGGCGAGGTAAACGAGCCGGTCCGGCGGATTGAGTCCAATTTACCACCCCTACTTAAAAATATTGATGTGTGAATTGAAAAAAGTGAGAGAAATCTCACATTGAAAAGAACACACACTTTATTATTGTTTATATATCTAAGATGACTACTTGGTGCGTGCCCTAAAGGATACCCCATTTTGTGAACGACAGACCCCGAAGCACCTCTCTTGACCATCACACGCGTCACCGCCGTCGGGCCGGGCTTGGTGATGCATTATATTTGGGATCACAAAAATTACTTATTTTAATTAACTAATGCATTTAAAGAGTCATTAAATGTCTATTAGTTTCCATTAGTTTCACATGTTTTTCACGTGTTAAAGTCCAAGTCTACAACAAGTTTGTTTCCTCAATCAAAGCTTTCGCTCCAATCTAGTCGGTTTCGATTTGTTTATATCGGATTTCCTTTGCCTTTATTCGTTCCACAATCTAATTGACTCCCACTTTCTTCTCCTTTTCAGTTCGTGACTTCTTCTATATATAGAGGACCTCACTCTTCAGTTTTGCTTGTTGAATTTCTTTCTCTTCTCCCTTTCTCTCTTCACCTTGAAATTTTTATTTTATTTCATTTTTTTGTTTCAAATATTCGAAACAATATAGTTGTACCGTTATAGATTGATATTGTTGTATCAATTCGGGTTATATTTTCCTATTACCCAAGAAGGTGTTGATCTGCAACTCAGCCAATAACTCTTTCAGTTCCATTTTTTCAAAAGACGTTTTCAGGTTACAAAAACAACAATATTTATGGAGGAAACTTTAACTTTGCTACTGTAGATAAACTTTGCTATTGTTCTCGAATCTTACTTTTAAATTACACCGACTATTTAGTCATTTTTATTATGCGACAAGCAAACAGTAATGCTTATGCTATTGCGAGTAGCTTTATTCCATAATTCTTACGTTTACTTTGATATTATTTCATATTGTGTTATTTCTATTATTATGAATGAAATGGCATAAGTTTGCTTGTGTCAAAAACAATCCATTAAAAATTATAAAATAAAATAAAAACAAATCAATTAAAAAAACACTACCTGATATTAATAAGCTTTGCTAGTGCTTACAAAAGAAAGAAGTTAAAATAAGAAAGAAGAAAAAAAGATTGCACAAATGGACCAAACGATGCATTGTCTAGTGCTTATTTGAGTTTCAAGATGAAAAATAAATATGCACGGAATGGAACAAAAATGAAGCAATTGTCGTGCATTATCATTGGCGACACTTTCAGCTGATCAACAACATCTCTCACTCTGGCGGTATGCACAACAATCTTCTCTTTTTCTTACTCAATTATTAGCGTCACCACCATTTTGTGTTTCATTTCTGTTTTAAAGCTGTTTTATATTACTATATGCCTTTTAGTCTTTGCACATAAACTGTTTGATAAAAGTTCTAAATAGTGATCACTCATGATACTCTTCATAATTTGGCCTCATCACACATGATGGATGGGCATTTTAGTTTTAGTTAAATTGCTATTAGTTTTTTGATTTTTGTCTTCAGGTTTATGTATTATCATTAACTTCTATTTTTTGTTTTTAATCAATCCTTTGTGTAATATTTGAATACTTTCAAGGAGATTACCAGTGGCGGAGCCAGGAATAATATTAAGCCTTGGCGCAATTTTAACCGTAAATGCATAAATATTTATTGGTTTAAGGTTTTCGGATCGGGATTCAACTAGATCGGACAGTTTTTAATTAATAATATATGTATATTATTTATATACTGATATTATAATAAAAGTAATTAATTTTAAGAATTTAATCTAAATATTTGATTCATAATAACTAGATAAGTAAACGTTATAAACTCCCCACAATATGAAAGAAAGTAGAGTTACAACATATTTGAGATTAACACAAAAGCAATGAACCCAGTACCTCTGCATACCATACCAAATGCAAAACCATTGGGCCATCACGTGTCCGTTGTTTTAAAATTAGCTCGAATAATATAAGTACTCAAAACGCGCGTCTGTAATTTACTGTTCATCGTATTCAACCTCTCACCAACCCCTCAAAAAATCGTTTTTTCCATTTTTTCACCAAATTGAACATGTAAATATACTATTTTGCTCAGAATTTCATCAATATTATGAATATACACTTAAATTTCACTAATTCTTACTCAAACATTCGAACTTTTAGATTAAAATAAGAACCCTAAATATATATATAAAAAAAATTTGGATTTGATCGAGCCCGGGCAGGTGCCCAGGCATGCTGGGCGGTGGATCCGCCCCTGGAGATTACTCCTTCAGATCTCAAATATCAGCAGTAATTCATTTTTCAGATTCAATAAATAACTAATGTAATATAGACCATATACATCTGTTATTCAATTAATCTGAAAACAGAATATTTTGTTATATTTGAGATCGGATGAAGTAATACTTATGACGCCTTTTGGGTCTTAATTTAATCAAATGGTTGCATAGATAATAGTGAATATACTGAACTTTTTTAGTTTTAGTAGCTTGTGACTAAGGCAAAGGGCAAATAAATGGCACCAAGATGGAAAGGAAAAGATGCAAAATCTAAAAAGGATGCAGAAGCTGAGGCACTTAAAGAACCCATGTCAAAGATTATATCACAACTTCAGTTTTCTTTGATTCAATCAAATACTTGTGGATTTCTTTCTGATAACTGTGTACACTTAATAGTGCAAGGGGAACAACTTGACCTTCTTGAAAAAGCTACTTTGGTCGACCAGTAAGAATTGTTGACAAAGACATGTAATGGTTTCAATTAACCTTGGAGGAAGCTTTTTACCTATGTTATTTCTTGAAATGCCTCAAGATTAATGGTAATACGAATGCTAGTCCCTTAAACTATAAAGAGATTTGGAGTTGCTTCAAGTCCAAGAAAGAAGAATTCCCTTGTTTTTACAAGGCTTATTCTCACCTTCAGAGCAAAAAATGGGTTGTGAGGTCAGAGGCTCAATATGGTGCATTCTGAGTATGGTGTACTTGCTCTGTCACATGACAATGATTATGATCTAAATGGAAGATTAAAAGTATGGTCTGATATTCATTGCTCAACTCGACTTCTAGGAAATGTTGCAAAATTTTTATTAGTTTTTTACATTAATAAAAATGGTCACAGTGATGATGATGAGTATCCATTATGTTTGGAAAACTATACCATTGAAGAACGCACAATATCCAGATGGAGTCCAGAACAATGCCATGAAAGATCCGTAAAGACATTTCATAGTCTAAACAAAACAGAAAATAGTCAACATCCATAATTAAATTTGAAGGTTAGTCTTTGATATTACCTAGCGGTCTTTTACTTTTTGTTTGTTTTCAGTTTTAACCTTCGGTTGTATGGTTTGTGAAATCACTTCTTCATTTATGTTAAATTTTGCATACAATGTTTGTGGCTTTCTGTTAACACCAAAATTAATTTCATCGTAAACACTTTCATACATCATGATTTCTTCACAGTGAAATCTAAAGGGTTTGGTAATTTTGCGGTCATATTTAAGACATTATAAAAATCTCTTTTACACAAATTTTATTCCACCATATAGAACACATGGAATATTATTCTAGTAGAAAAATTCTAGTAGAAAAAGAACAAATAAGAAGCAATAGGAGACAGACAATTCCAATTTCATAAAGCAGTAGTAGCAAACACTCTTTACTTAAAGAACTCCATGACCCAGAAGTTACGGACAAAACATTCAAATCTGATGCCACTAAATCCGACTGTAGTTGCCAAATTAATGAATTCTTGCTTAGTTCGCTCTTTTCCTCCTGGGTTTTGAGTCATCATTACAACATCCAATTGGGAAGTATTCTTTGCAGCATGACCATTCCCAGGCACAATAGGAATAATTGCCTCTAAAACAACCACCTTCCCATCATAACAATTCTTCAAAAGCTTTAAGCAGTGTTCATCACTCCAATCATGAAGTATCCACTATAAAATTTAGTGAAACTGTATTCAATAACTTTTTAACACTTGAATAATGGGAATGTGAATGTTATCAAACTGTAATCAATAAATTTATATGATTTGTTGAGGGACTGACTAATGGAATACGAATACCTAGTAGATTCTTCAAATGTTTTTGGCATCTTATAGTCCCAATTCATCTTATAATTCAACTACTTACTCAAATAAAAATCAAACTCACTCACCTTCATAAAGATAGCATCTCCTTTAGGCACACTTTCAAACATATTTCCACCAACGTGTTCAACTCCTGCCAACATGAAGTTTTTTCAATTAGCCATTTTTATTTTTATTTTGAAAACTCTCCTATCCTATCATTTTATTAGATATAGTATTTAATATCCAATCATTTGAGACCACGTTATATGTGGGAAAATGAAAATTTGAGTTTAAACTTCGAGCTCTGATCATCGGAAACATTTTATTTTATATTTAAAAGTGAATTTAGATATCACTTTAACTTTCTGAGTATTAGATAATTCTTTTTTATATTTTTTTAAAAAAAAATCCTTGAGGATGAAGTGACAAAAGTGAATTGTTATATCCCTATCAACTGGGTTATATCATAGCTCATGAGAATTGTTATATTTTATATTTAAAATTGAATTTAAATATCACTTAAACTCTGAGAGTATTGAAGAATTCTAATTCATATATAGTAAAAAAATCCTTGAGGATCATAAACAACATTTAAAAGGTCATACCAGGATACAAAGGTGCATGTTGAATGACATGAGGCAAGTCGAAATTGATACCCTCTAATTGAGGATATTTAGTTGTGATCAAGTTAATGTTGACCCCAAGACCACCTCCAACATCCACAAGCTTTTTTATGTCATTGAAACCTTTATACGACTCAAGAACCTTCTTCATAACTATATTCGTATGATTGATCATAGCTTTATTGAAAACTTGGTTGAACCTTGAATCCATGCTTGGATATTCAAAGGCATGTGTGCCATGAACCCTATTGAATGGAACACCTCCTTCTCGAATTGCATTACTAAGCTCGGACCCAAGAATGAATAAACAGTTTTGTATCTAATTACTTTCTTTAATCAATGAAGAAACTAACTGTTGAGATTGAAAAACACTCATTGGAAGGCTTATCTAGCTAATTGTTTCTTGTTGCAATGATGGACCAACTATTTTATAAGCTGATAAAGTTTGAAAAATTGATTGGAATTTATATGTACCTTGAAGAATTGAAAGGTTGATTGAAATTTGTTTTGAAAAGTTTTTGGATTATTTTTGTGTGAAAAGTTTTGAAATTTTTTTGGGAAAAATTGTTCTTTGGTATGAACTAAAGTAGAAGAGCAAGTGAATAGAGAAAGAAAGGACTAAAGTATATTGTATTATGTCTTTCAAGGGAGTCTTTGCATTGTAACATAGGCTGTTTTTATAGGACAATATTGGGCCAATGATATGGGCCAAAGTCTAATGGACATTCACTATAATTATTCATAACATTCCCCCTTAAATGTCCGCGAAGGATATGCCTCATTAAAATCTTCCTAGAAAAAAAATCCAGTGGAAAAAAATTGAGAATGGATTCTCTCAAGTGTAATTTTCACTTGAGAGAATAAAGTATGATCTTATACCATTTAATAGGAGAGAGAAACATGAATATAATAAAATTTTAATGGTATAAGATCACACTTTATTCTCTCAAGTGAAAATTACACTTGAGAGAATTCATTCTCGAAAAAATTATAGTGAAGAAAAAAGAGTACAATATCCTTTTGTGAGAATTACATGACATGATTATTTCTCCCCCTCAACTAGACAATTCTCTCTGAGACGACGAAGACCAATCCCTTTTACTAGTTTCTCAAAAACTCTAAGTGGAAGTGACTTCGTGAAAAGGTCTACAAGATTATCACATGAAAGGATTTGTTGAATGTTTATCTTGCCATTCTTCTAAAGATCATGTGTGAAAAAGAATTTTGGAGAAATATGTTTAGTTCGGTCTCCTTTGATATACCATTCTTTCAACTAAGCAATGCATGTGGTATTATCTTCATAAATGATAGTTGCATCCATTCTTCCAGAGGATAAACCACAATTCCTTTGTATTTGTTGAGTCAAAGATCTTAACCAAACACATTATCTACTTGCCTCGTGTGGTGCTATAAGTTCGGCATGATTTGTTGATGTTGGTGCTATGGTCTGTTTCACAGATCTGCATGATATGGATGTATATCCACTTATAAACAAATACCATGTTTGTGATCTACCATTGTGAGAATCTGACAAATAACATGCATCTGCATAACCAATTATTTCTAGTTTGGGTACTTTAGGATAAAGTAAGTCTGTATCCATTGTACCTCTAAGGTAACGAAGTATATGTTTGACTCCATTTCAATGTCTTTTTGTAGGTGAAGAACTATCCATTGATAATAAATTGACAGAAAATGATATATCAGGATGTGTATAATTGGCAAGGTACATTAATGTTCCAATTGCACTGAGATATGGTACTTCAGGACCAAGTAGTTCTTCATCCTCTTCTCGAGGTCTGAAAGGATCTTTCTTCACAACTAGTGATCTAACAATTATTGAGGTAGACAATGGATGAGATTTGTCCATATAGAATCACTTTAGCATTTTTGCTATGTACTCTTCTTGATGTATAATAATTTCATTATTCAAATGCTCAATTTGTAATCCTAGATCAACTTTGTTTTTCCCAAGTCTTTCATCTCGAATTCTTTCTTTAAGCAATTTATGGCTTTTGGAAGTTCCTTGGGAGTTCCAATAATATTTATGTCATCAACATAAACTACAATTATTGCAAAATAATTTCCCTGATATTTTCATGAAAATACATGGACAAATGGAGTCATTTTTATACCCCTCCATTAGCAAATATTCACTGAGACGATTATACCACATGTGTCCCGATTGTTTAAGTCCATGGAGGGACTTGTTCAATTTGATCGAATAGTTTTCTCGAGATCCTGGACTATATACATTGGGCAAATTAAATCCTTCAAGGAATTTCATATGAATGTCACTATCGAGTGAGATGTATAAATATGCTGTAACAATATCCAACATGTGCAAGTTTAGCCCTTCATGTGTTATAAGGCTGATTAAGTAGCGAAAAATAGTTGCAACAACTGCAGGTGAATATGTCTCATTAAAGTCAACCTCAGGTCTGTGAGAGAATCCTTGAGCGACGAGTCTCGCTTTGTATCTTGCAATTTCACCATTCTCGTTTCGCTTTCGCACAAAAACCCATTTGTATCCGACAGATTTCATACCTTCAGGTGTTCGGACTACATGTCCAAATATATTTCGCTTGAAAAGAGAGCATAATTCCGCTTCAATTGCATCTTTCCATTTTGGCCAAGTCTCACTTAGTCTACAATCATTAATAGACTATGGTTTGTGATCTTTGTTATCTCTTATCACATTTAGCGCTATATTGTATGCAAAAATATCATCAACATTGACGTCATGTCGCTCCATTGTATTCCATTAGTGACATAATTTATTGAGATCTCTTTATTTTCATAATTTTTAGGTACCTGATCAGTCTTCTAGAACTGAAACATTAATTATGTATGAAGATCTTTTAGAGTTTCTATATCCTCACTTGGATCATCTTTATTTTTTGCTGCCTTTTTTATTCGAAGATTTTTATCTTTTGAACCGACTTGTCTACCACGCTTCAAACGCGGTTGAGACTCATTTGCAATAATAGATTTTCCAACTGGGACGTCCATTTTTATCGGAGCATTAGCAGCTGGTATGTATGATTTTGGAACACTTTTTGGATCAGTAAATGCTTTTGGTAATTGATTTGTTAAGCTTTGCAAATGAATTATCTTTTGAACTTCTAGTTCGCATTGTTTAGTTTGAGGATTAAGATGAGACAATGATAATTCCTTCCAACTGATCCCTTTTTTCCGCTGTTTTGTATCTTGCAACTCCACCATTCTCGTTTCGCTTTCGCACAAAAACTCATTTGTATCCGACTAATTTTATACCTTCAGGTGTTTGGACTACATGTCCAAATACATTTCGCTTGAAAAGAGAGCATAATTTCACTTCAATTGCACCTTTCCATTTTGGCCAAGTCTCACTTAGTCTACAATCATTAATAGACTTTGGTTTGTGATCCTCATTATCTTGTATCACATTTAGCGATATAGTGTATGCAAAATATCATCAACGTTGACTTCATGTCGGTTCATTCTATTCCATTAGTGACATAATTTATTGAGATCTCTTTATTTTCACGATTTGCAGGTACCTGATCAGTTTTCTAGAACTGAAACATTAATTATGTATGAAGACTCTTTTAGAGTTTCTACATCCTCACTTGGATCATCTTTAGTTTTTGCTCCCTTTTTTATTCGAAGATTTTTATCTTTGGAACCGACTGGTCTACCATGCTTCAAATGCGGTTGAGACTCATTTGCAATAATAGATTTTCCAATTGGGACATCCATTTTTATCAGAGCATTAGCAGTTAGTATGTATGCTTTTGTATCACTTTTTGATCAGTAAATGCTTTTGGTAATTGATTTAATAAGCTTTGCAAATGAATTTTCTTTTGAACTTCTAGTTCGCATTGTTTAGTTCAAGGATCAAGATGAGACAATGATAATTCTTTCCAATTGATCCCTTTTTCCGCTGCTTACTCTCTCCCCTTAATGTTGGAAAATTTGTTTCAGCAAAATAACAATCAGCAAATCGAGCTGTAAATAAATCTCCTGTTGTTGGTTCAAGATATTTTATATGGATGGAGATTCATAGGCAACATATATTCCTAACCTTCTTGGAGGAACCATCATAGTGCGCTGCAGCGGAGAAATTGGAACATACACTGCGCATCCAAAAACCCTTAGATGGGAAATATATGGTTCTCGACCAAAAACCGATTTTAAAGGGGAAGAGTCATGATAACTTGTTGACCTAATGCGAATCAATGAGAAGTGGTCTTGCAATTAACTGTATATGCTTGATAAAAGATTTAGCAAGTCCATTTTGTGTATGAACATGTGCCATAGGATGTTCAATGTCAATTCCAATAGACATCAATACTCATTAAATGCTTGAGATGAAAACTCAACAACAGTATCAAGACGTATTTTCTTGACAGGATAATCAGGGAAGTGAGCTCTTATTCGAATTAATTGAGCTAACAATCTCGGAAATGCTTGGTTGCGAGTTGACAACAGACAAACATGTGACCATTTAGTTGATGCATCAATTAAAACCATAAAATATCTAAATGGTCCACATGGTGGGTGTATTGACCCACAAATACCACCATGTATACGTTCTAAAAAATTGAGAGATTCACTTACATTTTTTGTTGGTGATGATCTCATTATCAACTTCCCTTATGGAGAAGATGTACATGAGAATTTATTGAACTGAAGAATCTCCTGACTTTTTAATTGATGACCACATGAATTTTCAACTATTTTTCGCATCATTGTAGATCCGGGATGACCCAACCGGTCATGCAAAACAAAAAAATTATCATGATTCGTAAACTTCTAGTTTACGGTTAAATATGTTTCAATTGTACTAATATAGGTGTAGTACAAACCAGAGGAAAATGCAGGTAACTTTCCAATATATCTGTTTTATTGAAATCATGTTTTGTGATACAAAGATATTCAATGACTTCTTTCGTTTGTTGTTTAAAGGTAGTACCCATTTAGACGAATATTTTTAAAACTCAATAAATTTCTTTGAGACTTAGAGGAATATAAGGCATTTTCGATATGTAAATTTGTTCCTCCACATAATGACACATAAGCTCTTATGGAGCCTTCAATTATCTTTGTAGTTCCAAATATTATATTAACATTGGTTTCTCGCTTTACTAAATAAGAAAAATATTTCTTTTTTTTTAAAGAATTGTGTGACTAGTTGCACTATCAGCAAGACCAAGGTCGGCCCAAGCCGAAAGCAAATGAGGCTAGAGCTTTAGACTCCAAAATTTGATGATCACTTTTGCCGCCCTACGAGTTTTTCGTGCGCCCTAATTTTACTCATCCGCTACTTAAATAGCAAATGAGTAAAAATGAGAAATTTGAGAAAAAAAACGCCGTCTGCAACTTAAGTCACAAATGATGTTTGAGTAATTAATATGGCAACAAAAGTAAGCATCCAAAACTTTAGGCTTTTATAAAGGCCTCAAAGTTTGGTAATATATAGTTTGTTCTAAAATTTTATAGAATCTGATTAGTGGTGCAGCGGCTAATAAGAGGCCTCAGTTCATATTAAAGCTCGTAGATTTGAATCCAAATTTTTCTTTTTTCATTTGTTTTTTTCCCCTTTTCTCGGTAATTGTTTTTGGTGTCACACTCATTAGGGATGATCGTATTCGAACCAATCCAAAAGTAAAATTGCAAACTGAATCAATCCAAACCGAAAACCGCATTTAGTTTAAACTGCACGGATCATTTTTTTTCTAAACCGCATGGTTTGGTTTGGTTTGCAGTTTTCATTTTAGAAAATCAAACCATACCAAACCAAACCGCAAAAGTTAATTTAACTATATATTAACTATTAGTAATCACCTTATTACCTAGTCAAACTTAGCAAGCCAAACCCAAGTTAAGTCCATAAAACAGTAAGTTGTCAAAACATATAATTTTACGCGATTCAAAACAATATTATTCATATTAAAAATAAGTTCTTATGTGTGCAATTTATGCATATGCATATTATATCTTGTAAACAATAAAATATATTAAAATTTCCGATGTTTAATTTGTAACATGTTGGTAATATTGTCATATTTTTTCTATCGTGATAAACCGCGATAACCGAACCAAACCTAACCGCATTGGTTTGGTTTGGATGACTTTTTAAAAATCAACCGAACCAAATCAAACCGAACCGCGTGTCATTTTATTTCACGATTAGAATGACTTTTATGCTCAAAACCGAATCAAACTGCACCGCGAACACCCCTAACACCCACTTCTATTAATATTTTCATTTGTGTTACCCCTATTCCATGTAATTGTTTTTGGTTAGCGCCACACCCACTCATGTTTTTTTGGTATAAAACACTCACTTCTTCTACTAATGATAAATAATAACTGCTTGTTTACATGAATGAAATGATTAAATTACTTCTATCTATTTTCTTTTTTAGGAATTCTGACTATTTGCTTACAAAATTATCTACAATAAATTGAGTACAGCTATGCTCCATTTAGTGAAGCTCCTTTTATTCCTTTTCCCTTAAAAAATTAAAGACATGTGGCAGTAATAGATCTGATGGTTAGAATATAAAAACTATATTAAATAATAAAAAAGTAAAAACAAAACAAAAGAGAAATCGCATCATTGCAACCACGAAGTTTCCTTTCCGTCTTCATCACCCTTACCGCCGCAGCCGCCGTTCCTTTCCGTTTGTCACTGGGTGGCGGTTTTCTTCCTCTATTCTCACCCCTCTTTCTATTTTTTTTATTGAGTTTTGTTTTTTCCTTGTTTGAAAGAACATAAATGAGATTTTAGAAATGAAGATTCCGATTAAAAAATTTGGCTATGGAAGAGATAAGAATTTTATAAATTAAAATGTGACCTTATTTAGGCCCACAAAAATGAAAGGGCTCATAATTAAGGGCCACAAAAATCATGTTTCAATAGAGAAAATTGCTTTATAGGCCCTATGTTCTACCACGCCCCAAAAATCCAAAAATATCCTCAATTATGAACTCAGATTTGTTTGTATCCTACATTTTGAAATGAAATTCCACTTTATATTTTAGGATCTTAAAAAACCGGTTTCGAAATATCAGTTCATAAAATGTTAATTTATGAATAAAACGCAATTCATACGCAAAAACATTAATTGTTATAACATTAAAATAAAGCTTTGACATTTTTACTAAAAAAAAAAAAATTCGATCCTAGAATCCAAATTGTAAACAAAATTTTGCTCATTGGCCCACCAAAAAAAAAGTAAAAATTAGATTATTGAAACTTATATATGTATATTAAGTACTCTCGTGTTTTTGTTATAGTAACCATATAATAATCTCTCAATAGAATCAATGGACTATATAGAGAACAATGATTTCATTAAAACCAACATATATATATATATATATATATATATATATATATATATATATATATATATATTCAATCATAAAAAAGAACAATAATTTCAAAAATAAGAAGGAAAAAAAAAGGACAAAGAGATGAACTTACCAGCTAGCTAAGAAAACTTTATCTTGACTCAAAGACATCATTGGTCCTAATGAAACGCCATCAGAATTAGGAACAAAGAATTTAGCAACAGGAGCCATACTATAAAGTCTATGAAAGGATCCAAGTTTTTCTTGATCTTGAAAAACCAAACACTTCAATACATCATGTGAGGCAAGAAGAGCAAGAATGCGATCCAACATTTTGGGAGCATCCGGATTATTACATGAAAGAAGGGCCACAATCTCTTCGGCCGACAGTTGAGCTCCTTTACCGGCTTTTTGCAACACATCGAAAACGCCAAGCTCAGCTGCAGATTGAAGCGCCATTGGGAGCACACTAGAGTTGCAAAGTTGTATAGCATATGAGAAACTTTCTTCATCTTCTAATTCTTGTGCTTCTTTCCTCTCTTCACAACTCTTACCCAATTCTATCACATCAGAAAGGTTGGCCATTGATCTGAACTTGAAAATGCAAACACCCTATTCGGAAAGTGAAAGTTATAAATGTTTCTAAGTTCTAAGGTTAGATGAGAGTACTTATCCTAATAGTTTGCATGTAGCTGACTGGTTGATTCCTTTTCCAGTTGTTTCGCGGAGCTAGGAAAATAAAGTTGGGTGAGCCGCTAAAAAAAATTATACTAAGATATAATTAAATACAAAAATTATATTGCATATAACAATTGAATTTGTAATAGGTACAAAGTTGACCCTTTTTTATGTTAATAATATATATTTTTTATGCTCGCGTAAAAGAAATATCATAAATATGCTCGCGTAAAAGAAAAAGTTGATCATTAAAAAATTATATTTTATATTGTATTACTATTACATATATATACTAAAAAGATAATGATATAATCCAAAATAAATAATATTAATCAAGAGAGAATACTTATTTTTGATTTGTAAAAAATTGTGTTTTATTCACACCAAAAATTAGTGAGGAATATATAATAATGCATATATAAATATGAAAACTTACATTAATTTAGTTGCTTGAGACATTAATTTTGTCTATAGGCATGGATTTGAAACTCACCTTATATAATGAAATTGACTTTTTAAAGAAAAAAATTCACTTAACAGAAATTGATTTTGTTAGAGAAAAACTAGAAAAATTATAAAATGTTCTCAACAGGGATTGAACACACACCCCTCATGTATACATACAGCTCACAACAAACAGACCAATTTCACTTCAATGGCAAATTTTGCATCAACTAATATATGTATCCTAAACGCCTAATTTTATATACATATAGGGTTATAAAAGTAATTTCCAATTTTTGGGTGGGCCGTGGCCCGCTCAGCCACCCCTGGCTCCACCAGTTTGTCTTGTTATTTACTTCATCCTCCCTATCAAATTATAAGTTATTAGTATTTTGGAAAAAAAATTATACTAAATTATAAGTTAGTTTACATTACCTATTAAATGTTTAATGTTAATTTTTTATTATATCTTTAGCTATTTATTACTCTCTCTTTTTTTAATTCTTCAATTTATTTTTTTCAATATCATTAATGTAGAACAATTTTATAAACTAATTAATATTTATTTTTTCCATACAACATTATATTTATGTCTTTAGAAAAGCGGAAAGCCAAATACTAAGGGTCTCTTTGGCCTAACTTATTTTTCAGCTTATGCAAACAACTTATGCAATATAAAGTTTTATGCTATTCTATAAGTTGAAACTAGTGAAAATTGAATTTTTATAAGCTATTTTATCACAAACTACCTTGAAAAACTTATAATAATATATAAAAATTGCATAAGTTGTTCGCATAAGCTCAAAAATAAGCTAGGCCAAACGAGCCCTAAGTGTATGTTTGGTTTCAATTCCGGAGCATCCAGAATTGATTCTAGACGCGTAGAATTGATTCTGACTTGTTTAGTTCCTCAAAAATAGAATTGATTTTGTCTCTAGAATTGATTCTACTTGAAGCTAAAAATCACAGTTTCTGATTCTAAAATTGATTTTTACACTAAAATTTTTGTTCAATTCACTGTTGGTTGAATACATCCAAACATAAACCACTTTGATTTTAAATCAATTTTATAGAATCAATTCTGTCAAAATCAATTTTTTTTCACCGCATAACCAAACATACGCTAATTATGAGAGTTGTTCAAAAAAACAGCATGAGAGTATGAGACATGCCAAATACTCATTCCAATTTCATTTTAGTAATAAAAAAATTGTTTTAAAATGAATATGTTATTTATTTATAATAAACTTAATTATCACCAAATTTCCATAATTATCCTATCCTAATCTACTTTTTAATTTGGTGGTTTATATTATCTTTTGCATTCAAAATTCAAATTAAGCAATAATTAATTTCACAACTTTTGGTGTAGGTTTCACAAACAGCAAGTTTGACTAACATTGGGGTACTTTTTCTTAAGTGATTAAATTTTCTTAGGTGATTAATTTCTTTGCATCAGCTATCATTAGGCTCACCACTACTTCTAAATTACTCCCACACTACTGATTTATTAATGGAAAATGTTAAATAGTGCACAATTTTTTTTTTAAATTGGTCAAGATTATCCATTTTATGGCCCCTTCTCTATGATACTAAGTATTGCTTCATTTAATTTGCTTTATCAATAGGATTACGATTTGACTTTGATCATTATGGATTGGTACCACGCTCTAGTCTTAGGCAGGCAGACCTTATTTTAATAGTGCCTTTTTTTTGTTCGATTAAATGAACAAATACCCGAACCAAAATATGTTATTGCTATGAGAGCTTGCACTACTGTTACAGGAGGTATGTTCCGTACCGATTCTTATAGTATTTTAGGGCGTGGATGAATTAATATTTTAACTTATATAGTATATTTTAACAATATTTTGTACCAAATTCTTAACTATTTTATTTTAAATATTGTTTTACTATAGAATAATATCTAACTCATCAAATATTTAAAAAGTCAATGGACCCCGTGCATTAAAAAAATTGTTTTAAAACATTGGGATAATTAGTAGTTATTTGATAAATATAAAAAATATGGGAAAATATTTTTCGGTAATACATTAAAAAAATTGGATAAATATTTATCATTGATAATGATAATTTATTACAAAAATCATACATGGAATCTATATCATTAATTAATAAGTTAAATTCATTAAGTTTTTTTATTTCTTCTAAATAAATTTTTTAATAATTAGAATATTTTACTTTATATACAATATACACGGGACAATAACTTTAATAAAATAAGTTTATTGATTGAATAAAATTTAAATGAAAGAGCACAATAATTTTACTTATATTTTAACAAAATTTTACAACAATTTTTAAATACTTTATTCTAAAAATATTCTACCCGAAATAGAAGATATGTGTCATTTAGACTAGGGGTGTATGTGAGTCGAATTGAGTTTGATTTAGCCAAAACACGAACCACATATGATACTCTTGATTGGGTAAATCCACTAAATTTCGAGTTGAATTGGGTAGTGGGTTACCCAAATTATTATTTTGTTTTTTAAAATTAAATATTTAAATGATGAATAATAAAAAAAATTCAAAAAAAAAACTCAACCATTGCATTTTGTTAAAAAATAGTTTATCATGTCTTCACTATGAAAAATAACCACACATTTTGGTCGGATAAATCAACTAATTTCCGGATTGAATAGTGGGTTATCCTTTTTTATTTTTTTAATATTAAATGATTAAACGATAAATTATCTTTTTTTTTTGTGAATATTACTAAATCTTTTTATTTTTTTAATAAATACTTATAAAATAATTTCATTATGAAAAATATTTAACTATCGAACAAAAAAAACTTAGTATTTTTATAAAAAAAATTTGCAAAATATAACACTAGTGGATCGGTGGTTTTTTGGGTTGAGTTCGATTTTATTTAAAACCCAATATTTTTATAGTTTTCAACAATATTACATGTCATTCAGTGTTAATTATGTAGAAATTGTTTCTGACTGCTTGACAAAGAGATGGTATGTCTTGACTAACATCGTTACATCACCATTACCTTCCATTGGAGGTAAACCATCTGGAATAGTCTCATAAATAAAATCGGTAAAATCATCTAAGACTTTTTGACCCCTTGATTTAAGCAAACGTTTGTGATTGTATTCATCAGTGTTAACAAAAGTTATGTGAAAGCCTCTAAGGTGAAGAAGCTTTGCTAGTTTGAATAATGGATTGATATGGCCTTGTGCTGGATATGGAATCAACACAGCATGTGGCTTTTTCTCAGCAATGTAACTCATCTTTGTTTAAATTACTTGAAATATGTATGATAAAATTGTTGTGTATGTGCTTGGAAAAAAATGTATAGAAGCCTTTGCTTTTATAGAGACTAGCATGCATATAGAGGGTCCGTTTGAATTAGTTTATTTTTTAGCTTATGCAAATAGTTTATGCAATTTTTATGTATTATTATAAGTTTGTCAAGGTAGTTTACGTTGAAATAACTTATAAAAATACAATTTTCACTAGTTTGAGCTTATAAAATAACATAAAACCTAACTTATATTGCATAAACTGTTTGTATAAGCTCAAAAATAAGTTAATTCAAACGGATCCATAATTACTAACATGTTAGTTTGTCCGCTTTAAATTTTTAATAAAAATAATATATAAATATAGATATCTAAAAATTCAATTATTTGATTGGATAAAAATAATTTAAAATTATATAAAATTCAATTATTTAAATAAATTATTCTTAGAATTGAGAGTTGGGCCCAACTTATCTTACAAAATTGAATTGTAAAGTGAGGATTGTCTTGACTTTATAAACACATATTTAGGCCATCTTACAACTAATTTGAGACTTAACAATCATAAAAAATCTATAAATAAAAGGTTAAATATGTTTTTAGTCGCTACTTTTACGTGAGTTTTGACTTTTAGTCCCTACATTTTTTTAATTACATTTTTAGTCCCTCATATTTTTTCCGTTTGTATTTTTAGTCCCTACCATGAAGTTCTGGTGACTAGGCAAACGGAAAATGCCATGTAAGACGCCACATAGAATGCCACATCAATTAAAGAATCTACGTGGCATTTTTTATGTGGATATGTTTTTACTTCCTACTTTTACGTGAGTTTCCACTTTTAGCCCGGATATTTTTTATTATATTTTTAGTCCCTCACGTTTTCGCCGTTTGCATCTTTAGTCCTTAGTGTCAAGTTTTGGTGATTAGGATAACAAAATATGTCACACGAGACAAAACAGAGGATACTAGGTTAATTAATGAATTTACGTGACCTTTATGATGTGGATTGGACCTAAGGTAAACGGGTTTATTCGGTCCCAAAATGACATATTTAGCTAATTTTGAACATATTCAATTTGATATGTTTATTATAAAACCATCAAAAATAAAATCAACCATACAATTTCATGAAATCATTGTTATAAAATCATTTGTAACAACTTATACATTTATAGTCATACTTGACTAAGTCATTTGAAGCTGAAACTCTTTGTCTTTTATTTATTTATTTATTTATTTTTAATTTCAAAATCAACACATTCCAAAAGAACATGCTCGAGGCCACTTAAAAAATATAACTAACATTACTTTCGTATCGATCCAAAAGAATTTTGAAGTCTCAGCCACAATCATTACATCAGAAGTAAGTATACAAAAAAAACTTTTGATGAGAAGTATATTTGGAGTGGTTGGTCCAAATTCTAAAAGCGTTACAAATTGCATCTTGGAGACCTCCTCAACTTTGAAGTTCAAGAAGATCAATTCCTTATTGCGAGTTGTGACACACACCAAGATAAAGGATAGAAAAAAATACCTAAATGTTTAGGAATTATGATGTTTGTTTTAATTCAGTTTATGTAATATTATGCCTACTTCTAACCTATAACTCAAACTTTTTGGATTGGTAGTTTATTATGAGTACTTTTAAAATGTTTAGCACTTAAGTTGTTATCAGTTGTTTGACTTATGTAAATGACTAATTTAAATTAAGTTCTTTGTTTTTAATTGCTTTTTCACCATTTTATCATTTGCAATATCAGTTTATGTAATATTATGACTACTTCTAACCTATAACTCAAAATCTTTTTATTGGTAGTTTATTAGTCACAGATACTGGATTATTAGTTGAATGGATCATATACCCAACATATCACTACCAAATTTGATCTTTAAATCACTTTTTAATTATTTTGTCTACAAACTCTGAAACTACGATATTATTTGGTTCCCTTCACGCTCATGAATTAGAATTCAATTTTGTGTGTTCAGTGAAAATGTTCCCGTAGACAATCTTTGTGGATACGATACTCTTTCTTATCACTTGTTATAGTTTGATTATGTATACTTACACAACTTTGAACGCAATAGCTACCCCCATATCTTCAACCGTTGATTCAATTACCCTTCATCACTCATAAACAACTTTCAAATGAGAAAAGCTACTGCGGTTTATGGGTTTGAGAAGAAGAAAGAGATCATGAATTCAATTTAGGGATTTAAAATTTTGGAATTTATGTTTTAGTTAGGCCGGGTTAGTTTTGATGCCAGGTAAACTCGTTTGCATTAGGTCCAATCCTTATCATAAAAGCCATATAGATTAATTAAATGACGTGGTATCCTATATGTCATCCTACATGGCATATTCTGTTATCCTAATCATCAAAACTTGACAGTAAGGACTAAAGATGCAAATGGTGAAAACGTGAAGGACTATAAATATTAAAAAAAAAATGTAGGGACTAAAAGTGGAAACTCACGTAAAAGTATGGACTAAAAATATATCAACATAAAAATGCCATGTATGTTCATTAATCTACGTGGCGTTGGCATCCTACATGGCATTTTCCGTTAGCCTAGTCATCAGAATTTGACAGTAGGGATTAAAAATGCAAACGGAAAAAATATAAGGGACTAAAAATATAATTAAAAAAAATGTAGGAACTAAAAGTCGAAACTCACGTAAAAATAAGGACTAAAACCATATTTAACCCTAAATAAAAATAAATCATAAAATAACTAAAAAATGTTGGACCACCAACATTAGTTAATTAAAAGAGGAAATGAAATTTGTTTGGGTGAATTTGTACGCCGTTTGTTTGTATAGATAGAAAAAATAGGAAGGAATTTAATCCTCAAGTAGCTGTAATCCACACAAAGGGTTGATCCATTAATCTATCATCCTTCCAACTAATAAATATTCATCCAACATAAGAAATTCGTTAATTAATCATCACTTATTGTTTATTTAATTATTTATTTTTTTAATAGATTTTTTAAATTTTTGGATAGTAAAATAAATCCATATAAAAGTAAAACAAATAATTTATTGTCAAATAGTTAAAAGACTTGTACATCTATCACTTAGTTGGGTAAAAAATGAGAAAAATAATAATATAATTTTCAATTTTATCTTTGAAAAGAAAAAGAACTGTTAAGATGTCTCGCTGTCAGTGTACTTGCTTAGCCACTCATTCCTCGCTAGCGAATATTGTTGGTTTGCAAGAATTACTTTTCCATTAACATACAATTGTATCCTATCAAGCTCGATACGCGATACGATATCGATATTATAATGATATATTGATACGGAAATTTTTTAAAAAACATCTATTCGATACTGCCGTGATACGTTATTTAAAAATTAAATTTAAAATTAAATATATAAATGCACAATATATAAACATGATTAAAATCAATAATATTAATAATGATAATTGTTTTTGAAAGACAAAAAATTATTATTATTATTATTATAAACGTCAATAGTTCATTATACAAGAACGCGCAAACAAGCCAATAAACTTGCACAAGAGCAAAACAGTTTGAAGCTCAACATACAATAGTCAAAATAAAGATTTAACTGATACTTTTCCGATACGAGTATCGAGACGTATCCGACGCGTATCGGATATTATTTTTTTATTTTAAAATAAAGATTTAACCGATACTTTTCCGACACGAGTATCAGGACTAACTAATCATAGTGATTGTATGCATGGTTGTTAAAATCGCGTGTTAACTCGTAAAATCGGACGATTTTACATTTTTAGGTATAGAAAACGTGTTAAATCGGATGTAAACTCATTTTCTGGTAAACTCGTGAAAAAAATGATTTTACCCTGAGTTAACTCGGTTAAACTCGCTAAAATCGTGTAAACTCACACGGGTTTACATGTATTTGCGAGTTTAACTTTAAAAGTCAAATTTCTTTTTTGGCCAAATTTCTTTTTTTTTTTTGGCCTATTTGTCAAAACAAACAATATTTTCTAACTTTTCTCACTTTCACTTTCAATTAATTTGGTCTTTGGTTGAAATATTGATGATCTTTTATCTTCGGAAGAAGAATTTAATGTTATTGGAGATGAATATAACGATTGAGTTGCATTGTACGAGAATTAAACTCTTGAAAAGAGTAACTCTGGTTGTTTTCATGGATACTTTTAACTTTTTTACTAGTTAGAAACTTATGAATCGTCATAATTCTACAAAAAAAATAAATTATATGAATGTTCTTATTTTGGATTTTTATATTGATTTGTTGCAATTGCCCGCAACTAGAATTGTTGTTTGACGCAGATTGAGTTTGAGCAACAAAGTCTTGAGGTAAGCTATTATTCAAGGTAAGTAAGTCAGCTAATGTATAAATATATGTTAGTAGTAACATAGGTTACCTGTTCAAGAAATCTTTGATCTCAGGCAATTCAGGATCCATAATTAATTTTGTACCACTCCAAGCATTAGATATTGTTAAGTCATAAATTCCTATGAGTTGGAATAAAAATAATGTGTAAGGTTGAAAGATCATTAAGGTAAATGTGCAAAACTTCAAACAGAGGAAGTGAGCCTAAGTAAAACTATGAGCAATAAATAATGTTACCTTGAGCTTCCTTAATTTGGGCATGTTTGAGGACAACAATGACAGGTCCTTTGAGACATAGTTCATTATATTTGTCTCTAAAATCAGTTCCAAATATCCCCCACAAAGCACATGTCAACATGTTCATACTGCACAAAGTATTAAATTTTGAAGTAAGTAGAAATTAAATATTAAACAATGATATATATGTAATGAGGATGAGATTGTTTTACGAAGCATCAGATATAGAGAAGTTAGTCGGGAATTTCTTTGATCCTATATTAAATTTTGGTGGAGCAACTTCATACACTGCTCCGATGACATCTGAAAATTATATAATAGGTTATAGTATAACATGATATTATAAGTGAATAAATGAGGAAGTTAAAAAAAGTACCGAACAATGTACCTATTAAGTGATCATGGTGGTAATTCCCACTTTTAATTTCTGAGAAAGGTTTAAACTTGAGACGATATTGGGGAATAGTAGGAAGTTGTGTTGGAATAATTTCAGTACCTCCATCACCTCCAACAACAACCAAGTTAAACGGATGATCACACAGCTTAACCCTGAAATCATTAGGTTGGACTTTGAAATTTTTCATAATATATGTACTTCCTTCCTTCAGTTTCGGCTCCCACAGTGGACAAAGATCACTTGGTAACAACACTTGAATATTGTCACCCTTGTCATAATGAAAACAATGAAAATCAGTAATGATGTAGCTATAACAAAAGTTCACAAACAAAAAGAATAAGAATATAAATATTTACCTGTTTGTCCAGAATAAGGAACTCAGTGTGTTCCAGCTTTCCAACACCAGTTTTCCATATATCTTCGATACGAACACCCAGTTTCCAGAGTTCTTTTTCATCACTGATGTCTTTGACAAAATCAACAGATCTCGACATTGCAGCGTGTTAAACTGTACGGAAGAACTTGTAAGTAAAAATAAATGGATAAAAACAAAAACAAACTTAAGCTTGTCGAAGAAATTGAGCAAAAATGTATAAAATAGACGGTGAAACCGAAAAAGAACACAATATATGATCAAACGGACTTTATATATTTTGCGTTCATGAAGGTTGTTAGCGTTAAGGTCGCAAAATCATAGATCCAGTTATATTGAACATAGTTAAGCGTTTATAAACTAAAGTGATATCATATGTATACAAATGGTGATCGGTATGAAAAAAAAAATGCAAACTTTTACCTTAAACAAAGAAGAAATTTTGGCGCGCGGTACAAAACTGAAACAGATTAAACATTAAAAAGATATAAGGCGCGTGCGTTATGATGAAACAGTGTAATGAAAAGAACAAAGAAGAAATTTTTTACCTTTACTCACTGAAATATGATGTAGCAATGTGAAGAACTTGTTGGAGGATAGAAGTTGGTATAAGTTGACAGAAAAATGGAAAGAAGAGTATATAGAAATTGGTGTAAGTTGACAGCAAATTTGAAAGTATAAAACTGTTGGTCAAAAGGAAAAGTGAAAAAATCCAATGGATAAAAGGTGGATAAAAGAGTGGTGATCTCTTCAAAAACATACAATAAGGTAATATGCTAAATAATGATAAAACACAAAGGTTAATGTGAATATCCGGAAAATAATCAAAGGCTTTGGGTGAAAAAAGACACATTTTACCCTAAAATTGATTAGGTGTCACGAAATTAAGGATGGGTAATTAAGGAAAATCATATGTATCTTGTTTATATATATATATATGATTACACATCTATCAAACCGCTTGAGACATATTTGTTTAAATCTTCTCACAAATAATTAAAATTTTGACAAAGGATTTTCTGTATAATTTTTTTCACACTTTAGAAAAACTACCTACTGCTATATATACTACGCCCAAAGTAACTAACTGCTAGCCTTCTAAATGCCCCCACGTTCAGAATGCGCATTTCCCACTAACAGAGCTTCGAACTCCTTCAAAAATGTCATCTTCGAATTAGAGCCATATAAGGAGAGGTGGCGTTTTTCAAAAGATTCTGAATCAATCCTCACACTTTTCTATGACTGCGCTGACGTCATAGTCATCATGAGTCTTTTCCAACTGTCACCTCTTTTACCACAACCATCATGATTTCCACTTTTTATGGGCGGCGAGGGTCACGTGTTACCATCAGAAGTTGAAAGGAGCGATTTTCTTTTTTCTTTTTTATTTATTTAATTCGATTCTGAAGCTACCTTATAAATAGGAACCTTCAACTCCTTTATACTCTTTCCACAGTTCATCTTCCTGCGCTAGCTGTTTGGTTTCTTCTGAACTTGACTCCTCAGATTCTCACAAATCGCAAACACACACCTGCAAAGTGGGCGAGTTCATAATATGTAATAATTCCACCGTATCAGAATGTGATGTAAGTTAATAGAATAAAGGGTAAATAGACTTTTACCCCTGTAAAGTGGACGAGTTTTGTTTTACCCCTTGTAATTTTTTTTTTTGTAGTGTATTTTACCCCCTGCCGAATTTTTTTTTTTAACACGGGGGGGGGGGTAAAATACACTACGAAAAAAATAAAAAAACATTATAGGGGGGCAATCTAAGAAAAAATAATTACAGGGGTAAAACCAAACTCGCATACTTTGCAGAGGTAAAGATCTATTAACCCTAGAATAAAGAGTAACTTACACTGAAATTTGGGGCCAACTAGAGGTGTCGAGCTCAAAACTTAGGCTCGGCCCGTCAAAAATGGCGAGGTAAATGAGGCGGCCCGGCGGATTGGGTCTAATTTACCCCCCCTACTTAAAAATATTGATGTGTGAATTGAAAAAAGTGAGAGAAATCTCACATTGGAATGAACAGACACTTTATTATTGTTTATATATCTAAGATGACTACTTGGTGCGTGCCCTAAAGGATACCTCGTTTTGTGAACGGCAGACCCCGTAGCACCTCTCTTGACCATCACACGTGTCGCCGCCGTCGGGCCGGGCTTGGTGATGCATTATATTTGGGGTCACAAAAATTACTTATTTTAATTGATTAATGCATTTAAAGAGTCATTAAATGTCTATTAAATTCCATTATTTGCACATATTTTTCATGTGTTAAAGACCAAGTCTGCAACAAGTTTGTTTCCTCAGCCAAAGCTTTCGCTCCAATATAGTCGGTTTTGATTTTTTTATATCGGATTTCCTTTGCCTCTCTTCGTTCCACGATCTGATTGACTCCCACTTTCTTCTCCTTTTCAGTTCATGACTTCTTCTATATATAGAGGATCTCACTCTTCAGTTTT
The DNA here is from genome assembly GCA_954870985.1 of Trifolium fragiferum. Lineage (NCBI taxonomy): Eukaryota > Viridiplantae > Streptophyta > Magnoliopsida > Fabales > Fabaceae > Trifolium > Trifolium fragiferum. The sequence continues at coordinate 21,093,140 of OX940792.1, forward strand.
GCTTATTGAATTTCTTTCTCTTCTCCCTTTCTCTCTTCACCTTGGAATTTTTATTTTATTTTATTTCATTTTTTTGTTTCAAATATTCTAAACAATATTGTTGTACTGTTATAGATTGATATTGTCGTATCAATTGGGGTTATATTTTCATATTACCCAAGAAGATGTTGATCTGCAACTCAGCCAATAACTCCTTCAGTTCCATTTTTTCAAACGACGTTTTCAGGTTACAAAAACAACAATATTTATGGAGGAAACTTTAACTTTGCTACTGTTGATAAACTTTACATCGACTATTTAATCATTTTTGTTATTCGACAAGCAAACAATAGTGCTTATGCTATTGCGAGTAGCTTTTACTTTGATATTATTTCATATTATATTGTTTTATTATTATGAATGAAATGGCATAAGTTTACTTGTGTCAAAAGCAAATCCATTAAAAATACACTACCTAATATTAATAAGCTTTACGAGTGCCTACAAAAGGAAGAAGAAGTTAAAAAAAGAAAGAAGAAAAAAAGATTGCACAACTGGACCAAACGATGCATTGTTTAGTGCTTATTTGAGTTTCAAGATGAAAAATAAATATGCACGGAATGGAACAAAAATGAAGCAATTGTCGTTCATTATCATTGGCAAAACTTTCAGCTGATCAATAACATCTCTCACTCTGGCGGTATGCACAACAATCTTCTCTTATTCTTACTCAATTCTTAGCGTCACCACCATTTTGTGTTTCTTTTATGTTTTAAAGTTGTTTTATATTACTATATGCCTTTTAGTCTTAAATACTGATCACTCATGATACTCTTCATAATTTGGCCTCATCACTCATGATGGATGGGCATTTTAGTTTTAGTTAAATTGCTATTAGTTTTTTTATTTTTGTCTTCATGTTTATGTATTATCAATAACTTCTGTTTTTTTTGTTTTTAATCAATCCTTTGTGTAATATTTGAATACTTTCAAAGAGATTACTCCTTCCGATCTCAAATATAAGTAGAAATTCATTTTTCAGATTCAATAAATAACTAATGTAATATAGATCAGATATATCAGTTATTTTGAAAAAGGAATTTTTAATTATATTTGAGACCGGATGAAGTAATACTTATGATGTCTTTGGGTCTTAATTTAATCAAATGGTTCCATAGATAATAGTGAATACAGTATACTGAATTTTGTTAGTTTTAGTAGCTTGTGACTAAGGCAAAGGGCAAATAAATGGCACCAAGATGGAAAGGAAAAGATGCAAAATCTAATAAGGATGCAGAAGCTGAGGCACTTAAAGAACCCATGTCAAAGATTATATCACAACTTCAGTTTTCTTCTGTCACGTGACAATGATGATGATCTAAATGGAAGATTAAAAGTATGGTCTGATATTCATTGCTCAACTCGACTTCTAGGAAATGTTGCAAAAATGTTATTAGTTTTTTACATTAAAAAAAATGGTCACAGTGATATGATGAGTATCCATTATGTTTGGCAAACTATACCATTGAAGAACGCACAATATCCAGATGGAGTCCAGAACAATGCCGTGAAAGATCCGTATAGACATTTCATAGTCAAAACAAAACAGAAAATACTCAACTCATCCATAATTAAATTTGAAGGTTAGTCTTTGATATTACCTAGCGTTCTTTTACTTTTTGTTTGTTTTCAGTTTTAACCTTCTGTTGTATAGTTTGTGAAATCACTTCTTCATTTATTTTAAATTTTGCATACAATGTTTGTGGCTTTCATACATAATTTTAACTTTTATTCCACCATATAGAACATATGGAATATTATTCTAGTAGAAAAAGAACAAATAAGAAGCAATAGGAGACAGCGACAACTCCAATTTCATAAAGCGCAGTAATAGCAAACACTCTTTACTTAAAGAACTCCATGACCCAAAAGTTACGGACAAAACATTCAAATCTGATGCCGCTAAATCCGACTGTAGTTGCCAAATCAATGAATTCTTGCTTAGTTCGCTCTTTTCCTCCTGGGTTTTGAGTCATCATCAGAACATCCAATTGGGTAGAAGCCTTTGCAGCATGACTATTCTCAGGCACAATAGGAATATGTGCCTCTAAAACAATCACCTTCCCATCAGTTGGGATAGCATCATAACAATTCTTCAAAAGCTTTAAGCAGTGTTCATCACTCCAATCATGAAGTATCGACTATAAAATTTAGTGAAACTGTATTCAATAACTTTTTAACACTTGAATAATGGGAATGTGATTGTTATCAAACTGTAATCAATAACTTTATATGATTTGTGGAGGGTTGAGGGACTGGCTAAGGGAATACGAATACCTAGTAGATTCTTCAAATGTTTTTGGCATCTTATTGTCCCAATTCATCTTCTGATTCATCATGTTTTTGTATATCAAGATAAAAAAATTCATATAAACTACTTCCTCAAATAAAAATCATATTCACTAACCTTCATAAAGATAGCATTTCCTTTGGGCACACTTTCAAACATATTTCCACCAACGTGTTCAACTCCTGCCAACATGTAGTTTTTTCAATTAGACATTTTTTATTTTTATTTTTTTTTATTTTTATTTTTTATTTTTTTTATGTTTTGGAAAACTCTCCTATCCTAACATTTTATTAGATATAGTATTCAATATCCAATCATTTGACACCACGTTATATGTCGGAAAATCTGAGTTCAAACTTTGAGCTCTAGTCACGGGAAACATTTTATTTTATATTTAAAATTGAATTTAGATATCACTTTAACTTTCTGGGTATTAAATAATTCTTTTTTATATTAAAAAAAAACCTTGAGGATGAAGTGACAAAAGTGAATTGTTATATCCCTATCAACCGGGTTATATCATAGCTCTCGGGAACTTGTTATATTTTATATTTAAAAGTGAATTTAAATATCACTTTAACTTTGAGAGTATTAAAGAATTCTTATTTATATATATTAAAAAAATCCTTGAGGATGATAAATAAACAACATTTAAAAGGTCATACCAGGATATGAAGGTGCATGTTGAATGACATGAGGTAAGTCGAAATTGATACCCTCTATTTGAGGATATTTAGTTGTGATCAAGTTAATGTTGACCCCAAGACCACCTCCAACATCCACAAGCTTTTTTATGTCATTGAAACCTTTATAAGATTCAAGAACCTTCTTCATAACTATATTCGTATGATTGATCATAGCTTTATTGAAAACTTGGTTGAACCTTGAGTCCAAGCTTGGATATTCAAAGGCATGTGTGCCATGAACTCTGTCGAATGGAACACCTCCTTCTCGAATTGCATTATTAAGCTCGGACCTTAGAATGAATAAACAATTTTGTATCTAATTAATTACTTTCTCAGTTAATGAAGAAAGGAATCGTTGAGATTGAAAAAATCATGTTTCAATAGAGAAAATTACTCTATAGGCCCCTATGTTGTACCACGCCCCCAAAAATCCAAAAATATCCTCAATTATGGACTCAGATTTTTTTTGTATTCTACGTTCTGAAATGAAATTCCACTTTATATTCTAGGATTCTAAAAGTCCGGTTTCAAAATATAGGTTTAGAAAATTCTATTTTATGAATAAAACGCATCTCACACACAGAAACATTGTTATAACATTAAAAAAAAAAAAAAAAACTTTGACATTTTTACTTAATTATTTAGGCCCATGAAAATGAAAGGGCTCATAATTAAGGGCCGCAAAAATCATGTTTCAATAGAGAAAATTGCTCTATAAGCCCCTATATATGTTGTTCCATGCTCCCAAAAATTCATAAATATCCTCAATTATGGACTCAGATTTGTTTGTATTCTACTATTTGAAATGAAATTCCACTTTATATTCTAGGAAACCATAAAAATTTACTTTTCAAGGGAGAAATCTTCAAAAAAAAAATTAATATGGGGTAACGCAAAACACGTCTACTTAGCAAGGGGTAACAATCTATTAACCCTATATTCAATGATAAAAAAGAACAATGATTTCAAAAATAAGAAGAAAAAAAAAAGGACAAGGAGATGAACTTACCAGCTAGCTAAGAAAACTTTATCTTGACTCAAAGACATCAATGGTCCTAATGAAACACCATCAGAATTAGGAGCAAAGAATTTAGCAATAGGAGCCATACTATAAAGTCTATGAAAGGATCCAAGTTTTTCTTGATCTTGAAAAACCAAACAACACTTCAATACATCATGTGAGGCAAGAAGAGCAAGAATGCGATCCAACATTTTGGGAGCATCTGGATTATTACATGAAAGACGGGCCGCAATCTCTTCGGCCGACAGTTGAGCTCCTTTACCGGCTTTTTGTAACACATCGAAAACGCCAAGCTCAGCTGCAGATTGAAGTGCCATTAGGAACGCACTAGAGTTGCAAAGTTGTATAGCATATGAGAAACTTTCTTCATCTTCTAATTCTTGTGCTTCTTTCCTCTCTTCACTACTCTTACCCAATTCTATCACATCAGAAAGGTTGGCCATTGATCTGAACTTGAAAATGCAAACACCCTATTCGTAAAGCGAAAGTTATAAATGTTTAAGTCCTAAGGTTAGGCGTGAGAGTACTTATACTAATAGTTTGCATGTAGCTGACTGGTTGATTCCTTTTCCAGTTGTTTGTCTTGTTATTTACTTCATCCTCCCTACCAAATTATAAGTTACCAATACTTTGGAAAAAATATTATATTAAATTATAAATTACTTTACATTACCAATTAAATGTTTAATGTTATTTTTTTAGTATACCGTTAATTATTTATTACTCTCTGTTCTTTTAATTCTTCAATTTATTTTTTTCAATATTATTAATGTAGAACAATTTTATAAACTAATTAATATTTTTCTTTTCCATACAACATGTCTTTAGAAAAGCGGAAAGCCAAACAATAATAATTATGAGAGTTGTTCAAAAAAACAGCATGAGAGTATGAGACATGCCAAATACTCATTCCAATTTCATTTTAGTAATAAAAAAAATTGTTTTAAAATGAATATGTTATTTATTTAAGGGATTAAATATGTTTCAGGTCCCTGTAAATATTCAAAGTTTTGTTTTTAGTCCCCTAAAATTTTTTCTTCGAATATTTGTTTCTCAAAAATTTTCAATTAACACTTTTGGTCCCTACTTTAAAATCAACTCATGTGTAGACTTCATATTTTTGAATGAATTTTTTAATGAATGTTTAGAATATTATAACAATCTACCCCAAAAAAATTTAGAATTCTTTGAAAAAGCATAAATTAAATATGATTTTTTTGTATTTTTAGAGTTTCAAATTTATATTTAATTCATGTTTTGATAAAAAATTCTAATTTTTTTTTTGGAGTGATTTTTAAAGTATTCTACACTTTTATGGAAAATTTCATTAAAAAATTTAAAGTCTACACATGAGCTGATTTAAAAGTATGGACTAAAAATGTTAATTATAAATTTTTGGGGGATTAATATTTGAAGAAATTTTTTTGGAGACAAAAAACAAAACTTTTAATATTTACAGAGATCAGAAACATATTTATCCTTTTATTTAATATGGATATAGATTTATTTATTTATAATATACTTAATTACCACCAAATTTCCATAATTATCCTCAAGTATCCTAATCTACGTTTTAATTTGGTGGTTTAAATTATCATTTGCATTCAAAATTCAAATTAAGCAATAATTAATTTCACAACTTTTGGTGTAGGTTTCAGAAACACCAAGTTTGACTAACATTGGAGTATTTTTTCTTAAGCGATTAAATTTTCTTAGGTGATTTAATTCCTTGCATCAGCTATCATTAGGCTCACTACTCCTAAATTACTCCCACACTACTAATTTATTAATGGAAAATGTTAAATAGTGCGCAAATAATTTTTTAAATTGGTCAAGATTATCCAGTTTATGGCCCATTCTCTATGATACTAGTTATTGCTTTATTTAATTTGCTTCATGATCACGATTTGACTTTGATCATTATGGACTGGTACCACGCTCTAGTCCTAGGCAGGCAAACCTTATTTTAATAGCGACTTTTTCTTTGGTTTGATTATATGAGCAAATGCCCGAACCAAAATATATGTTATTGCTATGGGAGCCTGCAGTACCGTTATAGGAGGTATGTTCAGTACCGATTCTTATAGTATTTTGGGGCATGGATATAAACTAATTCCTGAGAATGTCTAGTTGTCGGGCAGTCCACCAAATCGGAAGCCGTCATAAATGCTATAACAAAACTTCATAAGAAAATCTCTTGAGAAATCTATGAAGATCAAATTAGTTATCAACGAGAGAATATGTGTTTTACTACCAACTGCAATTCCGACACATTTTTCAAATATAAAAAAGTTCAATATCCTACGACGAATGAAAAAATGAATTAAACAAGATCCTTTTGTCCGGTGAACTGTGCTGATTGTATTGATGCTGCAGGCCTAAACACCAATAATAACATAACATAAAATCTCTTTGCAATTCTGAATAAGGTTGATAAGCCTCAACGAGAGTTCTTTAGCGTCATGGTGTGGAGTATTTGGAAGCGTAGAAATAATAAAGTATGGGAAAATATCACCGATAATGCTCAAACAGTGTGTGAGCGTGCTTGGCAGTTAATCACAGGTTGGCGTAACGCTCAAAAAGCTCAATCCTTAGCAAATATTGTACTAACAACTCCTCAACAAACTGTATGGAGCAAACCAAGTCTTGGTAGATACAAGTGCAACATCGATGCTTCTTTTTCAACTATAAGAAACAAGGTTGGGATTGGTATTTGTATAAGGGATGATCATGGAAGATTTGTGGCTGCAAGAACAGAGTGGTTAGAACCTATTCTTGATGTGGAGGTTGGTGAAGCTATGGGTTTGTTGAGTGCCCTTAAGTGGGTAAATGAGCTGCAATGGCGTGACATGGATTTCGAGATGGATTGCAAAAGGGTTGTAGACGGTCTTTATAGTAATAGAACCTATACATCCGATTTAGGTGCTATCTTAAGTGATTGTAGGCTCATTCTAGCTACTAGTTTTGTGAACTCTCATGTTAAGTTCATTAAGAGACAAACAAATGAAGCCGCTCATATCCTTGCTCGGGTGGCTACATCTTTAGCTAGTTTCCATAACTTTACATATATTCCAACATGTATCTATGATATTATTGTCGCGGTGATTTTTGGATATCAAGCTATTGAGGAGCATTGAATCTCAAAATTTTAATTACACCACCGAGCTTTGATTTTTCCAAAGAAGGGAGAAAGTCCGTTAAATACCCTAAGTAAAGAGATCGGGGTAAGGGGGTTGGTTACACGAAGGGAAGGTATTAGCACCCTAGGTGTCTATAGTATCCTATAGGAACCTCTTGTATTTTTATCTAAGCGCTTGATTTTATTTGTTTGCAAAAATGTACAAGATTTAGGGAAAATTGAGTGATGATTAGGAAAGTGGTTTTTAATGACAAAATGCTCTTGGTTTGAGATCCAAGATTTTGACCTAAGAAAAATTGATTTTGATTTGAAAATACGACTTGATTTGAAAAACCAAGTGTTTTCACCTAAGGAAAATAATTGTTTGATTGATTGAATGACTTGGTTTAAAATCCAAGTGTTTTGAAAAATGTTTTTGATAAGTGACATGTTTTGGATATTTTTGAGAAGAGGTGTTGACCTCTATTTTTTTGGCTAAAAAGAGGCAATGGTTCTAGCGAGGATTCTATCGTTTAAACTAACAACCTAAAGTATTAGATCGCGCAAAGACATTTCGCAACGACATATAAGTCGAGGCGACTCCCTTTCTTCGGATTAATATACTAATCATACAAACGAATAACGATAAGTGTAAGAAAAACTTTAAACCATACAATACATCCGGGGGGGAAACATGCAAAGGGGATTGAATGATAATAACAATAATAATGAACGAAAATAAATTGTGCCAATTACGCACATTAAAATATACAACCGGGGGGGAAACATGCAAAGGGGATTGAATGATAATAATAATAATAACATAATTATAAATAATGAGAGGTAAATATAAGGCATACACAATATAATATAAATGCAGAACATAAATATAAAGCATAACAAACATAAAACATGAAATGAATATAAAACATATGATGAATAATAAATGTAAAGCATGTAATAAAATATAAGCGTCATGGATAATAATGTAAAGCGCGAAAACAAACGACATTTAATGACAAGATTAGCATACAAGACATACATAAGGTAGGGGTGACCAAGAACAAATAAAATAATAATTTATCATGTCATGAGAGATAACCTAAACAATATCAAGCATTTTCAATCCACACACATGCATATATTTATCTTATTTAAATAAAAACATAAGTTATAAATTAAACAAGGTATTTAGGACTAAAATGTCATCCCATAGGTAGTAACATAAAAATATCAAGCATTTCTCAAAACCATATACATATATACTTATGAATTTAATTAAATGGAATATACTTTGCAATTAAATCAAAATACTTAGGACTAAACACATTTCAAACCAAAAACCTAGAACTAAATCATGGGAACAAGATTCAAGCATATCAATAAGCATAGAACAAATTTAGTAGCAATTAACAAGTAAAGATATCAAATAAAATCATTTAAAACCTTAACATATAAATCCTATGATTAATTAACACTATTAAAATAAAATAAGCAAAGAAAATCATGAAATCATGGTAAAATGAACTAAAGGCAGAGGGCACTTTTAATAAAAAATATTTAAGAGTTCATAACAAAATAATAACAAAGAGAAATGAATTTAATATCATTTAAAAACTAATTATTAACATTTAAAATTTATCAATTAGTGACAAAAATTAAAATATCATATAATTACATATTTATCAAGACAAAATTCTCCAAACATACATATATCATGCATATCATATCATGGATCAATAAACAAAATTACATTATCAAAGATTAATTAATTAAAACCTAATTTATGCACTAATAATAAAGAAAATATGAGAAAAATAGCAAATAAATGAATTAAAAATTTATTTTGTGATATATCAGTTTATAATAGCGAAAAATATAATTAAAATAAAAATTTGCATCTCAGAAAAATAAAAATAAAATTTAATGCAGGGGAGGTGCAAATAACAAATAAAAAATAGAAAGGGGTGCAGCGCAGCAAAAAGGCCCAGAAGCCCAAAGGCCACGCAAAAAAAAAATCTGAAACCATTTGGGCCTGGATTGTATGTGACGCGCAACAGCGTGATCACGCTTTACCACCGTCTGATCTTTCTCAGGAAAGATCAAACGGCTACGCTCATGCTCACGCGCGCGCCATTGGATCAAACCAAGGGCCGTGATTAAATCTGGGTAAAGGCGAGGAACACGCGTGCAGATCAACAGAGTTGATCCAGTGTGGACGTGTATTGTGGGCCTATCGTCTTATCACTTTCAGATCTTCATTTAATGAGATCTGACGGTTTCGATCAAAGGCTCACATGCGTCACAGGATTGATCCAACGGACGCGATTTAAACTTGGTGAGGACGGAGACATGGATCATCGTCTCCGTTCGTCCCTCACCGTCGCCGGCGCCGTTTCCGGCACCGGAGTTACAAAAACAACCCAGAAATCAATGAATCATATATGGTTTTGCTCGTTTTTTCACAAGGATCTCAAATATGCAATTATTTTTTCAAAATAACTACTGTAACTTCAAAAACGAACGAAAAAAGAAAAATCAATCAAAACTCAAACTCACAAATAAGCAAGAATAAAGTTCAAACAACAACCCAGATAGTTTTATCATGTCAAAATAAGATGGAAGGAGTTAAAAAGGAAGAGGAAAGCTACCAGAAACGAGCTGGAGAAGCTTGAGATTTTCACGAGCTTTCACCTTCTACACGAGCTTCAAATCACCACTGGAGCTTCAAATTGGAGCTTGGGTTTTGGTTCTGAAGGCTTATAGAAGGTTATTGAGGTGTTAATTGCAAGAAACAATGATGAATTCGTGTTTGGGAATTTTTGAAAAGTGAGAGAAAAATGAACTTGTTCTAGCTGTCTCCTTCTCCAATTCTTCCAACCTCTTTCTTAGAAAAAATGACTTGTTATTTATAGGAGAGGTTTAGGTTAAGATAAGAGTGATTTTGTGTGAATGAGAGGGGTATTCTTGAGTTTTTGCAAAATGGATATTTGTGATTTTTGATCAATCAAGTGTACACTTGTTTTGATCTGATGCATTGAGTTTTTGAGAGTATATTCTGAGATCAAATGGTTAGAAAAGGATCAAGGGATTTTTGGGAATTAATTTGTGGTGAAAAATAATTTTAAAACAATTTAAAACCATTATTATAAATAAATAAATAAATATGTGAAAATAAAAATATTTATGAACAAGGGCAAAAGTGACCATTTTTAGTGTTTATAAGATGCATGAATTAAATTGAAAATGATTGAAAAAAGTTTGAATGAAAAAGGTTACTTGTAGATGAAGAAATCAATTTTTGAATTTTAAATGTAATAATAATATGAATAAAATAATATAAAATAAAATAAAAATGTGATTAAAATATTTTTGGCATATTCATAAAATATAAAGATAATAGGAATAAAATTATAAGTCAAAATTATGAAGAAAAGACAAAAATGAGATTACTTGCAAAAGAAGTAACCTATTTCTTTGTAATTTTTGAAAAGGGCAAAATGGGAACAAAAAATGGTTTATGTGCAAATTTTGATACATGAGTATATTTGGAAATATATGGTGAAAGAAAGAATTCAAAAAGTCACATGATTAATTATCTAAAGATAAAACAGTTAAGCACCGTAAACAGGATAAAATACTATTTTTTGACATTTTAAATAAAATAATAATAAATGATAAAAACATGATACTTTAGAAATGAGCAAAAATATATAAGGGGTAAGAAGGTCAAAAAATGGGGTATGACAATTATTATTAATGGAATGAGTTAAACCATTTACAGTAAAAAAAAAATAGAATAAGAAATTTTTTTTTATTGTAAAAACGTTCCAATCAATAGGGAAACCATGAATGAATATAAAAATTGTTTTAAAAATGGGATAATTAGTAGTCATTTGATAAATATAAAAAAATTAGGAAAATATTTTTCGGCAATACATTAAAAAATTAGATAAATATTTATCATTGATAATGATAATTTATTACAAAAATCATACACTGAATTTATATCATTAATCAATAAGTTAAACGCATTAAGTTTTTTATTTCTTCTAAATAATTTTTTGAATAATTAGAATATTTTACTTTATATACAATAATATACACGGAAAAATAACTTTAATAAAATAAGTTTATTGATTGAATAAAATTTAAATGAAAGAGCACAATAGTTTTACTTATATTTTAACAAAATTTTACAACAATTTTTAAATACTTTATTCTAAAAATATTATACCTGAAATAGAAGATGTTTGATCATTTAGACTAGGGGTGTATGTCAGTCGGATTGGGTTTGATTTAGCCAAATCTAAAACTCGAACCACATATGATACTCCGAATTGGGTAAATCCACTAAATTTTGAGTTGAATTGAATAATGGGTTACCCAAATTATTATTTTGTTTTTTAAAATTAAATAACTAAATGACGAATAATAAAAAAATTCAAAAAAAAAAACTCAACCATTGCATTTTGTTAAAAAATAGTTTATCATGTCTTCACTAGTGGATCGGTGGTTTTTTGGATTGAGTTCGATTTTATTCGAAACCCAATATTTTTATGGATTTTCAATTTTAAAATCCATATTCACTCAATTATCCGACCCAACCTAATTTTTTGGTTGGTTTAGTCCGATTGACTGGATTTTTCAATTCATTCGCTCCTAGTTTGGACACATATAATTTTACATATTTGATTGGAATTAAATCGAGTTCTAAGTACCAAGGAACTGAGTTATCTGTGACTTTCCAAATTTAAGTTAAAAAATTCTTGACGAACTCAAAATCTCAAATCGAGCTGATCCATTTTTTATTGAGTTGATCCAAGCTGAATCAAAATTCAACTTAATTAACTCGGCTTATTTCCATCCTTCTAGTATAAACTAGAAATATACCATAAGACAAATGTGAAAATTAAATGCCTCGTGCAGTTTAGTCAAAAAGTTTCGGCATGCAAAATGTGTTGAACTCGATTTTTTTTTTTCTAAGAATAAGTTGTATGTACATCACGAAGTTGGTCTATAATTTGTGCTTGTAGCAATCAAAGGAAAATATCTGCAATTGTGGCCGTAATATTAATGATAATATAAACTCCACACCACCATACTTAAAGTGTTATGTTCTTCAATTATGTGTATGACCGCATTTTTTTTTTTTGATAAAATGTACGGTCGCATTCTAATCACGTTAGATAACACATCAATCAAACCACTTGAGTCGTGTTCGTTTAAATCTTCTCACAAATAATTAAAATTTTAAAACCTCATGAGATCTAGTAAAAGTTTTTACCCTTAAATAAAAGTCTTTCAAATGTGCATTTCAAGCACCTACCAATTAATATTTATGGAGGAAACTTAAACTTTGCTACGGTAGATAAATACTATATATAGTGGCATGGTGGTGACACTGACACTTAATATAATTTGTAAAAAGTTAAAGATTATTTTACACCGCAAAAGCAAAAATGTGCCTCATAGAAAACACAATGTCAACGACCTATCCACATCCACGAAAAAAATTAAAGTTATGCGATTGGATAAGGATCGTACTAAAGACACTCAAGCACTACTTAAAGAACTCCATAACCCATAAGTTACAAACAAAACATTCAAATCTGATGCCACTAAATCCGACTGTAGTTGCCAAATCAATGAATTCTTGCTTAGTTCGCTCTTTTCCTCCTGGGCTTTGCGTCATCATCAGAACATCCAATTGGGAAGAAGCCTTTGCAGCATGACTATTCTCAGGCACAATAGGAATAAGTGCTTCTAAAACAATCACCTTCCCATCATTTGGGATAGCAACATAACAATTCTTCAAAAGCTTTAAGCATTGCTCATCATTCCAACCATGAATCATGCACTATTAAATTTAGTCAACATATAAAGATTATGTTAATTTAAACATCATAAAGTTAATATTATGTTCTAGCAATTAAGGACTACTCTCAATGACTGTCTCATTTTATCATATATAATTCAGCATTTTTAAAATAATTCATCATGTTTATGTATATCAAGAACAAAAATTCATATTCACTCACCTTTAGAAAGATGGCATCTCCTTTAGGCACACTTTCAAACATATCTCCATCAACGTGTTCAACTCCTGCCAAGTGCCAACATCAAACAGTTTGTTCAAATAGACTTTGTTAGATAGAGCATTGAATCCAACGCCCAATCATTTGATACCACGGATATGTGGGTAAATCTAGGTTTAAAGCCGGACACTACATTTTACTTTTAATCATTTTTTAAGCACTGTTGCTTTGGTACGTGTACCCGCATACCGGTACATAATATGGCATTCTTGACAAATTTAAATACTGCTATGTTAATTATTCTTGACAAGTTTGTATATATATATATATATATATATATATATATATATATGAAAAGATAAAAGGGAATGGATAAAAGCATAAGAGGTACTCAATCCACTCCAGTGAAAAAAGTACATATAGGATTCCGCCCAACCCAACACCCACCAACACTATCTAGTTATACAATCGAAGGGGTAAATACACCATTCATAATACAAATACTGCTATGTTAATATAAAATATTAGAAAAATTATTTTTTGGATGAATATTGTAATTCATCTAAAAAATGAAAAAATCATTTTTTAGATGAAAAAGTAAATCTTCAAAGCATGTCGATAATAAACTATTGGCATGCTTTAGAGATTTATTTTTTTGTCCATGTGTCCACTATTTTCATCAAAAATGAGGGAGTTAACTGAAATATGATATAAAATTAAAGCATTTTAAGATATTTGTAGACCATTGATACATTTTTGGCATGCATATCGGTGCGGACCATATGAGCATTGTACGCGTACTCGGTACAGTTCATACTTTATCATTTTAGGAGTACTCGTACTTCATAGTTTGTGAGTGAATTTAAATGTCCGTTAAAATAAAGTGAATTTAAATATCACTTTAACTTTTGTGAGTATTAGAGAATTCTTTTTTAGATATAAAAAATCCTTGAGGATGATAAAGAACATTTAAAAGGTCATGCTAGAGTAAACTAAAAAAACATGTCATACCAGGATATGAAGGAGCACGTTGAATGACATGAGGTAAGTCGAAATTGATACCCTCTATTTGTGGATATTTAGTTGTGATCAAGTTAATGTTGACCCCAAGACCACCTCCAACATCCACAAGCCTTTTTATGTCATTGAAACCTTTATAAGACTCAAGAACCTTCTTCATAACTATATTCGTATGATTGATCATCGCTTTATTGAAAACTTGGTTGAACCTTGAGTCCAAGCTTGGATATTCAGAGGATTGTGTGCCATGAACCCTGTCGAATGGAACACCCCCTTCTCGTATTGCATTATTAAGCTCCGACCTAAGAATGAATACACAATTATATATTTGATTACTTATAAAAGTGATTGGAGGGTGTACATATAAATTCATGTATGTAGTATGGTAATACTCTCTCGGCCGGACTCTAAAATGACCTAAGAATGAATACACAATTATATATCGTATACTTATAACTTGTAAAAAAACCTTGATCCAAAACCGTTGAATTTGTGTACACTCTTTTAAAAATCTCAATTTGTCCTAATTGAATATTAAAGAATAATTTATTATACTTCTTAAAGATGTTAAGAAAACTTGAAGTTAAATAATGAAAATTATGATATCAAACAAGAGGTGATTGTGTGTGTGTGTGTGTGTGTGTGAAATAAATTGATTTAATTAAAGTTGAATGTTTATGAACAAAATTGGTTGGTTTTTGCAACGTGGTTTATGAAATAAATTGATTTAATTTCATAGTTTAAGGACTATGAATTTATGAAATAAATTGATTATTTTATTTCATCTTTGTTAAGTTGATCGTCAATGACTAATATTTTAAGGGTTCTGAGATGAGATGAACTTACCAGCTAGCTAAGAAAACCTTGTCTTGATTCAAAGACATCAATGGCCCTAATGAAACACCATCAGAATTAGGAGCAAAGAATTTAGCAACAGGAGCCATACTATAAAGTCTATGAAAGGATCCAAGTTTTTCTTGATCTTGAAAAACCAAACACTTCAATACATCATGTGAGGCAAGAAGAGCAAGAATGCGATCCAACATTTTGGGAGCATCTGGATTGTTACATGAAAGACGGGCCGCAATCTCTTCGGCCGACAGTTGAGCTCCATTACCGGCTTCTTGCAACACATCGAAAATGCCAAGCTCAGCTGCAGATTGAAGTGCCATTGGGAACACAATAGAGTTGCAAAGTTGTATAGCATATGAGAAACTTTCTTCATCTTCTAATTCTTGTGCTTCTTTTTTCTCTTCACTACTCTTACCCAATTCTATTGCATTAGCGAGGTTGGCCATCTTTGAACTTTTTTTTTACAAAATCTTTGAACTTGAGAAATCCAAAAGACCCGGATGAAACTGCAAGTAAAGTATTCAATAAGTTCTATAACGTTAGGTGAGGGTGACTTGTACTAATAATTTAGGTATGTGATAGATTATACCTTCATAAAGGTGTGGGCAAGTTAGCCCAAGCTGATGTGGTACCAATTAAAATGACTCATGTATTCCATTAACTAAGACAACCTTTTTTTTTTTCAAAAAGAAAACCCATTATTGTTTTGGTTACCATGATATAAGGTATGAAGTTTCCCCGCTGTTAATTGTGACTAATCTCTGCCAAAGAATCTTTAGGACATACACAAGATGTATAACGCCCCAATCAATTATCTAGAATATCGATAGGGACATATTGGGACAAAAGCCTCAATAAGTTATGCCTACATCTAGGGTGTTTGGTTAAATGGGATATCCTGCTAGTTGATTAGTCATTTGAGCATATGTATTATATTACAAGTATTCAATTCAAGGTAATAAAATGTATCACACAATCATAATTCATGGTTCATTTTATTACCTGGACACCTGAGGTGAGTAGTCGCAGACGCCGGCATGTCCAGCCAAGTGTAAGTATAATAATTGGACGCGGAAATTTCACATATTAATTAAATTACCATGTGGATTCCTATCATGCGAAATCCAACCGACATGATTGACTATAATGTGAAGCTTGTGTGGCGACTCAATGACCATGCATAAAAAATGTAATTATAAATTATAATCAGCACATAATAATGTATGTACCAAAATTCAAGTATATTGATCAACTAAAATATCCTGCTTAATCTAGCTACCAATGTCCCAAACCCATTTAAATTTTCTTTCTTATAAGCAATGAATTATTTAAGTTTATTCCATTTTGTTTCAAAAGCTTGCATTAATTCTCAACACGCCAAACACGTTAGAAACATAAACTCGATCGATATGGGGAATGCATTTCTAACTAATTATTAACTCTAATTTCACTATCAACCATAAACCCGCTTTTCATTACCCAAAAGTTAGAACTTAAATTCCTTATATAATTCCTAGTATTATCAGCACATGCATGCAATTAGTAATTCTAAAGGAACTCACCTTGAAGTAGTAATAATTCTGATTTCTGATCCTCAATCCATTAAATCCTTCAAGCCTCAATTCTTGGAACCTTCCATTACTTCCAGCCATGCTCTTACCATGTTATTCTAAATCTATAGTTCTTGCAACTAAGAATAATGGGTCACATGCATGCATGCCTTTAATTTGATATTATTACAAGAAGGTGAGAATTGTTAAGGGTTTCGACTTCCTTACCTTGTGGTTCTATATAGAGTCCATGTGTCTAGAGAGAGATGTTGCATGTTGAACAAGTGGTCTTGAGTTGGTGTGGAAAGGAGAAGAGACAATGAATTGTTTGTGCTACTGCTGGGTACACATGTATGTCTTGTCTGGATTTGGATCATCTTCTGCCGTTTGCGTTCGCCTTCCTTCCTTTTTCTAATTCAACGATTATTGATTTACAAAGGAAAAAATAAGAGTGCAGAAAAGAGAGAATGAATGGATGGCTAAGATGAAAAATATGAGAGAGTGGACCGGAGAGGATCCTTTTCAGAGTTGTCTTCGTGATCATGAGTTAATTTTAGCTACTAAATATTGATATTTATTTTTGCCATCTTATTCTTTTTTTCGCGCGTCTAAGAATTTATCAAAATACTAGTGAAATATTCGTGCATTCGCACGGGTCACGCCTGCGGCGCGTTCATATTCGTCGTGGATGTTTGTTTGATGGTTTTTTTTTTTTTTTTTGTGCATAAAATGGAATAAAATAAATAAATTATTAACATATGTTAAAAAACATGATTTGAAAAATTGATATTTTTATATAAGAATAATATAAGTTGTGCAATATAGAAATAATTTTTAAAAATATATCGTAAAAAAAGACATATATGAATGGACAAAAAAAAAATGTACAAAATATTTTATAGTAAAAATTATAGTGTTGTATGAAGGAAATTGGTATTTGATTTTGTGGTAATTATTAATTTGATAAATAAATTGTAATATTGATTTTATAATTAAGATAAAATGGTGTTGTTACTAACATTTGATTAGGTATGACAAAAAAATGTTTTAGTATTGATACTCAATAGAGCTTTTTAAAATATTTTTATTTGATTAAGTTGTATCAAATGATAGATAAAATTGGTAATATGTAACACAAAGAAAAATTTCATTGATATAATTAATTAATAAAAACATGAACAACATTAAAAGCAGTTACATTGCTAAACTTAAATTGTAATATGTCCCCCACATTAAAATTGTTATTCTTACAAAGCTCATCCCATTTATTTCCAATTTGTGTACTTTTTTTCTGGGTCATTGATTAAAGTGATGTTGAAATGGGCATGAGTTCCATTATCACAACAAAGAGTTATAAAATGCATGTTTGATTGCCTCATGTGGTCTTCAAAATCTCCAGTAATGGTCTGCATGTAAAAAAATGATGTAACAAAATGTTGATTAGTATATAAATATTTTAATCCTTGTATTTAATGTATTGGAAAAACAAAGATGAAAAATGTGATTACCAGAAAAGTGTTGTTGATGTTTTGGTTTGAAAGTTGGACAGCATATCGTTTTGTGATTCCTGGAATCAAAGATTGGCTATGATAGAATGGAATTTCATCAAACTTATCGATTAGTTCACTTTCAATTAAACGAAAATTTGATTGTCCACCATAAGTTCCATCATAATTTCCAGCATAAGATAGTGTTATTTTTTGCAGATCAGTAAAGCCAAAAGCATGTTTCATTTCTGTCCATCCTTCCTTGATTAGTGGAAAAACAGGATTGTTGTTGAACTTAACCATATTGATTACATGGTTTCCCATGATAACCCAACCACTGCTTAGTTGTTTTTGGAATAAGTAGTGGAAAAGTGGATCAACTTCTCCATAAATCTGAAATGATAGTAATTAAAATTATTAGTTAGATTAAATTAAATATGGAAAAATAGTTGTTTGATGTACCTTATTTCCATGCCAAATTGTTGTAAATGTCCCAAGATTTGGAATATCTTCCCAGGCATAGGATTCTTCAAAATCTTCAAAAGTATCTTCTTCCATGCCTATTATTATATGTTCTTTAATAAAACTTGGTCTATTTATGAGTGTTTCAGCTGAATAATATTTTATTTTTAAAAAAAAAAATCGTTTTACAAATGATATTTTTTTATATGTAGTTTTATAATTTTTTTTATAAAAAGAATCTTTCTTGCAACCATGTCTGGTACATGTGCATATGGATATGTTTTAATTAAAGTAATGGACAATGAAAGATGTATCACGCTTATGAATAGTAAATTAGGAACAAACTTGTGAATTGGTTAAAGTATAGCAATGTAGCAGAAAGTTGATTGAAAAAAAATAGTATTGTTTACTTTGTTACATTTGTTATGTCCATGATTCCATGATATTTAGAAAGAAATAGAGTTAGTTATATAGATTAGTCTCAATTAGAAAACGAATATATAAAATAATATATCGTTCGTTCTTAAATATAAACAAAAGTTAAATTTGTTAACATTATATATATATATATATATATATATATATATATATATATATATATAATGTGTTGTATCTCGTTAATATTATTAACTAAATTGATAAGTTTTATAATAAATATTTAATAAACGACTTTAACTTATATATGAGATCGAATTGAGTGTATGTTACATGTATGTTATTTGTCTATCAAATATATTCAAAAGTAAAAAAAGGAAAGACTAATTTGAAATGATTTTTTTATGCAACATGAGTATAGAATGTATAAAACCAATGTCTACATAGTTGTAAAAATTGGATGATTTAATTTTAAGAAAAAAAGTATTGTTTGAAAAAATTATGGTATGTGGAAAAATGATATTGTTTACTTAGTTGAATAATTTAATAAAAAATAAGTATAATTATATTAAAAATATAAGTGGTCGTATCACATAATATGTATTTGAATCATTATAATATTATTTTGAGACATTGGATTCCAATAGCAAAATTGATAAATTTTGACATGTTAGGTATATTGTATTATATTGAGTAAAGCAATGTCTCCAATAAAATGACTATTCATGTAAAGTTGCTTGTTGATTAGTTTGGACAGGCATGAGAATAATCCTAGTAGATGAATGTACTTTATGTAAATGGAAAATAATAAAAAATATGATTTTGAATTATTTTGGTTATATGTGTTAAATGATTGAATGTGAAAACATCTTATGGTTGGGAATAAAGTATTATAATAATTGATTAAATGGACATATCTAAATTATAAAACATGTCTTTGCTTTATCATTAGATAAATGAGGTGATTGTTTTGGTGACTATCCTTTGTGTTTAAGTTTTATAGTTAATTTCTTGATGATTGGAACTTTGTTAGTGAAGTTTTGTGAAATTCATGTGTTGAAACTTAACTTTCACACAATTTTTGTTTTATTGTTGATGGTTGGGATTCATTTAAGAAGTATTATCACCTATCTAAAAGTCTTGTGGTTATTTTTTCTTACCATAGAGATAGATGTTTTGCAATCAAATCGATGAATTGTATAACTTGTTGTATTGATATATTGGCATTTCATATAGAGGTGGTAATGGAAGGGAAGATTTTATTTTGAAAAGCATTTGCTTCTAGAAATGGATTACAAAGGAACATTAGTTGAGTAAAAAGTATTGTTGATTTTTCTATTAGGGTGGAAAAAAAAATTGTAACCTTTTGTAAGTAACTTGTTATGTGTTTGCAGTGTCTGAAGAAATTCTTTATGATGTTCTTGGTGTATCAGATATGAATGAGTTACTGGTTGAAGCCGATGAGCGTTATAGCCTCTTATTGCATGTTATTATGACGGATGGTGATGTTTGGAAGGGAAAGTTTTGATATAATTGGAATTTATTTTTGTCAGCACTTAGGATTCATGGATGGAGATGTCACATGTATAAAAGAATCAATTAGTAAGTTTGTTATGATAATTGTATGCTTTAAATAAACTTGATATTTATGTAATATCTAAGATAAGAATGATTCCGAAATAATAGTTCAGCATGCTACATTTTACCTATGTTTCTATTATCTAAAATACCATGTTGTGATGTGTTTATATAACTCAAATGTGTAAATTTTATAATTACAATTCTGGCATGTTAGACGTTAAAATTATATGCATGATTTTTGATACTTACAATCATGAAACAAGATTTATTAAGTATTGGATTTTTGTTAATTTGGCATGTTTAGTACAGATGTGGTTAATGGGTTAGTTGAAATTTGTTTGACACATATCTGGGGAAAATGTTAGTAGTGAAAAATAAGTTGTTTACACAAACGCATAAAGCTTATATAGGAGAAATAAGTTAATATAACATTGTTAGAGTTTGTAGAATAGGACAGGCATACATCACTAAGATAAAATGACTAAAAACTTTGTTCTTCCAAAACATAGTTAAACAGAACGACAGTTATAGATAGGAAAAGTAGAGAACAACATAGCTGCCTTTAGATTCAAGGGTTTAGGATTATAACTTTGATGACACTGGTTGCTTCCTTGTTGACAAACTTGAAGTTTAACTTTTGATTTTTTTCAAAATCATTCATGTCAACAAATCTCTTCCAACCCTTTCCAATTTTGGTCTGCCTTTTCCTACGAAGGATGGAGCAACAAACTTCATCTCCACTTGGTCCATAGAGCTTTAAGTTCTTGTATGGACAGTTGCGAATGTAGGCTGCAAAGTCCTTTTGGAGAGTCTTAGGTACATGTAAAAGTGAAATAATGTAATTGTTATTATATAAAGAATGTGTGAACTAAATGGTAACAATGGTTTTATAACAAAATTTGCTAAAGTTTTAGATTCTTACCAATTGAGATCCTGATACAAGGTAAGGAGTAAGTGTTACATCAAATGATGTTAGGTCATTATTAAAAGTACGATAAGAATGCCAAGAAGGCAAATTATTTGGGTGAAATTTTTGATTCAGAATCTGCATCAAGAATCTACCTCTTCCAGTATAGGTCATGAGAATCATCTTGTTTCCGTTGATTGCAAATAACTTCCTTAGTCTCCTCCATCCAGCAATAATCATTGGTTGTTCAATTGATCCATTAAATTGAACATATATGCTACGGTTATCGCTATCAAACATAGTAATTATAGGATCAAGTTCTTTAATAAACTCTCGAGCAAACTTTGGACTCATTTCACCACACTACAAGAAAATTTGGTATTTCCCATGAACATTTCTGAGGAAACTTGAGTTCCTGGGTAACGAAATGCATTTCCGAGGAACAAGTTCGTGGGAAATGCTTTTTTTGACTCGTTTTATTAGCGCGCGCTTCAAGATGCATTTGTGAGGAACAAGTTCGTGGGAAATGCAGTTTTGACCGTTGAATTTTTTGTCACAAGGGAAGGAGATGGGAAGACCGTTGAAGCACAATTTTCAAGATGCATTTCCGAGGAACATTCCTCAGAAATGCTTTTGAATTTTTGCCCATTGCGAACGGCTATATACACAGCAACTCTATATATTCAGTTTTTCTTCTCCTTCATTCTCTACAATTCACCTTTGTTTCTTCTATTTCTATTACTCAAATTCTCAATTGTCTCTCTTTTTTTTTCTTTTTCTTTTTTTCTCTCAAAGTACTCTATATATATATATCCCTTCAATTTTGTAATCGGATTATTACAACACCGGTTAGTTATGTTAATTTATTTTAAGTTTTTATATAGAATTTAATTTATAGTTAGTTATTAATTATATTAATGGTGTATTTTTAGTTAATATTAATTTTGTTTATATTGTGTAGTGTGAGATGGTTGCTGGGCTGCTGGGTTGCTGTGTTGTTGCCGTTGTTGCTTGGGAATTTTCTTCATAAAATTTTTACTTATAAAATTTGAATTTTTATTTTTCACGCTATGTGCCAAATATATGTTGGTGTTGTTATTATTATTATTATTATTATTATTATTATTATTATTATAAAAGAATATATAAATAAAAAGAAACTAATTTGAATGAATGGTAACGATATACGCAGTAGATGGATCAATATATATCTCATCGAAGTTGGATGTATGATAGAAAATATCCGGGTGGTAGGACACTTAAAGCGGCTTTTATCGATGGAGTTGAAGAATTTGTTAGTTACGCGATGTCACGAGATATTGTTAAAAGAGATGGAGGAATAAGATGTCCGTGTATTAAATGTACGTGTGGGAAGTTTGCGAGTCCGGAAGATATCAAAGCTCATTTGAAGAAGTTTGGATTTATGGATGATTATTATGTGTGGAAACATCATGGTGAAAAAGAGCCGTTGAATATTAATACCGGATTTGGTGTTAATACGGATGCTTCGAGCAGTGGAGCGCAAGCGGAGTGTGAAAACTTTGATCGGATGCAAGATATGGTCGGTGGCGCTCTCGGGGTGAACCTGTCTTACGAAGGGGGCAGCGAAGAGGAAATAATTCCGAATGAAAAAGCGCTGAAGTTTTATGCAATGATGGAGGAAGTAAACAAACCGTTGTATGAAGGGGCGTCTGACTCGAAGTTATCCATGTGTGTGAGACTTTTAGCCGCCAAGTCAAATTGGAACGTACCTGAAGATTGCTTGGAGTTCTTCTCAAAAAGTGGATGTGACTCCGGTAAAAGACAACCTACCAACAAGTTATTACGATGCGAAGAGGTTGATGTCGAAATTGCGATTGCAAGTTAAAAAGATTGTGTAATCATATTTTTAATATTGTGTATTAATATTCGAATATCGACAATTGCGTTTTACTTAATATTTTTAATATCCATTATGTAACTTTGATTTCAACTTTAATATTTTTAGAAATGTTATTATTTTTAACTTTAATTTTATATAAATTAATTTTGGAATTTTAATAAAAGGATTAATTTTGGAATTTTTATAAAAAGATTCATTTTTGGGAGGGAACACATTTCTTAAAGAAATAAAATATTTTTGGGAGGGAAAACATTTCCTAAAGAAAGAAAATGAAATTTTGAAATATTTAGGAGGGAATACGTTTCCTAGGAACGATTCCAAAGAAAATTCATGGGAACTGCAGGCAAAATTTTAACATCCGTGCGCGGGAAATTGGAAAATTCAAATTTCCACGCTTCCCATGAACATTTCCCAGGAACCTTCCTCAGAAATGGTGGAGGGAACTTTTGAAATTCAAAATTTCAGATTCTCCTCTATATATAACACACTATCTACTACTAATTTTTTCATTCTTTCACTTTTCTTTTTCCATTCTCTTCATACTTTCTTCTACCCTCTTCAATTTTTTGTTTCAACACATTCAATTTTTATTTCATTCATTCTCTTCATACTTTCTTCTTTATCCTCTTCATTTTATTTTCAACATATTCAATATTCTTTTCTTTCATTCTCTTCAACTTTCTTCTTCATCTTTTTCATTTTTTTATTTCAACATATACAATCTCTTCAACCTATTCATTTTTTATTTCAACACATTCAATATTTTCTACTTCATCATCTTTATATTTTCTTTAATAACATTCAATCCTTTAAAAACTTTTTTTTTTTATCTTTTTTAATACATTCAACCTTTGTTCTTTAAATTCTTTCTTTCAACTTATCATCTTTTTCAAAATATCATTCTATTTTCTTTGTTTTTTCTAAATTCTTTTTCTCATACTTCAATTCAAAAACCTCAAGTAAATATCTCCTATTTAGTTTTAGATTTAATAATTTTTTGAAATTTTATATTTCATTCTAATTTCATATTAATTATTTTTAGTTCAAATTTAATATATATTTTGTTATATGTGCAAATAAAAAAAAGTTTAGGGAAAATTTTAAATTTTGATGCAAATATTGAAATTTTAATTTTTTGAGCCGAAATTTAATAATTTTTTTGGGGCAAAAATGAGAATCTTTTTTGAAAATTTGAATTTTTTTAGCTTGAATTTAATTTTATTTTATTTTTTTACATTTCCGACGAAATGTTCCTCAGAAATGCATTTTCGAAAATTTCAAATTTTTGGAGGCAAAATTCAAATTTTTTGCGAAAATTTTGAATTTTTTGGCGCTAATTTCAAATTTTGATTTTTTATGAATTTTTTGGTGCTAAATTCAAATTTTGGGAAAATTCAATTTTTTTTAATTTAATTTATTTTTTTAATATTAATTTATTTTATTTTGGAAATATTTTTTTTAATTAATTAAATACATTTGCGAGGAAATTTCCTCAGAAATGTCTACACCCAACTGACGTCGACGGCTACACACACTGACATGCATTTCCCACGAATGATTCCTCATAATTGTGCTGAGTCACACTGACACACATTTCTCAGGAACTTCCTCAGAAATGTCCTCGGAATAACAGCCTTTTTTCTAATGAACGTGTTCCTCAGAAATATCCTCGGTAATGCAACATTTCCCACGAAATTTGGCCCATTTTTGTCCTCATAAATACATGGATTTCTTGTAGTGCCATATGGCTACAAAATATACACCACATTAGAGTTTGCTGATGTGAATGATTTACTTTATTAACCGTGACGGTATTAATTTATAAGCTTACTAACATTTCAATCTCGTGTAGGCACAATTAGCATAATCATTAGTATTTATGAAGTGGAAAAGCAAAAGTTGTTAAACTAAATCAGGAGAATTGTACGTGATCAAACAACATTTTCAAACATAGGTCAAAATTGCAACAACACTAAATAATGATGAGAAATATAAACATTTTCTAATAGTCATTCAGATTATATTACACTTATATAGGTAGATTAAAAATCTTTGATAGTTTTGCACATAAATATGGATGTCAATTTGTATCTGATAACGGATTATCCGTGGGGATTATCTGTACGGTGATCCGAAGTCACGGATTTTTTTCTCCGTGGGGACGGGGATGGAGGGAGAAATTCCCCCGTGAATAATTTGAGGCGGGGAATGGAGAAGGTCCCTCCGCCACCGCGGATTCCCCGACCCCGACCATATTATTTAAATTATATATACAATATATAATTATATAACTTTATATGTTTTTTTAAATAAAAAAATAATTAATACATTGTAAAGGTTATGATTATATGTATGGTGGCTACAAATTCAATTGGATATTTATTTTTTTGGACAAAAAGATATATTAGAATGTGATTTTGCAGTTTTTGTTATTGATGCTAAATGTACTTTTATTTTTAAAAAATGAAAGATACAAAATATGTACTTTTTTTAGAAAAAAAAAAAGAAAAAAAGATATGAATGTTGTGCTTTGATTAAAATGTATAACACTTTTGTTAATTTTTTATGTTCGTGGAGATCTGTTGACACTGTGGGGATGAGGATGGAGGAAGAAATCTTCCCGCGGGAATGAGGATGGAGGAAGAAATGTCCCCGAAGCGGGGAATGGGACAAGGAGTGATAAAGTATTATCCGCTCAATCCCTGCCCCGTTGACATCCCTACACGCAGATGATATTAGATAAGTAAAAAATAATTTGTTGTTATGTATTGACTGGTAGCGGAATCGTTGTTTACCTGTCCAAGAATGTGGACTATTAAGAAACCTCCTTTGTTCTCCACAGTCATGGTTGTTGTAACGACAGTACGAGGTTTTCTTACTGTAGATTTGGAGGAAGAAGCCATTAGATTTAGTAAGTTTTGTGGTAGTGTTTTTGATCAAATGAGTATGAGGAGTTTTGTTGGGTAGAGACGGTGTAAGAAAGGTAAAGTAAACACATGGATCAAAGTCAGTTTGACAATATTTGATTTGAACCGTTTCTGTTTTGGCATGTGGTGTTATGATGAAATTAAAATGAAACCGTTGATGTTTTGCCATGTGTTTTTTTGGATTAAATTTGCAGTTTATTAATTATTATATTTTATATGTTATGGTTAGTATTAGTTAGTCCCAAACAAAATGGATATTGTAATCAGTTGCAATTGGCAAGCCAAATTTTCCTATTTCCATTTGATATCTGCAAAAAAAAAAAAAATAATAAAATTGACAACAATAAAATATGTTAAGTAAAAAATATGTTTTTATCGAAATTGATTAGAAAAAATGTGATTTAAATAACTGCTCAATATATGAATTATTATTTGTCAAAATGGAAATAATTGAATTTATAAAAAGACATTAATAGCAAAACTGAAATAAAAAAAAATTAAATAAAGGTAGTCATAGAACGACATAATTTAAATTACAATACATAAGAAACTAAACTACTACTACTTGATTTAGACAATTCGGACAAGAAGTATGTTTGAATAATCTGGGCTATCATGAGCTTTGAATTGTAGTGTATTTCCATCGACAATTTGATTCAGTTCACAAAATGTTGTCTAACCTTGTCCAAACTTGACACCTCTACCATTTTCTTTATTAAATATTAAATGAACGGTTACAATATTTTCTAAAGGTCCACTTAATTTGATCCTATTATGCCCTGTTGTTGATATGAAAATTCTCAAATTTTGCCGAAGATTCTGTTATTAAAAGAACAATTGTTGTTAGTGATTATAAAACTTGTAAAGTAAATTAAATTAAAATTATAATTTAAATATAAATAAGAAATTAGTTAATGACAGAAATACAACTAACCACATTAGTTGAATTCAAGTCGGCATTACTGATTCGCATGTAAAATATAGGATTATTTCCAACCAAAGTACTCATACTATGAAATGATGGAAAAAAGGATGGAATTAAATTTTCGGAGTTGTTGGTGATGAGCATGAAGAATTTGTTTTCTCCAAAATAATAGAAACATAGTTTTTTATTTGTAGTCCACGCATAAAACATTCTTAATGTATCCCAACCGTTGGTTAGAAGAGGTTTTGTTGGTGAACCATTGAACTCTATGCTGTGAGGATTTCCAATCCTATCATATATTAACCAAGTTGTTCCTAGTTCTTCAAAAAAAGCAGTTATAAAAAATGGATCTATTTCTCCAAAATTCTGCATTATATTAATAATTGTGTTAAAATTTGATATAAATGATAAAATAAGTTGAAATTAACTATTTACCTGTGTTGAAGTATAAATGGTTGTAAAACATCCCTTTTGTGATCCTTGAAAAAGCTGAGTTAAGTTTGAAGCCATTGTTTTTCTTTTGCATGAAGTATTTTTTGTTTTGAATATGTAGTAACTATGTTTTACTCTTTATAAATCTCAACAACTTAAGCAATGTGTGTTGGTCCAATGTGTACTATTTGTGTTCAGAAGATTAAACTTAGATATTTATGAATGAGTTTGAACTTTGTCCACATGTGTATAATTAAATTAATTATTTAAAATGATTTCTTAATTTGTTAATATTAATATAAAATTAATTGAACTAAATTTGATATAAATTGGTGAACATTATTTAGAGTTTGATTAGAAAGCAAAAATAAATATTGATTTAAAGAAATGAAAAGTAAATGATAATTAAATATCAATAGATATAAATTAAATTGTTTTTGTAGTTTGCTTTAAATAAGTGATAGTTCATGAAAAATTGTTACTTTTTTAAATATTGTAAACAATATTTAGTTTAGACAAAATATGGTAAACGTATAAATTTTATTTAGTAAGTTACAGAAATAATTCAACATGTAAACTATTTTGGTCAAAGATATAAGATTAAAATATTTATCAATTAATTAAAATTTTGTCCAAATGTTTTCTATTATATGGATATGTTAGATCAACAAATATTAATTGAGGAAGTTTTAAATTTTGAAGTACCAAATTTTGCAAAGAAAATCAAGTAGTAATATTTTTAATAATGATTAAAATGATAATAGAAAAAAAAGATATAAATTTATTTAAAAGTTATATATTTAGTTATGATTTGTTGTATTTTAAAAAAGAAATTAATAAAAACCAATTGATTAATTTAAGAGATCAGTTTCTTTATATATTTGGTGAAGCAACGAAAAATATATAAGAAAAATGTTAATGTTCATTGCGTTATTGTTGATGCTTTATTAATTGGGTAGTAATTTGTATTGGTTACTTAGTAGACTAAAAGGATCAATACCAATTCATTTCAATAGAGAAATGATAAATTGAAAAAGTTCCATCTGAATTTTGCATTGATTGATTACATCAATGATGCTTTGAATGGTATAGTAGAAAATCTTTTGCAGAGATTCCTTACATCAATGTCACATTGTTTACGGTTAAATTTGGTAAACAAGCGCTAGTCTAAGTATTTTAAGACTTACGAGATTGACTAGAAATCTCAGGACAATCTTATGCTTGTTTGTGAGAAAGTTCTTTGATGTTCATTAATTATCAACAAACATTTATGGGTTTTTAATTGTTTAAACATGCAAAACAAAATCACTTGATTCGAATCGCCTCGAAACAGTGATATTTTAAAGACTTAACAAAAATAAAATGCTGGAAAAGTAAATTGCATTAATTGTAAGAGCAATTACAAAGAAAATGGTGCACAAACATACATTTTCTCTTTCGAAAATCCTTTCTTTCGATCGCTTGAGTACTCAGAGTTTTTTCAGAGAATTTTTGTATAAGTTTTGTGACCATGAGAGGGAAGGTAACTATAAATAGATTAACACTCAAACGCTTAAGTTAGTGACTGGATGAGGTGGGAAAGTATTATGATCTTAAGATAACCTCTAATCTTATTTTGAAATTTGAGATTAGAGTATTTTTCTTTCAGCTTTTGGCATTCTCAAGTTAATCGAATGCCTTTGAGGTATCTTTAAGTCTATTCTCATCTTCAAATCAATTTGAGGATTTTCTTAAAAACATACAAACATGATATTGAAACTGAATTTTGTTATGAAACTAAAACAGGCATGTTAGAAATAATATAAAACCATTGATGTGGTCAATCCTAACAGCTTAAGCTTTTGAGATAATCAGTTATTTGATGTCAAATAATCGATTATCTCAAAAGCTTAAGTTGTTAGTGAAATTCTGTTCTCTTGCAGGACAGATGTCTTACACAATGTCTAAGACAATGTGTCTGTAGTCCAGATGTCCTAGACAACTTGATCGACAACTAGTTATGAGGATCACATGTTATTGCAGCACTGAAGTAAACAAAAGCAATAAACAACACCAGTAATTTGTTAACCCAGTTCGGCGCTAAACAGCCCTACTCTGGAGGATACCAATCCAGGAAGTGAACACTACTACTCCGAATCAATACTTAGTCTTACAACACTACCAAACACCTTTTGACATGTATGCCTTTTCTTAATCCTAGTAATCTTCTACTCAAGGGCTAACTCCCCCTGAATATGAGAACCTACCCAACTCCCTCTAATCACAAATCTCAAGTGACGAAACAACTTTAAACTTCACAGTTTAAAAGACAAGGTTGAATGACAACATTCAACGACTCAAAGCTTCAAAGTACCACGAACGATACTAAGAGCTACTAATGCTTTGCACAGTGGGCACAAAGCTTTGGACTCACAATCTTCAGTTATTGTGGGTTGAGTTTTAAGCTCTATGTTGAGTCCTTTATATAGGCGTGCAATTCTTCAGATAATCTTCAGTCTTTCAGATGCACTCCAATAAGAATTAGTTTTAAAACAAACTCCACAAAGATAAAGAATTAATCTCTATCCACTAATTAAATATGAATCTAATCGTATCTAACACATAGGATTAATAACAAATTTTATCATTAATCCTAATCTCAGCTTGTTACTAAAAGATTCGCGTTTTATTCAAATTAAAACAAACACGCGTGCTTAATGGATAAACATTATCTTTTAAGCTGAACTGGGTCAAGATGTCCTACCCACATGTCTTGGGACATCTTGTTCGACATGCTGCCTAAGCATGCTCTGAACCCAGTGACAAGATGTCTAGGACATCTTGTTCAACATGTTGCATCTGCACATCTTCAATATGCACAAGTGGTTTAGACTTAATTACTTCAGCATTGGTGCTTCAGTTAAGTCACTCTGACCAAGTTGTTTTAGCCTTATGATGCAGCCAATCTCAGAAGAACTACAATCTCCCCCTTTGTCAAATTATGGCTAAAACAACCACAAACCACTTTGTTGAATGTGCACTCTTCAGTCTTCAATCTTCAAATTGATCTCTGTTGATGCAATCTTCAATTCTGAAATCTTCAGGTTTTCAATGTCTTTGATCTTCAGAATCTTGTGTGTCTTCAATATTCAAGACTTCTTCAATCTTGAATGTGTGATGAACCTTTTCTAGTATGAGACACTCTTAGTCTTGTCTTCATATGATCCATTACAATGAAATTTCTAAGTCTAGGGATGAGATACCTAGTGACTTAGTGAACCAAAGTCTTCAGTTGCAGCGGAAAGTACTTAATCAGAGTGATCAAGACTCACTAGACTTCTTAGAGGTTCAATTTTAGCATTTAATTATGCTTTGGACACACTTGTTTTAGCATAGCTTTTTAGTTTTTAATTTTTTTTTTTAAAGCTTGCTATTTTCATCCGTAAAGCAAGAGAATGATTCTACTTGCCAAAGAACTGTTCTTATCATCAATTATTTCTCCCCCTTTTTACCATAATTTGTCAAAGGATTTAAAGGAAAAAAACTTCATTGATTAAAGAGAAACAACATACAAAAGTTGCACACTTAGTGCCGGATGACAAAGTCTCCAATGTCTAGGACATTTGGTAGACCACAATACTTACAGAAGATGAACAGAAAAAGGAAAAATACACAAAGTACTTATCTTGAGGATTTTAGGGTGTTGGCTTCATTTGGTAAAATAAGCCTGATTCCATGATGTGGAGCATGATGTGTGGCACATCAGGTTTCACATCTGGACGCCCTAGCTGGACGCGCCTTTATTTATTTACACGCGATCTTTTGAAAAAGATTTGTTTTTCAAATTAAATCGTGCCAACTTGCGCGCCAAGGAACAAGATAATCTTTCATGGTTCTGTTTTATTTTATTGGCCGACTTTGATCAAAAAGATTTGAAACAAACAATTAAAAGATTATGATCAAATAAATCTCAAGGAGAATTAACAAAGGCCAGCTGTCAACATTGAAGATCCAAGCCCATGAAACTTGTTCTATATAAAGGAAGACTGAAGACATAATGAAGCACGAAGCCAAGAGTTGAAGAAATCGAGTCTTAGGTCTTAGTCTGTTTATTGTTATTTGTGAGCCTTCACTTGAATCATAATTTTGATACAAGTAAGGACTGAGTTTGATAGAGTTGTAATCTCTAGTGTTCTTTCTCCAAAGCTTTGAAGCAAGGAGTTAGAGTGTGCAACACTCAAAGCCGTTAGGTACGAGTGCATAGGTTTCTAGGAGTGTGTCTCCAAACTGAGTTTGTTATTAAATCCTTACTGGGTAAGGTTGAGGGGGAGTGAGCAGAGGTTCTCATATCTAGGAGTTCCTAGGTAGAATTAGCACGGGTAGTGATTAAGTGAGAAGTTGTAAACGGGGGAGCTTAGCTTTGAATTGATACTACCATAGTGGATTCATCCCTGGATTGGTATCCTCCAGATTAGGGCTTGTTTAAGCGCCGAACTGGGTTAACAAACTCACTGTGTTTTATTGTTTCCTGCACTTTAAATTGTTTACTTGTTCACCAAGTTCAGCATGTTCACGATGTTGACACATTAGGCTATACATCGTACGATTCCTAAAGTGTACACATCGTGCTACACATCTGACACTTGCCACCAGAATTTCAATTGGCATCAGAGCAGGCACCCTGCCTGTTTGAGGGTGAGCTACAGGGAAGTTACTTTCTGGAAACATGGACAAGGATGGAACAACGGCCAACAAACCACCCCTCCTGGATGGAACTAATTATGACTACTGGAAGCCAAGGATGATTGCCTTCCTAAAGTCACTTGACAGCAGGACTTGGAAAGCTGTGCTCAAAGGCTGGGAGCATCCCAAAATTTTGGATGCTAATGGTATTGACACTGGTGTACTCAAGCCAGAGGAAGATTGGTCAGCTGTAGAAGACACTGCATCACTTGGAAACTCCAAAGCTTTGAATGCTTTATTCAATGGAGTGCACAAGAACATGTTCAGATTGATCAAGCAGTGTACTGTTGCAAAGAATGCTTGGGAGATACTCAGAACCACTCATGAAGGCAATGCCAAGGTAAAAAGCTCAAGAATCCAACTTCTCAACACTAAGTTTGAAAACCTCAGGATGAAAGAAGAAGAATCAATTCATGAATTTCACATGAATTTGCTTGAGGTGGACAATTCCTTTGAGGCTCTAGGTGAGAAATTGTCTGAAGAAAAGCTTGTGAGAAAGATGCTTAGATCCCTACCCAAGAGATTTAACATGAAAATCACAGCTATTGAAGAAGCTCAAGACATCCCAAGTATGAAACTTGAAGAACTTGTGAGCTCTCTTCAAACTTTTGAGATGAACTTAGGTGAGCAAACTGAGAAGAAAGGAAAAGGTATAGCCTTTGTATCTTGTGCTGGTGAAGAGGAAGAAGCTGATGAATCAGATGATGATCTCTCAAATGACATAGCTATGTTAGGAAGACAATTCAACAAGCTTCAAAGAAGGGTGGATAGAAGACCAAGGAGGAATGTGAGGAACATCCAGACTGACATCAGTAAACTAGGTAACACTTCAACAAAAACCAAAACTGGTGATAAGTCAACTCAAAACAAGGGTGTTCAATGTCATGAATGTGAAGGCTTTGGTCATATAAGAACTGAATGCGGCACATATCTGAAGAAGCAAAAGAAAGGCCTAACTGTATCATGGTCTGATGAAGACTCTGACACTGACTCAGAGAATGTTGCTGCTAATCATGTGAGTGCCATGACTGGTGTGTGTAGTACTGATGTTGATTCTGATGATGAAGAACTCACCTTTAATGAACTAGCCTCAGTCTACAAAAAGCTATCCATCAAAAGTGAGGAACTGTGCAGAATCAATGAAGAACAGAAGGTGGTTATCAGTCAACTAGAGACAGAGAAGGCTCAACTGCAGAACCAAGTAGTCAGTCTTGAAAGTGAAGTCAAGTTACTGTCAACTAACTTGAAGAATATGACCAAGTCTGTAAAGATGCTCAATACTGGAACTGGCATGCTTGATGAGATTTTGAAAGTGGGAAAGCATGATGGTGACTCATCTGGTGTAGGATTTAAGAACAAACATCGCAACAAGAATACAAATACTATGTTTGTTCCTGCTCAAAAGAAACCTGACCCTGGCAGAATGTGGACACATCACACCCCACATCAGAGACCTGCTGGCAAAGAGAAGTTTAATGCTTGGAGATGCCACTATTGTGGGAAGAATGGTCACATCAAGCCCTTCTGCTACAAACTCTATGGGTATCCCAAGAAAAGGCCTCAGGTCCAAGCCAAATCAGCAAGGGTCACTCCTAAAAAGATGTGGAAGCCAAAAGTTTCTGAAACTGCTCATATTGCTCACACTTCTCTCAGAGCATCTTCCAGTGAAGATTGGTATTTTGATAGTGGTTGTTCTAGGCATATGAATGGTGTTGAGAAATTTCTCACTAATATCAAGCCTCATACAACAAGCTTTGTAACCTTTGGTGATGGAGCAAAAGGTGAAATCAAGGGCAGTGGTAAACTCAGCAGCAAAAGCTTACCTGACCTAGATGATGTGTTACTTGTTAAAGGCTTGAAGGCTAATCTTATCAGCATAAGCCAATTGTGTGATCAAGGTCTCAAAGTCAACTTCACAAAGAATGAATGTCTTATTACTTCTGACAAAGGAGAATTGTTGATGAGAGGATCTAGGTCAAGAGACAACTGCTATCTATGGATTCCTGATGAAACTGCTCACTCTACTACATGTCTTATTAGTCAGGAAGAAGAAGTTAAGCTTTGGCACCAAAGACTTGGTCATTTGAATCTAAAAGGAATGAAGAAGATTATGTCCAAGGAAGCTATTAGAGGACTACCAAAGCTTAAGATTGTTGAAGGCAGTATCTGTGGTGAATGTCAAGTTGGAAAGCAGGCTCAGATGTCACACCCAATGTTGCAACATCAGGTGACATCCAGAGTTCTTGAACTGCTACATATGGACTTGATGGGACCAATGCAGGTAGAGAGTATTGGTGGCAAAAGATATGCCTTTGTGGTTGTAGATGATTTCTCAAGGTTCACTTGGGTTAGCTTCATCAGAGAGAAGTCTGACACTTTTGATGCATTCAAAGAACTATGCCTTAGACTACAAAGAGAGAAGGATAGTGGCATTGTTAGAATCAGAAGTGATCATGGGAAAGAGTTTGAAAATTCAAGATTCTCTGAGTTTTGTGCTGATGAAGGAATTGGGCATGAGTTCTCCTCACCAATCACACCCCAACAAAATGGTGTAGTTGAAAGGAAGAACAGAACCTTAAAAGAGGCTGCAAGAGTTATGCTACATGCCAAGAAGCTACCTTACTATTTCTGGGCAGAGGCTATGAGTACTGCATGCTATGTACACAACAGGGTGACTCTGAGAAAAGGTACTTCAACCACACTGTATGAGATATGGAAAGGAAGAAAACCAACTATCAAACACTTCCATGTCTTTGGTAGCAAGTGCTATATCTTAGTTGACAGAGAGCAAAGGAGGAAGATGGATCCCAAGAGTGATGAAGGAATCTTTCTAGGCTATTCCATAACCAGCAGAGCCTATAGAGTCTTCAACAACAGAACAAGAACTATGATGGAATCCATCAATGTTGTCATAGATGACTGTTCAGACAATGTGCCTGATGTTGATCCTGATGTGGACACATCTCACCCCCTGCCTGAAGACTATGAAGTTATAGAGATTCCTGATAAGACTGATCAGCAAGAAGATGTGACTCCAGTGAACAAGGGTCCCTCTGTTAGAGTTCAAAAGAATCATCCAAAAGAACTCATAATAGGGAATCCTGAGTCAGGGGTTATTATGACAAGGTCAAGAGAGGTTGTATCCAATGCTTGTTTTGTGTCAAAGGTAGAACCAAAGAATGTGAAAGAAGCCTTGACAGATGAGTTTTGGATTGAAGCTATGCAAGAGGAGCTGAACCAGTTCAAGAGGAATGAAGTGTGGGATTTAGTTCCTAGACCTGAAGGAGTCAACATCATTGGTACTAAATGGGTTTATAGGAATAAATTTGATGAAAGTGGTGTTATGACTAGAAACAAGGCTAGGCTTGTGGCTCAAGGTTACTCTCAGATTGAAGGAGTAGACTTTGATGAAACATTTGCTCATGTGGCACGTCTTGAGTCCATAAGGTTACTTTTGGGAGTAGCATGTATCTTGAAATTCAAGCTATTCCAGATGGATGTGAAGAGTGCTTTCCTCAAAGTCTATACAGAAGCATGATTGGCAGTCTACTCTATCTCACTGCAAGTAGACCTGACATTAGCTTTGCTGTTGGTGTGTGTGCAAGGTACCAAGCTGAGCCTAAGATGAGTCATCTGAATCAAGTCAAAAGGATTCTTAAGTATGTTAGTGGTACAAGTGATTATGGAATTCTCTACTCTCATGGTGAAGACACAAGATTGTTGGGTTATTGTGATGCTGACTGGGCAGGAAGTGCAGATGACAGGAAGAGCACTTCTGGTGGATGTTTCTTTTTGGGAAGCAACCTTATATCATGGTTCAGCAAGAAACAAAATTGTGTTTCTCTTTCTACAGCTGAGGCTGAGTATATTGCAGCAGGAAGTAGTTGCTCTCAGCTACTTTGGATGAAGCAGATGTTGGGGGAGTACAATGTGCAGCAAGATGTGCTCACATTATACTGTGACAATCTAAGTGCTATAAATATTTCCAAAAATCCTATCCAACATAGTAGGACAAAACACATTGATATACGTCACCATTTTATTAGAGATCTTATTGAAGACGACATTGTGACTCTAGAGCATGTTGCCACAGAGAATCAACTGGCAGATATTTTCACAAAGGCTTTAGATGCAAATAGGTTTGAGGTGTTAAGGGGCAAACTTGGTATTTGCCTCTTTGAGGATCAATAGCCATAATAGCTATTTAGGCGTGCAACGGTTACCTACCTTTCCCTCCATCCACAGTTGCACGCAATCCAAAGGCAATCATTACAAAAATATTTCCAACGGCTATTTCGCGATCAAAACTCCAAGAAATCCGTTTATTGCCTACCACATTGATCACTACATTCATCTCTCTAACACTCAAACGACCAAGAACTTGTCTTGATCTCTCTCTCAAAACCTCTGTTCATCTTTCTGCAATTTTTTTGAAATCTTCATACCAAATCATCATCATCATCATGTCTACTGCAACCAAAACATCTCGTTCCACAAAAACAAACACTCCTCCATCATCACCAAAACCTAATTCCCCACGTCAAGAAGATATTCAAGGTGACATGATCGTTGATGCCACTCCTGTCTCAATGATCAAACCATCTGGATCAAAGAAGAAGAAGTCTAAACGATCAAGAAGGGAATCAACCCCCATTGCTGTAGAGGAAGATGTTGTTCCTTCTCCTTCCACAGAAAAACCAAAGAAGAAGAAGAAGAAAAGCAAGAAGCCAAAGACTGGCTCACCCAAGAGGGTTCACACCATGGAAAGCCTGCACATTGATCCCCTTCCTGCTAAATCTGGTGATGCTGATGCTGAAGCATCTGTGGGTATAGGTTCTTCAAACCCTAACCCTGAGAAGGCTGCTGTAAAGATCTCTGAGGGCCAAAGACACCCCTTGACTCAGAAGATCATTGATTCTGTACTTCAGGCCCTGCAAGAACCTGATGTTGTGGCAGATGTGGGCACATCATTGCCACAAGATGAAGAAAAGTCTCCTACTGCTGAAGAAGAGACTGTTGCTGCTGAAGAACAACCTGTCATTCCTGATTCTCCAGAACAGGAAATTGTTGAAGAAGATCAACCTGCTGAGGTTGAAGAACCTGAAGATGATACCCAGTCTGACAAGGGTAAAGAAGCCAAAGGTTCTGAAGATGTGGAAGACTCCAATCCTTCTGACAAGGATGTTGATGGTGATACAATTGTTGTGGATGTAGAAGGCTACAATTCTGACATCCCTTTAAAGAAGATTGCTGAAGATAGCATAGCTAGAAGGACTAGAAGTGGAAAAGGTCCTGCTACTGTTAGTGAATCTCCTACTGTTGCCAAGGAGGTGAAGAAGCCTGTCAAGAGGCAAGTTCTGTATGGTCCCAAGAAGGGATTTAGTAAAGCTGTGGTTCCAGCTGCAAAGAAGAAAACTCAGAAAAGAAAAGAGCCAACCTACAAGTGACTCAGAATACGATGTGGAGCAGGATGTAGCTCACATCAGTGAGTCTGAGGAAGAATCTGCTGAGGAGCAGAATGTGGAGCTTGATGTAGTCCACATTGAGTCTGTTGTGAAGAAGAGCTATGGGAAGAAGAAAATTCCTCAGGGAATTCCTTACATCCCAGTTGATTTGATTTCCTTCCACAACCCTGCACATGCTGGTAAATGGAAGTACATTGCTCACAGAAGGTTAGCTCTGGAGAGGGAGCTAAGTGTTGAAGCCTTGCAGTGCAAGGAAGTTATGAGGTTGATCAAGCGTGCTGGCTTGATGAAGACTGTTACTGGGCTGACTAACTGCTATGAGAAAGTGGTCAAAGAATTTTTGGTAAACATTCCTGCTGGCTGTGATAATCCTTTGGACAAGGAGTATCAAACAGTCTTTGTGAGAGGCAAGGAAATTCACTTCTCTCCCACTGTGATCAACAAATTTCTGGGCAGAAGTGAGGAGCCCTATACTGAGATGGAAGCCAATGACAACTACATAATCAAGGCCATCACAGCTGGAAAGGTCAAGACTTGGCCTAAGAAGGGAAAGTTGCAAGCAAGCAAGCTCACTCCAATCTACAACATCCTGAATAGGATTGCTGCTGCTAACTGGGTACCTACCACACACAACTGTGATGTGGCTACAGGTTTGGCTAGGTTCATCTATACTGTAGGTAACAAAATTAACTTTGATTTTGGTACTTATATTTTTGATCAGGCTATCAAACATGCCAAAACCCTAGCTGTCAAACTACCCATTGCATTTCCTTCCCTGCTGTGTGGAATCATATTGAGCCAGAGACCTAATGTTCTGGGCAAGGATGATTTGTCTTGCAGAAGAGAGTCTGCTATTTCTTTTAGTCTCAAGCAGTCTGATGTGACTCCTGATGTGGGCATATCCAGCTCAAACAATGCTATGTCTAGGACAGACATGATTGCTGCTTTAAAGGAGACTTGCAAGGCTCTAGATGAGAAGAAGGCCAAGCTTGAGGCAGTCATTGCTGGACTGGAGCTTGAGGATGAGCAAACAATGGCTGAGGATGAGGAATTGGAGGAGGAGGAGCCCAATGACTCTGAAGCTGAGGAAACTGATGGGAGCCAAGATATTTGAATCTTTGTAATTCATTATTTCCCTGTACTCAGTATTTCCTGTTGTTTTGCTTGTATGTTGTGGGCAATGCCCTGGATTTCTGATGCACCTTTGTGTGCCTGTTCTTGTATTGCTGCACTATTAATGGCCTGAGTGCCTTTTTCTGTTCATGCACCATCATCTCTACATCTCATGCTATCTGCATTCTATGGTGTTTTACTCACTCTCTGTGTGTTTGACTATATTTGTCAAAATTTATGGCTAAAAAGGGGGAGTAAAAATGAACAATTCTTTGAAGTCTTAAAACTGCAGCAAATTTGGCACATCTGACTACACATCTGGCATACATGCTTATTTTTCTTCAAATGTTTTCTCAACAACTTTTTGAAGAATTAGTTTTCTAAAGCATGTTTTTCTGAAGACTTAATCTGTACGTTTTCAACTGGGTGATGCATTCTTAAGAAGTCCAATTGAAGATGTTAATTTGTGTAATGGTTGATCCATTTGTATGATTTCTACATGGTGATGCATTCTTAAGAAGCCTGTAGAAGTTGCTATTTTGTGTGATGTTTGACACATCTGTGAGTTTTAACTTGGTCATGCATTCTTAAGAAGCCAAGTTTAAAACTTCTCTATATCTCTCTAGGTCATGCATTCTGAAGAAGCCTATAGGGAATATGAGATTTAGGGGGAGTACTTGGAAAGTGCTCTAGTTCAAGGGGAGTAAACTGCTACTGGGTTTGCTACCCTTCCTTATGTGTGCATGGAATCTCATGCTTGTATGTGTCTGAGAATTTATTTTTCTCAATCTTTG
The DNA here is from genome assembly GCA_954870985.1 of Trifolium fragiferum. Taxonomy (NCBI): domain Eukaryota; kingdom Viridiplantae; phylum Streptophyta; class Magnoliopsida; order Fabales; family Fabaceae; genus Trifolium; species Trifolium fragiferum. The sequence goes on from OX940792.1 coordinate 21,132,826, forward strand.
GGAAGTTACTTTCCTATCTTGTGAGAGTTTAATTCTCTCTTCATTTGTGAGGCTCTAATCCGCTGTTGCATGCCTCTGATGTGCCTACACATCTCTCCAAGTTTTGTTGGGTGACTCAAAGATTGTTTTAGCCCAAAATTTGCCAAAGGGGGAGATTGTTGAGAATTTTAGGGTGTTGGCTTCATTTGGTAAAATAAGCCTGATTCCATGATGTGGAGCATGATGTGTGGCACATCAGGTTTCACATCTGGACGCCCTAGCTGGACGCGCCTTTATTTATTTACACGCGATCTTTTGAAAAAGATTTGTTTTTCAAATTAAATTGTGCCAGCTTGCGCGCCAAGGAACAAGATAATCTTTCATGGTTCTGTTTTATTTTATTGGCCGACTTTGATCAAAAAGATTTGAAACAAACAATTAAAAGATTATGATCAAATAAATCTCAAGGAGAATTAACAAAGGCCAGCTGTCAACATTGAAGATCCAAGCCCATGAAACTTGTTCTGTATAAAGGAAGACTGAAGACATAATGAAGCACGAAGCCAAGAGTTGAAGAAATCGAGTCTTAGGTCTTAGTCTGTTTATTGTTATTTGTGAGCCTTCACTTGAATCATAATTTTGATACAAGTAAGGACTGAGTTTGATAGAGTTGTAATCTCTAGTGTTCTTTCTCCAAAGCTTTGAAGCAAGGAGTTAGAGTGTGCAACACTCAAAGCCTTTAGGTACGAGTGCATAGGTTTCTAGGAGTGTGTCTCCAAACTGAGTTTGTTATTAAATCCTTACTGGGTAAGGTTGAGGGGGAGTGAGTAGAGGTTCTCATATCTAGGAGTTCCTAGGTAGAATTAGCATGGGTAGTGATTAAGTGAGAAGTTGTAAACGGGGGAGTTTAGCTTTGAATTGATACTACCATAGTGGATTCATCCCTGGATTGCTATCCTCTAGATTAGGGCTTGTTTAAGCGCCGAACTGGGTTAACAAACTCACTGTGTTTTATTGTTTCCTGCACTTTAAATTGTTTACTTGTTCATCAAGTTCAGCATGTTCACGATGTTGACACATTAGGCTACACATCGTACGATTCCTAAAGTGTACACATCGTGCTACACATCTGACACTTGCCACCAGAATTTCAACTTATTTTCCTATATTCAGAGTCTGTTCTTCAAGCTTCTTCTGCTTCTTCACCATCTCCACCTTCTTCATTCTCTTCTTCTTCTGCAGCAGCATCTTGTATGGACTTGATCAGATTGTCCACATGTTGTTTTCTTGTTGTGCTGGTCTTGATGGTTTCTCCCAAGGTTTTGGATATTTGCATCAGTTCAGCAAGAACATCCTCCTTGTTTGCTCTAAGCATAGAGCCTAACGCTTTACCCACCTCCTTCATCTTTGGGAACACAATGTCTGGGACATGTGTACCAGCAAAGAGCTTGTAGTCAAAACTAAGGTCTTGTGGTTTCTTTGTTGGAGCTTCATCAGGATACGAGATAGCTGGATATTGCCTCAAGATCATCCCAGTTATTAGGCAAGGGAAGGCAATTGGCAGCTTCACTGCATATGTCTCAGCATGCTTCATGGTATGATTGAAGACGTGATCACCAAAGTTGATTTTCTTCTTGGTCCCTATGAGATAGATCATCTTTGCCAACATAGGAGTGATCCCAGAACCATGGTTGGTTGGTCACCAAATTGCTGCACCAATCCTATTGAGGATGACATACTTGACACTAAGGGTTCCAGTAGATAATAACCCTTTCTTAGGCCATTCTTTCCCTTGACCTCCTGTAATTTCCTTAGTCACCTCCTTGACTAACTCAGCTTCGTCACCTTCAATGGTTGGATTTCTCCCCAGATACTCATTTATGGTGGTTGGAGAAAACTTAACATCTTTACCTCTAACTCTGACCTTTCTGTACTCCTCGCTTCCTTCATTGCAGGCACTCGTGATGTTGACAATGAATTCTTTCACCAGCATCTCATAACAGTTACCCAGGTCCTTCAAAGTCTTCATCAATTCAGATTTCTCCAATAGCTCCATAATCTCTTCACATTCGAGAGCTTGTTGGTTGAGTTCTCTCTCTTGTGCTATTCTTCTTTGGTAGACATACCTCCACTTTTAAGCACTTTCCTCAGAATGGAAAGAAACTCTATCCATTGGAGCAGGAGGAATGTTTGTAGGAATTCTTCTTCCTCCAATTCTTTTCTTCACTGAGGTCGTGATGTCTAGGACATCAGGCTCGACATCAGATTCAGAGTCGCTTACAGTAACGACCTATTTCTTCTTCTTTGAAGTCTTGTCTCCAGAAGCTTTCTTCTCAGCTTTTCTCTTCCCTTTCTTTGTAGTGACAGGAGTCTCCACTTGCTTGGATGTATACGTCTTAGCCTTGTTCTTGACAGGGATGCTAATACATACTCCATCACTTTCATCAGAACTTTCCTCTTCACAGCTTTGTTGAGGTTGACTTCTTTTCTTCATCCCTTGAAGAATCTTGGACAGGGGGACCTCATCTTTATCTTCTAAATCTTCCAGTATTTGATCTTGAACTTCTTGTTCAGGAACTTAATCATGACCAGATGTTGGAACATGTGGTTTGACATCAGGTGTTGGAGCCTCTTCTGAAGGCATAGGTTGATTCAAGTTAGGATCCTCTTCATGAGGTTCTGAGAAGATGTTGGTGGTAGTTTCTAATGGGGGAACTTCATTAGCTGGAGGGGAGATCTGCTCAGCAACCTTGACTTGATGTTCTTCAGTTGATGTCTCATCAGATGGTTTGACATGTGGTTCTTCTGAAATCTTTTGTGATTCTTGATTCTTAGAAGGCTGGCTTTCAGGATTTGTAGACTCTTGTTCCTGAGTTTTGTCATTCCCTGTTGCATGAGCTTTCGTCTTTTTAAGGTTCCTCTTCTTCTTTGAACCCTTGGTCTTCTTCTTCTTGATTGCGCCTTCTGTTGGAGGAATCATGCTGATTGGTACAACGTTGGTGATAACCCCATGTTGATCAACGCATAGGTCTTCAACCCTAGGCATTTGAGAGGATGCCTCGTTTGTAGTTGTCTTTGAATCATCTTGGTTTGAGTTGTTGTTTTGAGATGATCGTTGAGACATTGTTGAATAAAGTTCTTTAGAAGAAAGAATTTCTGAGTTTGGAGAAAGATGTCTGACAAGATGTTGAGACGTTTGGTAGTGTCACATATGAGGTCTTAGTAGCCTTTTATAGATTGATGGAGAACTTAAGACTACCTCTTTTTACGTGCGGATTTTTAATGTTTCTTTACTCTGCACGTTACCTCTATTATGTTTATGACACGTTTTTGAGCGTGTGAATGCCCAGAGGCACACTAACGCTCCCAACCAAAATCTCTTCAGCTTCTTGTCCATTGTACAGATGTTGGGACATCTGGTAGGACATCTTGTCAACTTCTTCCTTGGCAGACAAGCAAGCTATTTCTGGACCATTGTTGTGAGGTGTCCAAGTATAGCACTTATCACTTGACTGTATCCCTTTCATCACTACCTCTTGATCATTAGCAATGATGCATTCATGATTGTTGAAGTGCACTTTTAGTCCTTGTTCACATAGCTGACTAATGCTAATCAAGTTTGCAGTGAGACCTTCTACCAGTAGAACATCATCTAGGCATGGAGTGTGTGGACCAGATAGTTTTCCAATGCCTATGACTCTACCTTTCACTCCATCACCAAAAGTAACACTTCCTTTTGAATGAGACCTTAATTCTCTAAGGTATCTCTCATCTCTAGTCATGTGTTTAGAACATCCACTATCAAAATACTAATTTTTATGTGGAGATATTCCTACAGGAGTATGTGCCTTTTGAGGTGGTGTTGGCTTACATACTTTAGTCAGAACTTCCTTGTGTTTCACCCTTGGAGGTAGGATCTTCTTTTTGTTCTGACTTGGTGACTTAGGCTTCTGAGGGTAGCCATGGAGGTAGAAGCATTCTGAGATTAGATGCCCAGCTTTTCCACAATGTTTACATCTTTTCAATGGTCCCTTGTACTCTTTGTATTGGGGGGACACATGTTGAGCATGATGTTGGGACATGTGGTCTGGCATATGCTTCCTCTGTTGAGCTGGAGGCTGAGACCTTTGTTTAAACCTTTTCTGCTTGTGTAGAGTCAGATGATGTGTCTTTGTCACCTGTTTCTTTTGTTTAGCAGGTTGTTGAGGTTTGAATCCTGTCTTCTTATGCTTGTGTTGAGAAGGATGTTGTGACTTGTGGTTTGACATCTGGTCCTCAGATCTATTTTTTGGGGAAATTTTCTTCTCAGGAGCCTCGCTGTAGTTGTCATACCCTAACCCCTTCTTGTCACTTGGACTTATACCAAGTTCAAGAACTTCTTCAAGCATGTCAGTTCCCTTGTTTAACATTCTCACAAATTTTGTTATCTCAGTGAGTTTTGAGTTTGACAAGGTAACTTGCTCTTTTAAATCAACTGTTGATGCTTCTAGTGCCTCTTTTTCTTGAGCAAGTAATGTGACTTGTTCTCTCAAGCTAGTTGTAGAGACCTCTAGTGCTTCCTTCTCTTGAGCTAGTTTCTCCATCTCCTCATCTTGTTTTCTTATAAGTTCACAAGATTGTCCCCATTTAATGGTGAGATTGTTGTATTTCTCATCCAATTCTTCTTGTAGGAGATCTTCATTGCTCGTGCTGCTGCTGGTATCAAATGTTCCAGTGAAGGCTTTATTTGTTGGTTCTTCTTCTTTCTCTTCCTCAGAATCAGATAAAGTAGCTGCCATTCCCTTTTTCTGTTTCTTGAGAAAGTTTGGACATTCTGGTCTGATGTGTCCAAATCCTTCACATTCAAAACATTTTACTTCTTTGTTTTGCTCAGAAGTATTCTCCTCCTTGGTCTTGCCCTGTGACTTGATGTTGGACCTCTTGTATGGGATATTTGTCCTATACTTGGCTTGTAGCTTACTTAAGGCTCTGTTGAAATCCTTTGTAAGGTAAGCTAAAGCCTGTGACAACTCATCATCACCTTGGCTTTGCTCAGATTTAAAAGCCAATTTCTTCATCTTCTTCTCTGGTTTATCATCCAGAGACATCTCAAAGGTTTGTAGTGAGCCAATAAGTTCATCAAATTTCATTGTACTCAAGTCTTGAGATTCTTCGATTGCAGTCACCTTCATGTTAAATCTCTTAGGCAGTGATCTAAGGATTTTTCTTGCTAACTTTTCTTCAGGTATCTTCTCACCTAGGGCAAAGGTTGAATTTGCTATATCTTGTATTCTAGTGTTGAACTCAGATATAGTTTCTTCATCCTCCATCCTCAAGTTCTCAAATTTTGTGGTGATAAGTTGCAGCTTTGACATTCGAACTTTGGAGGTTCCTTCATGTGCAGTTTGAAGAATTTCCCAGGCTTGCTTGGCTTCAGTACATGTGTTTATTAACTTGAACATGTTTTCATCAACACCATTGAATATGGCATTAAGTGCTTTAGAGTTGCCACTTGCCTCAGTTTCTTCTTCTGGACTCCAATCTGCCATCCCTTTTAGACTTGTGAAGCCATCTTCTGCTGTGATTATTGGATGATTCCACCCAGTGATAATTGCCCTCTATGCTTTTTGATCCATGGATTTGAGAAAGGCAACCATTCTTGCTTTCCAATAATCATAATTTGATCCATCCAAGACTGGTGGTCTGTTGATTGATCCTCTCTTGTCCATCTTGAACAAAATATATCTCCCTGGAGCTCACCCAGCAGGTTAGGGTGCCTGCTCTGATGCCAATTGAAATTCTGTTCTCTGGCAGGACAGATGGCTTACACAATGTCTAGGACAATGTGTCTGTAGTCCAGATGTCCTAGACATTTGGTTCGACAACTGGTTATGAGGATCACACGTTATTGCAGTACTGAAGTAAACAAAAGCAATAAACAACACCAGTAATTTTTTAACCCAGTTCGGCGCTAAACAGCCCTACTCTGAAGGATACCAATCCAGGAAGTGAACACTACTACTCCGAATCAATACTTAGTCTTACAACACTATCAAACACCTTTTGGCATGTATGCCTTTTCTTAATCCTAGTAATCTTCTACTCAAGGACAACTCCCCCTGAATATGAGAACCTACCCAACTCCCTCTAATCACTAATCTCAAGTGACGAAACAACTTTAAACTTCACAGTTTAAAAGACAAGGTTGAATGACAACATTCAACGACTCAAAGCTTCAAAGTACCAAGAACGATACTAAGAGCTACTAATGCTTTGCACAGTGGGCACAAAGCTTTGGACTCACAATCTTCAGTTATTGTGGGTTGAGTTTTAAGCTCTATGTTGAGTCCTTTATATAGCGTGCAATTCTTCAGATAATCTTCAGTCTTTCAGATGCACTCCAATAAGAATTAGTTTTAAAACAAACTTGTTTTAAAACAAACTCCACAAAGATAAAGAATTAATCTCTATCCACTAATTAAATATGAATCCAATCGTATCTAACACATAGGATTAATAACAAACTTTATCATTAATCCTAATCTCAGCTTGTTACTAAAAGATTCGCGTTTTATTCAAATTAAAACAAACACGCGTGCTTAATGGATAAGCATTATCTTTTAAGCTGAACTGGGTCAAGATGTCCTACCCACATGTCTTGGGACATCTTGTTCGACATGCTGCCTAAGCATGCTCTGAACCCAGTGACAAGATGTCTAGGACATCTTGTTCAACATGTTGCATCTGCACATCTTCAATATGCACAAGTGATTTAGACTTAATTACTTCAGCATTGGTGCTTCAGTTAAGTCACTCTGACCAAGTTGTTTTAGCCTTATGACGCAGCCAATCTCAGAAGAACTACGGTTAGGATTGACCACATCAATAATTTTATATTATTTCTAACAAAGCGAATTAAATTCAAACAACTATACAATAAAATGCATACATAATGTAATAATGTCTTAACATTATTCAAATGAAAGCTCTCACAACATATTATACATCAAAAAAACTCAATTTTCTAGAATGAAAAAATAAATTTGTAGGTATAGATATAACAATATGAAAAGCATCACAATGTCAATAAGGATGTAACTCAAGTTATCAAAATTATGAAGATGTAGTTCCTTCAAATTCTTAAACCATCCATCTTGAAAATGTAACCATTTGAATTTGTCATCATAGTCACAGTTGGAGACATATAGGTACAACAAGTTTGACATACTTTTGAGTAATTTCATTACATCACCTGTTAGCTTGGAGTACTTAAGTACCATTGTCAGCTTAACAAGATTTTGAAGTTTTGGAATCCACTTTGACAACTTCTCTAACTTTCCATCAAGTCTGAGATTTCGAAGCATAGGTAGGGGTGAATTCAAATGCATATCTATGACTGTATCAACTCCGATTGTGCGAATATATAGTTTCTCCATTTGTTGCATCTCATTGATCGAGGAAGATATAGCACTCACATATTTACCCCTAACACCGAGCAAGACCAATTCCCTAAGTTGTTTTAACTTTCCGAGTTCTTGGATTAACTCTATTACTCTACTATCATTTTCATTTTCACCTTCGTTTAAATAAACTTCACGTAGAGTTTGTAGGCATGTCATACCTGCAATACCATCCTTCAATTGAATCAAAGACATACTCAAGTCTAGAAAATGGCGTAACTTTTTGAGCTTGCAAATCTCCTTCGGCATAGCGTATAACATTGTACATGTTAAATCCAAGGTCTCTAGGCTCTCAAGCATGCAAATGGATTTTGGAAGTGTATAACGTCTATTTTCTGGATGTGAGTCCTGAAACCTAAAATACTTCAAGTAGCTTAAACTTCCCAAATCTTTAGGGACTTCAAGCAATCCAACATACTCCAAAACAAGCACCTTCAACCGCCTGTATTTTGTAGGGATTCAGGTAATGTTTTAGGACTATGAACAAGTAGTGATCGAACATGTAAGTTTTCAATACTTTCAATTATATTATCAGCGCCACTATCTATTGATAGACGTCGAACCATTCCAATTAAAGATGATTGTTCGTTCTTACCAATATACCTGCAAAAGCGTAAATCCTCACATTTTTCGAGGATCATTGCATGCACTAGATCATGAACACGACAACTTTTTACTCTTTCATTTCTGATTGAAACTACTTGCACCAAACTTCTACGGATCAATTCTGTTAAACATCCTTGTGCAACCTCTTCCAAAGTCTTTCCGCTTTATTCTTTCAAGAGCCCTTCAGCCACCCATTGCCAAATCAATATCTTCGACGAAACTACACAATCTTCAGGATATAATCCAAAATACAACAAACATGACATGAGATTGTAAGGCAAGTCATGGTAACTAAGACCTAAAATTCTTGTTATCTTGCAATCTTCCTTTAACTCTGAATTTAGATTTTCACTAAACTTATACCATATAAATGGATTTCTATCTTTGCAAGATAAAAGACCCCCGGTAACTACAATTGCTAATGGTAATCCATTGCATTTTTCAACAAATTTAGAAGATATTTCAATAAGATTTTCCGAACAACATCCATTCAAATCGCGGAATGCCTTCTTATTGAACAACTCCAAAGATTGTTCATTAGTTAACCCTTTTAGTTCATGCACTTCAACAAAAGAAGATTTCTTACAAGCAATCACCACATTCATCTTCCTTGTTGTGATTAAAATCTTACTACCATTTTTGTTATCAATCATAGCAAATTCAATATCATCCCAAAAATTTAAATTCCATACATCATCAAACACTACAACATACCTTTTTCCCTGCAAGTAGCTTCGTACTTCATCAACTAATGACTCTCGATTCATTTGATGAATACTTTGAGGAGGATTGATTCCTTGTTGTTTGTAAATCTCGCGCAACAAGTCCCTCAGCAGTCCTTCTATATCGTATAATTGAGACACGGTAATCCATACATGACAGTGAAAGTGTTTAACAATCTTGTTGTTGTCAAATACTTTCTTAGCTAGAGTGGTTTTTCCCTGTCCTCCCATTCCAACAACAGAGACAACTGTGAGCTCCGGTCTTCCCTCTAACAACAAATCAATCAGTATGTCTCTTGGCACTTCAAAGCCTACGACATCAGCTTCATCCATGTAAAATGGAGCCATTCGAAGATTCTGCAATAATGCATCATTTGAGGTTGCTTCTCCTGAACTGCTTGATCCATGTTCTTTCATTCCACTAATTAGGGATTTGATGTTCTGAATCTTGTAGGCTATTTTGAGACGAAGAATCATAGTTTTGATCATGTTAGCACCAGCTGTACATCCTATAGGTTGTTTCTCGCATATCATATATTCATCAATGATATCTTCTATGTGGAAGGATGCTTCTATTAGCTGCTTGATCCTTGCTTTGATTTGGTGGCTTGTTTTGTCATATTCAGCATCATCAACCATTCTATCAGCTTTGTTGATGAATTCTTCAATGCTTTCAAGTTCATCTTTCATTTCTGCAATTTCTTTTGGGACACCTCTAATCATATCCACTGCTTCACTTAATATCGGAAGCAAATGATCACGGGCTAGTGGAAACAAGTGATCATGAGCGCAAGAAAGTATAGTGTCACACATTTTGTTGTATCTTTGATTTGTTAATATTCTAAGATTATTGATTGATGAGGAAAAAGATGTTAGTCCTTCAAGATGTATCTAACACATTGACTTGACTTTCAGTTTCATCTCGGTCATTGTTTAATACTTATTGAGTGTTGTTGGGCATTGGCTTTAGGCCCATTACTCATGCTTGTAGCCTATGAAAATTACTTTTGCCACCCTACAAATTAATCGTACGCCCTACAAATTTCTCATCTTACCCTCCGTCACTTAAGTAAAAGACGGCAAAAAATGAGTAATAATTGAGTAATTTTGCACCTGTCGTTCGCTACTTAAGTTGTGGACCAATCGGTGGTCATGCCTCCTACTTCAGTCAAAGGTCTGTCACATGGCCAATTTTAATTGGCCACAAGTGCGGCCAAAATGCTTATAAATGGAGGACTTCAGCCTACTGAGTTTTCACACCTCTTTTTCTCTTCTTCTCTTTCATTTTTTCTATTTGTAGTAATGTTAGTTTGTTAAGTTTTTGCTATTTTGTTTGTAAACGGCTGCAAAGTCCGTCGTTGGTTAGACATAATAATTACTATGAACCCTTTTAAAGAGGATATTTGTAATTGTTATACTAATCAACACGGGATTTTTGTGTCCAAATTTGAGTACGGTATGACTAACTGATATGTCCATGTCATTTTAAGTGGAATGAGGTAATGCAATAACATTATCTTCGCCTAGAGATTTATCAACGATTACCCCCGCGGTTGTAAAAGGCCCGAATAGGTTTAGATGGACATCCCCAGTGACATTCTGAACTTATTAGATGTTGTTATGAATATGTCATTATCATTTTATTTTTATGTAATTTTTATTTGAGTAAGTGATCAAGACCACTAATCTTTATATGTAATTTTTATGTCTGAGAAATATATTGTAATTCCTTTTTCTCCCACAATTGCAATTCTGCCTCACTGTGTTTTTATGCATTCTGTGTGGATACCGTTACTTATGTATTTCTAATTGTATTTTTATGTACAACTTTATTTACAAAATTATACTTATACATGTTATTAAGAGGAGAAAGATGTACCAAAAAATAAAGATAATTGTGATTTTACTAATTTATATTTATTTTTGACAAATACAAATTTACCCTTATTGGCTATTAATGCATTCTCATTTCATAATACAAAGTGCAAAAGTATAAGGCATGGTTAAAATTAAGTAATAAAATTGTATTAAAAAGTAAAAGTGACACTCATTTTAAGACAATTTATTTTGAGAAATGTGACATTTATCATCAAATAAAAAGATTAATATTTTTTTGACTTAAATGCAGTTGTATTCTCCCTATTTTTGAATAAATTGGAATTTTACTCCTCTCACATTTTAAAATTCAGAATTTTACTCCCCCTCCTCTCAATTTTATAACTCTTTGGATTTTCTTGTAGTGTATAGGGGTGGGTCCAAAGACTTTTAAAATAAGGGGGGTAAAATACAGGATTTTAAAATAAGGGGGTAAAATTCTGGATTTTAAAACAGAGGGTAAAATTTCGATTTATTTAAAATAGGAGGGGTAAAACTACATTTAAGCATTTTTTTTTAAAAAAGTTATTATTTTTAAAAAGCCTCGTTTAAATTTCCGTTTTAGGCCTCAATATACATTGGGCCGGCCCTGATAGTTTATAATATTATTGACCTTTGTTAATTCTCACTCTTAGGCTTTGTTCAGTTTTTTAGGTAAAATTTCTTGGGGTTTGTTTGACTTAATTTTTTTAGGTCTTAAAAGCTATTTGAAAGCTAAAGGTAAAAATAAGAACTTTTTAGAAGAAAGAAAAAAAAAAACTAAAGTCGATTGATAATTTTGTATTTTTTTAGCTTTAAAAATCTTTTATATATGTATTTTACTCATAAAAATTAAGCAATTGTTTTCTATCAAGAGCTTCTTAAAAATATGTTTGACCTAACTTCTTTTATTAAGCAAAAAAGTCTAAAATAAGTTAGGTCAAACAATACCTTGAATGAACTCATGCATAGAATATATGAAACCATTTCAATATCTCAAACTCACTAAAAAGAAACATCTTATAAGTTTACTCTAAAGAACTTATTCAACATCTCAACACTTATTACAATGTCTCACATCGGTTGTGAGAAGACCTGAAAATATGTTTGTAAGTAAGAGATAATCCTCACTTTACAAGTCGGTTTTGTAAGAATAAATTAGACACAAAACTCAATTCTAAGAACACTTCATCTTCCTCAACGCCAAATGGTTAAACAACTTACAATCAATAATAAAATACAGCAGACAAAAAACATCATCCAAAATAATAGACATGCCACCTTTCTATGAATGTCGTGAAAACTTTTTTCCCTTTGTTGACGCACTTCAGCGTTATTTTGTTATACCGAAAAAATGGTTGCTAAAACATTAATACTTTAGTTATTAATATAAATGAACCATATAATAAACTTAAATTTGAACTTACATTTTTTTTTTCTATCTATCGGCTAGAACATGCTTAGAAAATCGTGTGAGAAGTGACAAATCAGACGGATCTCCATCAAAGCTCTAATTACCTATGTTTGGTGGTGATACCTTTGGCAACCCATCATCGGCCTGAAATTGTGGTTTTGCGTCCTATTGAGCTTGTAAGGAGAGCGCTTCAGCATCATCTGACCACTTTTACCCCTCGACCCCATGTGTTGTAGTCTCGGATCCATATCCTCTCCAGCCTTTTCTTTCATGCTGCTCATCCTGCCCTTTTCTCAGCCACCCTCTCTCTGCCATTCATTTCTTCCTTTATTGATCAAAGACCGTTAAATTAGAAAAGAGAGAGAGCTGGACAAAAGTGCATGGGAGGATTCAATGCATGTGATCTTCCTACCAAGTCTTGTTTTACTAAACATTTTCAGCCATATTTAAAATATCTGACAACAAAAATTTAAACAAACCTATATTTGAGCATTTTGTCGAACACTTGGAGCACAAAAACAACAATCACATTCCTAAACAAAATTTCAGTACCACATTTCACTGATTAGAAACAACAACTAAAATGTATACATAAACAATACTTAAATAAATCCAATTACTATATTTTACTACATAAACTATATTATACATAAACACACCGAGCGAGCGCAATATAACTTCCAAATTTTTTTTTTGTTAATACAACTTCCAAACTTATTGAAACATATATTCTGAGCTCTACTATAAAGGCATTTTGAGAATTTTGCACACTATGAACAATATAGGATCCTAAAGAGCAATTTTCAAGAAAATTACTTTTGCCACCCTACTGTATATAGGGCGCGCCCTACAAAATTATAGAAATACCCTTGCCTGTGACATACGCTACGGATAGCATCCACGACTTCTGCTACGGAAGTGTAATTTGGCCGTCCATGTGGCCAATTAAAATTGGCCATGTGGCAGACCATTGACTAAAACATAAGTCACTGACCACCGACGAATCCGTGACCTAAGCCACGGACATGTGGTGAAAATTGCTCAATTATTGCTCATTTTACTACATTTGTGACTTAAGCCATAACTGATATTTTGATCATTTTGTAGGGCGTGCGAGTAACCCTTAGGGTGACAAAGATAATTTCCATTTTCAATAGCAATCTTTTCATGGGCCTTGAACCTAAAATAGTCCGCCCAATTTAGCTCACCTAAATTACACTTATCAACAAAATTTCGGAAACGTAAATTAACTTTTATTTTTTTTCTTCAGAAAATTATAGTTATTTATCTTATTATTTTGTAACACTTTGTTTATTTATCTTTTATTTATAATACTTTAGTGTTTTATCTTGTCTTTTTGTAACATTCTGGTCTTTTATATTTTATTTGTAACACTTTGGTCCTTTAAAAAGATGAAGATATGAAAGAATGATAAAAATGATGAACATATTTATCAAGATTATGTGTTTTATTTAATTTTAATAAAATGATATTTAAAAAAATAAAATTCAGCATTTTTTAAAATTAAAAAAATAAGAAAAAGAGTTTATATGTAAATGTTATAAAAGATAAAAGTGTTATAAATAAAAAATAAATGACTAAAGTGTTATAAATAAATAAGATAAATGACCAAAATATGTTATAGATAAATAAATAAAATAAAAGAATAAAGTGTTATGAATAAAAGATAAATAACCAAAATGTTAAAATGAAGAGAAAAAAAAGTTGAATGACCTTGTAATTTTGCTTTTTCTTCTGGTACAAAAGGGGAAACGTAAATTAGCTTATCAGACAATTACCAACTTAACTACAAACGTTGTACCTCTTAGTCCTAGACAGGATTTTACTGTGTGACTGACCGAAGTTAATGCGAGACAGACAAGATGGCGTCTTGGTGTGCTGCAAGTGCAAGGACCTTCCACATTCCACCCATCAACTCTGCCGTTCTCCACCGCCGAGCTTCATGGGCCGCCGGGATCGGCAGAGCTTCAACTGCCGACACCGCTATGTGGCGTTCCTCTAAACGCTCTACTATGCCTTTCTTATGCATGAGCCTTTCCACTGATAACCGTAGGTAATTCCAATAATTTATTTGCCCTATTTTCACAATTTGGGGGAACAAATTTGTAACTTTTACAAAAAAAATTGAGGAAGAAATTGACAAAAGCAACATTTTTTGTAACATAATTGCGTGTTTTTCTTTTTTATGGACCCATTTTGTTAGTACTTTGATAGGATTATTTATTTCTGTCTAGTTTTTTGTACTATGGAGATTTTGTCAAAAATTGCATTTGCATGAATTGAAGTGATTCAAGTGAATCTTCAACTTTGTGGTGAAAATGTTGCTAATCTATGTATTAATTACATATCAATAGTCATGCAGCACAATTTGTCAATGCTTTTTGTCTCAATTATTATAGTGTAGGTGATGCTTAACTGAATTAAAATGTGTAAACCTATGAGCCTCAGACGCTGAAAGTGACACTGATGAGGACATGGGGCACAACACCTAAATACCGGTAATAATTTGGAAAAATAGAAGTGATTCTGTGATTTTATGGAATCACAGGTGTCTGTCTTGTTGGTGTCGGACATTGACACGTATTGAACACGCCTACAATATGAAGTGTACTTGCTTGCTACATTTGTAAACTCACCCTTTGCTGATCTTCATTTGCCAGCTCGAAAATAAATTTTATTTAATTATAAATAAAATAACTAAATACAAAAGATATCTTAGTGGACTAGGAAATCTAAGTGGAATAAAATTGGATCAAGAGAATACGAGTGTACTAACACAGTAGCTAGCAACAAGACTTAAAAAAAATTAATAGGTTTTTATTCCCTATAAAGTAAGCGAGTTTATATTATCCCTGTAATTTTTTTTATTGAGAGTACCCCTTTATAATATTGCAAAAAAAAATTTCTAATTCATTTTACCCCGGGGGTAAAACAAAACAACATTACAGGAGGGACAAATGAACTAGAAAAAAAAATTCTACAACATTACAAGAGGATAATCTAAAAAAAAAAAAAAAGTTACTGGGGGATAACGTAAAACTCGCTTACTTTACCGGGGATAAAAGTCTATTAAACTAAAAAAAATAAAAATAAGCCATCATCTAAATCCGTAAAAACCCCCCACAAAAAAGAGTATTGCTTAGTAAGGAAACACATGTGCAGCTAAACTAACTAATTAGCAATACTCTTCTCAAATTTACAAGGAAGGTAACACATGTTAGATAAACTAACTAATTATAAATTTTAAATGAGTATAGCTATTTTTATTTTTTTGGGTACAAATAAGTATAACTATTTAATAAGAAATATTTATATAAAAAAAAAAAAGAAATGAGTCACTACATATACTGTAAAAATATTTTTTTTCTTCTTCCTTCTATCTCCTCTTCTAACTCTAGTTATCACCAATTTTTCTCTTCTTATTGACCGGGTGATTTAGAATCAATTTAGGTCTAAAATTATCCTATTTCAAGAATTTCGCAATAATTATGACCAAAGTGCATGCACAATGCCATATGTAAATGTGCTAGAAAGCCATATGTGGGCACATGATTTTGTTTTAGTTTTAGATTGAAGAGAGCAACCAATCGTTAGTTGGTTCGGTGGTGATTGGCGCTGAACTTGGTAGGGAGGACCACGGTTCGATCCCCCGCAACTGCGATCGGGAGGGGGCTGGAACCACTTGATGCCAGAACTGACCCCCGAACCAGATTCAACTGGTAGTGAAAACCGAAAAAAAAAGATTGAAGAGAGCATGCAAACATCCTATTTCAAGAATTTCGCAATAATTATGACTTTGTACTTTAAGAACTAGCATTGTACAACTCTTTGATGGACAAATAATTTTCTAAAGTTAAGTCCCAACATAAGTCCACAACCTTTCTTATATATCACATTTTCTTTCCAACCATAAATTTTCTATATTGTACTACATGAGGTGTAGGGTGTTAAAATGGATGGATTAGATAGATTTAAAATGGATTGTTAATAGATGGATCAAAGTAATTTATTTATCCATTAATAATTCATTAAAATTCAATCAACGAATCCAATCCAATCCATTCATTTAGAGATAAATTTCATCCAATATATTCATTATCATCATTTCAATGGATGGACATCCATCTGATACATCTAGTAAACTATTTTTATTTTTTAAAAAAAAAATTGATTGATTAATAATTTTTTAAAAAAATATTTATTAATTGATAATTAAAACAAATTTAGTTATTATTTTAAAAACATAATTTTTATTTTTATGGATTCATGTGTAACCCAATCAAAACCAAATGTCTATTCACACCGAGTCCAAAACTATTTTGGTGAGGCCACCATTTTATTTTAATATATTTTTACTAAATTATATTATATTTATATTAATTTAAAAACTGTATTTTTTTATTGTAAAAAAAAAAACTCGACTTTTTTTAAAAATAAATTTAAAAAAATTCCTTTGTATTATGCTAAGTTTTTTTTTTTTTCCAGTTTTTATTATGTTATTAATTTAAGAAAATTAATTTTTATTAAGTTTTTTATTGGTTTGTTTCCAATTTTTCCATACTTTTCGCATATAAATTATTTATGTTTTCTTTTTATATAAACTAGTTTTGAGACCCTTGCATTCGCACGGGTCTATTGACTTTTATTTATAAATTATTGTTAAATTATAAATGACGTCATTCTGTTATTTTTTGTAAAATACATTAAATAAAGTCATTTTTTTATTAAAATAATTATCCCGTGTATGATTTTTGTGTAACAAATTATAATTATAATAAAAAATATTTACTATTCAATTTCTTTTTTTTTATTAAAGCAATTATTCCGTGTATGATTAATTTTTTTTAATTAAAGCAATTTTTCCGTGTATGATTAAAAAAAATTTACTAAAGCAATTGTCCCATATATGATTAAAAAAAAATTATTAAAGCAATTATATATCCTGTCTATGATTAATTTTTTTTATTAAAGCAATTGTCCCGTGTATGATTAATTTTTTTATTAAAGCAATTGTCCCGTGTATGATTAAATTTTTTTTATTAAAAGAATTGTCCCGTGTATGATTAAATTTTTTTTCTTAAAGTAATTGTCCCATGTATGATTTTTTATATATTAGTGATCAACACTTTTTTTTTTTGACAATTATTGATTAACACTTGTCCCGTGATGTTTTAAGTATAATGACAAATATTTATCCCGTAATTATTATAATATATATATTCATCAATAATGCACTTCTTCTGCATTTTTTATATAAGAGTAAACAAAAATAGAATAGAATTTAACTATTATATAATAATATATTAAATTAAAAAATATAATTTTTTTTACGAAATAGAAGATTTGAAATATTTTTAAGAATTGATGAGGACAAATTAGAATTTTTAGTAATAATACCTTTTAATATATTGGGCCTGTTTGAATTTGGCTTATTTTTAAGCTTATGAAAATAGTTTATGCTTATAATTTATAAATTTTTATGTTAATTCATAAGTTTTTTTTACACATGTTAATTCATAAGTTTTCACTAACAAAAATTATATCTTTATAAATTATTTTCATGAACTACCTTAAAAAATTATAATAATACATAAAAACTTATTTATTTGCATAAGTTATTTCGCATAAATAAACTCATAAATAAGTCAATCAAAACGGGTGGATTGTGTTTTTGTTTCTATTTTTATGTTTTTTTATTTTTAAACTCATAAATAAGTATCTTCTTTTATTATGTTATTCTATTTTTATTTTTTATGTATATGTTTTTATATGTTAGATTAAGTTACTACTCTTTCATTAAAAAAAAAGTTACTGTTATAGTTACTAATATATTGGGCCTATTCATATTTTTATATAAAAATTTATTTTAATTAGATTTTTATAGGAAGATTTATTTGATGCTTATCTTCTTTTTTTTTCTATTTTTCTTCTGTGTTTTTTTTTTTTTTAGAGATGTGCAGCAGGGTTTCTAATGCTATTTTTATGGAAAGATTTTTTTTTTATGCTTATCTTTCTTTTCTATTTTATTTTTTTTTTTGTATTTTTTTTATTATTAGTTTAGAGTTAAAATTACATTTATGGGCGTAAAACTTGGAACACCGTTAAAAGTACTAAGGACAAACTTAGATTTTCAATAGTAGTTTTTTTTAATATATTGTAAATAGATTTTTTTATTTTTTTAAACCAAAAAGGTGGAGTAGCAAAGTGCTACCCACACCAAAACTTCTGATATATTAAAGAGAGAAAAGATACAAAAGAAGAGGAGGGGGGGGGGCCAAACCAAACCCTCTCAATAAGTGGTAAACCTAAAACTAGGCAAACCAAGTTTATCTCTATGAAGACTATGAGTAAGATTACTAGGAGGAACATTATAGTACAAAACATTATCTACAGCAGCCCCTAAACTAGCCAAGCAGTCTGCAATCACATTGCCTTCTCTATAGATATGGGTTAGCAGAAAATTCATCTTCTCAATCAACAACAAACAATTATACCAACGATTTCTTATAGCCCAAGGAACTGGAGCTTTAGAAGTGAAAGCTGAAACAACCAGACTAGAATCAGTCTCAATCCAAAGGTTAGGCCAATTATGATCATTAGCTACCTCTACAATATTGTAAATAGATTCATTGTACTATAAAAAAATTCAAAAAATATACAAACAAATAAATAAATAAATAAACATGATGTAACGATTAATTGGATTAAAAAAATTGGTAATGATCCATCTCTAAATATTATTAACAATTTTATCTTTTTATTTTTTTATTTTTTTATTTTTTTTATTTGATTTTTTAAAAAAGTGGTTATCCATTGGATTTTAAAATTGTAGAGGGTGGATAGAATCCATCCATTTAATTAAATGGACGGATCCAATCCAATCCGTTAACTAATTATTTTTCTTGTGGATGGATTGGATGGATAAATTAATGAATGGATTGAATGGATAACGGATTAACGGATAATTTTGACACCCCTAATTTATATCACTGAGTGGCATGAATGTGGATGCTCTTAGAGGTGTCTCAATGAGTGAGTAATCATTTATTTCATTAAAAAAAAGAATTAATTATGATTTATTTTAAGCGAAAAGGCTAACTTTTCCAAATCTATATATCATATCCTTCCAGAAATTTTCGGTGCCCTGTCAAAATTTTGAATTTGGTGCATCGTTTATTTTATAAGCCACTGCATATTAGAAAATAATTGTTTTTAGACCTTCGGACTTTATCGGGCCATGTGGCACCACATGTCATGATTATATTGGCCACATATGCAATCAAGGATTAAAATTATCAATTTCTAAATTTGTAAGGACTAAAACTAAACAAAAAACTTACAGAGAGTAAAACAAAAAAACATTATATTTACAGAGACTAAATTATATTTAAGCTTCAAAATATTATTTATCCTTTATGAATTTCCCTTTCCTATTATGAAAGCTTAGTCAAAAAAATAATCATTTTTTATTATTTGTAAGTTTTTTATAACACCTCTTTAATTATTAAGTTTTCGAAAGGGCAAAATAAAACACTTACTCAGGCATGAGCAAAAAACTATATAATTGATGTAAGAAGAGAACATGAGCTAAATATGTAGATAAAACCATAGACATACCACAGGGAGATTTACGGCTGAAATTGTAAAATTAGTTTATGTTATGATCATTTTTCTTTTCCTATTTTTTGTTGTAACAAATATTGAAGGTAAGTCATTAATTTTTATCTTTTTAAATATCCTTCTTTAATTTGTACACATTTATAACATTTTAATTATATCATTTTATTATCTTTTTTCATTACAGCGATAAGAGAAAGATGTCATAAAGATTCAGATTGTCCCAAAAATTTCTGCCGAAGACCTTGGTTTCCAAATTGTGTCAATCTGGTGTGTAAATGTGTTGAATTGAGAGTTCGTACATGATTCTGTATATGGTGTCTTATATAAGAGGGTATGCAAATACCCAAATTTTCATTAATTGTCATTTTGTTATTGTGTTGGCTTCCAATAAAGAGGAGTTTGAATTGTGACTCTTTTAAAATGTTTCTCAACTTCTAAAAAGATTAGAATCAATCATATCTATGCAAAATCAAGAGAAGAGATGATCTTGAAGTATGGGTATGTATGCATGGTATTGTGTCTATCTATGCAAAATAAAAAGAAGAGATAAAAAATTCAAACACAAGATTTATATTGATTTACCTAATGTGTATTAGTTCAGTCCTCGCAACTTGTAATATTTCGCTACGGTACTTGAGATCATCTCTCAAATTCTACATCTTCGAAATATCTTGGTCAATTGACCTTTATTAAGAGATAACAATTATGTAACGCCCCAACTAAATTGTCTAGAATATTTAGTCGGAACATTAAAATTTGGAATCTGAGTACATTAAATTATTAGGAGATAACTGAATAATATGTTATTATTAAGATAATAACTGAATATTTGATACAAACAGCGGAAAAAAAACTACAGAGGGATAACAAGATAAATAAAAGCAAGAATGAAGACTAAGTCTTCTAATGCTGACGATCCAAGCTCGACTCCAATCGTCAGATCATCCTGGTCCCTGCTCCGAAATAACCTGTCTTACCTATATCGAAAAGGGAGTGGGGTGAGACAGTCACTTCGTCCCAGTGAGTTCTACTACCCGGGACTCCTAATCAGTCGTAACATATTTTATTTCATAACATAACATCATAAGCATAAATAAATAATGGTGTAACACTGATTAGTCTTGTTGGTTTTAAACCGCAAGCACTCTGAGGTGAGCATGTCTCAGAGGTCTGCCTTGTCCGCGAACAGAAAGCGTTCCGGCGTGCAGCTCACAAAGATTTCTAATGGAACATCTAAAACGAAGTCCACACTGATATCATAATCATACATTTAATCGACTGATCACTAAGTTCATAACATTCTACCAATAATTCCCAAAACCGGGGAGCATACAATATTCTAATTCCCTATGTTATCACCTAATAGTCCGACTGTGATGACCTCCTGTTTATATTATTTAATTTCATAATACTGCAAAACATCTATCTCAGTCGAGGGTATAAAACGAGTGATAAGTATTTTGAAAATAGAAAAAAGTGAGTGAATTCTGGGTTAGCTCGCTACGGCGAGTTACCAAGCTCGCTACGGCGAGTTACCAAGCTCGCCATGGCGAACTTACAGGTCCTGGCCTAAACAACTCGCTAGGCGAGCTAGAGCTCGCCATGGCGAAGTTCATCAACCCAGAACCTTGAGCTCGCCATGAATACTCGCTAGCAACTCGCTATGGCGAGTTCTTGCAGAATTGACTCTGTTTTACGAAAATCATCAATTTTGAAAGTATCACCTACAATCCTTAGCTGAGATAATGCAGAATCATAAAATAGATAACATTTGTGATTTCAAAAAGCTCTATAGCTTATTTGATCCAAATTTTTGCACAAGATTGACTCAAATACAGTAGCTACTGTATACAACCAATTTCCAAATTTTTAAACTTATTTTCATAAGTGATTATTAATTAAGTTGTTTAACTTATAAGTGATTATTTGTGCTTAGGGCTTTTTAGCTTAATTGTAAAGGTTCCTTTGCTTTAATAATTGTCTTAACACTAATTTACCATCTTAATTCATGTTTCATGTGACAAGTTGTCTTGATTAGCTCTCATTAGAGTTCATTTTAATTTATTTGACTAGTTTATAAATTGTTGCATGTTCATGCATTCATATTCTTCATGTCATTGCATGATTATGCACTTATATGATTGCTTTTTGCTTATTGATGATGTTGATCACTTCTATCCTCTTTTCTTCTCATTATTCTTTATCTCTTTAGATTGAGCTTTTCATAATAAAAGACTAAAATAACATTTTCATAAAAAACAAGTGAAAAAGGGCGGATGTGACGTATGACTATTCCGACCCCGAGTGATTCATGACGCGTGACGTATGACCGTGGATTGGGTTACTCTCACTTCAAAACGCTAAAATCAATACAACTCACTTAAACTCTTTTTCTCAATAAAACCTGATTCTCAATAAAACCTGATACTGTTTTATCCATTCATCGGACACATACTTACGCTTAAGTCTCCTATTGCGAGCATACAAGCACAGTTGTGTCGGCGGAATGCGACTAAAACGCTATTGGTTGATTAACCTTTTTCTTAATACGAATAATGTTTTATCCATTCATCCGACACGTACTTACGCTTAAGTCTCCTTTTGCGAGCATACAAGCACAGTTATGTCGGCGGAATGCGACTTAAGCGTTATCCGCTAAAAACAACAAACACGCAAGACTTTTTTACCAGAACTACGAGAGTTTTGAGTTTCCCATTGCAGCCGGGAATACGTACGAGCGGACTCCTACAACCGTCAAACTCAATAAATAAAAACCTTTTTTTTATTAATTAATAATCGGAGTAGAATTTAATAAGCAGTTAATCAGCGATTAGAGCAGTTAAGTAAACCTAAAAGCGATCAACCTTAAAACCTCTGAATGGTTCCCATCGAGTACGATGGATGCGAGGGGTGCTAATACCTTCCTCTCGCAAAACCAACTCCCGAACCCGCCATGGTTCTTTAACCATGAGAACTAAAGATTTTCGCAGTATTTTCCTTTCCCTCTTTTTGGGATAAATAAACATCGATGACGACTTCATTGTTACGAAAAATCATGAAGAATTTTTCGAGCCGCTACATATACTTGTTAAAAAAACAATTACATACATATAAATATATGTGCAAATACTTTTTTCTAAAAAGTGAAAGAAAACCCCTAAAGTAATGGAAAAGTTTTTTGTTAGAAAAATTTAAGGAGAAGAATGATGAAAATAAATCTTTTGTATTGGAAATGAATGGAAAAGTGGGTAACCACAAACCATGAAACAATAGCGCCGTTGTTTAGTTGAGGAAGAGTTGAAATGACTCAAAATGTTTAGGAAAATGCTATTTAGTAAGAAAATTTATGGAGAATAATTGTAAGAATAAATTTCAACCCTTGTTTATATCAATTACCCCCATGATTTTCACTAAAAGATGAGATTAAAGTTACATAATCCTATAAGATAATGTGATGTGTTATTCTTACATTTTTTCTTTAAAATAATTCTTACTAAATAGCAATACTCAAATGTTTATATATAAAAGTGAGAGGGTGATACCAGTTTTGATTGAAAGAAACAAAAAGAGAACAGCCAGCGTTATAAAAAATTTCCAGGAAGAAGACAAATCAGAGGCGAACTCAGCAACTAACTCGGGATCAACCTCCCCGTACCCCTGCACAAACACACAGTTTACAATCAAAACCAAATACGATTAAAGCGAAAATGCAAAACTGAAACCCGAAAACCAGCAAGAGACACAGATTTTGAACCTGCCGAAGGAAGAAAACAGTATAGTAAATTCTCCATCAGGTATTTCATTAAACATCCGGGAATAAAGAGACATGGTAATTCCAGAAGCAATGAAAAGGCTATGCAAATCGATGAATGCAGAGAGAAGTAGACAACAACAATCTTTCCAATTTTAAACATGTGATGCATCTCGGTTTGAAGACCATAAACATCAGCATCAATGGGACAATGTTAATGACAGTTTGGGATTAACTCTGATTGTGGCATTATATTCTTGGCAGAAGCAAAACAAGGGACCATTTAATACATCCAAATATACCAAACCTGAAGTTCTAAAAGAACAAAATTTGATTTGAAAAAATTTAAACTGAATATATAATTAGCTTCAATGATCACTAAAAAATAAAAGATGAAACATAGTCACTTACAATAAAATGTTCAATCTAGATTCTAGTATCAAGATAAATATTATCACTATAGTATACTATTGTTTAAAACATATCTAAATCTTACCTTGATAATTTCCACAAGTTGGTCTAATGCAGTCTCACAAAGAAAGAGTGGTTGATAGGAACAGAATCAATACTTGTGATCCTGCTAGCCATAGAAGTATCCAATCAAATAAGTTACAAAAATGCTAGTTTGAGATGTGTTTTGATTAATATTTGCTTCATGTGTTTGTGATGGAGACTAGTGGTTCTTGGAAGTCATCAAACTTAGCTAATCTATTTCAATCTCCATGATTGATGAAGACAATTTTGGTGTCTTAGCAACTGCTCCAATCGCTTCTGCAACATAACATAGACCAGTTCATACTTATCGTATGACAGTTTAAAATATCAAAACACAACACTTCCCCTATTTCTAATACAAAATTAATACATATGATAAATTTTCCTTATAGCACTCTCTAAGCCAAGCAATTTTCACTTCTTGTTAAATCTTTCTTATAGGATTCTAAATTGTCGACAATGATTCAGAATTTTAGAACATAGTTGTCTAAAGTAGGGGCAGGTAAATTAGCCTTAGTCTGTAGAATCACTTCAACTATATATTGTATTATTAGACACAGTAATGAAACATAAACATACTAAAATATGAATGAGTGAAAATTCTACCTAATTTTACTTCAGCAATATATATACTTGAAGTGCCAGAAATATACTTTTTACTAAATTGATGCTAGACATGAGCTATGCAGCAAGAATAGCTCACAATAATACACTAGTCAGCAAGAGGCCGGATAACTAGAACAGCAGGAACAACATCATAAGCAACAAAGTTTGCAACCTCTCCAGCAATCACATGAACTAAAAGACCATTACTCCACAAATGGTATACAACCATTCACCATGAAAAGCCCTTCTCATGCTAGAATTGTCCACACACACACACACACACACATATATGGCACAAAATTTAAACAAACTTGTCAATTATGAGTGATTCTTTGAACAACGAATTTTAACAAACTTGTCAATTTACGCCGACCTTGAGTCAATTTTAACCTCAGTCTTTCTTCCATGGATGTTGAGCAACATCTTTATCATAAATCACATCAAAGGTAACCTGCATATCAACAATCCCAAATCGGTAAACATGGCAAAAAAAATCAAAATCAAAACTGAAAACATGAAACAAATTAAAGAAATAGAAGAAATTTGTGGTGTGATGAACTGAAACCCTAAGTATCACTTACATACTAGTCAAATCGGATTAAAATATTAACCCTATAACTGAAGGGGGAAATAGAAACAGAGTTCCCAAATTCGAGCTTTAGAAATTGCGAAATAGAAAGTGAAAAATTGAATCCCTACCTTCGAACGAGAACTGTAGTTTCAATGTGAGCTTTAGTTTGAACGATTTTAGGGTTTATGCAATTGAACTTCAAACGAACTCAGACAAACCTCGTTGTTGTTGAGTACGCCACCAGCAACCTCAGACGAACCCCAAATTTGTAAAACGCGATACGACTGGCTTCGTGACCGAGAGAAAGAATGAGAGATGGCTCGTGACTTAGAAATTTCGTGACTGAGAGAGAAACTTTCCTGGCTTCGTGATTGAGAGAAAGATTTCGGTGAGGATGAGAAATATTTTGGTGAGGATGAGGAAGATTTCATGACTGAGTTTAGGGTTTTTCGTCAGTGAGGAAGATTTCTAGGGATTTTGCGAGAGAGAAAGGTTTCCTGTGCGTAGTGTTTAAGGGGGGAAAGAAGAATTTGTTATACTGAATTGGATTTCACGTCGGTGGACAATTGGGGATTTGTGAAATCCTTAAAACATATTTTCAACCTAATTACAAGATTACCACCGCGTTTATTTTTCACTTCAGTTCTACCAAAAAACCGAAGTGGAATCTCTTGCCTTTAATTATCAATGAATTTTCGACTTCAGGTATTCTAATACCCGAAGTGGAATCTCTTACCCAATTGTATTTCACTTCAGCTATTTCAATATCTGAAGTAGAATGTTTTAACCAAATGTATTTTTTCTAGTAGTGGTATGAGAGAGAAAGAAAGAAAATGGGTCCACATTCTTACATGAAGAGAAATGTATTTCATTTGTTTTTAGAATTTTTTTTTTTAATATTCTTTTTTACAATTTTTAGATCTTGTTGTAAATGTAATTATTTACTTTAAAAAGTTTTTTTTACACAATTACTTAAAAAAGTTAAACATTTTGATTTTTAATACATTAATTTCACATATTTTTATTACTTATTTTTTCTGTTTCACATATTTTTAATAATACTTATTTTTTCTGTTTCAAAATGGTGCATTTTTGTGTTTTTCAATCCTACAATTTGAATAATTAAGAGCATTTTGGAGGGGCCGGAGAGCAGTTCAGAGGGCATAATATTACATTGGATCTAAATGTTTACCTATCTGTCAAACATTTCTTCTAACACTTTGGTTGTCACTTATAGGCTGGATTACAATACAACAACTTGAGTTTATATATAAACTTGATTGATACATAGTGGATATTACAATTTAAGTACAATGGCCTATATGCAATGGCAGAGCCTAACCTTATATAGAGCCCTTCAACCCCACTTCTGTAAAAATTAGACTCAAATTAATCCTACTGTAAACTACTAATCCAAATATCTATGATATTATTCAATCCTAAATTAGGAAAATCATTCTCCATATGATCTTTATTCTCATCAATTTTATCTTCAGCATGATTCTCGTCGTTAGGAATCTCCAAATCGACCATCTCCTAGTGCAGCACCAATACCAACATTAACATCTTCTCCAACTTCAATTGGACCATCCAAATCAAAATCTGAATTATCTTCAAGATTATCCGCAACCCACTCATCATCAGATGCAAGATCATCTATGTCATAATCCTTTTCTTTTCTAGCTTGCTTCTTGTTTAGTCTTGAATTTATCATCACAATGACCACATCATTCATGGTCTTTTGTCAATGATTTCCCATATAGAGTGTAGCTAAAAGAGACAAAAAAATAGAAATACTTATTCCATTGAAGTATTTAAATTTCAAAACCGCACAAGTGAAAAATGAAAGATAATTACCTCCTTTGAACCCCGTCAAAGTCTGATTATATCTTCTCTTTAGCTTGATCCATTGCTTCATAAATGGATCTCATGGCTAGCTTTGAATTCTTCAAATTTGGTGGGATTCAAATGAGGATAAATTTCAATATTGTTGTATGTCCAAATTATAAATCAAACTCATGACATTGATTAAAAATAGAAAGATCCGTGTCGTCTCATCTAAATATTTGAGGTGCCTACTCAAATTTATAAACGAAACTCATGACCTATATATATATAGTATTGCATTTATAAATTTATTAAAGTATTAAGTATACTGCCCAAATATTTTCGAAGTCTTTTTTAGCGCTTTGTTTAATTAGAAAATTTGGAAAATAGAAATTAAGTAGATTTTTTTTCCATACTATCAAAAACAAAATTTCATCAACAGGAAAACCATATGTACCCTTTGATGGAGCTTCGAATACCCCTAATTCTCCTTTGCTCCCGTCTTTCATCCCTAATACCCCATCGTGTATGTGCCCTTCAATGGAGCGTTGAACAACTCTAATCAACCCTAGCTTTCCATCATGTTTCTCCTTCATCGCCATCACAGTTGTGCCTATCCTTCATTTCCTTCATTTCCATCACATCATTAGAACCAACATCAAAGGAAATCTACCACTACCATCGCCTCGTTGTTTCTATATCGAACTTTACTTAGCTTTCAATATCGATCTCCATATTTTGGAATCTAAGGTACAAATTTCAGTTTAAGTGGGGGTTTGACAATACGCATCAACTTGGTTTTGGTTGAAATTAACAACTTCATTTTTCACGGGAAATCTAATGTTCTTATGTACAATTAACTCATTAGGAGGTGCATTTTGCAATTGCTGCAACATAAATATTTTATTGCACTCAATCTTGGTATTATTTGTGACACTTGGTTAATCATATAAAATTACTTTCGTTGTGTAAATAGTTGATATAAATGATGTTATATCCCTTTTTGGCTTCATGTTAGGCACACATATATATACACATACATACTTGTTTCGTTTGGCCAGATTCATTGCAAGACTAAAAGTAAGACTGACATCAATTTTGAGAAAACAAAATTAAATAATGCTTGCTAGTGGTTTCTTGGGCACTATGAAGCATGCTTTTGATAACAGCCTCTGCATATGATTCTCCGAGGGAACCATTGTTTTCTGCAATTTTTGTGTTTGGAGATTCATTAGTGGACAATGAAAATAACAAAAGCCAACTATATGTCTTACGACATTGATTTTCCAGGGGATCATCCAAGTCCAACTAGAAGATTTTTTCCAGGGGACTTGGATGGTCCTCTAGAAAATCAACGTCGTAAGGCATATAGTTGCCTTTTGCTATAGAGTGAAACTTCTTGTTATTTACATTGTCCACTAATGAATCTCCAAATACAAAAATTGCAGAAAGCAATGGCTCCCTTGGCGAATCATATGCAGAGACAGTTATCAAAAACATGCTCCATAGTGCCAAAGAAACCACTAGCAATCATTGCATTTTAATTTTGTTTTCTTAAAGAGTTAATAGGCTTTTACCCCCCTGCAAAGTAGGCGAGTTTTGCGTTACCACCCTGTAATATTATTTTTTTAGATTACCCCCCTGCAAAATTTATTTTTTTGATTTACCCCCCTTTAGCTGACGTGGCAGGAAAAAAAAACAGAATAACCGATTTAAAAACAACACTTTTTACATCGGTTGAACAAAATAACCGATTTAAAAAGTGCATCCAATGGGGTAAATCAAAAAAATAAATTTTGCAGGGGGGTAATCTCAAAAAAAATAATTACAGGGGGGTAAAGCAAAACTCGCCTACTTTGCAGGGGGGTAAAGACCTATTAACCCTTTCTTAAATTGATGTCAGATTTACTTTTAGTCCTATAATGAGCCTGGCTAAACCAAACATGCATATATGTGTGTGTGTGTGTGCGCGTGGAACATGAAGCCAAATAGGTATATAACGCGATTTATATCAACTATTTACCCAACTAAATTAATTTTCGACGCGATTAACAAAGTGCCACAATAATAGAAAAGATTAAGTGCAATAAAACATGTTTGTCGCTGCAGTTGCAAAATCCACCTCCTAATGAATGAGGGCAGATTTTGATGTTAAAAATCTCACCCAGATATCTTGAAAATATTGAAGTTCGTCCTTCCCTCGAAGTTGGATCACTCGTACGCATCCAACCTGGGGCAGCGTTGGAAGCTGCCCCTGAAGAAACTGAGGTCGCCAGCTCCGAATTACCGCTAGACAAGCTTGGTCCCCAAGTTGCATATCCATGTTCGTACACTGTTTCCAGATTCCACAAACACTCAAAACACAAAAATCCATCCACCATGGTTCTCTGATTTCGGTTTTGCTCCTCCGATTTCTCTTTTATAATATGCAATTCTTTGAGAATCGCGACAGCGACATGAGAAAGAGCAACGGCCACCTGAACAGCAACAAGTGTCACCATGATTTGAAAAGTATTGAACAAATATGTCATTTCACAAAGTACAATAAAAGCAATGAACTGAAAAAGTACCCATTTGAATGGAAAATTTGAACAACTGATGAAATAAATTTGCTCAACAAGAATTGAAAAATACAAACCCGATTAAGAAATCACCGACTTTCTAGCATTCTAGAATCTTCTCAATAGTCCACCAGCTTGTGTCATCATCACAGTTGCATTAGCTAATACATCAGAAAATTTATGAAACCAAATGCTGTTGATTTATACATTGATCCAACTTCAATATTTTTTTCCTGTCATTGTCATAACAGTTCAACAGAACAATGTTAGATCCAAATCATAGAAAACAGAACAGTGTTAGATCTCAAAATAGATAACAAATAAAAAAATATATAAAATAATTTCCAGAAAGAGAAAGGCACATAAAACCTATAATTTTTTACCCAAATAAAAAGATCCAACCAAATTTAACTAGATTCACTCAATAAATAAATCAATGCATGCAGACCAAAATTAAAATATAGATATCTGCAGAAACACACCCCCCACAATTTTTTTATGGGTTAATAGGCTTTTACCCCCTGCAAAGTAGGCGAGTTTTGCGTTATCCCCCTGTAATATTATTTTTTTAGATTACCCCCCTGCAAAATTTATTTTTTTGATTTACCCCCCTTTAGCTGACGTGGCAGGAAAAAAAAACAGAATAACCGATTTAAAAACAACACTTTTTACATCGGTTGAACAAAATAACCGATTTAAAAAGTGCATCCAAGGGGGTAAATCAAAAAAATAAATTTTGCAGGGGGGTAATCTCAAAAAAAATAATTACAGGGGGGTAAAGCAAAACTCGCCTACTTTGCAGGGGGGTAAAGACCTATTAACCCTTTTTTTATTATGATATATAATAAATGAATAAAACCAAACCACATATTCTAATCAAAATTAGATCTTAATATTCTTATACTGAGATGCCAAAAGCCCAAAACTTAATTAAAAGTAAGACGCAATAATACATTAAACAAGTGCAACTATATCCAACATCATCACCTTCAATGGAAAGAACTTGAAGAAACTAACTTCTTCATGCAACAAATTCCAACATCTATTATTTTTTTTATCTATCTTTCCAATGGGATATATACTGTATATATATATATATGAGAGAGAGAGAGAGAGAGAGAGAGAGAGAGAGAGAGGTTGTACCTGGTTTGGCTTTATGAGCAGAAATGAGCGACCTCGTGCAATGTAAACCGATGAAACAGGAGGTGGAGTGTTGGACTCTTGTGCGGAAAGACGGTTGCTTTTATAATCTACAAGAAAGATCAAAACTTTAGAAACACCCAGAAACAGAATGTAAGAAAGAAAATGAAGTTATGTTGGTTTCAATATGTAATTAGCTGTCATTGTCCCTCCTTAAGAAAAAATACAAAACGGTGACCTTGAAATTAGTTAGTCACTTTAGTTCTAGTGTTAAAAATGATAGTTAATTTTATAAAAAAATTTATGTGACATTTTTTAGAGACACATAAGACACGCATAATAAACACATTTGTGGTACAAGTTTGTTCCGAATTGAGCCTAAATTGTCAAGCAGACCCAATCCACTAGTGTGTCGAAGACGGTCTAAGGTCGAGCAAGACTTCGGTCTGCTCGACTCCACGTCAGCCTAAGCTTCTCCACTAACCCCTCTGTCGAGCACGGTTGTGCTCGCCGCCAAATGTGCACCTGTCAAACGTGCTCCACAAGCCATGTTTTCATCCCAATCTTATCCGTCACCTGCAAAATACGGGCTAAGCTTGACTAGGGGGAGAGTCTAACGACTTCTCCAACATACCACGCTATCCCTAACAGTTATCCACTTTGGGCCTGCTCAACGCAGCCCAATAGGGATAATTGTTGGCTCCGCGCTGGGGGCTTATAAATACTCCTCATCATTGAGGAGTCAGGTATCTTTTACTTTCTCTCTACCTCTGCTCTTTGTATCTGTGTTGCAAAATTGTTTCTTTTGATTTTTTGACGAGGAAATGAGTAGGGTTTTTTGGATTGACTCGGGAGAATTTTCTTTTATAGAATTCTTACAGTTTTTTTTTTTTATTTTTATCATTAGTTTAATCTGGTTCGGTGGTCAATTCTAGCATGAAATTCTTACAGTTTATTTTGATAAATGAGAAAGTTCTAATGAAGTTTGTGATAGAAAAGAGATGGTGGATTAGTAATTGTAAATTTATTTCTTTAGGTTGTTTTTACAAAGAAATGTGTGGGTTTTTTATTTATTTAAGGGCTCATTATTTATTTTTTATCCTTTACCCTATTATATGTATATACACATATACTTTTTTTTTAAATTGGAGTATAAACTGAATGGCAAACAATTTCAAATTTTTGATGATTTGCATTTTATATATATTATTTTTTTTGTCAAGTAGTTTAGTGGTTAGAAATTAATTCCATACATATATAATGCAATGTCCTACCAATTAAGTTAAGTTTATATATATATATATATATATATATATATATATATATATATATATATATATATATATATATATATATCACGTAGTTAATATAATAGATATTTGTGGCAACTTCTTTTTTTTTAGATGATATAAAAATAAACCTTTTTTTTACAGAAATTTGTGGTAACTCATAATTAGATATTGACGTACCAAGAAATAAAAATAAATGATAGTTATCACTTATTAATGTTTTTATTTAAAAATAAATGAAACATTTTATTACTTTTTGGGTTTTTTACTATAAGGAGCCTTTAAGAGTTTGTATCTATGCATTATTTAATATTTTCCTCATGTCATAAATATCATAAAACAGTCAAATGTATTGGACCTTAATTTGGACAAAATACACTTTTCTTATTTTTTATTTTGTTACTTATAATTTCTTACTTTAAGTTTAAACTAGTCCATGGACTTGTGTGATGCACGGGTCAGTTACGAGAGAAACAAACTCTGACCTCATAAAATTAGCAATTTTGTGTTTCTCTATAAGTTGATATTTATAGTAAATAAATAAATATTAACGAAATTGTGGTATTAAGTTAATCTAAATGGTAAGGATCTTAAGTCCTTTAACGATTATATTGCATATTTTTTATTCAATCTCAACAAATTTTGACATTTTTATCATGGAGGCTTGAGTTCAACATTCTTCACTGATGGACAAATCAACTTTAACATGTTAAGGCCTCATCGCCCTCGTAGAATGCACAACTCATAGCAGATAAATGATTCCAATCAACATTCTACAACGGATTAATAATTTCTGCACATAAAGATATACTCTTTATTTCACTCACACTTTAAGACCCTCAAGTCGGTTATTCACACATCTTTCTATATATGTGCTATTGCACTCTTCCTCAATTTACACATATTTCACTTATTTCATAAACACTCATTTTGGACCATAACTGATTTCAGGATTGGAGTGCTAATACTTTTTTAAGCTTTACCACCACCATCAACTACGTCGTGATCGCACCAAAGGAACCATTTATTTTTGCCCATTACGAGCACATTCTATCCTAAATCTGTCTAAAAATTTAATACAGTTACAGATTAAACTCATTTTATTCTGAAACTGCCAATTTTCTACTAGTGCGAAAAAAAGTTATTCTCGAACTAGTGAAAAAATTCACTTTCTTTTCGTCTAAGTATGAAATTTTTTCATCGTAATACATAGGTTTTGAGTATCAATCCGACCTTTATACATTTAAAAATTTTGCATATAAAAAAATAGGATCATATTAAATAATGGTTTTGGGGTACTTGTTAAATATAATATATATATATATATATATAATGTTAGTAGGATCCAAATTTACAGCAGTCAAAATAATCTACACTCACTTAAATTTTCACCGTTAGATGAATCAAAGGGTCTATTTTATTTTCCCTAAAATAGTTGAAACTTGAAATCAAATCCCTAACAATGAAAATTGTAATTGCTGGATGAAGAACAAGACGGGGAAAATCCAAATCGTGACCGTGATGCCACCGATCATCATCAATCTTAAGCACAGCGGCGTCGTTCATTGTCTATCTTAATCACGGCGGTGCCGTTGAACGTTTACCTTAAGCATGTGGCGTCGTCTTCAGCACAGAGCTAGTCGACGAAGACGAAGAAAGGGAAAATAGCCGCAGAAGATTCTTGCGGTCACCCCTTAATATCCATCTCTGAAACCACGATCCGCCGCCATAAAAGTCCCCTCTGGACTGCAAAAGACCGTCATTGAGGCTGGTGACAACAATGGATTTGGTTTTTCATTGTTCACGAAAAACTTGAGAAAAGATAATTTGATTTAAGTGGTATGATGTCATATTGAGGAATCATCAAAGAGATCTATAGTAATTACTTGTATGCAGATGAGAATCATCACAATTTGTCTTTTGAGTATTGGGTGAGTAGTTTCTTTCACAGATCTTCCTTTTTTTTTTTTTTTTTTTTTTTCTTTTTTAAAAAACAACAAGCTTCATAAAATAATAGATGATGTGGCAAGATGTGAGACATTTGATTTTTTCAATGGTACAGATTCTTTTGACTGTAGTGACTTTAGAGAGAAAGTGAATTCAGGGAATCTATATCCATGTTAGTAAGATAACTTTTTACATTTTTATATTGAATGCACAAATTTCAAAATAAAATTTTATTATTAGTATAATTAAGGTCAAAATAAGCCATTAAGTTTGGGCTCTGTGTAGCATGGGAGAGCATGATAGGTCTCCCACCGTGGGTGAGTTAGAGGGATTGTTTTTAGCCATTAAATAATGAAGTTCTATGGTTCATATCCTAGACTAACAACACTGTATTTTTCTTAGTTTATTATCACTTTCTGTATCCTCTCTCATCTAGATGCATCACTGTTGAAGATTTGGGTTTTTCTCCTCTCTCCTCTACCCAACAAATCAGATTAATTTGCAGCAATTGATGACAAAAAAACACCTAAAATTTTCATCTCAATCATGTTGTGATTTTTTATGTGAGAGTGAGACATTATTTGGTTGATCTAAAATAATTATGGAACTAATCTAAGTCATGATAGGAATAACCTCACTATGAGGAAATGAAAAATATATAAAAAATTTCGAAACCAAAGATATGTCGATGAACTCTAGATCTAATATTTTTTTTTTTTTTGTTGGTGGTTTGAATATCTAATATCCTTTCACAAAACGCCCCTTCTACTTCTCCATTTTAACCTCCTTTTTTTCATGGTTAATTGATGTTGATTTTCTAATAAAAACACAAATTTCTTGTTTCATTCACTTGTTTCAAAACCTTTTCATAATATTCATCCGGGTTATTTTTAGGGATGTCAATTTGCATCCATCAGAGCGGATCCCCGCGGGAATTGCCCTGTTCGGAGATCCGAAAATGGAGATTTTTTCCCCATGGGGACGGGGATGGAGGCAAAATTTCCCCCGGAGGCAGTTCGGGGCGGGGATCGGGGATTAAGCATCCATCCCCGCGGATTCCCCGAATCCGTCTATATATACTTAAATATATATTTTTACTACTATTATTATTCTAGGTTTATTTATATTTGACAATTTTAGGTTTCTATTTTGCTACTCCCTTCGTCCCATATTTTTTGAGCTATTTGCAAAAATCACGCATATTAAGAAAATAGTAAAAATGAATGAAAGATAATCTTAATTTTACCCAAATACCCTTGTTACATTATTTTTTTATACTAAAATCCAATTTTAAAAAACAATGATTGTTTTTCTTGTTACCATAAAGCATTGATTAAAAAGGTGTCCTCTTTCCTGCTGAAAGTCTTTAATACTTCTACTTTATGGATTTTTGAGTACTACTTGCGGTTAAAAAAAATAATTCAATATTCAATAATCTTTCCTTCCCATTTCTTTGGTATCGTAGCAACACATGCAACAGATCAAACATATGCAAGATGAGAAATTTCGATTCAATGAAGGCAAAAAAAGAAGAGAAATATTATTTTGACACATTTTTTCTTACACAATACTTACACAGGGGTAGTTTTGTAATATTTTTTTCTTTTCATCTCTTCTTTTTCCTTTGATTTCTCTCTCCTATGTATGTATTGTGTAAAGAAAGTGTGTCAAAATAACACTACTCAAAAAAGATATCCATGAAGTACAGTAACATTGTTGCTTAAAAATCAAATTCAGATTGAAAATACTACCAGTACATGTCTCATAAATATTTAAAATGTTGGAACAAAAATGTTCAACATCCTCTTCACCTTAGCTTTGATTTCACGTTCTGCATAATCTTCATCATGTTCAATAGACAATTCATTCAAATCAAAATCATGATGGGCAGGCAAATTTAAATCTATATCCAACCCATGTGGCATGTTATTTTCATCATTTTCATCATCATGGTCTTCTACTCTTTCTACTTCAATCTCACCATTTTCGTTTGCATCACTCTCCAAAGAGTCTTCTACTCTTTCAACTTCAATCTCACCACCTTCCTTTGCATCACTCTCCAAAGAGTCTTCTACTCTTTCTACTTCAATCTCACCATCTTCTGCATCACTCTCCAAAGAGTCTTCTACTCTTTCAACTTCAATGTCATCATTTGCATCACTCTCCAAAGAGTCTTCTACTCTTTCAACTTCAATGTCACAAGCTTCATTTGCATCACTCTCCAAAGAGTCTTCTACTCTTTCAACTTGGAAATCATGCTTAACACTATGAATCTCTAATTTAGATGACATGGTTTTGGAATGAGTTTTTCTGTTTGGAAGTATGTCTCATTTATAATTAGGAGACTTGCCTCTTCATATTTCATTGATAATACCAGTAGGAGTAAGGGACCGTTTCAATCCAGTACCTATATTTAGTGTTACTATGATGCTAGTATTAGTACTCCGTATTTCCAGAAAAAGTTTGCATGGGGCAACAAATGTTGGGACTCCCTAGGCACTTTTTAGTGCAAGTAATAATTATATTAAAAAGTGGAAATATAAATATAAAGGGTATAAGTGGAAATATATGTAAAAAATTGTAAAGGGCTCAAATGTTTTGGGACAAATTTTTTTTGCAAATGGCTCAAAAAAAATGGGACGAAGGGAGTATGAATTATGATATATTTTGGTTATGAATTTTTGTATGATTATGCATATGTTGTTATGCATTGTTTTTTGGTTATGAAATGCATTATGTGTTGTTTTGATCATTAAAAAAGAAAGATGCGAAATATTTATTTATTTATTAATAAAAAAGAAAAAAATAACGTCATAATTTTATCGGTAAAATATAAAAATTTTCTAATAATTGATCTACGTCGATCCCCGCAGGTACCTTGGGGATGGGGATGGAGGCAAAAATTCCCCCGCGAATATTTCGGGGTGGGGAACGGAAATGCCCTCTCCGCACATTCCCCGCCCCATTGACATCCCTAGTTGTTTTGCAACGCACAAAAGCTTATCATCTAGTTCAATAAAGTTAAAACCTTACTCAAAAATCAAAATTAATATTTTTTATGATTTTCTTTAGAATCTTATGTTCCATTTGTCGATTGTTGGATTTATATGTTTTTCAATTCATTCTTGTGACACTAGATCCTTCTACTGTAGGAAGTTTATAGTTTTCTTTTTCTGGTGGTGCATGATTGTTGTTTTGAGACTTGAGTTGTATTGTTTTTTCTGCTACTTTCTCTGTGTATATTTTTCTTCTTCCATTGAGCATTTTTATTCTCAAAGTTTTTTTTTTGACAATTAACCATTTTTGCATTTGCATATATCCTTCAATTTTCTGGATAAGAGATCAGAAATATGTGCAGCGGCAAAGAAGTATATGAAATTAAAATGAATAACTCAAAAGATGCAGCAGCAGCAGAGATGAAAGAGATGAAGGGATGAGAGAGAAAATAGATTTGTAAGGTTGAGTGCTTGAGGGTGCATCGTAGATCTGTGGAACATCATCTATCTAACGGTTAAAATAACTCTCCCATGGTGGGAGACCATGTCACTCACCCACCCTAGACTGAGCCTTAAGTTTGGTCTAGTAGCAAAGAATTTGAGTAATATGCTAGAGGTCCCGAGTTCGATCTGTAAAATCTACTCTAAACAAAATAAATAATTAAGGTCAAATACATTCAAGGATTTTAAATTTTGCATTTGTAACAGTTATGTACTTTAAGTTTTTTAGGTAACAGTCAAGTCTTTTAAGTTATTTTGGAAACAAATAAGTCATTTAAGTTTCTAATTTTTGCACTATTCCCCTTCTAGTTATCCTCCGTTACACAAATTTGTTGCACCGTTACCTTCCAATTACCTTGTTTTGGCCGTTAACATTGACTTCTTTCATGGTGGATCTTTTGATAAAAATAACACATATGTTATAGAGGAGATTAACTGAAAGGGTAACGTAACCGTGCAACCAGTTAAAAACTTAAATCACATATTTGTTACCTAAATTTTTTTTTCAAAAAATAATTGTTACAAACGTACGTAACTTAAAGGATTTTTGGATGTATTTAGCGTATAATTAACTAGTGTTTGGAGCACTATTTAGCTTTTTCCAAAATGTTATTAAGAAAATAAAGCTATTATTCTTGTAGCATTTCAATATCGCAACAGTTTCACGAAAACATCAAACTACAAAAACTAAACTACAATGCAAGTAAGACGGATTCTAGCATACGAGGCCAAAACATATCCCCTACTAGTAGGAGACTTGATTTTATCCACACGATATGTGGAAAATGCATTGAACGCCGTGGATCAACCACCAGGAACCTTTTGCTACAGTCGAGTAGTAGGTTTTGGATCATTTTTTAATTCCCTAATTTTGTTTATGTTAAAGATAAAATATTTAACTGAAATAATAGTTTTATTCAAACAGAAAATATATTAAACAAATTTCAAGGTTTTTAAAGATTTAAAAGAATTTTGTCAAAAAAAAATAAAAATTTAAAAGAATTATAACTTAATATGCTAATGTCAATAATACCCCCAATCCTCCAACAAAAAGATAAGCATGAGAAGGATGAGAATGCCAAAAAATATGATAATAAAAATAAACATATGTCACACGCAAATGATAAGCATGAGAATGCCAAAAAAAATTCCATGATAAGCATGAGAAGGATAATTATGCATCATATTCATTAATGATTTTATTATTTTTTTAATAAAAAATTGTTAACAAAAAAACTATATGCCACACACAAATCATAAGAAAAAAAACAAATATTTCAAGCTTATCATGCTTGAAGCTTATCTCTCCTATTATTATTCCCGGATTAAAAGCAAAAATTACTTGAAATTCACATCTAAAAAGTCAAGAAAATTCTACACTATGACCCCGTTTGAATTGGTTTATTTGAAGCTTATATGAGCTTATCTATTGACATAAGTCACTATATTAGTATTTGGATAAAGGTCCGTTTGGCCTAGTTTATTTTTTAGCTTATGCAAACAACTTATACAATATAAATTAAGTTTTATGTTACTCTATAAGTTCAAACTAGTGAAAATTGAATTTTTATAAGCAATTTTATCATAAATTACCTTAAAAAACTTATAATAATACATAAAAATTGCATAAATTATTCGTATAATCTCAAAAATAAATTAAGTCAAACGGACCGTAAATTAATAAAAGTTTATCATATTTTGATAAGCTCTCCCTATCAGCTTATACATGTACTTATACGCCGGCTTATTCTTGCCTGAGCCTGACGATTAACATATTTTTTTCAAACTTTTATTTTAACTAATCTTTATTTTATCTTTGTCTTTTTATGCGTATGCATCTTATCTACACACTTCTGTTTGTCATTTAAGATTATTTTTTTTTTTTGGTAACATAGCTTAATGGATTTTTTTACTTTATTTACATAGATAATTATATATACTAGCAGACAAACAGGCAGTGCCCGTTTGTGTGATCGATATTCTCTAATGTGCATATATAAATAACTACTTAATCTACTGAAAATCTATATTTATGTGGAAATTATTTTTCAACATATACAAATATTTAAATAGAATAAAAGGCAAAAATGACAATAAGAAAAGTCCATGCGAAATGGGGTATTATCTTTATATATTGGTAAAGATAATAGTAATAGATAATAGATAACAAATCATCTCTATTAATTTGGTGATTTTATTCATCAATTGTGCTAATAATTTGGAATTATAGTTACTTTTTATTTTGGTAGTTTGTTTTTTAAGGGTAAAATAGGAATAATGAAAAAGTCGTGGACTCACTGAATTAAGTTTATGTCCCCTAGTTTT
Source organism: Trifolium fragiferum (assembly GCA_954870985.1). Classification (NCBI taxonomy): domain Eukaryota; kingdom Viridiplantae; phylum Streptophyta; class Magnoliopsida; order Fabales; family Fabaceae; genus Trifolium; species Trifolium fragiferum. The sequence goes on from OX940792.1 coordinate 21,172,490, forward strand.
TGTATATATTTCTTTTTTATTTATTTAATAAATTAAAGAGATATAAACAAAGGATGGAAGCGAAGCTTGCTTTGTTGCCTGATGTCTAGATGTTCTTCGCGTTATAAAATAAATTATGCATATGCTATAAGAAATATAAACGTAGGATAAATTCCTAATTTCTGACGGTAGTTCTAATCTTTCTCCCCCTAAACTTATTACTACTTACTACCTTATCTCCTATACCTAGATATATTCACCATCTCTTTCTCCCCTTTTATCATTATAAAAAAAATAATTAGAAAAATAATAATTAAATAGAAACTTAGATACTTTGATGAAAGAATTAAGATTGATACTAAATAAGAAGATACTGTTCTATAACCCAAGTCAAGATACAAGTACTCTTATGTACTTTAAATTACTATGTTCAGATTCATATGAACATCTATAGCAACTATGGAAAAACAAAAGAAAGTAGGTTTTAATGCAGTTTTGATCTCCCTATTTTAAAAAACTCGAATTTTTGGTTCTCCTATTTTAAAAGTCAGCTTTTTGATTCTCTATTTTTGTTTTTTTCTAAATTTTGATCCCCCAACTAAATTTAACTAAGCCTTTGTTTGGTTGTAAAGAGAAAGTGGGAAAAGAGAAAAAGGTGAGAGTATGAGAAGAGAGAAAAATGTAAGAGATGGAGTAGATTTGTGATATTGTTTGGTTTAAGAGAAGGGTCATGTTAACTTGTGCCCTAAGGGCACATGATAAGCTACCTAAAAATAGAAATGTAGCATTTAATGATACAAAAAATTTAATGCTTAGATAAATGAATGTTTTAATAAATATTTTCCATATTTATCTTCTTATCATGTGCCTTAAGGGCACAAGTTAACATTCTCCTTAAGAGAAAGATAAGAGAAATAGAAAAGAGAGAAATGTGGGATAATTTTGAAAATACATAAAGAACCCTGATTTTTTTTTCTATTAAAATATTTATTTTAATCAATGATTATTAAAAAATAAATTAATTAATTAACAAATTGATCTGAGTAATTACTAATTTAAATAATTTATTTAAAATAATAAGTAACTATTAAATTAATTAATTTAAGTTTTATTTTAATTAGCTAATTAGTTTAATTATTTTATTGAAAACTTGCCTTCCCTTTTTAACAAAAATTAAAGAGATGTCTTCTCTTATCTTCTCCCACTGTTCTTCTATTGCCACTCAATCCCCTGCCTTTCCTAAAATCCCATTCAAAACCACCGCTACTGCATCAAAAAATATAATCTTGTATTTCCTCAATTTTCATTTTCACCCCAAAATATGTTCTTCACTTCACATGCATCTGAAAATATAACCTTCAAGCAGCATGGATATTTTGATTCACAACCGTTCCCAACTCCACAATCACAATATTATAGTTTCGTTTTCTGGTTTTTTCAACCAAAAGTCCAAAACAAGTTTAATTCCCAGTGAAATAAAGGGTACAAATGGAAATAAGAAAAAAAGACACTGCTTCTGTTACTTTCTTCGTAGATATGGGGAGAAAGAAAAAGTTGGTAGGGTCCACCAAAATTTAATCTCTCTTTCCTGTTTCTATCTTATTCCAATCAGAAGAAAAATGCTATTTCTCTTGTGTTTCTCTCGTGCCTATCTCTCTCGTCCCTTTTTCTCTTATTCCAAACGCACCGTAAATGAAATCATTGGATCTGAAGGTCTATTGTATCTAATGATGAACCATCAACAATTAATTTTATTTTCCTTTTATTCATCTTTTCCATTCCTTTGTTCTTCATCTTCAACATCTTATAAACCTCAACAACAAAAAATCTCAAAAATCTTCAAACAAACTCAAAAAACACACTTCAATCCTTAAAATTAAAATTCAAAAACACATAAATTAAAACATTTTTACCCATCAAACCTAAAAATTAAAATCCAAGTAACCATTTTTACCCATCATGTACCGGTAATGACACGGTGTTTCTAAACTTGACAAAGATTCAAACAGGAAGACCTGGTCAAAAATTCAATGTGGAATATGAAGAAATTGTAAATCTATATGCCTTGGGAGATGTCCACAGTGCCAAACTTACTCATATGCTCCACCCTCGACTGATCGCCGGCGTAGTGGTCCTATTCTATCAAACTGTTAGATCTGGAATAACAGTTTAATTACTCTTAACGAAAACTACACTAATCCATATTCAGATTCGATCTGGAATAAGATTTTAATTTTTGGATTTGATGGGTAAAAATATTTTAATTTATGTGTTTTGAATTTTAATTTTAAGGATTGAAGTGTTTTTTTGAGTTTGTTTGAAGATTTGAAATTTTTTGTTGTTGAAGTTTATAAGATGTTGAAGATGAAGAACAAAGGAATGAAAAAGATGAACAAAAGAAAATAAAATTAATTGTTGATGGTTCATTATTAAATACAATAGACCATCAGATCCAATGGTTTCATTTAGTTAAACTTAGTTGAGAGACCAAAATTTAAAAAAACCTAAAATAGGGCGATCAAAAAGCTGATTTTTAAAATAGGGGGCTAAAAGTTCGAGTTTTTTAAAATAGGGAAATCAAAACTGCATTAAAGCCAACAAAGTATTATGCACACAAGAATAGAATATCAACTGAAAAATTAAATATATAGAAAATTAATTCACACAAGTGTAGAAGTGTAGACTAGTTGGGGATTGGGAGTAGTATTATGAGAGTAGATTTTTAATAAATATTAAACATAACACAAACATTAATCTTTTATATATTTAACTTGGACAACACCGAAAAAATATGTGAGTGGATTGAAAATCAATGAATTGTTTCTCTATTTTTTAGGAAGACAACAAATTGTATAAAAAAGGTTGTCAATTGGTGCTACTATTTAAAGAGAAATAACATTAGTTCAAATCAGGAGAAAACAATATCAGCATATAGAGAAAAAAATATTAAATTGGTCCTAAAAAAGAATACACCAAAATATATTAAAAATCCGTTTGGATTTAACTTATTTTTAAGCTTATGAAAATAGTTTATATAAATAAATCAATTTTTATGTTAATTTATAAGTTTTTACTAGCAAAATTGGTATCTTTACAAGTTGTTTTTTCATAAACAATTTTAAATAACTTATAATAATACATAAAAATTTATTTATCTGTATAAGTTGTTTCACACAAACTCAAAAATAAGTTAATCCAAACAGATCATATTAATATTTATTTATCGTTAGTTGGTTCAGTGGTGATTGGCACTGAACTCGGAAGGGAGAACCACGGCTCGGTCCCCCGCAACTGCGATTGGGAGAGAGTTGGAACCACTTGATGTCAGAACTAACCCCGAACCAGATTCAGCTTGTGGTGAAAGAAAAATAAAACACAATTCATTAAAATAATAAATGAAACACATAAGTGATACAATGTACAATATGCAAGTCATTAAAATAAAGAATAATCTATCTCATATCGTAGATGTCTAAAACACCATTCAATATGGGAAGGTGGTTGATATCGATCATGAGGAGCTGGAAGCGTAATACATTTTTTCAATTTTTTGTCATCCCCAGAATACACACTACATACCGTAGAAAAACCATTGACTACATATATAAAGTTGCTCTCGTAGCCCCACCTATTCGGGTTGCTCAATGCATAGCATTTGCTCAGAGAACCCTTTGAAGAAATAAATAATGCAATGTCACCTAAAGTTTCCAGTTTGACATAATTCATAGTTGAAAAATCTATCTTGTACATATGCTTTATTTCCGAGAAGAAATTAATCACTAAAAGTTGCTCATCACAATTAACCAAGCATAAGTATGAGGCACCAACATTAGGAGTTCTCTTCAATTTTAAAAAATTAAAATTTGCAGAATTCAAATTGAGGACCCCGATGTTGGCCTTGTTGGTGACAACATATATCATATTATGCAAAACCACAACATCGACAATCTTCCCTGAATTTTCCATCGTCGAATAAGTAACCCAACCACAATCTCGAGATTGATAGACATTTAAAAATAAGTCGCATAAAACCACCAAGACAAATTCCTCGGAGCATTTGTCAAAAGCAAGCAAGGCACACTTAATTGAATAACGATTGTTAACTTGATCGGGACAAGTATTGATTACCTTATGTATTCTTGTAAATGGATTGATTAGCAAAAATGTACCCTCGTAGGTAGTCAAGATAGAATAACCGCTACAAAACATAACATGGATATAGTGGATGAAGTTGTACTTCATCTTCAAGCAATACACTTTTTGGTTGGGTATGCCAATAAAGGAAAATAATTTCTCACCACTATAATATGACATTTGAAAAAGTAATGGTTCTTTGGATGCCAAGAAATTTCTCCAATATATTTTATGAAAAGCTCTCCAATTCTTGCACACACGGTCAAACTGAAAGTGGTCATCAAAATCTAGTGTTTTGCAAATTATATTAAGCACATCCCAAGGAAGTTCACAACAGTTTTCTTCTACCTTCTTCATCTTTTTCCCTTTGCCTCACAACAATAACAATGTTAGCTTAATTATTTCTAAAACATAAGATATTTTATTGTTTATTTGGTAATTAATATCATGAAAAATAAAGAGATCAAGAAATATTTATCACTCCATTCTCCATTACATTACCTAATGACCCTGCCCCAGCCAAATTTGTGCTAGGACAACTAGTGAATTGTTGCACAAGTTATCTAAAATTGGCTGTGTTTGCATTTACAAGTGTTGTTGGTATTCTCTTAGAAGCTCTAGATCTTCTTCTAATTGGTTTGGAAATATTACAACCCTTTGGTATCAATTGGTCACTAGTGTTTGTGTATGAATTTGTTTGGCTCAAATCCATGGTCTCTACTGGAATAAGATTGGATTGAATTTGGAATTAGGAGTGACAAGATTTGAGGAGGAGGATCAGTGATTAATAGTACTTAACTCTGATACACTCAATCCATCAAAGATTAATTGAACCATTTAAATATGTACACACAAAACAAATATTTATGGTATTGAACAAAATTTATGTTGTATGATGTTTTGTGGACAATTTTTTTTTTTTTTTTTTTTTTTTTATATATTTCAGGGCAGAGGATAAAGAAAAAGTTGTCTTCTAGCTTAATGATGATTTTTATCCAATCGTTTGTCCATAGTTAGTCGAGTCGGTCCTTGTTATTTTAGCATATCAAACACTCATTACTAGAGAAAATATTATGATGGATAAAGACAAAACAAAAACTATAGCATTACGCCATATGATAGAAACATGTCGACTAAGTCTATGAATGTAGTTTTTCAAAGATTTGGTTTTGCAATATAAAAGGTTTAGCAGGTTCTCTTTGTATTCAAGCTTTCATTCCTAAATCCAGCTGATTCGTTTCCTAATACTACGCACGAGCAAGGATACCACCAGGTTCTACCACGGGCCCAATCATACTCAAAAGAAGAGTTTGATCCTGGCTCAGAAGGAACGTTAGCTATATGCTTAACACATGCAAGTCGAACTTGTTTACCTTTTATCCATGTGTAATTATTTTATATAGATAATGATTAAAGTTATTTGTGGATGTCATATATATATATATATATATATATATACACACACACATATTATGAAGCACGGACACCGGACACGACACGGACACGGCGACGGCGACACCGATAATAATTTGAAAAAATGACATAATTCAATGTAATCATAAATATCGTGTCGGTGTCGGACACAGACATGCCGAATCCAAGAAGTGTCCGTGTTTCATAGTAATATATATATATATATATAAACAAAAAGTGCAATCAATAATGTAAAGCTACTAACCAGTGGTCTCAAGTTGAAACGGAAGTGTGATTTGATGTTCCTTCGGCAGGAAGGTATTGAATATCAAAATTAAATCTGTATGGCCATTAAGCAACTCTTTCACTCTTGTAGCGATACCTCTTGTATAAATTCTTCCAGCCTTAAAATCATGTAGGACTTTCAAAATCTCATTATAATTTTCTATCTTATCTTGATACGCAACTTTTACTGCCTTAAGAACTCTAGAGAACTCGTTGTTTCGGGGGATCTTCATCTTTATTCAGAAAATTAATTACAATTCTGAATATAACAAGTTAACAACAAAAAAAAACTAATGGTTCGAGTGAAAGAGTAGAAGCATAACATGTGAAGCTGAATTACTTAAGCCTAACCCTAAGTAGTTGAATCGATTTCAATTTATTCACACATGCTCTTTATATCAATTGGGCTTATGACCCGTTAACCCAGGGCATACTCATATGAAAAGGCCATACTACATCTCTCTTATGGAAATTGCTTTTTATACTCCTTTAATTACAAAATAGATCAAAAATTATATTTAACAAATTATCAAATTCTAAAATTTGAAGTTATTGTCAAAAAAAATTAAGTTTAAATTTTAGTTGGTCACCTTACTCTTTCTCCCCCTTTATAATTTTTCTTTTCACCCTCTGGTTTTTAGGGAAAACTCCCTTTATAATTATTAAAACAAAAAAAAAAGTAAATTGACATAGATAATGTTTCTCTCCATCACATACTTAGAGAGAGGAATCAATTAATGTGCAGATTTCTTCGCAAAACTCGAAACTTCATTATATGCCGACTTCTTGACTTACGCTTCTCCTCTATAAAGCGTTTGCGATCTTCTCAAAAACGATGCAACGAGAACCTTCTTTTTTTGTGAATAATTTTCCATTTTAGCTTTTTTCTTTCTTTCGCTTCTTTACAAAAAGATTGCCAGACACAAGTACTCTTTTGTACTTTAAATTAATATGTAGATATTCATGTGATATGAACATTTAAACCAAGTACACGAAAGAACAAAAGAAAAAGTTATGCACACAAGAATAAAATATCAACTGAAAAATTAAATTAATATAAAAAATTAATTCACACAAGTGTAGAAAATATTGATAAATAACTGAAGATAAAAATACCAATTGAGACATCATACAGAGTGAGAACTAGGGTGTATAGGGTTGGATAAAACAATTGATCAGTCAAATCCATCCAACTCAAAAATTGGGTTGGGTCTAATCATTAGGCGAGTAAGAATTTCAAGGAAAAAAATTTTCTACCCCAAAATTTATTCTTTTATCTCAATATATTTTAAAATATTCTCATTTTACCCTTATTTTATCGGTATGTTTTAAAAAAAGATACTGGTATGTTGAGCAAAAATCAAAAGTGTATTGGTATGTTTTAAAGTGTACTAGTATGTTAAGCAAAAACCAAAGTATAGTGGTATATTTTGAAAGTGTACCGGTATGTTAAGCAAAAATCAAAATATATTGATATGTTTTAAAAGTGTACTGGCATGTTAAAAGTATACTGATATGTTTTAAAAGCGTACTGATATGTAGGGCCGTCTCTGAGTATTTAGAAGCCCCAAGCTAATAATAAAAATGAACCCCCTAACAAAAATAAATATGTTTTTTAAAAAGAACTTAATATTTAATTTTGTGAACAAACAAATATTAATAACACAAAAAACTCAAAAAGTAGTAGAACAATAACAAGACATAAGCACGGAGGCAATTATTAGTATAATTTTACTCTGCTAGACCATTATTGATATAATTTGATTGGTATAATTTTGTTCTGCTGGACGATTATTATTGTTGGACCATTATTACTGCTACTTAAACCCCCCAATATAAATACCTATTACCTTGTTATATTTTTTATTTTAGGCCCCAATTTTTTTGGAGGCCCCGTGCTATAGGTCTCCTTGCATGGGTTCAAAGACGACCTTTCTAATATGTTACAAATGTACTGATGTTAAAAGTGTACTAATATGTTTTAAAAGTGTATTAGTATGTGTAAGTTTAAGAGTGCAACCTAAGAGGGAGGGTGAATTAGGTTCTTAATATTTTTTTTTTGGTTATTTTAGAAATGTTTGGATTCTTTTTATTCTTCTTGAAGGTTTGAGATGAATGTATGAAAGTTATGCAGAAAAATAAAAAGTGTAGGGAAGAGAAGAAGAATACAAAGGATTTATACTGGTTCCCCTCCTAACCTAAGGGTACGTCCAGTACCATGTGAAGGATTTCACTATGACCTTTACAAAGTGAAACAAGAGAACAATCCTCTCTTTTTCACTCTCTTGTTTCCAACAATCCTGGACAACAAGGTGATTCCCTTACAAAGTGAAACAAGAGAACAATCCTCTCTTTTTCACTCTCTTGCTTCCAACAATTCTGGACAACAAGGTATTCACAATAAACTGAATTTTGTACAAGAGTTTGAATACAATAGAATTTTGATATACAAAGTTCTAGACTTTGTCTTATCTTTCAATATAACAATTCAGAATTATAAAACTCAAAGTGCTCATGAAACTTTAACTTTGATATGAAAAATATGTAACAAAGTTTCAAAGAGTTTGTGATAATTTTGGCAAAAGAATTATTATGAAAATTTGAGTGAAAGAGGTAATTTGATCTTAGAAAAGTTCTAAATATATATAGAGACTTTTAGAATTGTTCATGAAGCAAAGCAATTGTTTCAGAAAAGAAAACTCTAATGAAACAACATAATGTTTCAAAAAAACGTATTTATTGTTTTTTATTCTGCCCAGGACTTTTCACATTTGTTGTTACGGACAAGTAGATGTGAAAGGTTCTATTTTCAAAATTTCAAACGTTGCACTATTTCATCAACAGACCTTTTACATCTTTTGAACGAAATATCTGATTTAAAAAATTCTAACAGCTTTTCTTAAAAATCAAGTTTTTATATTTTTAAAAGCTTGCTTCATATGGACTTTTATATTTAAGCTAGAAATTTATTTGTAATTAATTATTAAAATAATTTCTAAGCATTCTAAGTTAAAATATTTTTATTGTGAAACATGCATTATTGTTATAGAAAGCTTTCAATATGTTAGATCAAAGTTCATGAGCACCTAAAGCTTTAAAATAATGAATTGCATATTGTACCTAATATTGTTCCCCATGTCTTGAGCACTTGATCATGAGATAATTTGGATTTCTTCGATATTGAGAACTTGAATCATGATCAATCTTTTTCTTCTTTCCACATATTTGTCTTCATCAAAATAACTTCAATTTAGAAACTTGTCTTCACAATATGTTAAGCAAAAACCAAAGTGTTACCGGAACACTTTTTGGAAACTGATGATATCAAAGCTGCTTCTACAAAAACCCCGTAAAAGTGCTTATTTAATGAAGTCTTGTATTGTCTATACACAGTTTCAGCTTTTGGTGACCTCACTGCATTGGTTTTTCATCCTTCAATAATGACTTGTTTGGCTATAGTGAAATTGGATGAAATACATGTGATATATAAACTTTTTCTTATTGGATTTTCTCGCACTAACACTCTCACTAGTTTCTTACATGATAATTCACATGTGAAAAGCTAATATAGTATGCGAAAGTAAGAGATATGCATATCAGTATATAGTAACACAGTACACATGTAAGAAAAAACTCCTTTTAATCAGTCATTCAACCTTTCGCGCATTAGCCAACCGTTTGGCACTTTGACAAATGACAACCTCTACAACTACCGTCTATTATATTATGTAAAAGTATGAGAGAGAAACAGGAGAGAAAGGGTGCGGGTCAAAGAAGGAAGAGGGGTGCTCATCAGGAGTATCTCCACCGTCTAGACCAGGAAGCAACAACGTTTTTCTTCACCAATTTTCCAGAAGAGATGAAGGCAGTCGACTTATGGCCTCGGTTTGCTCGATTTGGCAGGGTGGGGGAAGTCTTTATTCCTGATAAGGTGGACAAACAAGGGAAGAGGTTTGGGTTTGTCAAGTTTAGGGAGGTTAGAGAAGCCTTAGAATTGTTAAGGAGCCTGTCAAACATTTGGTTCGGGACGTTTAAACTTAGGATCAACTTATCTAAGTTTAAACATAAGCCTGAAACTGCTCCGGTAGCAAATGTCAAGGGGGCTGGTAAGGGAGTTATGCGTTCAGTTGGGGGCAAGTCTTTCAAAACTGCTGTCATGGAAAATGAAATGGGAGGTCAAGGTGAAGATGGTGTAGGAGTGGGTGAAGCTGGGACCAGCAAGCAGGTGGTCCGGGTGGGTGAAGTAGCGGTGCCGGAAGTGGTGTGGGAAGTGGAAGTGGAGGAGGAAAGGGTTAGATATTTGGAAGGCGCTTTTGTTGGCTATCTGGTGGAAGATAAAGATGCTCAGACCTTACAAAACAATTTCAGATTGGCAGGTTTTGTAAGTCTCCGAGTTACAAAGATGGGGTATATGCAAGTGTTGTTATGGAGTGATAAGGTTGATGAAGTGAAAGAGGTGGTGGAGACTGTTGGCTGGTGGTGTGCTCTATTTGAGAGTGTGATCCCTTGGTCACCGGAACTGACTTCAAATTACAGAGAAGTTTGGTTGAAATGCTATGGTGTTCCAATTCATGCTTGGGGTAATGATTTATTCAGGGCTGTAGCATTCAAACACGGTCGATTCCTGGAGGTAGATGATGATACAAAAAACTTCAAAAGGTGTGATGTTGCAAGGATTAAAGTCCTGACTAATCGTAACAACCTCATTGATACCTTCATGTTTGTGAAGGTGTGTGGTATTAAGTTTCAGATAAAAGTAATGGAGGAGGTAGGGGGCGGTGTATTGGGGGGAGGAGGAGGTGGCGTCATGGCATTACGGGGCTGGAAAGAGGATCAGTCGTCGAGGGCATCCCTGGGAGGTGGTTCAAATTGTGCAGCGGCGGTTGGGTGTTTTTCGGAGTCAGGCACGGATGCAGATGTATCGGAAAGTTGTCAGATCCTTTTGGAGATTGAGGCACATAGGGTGGAGAGGTCAACGACAGCTGGCTTTGTGAAGGAATGTGGGTATAGTGAAGAGGAAATGTCAGGAAAATCTCCCATCTTTTTGGGAAATTTTATGGAGCCTTTGGATAATTGTGAAAGTGACAAGGGTGTAGATTTGGTGAGAGAGTCTGATCAGGTGTTGGATGATGTGCCCATGTTGGATAGGAGTAGGAAAGATGATGTGATGGATCCACAAGTTGCTGAGAATGTTGTGGTTGTAGGGACAGAACTTTTGTTACCTTTGTTACCTTGTACTAATGAAGAGGAGGCGGGTAAGATTGATGAGGTGGCAGAAGGGGAGTGTGGTAATGGGCTTAATGCAAGTGGGCCTAAGACTTTAAGGACCAGAAAAGGGGATTTGTGTATTACTAACAATCACAATAGTGATACTTCCAAAGAAGGGGGGCATATAGTAAGTGGAATATTTGCAAATGATAATTCTAATTGTCCAGGTCCCTTGAATAGAATTTCTTCTGCGAAGGGTGATGCTGGGTGAAATACATCTGAGTCCAACAACCTTGCAAAATCCTTGCGTGGTAACAAGAAAACGCTACCAAATATTCCTCTTTCTAAAATGCACAAGTTTCCTGGTATGTGCCATTCGATGCCTAGAAAAAGGAAAGCTGCTACAGTAAACGGGGGCGGTAGAACTAAGAATGAGGATGATGATGATTCCGACTCAATCCACAACTCTGATGCAACATCGTCTGATCAATTTGAAGATGCAAGTGGCGGACATGATGATTTTGAGCTAGAGGTAGTGTTACCTCATATTCCGGTGGTAATAGCGGGGTCGAAGCACGCAGCTGGTCGACTTACTTCAGGTATGGCGTCATTAATTGATTCTGGTGATGGGATTGAGGTTCTGTCTAGGCAAGAGGTGGAAGCAAAAAAGATAATTGAAATTGCAGAGGAGGTGGGGTTGAAGTTTCATGGGAGGGAAGGGGAGGATGTTGCTCGTTTGTTGGCAATGGAGTGTAGGGATTGTGAAGAGAAGGAGGATTGGGAGTTGAGAAGGGGTAGTTCTGTTGTCCAATGATTATTACATCCTTTAATATTCGTGGGTTGGGTAGTAGAGTGAAACGTAGGAAGGTGAAAGAGTTAATTAGTGTGGAGAAGTTGGACTTTCTAGCCTTACAGGAAACAAAAATTCAACTTGTTTCAGATACGATGTGTTGCTCTCTTTGGGGAAATAATGACTGTGATTGGGTTGCTCTTCCGGCGGTTGGTAATAGTGGAGGAATTTTATCAATTTGGAGGAAGTCATTAGGAACCCGTGTTTTTTCTGTTGAGGGAGATAGTTTTGTGGATGTGTGTTTAGATTTGGCGGAAAAAAATGTTAGAGTTTGTGTGATTAGTGTTTATGCCAAATGTAACCTTGCAGATAAACGGCGGATTGGGGTCCCAAACCATTTCGCTTCAACAATTTTTGGCTACGGAATAATCAATTTAAGGAATTGGTTAAGGTTATTTGGGAATCTCAACACTTTTCCGGGTGGATGGGGTATATCCTTAAAGATCGTCTCAAGGGTCTTAAAGGTGTGATTAAATCATGGAATGTGGAGGTGTATGGTAGGCCGGTGGAAAGGAAGAGAACCTTGGTGGAACAAATTAAGCAACTCGATTTGAAGAGTATCTCTTTAGGCCTATCCGATGTGGAAGTGGAGAGTCGGCGACGGTTGTTTGATGAGCTTTGGGGGGTCCTTAAGAATATTGAAGTGTCTATTTTTCAACGGTCTCGATCGAAATGGATTAAGGAAGGCGATGCCAATACTAAATATTTCCATGCACAAGTTAATTCTAGAGGGAGACTTAATACTATCTCGGCCTTGCTTACGGAAAATGGTTGGGTTGAAGGACCGACAAATGTGAGACAAGCTACGGTCTCCTTTTTCCAACAACACTTTAATAGTGTTGAGTGGGAGCGACCAACTCTTGATGGGGTCGATTTTCCGATGTTGTCGGATGAGTGTAATGCTTTATTGATAGCTCCTTTTTCCATGGAAGAGATTGAAGAGGTTGTGAAGGAGTGTGATGGTTTAAAATGCCCGGGGCCGGATGGATTCAATTTCGCATTTATTAAGGAGTTTTGGCGGTTGATGAAACATGAGGTAAGAATATTCTTTGATCAATTTCACGGTAATGATTGTTTACCAAAATGCCTTCTATCTTACTTCTTGACTCTCATCCCAAAAATTAAATCCCCTCAACGGTTGGGTGACTTTCGTCCAATATCTCTTCTTGGATGTTGGTATAAGCTTTTATCTAAGGTGTTGGCGGGTAGGCTTGCTAGGGTGATTGGTAGTTTGATCCCAAAAACACAATCCGCTTTCTTGAAAGGGAGGCAATTAGTAGAGGGGGTAGTAGTGGTGAATGAGGTGATTGGTTATGCTAAGAAAGTAGGAAAGGAGTGTTTAATTCTCAAGGTTGATTTTGAAAAAACATATGACTCGGTAGATTGGGGTTTTCTTGACTATATGCTTAGTAGATTTGGTTTTAGTACTAAATGGAGGTTGTGGATGAAGGCTTGTGTGAATGGTGGTAATGTTTCGGTTTTGGTCAATGGCTCCCCTACGGAGGAAATTCAAATTAAGAGAGGACTCAAGCAAGGTGATCCCCTTGCTCCTCTTCTTTTTCTCTTGGTAGCGGAAGGGTTAGGAGGGTTAATGCGGAGGGCCGTGACTTTGGATAGATTTCGCCCTTTCTTGATATATAGGTGTGGGTGGTATGCCAGTGTCTCTATTACAATACGCCGATGACACTTTGTGTATTGGTGAGGCATCTATTGATAATCTATGGGGATTGAAGGCGGTACTTAGGAGCTTTGAATTGGCTTCCGGTTTAAAAATTAATTTTTCAAAAAGTTGTGTGATAGGGGTGAATACTTCGGAGGAGTTTCTTAATATGGCGGCAAATTTCCTTAATTGTCGTATTGGTGGAATTCCCTTTAAATACCTTGGTTTACCCATGGGTGCAAATCCTCGAAAGTTAGCTACTTGGGAACCATTGTTGGATTCGATTCGGGGAAGGCTTGTTTCTTGGAGGAATAAACATCTAAGTCTTGGGGGGCGTATAGTTATGATTAATGCGGTATTGAATGCAATACCAATTTTCTTCTTATCCTATATGACAATGCCGGTCAAAGTGTGGAGAGAATTAGTGAAAATTCAAAGGAACTTCCTTTGGAGTAGTTTATCAAAGCATTCAAAGACTTGTTGGGTGAAGTGGGATGATGTGTGTAGGCCTAAACATCAAGCGGGATTGGGTGTTAGGGACCTAAGAATTGTGAATAAGAGCCTTCTTGCGAAATGGAGGTGGAAATTATTGTCACAAGAGATGGAGGTTTGGAAAGAGGTGGTAAAAGCGAGATATGGACCGGATGTTGTTGGAAAGAGATGTTTGACGAATCTTGATGCAACTCGGCTATCATCCTATTGGTGGAGGGATTTGTGCAATTTAGATGGTGATTCTAGGTGGTTTAGCTCGGCTGTGAGAATGAAGGTAGGTAGAGGGGATTGTACGTCCTTTTGGGATGAAATATGGATCGGTAATGAAACTTTAAGGCATAAATTCCCTCGGTTGTATAGTATTTCCGAACAAAAATTGGGGTGCATTCAAGAGATGGGCAGTGTGTTGAATGGAGTTTGGCATTGGAATTTTGTGTGGCGTCGAAATAGATTTCAGTGGGAAGAAGTCCAATTCCAGGAATTTATTGAAGTTACTGCTCCTTTTGTTCCAATGAATAATGAGGATAGGTGGTTGTGGATGGATCCCAAGACTTTTCAGTAAACTCAGCATACAATATGCTGCAAACTAATATGGTTAATCAGAGGGTTTTGGATCCAGGAGAAAATTTTGTGTTTAAAAGATTATGGAAAACGGCAACCCCTTCAAAGGTCATAGCTTTTGCTTGGCAGCTGCTTCTTGATCGTGTTCAGACCAAAGATAATCTTTTTAAACGAAGAATTATACCGGCCGATCGGTTGAATTGTGGGATGTGCAGCAAAGGTATTGAGAAGGCAACTCATTTGTTTCTTCATTGTGATTGTGCAGCTGAGGTTTGGTATGCTATAACGCGATGGTTGGGTGTGTATTTGGTTATTCCGCATAATTTGCTCACTGCGTTTGCTCTGTGGAATACTGCTGCAGTAAACAAGAAAGAGAAGGCAGGGATGAGTTTGATTTGGACTGCTTATTTATGGGTTTTATGGAGATGTAGGAATGATGCAATTTTCAATAACAAACAACTCAGGTGTGAGGAGATTGTAGATAGAATCAAAATAATCTCTTGGCAATGGTTTATTGGGAGATTAGAAAAAAGTCTGTGTCTTTTATACGAATGGAATTGGAGCCCGTTTGATTGTATGAGACGATGATGGTGAAGTCAAGAGAGTTTTGGTATTAACTGCGTTTCGGCTGGCTGGTTTGGCCTGTCTCTGTTTTGTTTTTCTTTAGGTAGCAGGTTTCGTGTTTGTTTGTTTTTTCCAGGGAGAGTTTGTTGTTTTCTTTCCTGGCTTATCTTTTATCTTGTATCTTGTACTTGCTACTCCCCTTTTATGCCTTATAATGGGGTGAGTTTGTTTAATAAAATTTTCTGCTGCTCAAAAAAAAAAAAACACATGTAAGAATAATGATTTATAAGGTTTCCAAAATGGAGTGATAAGAAAATCCAGATCTCAATTTTTAAAAAGTATCTCGGTAACACTTTGGTTTTTGCTCAACATACTGAATTGGTAGTGTTATGATTTCTTAAAATATTTTTCATATAAATATCAAATATTTACCATTATTAAAAGAGAAAAGCCACAACTTCAATACCAATTTCCAAAAAAGGTTTTATGTGTTATTCAAAATAAAAAATTGTATGCGTATTTATTCCAAACGACAAGCGCAATACTCATCTGTACATACAATTTTAATATATTCTCTTATCATTTCTGTCGAGTCTTCACTTTTCGACTTCTTTTTATCATTTAAAAGTGGTGGTGCTAAAAAATATAATTCTTTGAAAATAGTGAAAAAATATGATGATATTATCATTTTATAATGCTAAAAAAGTAATGAAATTATATTACACTATTTTTTAACAAAATAAAAAGGTTGAGTTAATATTAAAAAATAAAAGTTTGGGTAACCCACAACCTATCCAATTCGACCCAAAAATTAGTGGGTTTATCCAACTGGATCCAATATTAAAGTGAATGATTATTTTACTCAATCCGAAATATCCTATATGGTTCGAATTTTGGTTTTGGCCAAATTCAATCTAATCCATAACTCAATGGTAGGGAAAGTGCATGTAATATGTAAGATCGGAGTTCGAACATTGGTACTCTCACATATATTTATCTTAAAAAGTAAAATTATAATCACTAGACTCCCAGATATATAAAAAAAAAAAACAAAAACAAAAAATAGGTGTTGTTTGTCAGCTACGAAACCAGAAAAGAATAGTTTGGGTGGGCCGCGAAAAAATTATAACATATGAATTAAATACGAAAATTATATTGCATATAAAAATACAAGTCGTAAAAAGCACAAAGATTTTTTTGTCAATATCAAATTTTAAATTTATGGTTTATTATAATTTAAAAGCTCATATTGAAGAGGTAAAATATCCTATTTAGTAATTGTTTTTTCTTAAGTTTATATCTTATTTATACTAGCTTATAATTTTTTTTATAAGTTAATTCAGTTAGCTTATAATTTATTAATTTTTATTCCAATTCTATCCCTATTATCTCACTTAAAATAATTATATATTAATTAAACATATTTTTTTATGTCATTTTATATTAATATATGCTAAATTTTTATTTGATAGTATAAATTCAATTAGTTCTCCGCTATTTTTGACAAATAAAGTCAAAGTTGATTATAAAATTGAACTGTATAACTTCAATATGCTACATATATTACGTGACATGAAATTATAAATAGTGTCTGTTTGAATTTGACTTATTTTTGACCTTATGAAAATATCTTATGCATATAAATAAGTTTTTATGTCAATTCATAAGTTGTCACTAACAAAAATTATAATTTTATAAGCTCTTATCTTATAAACTACCTTGAAAAACTTATAATAATACATAAAAGTTTATTTATTTGCATAAATTGTTTCGCATAAACTCAAAAATAAGTTAATCCAAATGGATCCATAATAGATTATGACTTAATATTTACACTAATATGTTTACTAAGCTATTTACAGTCATCAATTATAAACATTAAACTGATACTTACATTAATATTTGTACATATGTATACTATGAAGCACAAACACCTCTATGATTAAGCGTGTCACGATGTTCGACACATGTTAGTGTCTGACACTCGTACGATACGTGTCGGATAGTTCAAATAGGTGTCCAAAAAAATTATTTTTTCCTTTACTCTGACACCCCTTAGATCGGTGTCCGACACTTATACTCATACAACACGTGTCAGATAATTACCCAAAAAAATTATTTTTCTTTGCTTCTACTCCCCTTATCCCCTTAGACATATTTACAAAGATTAAAGATGTGTAAAAATAACAATGTTGATCAATGAAGGATTAAAGAGATTACATATTGAATTAATGATTTAACTACTGTATAAAAAGAAATATTTTTTAAGACGAAAAAAAAAAATTAAGAAGAAATATTTTTTGTGTCGGAGTGGGCCACGGCTAAAGCGGTTAAGGGGGCCGGCCCGGCCAGGAGGGGCATAACATATAAAGGGGCTTAAGTGGGTCGGCCCGTTAAACTTCATAGGCTGCTAACCTAGGTTCGGCCCGATTTAACAAAGGTCTTCATGGCCCGATAGACTAGCCCGACTGATTTTCTTAATTTTTTATTTAAAAGAAAAGATTCAATGGACATTGGACAATAAAACTACATACATATCACACAAATTAGTATCCATAAAAAAATGGGTGCCATGATTTATGAGAGATAATAAATACTACAAAATATCCACGCAAAAGTAGAGTGATTAGTGGATGTTGAATCACAAAGTGCACCTTCAAAGCTAATATAGTTAAAGCTTACATCACAAACTAAATTTTCAACCTAACAATTCGAAATACATAACAAAGTACACTTACCAGGATGTCTAATTTCCTTAAAATAATGCAACCAATTACGTGTACAAATGAGAGCTTGCACAATGTTAGGGAGTAAGCATGCAATTCCTATACTTATTTAAGATTCATAAGTCATTGTTGTGATTGAAATGCTTAAAATGTCAACCGCTGTCATTGCAAGTTGAGGAAATCGAATACTATTTGACTTTCAATATTGAAGAATATCCATATCAACATCCATAAGACACTTTTCAACCAAGTATATTTCAAGTTCAGGCTTACCATCATTTGAGATCTGTTGTATCTTTTCTTGGCAGTATTCCTAGAATTAGACATACAAAATGATACAACGTCTAACCTCTATCTGAAGAAGTGAAAGTCGATCTTGCAGGCTCCGTTTTAAAATACAGGGCTAGTGGACTGACCCAATAATTCGGCCCATTTTAACAACTTTATCCACGGCCCACGAAAGATTCTCATCCCACCCCCCACACCTCTTCCCCCCGGATTTCCTTTTTTGCCCTTGATTTTAAAATTCGGAACGCGTTTTCCGAAGTTTTTTGTCTTGAATACGAATTTCGAAATGTATTTTCTAAAGTTTTCGACGAATATGACCTAGAAAAACTTCGGTAAACATGTTCCGAAGATTTTGTAAAGGGATAAAATCGAAATATTGGGGGTTAAAAAGAATCATAGGGGGAGAAGAGAATCTCTCACGGCCCACCCTCACTCTACCCGTAGCGGTCATTTTAGAATTATGAAAATTAAAAGATATCAAAATTTTAAACAAACAAATAAATAAAAAGTATAATATAAAGAAGAAATTCCTATAAACAACAAGTGAGGCTGGAAATGAGTCGAGTCGAATCTGTCTGAACTCGACTCGATAAGAATTGGTTCGGTTCGAAACTCGGCTCGAGTTCGACACAAACTTTTTTTTCAGTTCGAATTCGGTTTGTTTAGAGTTCACGAGCAGTCTGGTTCGACTTGTTAGATTCAGTTTGTTTTAAACTTGAAACTCAACTCAAGAGTTCGACATAATTTTTATTTCTATTTTACTTTCCATTATGTTATATACAGGTGAGACTACTTATTTTTCAAATCCATAAAAGTATCATTATACATGCCGTTGTCTATAGATTATAATGTTATTACTAACTTTTATCATATTATTGTTAAGTGTTTATCTTAGTTTCTTTAAAGTATTATATATATATATATATATTATCAATTATCTAAATGTAAAATAAACTATGTATTTGGAAAAGAAAATCAATCATATAAATATAAATTTATAAAATCAAACAAATATAAATTTAAAATTATTTTTGAAGTGTTGTTTAAAAATATATTTTGAAGTCTTATATATTTAATTGAGTCAACTCATGAACCAAAAGAGCCGAACTATATAGCTCAAGTTCACCTCATTTAATTAACGAACTTAATATTTAGCTCAAGTTTAGCTCATTTGGTTCATAAACCAAGTTGAACGAATCAATTTTTGAATTTTTTCGAATTGGTTCAGTTCATTGTCAGCCCTAACAACAAGTATGATTTGTAACTAATGAAAGAAAAATATTAAATTTTAAATCTTGTGATTTATTTAATTAATTCAGAATGGCGCCCACACTTATTCCAAATTTCTGTTACAAGTCAGTTAGTTAGTTAAACTTGAACCTTGCCATTTCAAGTTAGTTAACTTACACCATTCTTCTTCTTTTTCTCTGTCTTTGGGATCTTTTCTTGCGAAGACATTTTTTGTTCTGGAAAGAAGATACATTCTTGTCACATTCATAGCCACATTCCACTTCCAGGTAATGATTGACTCTTTTCAGATTCTTTGTGTGTCTGTTGTTTATGATGAATCTCAAAAATTTTATGATAGTTACATTACAGTATAGGAACATTTGTCTGTTTTAAGTCTTGAATTGATTTTGGTTTGATAAGGGTTGAATAAGGGAAATATTGTCACATTCTTCTTAGAGTACCTTTCTTCTTCTCCATGATATATAGTTAAATTAGACCTTTCTTCTTTTCTGTTTTTGGGAAGACATTCTTGGTTTTTGGAAAGAAGATACACTGAGCATTTTAAAGGCCATTATTTTCACATTCAAACTACCAGGTAATGAATGAATTCCCTTCAGATTCTGTATTCTGTGTGTGTGTGTGTGTGTTGTAGGATGAATCAAACTTAATTTTCTGATGATAGTTACCCAGTTACAGTCTAGCAATATGATACTTACACTCTAAAGATGTTTGGAATAATGAATTATTTTTATGTTTCAATGTATCTAATCATAGTAAGATTGATAAGTGACCATGTAATACTTTAGGTAATTGAAGGGTATGTATGAGTTTTGGTTTCAATGATTGATTTACCTGTATATAAACTAGGAAGGTAAGAGCAATCTCATGCAATAAGTTGGTATGTCCTGTGATAAGGATTGGTGGTGTCACACATCATAATCCAGCTTGAGTTTGCATTCTGCAACATGGTGGTAGTAATATAGGATTGTAGTGGTAGACTGGTAGTATATTGCATTATCAATTGTAGTAATATATTAAAATATCTATTGCTTTCTGAACTGAAGTGGTAGTGACATTGCTATTGAGTTATGCATTAACATAATTTTGCAACAGGTTATGGCGGCTGTTGTTCGGCCATGGGTTCCGAGAGATGTTGTTTCTTTGTACCTCGGTGTACAGGCGTATGGAGAAGAAAACTTGAATGCTATACGACTATCTAATCTGTATGGAAATCCTCGTTTAGCAGACCGGACTGTCGAGTCACTGCAGCTTAAACTCAATAGAGATAGGGAACTGTTTGACGGTCCAGTCCCTGAAAATTGGGATCAACCGGTACCGTACTCAAGATGGATTAGTGACGAGGTGTCTGCCCTATACTCTGGCGTTCTGCAGCACAATGGAGTGTGTGAACTCATTAAAGGAAATCAACGGTTCGGACGCTTCTTATTAGCTAGAACAGTTTCAGCAATGCGCTTAAAATTATGGAGTGATAGAAGAGCGTTGTGGTTTCAATTTTTGCGCCAACAATACGATGTTCACCATTTTAATTTAGCGCATCAAATCAATCTTCCACCGCCACAAGAGGCTCCACAGCAACAAGACCCTCAACAAGAGGCTCCACAGCAACAAGACCCTCAACAAGAGGCTCCACAACAACAAGAGGCTCCACAGCAACAAGCGCCACAGCCAAATTTTGCTCAAATTTTGCAAGATGTCAATCATAATATCAATATGGGATTTGCAGCCGTTAACAATCGAATTGATACATTAGAACAAAGAATCAATACGGCTTTAAATAACTTGAGATAAGGTACAAGCAATTTTGTTTGAATAGTAATTTATATAAATATATATATATATATATATATATATATATATATATATATATGGTTTTTGTTGATTTTTTAACCATGTCAAACCAATGTGAACATATGGTTTTTTACTGATTTGGGCAGCAGTAGATAAGGACTCTTCTTAGTGGATGGGAGTGTGAAGAAGTGTTGCAGTTAGTTCAAAAGGATTCTCCTAGGTGGCCAAATTTTATTTTGTAAGATGTTTTTTTTGTTTTTTGAGACTGAATAGCTAGATAGAACAGATAGAGAAACTAAAACCTCTGATACAGAAGAGCTAGTTGTTTGTTTTGAGCCATTGAGCCAGTTATGCTACATTTTATTTTGTTAGATGTTTGTTCTGACAACTAGTGATACAATGCATTTTGAGCAATTCTAGTGTCAGAAGATGTCAATCAAATGTGAGAGTATGAAGGGTCAGAAGCATAATTCTAGTGAGACTTGAACATAGTAGTTGTCTCACATTTTGTCTCTTATGATGATTGTCTTCATGGTTTTAGATTGAAATGTGGTTAATATTGTCTAAATCTGCCTATGGTTGTCCCACTAGTTGTGCCAACTTCTTTCATGCTTTTACTTCTTCCTCTTTTATTATGTAACACGCATCGCATATGTACACACACGGGGTGCCGGTGCCCCCTAATAAAAAGGACACTATGCGGCCGCATCTCCGGCACACCCTTAGGACATCCATATAAATATTGGTATCAAGCAAATCTTATCAATTATAATTCAGTGTTTCTTACATATTACATGATTTTGGTTATTATTTTTTTGATAAGCAATATGTATGTGAATATAAATATAAGGGAGTACTAGGGGGTACTTCAACCCTTACAATAGAGCATTTTATACTTTCTAAACAAGCTAGGGGATTTGTACATTGGCTCCTACATAACAGGTTGCTTGCTTACCAAGCCATCCCGGCTTTTAGCTCCTCCAGTTCGATTATTATTGATTCTTATTTATCAGTCTTTCTTGTGAAAGAAGCTTGATATTTGCCTTCAAATTGCACAAGTTAAACGAAGCTCCTCTAAAAATGACAGTTTCTTAAAGACCAAATGCACCATGTAGTTGTCTTACTTTCTTAAGTCTGCCATGCTTTAGAAATTTACCAAATGCTAGAAAATGAGCCCATCCAATTATGCAGAACAGATGCTCACAATTCTCTACTGTACTGAAATAAAAAAACGCAGGATTTGCTGACGACGTCTGTAATGATTCCTTTGTTAAAAGATCCTCCCTCGTGCTAATTTATTTTGTAACAACCTCCATCCGAAAATACCAATTTTAGATGGTATATCGTTCAACCAAAGTGCTTAGACCGATCAATGCCACTGACCGGCAGCCCATCTGCCTTTGTTAGCTACCATGATCTCCTTAGACCGCTCAAGAGGATATAATTGAGGATAAACGAAACAGAGAGGTGCTCCTCCGATCCATTTTTCTTGCCAAAATTGTATCGATAAACTGTTGCCCAACACACTATTCACATTGGAAGATAACCAACCAACATCATCCCTCCACCAAATGAACATAGTTAAGTTCTTAATCCCCAATCCCCCTTTGTCTTTTGGGAGACAAACCTTATCCCAACTCACCCAACATAATTTTCTAACCTCCAAACCTCCTCCTCAGAGAAAATTGCATTGAATGCGTACAATTTGATTCACTACTTTAACCGGCACTTTATAAAATGAGAAGAAATAAAGCGCTAGGTAGTGAATAATTTTCTAATATATACGGGGATACCCTTTATAAAGAATAAATAATATACAACAACGATAAATAATATTATAAAGGGCATCCTCCGTATATATTAGAAAATTAATACCTAAAAAATGAAATAATGTATAATCCCTCAAGGTAATGAGATCCATTTAAAGAGTCGACTTCTCCCACCTTTTTATAAGTTGCATGATATCTTTCATTAACAACGAAATGACTCATACTCATACCACACTCTTTCCCACCTTCATCAAATTCACTCTCATAAATCCTCAATGAAATGAAGAAACTACATAAAGAAAATTATTCTAACACATTCATTTCCAAGTAGCTTTATTTCTTCCTACATGAAAATGTAATTCACATGTGCAACATTTAATTTTAAGCAATATCATAGTCATATATTAATAGACAAAAATGTAACCGCAGAACATGTAGCTAGCATATTACAAAAATAAATATAAGCACAAGTTGAATTTAAGATTACAATTGATTATATAGTACGTAGTTGGAAATGTAATAAACAAGTGTCACAAAATTGTCATGTTCTTTTTCATAGCTTTCATTTTCTTTCATGTTATTTTTGTCATGTGAGGGCTGAGGCTATTCCTTTATAAGACCAAATGCACAATAAACCATTATTACAACTTGTTTGATTGGTGCTTCCTTCAGCCCCTTAAATTATATGAACAAATAATACAATAAGGAGATGATGTATGTGGACTTCTCTTCTCCTAGTCATAAAGAAAAATCTAATATAGGGTTAATTTTAAAATGTAAACTATCTTTGCAAGTGATGTATAGGAGATTAGTAAGTAAATATCTATTTTATTTTTTCATTTTTTTTTATACTAAATATCAACACTTAAAAATTTTGTGTTTAGTGACCGATTTTGATTTGGTCACTAAATCAATTAGCAACTGATTTAGTGACCATTAAAAAATAGTAGTTATAATGTACCAGTCGCTATCGCATTGTATTTATATGTGGATCTGAAACCATCGTTAAAATCCTTTTTAACCGACATTTAAATCCTTTCTGTACTAGTGATTGTTCATACTTAGAGGGGCTATATTTATAGAGTCATGGAATTATTCATGTGGGTTTTAGAGCTTCTTCCATGATCTCATGATCTTCTAGTTCGTGGGGAAGTGTAATATTTTTCCCCGCATCCCTTATAATTTCGGTTACATTACTTGGATAGTGGGGGGTTTATCCCGCCATTTCCACGTGTGGATTTGGTTGTGGGCGCATTGGGCTTGAAGATGTTATGGACCATTGATTTGGAGCGATATGAGAAAATTTTCAAAATTTCCAATACGATATGACTGGGATACATTATTTTCAAAAAACATAGTTGGTTATCCATAACGAATGTAATACTTTAACAATCGCTACTTAAAAGGAAACAAAATCACAAATTGTATCTAGGTCCTCTCCTCTGTTTCTATCATCAAAGAACATTCATTGTCCGACACTTCTTCAATACACGTATTGAAGAAGTATCCAACACGTATAAATTATTTTTAAAAAATATATTAATTGTCTGATACTTCTCTGATACGCGTATCGGGATGTATCAGACTCATATCTGTATATGATATGTATCATATACGATATTTTGCCATTTTTAAAATATCGGAGCTTCACAATTCACTCTACTCGAATTTATGTTTGTCATTCATGGCAGAGGAAGATGGTAAAATTTATAACCCACTAAACTATTTGTTAAAAAAAAAGTAAACAATTGTTCTCTTTAAAAATACTTATTTTTTCTAAAAAAAAAAATCAATTTTAGAAAATCAACACAAATGTAGAAAAAAAAAATTCAAAACTATGAAGACAATTTTATCATAACGGCAGTTACGTCTCTCACTACTAGCTAGCATTTCTCTGTTGTCAGAGTTGAATCATCTTCTTTCACAAAACCCCCAAATTTCATTCAAAAACCCTAATTTCATCACAGCATCAATTCCATTTCCAACCATGTTCAAATCATTTATCTACCATAATGCTTTTGGCTTATCAACAACAACACTGCACCATTCACCCTTCCAATTTTCTCTCAAATTCCTCACAACTTCACCCTCACACCCATTCGCTGTATCTTATCTCATCGACAAATTCGGTTTCTCATCAGAATTCGCTTTCAAAGCTTCAAAACTCCTTCATTTCAAAACCTCAGAAAAACCCAATTCAGTTCTCAATTTCTTCACAAATCACGGTTTCACCGATTCAGATATTCACAACATCATCAAAAGAGAACCCTGGCTTCTTTCTTGTGATGCCCAAAAAAGACTTCTTCCAAAGTTTCAATTTTTACTCTCCAAAGGTGCTTCTAATTCTGACATTGTTCGTATGGTTGTAGTTAACCCTAGATTCATGAAATTGAGTTTGAATAATCGTGTTATCCCTCTTTATAAATTGGTATCTCGGTTCCTTAAATCGGATCAAAGTGCTATTGCTAAAATAATTTCAATCCCCTCTTTGATTTCTAATGATTATGTGATTCCTAATATTAATCTAATGGTTGATAAGGGTGTTTGCGATTCGAGTATTTATAGAATTCTTCGCGTTAAACCATATATTGTCTTTTGTAAGCCTAGGGTTTTAGAGGAGATGGTGGAGGAATTGAAAAACATGGGACTTGATCTTTCTAAAACATATTTTGGTGATGCATTGGTTGCTAAGAGAGGTTTAAGTAAATCCAAATGGGATGAGAAAATTGATACTTATAAGAAATGGGGTTGGTCCGGGGAAACTATTTTGGAAGCTATTAGGACACAGCCAAAATGTATGTTAGTTTCGATCGATAAAATCAATAAGGTGATGCGGTTTTGGGTTTATGATTTAGGTTGGGATTCTTCTTATCTTGCAAAGGGACCGGGGATGTTTAGTTATTCTTTGGAGAAAAGAATCATTCCAAGAGCTATGGTTGTCTTTTGTCTTCAAACTAAGGGTTTGAGGAGCGACAGTACCAGCTTGCTTTCTCCATTTTTTGTGTCTGAGAAATTGTTTTTGGAAAGGTTTGTGTTCTGTTTTAAAGAGGAGGAAATTGCTCATCTATTGAAGTTATATGGCACTATGATGAAGGTAGGAGATGAGAAGGTAAGTAGCATTGGAGAATCATGACAAGTCATGTTTGTAAACCGTTGATTGTAGAAAAGTGCTGCATTTGTTGGAACTGGAACTAACTTATTTATCGGAGTGCTTTCTGCTGACACCACTTGTCACAAGCAATTTCAGATTTGATCAATTTGGATATCTGAAGACTTGCCGCTTACCATATTAGGTACTCCCTGGACTAGTGGACTGGGAACATTTTTGTATGAATGTATATTGATTCTTCTGCATTATTTCTGAGTACTTGACAAAATTGAAGTGTTAAGAAAGTTGTATTGCTTAAACCATTGAAGTCTGTCTGTTCAAATTTGTTTGACAATAGTAGTCTTCTGTTACAAAAAAAATAAGATGAAATGATAATTTTGAACTTAGGTAGTATTATTTTTCTGTTTAGATATGATGTCATTGAAGAAGGCTTTCTTGAATGTATTTACTCCGTCGCATATTAGGTGTCTTTTAAGTAACAACAGCTATGTTCCTCTGAAGGAGTTTAATCAATGATATGAGTTTCTATAATGTAATTTTCTGTTATAATAAAATCCTAGTCTTGTAATAAATAATAATTCTAGTCTTATGGGATAAGCCTAGTTTTTAGGAAGTTTAATTTGCATCTATTTGCCAGTTATTATCACTTTCCACTGGACCTTTATTTTAGCGAAGTATACGTAGTAGTTAGCATAGCATATGTGATATGTTCATGGTATTTTGTATGGCAATTTAAGCCAAATTTGCAGTTAATAAAATGTGAATCATTTTGGTTCAAATTGTTGTGTTCTTGTATTTTAGTTGATCAACTCTCTCTTGTTTCCTATGTTACTGTTACTTATGGTTGTTTTAGCTTCTAGATCAAATTGATTTTTATGCTTGACAGCATTATTTGTGTGGATGTGATGATTTTGCCTTATAAAAAAGTAACAAAAATTTAAAGGAGACATTTTTATTGAAATGAGATTGAAAAAAAAAATGAAATTGGAAGCAAAATCAGTTCCTCCTTCTCATTTTTACTCAACCATCTTACTTTATTTTTGTGGATATGATTGAAAAAAAAGTACCAAAGTTGATATCATGATTTTCAGATTTTTCTTTATAAAAAAGTAAAAATTATTGAAAGGAGTTATTTTGTATGAAATGGGAATGAAAAAATATGAACTTGGAAGCAAAATCAGGTTCTCCTTCTCTTTTTTTTTGCTTATCTATCTTACTTTAAGTGGAACTTATTTGTGATATAGTGATAATTTTTAGTTGCTTATATCTAAGCAAAACCTCTGCATCAATGTATATGCTTAGTACTAAACATTCATATATATGTTTTCACTCTTGTGAATGTCAGTAATATCATACAAAGAGGATGTACAATCGCATGTTTCTTGAGTTTCTCTAAAAAAAATATTCTCTTTGTCTTGTGGTTGGTTTATTCCTAACTTTCAACTTATCGTTGTCTTATGTATATGTCCAGTCTGAGTCTTGGGAATATCCTGTCTCTGCTAGAAGGAATTTAATTCCGAACGCAGGGACAACTTTTGATCGGCGCCGCACCATGACATCCTCTAGAAGGCTTATTGGAACTGGAACAGCATCTCAGCGAAGATCCTCAAAAAGAAATTATTCTGTCCCTGATGACATCCAACAACTTGATGATACATCCAACACTAGGAATTATGTATGAATTAACATTTATTTTAGGCTAAATGCATTTATAGGTCCTTTAAGTTTAACGTTTGTAACAGATAGGTCCTTTAAGTTTTTTAAGTAACAGATAGGTCCTTTAAGTTTTTAAAGTAACAAATAGGTCCTTTAAGTTTGTAATTTGTAGCATTTAAATCCTATTTTTTAAGTAATTGAGGGACTTAGATGTTACATATTATAAACTTAAAGGACCTATTTGTTACTTAAAGGACTTATTTGTTACTTAAAAAACTTAAAGGATCAATCTGTTACAAACATAAAACTTAAAGGACTTATGGATACATTTTGCCTTTATTTTTATCTTAGTTTTTTGGTGCAATTTTCTGCCAACATTCATCAACATCAATGAGTTCTTGTTTTCTACCATTGAAGAGAGTACATGTTATATAAATGGAACTTTTAATTGTTAATTTCTATCTATTATGATATTTTGGTGCAGGCAAATCAAGTTTCATTAGATTCGGATCAAGTAGAAATAGAATCCCCTTCGAGATACTTAGTATCAGTTGCTTATCCTCACAGCGTCGAACCTGAGTTGGGACATAAAGAGGCTGAAAATGTTGAAAAATCAACAGTGGTTATACCAAATATGACGGAGGAAGTTGGTGAGGCTGAACCGAATATGATGGATGAAGCAGTTGAGGCTGAACTGAATATGGTGGAGGAAGCAGTTGAGGCCAATATTTGTTTTGTATTATTGTGTGTGTGATGACGGTACGGCATTGGTGAAGTTGGCTGAAGATGCAGCAAGTAACAAGAAGGTATGCTTCAATTTTGTAGTTGTTCCTTATTGCTTGTTGTTGGTTATATTTTCTATTGCAATAATTAAGGAAAACTAATACTGCAAAAATCGGCGTTGAAGTCTGTCTGTTCAAATTTGTTTGACAATAGTAGTCTTCTGTTACAAAAAAAAAAAGATGAAATGATTATTTTGAACTTAGGTAGTATTATTTTCTGGTCAGATATGATGTCATTGAAGAAGGCTTTCTTGAATGTATTTACTCGGTCTCATATTAGGTGTCTTTTAAGGCTATGTACACTCCTGTGGATGAGAAGAAAAAAGTAATTGAGGAAGTTGACAAGGATAGAAGTTATGCCGTTGATGCCTCAATTGTGAGTATTATGAAGAGTCGGAAAGTCTTAAATTACCAGCAGTTAGATATGGAGTGTGTTGAGCAGTTAGGCCGTATGTTTACGGTTCGTGTTTAACCCCTTCTATGTCATTGTTTTGTTAGTCAGATTTTTCCATAATCCTGAATTGTTGATGTAATAATATGTTTGCACAGCCTGATGTCAAGGAAATTAGGAAGCAGAATGAAGATTTGTTCTCTCGAGACTGCCGGGAAAGTGACAAAGATAATGCGAATTTGTTCCGGGAAAGAGACAAAGATAATGCGAATTTGTTCAAGTACTTAGCATGATGTGATCTTGATGAGTTCACAACTGAAGTTGTTACTGCAGCTCCTACAATTAGCAAATCCAGATGAGGGGCTATGCTTGGAATCACAGAAAATCAGTTATTCTTAATTTCCATAAAAAGGGAGGGGCTATTGTTGCCTGTAAATTTTACCTCCAATCCAGGTATCGACTGACTACTGTATATGCATGCTCGTGTTGGAAATCAGTTTTATAATTAAGTAGGCCGAGGTTAACAGGGTGATGCGGTTTTGGGTTAATGATTTAGGTTGGAATTCTTCTTATCTTGCTAAGGGACCGGGGATATTTTGTTATTGTTTGGAGAAAAGGATTGTTCCAAGGGCTATGGTTGTCTTCAAACTAAGGTTTTGAGGTGCGAGAGTGCCAGCTCGCTTTCTCCATTTTATTGAAGTTATATTGCACGATGATGAAGGCGGGAGATGAGAAGCTAAGTAGCATAGGAGAATCATGACAAATCGCGTTTGTAAAACGTTTGATTGTAGAAAAGTCCCTCACTTTGTTGATAGCACTTCTCACAAGCAATTTCAGATTCGACCAAGCTGAATATCTGAAGACCTGCTGTATACCACATCAGGCACTCCCTGGACCGGGAACAAGCAAGAATATCAGGACCAACTTGATTTTTTACGTTGTGTGTAAAGATGTTTGGCATCAGTTTGTCTAAGCCTTCCATAATTTTGTGATTATAGCTTAGCAATGCACACTGCAATGATAAGTATAACTGCATTACTTAGGGTGTACCATCAATTTGGTCACAATCTTTTGTTTGTCATGATCAAGTAATAAATTCAGTAACGAGAATTTCTATTATTCAGTTATGTTGAAACTCTTTGGCCGTCAAAGTATACTCTTTTTTGATATTGTAATGGGAAAAGGATCAATGCAGAGGCCTTAGTTGTGAAGCTTGTGATTGTCTTCCCTAAAAAATGTTTGATGAAACTCAATGCAGGTCTGGAAACATCTCAACCATTAAAGTTTTCTCATAGCATCATTTTATAAGATTGTTATATTCAATGATTTCTTCTTGAGCAAAGGTTACTCAACTTGTCCTTCATTGTGAAACTTGGGAAGGTAAGGAACATTTTCTTCATAATTTCGTATACACATACCTCCAGTAATTGAGTCACAGCTGTTGAACCGTAACTCCGTTTTTAATAGTTGATACATTTACCAATGTACCAATTTCGTAAGTTTTGGATTTGTATTGAATTATGTAGAAGAGTTTAAAGTTAAGGTATTGTTGCTGAAATTGTGCAGAAACTGGCTACGGGTTTGGTGAGTTTTAGTTACATATTCCACTTTTCGTCGAGTCACGGAGCTGTCAATGATGCCTTATAGTAGAAGGATTGCATCAACAAAGCCTAGGATTAAAAGGAAAACTCAAGGACAAGGATTAAAGATGGGAGACTCGAAGTTGGAGTGGCTAGATTTTTTGTAGCATTTTACTTGAGGTGGGTTTCCTCAAGTAGATTTGGCAGAAGTTCCAAATAGGATTTTTATTTTGTTTGGTAAGTTACAGTGGCCTTAAAAGCTGTTTTTTCTAAAAATTTACTGGCCAATCGATTTTTATTTTGATTATTATATTTAGATTTATCCACACTACTTAGATAGTAGATATCCCTAAATGGGTCAACGTTTATAATAGTAAAAAAATTGAAAAATCCACAGAAGTGAAGAACTAAATAGAAACAAAACGAAACATTCACGGTGGAAAAATGGGTCACCGATTCAAGCACTATATACCCATTACCTTTTGAATGTTTTAATTATTATTTTATAAATTGGCTCAATGTAATTTAATCTTATGGTTTGCCAAATTAGAAAATCCTACTCTTTCATGGTAATTTTAATGAGGGAAATTGGAAAACGATATTGAGAGATGAAAAAAAACCCAAGGAAGTAGTTTAAACTTTTTTTACAAGATGAAAAAAAAAAATCCAAAACTTTTTATCAATATTAGTTTAAACTTTTTTTACAAGATGAAAAAAAAAATCCAAAACATTATGCAGTCAATAATTAGTTTTTTTAATGGATGCAATTAATAAAATATTCCACAACATAGGTCGAACATTTATCGTAAAATGAACTAATCATAGTTCGTTTAATCACAAATCTTATAATAGTTCATCCATTGTAGCTATATAATTAAATTTCTATGTAGTCCTCACAACTAATTGTAACAAATTTATGGAGACCACATACAACTGATTTGTTTTCATTGATTAAAGAATAAATGTTTCCAAATTATGAAAAGATAAATTATAATTTCCCTCTAATCATGGATCCATTGTATATGCATATATATATATATATATATATATGCATTTGAATGGAAAGAAATATTAAAGTCAGTTTAAAAAAACAACTCCCCTTTCATTTTTCTTCTAAAACTTCTCTATATCTATCTCTAAATCTAATTAAATCTAATTTTCTTTTTTTATTTTGAAATCCATCTCGCATTTGAAAGTTATTTATCTCAAATATTCTCTCCCCTATCAATTTTTCAATCATACATTTTTGTTTTTTGAAATCCATCTCGCATTTCACCATTCTCCCCTCATCAATTTTTTAATCATACATTTTTTTTAATACTCCCTCCGTCCCTATATATAAGTCCCCCAAGAGAAATTTCACGGTTATTAAGAAAAGTTGATAGTGTAATTAATGTATACTTTTTGGGTATTACAATTACTAAATTATCTTTGGTGAAAATATGTATTTGTAGTTTACTTTACGCATTTCAATGCAAAGTGGGGTTATGTTTGGAAAAGTAATAATAAATGTGTCTAGGGAATTAAAAAGGGACTTATATTTAGGGACAAATAAAACCTTTGCAAGTGAGCTTATAATAAGGGACGGAGGGAGTATAAGAATAGGTCATGATGATGTATGTACATCATGAGGTTGAAAAACTTTTGTGACTTATAATTTCAAATTTTCAAAATACTATTGTTCAAGCTAGTGGCTATTAACAACCTACTTGTTGCATCAATGAAAGGAGGAAATCATAGGATGGCAGTTAGACGAAAGACACTCAAATTCTATTTATAGTAAATTCATTATGTCAACATTAGAAGAACAATACGCATAGAATTCTTCTTCTGCTTTGTGGCTAGGCATATACTTATATGGGAAGATGCATGCTTCACCTCTTACAATGTAATATTGCAATATGTATTCTTACAACTAATTAATTAATGAATTATCAATTTATCATTAATTACTTTGAGCACTAATGTAATATATGATATGCATCTTAGCTTCATCGCACATGTCAATGTTTGCCATCTTATATTAGGGTCATAATCAAAAAAATTGAGGATACAATCAAAATAGAAGTTTCGTGATCATTATTCAATTTCTCAGCCTCCATTGATCGTCTCACTTATCATACTCTTATCATGTTTCATCCCCACATTTTTGCAAATTTTCCACCACCAAACCAGGCTTCTATAGTATCTAATTTATTGGAACAAAATACAAAGACAAATTTAATATGTTTAAATGATATATATGCCCACTCCATCTCATTAAGAAAATCAATGACATCTCCTCTATTATACTCACCTTTACTCCATTTTGTAAAAATAAAAATATAGGACATAATTCTTACAGTTGAATCTCTATAATCTGTTAAGTCGTTGATTTCTATTGAGCATCTGATCACAAAAGATCCTTGATTGAGTCAAAACAAAATTGGAAAAGATCCATATAAAACATTGATATAAGCAAGTGTATTAAGGGATAAGGTATAAGGAATAAGGTATAAACATATAAGATAAGATTATTATATCAATGGTAATGGTATATATAAGGTATAATTTTCTTTTCCCATCATGGGGGGAATAAGTAAGTGTTCTCACCACAAACAAACGCCACACCGTCCAACAGAATCTTACATCGAGTGTTTGCAAAATTGCCAAAACTGTACAAAGTCGTTTAAATTTAAATAAAATAATAGGTAGTACAACAAATCATAATGGGAACATATTCAATCAATGAAATAACAGCCAATATTCCTTTCATTGAGTAATTTAAAAAGATTTAATATAACCAGTTGAATAAGATTTTTCATGGATAATTTATAAATTTAAGGCTTAATTACAGTTTTGGTCCCCCTATTTTCACATTTTCACGGTTTTGGTCCCCCTATTTTAAAATCATGCAGTTTTGGTCCCCCTACTTGATTTTTATTCTTAAAAATTGTGATTTAATATATTTTAAATGATATAACATATTATTTGATGATATAGATTCATCCAAGTGTATTAATTATTTACATTTCATTAATTAAATTTCCTAAATGAATAATTTGTGTAATCGAAAATCATAGTTTTTATTGAGTTTTTTTTGTAATTTTATGACTTTCGATCATT
Organism: Trifolium fragiferum; assembly: GCA_954870985.1. Lineage (NCBI taxonomy): Eukaryota > Viridiplantae > Streptophyta > Magnoliopsida > Fabales > Fabaceae > Trifolium > Trifolium fragiferum. The sequence goes on from OX940792.1 coordinate 21,206,081, forward strand.
AATATATCATCAAGTTGTATGTCACATATTTAAAATATATTAAATCACAAATTTTAAGAATAAAAATCTGGTGGGGGGACCAAAACTGCGTGATTTTAAAATAGGGGGACCAAAACCGTAAAAATGTAAAAATAGGGGGACCAAAACTGTAATTAAGCCTAAATTTAATTTGTATTTTATATGAAATTTAAAATTAATCGTACTTAATTAACATTTTTAATTACATTGAACATTTCTTTTAATGTTTTTTTCATAATATTTATTGGAGTGAGTATTTTATTTAGTTTTTTTTTTTTTGAACGGCTAAATTTTATTAAAAGACAGCTCCTCCACAAGAAGTGAAAGGAATTGTCGAGGAAACATACAAACAAAGGTAACGTGATATAACACAATTACCAACACCAAATCAAACATCCAAACCACCCCTACACCAATATTGATTCACTAAACTCCCTTAGAAAACCCCTACCCGACCCTAGGAAACACCACTTGACTCTAACTTTCGAACTCGAATTAAAATTACTCGGCCCATCAGATCCCGAGAGTAGCTCCAAAAGTCAGAGGTTGAGGGACTCCGGTAGTCAGAAAATCCACAGTCAACACCTAATGCAAAAGAATTCGCCCAGATACCAGAGACCTGCAAGTCTCAACAGACTTGAACACCCCTCAGCGACTCCAAGAGTCCTGCAAATCTCACCAGATTTGAAAATGGTCAGAAACTCTTGTATCAGAGAGAATCTACTCACACTCGGCCTTAACCATCCAACATCACTCCCACACCAAATCGTCCTGGAGGTACGATAAAGCAACATCATCCGTCAGCACGGAGAGTCTACGTACCTCGCCCTTTCAGGCGCGACAGGACAAGAACCAAGGCCAAAACTCCCTCTGCCCAACACCACCACCTTAGCACACCCCACCATACCACCACCTCTCCACACCAGCTCTTCACCCAAACAGAAACTGTCTGTACGGAGCAGACCAGCCACCCTAGCACAAGGCCCCACCTTACCACGAAAACGACGCCAACACCGCACAACACCCCCTCCAACAACCACACTGCAACCTCACTAACACCACCATTCTGCATCACCTCCAACAGCACCCACCATAACCACTTCAACAGCACCACAACCTCCTTACCAAATCTCCTTCAACCATGACAGAACTACGCCCGGAGCAGCGGCTGCTCCGCCTACGCCTCCACCCAAACCAAAGCAGCCAACATCCCATACGAGGACCACGAACAGATCCAAACACCAAAACCAGAAATAACCCCGCCGGCGAAATAGACAACCGACGTCGGAGACGAAAAGACGAACCAGACCACTTCGAGCACAGAGAAACCGGAGAGGAGATCGGCAAGAAGAAAATAACTCAATCACAAGAGGGAAGCGACCGTGATGCAACGTCACCCCCACCCTTCACCACACCATCACCACCTCCACGAAACAGAAACTCCACGAAACAGAACCAAAACACCAAGAACACAGAACCACCACCTTCGGAGGAGAACGAGCAGAAAGGCGGACCGGCGAGAGAAGCATCGGCGGAGAGGGACCCGACGGCAAGGAGACAGAACCAAAAGACCAAACCCTCACCCCTAAAACTAAGAAACAGAACCCAGATCGAATCTGGCCTAGTTGATACAAAGCAGGGAGCTCGTCGCCGGAAGAAGAACGACACCACCACCACAGCAAAACCAAACTGGGAACACCAAACACGACGGGGAGAAAAGACCAGAGGTGAGACGGAGAGAGGCGCCATCATGACCGAGACCTGGTGGTACGGAGCCAAGGGTGCTCGTCATACCACCGCGACCGGTAGCTACATCGCGCCGGCGAGTTTTGGATTTGTGAGGAGCAAGCAGCGGCGGCGGCCGGATTAGGTTACAAGGGAAGAGAGAAGTTAGAGAGAAATTTTATGAGAGAGAAAGTTTATTATTTACTGAGTATTTTATTTAGTATCATCAATGGTATGGATATTTCGGATTTTTTAATATGGTAAAATATGTAAGCTTATTATGCAATTTGTCATTTTATAATATTATTATTAATATAAATGTTGTGAATTTGTTCAAAGATTCATCATTTTTATTTCTAGTGATTTTGAATTTGTATTGCATGTAATTATTTTTTTGGTATTAGACCCTCTAGTTCCTTGGGAACGGTGCTAAGAAATCAACCGCGAGATAAGGTTACGCTCAAACTTTCATGTTCAACCTTTTCGTCGGCGGTTGCGATGGTTGATTTCATAGCTCTACCTACACCCTATGGAGCTGTTTCGATTGGGCGTGGCGATGGCTACTGTCTCCCTTGTTACCGTTTCATTTTTTAGTGTGTCTCTGTCTCATATCTGCTTTGTTGGATCATGATGGTTTGTGCAGGGAATTTGGTTCTGTTTTGAGTACGGGCAGTTGTCTACTACAACGAAGATTCTACGTGTTTTTGTTTGTGTGTTCGTGTAACGCCCCAAACTGCTTTTAGGATGACCGACTGACCCCACAAACCAACACGAGTCTTTTCAGCGAGCTGTGTCCTCCCTTGCACGCTTTCCGGGAAACTTCCCAGAAGGTCAGCCATCCAAAGACTACTCCAAGTCAAGCCCGCTTAACTATGGAGTTCTTATGGAATGAGCTACCGAAAAGAAGATGCATCTCCCAGTATGATGTGGTTCGGGGACGAACCAAGCGGAAGTTGGTGGGCATGTAACACCCGAGGCTGACGAGGGCACAGGGAGTGGTCGCGGGTGCACGAGGCATGACAATGTGCGGCTCCTAGAAGCTTCTAGGCAAAAACCGAATTCACATCGGAATGAGAGGGATCCTGAGGCTGTGCAGGTTTGAGACAGCATGGATGAAGGAAGGCTTAAAAGGATTGATGGGTACTACTTATACCAACAAGATGCATCATCTTTTCGGTAGCTCATTCCATAAAAACTCCACACTTAAGCGTGTTTGACTTGGAGTAGTCTTTGGATAGGTGACCTTTTGAGAAGTTTCTCGAAAAGCGTGCAAGTGAGGACAAAGCTCGCTGAAAAGACTCGTGTTGGCTTGTGGGGTCAGTCGGTCATCCTGAAAGCAGTTTGGGGCGTTACAGTTCGTACCGTTTATTTTTGTATTGTTCTGTTTATATTTTTTGTGTTTCTGTTTTTTATGAGATTGGGTGATAATATATGTGGCCTCTTTTGTTCTTGTAAATTCAAAAGGATCTAGTTCTTTTATACCCAAAAGGGTTGTTTGATTTCTAACGTATTGAATTCATCCCTCGATCTAGGTTCAAACATATCTATTCTTGGTTTCTATTTGGATTGGTGATAATTGCTCTCCGATTATTTGATGTTTCGGGTCTGTTGAGATCTACAGGTCTCAAGGTGTCAAGTCAACCTCCCCTTCGACATTGTCTTCATATATGCTCACGCCATATTCCAATTTTAGTTGTAGATGGGTTAGGTCTAACGACCTTTTTTTTACTTAATATATTTTCCTTTTTCTTAAAAAAAATTCACGTAGTATCAATTAAATTTCTATATTTTACAACACAATCAATTTAATGTCTAATTTATTCACTTATTTTTAATTTAGTCCCTAACATATTTTTGAAGGATTAAAATAATTAAATTTAATAAAAGTAAAAAAACCAATTTAAAAATGTCTTATAAAATCAATTGGTTGTTTACTTACCCGCACTCGTATGACTAAAATTTGCTGCTGTTAGATCCGAATCGTTGATTTTAAATCACAAAATTCAAATTACATAGTTATAAAATCAACTATAGACAATCTCAACCACCAATCACAAATCGGATAATTAGAAACAATTGCGGGTATTATTGGTATTTGGTACTTATAATATAATTTAAGGTTAAATATGTTTTTAATCCCTACATTTTCCTTATAGTCAATAATAGTCCCTACATTATTTTTATGATTTAAAAAAATTCTACAATTTTTTCCGTAATTAAAATTGGTCCCCGCCGTTAATTTTTTTAAACAAAACACTGATGTGGCACAATTAGCTAATAACATGGTGACATGTGTCTTTTTCCATCAGATTTATTGTGGACCTTTCCATACCAAATCTCTCTTTTTACCTTTCTTCCTCCAACACAACCCCATCTTCATCACCATAAACTCAACCAAAATCATAACAACAACCAAAACTGAATTCATGGTAAAAGACACATGTCATCATGTTATTGGCTAATTGCGCCTCATCAACGTTCTGTTAAAAAAAATTAACGGCAGGGACCAATTTTGATTTTGGAAAAAATTGTAGTGTTTTTTTAAACTATTAAAAAAATGTATGAATTATTTTTAACTATAAGGCAAAATGTAGGACTAAAAACGTATTTAACTCTATAATTTATTATATTATTTTTGTTGACAAAGGTATGATATATTTTTAAATTTTAAATTAAATAATAAATGCATAATTTGTGGCTTATAAATAACATGATTTGGTCAAGTGATTTGAGGACAGAGACAGAGTCAACAACAGCAAACAACGACTTCATCTCAAAATGGGCTCTCAATCATCTCCTCCGACGTTGGAACTTCTGAAAGAAGAAATCCCAGTTAAACAACAATCTCTTCTTTTATCACAAAACATCAAAACCGGTCTCGTCCTCGTCGATCTTGTTAATGGTTTCTGCACCGTTGGATCTGGCCATTTAGTAATTTAATTACTCTTTTTTGTTTTTCTCTTTTGACTCACTCTGTTATCTAACCTTTGTCTCTTTTGTTGTCATTGAAAAAATTAATAATAATTTTAAAATTTCATATTATTATTTTTATAGGCGCCTAAAGAAGAAGATGAAGGAGTTAGTAAAATGGTGGAAGAATCTGTGAAGCTTGCAAAAAAATTTGCTGAGAAAAATTGGCCTATTTTTGCTTTTCTTGATTCTCATCATCCGGATATTCCTGAACCTCCTTATCCTCCTCACTGTCTTATTGGATCTCATGAAGCTGAATTGGTTCCTGGTATAATTTCTTTTTTATAATCTTATATAAAATGGCTAAACTCACACGAACTAAATGTGAATATTAAATGTTCATGCAGTTTTTTATCATCTGAGTTGTATTTAAAGATTTACAGGGACTCAGATGATGGTTTGGTTCTAATGTATACCTCTGGTTTTAATTGTAAAAAATTTAAATTCATTGAATAACCGATGTATCTGGTCTTTAATGACGCATCAGATACATGAGTGTTCAATGAATATTTACTTGTAATTATGGCTACATGTCGCCCTTTGATTATGAAAAAAATAGAGTGGATGGGGTGTGTGTGTGTGTGTGTATTTTCTGTTATGCAAAATGCATGCAACTCTACTTAATTACACATATGAGTTAAACCTGCTTGGGTTGGTCCGGTGGAATTGGCTTGGGACCTTGGAGTGTGCTCCTACTTAAGGTCTCAGGTTCGATTCTCTCTAGTGTCAATTTGGGTGGGTTAATTTAGCTTCTTAAAAAAAAAAAAAAGATTACACATATGAGTTGGTGTTTTTTGCTCTGACTTGATTTTTTGCTTTCCTCTAAAATGAAGATCTCCTGTGGTTGGAAAATGACCCAAATGCAACACTCAGGTCCAAAGAGTGCATTGATGGATTCATTGGTTCATATGAGAAAGATGGCTCTAATGTCTTTGTTGATTGGGTCAAAAGTAATCAGATAAAACAAGTAAGCATTACCTATTTTTGTTTGGTTTATGGATTTTTGGTTGAGTTTCTTATGTGCTGGTTTTTGAATGTTGCAGGTTTTGGTTTGTGGAATATGCACTGATATATGTGTGCTGGATTTTACCTGTTCAGTTTTGTCTGCGAGAAATCGTGGTTTCCTTTCTCCTCTAGAAAATGTGATTGTGGCCTCTAAAGCTTGTAGTACTTATGATCTTCCACTACATGTAGCCAAAGCTAGCAAAGATCTCGTATCGCATCCACAGGTATATTGTCAAATTTTAATTTTGGCTTTCAGTGTTACACGTAATTGCTAATTTGGTATGTTGGATCAAGATCGAACGTAGACCGTCTAACTCTAACTTTGTATTTTGGATCCAATTTACCAAGTTGGAACGTTATTTGTCTAATGTTAAAAATTTGATTCAATGGTCTGGATCATGATTCATGTGGCTACGTCAAGTCAAACACATTGTTCCTATGGAGCTTGGATCCTCTATAGCGGCTAGTTGGATCTTGATATTGATCCAACGGTTCTTTGCAGTAGGAGGATCAAAATCCTTCCATGATGGCATGGAATTCGGATCCATTATATGTTCTTCATTTGTCACTTTATGATAATGAACACTCGGAAAACATCTATAGTTCCAAACTATGATACTTTCTCCAGACTTTGCTTTTGCTGTTATTTTTGTTTGTATCTACATAATAAGTTAAACACAGATGTCTAGTTTATATCTGGACCACTTTGTCAAATTGCAAGCAAATTTTGTGCTGATTTTACATGAAAAACCGAAAGAAAATAACTCTGACTAAATTGATATCTTTTAATGTTTTCATTATTATTTTTCTCTTGCTGCAGGCATTAATGCATCATGTTGGCCTTTACATAGCATGGGGAAGAGGAGCCCAGATAGCATCAGAGGTGTCATTTGAATAATGGAAAGCGCGTTAAGTGTTGGTATATAAATAAAAACGCTTTTGTTGTTATCGCTTAATAACATGTCTGGTGTGGTTATTAAAACAATTCCTTCAATGAAAAGTGTCTCAGGAGGGAAAAGTGTCTCTAGAAGTTTATTTTTTTTCCTTCTGTGTTGATAATAATCTCAATCAAAGAGACACTTAAGTCTTATTGATGAATAGTGTTATTGTCTTATTGGAATATGTTTATATACTAGTTGGTGTAGTTGAACTTGTACTCAGTGTATTTCTCTTGTACTCAACTTATAGAATAATTAATATAAGAGTAGTATTGTGTCAATCAAAGGCAAAAACTACAATTCTTACACCATGTTAAAAAGTCTCATGATGTTTAATGTTAACAATTCTCACACCTTGAGTCTTGAAAGATTATATGATTAAATGAATTGCTTAAACATGTTCTGTAGACAAAGTTATTTGAGAAATTAGACAGTTATTTACTGTTCTTCTCACAGAAGTACAGTTCTTTTTAATCAAAGAGACAGATTATTTTATATTACATATCTTCTAATAATTTATGACAATTATCCTCTATTTTAAGTGAGGAACAATAAAAACAGTGTCACCAATCGTTAGTTGGTCCAGTGGTAATTGGCATTGGACTTGGTAGGGAGGATCACGATTTGACCCCCTACAACTGCGATCGGGAGGGGGCTGGAACAACTTAATGCCATACCTCTCAATGAACTAACATTATGAATTAATAGGTTATTCATGAAAAAATTCTTAAAAAAGAAACTGAACATTAATACTTTTATAACCATTATTTTAAAATCTTTTTTAAGAATTTCTAACATAAAATGGAATTACTGATGTACATTAAAAAAAGAGCTTAAAATACAAAGGGCAATCTAAAGCCCCTACATGCATTTTCTTACAATGTTTATAGACAAAGTATAAAATGAAAATACACTCTCCTTAAGTAAAAGTATCCAATTGCACTCTCAAAAAATCTCAATACATACACTGCCTAATGAAACCAATCAAAAAATTTAACAGTTGTAAAAAAAATAAAGAAATTTAGTATGCATATAACTTTACAATTACATTATGACTTTTTATCATTTCGTAGCACGATATTTCTTATTCATTGCAGGTGTCATGCATGAAAAGATAGACTGCTTTTGTTTCTTTGGTTTGACTCCAAAGATAAACGACCTTAGAGGAACATTATTCTTCGGATCCGAAGATCTACTCTGATTTCTCTTAGAATTTGACAATCCAAATCTTTCATTCAACTTTGCAAGAGCTCTCTCAGCATCAAGTTGAAGAGTTGTTATAAGATCTAACCCTGCTTGAAGCTCATCAGCAACTTTATTGTTCTCTTGTTTCATGTTCAAAACCTCACCTTGAAATTTCGCAGCATTATAGCTTGTGAACTTGATATCATCATCTTCAGCACTTGTTTTCAATGCTGTTGTTATCTCTTCTTGAATTTCACACAACGACGAGAATCTTTGTTGAAGTTCTTCCTTCAGCATTGCACTGTTTTCCAACCATACTGTAAGTTCATTTTGTATCTCTGAAAGGTGTTTATAAAGTGGTCTTGCGTCTGATTTCAATGTATATTTTATGCTACTACTTCCTTCGTTTGATTTACATTTGTTTTCGATTTTCGTTACCTCGGTTAGTAAATCTTTTGTAGTTGCTTCGAATTTCTGTATCTCAGTGAAAGAAGCACTGAATCTCATCCAGAATTCAAGATTCTCTTCTAGAAGTTCATCGATTCCCATCCTAAACTTCTGTTCAACAGCAGAAGTCGTTTCTTGTTCTTCTAACTTCAACATTGCGTCGATAACATTATTTTCTGGTGGCCGCGGTAGTGGTAACTCTTCCATTTCTTCTTTTCCCTCTAAGCTTTTCTGCAAAATACTTAGCTTCTGACGTAAGAGTCGAATCTCTTCATCTTTCACGGCATTAGAAGTCTTCAATTCTTTCAACTGCAAAGACGACTCAAATAGTGCATCTTGACTTTTCTTCTCTAATTCAATTAGCTTGCTCTTTATTTCTTCATAATTCCTAAGAGTGTTAGTATACTCTGATAGCAATGCATTTTTTTCTAGTGTTGTTGCTTTGTCCTTGGAATCTTCTTTTGAAGTACTCTTTGTCTCGGATGAAATTTCCTTAGAATCATTTTCATTATCTCCAGCATCAATTGATGTTATTAGATTGTTATTGCTAATATCATGAGTTTCCTCTCTTTCTTTCAACTCTATAGAAGATTTGGTTTCCACCGAGGTTGGTTCTTCTTTTGTTGCTTCTTCTGTTGCTTCTTTTGTTTGTGAACCAGTGACCTTATTGGACTTTGCTTCTTTTGGTTCTTCTTTTGTTGCTTCTTTTGGTTCTTCTTGAACCAGTGACCTTATTGTACCAGTGACCTTATTGAACCAGTTACCTTTTGGTTCAATATCTTCTACCGAAGAAGTGGCCTTATTGGACTTTGCATCATCATTCGATAAGGCTTTGTCTTGATTCAATGCATCTTGTGATTTAACAGCATGTTTTGGTTCATCTTCTCTTGATGAATTCTTTTCTGTTTGTGATATTGCACTCACCACAGCTTCCTCATCCGGATTCTTCATTTGGACTTTCTCTGAGAGATTATCGAGACTACAATGTGCTTCGGTGAAATGAGTTTGAAGGTTGTTGTTCTGATCTTCAGCAACTTGGCTAAGATCTTGTAATTCATACATTTTTTCATCCATTTCTTTCAGTTTCTCGTTCAATTTAACTTTGTCGTTAATCAAATTCTCCTTTTCTGTTTCTAGATTTCGAATCAACGAATGGAGTTCATCAGTTTCATTTTTTAAATTCTGTACCAAAGCTGTCTGAGAAGAAACTGAAGATTCTAAATTGATCACTTTGGTAACAAGATCATCAATCTTTTCCGCCATTTCTGTCACGGTTAAACCTGAACACGAGTCAGCCTCGAAGTGTTCTTTAATCTTCTCTTGCAATAACTGCAACTCTTGTCTCTGCTGAATCATTGTCTCATCAACATCTTCACTCAAATCTTTTGATGCTATTATTTCATTTACATCTCGTTTCGGCCTCGGCTTTTGTGTATCGGTTTGATCATATTCAAGTTGATTCATGAAGGAACTTAACTTTTCCCTCACATCCCTTACTCTTTTAGATTCAATTTTGGTCTCATCAAGTGATACAGCCTGTTTCTCTTGCAACTGCGACAATGCATCTTGACACGATTTAAGAGCCGCTTGTGCCATCAAACGACGAGCATCCTCGTCGTCGATAACATTAACAACACCTTCACCAAGTTCTTCTTGCAAATTTGAAACTCTCTCTTGTAATTCCTTGATTTGCCCCTCAGTTTCCCAATATTTTGCAATGGAATTATCATAAGAGCTTTTCAGAAATTCCTTCACAGTTTGTAATGCTAGAATATTTTTCTGAAGCTTATCAACCTCTTCAATTGCTTCCTTTCTGCTTAATCCTGATTTAGGAGCTTTAGAAGCTGTTGTAGATGCTTTCTTGGTACTGAGTTTCTTTGTTGCTGTTGTTATGACACTTTTTAAATCTTTGAGTGGAGGCTTTGGAACTTTCGGAACATTCGGCACATTTGGAACATCCTGAACATTAGGTAAATTCGATCTGAATCCTTCTGGCATTTTTCTTGGTGTTCTTGGTGATGCATCGTCGTCATCTTCATCCATATAAGGAACTCTATCTGGACATACAGAAGCAATTGTGTTGTTTGCATTTTGTAACTCTTTCGATAAGTGATCATACCTATCCGCTAAAGATCGGTATGCACGGAACGATTCTTCCACAAAGACTATAAGTTCTGGTCTCCTTTTGTAATACATTTCTGCTTTTTTTTTAAAGGAGTCTCCCTCTTCTTCTAGTAGCTTTAAAACAGCTTGTACCTTTTCCTCCATATCTGCATATATATTTTTGTATATTTTAGTTTGACAGCTACATAATTATATCACAACTAATTGTAATATCACAAGGTCACTGCAGTAAGCCTATCACGCCCGCCCGTTCGATGATAATCAGACGACTCTTATTTCAAGTTATATAGAGAATTTTACTAAGATCAAAATATGAACTGTTCGATTTTAACTCATCTAACTTGTTGACAGCCGGTAAGTATTGCCTATTGTTGAATCAAATTTAAATTTTCTACAAAGCTTTGTTTTCTCATGCACAACAAAAATATTCTAATTGCAGTCAAATTAATATAAGGATACCATTTTTACTCTTGTTTGCATGTAAGGAAACATCATTTCAAGGTTTAACTCCATAAATAATTATCTAGACTTATCAATATCTAAGCTCAAGCTTATATATTTATTTATTTATTTTTGGCTTGTGAAGAAAGCAATTTATATTTCTGAAATATTGAACATCACGAAAGAAAACTCTATGCATCACGAGTGATACGACAATTTTAAAGTCAATCCTATTAATTTAATACATGTCTATATACTCTCGTAAGTGCAATTCAGATGATAAAATATTGCAAAACATTCGATGTGTTGGAGTGCAGATTCAAACTTGCAATACCTCTTTTTTCTACACATAATGTATGTGATTATTGTAGCTATGTTCTTTGAAATATTACTTAACTATATGCATTGTTTTAGCTATCGGCACAAGATGAGAGAGATGACTGAAGAGGATTCAGATCCTCATTTATGATAGAAATCCTCTTTATTGGTCATGTTTCTATTCGTAAGAAATGGCAATTCTCTTTATACCAAAAATAAATAAAGAAATATCATTTCTATTTACATGTTTCTACTATATAAACATGTTACAAAACTTATATGCATAGTTTGAGTATATATACAAACAAGAAAAAGAAAATGACCTTGGAGGTTTTGTTCCATCCATTTTGATTGTTTTGTTCTGATGTGGCTTGCCCACCACCATGAATATGCATTACTTGCAGCTCTTTGCAACATGTTTAGTTCTTTTTCTTAAATTCTCCTTCTTATTCCTCTTGTTTTTTGCTATCCCTTATAACTATTTCATCTCTCTTTGTGTCTAGAGAGATAGGAGAAGACATGAACTCCACGACAGGACAAAGATTGTTTTTGAAAAGAACAAGTACAAAAAAATTGAACAAAAAAAAAAAGACTTATTCAACAAAATAGAATAATTGATATAAGGTTGGTGTGGAAAAAGAGAGTTAGAAGTAACATGTTCTAATTATGGCATCATGGAGGAGAGTAAACCTCGCCCGAACTTGATGTCCCAACTCTCCTTTTTCAAATAACTATGAATTTATTATTTTTGACAAAAATTTGATATAGTCAAACTTGAAAGTTCAAACAAAAATATCATTTAATATAAACAAAAAAATAGACATGAAATTATAAAATTTAGAAATAAGAAAATGTCATGTGTCATGATGAGATAGTATAACGATACTTTTAATATTAAAATTTTTGAGTAAAATTGTTTAGTTGACAATATTGATACCATTAAGTTGGTCATTTTCATTTGAATTCGAATTTGGGAACTTACAATTTATATGGAAAATTATAACGATAAATCTTAGTGGAGATTGAGACGACGAGTCACACACAGTTCAAAAAAATATTTAATATATAAAGTATATTATGTGATATCCTATATATTAACAATAGAAACCCCTTCTAAGAGTACTATAGAGTGCCAAAATCAACCATTTTTTGAAATACTCATCCCTCGGTGATTTGAGCACTATTGGTTTGGAGAAATTGATTCCTTCTTCTCATTCCACGCCCAAATTCTCTTCCATTTCAGCATAACAGTAACAATTAGATTTTGATTTTGATTTTATTCCTTTTAATATTCTTATTCTGATTCTATTCCTTTTTATATTCTGATTCTGATTCTCCCTCATCATTTTCTTCCATCGTAGCATAGACAAGTTTTCAATTCACCTTATAAATACTATCAATGGTATGTCTTCACCTTTCGGATTTGAGCCCATTCCATAGTTTTTGTTGCTTCTAATTGTAATCTTTTAGTAATTAGTAATAATAGTAATGAATTCTTCATTTGATTTGGTTTCTGATTCTGCTTTAAATCCAGGTAGGAAGGCATGGAGAATGAAGGCTAGGGTTGTAAGAATTCCTCAAATCAATTTTTGGTAAATTTTCATCTTCTCCACTGATAACTTTTATGCATAATAGACATGATTCTCTTATCATTTCATGCACTTGAAATATTGTTCCTTTTGCAAATTCATATGTCAAATTGTTAAAATATTGTGAGTTGTTATCGCAATTTTCATTTTAGGTAAACTATTTGATTTTGGGGTGGGTAGTTTAGTGCGGGTAGAAATAAAATTAGTAATTGAGAAAAAATGTATTGTAGGTGTTTGATAAAATGTCCATGTGAAAATTGTGGTAGATGCAATATAACTATATGTCATTGATTTAATTTTTAATCTCTTTCTTTGTGTCATTTATAAAATGCATCATTTTAACCACTATGTTTCCTAAATTTAATTTGAAGTATTGATTCATAAATTTGTGTTATTTGGAATGATTGATACATTGATAGGTGATTATATAAGTTTGATTAACTAGGCGACTAGATTCAATGGACAACTTTAGAAGACAATTGTGAGTATTGGAAGGTAAAGTTAAGCCTTTTTTGGTTTAAATTTACAACTAAGAGGAGTTCATTTGCACAAGCACCATGATTGATCTTAACACAAGTTTTATTTCATGTTAAATAAGTTCTTAAACTGCATATACTCTTTTAGAAAATTCTTATCTCTCAAGTTTCTGCTTAAACATCAAATCCAGTTTTTTTATAAGTTTTTTGTTTAGCTTTCTCAAAAGATTTTGGTTTTTGTTTGTTCGATTAGATTGACATAAATAGATCTTTTGTTGTTTTTTTTAGGTGTTTTAGAAAAAATGAACCTATTGTTTGCTGCAATTGAATTTTATTGAAATTGAAATTTGTTTCAATTGATTGTTCTCTATTTTATTGTGTTCCTTTATTTTTTTTGTTTACTGCAACTAATTTGAACCTTAATAATTATTTTTCTATTTGTTTGTTTTGGTATATATCTTTGGATTGTTGCAAAACTTGAGTTTCTAATATTTCTCAAGTTACCCATATTGATAGCAACCACTTTTAAATTTAATTCAAATTAGCAACCAATATAAAATATTCTATCAAAATGTAATATTTACAGCAATGAAGTTGAGAATGTCAATATAATTTCCAAGAAGATTAGAGCATGAATTTTATGTCACAGTAAATGGAGTTATGATTCAATCTCAGTTCATTAGACTAAACTCATATTAGTGTGTTACAGTATTAAGTGCTATTTTTTGACACCCTCGCTGTCTAAGATTGCAGTTTGGAGTTCAATGATGGTAATTAAGAAGATGACGGAGCAAAATTAACATGTTTCCTTTGGGCTATGTATTAATGTGAGTAAAATGTTTTACATTCCTCATTCTCTGATATTGATATAGTAAACTCTTATGACTGTTGGCATCTTAATATATAGATAAATCATTGAAATGTAAATTTGCTCTATCTCATAATTTCCATTGTAAGTTTGGAATGTAAATGATATTTGTTCTTTGTGTGCTTTGAGAATTAAGGTTACTCTTTGCTTAGTTTTGTGATATTGTTGCAGTTGGTAACATTCAAGCTTCTATTAACAATCATCATGTTTGGCTAATATCTATATCTATTGTATGATATTCATAATGTGATTGAAGATTTAAAATATAGGATTATTTAGATTTTCATTGTTTATTCTGTTATGTTCATTTTATATTGAGATAGAAACTCAACTTTTGAACCACTTTCACATTCATCTATAATCTCCTTTTTCTACTCCTCCCTGTTTTTGTTTTTAGGAATTAAATGTGGTATTGTTCCCAATCAAAATCAATATGTATTATATATCATAGAATAAAATTAATTTTAGTTTTGAAATAACACATAATTGAATCCATAAGAAGCATCACATAATAGATGTAGGTTGAAGGTCAGATTCTGTCTTGATTATCCTACTTATGGGTGTGCTCAGTAATAGATGGTGAGCCCTATTTGTAACACAGTTAGCTCATATATCTACAATTAGCTCAGATATCTACAATTAGCTCATATATCTACAATTGGATTTTAACTTGCATATGCAAAATGAGATGAGGAAACATATTTCTTTTAGTTTTGTTAAACTTGGACATATTAGTTATTGTTTAGTTCTTGGAAAAAGTTACGGCTCACCTAATGAATATTGTTGAAGTTTTATTGAAAATAAACTAAATATGCTTCTATTTGGAAAGTGCAGCCTTATTGCACCGCTCTAACTCAGTTGGAATTAGATCTTCAAAACTACAGTTTGCATGATTAAGATGGGTTAGATTTATAAGCTTGCCATTTCTTGCTAGAAATTATGCCAATAATTCTGTTCAAGTATCATCCACCGTACCTGTTATTTATGGTAACTTCTTTTTTTGGATGTATAATATTTTAAAGGATATGCTTGATGTGTATCATATGGTTTTGTTTTGTTTTTTGCAATCATGACTTTTGTTTTTATATATTCAAATTTATCAATGACTAGGAAAGCTTCACTTCACTGGTTATTGGAGAAAAGGAAGAATAGGTAAGCCAGATCTCTCTCAATCAGAAGGTGATAATAAATATTTGATTGTTTGATCTTTGTCAATAGAATTTACTTATTGCAAATAAACAACCAATCAATAGAATTTACTTATTGCAAATAAACACTAAATCATTTTTTTTTATAAATTAAAATGAATCACTGACATCATATTGATTAATTTACGATGGTGAATTCAAATAGCATGAGATTCGGATTATCCAAAAGTTACATGGAAAAGTTGAGGTATAGCAACAAAAATATTGATATCTAATTAGAGAATAACTTAACCACAGGACGAGAGTGATTCTTCCTTATCATAGCAATTTGAACTTTGTGTGAAATTTAAGTTTATGCAAACGACTACAGTGAATTCATATAGTATGTGAAGGTTCTCTTTAAAAAGTCACCTATAATTGTGATCGGTAGTATAGTTGTTTAACATTTCACATGATCTATTAGTTAGGCAAGCAAGTGTACCGAGTGTTTGCAAAGAGGTGGATATAGTTGAAGCGTTCTATGTGAAAGACGCTGATTATTCACCTAGCCAGGTATAATCTTCGATGCAGTTGTATAAAAAACTGATTGGTTGTTTATGTGCAATATGTTGTTTGTCTACTAATATTTATCAATCATTTGTATTTTTTATTTATCACTCAATGGACTTCCAAATGCGGTGCTTTTCCTACGAAGGTTGCCAACAAAGAGGGTTATTTTTATGTTAGTTATGGAGCTGGTATGGTTGATGAGGTGTTGTCGATTCCTAGCCGCCCAGATAACTTTAACTCTAATCCTAATTTAGCAGCTGTTGTGAATCGTTGTGACGACACTGATGGTGATTTTTCAGTTGTACCCTTAGCTACTTAGAGGAAGAGGAACGATAAGTTTTATGTTAGATCATCCAATAGAAACCTGAAAGATGATTTTGAAGAGGATAATTTGCACAAAACCATTGGACTGTCGAAGAATGTTGAAAATGAAAAAGATCGACATAGAGTCACCTCATGCTTTCCTCATAATGTTTACATTAGTAACTGTTACATGTTGTATTCTAAATTATCTATTTGTGTTATTTTGTTGGCTACCTTCCAAAGTACTTAATTGCCTTTTATGTTTAGTGATATAGACCATATGCTATTTTCATGTCTCCTGGAGTAGCTTTAAACTAGCTAAATAAAGTTGGTATAATGTAAAATTTATATCCATGTTTTTACATTGATTGATGTTTATTAATAATATATATATTGTGTATAATATGTTATTTGTTTCATTTTTTTTTTCAATCCCACGCGTACTATAATTTATATTTGTATTATAGAAAACCTAAAGTATTTATTCACACTATGAAGACCATCCTCTGAGGCCCGGATGTCAAAAGCAAAAAGGGAAATAGGGAAAAAAATAAAATTAAAACTAAAAGTGAAAATGAAGTCCACCGTCATCACCATTAATAAAAAACCACAATTAAAAAGCCTAAATTTTATAGATTCGTATTCTGACAATTTTAAAATAAAATTTTTAATTGTTTGTTATTTGAATGGATGATTATTTTATCTGTTATTTGCATTAGAAAATCAACGATTGAAATTGTTGCAACTTCAATATTTTTTCTGTGTAGTTATAAAAATTTATATATCTAGACAATATGTTGCCATCTAATATAAAAAATGAACCCTTGATAAAAAAAAAATCTATCCTTTGTATTGACTTAAGAATAAAAATGGATATATGAGAGAGAGAGAGAGAGAGAGAGAGAGAGAGAGAGAGAGAGAGAGAGATGCAGAGAGAGAAATCTACCAACGAACTAAATTTAATTATAACAAGAATGTTGATAACTAATAATTAAAGTAATTGAAATAAGAATAACAATAATAATTGAATACTAACTCATCTTATTTCAAATATTAAAACTATTCACATTTAAAATATTTAATAACAAAATCTTGAGTAGGAATAAGAATAAGAATAACAATAACAATAATTACAGAATATTATTATATTATGATTCTTAGATTAAAAAAATGTCTATTCCTTCTTTTAAAATATTCTGCTTAGAAAAAATATAAAGAATCTAATCAGAATACCTTCAATATTGTAATAGTATTACAAAAGGATAAATTACAATTTAGAAAATTAAATTTTATATTTTGATTATATTTAGAGAGGTGTTTTTTTTTTCTTTCTTTTTTTCGATATATTTATAATAATGGTTAGAATTAGTTGTTGAGACCAAGCGATGAGAGAGAAATTATTCATTTCCGAATACAATACACTATTAAATTATTCAACATATTTTTATTAGGTACTTTATCTTTTTCCTAGCCATTAAATATTAATAGTATGAATAGTTTTTTTATTTGAATTTAATAATAAAGTCTATATTTTACAGATTCGTATTCTTGCAATTTAAAACTAAAATATTTAAATGTTTGTTATTTGGATGGATGATTATTTTATCTGTTATTTGCATTAGAAAATCAACCACTGAAATTGTTGCAACTTCAATATTTTTTCTGTCTACTTATAAAAATTTATATATCTAGACAATATGTTGCCATATAATATAAAAAATGAACCCCTGATTAAAAAAAAATTCCTTTGTATTGACTTAAGAATAAAAATGTATCTATGTGATAGAGAGAGAGAGAGAGAGAGAGAGAGAGAGAGATAAATCTGATAACGAACCAAATTTAATTATAACAAAAATGTTGATAACTAATTATAAATAAAGTAATTGGAATAAGAATAACAATAATAATTGAATACTAACTCATATTATTGCAGATATTAAAACTATTCACGTTTGAAATATTTAATAACAACATCTGAAGTATGAATAAGAATAACAATAATTACAGAATATTATTATATTATGATTCATAGATTCAAAAAAAAGTCAATTCATACTTTTAAAATATTCTCCTTAAAAATAGTAGAATAAAATTCGATTAGATTAAGACTTTGACCCAGGCAATGTGATGGTACCAGAAATTTCACTAATGGGTTCCAACACAATCTTAAGTCAACTTCAATTTTTTTTTCTGTGTACTTATAAAAATTTATATATCTAGACAATATATTGTCATATAATATAAAAAATGAATCCTTAATAAAAAAAAAAAAATCTGAACATATGTCGGGATGTTATCAAATGCATCCCTTAATTTTAAATTCATCTTAGACATAACATAATGTGATTATAGTCTATAAATATAAATAGAGAGATAAATCTGAACATTTTACAATTTGATGGATAATGTCATGGTTAGGAATCAATCAATGAAGCACCAAGTCACAAATTGATTGCAACTGTAGGGAACATGTGGGTCAGAAGCCAAAGAGAGAATCTACTCTCTATGAATAAACAACAAACTTGTTTGATTACTTAAAACTTGAATGAATATAAAGTGTTGTGAGGGCTCCTATTTATAGTGCAAGAGCCATTACATTGAGTTACATGCATGGAAACAAGTGGCACAACAAAGACATGCAATGATACAAGTGGAAATGAAATACATGCAAAGAGACAAGTGTAAGGATGAACATGATGCAAGTGTACTATAATGCAATAAGCCTAGTCACTACATGGAGAATATTATGAATGGATCATGGGCTTGGCTTATGTTTATGGGCTTAATCATTCTCTATCATTCTCCCGGGGTTGGAAGAGACTCGTCCTCGAGTCTGAGGTGATCGAAAGACAAAATCCATATTGACATCTTTCCAAGGCGGCTTAGGAACTTGCAGTGGCGCGTCGAACCCTATGTTCTGACTATTGACATTGTCCAAATGGTAAACCATGCATCTTAGAATATGTTGGTTAACATCTATCTCCAGCTTTTGCCAATAAAAATCTTCTTTGACTTGCGCTTTAGTGATTAAAGACACTAATGACTTGGATCTCTTTTTATTTTTATCAAGTTCACTCGGTGGTAACGGAGTTAACTTGATTTTAATTCCATCTTTGATGAAGGAGTACGTGTTGGCATAACAATCTTGATGGACATGACGATCATATTGCCAAGGTCTTCCAAGGAGAAGGTGGCATGCATCCATTGAGACAACATCACACCAAACATGATCTTTATATTTATCGCCAATGGAAAATGTAACAAGGCAGCGCTTGGTAAATTTTATTTCACTTCCATCGTTGAGCCATTGCAAATTATACGAATCAGGATGACTTTCTGTCGGCAACTTCAACTTATCCACCATGTAGTTTGACACTACATTTTCACAACTTCCACTGTCAATAATAACATCACAAACCTTTCCAGCAACAGTACAACGAGTATGGAAAATGTTGTTTCTTAACCAATGTGCTTCTTCGGTGGATGCATGTAGGCTTCGTCTAATCATTAATGACTCACCTTGATCGGCAACAACGATTTCTTCATCATAAACTGGTTCTAATTCTTCTTCTTTCTCAAGATTGTCTTGAGTTTCTTCAGGCTCTTCATAAGCTTCTCCTTTGATAATGGTGATTGTTCTTCGGTTAGGACAATCAGAGGCTATATGTCCAAATCCTTGACATTTGAAACATTGGGTGGCCTTTGTTTTATTTTGAATGGAGGGTTTAGGTAAAGGCTTATTTGAGGAACTAGGTTGGTCAATTGGTGGTTTGTGTGGGTAAGAAGATCTTTCAATAGAGGAAAAATTCTTGTAGGAAGACCCTTTTGATAACTGTTCTTCAACTCGTATGGCGAGGTGGATAACGTCATCAACTGACCAATATTGTTGGAGTTGGACAGGATGAGCAATGTCAGAGTTCAGTCCTCCCAAGTAACGAGCTATTGTTTGTTCCTCTTTTTCATGAATATCACACTTCATCATCAACTTTTCAAACTCTCTAGTATATTCTTCCACCGATAAATTCTTTTGGTGAAGATTTTGTAGTTGAATGAAGTTGTCTTGGTAGTAATGGGCAGGCAAAAACTTACTTGTTAATTCTCGCCGCATTTTTTCCCAAGTTTTGATCTTTCTTTTCCCTTCACGTTCACGCTTCTTTTTAAGATTTTCCCACCATATTGAGGCGTGCTTCTTTAACTTGACAGCTATGATCTTTACCTTCTTCTCTTCGGGTACCTCCTTGTATTCGAATACTCGTTCAACAGTTTGAAGTCAATCAACAAACTCATCGGGTTGAAGCTTTCCTTCAATATCAGGAATTTCCACTCTTATGTCATCATTTCTAGACGTTCTTCGAGGTGGTCGATGATGTCTATTTGTGGAAGAGTCGCTACTGGATGTGTCGACTTCGGATCTTTGATGGTATTCATCCAATAAGACTTGTTGAGCGTCCACTCTCTCTTGTAACTGTTGAATTTGCATCCTCAAATCTTCCATCTCAAAATCATTACGTTGTTGCGTCTTTGAGGCATTTTGAGAATAAGTTTTTTTTTATCAGGGGTAAAATTGGAATAAGGAATTTTTTGGGCAAAACTGTGATTGTCAGAAAAAAACAGGGGCAATTTCGGAATTTTCTAAAATTGGGGGGCCAATTTGTAAATTCTGAAAGTTCAGGGGTCAAAATAGGAATATGAAAAGTTTGGTGGCAAAACTATAAATAAGGAAAAGTTCAGGGGCGAAACTGTAATTTTGAATTATGGTGCTGACGTGGCAGATATGATACGTGGCAGGTTGTGGATGGGCAGGACAATGACGTGGCAGATGAGGCGGCAAATGGCGTGGCAGGTGGGTGAGGTGGCAGACTGGACACGTGGCTGGATCTGGGTGGATGAGGTGGTGCTGACGGAGCGGTGACGTGGTCGTCTTCTTCCTTGACCGGCGCGTGAAGACGGCTGACGGCGCGTGAAAGACCGGTAGGGTGCGTGGGAGCGCGTGCGGCGTCGGGTGACCGTGAAATTTCGTATTCTAAGGTTTTCGGACCTTCTGAACACGATGGCGATGTTAGTTTTGCGAAAAAATGGCCGCAAAGTAAAGTTTCGTGGGTGGCAGCTTTGTTGCACCAAGAACACCCCAAGAAAACTCAAGCTTTCCGTTGATTTTCTCACACAAACTCAACTCCGAATTTGGAACCTTGCTCTGATGCCAAGATGGCTCAGAAGCCAAAGAGAGAATCCACTCTCTATGAATAAACAACAAACTTGTTTGATTACTTAAAACTTGAATGAATACAAAGTGTTGTGAAGGCTCCTATTTATAGTGCAAGAGCCATTACATTGAGTTACATGCATGGAAACAAGTGGCACAACAAAGACATGCAATGATACAAGTGGAAATGAAATACAGGCAAAGTGACAAGTGTAAGAATGAACATGATGCAAGTGTACTATAATGCAATAAGCCTAGTTACTATATGGAAAATATTATGAATGGATCATGGGCTTGGCTTATGTTTATGGGCTTAATCATTCTCTATCAACATGATGCAAGGATGAACCTTCTGTTACAAATCACTTTCACTCTGCAAAGTGCCACCAACAATCATAACTAGTTTCACTACCGGTTTTAGCCTTTAATGTGGTCCAATACAAAAAGATTATTCCACAAGTGCAGAGAACAGAAAATGAGTAAAGGTAACTAAAGGATGGAAAAACCAACCCAACTGTAGAATATAAAAAAACTAGCATTTATCAGTTTGGCTTTGCAACTTTGCAAAAGTAGAAAATCCACTATTTTATGCCAACTTCTGATTGCAACAGTAATGAATATAAATATGGTACATTAGTTTATCAATGATTAGAGTTCTAATAGCCCTCCCAAACTAATAAACTGAAATGCTTAAAAGCTTTTTTTTTGGGCTTTTGAGTTAGCTAACTTTTGTATTTTCTACACCTAGATAAAGTGGCATGTACAGTTGATTAATACTACTAATAGATTATTAGGCTTTTGAGCTTCCCTGCAGCTTAGGTTTCTTATCCTACTCTTCATTAACTTGCTATTTATAACTTGAAGCAGTTTGTTAGCAAGGACCACAATCATGTGAAGTTCTTTTTTTCTTCTAAGCTCCAAAATTCTGAATAGAAGCCAACCATTTTTCCATGTAATTCTTCCCATCTGCATAAACAATCACAACTCGAAAATTACTATATAAGGATAACATATAACATATTTAGTCTCTTAAAAGGTGGGATTTAGAGTAGAGTAGTGACGCATATAGTCTACGGTAGATCGATGCGTGGAAATCGTTTGAACCTCTAACAACAAACAATTCCACTCTCCGTGAGTAGAAGCTCATTATATCAGTTGAACTCATCGTTGCAACGTAACCCAATCAGTGCTGATTCGACAAAGAACAAGGAAAGTGAATATTTGTGACTCAGAATTAACGCCAATGGGATCATTATTTCAGCCGTAAGAACATGGAGAACCCTAAACTTCTACAAAAGGTTCAGTGTAGACAACATGGAACACTTTCCGAGCCTAGCAATCGGCTCTTAAAAGCTTCATTTTACATTAAGCCTTAAAGATAATAGTTCCAAGAAAGGAAATAAATGACGTATCTACTTAGCATTTCTGATTAATATAGTATCATCATTCATCTAATCTCATAATTTAATTCTATTTTGCTATATTATTAAAAAATCTGCAGTGCCACAGTAACAATCTGAAATCCCTTTGTAACAGTAGATCTTGTGCTCAATTGTCAACAAAAGATAAGCAACCCAAAAAAGAACAATAGATGAGAGGAAAAAAAGTGAGTCTGTAAATTGTAATGCAATTTGATATAGATGTCATTGCCAAGCTTGGAATCAATCCCTTTAGTTAAATCAACTTTTATTATTGAATTGAGGATCTTAAGTCAATTATGAACTTACTTTAGTGCATAACCTTTCCCACTATCATAAAAGCCAACACTTAAAAATTGATTGCCAAACAATATCCTATATATATATATATATATATATATATATATATATATATGAATACAGTTAGAAATTAGAATTCACTATGAGGAAGAAAAAAAAGCCAGACTAGTCAGAGAAACTAGAAAAAGAAAGAGGCAAGAAGATAAAAACAAAGAAAAAGAAGTTTAGCATATAAAAGCAACCAATCTCCTTGAATAAACATAACAGAAAATAACATGTGTAAATTCATCCCTAAATGTGCGACATTATCACTATAGTCTTTGAATTTATCAAAATTACAAAACAACATTGAGTGTATCTTCTGTTAATAATTTGATGGACTAAATTGACTAATGAAATATACATTCTACGACCATAGTACCTAATAAGAAACACATTTGAAGTATAAACTGACTAACAAGATACACATTTGAAGATGTTTATGTAATTTGGTTGATTCGGAACCATAGTGATAACTTAACACATTCAAAAATCAAATTGTTTATTCACTCAAATCACAAGTCCATTGATTCAAAGGGAAAAAAAATCACAATTCCAATAACAAGGATGAAATCATATAAGCATCTTCATCAGAACAGAACCAATCAATAAGAAGACCAAAACTAAAAAAAATCATACCAGAAGAAAATTCATTTGGGAGATTCTTAATGGCATTCAAAAGCACATTGTTTGAGCCTTCAACCTCCTTGCAGCCAGGTGAATAACAAGGAACCAAAACAGCGAAACTATCATCACCAGAATCATTCTCATCATCATTATCATTGCATTCAAAATCAGAACCAAGAGGTTCCAACCACCCAATAGACCAATCTGAGTCATCAGATTCAGAACCAGACAAGAAACACCAGTCACCAACATCATACTCTCTATCAATTCTTGTCTCTTCCATCTTTTCCTCTCTTTTCCTTCTAACTTTCCTATGTGATGGTGATTGAACCTTTTTGTTTTCCTTCACCAAAGGAAACTTAACCGCCTCACGTTCTTTCAAAGCAAGAGTCCATTCAGAAGTTGTTGATGAATTCAAAGAAGAACCATTAGAAACTGGCTCTTTCTCTTTTCTCCTACCACTACCTCCCCACATGTTCCATGATGAGAAAGGGTTCAATGATACAGCCATGTTTCCAAATCCAACCGGAAAGTTAAGCTCTTTTTTGAAGTTTTATGAATCAATGAGAGGAAAAGCCTCAAACTTTAAGGTGAAGAAAGCAATTAAGAGTTGAAATGATGAGTGAATGGTTCCTGCCAGTTGAAGTGACAACATTGCATTAGGAAAACTATCAATGGAAAATGGGTATATAAATAAATTTAACTAAATAAAGATCATCAAAATCAAAAACAAAAATACTTTTCATTAAAAATTAATTAATAAAGCCTAGTCTATGAAAAAGAAAAGCAAAACCAAAACCAAAGATTCAACAGTTGCAGTAATAATTAATTTTATTATTTTTCATAATTTTCCTTAAATATCAAAATCAAGTTAGGACAAACCCCAACAACTACTTGCTAATCAAGTGATCATCAAATTTTGGTTAATCTAAACTAGAATCAGTAGTTCATTTTTTAAATGTAACTTACACAACCATTATAATTAACAGAAAAGGATCATTTTTATTTATCAATCACAAACACAGACACGGACACGAACATTGACGAGACGACACCGATAATTTAATAAAATGACATGATTCAATGTAATCATAAATGTAGCCGTGTCATTGTCGAACACGAGCATGTGTCCGACACTGGAACACACCTAATTCGAGGAGTATCCTAGCTTCATAACATTTTAACATTGAAAAAGAAAAAAAGCACTAAAAATGAACTACATCAACAGTTATATTCATAACTGCCAAAAATTGTTTCTTCATGATACATATCACATTCAAAGAAACTCCCCAAAGTTGCACAGGAAAGTTCATTATCACATTTCCAAACTAGGATTTTTTTTATCCCTTTTTAATAAACTTTTAAAAATATCCAATAAAATCGAATCAAAGCCTGATTTAATTTTACTGAAAGAACCGAAACCGATTCAGATTATGAAATAATCAAATTATGTTCTTCTATTATCACCGGAAGAGAAGGGAAAAAATCACCGGAAAACCGAAAAACAAAGTAGAGTGACCAGAGAAAAATAGAAAGTGACAATGTAAGAAAAACTGAAAAAGTGAGTTGAGTTTAGAACCCTAACTCGGTGACTGAGTCAGAAATCAGTGTTGAATTTCATGATTATCTTCTTCTTCCTCAGGTGCACTGATGAAAACACCGTGAAAACTGAAACTTCTTTTTCTTTTAAATTTTGAAGTTTTTTTTTTCCGGCATTTTTTTAGGATGTCACATTCGACGGTTAAGATTGAATGATAGGTGATGATGATCTAATGAGGAGAGTAGGGAGTGTCTTACTGTGGACGTTCAATCATGTGGTGCATGTGTAGTTGACGTTGTTGACACGTGGAAATGAGTCAACATTGACATTGAAGAATGTGGAATTAATAATAAGGAAATTATTTTATCAAAAAATAAAATATTAAGAAAATTATCTCTTACCAAGATTTTGAGAAAATATAATACTCTTCATCTCAAAATAAGTGTTACTATTTGATTGTGTATTATTTATATAATTTATTTTGATCATATTTGAAAAAGCACATAAAATATCATTAGATTTATCTTGTTGAATACTTTTTAAAATGTAAAATTTTCAGGAAGCCCCTAATATGATCCTTATTTTTAAGGGTCTATGGGTGGTCCTTGTATTTGACTTCCTATAACAGGTTACCCTTTTTAATAGGCAAATGATTGGGCGATAAAGGTCATATATAGTGTATGGTGAACCATATTTGTGAATCTTTTGATCAAATATGATATGATGCGCTGCATTCAATTTTATTTTCTTTTTCACTAGCTAGCCATCCGTCCTCTTCATCAATGACAAACGTTAACTGTGTGGTTCTTCTCCAACACCTCCATGACTAACATCATTACAATTGTTGTCAATTTTACGAAAAGATAACCAAAATTCTCTATGGTTTTTCATCAATATAACCAAAATTTCAAAAGACCATGTTTTTCAATTTCACAAGTTTCTTCAAAATCTTAGCAACAAAGAGGGGATAAAGGGAATCATTAGCCTTCGCATGGATGCCTCTATTAGCTTCAATGGAAAGACCAGATCTATACTATCTTAACCTCTTAAGCCAAGTTAGATGCTCTAATTTGAATACCTCTCTGCAGGCAATCTCAGAAAAGGGGTGCTTTTGACGTTCTGGGTCACCACCCATGTCTTTAAAATCATGTCTTTTCAGCAAAAAGTTGCAAATTGATAGTGTATACAAAAGGGTCATTTCAGTATATTCATAGTTAATAATAACCTATGGCAGGATCAATACAAACTCAAAAAGGCCCTTATAAGGGAACAATGGAGGATGGTTAAGGATGAGAATATGTCGATGTGGAAGATATGAGCTGGGAGTGAGAGAAAGAAAAGATAACGATTAGATGTTGAAAGTGGATCAACAATGGATATGTGCTACTTTAGTTAAATCTAACGATGGAAAGATGTTGATCCACCGTAAACTAGTTGTCAAATTAGTCATAATAGATTTTGTCTTTCACTATAATGTAAAACCAAAAAGTAAAACAAAAAAGGGCAACAGGATATAGGCAGTCACAAAAAGAGGATCACTGGTGGACCCTTAAAAATAGGGATCATATTAGGGGTTTCCAAATTTTCATAATTTTTAATAATACATAATAGAAGATATCGATGGTTAAAGTCGTGCATCGACATATTGTGCAGCATGGTCATTTAGTAAACAATGTTACTAAATGTGAGAGAAAATGCATAAAAATAAGAGATTTTATCCATCAAATTTTGAATGATTCTATATAAGTAGTGGGTAGTTATCGTTTAGAATAGTTATAATACTTTTTTAGTTAAATAAAAGCAAATTAATTGTATCAACGAGTAGAGGCAATATAATTCAAAACGAGTAAAATTTATACAAATTAGATTGAAAAACAACACTTTGATAAGATTACGAGTGATTATACTAGTTTGTATCAATATAAAAAATAAATTTAATAAGATTACAAGTGATTATACTAATTTGTATGTATCAAAATAAAAATTAGATTGTAATTAACATGAGAAGATATCATAGTCCTATATTGAGCATAGTAATCCTAGCTCTTTCTCATAAGCATAAGGATTATGCATAGCATTCACAACATTTTGGTTGTCGCTCTCAAAAGTAACATGACCAAATTATCTGTTAATATAATCATATTTACATGTCAAAATGACCAGAATTACATGTCATATAAATATTTTGTTTTTCTTATGACTTAACATTAAACATTATAAATAAATTAGATAAAGATGTTAAATATGGATTATTAAACCATTTAAAATGATTAAGTTTGAGTATAACTAATTTCAAAATTACATGTCTAATTTATCGTAATTTATTGACGGGAAAAACTTTTTCATCTCTGGTTCATCTATCTTGCCATGTAAAAAAGTACAATACTAATATTATTCATTTGAGCGATGCTAAAATATTACGAAACATGTGTACAAGAAAAGTAAGAATTGTACTATGAACTATTTAAAAAGTAAACTATACCGCTAACTCCTTTTTTTACACAAATCATGGGTGAGTTGTTTGTATAAATAAACGGCTAGGATGGATTCTTGCAATTCTTCATTCACTTCTCCGTACAAAAGAGCATTTTCCTATTCATTTAGTATCAAATACAACAAATATTATCTAATACTCCCTCCGTTTCTTTTTACTTATCTTTTTATAATAGTAACACCAAATTAAGAAAGTGTATATTTGCACTTTATCTTCCTATTGTACCCTCGTTTTAATCCACCAATAAATTCCTATTTTTTTCCACACACTTTCTCTTTCCAACAAATTTAATATATTATGTTAAAAAAAACAAAATTTAATATGTTATGTTCCAAAAAAAATAAAAAAGATTTAGTTTTCCAAATATATAGCTTTAATTTGTTTTATTGAAAAAGATAAGAACAATTGACAAATAGTATAATTGACATATCATGCCCGTAAAATACCAAAAGGACAATTAAATAGAAACGGTAAATCTAGCCCTAAAAGACAAGTAAAAAGGAACGGAGGGAGTATTAGTCATTGCAATTAACAATTGAATTCCATAATTATATTTTTAGAAAGGGGTATTTTGGTAAAGATCTTATTGCAAATGGTTGCTTCTTGTTTGGGTTATCTCCCTAGAAGATTAATTGGGCCTAAAACCGAACAAAATCTGGGCTCAAATATTCTAACCCCGATAGAAGAACCTTTCAACGGCTAGTTTTTCACTCATTACAAAAATAACTGCATAATACGCTTTCTCTCTTTTCTCTCCCAACAAAAACGGTTATTCATTCTAACGGTAACCTGCGATTCATCTAACTCCTTCTCTCCCAATCACAATTTCACCCATCAAATCACAACGCAACTCTACTTGCTTTCACTTCTTCAAATTAGGTCAGTTTCTTCATTTTCTTTCTCTCTTCAAACTCCTTTCATTGTTTTGTTTTCAAGATTTCCTGTTACATGTTCTTCCTGTTTCTTGAAATTTCTTGTACTAATTCGATAAATTGAAAGAAAAAAAAAATGTAATTCGATAATTTATCATGGTTGAATTAAGTTTAGAATTGGTGTTGAATTTGTTGTTTATTCAGTTAGAATCTTTAAGCGGATCTTGCGTCTTGTAGGAATTGAATTTTTTTATGATGATCTTAGGGTTCCTTTTATATAATTTAAGAAACTAAGTAGTTGTAGTAGTAGCAGCTTGTGTAATTTCTATATATTAGTGATTCTGTAATGAATGGTTTTTTATACTGCTGATTATTTTTTTTCATTTTAGGGTATGATATTCCATGTCGACACATGTGGTTACATTCGATTATTTCATTTTCTCATTATTATTGGTGTAGATGCTTTTTTTTTTTTTTTTACACAAAGAGCGAATTCTTTATGAATTAGTTACTTAATTTGGCTAGAAATGACATGATTAGTTATATTTATGAATTAGTTACTTAATTTTAGGATATAGTCTTGTTAAATTCTCTTATGAGGAATTTTATTTTATTTTTTCGAAATTAGGTAGCAACACTGATTGTTTTATTTTGTTTTGAACACTTCTGTGGAGACAGATTTCTGTTGAATTTCTTATATGTGAAAAGAAATGGATAAGGTTTGTGAAGAGCTAGATGAAGCTAAAGTTGAGATTGAGAAACTCAAGGCAGAATTAAGAGCAAAAACAGATTCACTTGAGAATTTAAAGAGATCCCTTAATGCACAGATCAATCAAACACAAGAAGCAAAGATAAAATCTGAGAAGTTGGATCAGGAACTGCTTCAAAAGGTGGATGAAATCGCTGAGGCGAAGAGTTTGTATGAAGATCTCAAAGGGAAAGTGAAACAACAAGAGTCCATCGTCAAACATCTCAATGCTGCAAATGATAAACTTCGAGCGGATTTAAATGGAAAGATAGAAAAGTTTGAAGATGAGAAAAGAGAATTGGTATTGGCCTTAGAGGAAGCAAATGACAAGGCAGAGAATCAAGAACAGAAAATTTGTCAATACAGAAAAGAAATCGAAAGCCTGAAAAGTTGTCTCTTGGTTTCAAAGAAGAAGTGTTCGGAAACAGAAAAGAATTTGAAATCATCCAAAGAACTAAGTGAAAGAGATGACATGTTTCAGAAGGTGGAGGAGGAAAAAGTGAAGTTGGAAGATCAATTAAAATGGAAGAAGGAACAGTTTAAACATCTCGAGGAAGCGTATGAAAAACTTAAAGGTCAATTTAAGTCTAGCAAGAAGGATTGGGAGATGGAGAAATCTACATTGCTTGATGAGATTTCTTCACTTCAAATTAAACTAGACTCTCAGATCAGAATATCTGAAGATCTTCAACATCAGTTACAGGCTTGCCACCAAGCTCTTGCTCGTGTAGAAAGTCAGAAAAAGCGACTTGAAGTTGAAGTTTCAGATTTTAGGCTGCAGCTTGATAATGCCAGTAGTGAGTTCCAGGGTGCTAGACTACAGCTCGATAGTGACCGCGACAAAGATATTGCAGAGTTGAGATATTCTCTGAAAACAAAAGAGGCATATATTAAAGAAGCAAAGTACCAAACTGCGAAGCTAGAGCAAGAAAATCAAGAATTAAGGATGTCACTCAGAGAATTACGGGAAGCTCAAATTCAAGAAGCAGGGGCTTCATATTCACAGTCAAAGTTGAGGACCAAGCTCAGAAATTTAGAACAAACACATAAAGAGTGTGACTTGACTCTTAAGGCTAGAGAAGCTGAATGGAACTCTCAGATAGAACAATTGACTGGAGACCTTAATAGCTGTCAGTCTGAGTTGGAAGCTAAAATTGCAGCAGTGGAAGAGCTTCAAATGGAGTTGGAAACGTCTCATTCGATAACTGTTGAGATGAGGTTGTTGAATGAGGAAATGTATGTGATGCAGCTAGTGTTGAAACAAGGAATTTCTGAGGCTCAATTAAAGCTTGCCAATTATAAAGATGAGATGGATCGAATCAAAAAAGAAAAAGAAGTGAAGATTTTTCAATTGATGAAGCAGTTGGAGATGAAAGATGATGCTTTGGTCTGTGCTCGAAAAGACTT
Source organism: Trifolium fragiferum (assembly GCA_954870985.1). Taxonomy (NCBI): domain Eukaryota; kingdom Viridiplantae; phylum Streptophyta; class Magnoliopsida; order Fabales; family Fabaceae; genus Trifolium; species Trifolium fragiferum. The sequence continues at coordinate 21,236,833 of OX940792.1, forward strand.
AAACGAAGAGCGCGAGAAAGCAGCGTGTTTGATGAGTAAGGTGAGAGAGATTGAGTCCTGTGGATCCAACAAAGAACTACAGCACTCGCTGCAAAATGAACTTGATAGGTACAAGGAAATGCTGGAGGAATCAACTAACTGTCAGCGGATCCTCGAAGAGAAGCTTTTGCAGATGGAATGTGATTCGAAGGAACAACTTAGAGAAACACATGAAGCCTTAGACATTGCCATCAATGAATTGGATGAGAGAATTTGTGAAGAAAGCGAATTGGAATTCGAATTGCAAATATGGAAGTCGATTGTTGAACGTTTGAAGAATGATCTTGAAGAAAGTCATTTGACGCGTAAAGAACTAGAAGCTTCACTTCTCGCACAAGTAGATGTTGGAGAAAGCCTCAAGCAAGAGGTTGTTTTGTTGGAACAAGAATCATTTAGAAGAGAATTGGAGAGTATTGTGATTGCAAATGGCACAGTGGAAAGGAAACTCAAAATGGAGAATGAAAATTTAGTTGAAAATGTAACAAAACTGTCATTGGAAAAGGAAAACTTGTTGGCTTTTGTTCAAGGGTTATGTGACAGAATCTCTGAGTTCTCTATTGCAGACACTCAACTGATGGACATGTTGAGAAGCATGGAGCAATCTTTTGAGATTAATTGTCCTGGAATGAACTTGAAAAAGGACGACGAAAGTTTTTTCGATGTAAAAGAGAATATGCTAGTTCAAGTTTCTCCTACTAGTAGGATAAAGAAAGTTGAAGCAAATTCTGATATAAGATCACCATTCAAGGAGCTGAATAGTTGCTAGAGGAATAATAGGATTAGGATGTGTGCACGAAAAAGTCATGTAGTTTTTAAGCATGACCATTTTTTCTTTAGTTTGTATATGGATTTCATTTCATTTGTATCCTACGTATACTTTGTTCTTTTTCAATGATGTTGTGTTCCACAAAATACTATAAATTTGAGGAAATTTAGTCAGTTGTTTGTATTAGATTTTTTTTTTTTTTTTGAATGGCAGTTGTTCTTATTAGATTGATAAGAATTGGTTCACTTTCTGTTGAATTCATTTTAAAATTATAAATATTGAAACATCATTATTACTAATATATTAATATTAAACCAATTCTATTGACTTTCTCAAAGTCCACACGCATTACTCGTGTTGTCAAAATTAATCCAAACCAAATGGGCCGTCTCAGTTAGACAGGTATAAGACATGGGCTAAATTTATAAAGTTGACCAAATAATTAAGCAATTTTCTTGACCCCTAACATGATAGATTTACTACACGTAACTAAATTTATGTTGCCTGAAAGTGCATTTATGGAAAATGTATGGGGTCAAAATCCACCCGTACATGATACATGTGTAGTTGAGTCACACAAAACAATGTGTGATTTTATGCAAGATATTAGACTCAAATAATTAATGAATTTTTCTTAAAACGAATTGTTTGGAAAAATTCGAGTCTAATATTTCAGTTTTTTTTAGAGTACAAAAATTTAAGTTGAGTTGATGGTGTCCCAGTTCAAGGCAGGAAACATTCTAAGGCTCAAAGAGAGAGTGTTTATATAGGTATTTACATTTATCTCATTCCAAGCCATTCGAATTTATTCTTGATCGGGTATTATTTCGCGGTTGAATTATAAAAAATGTGCAATTTTTATAAGTTGAGAGCTGAAAAAGGTATTTATATTTACCTCCAAATCTTTGGAATTTATTTTTGGCCAGATGTTACTTACTTTGCAGTTGAACTCTAGATTATCACGGTCCCTCCCACTTGATATCAGATGGTTAATAAAAAAAAGTGCAATTTCGAAAAAGTTGACATCTGAAAAAGATATTTACACCATCCAAATCGTTGAAATTTATTCTTAGTAAGATGTTACTTACTTCGTGACTGAACTCTGAATTATCAGAGCTACAAAAATGTGCAATTTTTAAGAAGTTGTGATCTGAAAACCATTTGATGTACCGGTTCAATTGTCATGCATACACATATGAAACCAAACTCTATTACTCCATTGTTTTTTTTTTTTAACAAAAAAGGATGAAACCAAACCCTATGTTCTGTCCCAATAGACAATACTAGTACTAGGGGTGGACAGAAAACCCGCGACCCGACCTAACCCGAAAAAACCGATAAATAAAATCGAAAAATGGGCGGTTTGGATTGGGCCACGGGTTTGCGGGTTTGGAAATTCGGTTTGAATAGAGTTTACGTGGGCGGGTTCGGGTGGAGAGAACTGGACCGACGGGACCCGAAACCCGCCCGCATAGTTAAAAAAATAAAAATTAGTCTACTACACTAATAATGTCGATGTTAGTGGAATGCATATATGTCATTTTTTTTCTTTTAAAAAATGCATAAATATCTAGTAATTATACTGGTATTATTTTTTTTCAAATAGAAGTAATCAATGCATTTCAATTTACAATACAATTTTTTACTATCACAATAAAATAGTACCTCAGCATATTCGAGAAACACAAACTCTCTCCTTTTTTGAGAATACAAAAAATGCTTTTAATCTTTGCATTTCATAGTATTGTAATGAGACAACCAAGCACAATGAAAGTTATGAAACTGATTAAGTAGATGAATCACTTTTTCCTCCCCCGCTTTTCTCTTCTTCGTCATTATAATATTTTTTATCTTTGTAAATATCAATTTTTTCTTCATGTTTTGTTATTCTTTATTTTATGTTTTATTTTTCTTTTGTTGGTTTGGTGATAATATATATCAGATATGCAAATGATCATATTGATATTTTAATTTTCGTGTTATGAATCTAAGTTTATTTTTTTTATCTTGCTCTATTGATTTATAATTTTTTTTTATTGAAACCGAAATAATCCGCCCGCGAACCCGCAAACCGCACAACCCTAACCCGTTCAAACCGAATGACGAAAATGGACAAAGACGGGTCTCTACATATCACCCGCGGTTTGAGATGGATGAACATTTTGAGCCCGAACCCGCCCATACCCGCCCGATGTCCACCCCTAACTAGTACTTAGGCCAGTTGAATCTGTATGTTATTATTGCCAAACCCATGACGTGGTTGAGGAGTTCAACTACCCAACCAAACTAGTGTATGTCGTTATTATTTTTACTCTCTTAAATTAAGTCGTTGAAAGTTGGGACTAGTACTGCCTCTCATTCCCATGTTACCCTATTTATATAATTATATAACCCAATCATCATCATATCACAAACACTCATCAAATTTCCACGCTCTTTAATTATTACAATTTCTTAAATTTTGAACCCTCTCTTTGGTTTCTCCTCCTAGATCTCTCTCTCTCTCTCTCTCTCTCTCTCTTCAATGGCTGCTTCCGTTTCACCTATTAGAAGACTCTATCTCACCCTTTACAATTGGACTGTTTTATTTGGATGGTATGTGTATACACTCATTCACTCATGTGTGTATGTGTGCATTTTCCTCTTGTTATCACAGATCCATTTTTCTGAATTTTTGTAGGTTACAAGTTCTGTATCTTGTTTTGAAGACATTGAAAGAACAGGGTCATGAGCATGTTTACTCTGCAGCAGAAAAACCCTTGCTTTTTGCTCAAACAGCTGCTGTTCTAGAGGTATTTTAGTTCAAAAGTTTTGATTTTTATCACTTTTGGAGATACCCTTTTGCTTGTTTTATTTGATTATTATCAAAATATTTGTGGGTTTTATCTCAAGTTTCTCTTCTTTTTTTTTTTGGTCTTTTGGGTACTCTTGTTGTATTGCATGGTGTGCTAGATTCTTCATGGTTTAGTTGGTGAGTAATCCCCTGCTTAACTGCTTAATGTAGATTAAATTTGATCTTAAGTGTTGTTTTTTTAATTTTTCTAACTTGTTTTTTGGATTTTTAAAGGGCTTGTGAGGTCTCCAATAACAGCAACATTACCTCAGATAGGTTCAAGGCTGTTTCTGGTTTGGGGCATCTTGTGGAGTTTTCCTCAGGCGAACACAAATTTTAACTCTTTTAATTATTTCGGCTTGATTACATTTTTGGTCCTCTATTTTTACTCATTTACGATTTTGGTTCCTCGATTTCTAAATCTGCAATTTTGGTCCTCGGTTTTCAAATCGTCTGGCTTGCCCTTCACCTATGCATTTTAACTTTTGAGGTTGAATTTTGATGATTTGGTAATTGAGTCCCAAAATTGGGGACCAAAATTATAGATTAAGAAATAAATAGCCCAAAATCATGAATGAGGAACAATAGGAGGAATAAAAGCCTTTTGTTTTTCTGTTGGTGTCATGTTATGTAATTCAAGTTTTTGTCATTCTGTTTTTGAAAATTTGCCGCGTCTTTAAATGACAGATTCGGACGCATGTTCTTGTGAGCTCCCTACTAATCAGCTGGTCTATCACTGAGGCAAGTTTTTCATGATATTGCTATTTTCCTTTAATTTGGCACTTACTCACATCATCTGTATGATACTCCAATTTTGTTTGTTTTGTTTAATACTATTAGCCAAAATAAATAAGTTACCAATTTCAGTTGCACAATAGTTATCAATTAATCATAGAACATCATGTAGTGTTAATACTTAACTTTCCAATATTTTCTTGCAACTTGTTTTACCATTTCCTTTCTGACATTTTTTAGCTATAACAGAAGTAACTACAAAAACAACAGTAAATTTCTCTTGTAATTGTTCTTTTGTTTTCAACAACCTTTTAATGCCATGGAGTCATGGACTATGGATGAAGTCACTGATTGAAATTGCACGAGAAGTAATAATTATCATCATTTTTTTTTGTTAAATTTCAGATTATTCGCTATTCTTTCTTCGGATTTAAAGAGGCTTTTGGATTTGCCCCATCATGGCTTTTGTGGCTTAGGTATGAAATATGAGTGTAAAAAATTCTTCTTCATGAAATAAATATAGTACTCAGTAAATCTTATTTTGCTTTTATATTGACTAAAATTTTTGCTTTGCAGATATAGTTCATTCTTAGTTTTGTATCCAACAGGCATAAGCAGTGAAGTTGGTTTGATATACCTTGCGTTGCCATTCATTAAGGTAAAAAATTTGAACATCAAATGTCAAAACTGTCAACTGTTTGTAATGACTTATTTCAGCTAATATACGGCCTTAAGCACTTGTAGGAGAGCTTGCAGAAAACAACTTATGAAGTTGTTTTGAGCTTATTTCTATTAGATCTTTAGGATAGCTTATGAAAACAACCTTTTTATAGGCAAGGGGAAGTAATTAGTAATTATGTTAGTTTCCCGGATCGAAACGACTTATTGCGTATCTGAAAACAATTTAACTTTATTTTATCTTTTGTTATAGAAATAGTTTATTCATAAGCACGTGTATGATCGGTGCTTAGTTATGCTGTTTTATCCAAAAGGGTTTTCTAAACCTAGTGATTGTGTGTTGTTTATGACTTATCAGAAACTTGCAAATAGGAAAGTTGTTTCTTGTTTGTCTATGACTTATGATTCACTCTACTTAGAACTATTCGATAATCTTGTTTATCAGGAACATGAAATTTCAAGTTATTGATTTGGTATGTTTTTCAGGCATCTGAGAAGTATTGCCTAAGGATGCCGAATACATGGAACACTTCATTCGATTTCTTTTACCTCGCAATCGTTGCATTGGGAATCTACGTTCCAGGCATGAACAAAGCATCTTTCTTACTTCTAATGTCCTTATTTCCAACATGTATTTCTAATTTCACTGACCTTATACTTCAAAACTGATTAAAATTTCACAATCCTATGCAGGTAGTCCTCACATGTACTCATACATGCTTGCGCAAAGGAAGAAAGCCCTTGCCAAATCGAAGACTGCGTAGTACAGTATCAGTGGTTTCAATTGATTTTTTACCAAACACAGGATATGTATATAGAACATGTCATGGTTTGTACAAAAAAAAAAAAGAACATGTCATGTTCTGTACTTGGATCAGCATATATGTGTATCTAGGGAAACAAAAATTGGTTATCTTATTAGTGTATCATTAAGATAAAATATGCCAGATATATATATATGTGTGTGTGTGTGTGTGTGTGTGTGTGTGTGTTATTTATCCTTTTTTTAGGCATTAGTTATTTTATCCTTTCATTTTGATGCAACAAAGCAAATTCCTACAGTTAACTCTTGTTACTCAGGAAATCATGCATGCTGTGCAAAATAATTTGGCAAAGAAATCACATTAGAAACTACAAGTGCATGAAACATGTGTAAATTTCATATGTGAGTTTCAAACCAAACAAAACATTAACCTCAACACTAATTCAAGAAACATGTGTTTGTCACATCACCATTAGGAGCTACATATTTATTAGACCTTTTTCACATTTTTTTCCTTACCAGTTACATAATTTGGTGAAATCTTTAACTTTAAGGAAAAAAAAAATCCTATTTAACTTTAGGGTCTTGAGTGTGCTAAGGGCACATTTTTTAAGAATTCAAAGACATTCTCTTACAAATTGTGCAATTAATTGTGAAAAGAGTTTAAAAATTGAATTAGATACACCAACGGCCAAAGTTATTATGCTTAAACAATTTCCTTATGCAGGGTGCTTAAGTAAATACTAGCCACCAGATCTATCTGCCACGTGTTATAATCCTAGCATTCCCAGCAATTAACGGATTTTCACACGCGCGGTTAACGGTTTCATCTTTCAATTGACGGAAGTTCACACGCAACAACCAAGCTCCGCTCCGGCGAAACCCGACGGCGAAATCGTCATCACCGTATCCGGAATCATCATATCCGTCAGTGATTGGATCGTTCGTCGCCATCGCCGCCATTTTTTCTGGAATCACGTTTAAGGTTGGTGTTGGGCAGAACAATTGATTTCAATTTCAATTTCGATTTATTATGTTTGTTTCCCGTTTTGATTTTATTTCTGGATGCTTGTGGTCATTTGTTGATTGTTATGAGGATGTATATGAATCATTAGATTGTTGTTTTTATGCTGATTTGAGTAGGTATAGGAATTGTTGTTGAAGATGGTAAAGCTAACACTAATACACAACAGTTAGTAGTTAGTACAGATTTTTATGTAATTGATGTTAATAGACACAATGAATTTGTATGAAGTTGTTTATTTGTGAAACCTAAGTCCAAAGAGTGAAAATGGGATTGAGTAGTAAAAGCTTAGCAGCTTATCAGAGCACAAAACTTCAATAATTCTATTTCAATTTCAATTTCATGTATCAATGCAAATCCAAATTCTACATGCTTAATGTTTGCTGTCGATGAAATTTAAGTGGATTCATTGTCTAACGTCGAATTAATTGTAATGTTGATTAATTTTGGACTGTAGGTCTTCATAGTAGTGGATTAATTGTAATGTTTCATTAGCAGCATATTAAATTTACATGCAACCATAATGATAGTTAAATGGTTTCCAGCTTTTATACCTTGAAACCATGAATATAGAGGAATGGTTTCAAGAACAACAATTTGCTATGTAAATGATTTTTAAGTACACTACTTTATGCGTGTTATTTTGGTTGTTGTTCTAGTGGTTAACTAAATTTTACATGATTTTTGTTTATAGGGATTGTCGCTGTCTTTAATGGATTCGATGTCAACTTCATTTGAAACACTCCCATTGTCCGTTGTTGATAGTTCAAACACACAGGCGGATAGTTCAAGAACACTTGTTGATACATTTCAATGTTGGGAGTCTCTTACTAAAAAGGAAAATTGGGAGTCTCTTGCTTTTAAATCTGTTGAAGAAGTTGAAAAATTTTATGGTGACTATGCATTTAAATGTGGGTTTTCAGTTCGGACTTTGATGAGATTAAAAAAGAATTCACAAAATAAGCCATCTGATAGATATCATTACCTACGTTATGGTTGTAACAAACAAGGTTACAAGAAAGGAAGTTTGTTGGATCCAAAGAACAAGCCAAATTCAGAGAGTCCTGTTGTGGTTGAATTTGAGAAAGTAAAAGAAAAAGCAGAGGAAAGGATTGGTTGTAGAGCTGCGATTTCTTTAAAGTTGGATGAAACTCTGAATGTTTACAAGATATATAAATGGGATGTGGCCCATTGTCATCAGTTACATAAACCAGAGCATGGACGTTACTTGAGATCATTTAGGTCGGTGAATGAAGTGCAAGGACAGCTTGCTGTAATTAATTCGAAAGCTGGGATGTCAATGAGAACTTCATATGAGGTCATGGGTCAGGGTGTTGGAGGCACAGATAACTTGCCTTTTCGATTTTCGGATTTAAAAAATTATTTGATGACAATCCGGTCGAAAGAGATGGTGGTTGGTGATGCAACTGTGATTCAAGAATTTTTTAGGAATGAAGCTTTGTCGAAACCATCATTTTATTATGATATTCAAGTTGATGCAGCAGAAGATATAGCTAGTATTTTTTGGGCAGATGGGATTATGCAGCTTGATTATTCCTTGTTTGGTGATGTTATAAGTTTTGATACAACTTACCGAACCAACAACCATTATCGCCCTTTAGGTTTGTTTTTTTGAACTTCTACCAGGTTAAAAATTTTTGTTTTTATTCCATTATGTTATATAATGTGTTGCCATGAATAGTATAGGTAAGTTGAATATGTTGAAACCGTTTACCAATAATAATGGTTTCTTTGTATATCTTTCTGAAACCATTTATCATTAGTAATGGTTTCACTTGTTAACATGTTGAAACCAAAATAGCCCTTTAATTGTTTAAGTGTTTTTTATAATATAAGTGAAACCATAATTTTGATATCTGCTTTGTGTCCTTTTAGTTGCTCCATTTTATATTTCAATGATAGTGTGGCATTTGTTTGATAGTTTCAGTACCAAACATAATCAATTATAAGTAGCAGTTACTAGTAATTAGGGATTCAATTTATCCTTATGTAATTATGGTTGATCCTTGCAGTACATGTTCTTGTTGATAGTGTGGCAAAATAGTTGTTTTATTTGGTTTTTATGTTGTTTGTGAATTCAAAACCAATGAGAAACCATAAATAGGATTCACTTAATGTGTATCTGAAACCCAAATATCCATGTTATGGGTTGAATAGGTTTTATAATATAACTGAAACCATAAATCTGACTTAATGGTTTCACTGTATTTATTTCTGAAACCAAAGTTGCCACCTTATGGTTTCAGTTATAGCATGACATTTGTTTGATGGTTTCAGCACTCAAGATAATCAATTCTAAGTGAAATAATAATTATGATTGATCCTTGAATTTGTTTTGCTTGTTTTTTAAGCAGTTGTTTTAATAATTTTTTAATCTTAGCTGTTTGTGAATTCAAAACCAATAAGAAACCATAAGTGTGGGTTAATGGTTTCACTGGGTATGTATCTGAAACCAAAATAGTCTCCTTATGGTTTCACTAGGTTGTTATTAGCTGGGGATTATATTTTTGATCTCAATATTAATTGTCCTTTTATATATGCATTTTTCCCCTGATTTGGTTTATTTACATTTCAGCTGCATTCATGGGCTTTGACAATCATCGGACAAGTGTCTTATTTGGTGCTGCCCTTTTGTATGATGAGACTTCAGCAACTTTTGATTGGTTGTTTGCGACTTTTTTGAGGTGTATGTCTAATAAGAAACCACAATCCATATATACAGACCAGGCGCCTGCATTGTTGAAGTCAATTCCTAATGTTTTTGAGGGTGTTTTCCATGGCTTGTGCTCATGGCATATGTCAGAGAATGCTAAAAAAAATCTGGGGTCTCGTGCAAATGCTGCATTTTTCAATGAGTTCAATTATTTGATTTCAAATGTTGAGACTGAATCGGATTTTGATTACTACTGGGATCAGATGATGAAAAACTGCTTTGGTGGAAGGCCAACTTCTGATTTTAGTTGGCTTGTTCAAACACACAAGAATCGAATGCACTGGTCGTCAGTTTGGGTCAAGTCGCATTTCACAGCTGGTTTGAAAACGACCCAATTAAGTGAGTCCTTTAATGCGTTTCTTCGTCGTTTTCTGCAACCTGACCATTCTCTAGTTCAATTTTTTAGCCATTTTAATATCATGGTTCAAAGATTGAGGGATAAGCATGCTGAGTTGGATTTTAAGGCTGCAAACACTAGATCAAGAAACAATTATCCCAATAGTCAACTGATGCGGTCTGTTGTAAACAAGTACACCCCAGCATGTTTTGCATTCATTCATAGACAGTATGATCTTTCCTTCAAATACTTCTATGAAGAGGTCACAACTCAATGTTCTGCCTTTAACAAGGTTTTCAAAGTTTTTACAATTGAACAGCTTGATGAACCTGAGGAAGTAGGTGGTGCTAATTATGATGATGATGCTAATGATGGACATTCAGACTGCAATTTTTTGGATGAAGAAATTTCTGAAAACCTTTCCCCAAATTTTGAACAGCATGATCGACTTGATGAAAGGGTTGTGACAATTGATATTAGGACGAAACATATTAGCTGCACATGTCGTATGTTTGAGAACAGGGGTTTTTTATGTCGGCACGTTTTCAAAATATTGGAATTTTTAGGTGGTTCCGTGCAATATCATAGTTTGAAAACGATACCTGCAGAATATGTGTTGAAGCGGTGGACTAGAGATGTTCGTCATTCGATTGATAAGATTAAACCTACCATCAATGCTGGCACTGAAGGGACGACTCAAGCACAAAGATATCAACAGATTTGTGCTGTTACAATCCAGATTTGTACACGTGTTTGTACAGACCCTGAGGCTTCTCAAGTTTTCCTTAATGGTGTACTTGAAGCTGGGAAAAAGGCAGAGGAGTTGATTATGTCCAAAGGTTTTTAAATATTTTCTTTTTGAACTATGTTTTTCACCTTGGCTGTCTGTGTGTTATAACTGAAACCCTAAGTATGGCTGAATGGTTTCATTGTCTTTGTTAGTGAAACCAAATGTGCCTTCTTATGGTTACAAGTGCTTTTGTTGTGTCATTTTTTTTGAGGGTTTGAGTATTCAATTTATCTGCACAATGATTGATGAATTTTTTTTATAATTGTATAGGTATTCATACAGAACCACCTGTTGTGACGCCATCTAAGTCTTCCAATACAACTACTGTTGGTGAACCATCTGATGGGGTAAAGTCAACTGCTCCAAAGTTCAAAGTCAGACCAAATCCAATTAGAACAAAGAGGCGAATGAAAAGTGATTATGAAATTGTTAGGGAACGCCAGAAAAGGAAAGTAGAGCGGAGGAGACAACAAAGAGAGGATGAGGCTTTAAAGGAGAAAGAGGCTAATGTTTGATATATTTACATTTGTTTTTGTTTCATGTTAACTGTTTGTAATAGACTTTGTTACAAAACCATTAGACTTGTAGGAATCGTACTTCGTCATTTTCATGTTCTTTGTGTGGTATGTATTGATGATTATAAGATATCGATCATTAGACATATATTTTATTTGTATTAGAGAGAATGATTATCATAATTTATGTCTGTTATACTTGAATGCATACTTGTTTGGTATAATATGAATGAAACCATAAGTCTGGCTGAATGGTTTCATTGTATTTATTTCTAAAACCAAAGTAGCATTCTTTTGGTTTCAATGAAACAATGAACATTTACATACGTATTTTAATATATCATATATTATTGAAATATACAGTCATAATTTCTTTAAAAAAATATCTATATTCAAGTATTATTGAAAAAAAATCTTTGCCAAAAGCATTATAATAAACTCATATTATCTAACATGTCGAATAATTAAATGTAATCAAATAAAATCATAGATTATTGTTATTATACAAATAATCAAGACTATTCATATTATATAAATTATTATGATATTATTATATATGTCTCTTTATACCTGAACCCATAATTGTTTGGTATAATGTAAATGAAAACCATAATAGTGGCTCAATGGTTTCACTCCATATATTTCTGAAACCAAAGTACCCATCTTATGGTTTCAGGTAGTAATAACCAAGGTTTTTTAGTAAAATGTTGTTGTTTGAAAGTTAAAAGGGTATTATTGGAATTCCAGAAGAGGCTACACCAAAATGATTTTTTGCCTTTATATATTAGTATAGAAGTATAGATAATCAAGTCTATTGAATAATTAATGAAACCATAAGTTCTGCTAAATGGTTTCACTGCACTTATTTTTGAAACCAAAGTATCCCTCTTTTGGTTTCAATGAACATTACATACGTATTTTAATATATCATATATTCAAAAAACTATATATTTTAAATTTTACAATTTGATAGTTGTTGAAGCTTGTTTTTTAAACAGTGAAAACTAAATTTCCATGTGTGTATATTATAAGGTACATCTAAAGTAAAGATTGATTAAGAATTAAATTTCATAATCTACAAAGAGCAATTCATTAAAACTAGTCAGTAAATTGAACATAACTTGTCCCAAGAAGAAAAAAACATTAAAACAATCCATAAAATCAGCAACAGAGTGTTTTGTCAATAAAAGTGTTCTAATGAGCAGGAGAGAACAAACTACGAATACAACCCTATCAAAAGATGCTGAAACCATTTTTGCAATACCAATGGTTTCAAGACAAAGCACCTTGAAACCATTTAACAGTACTAATGGTTCCTAACAGAACAACTTGGCATCTTTTGAAGCAGCTCTTCATGGTATGAAATTGCAAGCTTTTTCACATCATCTTTCATGGAATTGCTTGGATGGCTTAAGATTTCTGAACACAAATCGATCCGAAGATCCATGATTTTTGCAACCTTTGCATGCTTTTTGAGTCTTGACCAACCTTTGAAAGATTGTATTTCACCTCCCCATTCAGCTAGATACTTCATGCAGAATACACCACAATTGTCCGAATCAATCTGTGTAGCAACCTTTGGTGTATCCCAAGTGAATGTGATGAAGGAGAAAGGCATTTTCATTTTCCTTTGCTTATACAATTCAGCCACAAATGCTTCTACCTCATTTACCCAGACATCAAATAGCTTCTTGTATGAGGTTGGTTCACCATCCTTGGTTTCCAATCTTTCTCCTACACCCGCCAAACTGTTCAGGAATTGGAATTTGCGGTCTTTGAGATTGACAACGAAGCAAACATAATGGCTTCCCGGGTTACCAACTATTGCTGGTGCCATGATCTGTTCCACCATGACAAACATAGTATTAGAATCACATTATTTAACTAAAATTTTAATAATAAAATCATTATCATAAAGCATGTATCTGAAAGGTTTTGAAAAGAGACTTACGTATTCCAGCTTTTCAGGGTCAATGGCCTTCCAATCCATGTATTTGAATTGGTTGAGCCTCTCAAGAAATCTCCAGCATGCAATATTCCTACTCACGGGAGGCATTCTTTCCTGGTCAAACTGTTTATATAAAATGAGTAAAATAATCAATAATATGTAAATAAACAATATTATGTTAATTTTTAATATTAATGGATTGTGATACATACATAAGTAAGTAATGGTGTCACCAGTTTTGTCATGCTACTCTGTTGATCCCAATTCAGACAATTAACCCAGACGTTTATGACCAGACATGACACCCATTCGTCCTTCTGAAGGGTCCATAAAGCATCTCTTCGTAGGGAATAAAGATGAGCCTTGTTGTTGGAGCAGTACATAATTTCATACCTATACAATAATTAAGCATTTACTATTGGTAATAATATTTAATCTGAGTGAAACCATAAGGAGACTTTATGGTTTCAGATAAATATCCAGTGAAACCATTAAGCCAGTCTTATGGTTTCACATTGGGTTTGAATTCACAAACAGCTAATTTTAAAACATTATTCAAACAACTGATTAAGAACCAAACAAAACAAATACAAGGGTCAATCACATTTATTGTTTCATTTATATTTGGTTATGTTGAGTGTTGAAACCATCAAACAAATGCCACATTACAACTGAAACCATAAGGTGGCTACTTTGGTTTCAGAAATCAATACAGTGAAACCATTCAGCCACACTCATGGTTTCATTTACATTACACAACCTAGTGAAACCATGAGAGGGCTATTTTGGTTTCGTATACACATTCAGTGAAACCATCAAGCTTAACTTATGGTTTCTCATTGATTAAGCATTATCAAACAACTTCAAAATCAAATAAAACAACCATTTTTCCAAAAAATCACATTTGCACTAAGCTAAATAAGAAACAGTTTTTAACTTACTGATCAAGATCTGGGCTCCAAGCATATGTTGACAACTGTTTCTGCAACTCAGTTGTATTAGACTCATGGACAGCGTCATCATATGGGCTTGCAAGGTATTTAGATTTTTTCACCACCCGTCGACGCTCAGGGTACGTCCTATCAGAGTGAAGCACATTATGTCTCTTTCTTTTTTTTGGAGTGACATTGTCAATGTCAATAATTTCATCTGGAAGCATTGTCTTTATTGGAGTTGCACTGTGAAATAATAGTACATAATAATGTTATTTTCTGCAGGATTTAAATAATATTATATTTATCACACTGTTTGATTCTTACTTTATAACAGTGTCTGAGTCACGTTCTTCAGACTTCTCCTGTTGTGACACATCTGGTACCAACACTAGCGCACGGCATTGGTTGGGTACTTCAAAATATTGCGGGAACTTCAGGATTGTTTCAGTTGTGGCTTTTTCTGTGTCTTGTGACACTGAAACTTGTGGTACTGGCGCATCTTTAATCAACCTGAAACAATCAAAACAATAATTTAGTTTTGAAACATCTTATATGAAAACCATTTGACAAACGATTTGAAAGTTAAGATATCTTACTCTGCATCAAAAAACTCAGGAAACTTCAACATAGTTTCCAATGTTGTCGATTCAGCCCCTTGTGACACCGAAACATTTTTGTTAGAAGCTTCAGCCCGATCAAAAAACTCTGGAAACTTCAAGATAGTTTCCTGAGTTAATGTCAGGCCTGCATTCGGTGTCAGCTTCACTGAATGATCAGTGATGTTGCATGCTGCCATCACTGCATCATCAATGATTTTTGGAGCGATCTCATCTTCTTCATCTGTCTCTTCATAATTCTCATGTTGCATGCTGCCTGCATCAACATTAGGTGTTACTTTCATTGAATCATCAATGATGTTGCATGCTGTCGGCACTGCATCATCAATGAGTTTGGGACTGATCTGATCTTCTTCATCCTTGTCCTCATCCTTGTCATCTTGAACTTTATCATTGTCATCTTTGTTGCTATTTTGACCAATGATTTTGTCATCCTCTTCATCATTACCACTTAACCTACATTATTGAATTTTCAGAAAGTCACAACATAACTCCCAATCATAAAGCATTCAGAAAAAACATTTTTAATGTTGAATTAAATTATTATTTGTATTGGAAACCATAAGATGGGTATTTTGGTTTCAGAATCAACTATAATGAAACCAATAAGTCACTCTTATGGTTTCAGTTATATTATTCATGTTGTATAGAATATGAATACATATATTAAGGAAAGGTCCTGAAACCAAATTAAACGCAGTACCTCTCTTCCGCTTGAGTTCTTTTTCCAACATCATCATCATCATTCAACCTGGAAATCATTAGTGTGAATTTTCATAAACTAATCCAGCAAAATTTAATTGTCTGAAAAAGTTAAATTAAATGCAGTACCTTTCAGTTTCAGGTACAACACCAATATTGGAACTCTTATTCCTCTCATTTTCACCTTCTACTTCAATTGGATTATCTTTTCCTGAAGTTCCGGCATTTGCTTCAGTTATTCTTCTTTCCAATGTTTCTGCGGTTTTTGTATAGACAGTTATACAAGACCTACAATGAGTAAGATACATTTGTGCCTGCCAAGGACAATCACAAGTTAAACCATTAAGAAACATCTATGGTACGATTTCCAATATTTTATATTCGATTAGCATTTGAAAAGAAAATGCAGTACATGAGAATCAATGACAATCACCTTAGACAGTGGACAAGTGTCTGCATCAAAGCACAATACAATCGGACTTCCTGCGGTTCTGCTCAGACTTGGTAACCCAGCTGGTAGTCCATTATCAAGTCTTGTTACCCCTGCTGTCAGTCCATTCTCAAGTCCCATAATATCATGGATCTTTTGAAGTTCTTGGTTTGCGAGCTTGACATCCCAATCACGGAGGGATGGCCGATTGTACTTTCCTGTCAAAAATGGACTTCTTTTTCCCATTTTCTCCATGTAATTAATCTGCAACAATTAGTTAGTATTGTGTCACATAACAACTCCAAAGCATAGATCATTAATTAGAATATTTGTACGTTGAATAGAATTTGAATAGTTTAATGGGAACCATTATTGGCCTATCTTGGTTTCAGATGCAAATATAATGAAACCATTAAGACACACTAATGGTTTCAGTTAAAAGATATAAGATATAAAGGATAATAACAACAATTAGCAATTAAACATAGGTTATTGCAAGTAGTTCTCAAATATGAATATTTAATGGGAACCATTATAGGTCTATTTTGGTTTCAGATGCAAATACAATGAAGCCATTAAGACACACTAATGGTTTCAGTTAAAAGATACAAGATATAAAAGATGCAAATACATTTAGGAATTAAACATAGGTTATTGCATTGAGGGTAGATCATTACCATTAAAAAGTGGAAGTCTGCTAGTGGATTCAAAACATCTGGAGATTGCAAGCCTTTTTTCATATAGTCCAGAACATGTGAGCACCAGTTATATGAAGATACTCCAGCTGGATCTTCCAAAATATCTGCATACTGGAGAGACACATTTCCTCTATTAGTTGGGCACAAAATGTTGTGAATGATGTAACAAATTGCACCCTTCACCCATGTTCTAGGTTTCTCTATTGTCTTCAGTGAGCTTTCCAATTCCGCAACCTTCACAATTGGAGAATAATCTCCAATCAATCCTAATTCCTTCCTCAGCCTTTTAATTGCTCCTTCAGAGCAAAGGTCAGTGTCTATTTTCTTTCCAGCTGTTGGTAGTTCGTAGACTCTATGCACATCATCCTCTTTCAACATCAGGACCTCTGTATCACTCAGCCTTATCCACATATGCTCATGTTCAAATCGTTTGACAACCCAATCCACAAAAAAGGTGTGGATCCTTTTCCAGTTGCATATATGCATTATCCCTCCAAAGCCACATTCGTGTAGTTGGTCAATTATTTCCTGTTTCCTCTTTTTGGCATTTACTGAATGCATAAGTTCATAGACCTTAGGTACACTCATTTTATGCCTGAGTCTTGCATCCGCATCAGGATCTTTTGTCACAACAACTTGTTTCACATTTTCTTCACCCGAGCTTGCTTCATCAGAATCTTCTGTTGCCATTGTTGCTCTCTTTTTACGACCACGAGATGTAGAAGCAACGCTCTCACCACGTTTTGTCTGTTCTTTCTTTTTTTGCTTCTTGTTTTTGACACGTCCCCTCTCATTCTTTTGATCACTACCAGACAACGAATCATTCTTATTCCGTTTATCGTCATCTGATGGTGTCAAACCAATACTAAATGATGGCATTGGCTGTAGTCCCTTTGATTCTTTCCCCTGTATCAAATGAAACAAGTAAGTATGGTTTCATATGGCAGAAAATAAGTGAAATACTATAAGTGTTTCATATCATGGTAGAACATAAGTTAAATACTCGAAGTATAATTTAAATTCAGTGAAACCTTATGGGGGCTACTTTGGTTTCATATTATGGAGGCTACTTTGGTTTCATAAGTTAAATACTATAAGTACATTTTAAACTCATTGAAACATTAAGAGGGCTACTTTGGTTTCAGATACGTACCAAGTGAAACCATAAAGGCACACTTATGGTTTCAAATAGTTTTATCTAATTTATGTTGTCAGTCTGGAAGATGTTTTGTTGATGCATCTGACAATATAAAAAAGTGATTATAGGAATTTGGTGTAAGCTAATTAATTAAAAGCAACACTATACATACATTTCTGAAAAAATTTCACACAAAATACACTGAAACCATAAGAGGGCTAATTTGGTTTCAGAAACAAATACATTGAAACCATTTAGCCACACTTATGGTTTCCATGACAACAAACACGAATCCTCAAACAAAATTAATATGTAAATCAAATGAAGCAAAGTAACTCATCTCAACAAGGTAATTCATCTAAACACAATCTGATACCAAACAGTTGTCATTTTTGCTCCATTCCTACCCAATCTTAAAATAGTACTGAAACTATATTTTGTTTGGCTATCATTGAAACCATAAGAGGGCTATTTTGGTTTCAATGATAGCCTAGATCAAATAAAAAATTACCAGCATCCAGATAACATATACAATTTGTAAACTATATCATATCAGTATATGATTTCCCCCAAATCAAAAGTTAGGTTGACACACATGCAATTACTTTACTAATTAAGCAAAATGGTTTCAAACTGCTAGATAAACTTCCAAAAACCATTGATGAAGTTCAAACCTGTTTTGATTTACTCTCTCTAACAAATGCAGCTACTTCGTTCATTATCTTGCTTTCTTCGATTACACATGGTCCCTTATTACGTTGCTTCCGTTCCATTACGATGATGAACAGTGATGATGAAAAGTGATAATGACGATGATGAACAGTGATGGTTGCGTGATAGTGATGATTACGACGGTGAAGGCGATGACGGGAGGTGGTGTTGGTTATGATTCCGGCGAAGGCGATGACGTGAGGTGGTGTTGATTTCGGTCACGAAAGTGACGTGTGTGAAGAAATGGGAATTGGGAAGTAACCGTTAATTTTAGACGATAACCGTTAGTGATGGATTGATTGTATTAGCAAATAGTGGGGTGGATGCAGTAAATTGATTGGGCTGGGCTTTCTTAAGCAGCGTGCTTAAGTATTCTTTAAGTATAATAACCGGACCCTACACCAACTATAATAAAATATTTCTATTTTTGAATCGCTAACTCGTTACTATTAACAATCATAAAGAAACACATTCTCTTAATTTTTTATAATATTAATAATTATTAGAGTGAATACGGTAAAGCTAACACAACTAATCAATATAAAAAATTTGAGAGGATAGATATGATTTTTTTATTATTTATCGTCCGAAAATGGATGACTAATATTATTCGATATGATTTTTGATTATTGCTTTTAAATCAACTTATGTATAAAAGGTAGACGTGCAACAAATTGCGCCGCTAAACCTTTTTGAATATCAAAACTCATTTTTAAAAAACTACATTCATAGACTTAGGCAACACTACATGACTAGGCATGACCTTTTGAACTCTTTTCAAAAGGTTAACAGCTTCTGGTGCTAAAAAGCCAAAAGTGTCGAATGCAAATGGTATAAAAACGTATTGATTGTCAGAACATGATTTCTCATGTTTGTCAAGTTTGCTTGAAACAACTTTGAGGGCTACCCGTCCCGTAGTAAAATCTCTGACCCCCAGTCCCACGAGGGGGGGAAACTCCAGTCAAATCTACACAAGCGTGTTTCCAACCTACCCATCCATACACCAGAACATCCGTTGGCCGAAATGTCGATCTTCCTTCTTGTGGGTCAGTCAAGAAATTCACTGGTGCCTCTTTCTTCACAGATATTCTTGTACGCTTAAAAATATCAACCAGCACATCTCTGATCAGATCATGCATGTATCTGAAACCTGGGAGCTCCATGCAATGAACTGCATGCTCCCCAAAAGTGTCGAGGCATGCTTTCCGACAAACAGGACAAACTTCATCCTTAGGAAATAACGGAATCATGAGGCAATATCTAAGGATGATACGATACTCAACGGGGGACATATGTTGGCCCAACCCATCTATGGGAATAGCGAGGAGAAAGTCTTGAGCATGTTCCGCTTTCAAACATCCAAAAACTACTTTTTCCTTTGTGGTCATGTTAAAATCAACTTCCATATCCTGAACAATCTTACCAAGCATAAAGAAGAAGGTTGCAGTTGTCTCTGATCTTGTTTAATAGTATATTATAAAAAAATCTCACTTACAAAAGTTTAATTTTTTTAACAAGAAATGAATTAAATATGAATATTTTAGTTTTTGTCGCTTAAAATTTATATTTAATTCATCTATGTTAAAAAAAGAAATAAAAAGTATTAGAAAATAGAAAAAAAAAATACAAACATAAATTGTGACATAAATATATAAAAAAATTATTAAAAAATATGAAAATACACCAAAACACTTAAAAATAGAAATAAAAAATTGAGACTTAAAATATTTAGAAACTAAAATTTGTTATTTAATCAATTCGAAGGGTAGTTCTGTCATCAAGTTTATCGAGTCCGATAGATCACAATCAAATATCCACCTTAAGGGTGAAATCTCTAATCCAATAGTGTGTGTCAATCTCAAAAAAGATGAGAGAGAAAGAAGAGAGAGAGGGTGTGGGATTTTGGAAGGGCGAAAGTAGCAAGTCACATCATCAGGATTATCTCCGCCGCCTGGACAAGGTGGCCACCACCTTCTTCTTCACTAACTTTCCTGATGAAGTTGGTGCTGCTGATTTGTGGCCACGTTTTGCGAGATTTGGTAGGGTTGGGGAGGTTTTCATTCCGGCGAAGGTGGACAAACAAGGGAAACGCTTTGGCTTCGTTAAGTTTAGGGATGTTAAGGATGTCAAGGAGTTACTTAGGAGCATCTCAAATATCTGGATTGATTCTTTCAAGGTTCGAATCAACCTTTCAAAGTTCAATCGACGTTCCGACTCGGACTCTCTAGGAGACACTAGATGGGCTGCACCAGCAGCTGCCTTTGCTGCTAAGAAAGGATTTGGTCAAGTTACACAGGGGAGATCATTCAAGAATGCACTTACTGAAGATGAGGAGGTACGTAGGAAGGGAGGAGCGAAACCACTTACGGTTGAGACAACAGTGAGGCCGGAGGTGGTTTGGGAGGTGGAAGTTGAAGAAGAGAGATTGGCGAAGTTGGAAGGGGCCTATGTTGGGTTTTTGGTTGAGGATAGAGATATTCACACAATCCAGTCTAACTTCAGAATGGATGGGTACCATGGTTTGAAGGTTACACCGATGGGTCATATGATGGTCCTTCTTTGGAGTGAGAATGTTGGGGAAGTGAAGGAAGTGGTGGAAACGGTTGGTTGGTGGTGCTCTTTATTTGAGAAGGTGCTACCATGGTCACTGGAACTGATTTCCAATCAAAGGGTGACATGGTTGAAGTGTTTCGGTGTTCCACTCCATGCTTGGGGGGTGGATTTATTTCGTGCTATTGCTTTCAAGTTCGGGAGATTCATTGACTTAGATGAGGCTACGAAGCATTTTACAAGGTGTGATGTTGCAAAAATCAGAATTCTCACTTCCCAAACTGCTGTGATTGACTCTTCCATGGCTGTGAAAGTTCTAGGTAAAAGGTTTGATATTCGTGTTATTGAAGAGGTTGGTGGTGAGTACGTGGCGATGAATCCTCCGACTAGGGACAGGTTGGCTTGGCAAGCCGATCAATCGTCGAGAGCTTTTGGTGACGGGGCTTCTTACCAAGCGGTGGGTGAGGTTTTCTCAGAGACTGGGAGCGACGCCGACGTCTCCGAAAGCTGTCAGGTCTTGTTAGGCTTGGAGGCGTAGCGTGGGGGATGATGTTGACAGATGGGAGCAGAAGGAGATTGGGGGATAGTGCAGTGGAGGTGGCAGGAAATTACTCCAATATTTCTGGAAAGAATGTGGGAGAGTGTGAAGGGTTGGTCAACTATGATGGGGACAAGGGAGATTTTGTTGGTACTATGTCAGCAGGTTTTGTTCTCGAGGAGGAAGGGGTGCAGACAACTGGCGTTAGTGGGGTCCAGCTAGGGGAGAGAGAAGACTTTGATAATTCGGATCCGGGTCGTGTTGGTTTTGGGCCAGCCCAGGCCAATGTTATTGCTGAGCCTATTGTACGTGTTGAAGGGGGGTATAACAGATTGAAAGGGAAAGTGGTTGGGCCTAAACTATTGAGAACAAATAAGGGTGATCAATTCGCAGCAAAGAAAAAAGTGATTGAGAAACATGCCACTCACAGAAGACAAATTCCCAATCTTCCTTTCAACAAACATCAAAAATTTGTTGATGCTCTCCAACCCAGGAGCCGACCGCCTCGTAGGAGGAAGAATGATTCAAAGCTCACACCGTATACAAGGGACCACATGGTGGAATCGGATTCGATCCACAATTCCGAAATTACTCCTCTGCTTCAACAAATCCCGACCCATACCATTCAGGGTGATTTCTCTGAAGATTTTCAATTGGAGGTTGTTCTTCCCGGTCAGATTGAGGTGCTGCAGGACTCAGAACCAGTTCAAATTGTCCAAGCGGTTGATCAAGTTGGTGAGGTTATTATTGATAGACAGGTAACAGAAGCTATTAAACTCTTTGAAATTCAAGAAGTTGTGGGTATTAATGTTCAAAGCTCCAGAGATGAACATTTGAAAAGAGTTATGAATATGGAGGCTAGAGATAGTGCAGAAAAGGAGGGGTGGGAGTTGAATAGGGTTCCTGTTAGTTCTCAATGATAGTGGGATCCTACAATATTAGAGGCCTTGGGAGCAGGTGAAGAGGCGTCGTGTTAGAGATCTTATTGCTTCTGAGAAGGTAGATTTTCTTGCGATTCTGGAAACCAAGCTTGATGGGATTTCTGGGTCGTTATGTTACAGGCTGTGGGGGGATACAGATTGCGAGTGGTTTGCTTTGCCGGCAGTGGGTAGTAGTGGCGGTATCTTATCCATATGGCGCAAATTAATTGGTTCCCTTATTTTCACTTGTAGTGGGGAAGGTTTTATTGCGGTCTATTTGGAATTGGTGGATAAGCAGGTTCGGTGTTGCATAATAAATGTGTATGCAAAATGTAATATTGTTGATAAGCGTAAACTTTGGTCGGAGGTGCTTATGACGAGAAGGGGCTTTGGTGAGATTATGTGGTGTATTGTGGGGGATTTTAACTCCGTCACGGATCCAAGTGAGAGAAGAGGTGTTGGTTCGGCCAACTATGCAAGAAGGGAGATGGAGGAGTTTTGTGATTTTCTGACTCATTTGGATATGGTTGATTTACCATTGTTAGGAAGACAATTTACTTAGTTCCACCCAAATGGTTTAAAAATGAGTAGGTTAGACCGTATTCTAGTTTCGTCCGATTGGTTGTCTACTTGGGGAAGTCCTTTTGTGTGGGTGGGGGATAGAGATGTTTCGGACCATTGTCCTCTCATCCTTCGTTTTGGTAATGATGATTGGGGTCCCAAACCGTTCCGGTTTAATAACTATTGGCTTCAACACAAGAACTTCAAGGAGCTAGTAGTTAATACTTGGAATTCACAAGAGATCTCGGGTTGGATGAGGTTTGTTCTTAAAGAGCGGCTTAAAGGGCTAAAAGGCGTGATCAAGAATTGGAGTAAAGAAGTGTATGGACAACCCCAAGCACTCAAGATTACTCTAGTTGATAAAATCAAGACTCTTGATTTAAAGAGTGAATCTTTGGGGTTGTCGGTGGATGAAGTTGCTCTCCGGAGGCGCTTGTTTGAGGAGCTTTGGGTTGTATTGAAGAGTATTGATGCGTCACTTTTTCAAAGGTCTCGGTCGAGATGGATGAAGGAAGGGGATTCGAATTCCAAATACTTTCATAGTTGTATCAATTCTAGAAGAAGGAGGAATTCTATTTTGGCGCTAAAAACTAACAATGGTTGGGTAGAAGGGCCGAGAGATGTACGTGAGGTAGCGGTGTCATTCTTCAAGAATCACTTCTCTATGGAACCATGGGCAAGGCCGAGGTTAGATGGTGTTGATTTCCCGGTACTTTCGGAGGAAGCTAATAACACTCTTATAGCACCATTTACTCTAGAAGAAATTGAAGATGTCGTCAAGTCTTGTGATGGATCAAAGTGTCCGGGCCCCGATGGGTTTAACTTTGCGTTTATCAAAGAATTTTGGGATACTATGAAGCATGAGGTACGTATTATGTTTGATCAATTCTCCGGTATCGAGAGTATCTCTAGTGGTTTATTGTCTTATTTCTTGACGCTAATCCCTAAAGTCAAGTCCCCTCAAGATTTAGGAGATTTTCGTCCAATTTCTTTACTTGGTTGTTGGTATAAGTTATTATCCAAAGTGTTGGCTAATAGACTTGCAAATGTTATGGGTGTGTTGATTCCAAATTACCAATCCGCTTTCCTTAAGGGAAGACAATTGGTAGAGGGGGTGGTAGTGGTTAATGAGGTGTTAGATTATGCTAAGAAGTCGGGGAAGGATTGCTTAATTTTAAAAGTTGATTTTGAGAAAGCATACGATTCGGTGGATTGGAATTTTCTAGACTACATGTTAGGAAGATATGGCTTTAGTCACAAATGGAGGTGTTGGATGAAAGCGTGTGTGTGTGGGGGTAATCTTTCGGTTCTTATTAACGGGAGTCCTACCAATGAAATTCCAATCAAGAGGGGGCTTAAGCAAGGTGACCCACTTGCTCCCCTCCTTTTCTTATTAGTGGCGGAAGGGCTTGGTGGCCTTATGAGGAAGGCCGTGACGTGTTCTAAATTTCAACCTTTTTTGGTTGGAGATGTTGGCTTGCCAATTTCAATTTTACAATATGCCGATGATACACTTTGTTTGGGTGCGGCGACGGTGGATAATCTTTGGACTTTGAAAGCGGTGCTTAGGGGATTTGAAATGGCCTCCGGTTTGAAAATTAATTTTTGGAAGAGTTGTATTGTGGGAATTAATTTGGATGAAGACTTCCTTGGTATGGCTTCTAATTTCCTTAATTGTAGAGTGGGGACAATTCCATTTAGATATCTTGGTCTACCGGTGGGAGCGAATCCGCGTGCTATGTCGACTTGGGAGCCTATGTTGTCCGTGGTTAGGAGTAGGCTTAGTGCTTGGGGTAACAAATTTGTTAGCCTTGGTGGACGCATTGTCTTGATTAATGCGGTCTTGAATGCTATTCCCACTTTTTACTTATCATTTTTGAAGATGCCAAAGAAAGTTTGGAAGGAGCTTGTGAAAATTCAAAGAGTTTTCCTTTGGGCCGGTTTGTCTAAACATAGTAAAACGTGTTGGGTCAAGTGGGATATGATTTGCCGTCCTAAGAAGGAAGGTGGGTTGGGGGTGCGGAATCTCCGGTTGGTGAATATAAGCCTCCTTTCAAAGTGGATATGGAAACTTCTAGTTCGTAATGAGGAATTATGGAAAGATGTGGTGGTAGCAAAATATGGTGTGGATGTCGTTGGAAATAAAAACCTTGGTGTCTTGGATGTCTCTAGAGTGGGTTCGATGTGGTGGAAAGATATTTGCCTTCTTGATCGCGATTCTAATTGGTTCATTAATGCCATTGGTAAAAAGATTGGCGATGGAAATTCTACCTCCTTTTGGAATGAGGTTTGGGTTGGTAATCAATCCCTAAGGCAAAGGTTCCCTAGGTTATTTGGTATTTCATTACAAAAAGATGAGGTTATAGGAAGGTTAGGAAGGTTGGTTGAGGGGAGATGGATGTGGGAATTACAATGGCGTCGAAATTTGTTTGTTTGGGAAGAAGAACAATTTGTTGAGTTCTTTGATTTAATCACACCTTTCTCTCCATTGGCGCATCAAGATAGGTGGTTGTGGTTGGGTGAGGGGTTGAAAGGCTTTTGTGTCAATTCGGCCTATTCGTTATTAGTGCGCGAATTTGCCCCTCATGTGGTTATGGATTCGGTGTATGATTATGTGTTTAAACACCTTTGGAAGTGTGGAGCACCCTCCAAGGTGTGCGGTGTGCGCCTTCTCTTGGCAATTGTTATTGGATAGAATCCAAACTAAAGACAACTTGGTAAAGAGAAGAATTTTAGAAGGTCAAAATGGTGCTTGTGCTTTGTGTGGGGAGGCTTTGGAAAGTGCGACTCATCTTTTTCTCCATTGTAAGTTTGGTGCTAAGTTGTGGTATGACATAACGAGGTGGCTTGGTTTTATTATTGTTCTTCCTCATGATGTGGTGACTTCTTTGGCTACTTTGGTCTCTTGTGCCAAAAATAAAAAGGAGAGGGTTGGGTTGTGCTTGATTTGGAATGCGTATATGTGGATTGTTTCGCGTGTTAGAAACGATTGCATATTTAATAATGGTACAATTATCGGTGTGGACTTGTTCGATCAAATTCAAACTCTCTCGTGGAGATGGTTTATTGATAGGGTGGCTAAAGGGCCTTGCATGCTATATGAGTGGAAGTGGAGTCCCTTGGATTGCATGGAGAGGTAGTAGTTTTGTTGTTTTGGCCTTTATTTTTGTGTTATTTTATGTAGCTGCAGCCGTGTGTGGCTAGCTTTTTGTTGCGCCCAACTTTCTTTGTTGGCTGTTTGCACAGCTTTGTAACTTTGATTTTATTCCCTTCTTTATCATGCCTTATGATTGGAAGTGTGGATTAATAAAGGTTTCTCTCTTTGCTGCTCAAAAAAAAAAAAAAAAATCAACTAACTATTGGTTTTGCCAAATATTTTCATAGCAATGATTAAAAATGAAATTGGAGAAATAAGTATTTAATCCCATCCCGTGAGTTTAACTCAATTAGTTGGACATTACATTATAAATGCAAGGGATCAGAATTCGAACCATGATCATTCACTTATCCCTTATCGGTTAAATTTTTGGTTATTAGGTTAATCGACAAAAAAAATAAAAAATATATTTAACCCTTTTAGAATTAGGCAAATGCTAAAGAGTGCACCGGCCCCGGTGCACTCTTTAAGTCCTTTAAATAGTAAGTTTGCATAGAATTTTGATAAGAATTTATAAAGTCAACGCATTGGAAATTGTGCTGTGTAACTTTTTGATTAAAAAACTTCTTTAAATAGCATGCTTAAAAAGTGCACCGGGTGCACTCGTTAGCAAGAC
Source organism: Trifolium fragiferum (assembly GCA_954870985.1). Classification (NCBI taxonomy): domain Eukaryota; kingdom Viridiplantae; phylum Streptophyta; class Magnoliopsida; order Fabales; family Fabaceae; genus Trifolium; species Trifolium fragiferum. Next base: position 21,263,568 of record OX940792.1, read on the forward strand.
CCTTAGAATTAAGGGATAACCCAAAACCTTCATTCTTCTCACCGCCAAAATCGTTCCCGATTCTTTGCGCGCACCAGGTTCTTCTTTCTTTTCTCTCTTCTTCTTATTCTGCTTCTGCGTTTCTGGTTCTCATATTTGTGGGTTGATAATGATATATATAGATATTTTTTTTTTAAATACCATCATCGTATTGACATAAACATCTAACATTTGACTAAGAAAAAAAAATTGAACATTTATGTACTGTTTTGTTGTTTATCATGATAGTTTAGGGACTAAATCAACCACTAATGGTCATTTTACTGAAGAGTTAACTAAGGGACTAAATAGTTAGATGGAGGAATAGTTTAGGGTTTTGTTTTTTAGCTGATTTTAATAGTTCAGAGACTAAATATGTAGAGATAGTGATAGTTTATGGACTAAATTGATCGTTTATTCCAAATAAAATTTATTGGTTTTAATGTTTTTTTTGTTGTTTTGAAAAAATAGTGTGTTAATTCAACAGTAGAAGGAGTCCCGGAGCAACCTGTCTAGATGTCTAATATGCCGCCCGTGGATCCGATGGAAGAGCGGATTGCAAAATATAGGTCTATAAATAGGAAATTAGTCATAGATGAAAGATTGCGAGATCTTCCAGATATTTCAAACTATTCAATTTCAGACTACTCTTTTAAGCCTCCCCTTTTCGACTTTCCTGATGATTCATCATGGCTACATGAACCTGGATATGAACTACCTAGAATTGGAACTGCGGAGTTAGCCACTCTTGGAAGATCTGTTATACCTATGTTACACTCCGGCTTCTCTGAGAAGGCAATAGGAATCTTGTTTGTTCTTGCATATAATCTGCGTCGCCCTACAAAGGGTGCTATTGAATATGTTTTTCAAGATCATGAGCCAGGCCCAGGCCTAGGATCACTCGAAGATATGAATGTTTTTGATGATCTTTCAGATAATTTGCTGATAAAGGTTAGAGAGCCGTTTTATGTTGCTGCGACAACAGATCTGGATAGAGAGGCTATGTTTTACTCGTTTATTGCTGCATCAACCTTTAGAATGTTCACATAGCCTCCTGAGAACTATTTGAGAGCATTCACGCATATATGCAATATGTTTCCAAAATTTTATGGTGTATCATGTCCTGTGAGACTTCCAATTCCACATATAGATGCTTTGAAATGTTTAAGGGCAAATTTCTCTAATAACCCTAGATGCAAGGTCACGCTATATCGAATTTTATACCTGGGTGGAGAAGAAAATCTCCTTGAAATGAATAGATTCTTATATGATATACAGGGTTGCATATTGTAGGAATATTTTTGAACCTTTGTGTGGTGTTAAATTGTAAGGTAAGTGTACTTTTGTCCATATTAAATATAGAAGAGTATGAACGACAGATTAATGCTATGATCGAGATTATTGGACTTATACCAAGTCCCTTAGAGAAACACAAAAGAAAAATGTGGAGATATGGAAGACTATTTGATGATGCTTTTATGTCTCCTCTTCGAACCCGAAGTTGTCCGGTTTTGACATACACATTGGCTTCAGCATTGAAGAAAGTGTCAAATAAACCCAATGAGGGGTTTTTTAATATTGTTCAGCTTGAAGATGTTAGCGAGGAGAAAAGAAGGAAGCTTGATGTCGTGGCAGAAGAAATAATTAAGATGGTACGCCGTCACCCGCCACAATGTTAAGGGTTCTCAGAAACAATCCTTGCTCAATCTTGCCTATGTCTATTTAAGTTTTTAAGTCTTCTATGTATTTTGTTCTCATCATCAATTAATCGACACTAGATTTGAATTAATGATAGAATTATGTTATGATTAATGAGTTTTAACATTGGATATATCTATTACTTATCTACTAAATGTAATTAACCAATCACTTGAAATGGATTAATCCACTTGTACTGTTGTAAAACATATTAAAATAGCTGAAATGTACAACTGAAAACATTAGCTCTAGTTTAGTTTAGAGGACAGTGCAACATCATTTGTGTGCCCAGTATATCATTCTTGGATAAATCCAAAAAAACAGTTGGTTAAGTGTCAAATTCAGTGTTGTCTCTATCTAGAAGACTAAAAATCATAATGGCTGCCATATGGTTGAAATTCAGTTATGTTCATTCATTATTCCGAGGAAGGAAGAAGGATCCAGCTATGTTGGAGGCTTTATATGCTCCTTGAATGCAACATCTAATTCTCAATAAATATCATTTCACAATTTGTGATCTCTCTAATGAATAATCTTTTTCTTTTTTCACTTTTCACTTACCATGCAAACCATCATTATTGCTATGGCAGCCTAATGTAACATAAAGTAGCTGAGCTATCTAACAATGAAACATGTTAAATTGTAGACCATAAAAGAAACATGTTAAATTGTTCTTGAGGCTTCATTTTCCTCTGTGATTGTTCTTTTGTTTCCAGCAACCATTTAATAATGCCATGGACTAAGGGTGTAGTCCCTGATTGAAGATACAAAAGAAGTATGTAGTTCAATAGTTTGTTTTGTTGAATGAATTACTAGTTATCATCTTTCTTTGTCAGGCTAAGTACAAAGCAAGGTTAGTAGCAAAGGGTTTTCTTCATAAGCCCGGACTTGACTTTAATGAGGTTTTTGCACATGTGGCAAGGCTAGAGACAATTAGGCTAGTTGTTGCAATAGCTACCTATAAAAGATGGGCTATGCACCAACTTGATATGAAATCTGCCTTCTTGAATGGACCATTAGAAGAAGAGGTATACGTGAAGCAGCCACCAGGATTTGAGATTAAAGGTTAAGAGCAGAAAGTATACAAGCTGAATAAAGCCCTCTATGGTTTGAAACAAGCTCCAAGAGTTTGGAATAAGAGAATTGATAGCTTCCTGTTAGATTTGAGGTTCACTAGATGCACATCAGAACATGGAGTATATGTGAAAAGCTCAAATCATGAAGAAATCATAATACTATGTTTGTATGTTGACAATTTGTTGATCATAGGATCAAACAAAGCTATGCTAGAGAGGTTCAAAACAGACATAATGAATGAGTTTGAGATGACTGATTTGGGAGAGCTATCATATTTCCTTGGCATGGAGTTCATGAAAACTGATAGAGGTTATTTCTTGCATCAGAAGAAATATGTAATTGACATCTTGAAGAGGTTTCACATGAGCAATTGCAATCCAGCAATTACTCCTATGAAAACTGGTGTGAAGCTGAGCAAGAACACTGATGATGAGTTGGTTGATTCAACACTATACATGCAGATTATAGGATTATTGAGGTACTTGTGCAACACTAGAATTGACTTATGTCATAGTGTTGGTCTGCTGAGCAGATTTATGGATCAACCAAGGATGAATCACTTGACTGCTGCAAAGAGGGTCCTTATTAGATATGTGAAAGGAACCATTGATCATGGCATCTTGATTCCAAACCAAAGGAACAGTAGCAAGAAGCTAGTAGCTTATGGTTACTCAGATTCAGATTTGGGGGAGATCAAGATGACACGAAAAGTATTGTAGGGTATCTGTTCATGATAGGCAATGCACCAATCTCATGGTGTTCTAAGAAGCAAGGGATAATGGCGCTGTCATCATGTGAAGCTGAGTATGTTGCAGCTTCATTTGCAGCTTGTCAAGTTAATTGGATTGAGATGTTGCTCACTGAATTGAAGGCAGTAGAGGCAACAAGGATGAAGCTACTTGTTGACAACAAGTCAGCAATTGATTTGGCTAACAACCCTGCTAGTCATGGAAGAAGCAAACACATTGAGAGGAGGTTTCACTTTTTGAGAGATCAAGTGAACAAAGATAAGCTTGAGTTGGAATATTGCAACACTGAGATCCAACTTGAAGATATTCTAACCAAACCTATGGCTAAAGCAAGTTTTGACACTCTGAAGAAGCTCATAGGAATGAATGCTTTGGAAAACATGCCTTAGGAAGTGTATTGAATTGATAAGTCATGTTTTCTGCATAGCTCGCCCAAGCGAGGAGAAGCTTGCCTAGCGAAAAGTACGGGCTGCAGAAACACAGTCTGCTGAGACTAGCTGGCATTGTTTGTGCACCAAGCAATGGCTTGTTAGGCTTGGATTTAGATGTTAGTTGGTTAGTTTTGGCAGTTAGGGATATTTTGTTTAGTCTTAGGTAGTTAGTTATATTTGCTTGGTTGTTAAGCAAACCTCCATTGTATATAACTAACTTTTGTCCCTTATGGATGAATGCAATTATCTGTTTCCCTAATTCACTTCTCATTCTCCCATTCTAATCTCTCCCAAATTTTCACATTGTTTCAACATTACTTCTTGTCTCCACCATTTCTTTTTAACCCAACATCATTATTTTATCCTTATTTCTGCACATATGGTCTAATAAAATATATGGATCCCCTTTATGATTTTATTGGTTATATATTTGAAAAAGAAAGAAAATATTCAATTTGGTTATAGATTTGTAAAAGAAAAAGAAAATATTCAATTTATGGTTTTGCCAAGTAAGTGTGTATGTTTTGCATAGTGTTTAATATCATAGGTGATATGACAACGACATTCTTATGAATTCACCGAAAACCATAGAATAATTAAGGTTTGCAACTTGCAATTGTTTCGAACTCTTTGACATAAAAAAAAGCATCAGCGGTAATGATAGCCTTTTAGTACTCAAGCATGAAAATGATGAGGATAAGAGGCGTGTTGACAGCGGGTTGCCATAGAAGAAGAAGTTTATTGATTGTGGGGTTTTAAAGGAAAGGCTTGGCAGTAGGGTTGGGAAGGAAGAAATTGTCAGAGCAGTTTTTGATAACAGGCTTAAGCTGAGTGGATTTCCAGTCAAGTGGTTTTTAAAAAGTGGCGACATGGACCGATGATAGAGATTGTGTTAGAGAGTTTATCGATAGCATAACATTCGCTTTTTGGTTTGTATATTGTATCAAAACATTCATTCAATGTGCAACGAGATATCCAACTAAAGTCATAGATGATTACTTGCAATTGTACTATCAGGTATATATCCTATATTGTGTAGTCTTGTTGATGGACAACCGCTAGTTTCAGTGTATGCGCTACCTCTAAATAATTAAAATAACTATATTTTCAAGTTTTATCAATGACGTGTGAAAAAAAAGGGGTTGGAACATGCGACGTGAACTTTTATAACAACAATTACGACTAAAATTGAAAATGGAAAATTTAGAGGAGCAAATTTCAAAGAATTTTTTTATACATATTAAAAATTAAAGTTGATATATTTAGATGATCAACAATATATTTAATCCTAATAAATATTACAATGATCATCTAATGATCTAAGGACTAAATATAAACTTAGAATCCAGTTAACTAAGGTCAAAAGAACTTTAAGAGATATTGTGGTTTTTCTATTAGCAAAATAAAAGATATTGTATTTTTTATGAGATATTTTGTCAAAATTAAATTTATGAATTTTAAGTATCACTTAAAAAGTATTTTAAAAAATAGTTTATGGTGAAAGAATCCAAGGATTTAATCAACTAAATAAGTTCCAAAGAATTTTATAAGATATTGTGTGTGTGTGTTTTTTATTAACCAAATAGAAGATATTGTGTTTGTTTAGGGCCTGTTTGATGCTCAAGATAGATAGAAATAAGATAAGATAAAAAAAAAATTGGATAGGATAATGACATGATAGAATTACAATTGGGTTTGAGTTTTTCCATCCAAATCTAAACCCGCAACAAAACAATAATAAAAGTACAATTAAATTACAATAATTTTTTTTAAAAAGGAAAAATATATTAACGAGTGAATTAAGCACAATGATACACTAATAGAACCTCCAATTAAATTAGAGAAAAACATAAATAAATAAAATTAGAGAACAAACAAAATTAGGTAATTAACTATATATAAGCGGGTGCGTGTACGAGTTTCGGGTGTGAGTTTGAGTGATCCCAAACCCGCACCTGAAATATCGGGTGGCACCTGAACCCAATTAACTCGGGTTTCGCCCGTTGACTCGGGTGCGGGCCCACGAGTTTGGGCTTGTTTGCCCCTACATTTTTTACAATATTCCATTTTTACCCTTTATTATATTAGTTTTGAATTTTTTTATACTTTATTTTATTTTATTTTTTTATGATCTCTACACATCTTCCACTACATGTAGCAGGTTTAAACTATTTCGATTTTATACATTTTCTCCGATGATTGAATCCTCTAATAATCGTTCCTAGTAAATTAAAAAATTTATACTAGAACAGTTTAAAATTCATACCAAGTATGAATATTCATACCTACACACTTGTGTATAACTGTGTAGGTATGAAAATTCATACCTACACACTTATAAAAAAGTGTGTAGGTATGCATATTCATACATACACACTTATAAAAAAGTGTGTTGGTATGAATATTCATACCATCACACTTTACACACAAGTGTGTAGGTATGAATATTTATACCTACACATTTATACAAAAATATGTTGGTATGAATATCAAACTGTTTTAGTATAATATTTTTAATTTTTTTTATTATGAACGATTATCAGAGGATTCAACTATCGTATAAAATGTACAAAACCTAAATAGTTTAAGCCTACTACAACACTGTAGTGGAGGAGGTGTGTAGAGATCATGAAAAAGTTGAATAAAATAAAGTTAAAAAAGTAAAGAGTAAAATTGGAATATCATAAAAAATGTAGGGGTAAAGCGATAATTGTAGGGGTAGCGAAAAAGATTTTCCCCTACTTGACTTTCTCAATTTTGCATTTTAAGCCACTTTGTATATTTGTATTTTTTCCACAAAAGCTTTCAAGAGTCAATGGTCGTCGTTAGCTTTTATTTTTAAAGAAAGTATTAAAAAATTTCAGATACACTCACGTTTTATATAAATTTATTTATAAATATGGCTAAAAGAAAATACGTGAATTAAAAATAGAAATAAACATTTTCTTTGACTTGACTTTTTTAATTTTCCATTTTAAATCAGTTTTTATATTTGTATTTTTTCCACAAAGATTGAAAGAGTCAATGGTCGTTGTTAGCTTTTATTTTTAAAGAAAGTATCAAAAAATTCCATATACACACATATTTTATATGAATTTATATATAAATATGGCTGAAAGAAAATATGTGGATTAAAAATATTGTCATATGTTTCGTTGAATTTAAATATAAATTCACATATCCACTTGTGTATTCAAACACAAACAACGAATAGAGAAATAAACGTTTTAATGGATGTCCTTTGAGTTAGTGTTACTTTGAAAGTTTAATGAAAAATTAGGTCTTTTTACAAGTTACTTTAGAGCTTTGAGAAGAGTGATTTTCATGTTTTTCTCCATTTTTTTAGTTGTTTTCCAACATACGTATTGATTGTATCTGAAAGGACTGACATTTTTGTGCAATTCACCATGGAGCTGATATTCAATTTTCTTGGACAATGTAAGTTATTTGAATCCTATTAGATTTTTAATGAAATTGGATGGATGCCCATATTTTTAATCAAATCTTTATGTTTTCTTCAATGAATTGTTTGCTTGCTTTAAAAAAAAAATTGTTTTTTAAGGTCTTATGATTGTACTTCATTTAAATGTTTTGTCCATAAGGAATCATCAGAAGTCATGAGCCTTATTATTTCACGCATAGCACTATTAGTAGTCCTTAAGAACAGTTCTTGCTATAATTTTTCGTACCACCTACTAGGTTGAGGTTTTCATTATTCACTGAATTTCTATGCTATGAATCGTCAGTTTCATCAACTTACTGATATCATACTCTTCATTAACCACACATGTTTCTTTTATTTTTAGGTTTTGGTGTAGTCTTAACTTGTGACTCAAGTGGACACATGTGTAAATATGTTTATAAATGAATAAACCACACACATATATAAATGAAAATTATTTAATGGCTCATTTTTTTTTTTTTTATATGTGTGTGTTTTTATTCATTTGTAAATATATTCATATACGTGTTCACCTGAGTCACAAGCTCATACTCTACCCCAAAATTTGAAAATGAAATTAATTAAACTTGAAGAAACAAGTGTCGTTATTGAAAAGTGTGATAACAACAAACTTGATGAATCTAGTGATTCAGAGGATGAAAATTTATAGAAAAACCAAAACCTTGACCCATTAGGTGATAAGAATAATTAGAGCAAAAGAATAATCGTTCTTAAGGATTGCTAATAATGTTATGCGTGAGATTCTAAGACTCTTGACTATTGATGAACCTCTTATGGACAAATCAGCCTAATGAAATAGAATCCCAATCACAAAGACTTAATCCGCTAATTATTAAATTGATGACTGTTGTAACAAAATTTGTTTTGTTAATCTTTCTTGGAGTTTTGATTATAACAAAGTATTAAAAGATCAATTGAATATGTTAATATATGTTTAAGTGTGCAGGATTAGTAGATAAAATTTACACGTGCACGAAATATATTAAAGAGCATTATATCATCCAAGAAAAGCTGGAAGCTTAAAAATGGACTATGAAGATTGCATCAAGGTCTGAAGTTCAGACTGTGGAAGCATCAGATTTTGCCTCCATCAGGTTCTGGAAGATTAGAGTCTGGAAGCATCGGGCTTTGGAAGAGTCAGACTTCAGGGATCAGATTTTAAGGAGACAAGAAAGACTCTAAAAGGGTTGACTTGTAAAAAGGATAAAGTCGGAGTGGTAGTTGTCTTGTCAGCAAGTGTGTCTATACTTTTCCTCAAATAGTATAGATAATATATTTACGGTCAAAAGCAAAGGAACAATTATTAGCCGTCTTGCAAAATAATTCGAATTTACTTTGCAGAAAAGCTCACCAACTCTCTGCAAGTTCCAATGTCTCCTACAAACTTCTCAACGGTAAGAAATCTTCAACGACTCTATTATAATTGCCTATATAAAGAAGAAATTAAGTTGAAGAAGAGATAAGACCTGTCAACCTTTGAACGTGCAAAAACTCTGTCAAATTCAAAAGCTGTTAAAACACTTAGAATTCTTTCAATCCTTGTATTCTTAGAAATCTTGAGTGTTCTTTGTAAGTCTTAAAATATGTGTTGTATTATGTGTTCAATATCATATTTCTTAAACTCTTTTAAATTAGAAGAAGTCTCTTGCTAGTTAGCTTGTACATTTATAATCAATAATGATTATAGTTAACTCCCTTGGAAGTACAAGGGGATTTGGCTACTTTCGTTTTTTTGTGAGAGGAACTAGTATATATCATTGTGTGTTTCTCTTCTCTCTATATGTTGTGTTTATTTTTATCCGCTGTTAAAACACTCTTTTCTTAAAACCATTTAAACACTTAAAGATTTGAAAAAGAAAAAGGCAACACAATTCAACGCCTTTCTTGTGTTTTTCTACCTTTAATTACAATCTCATTGACCTACTTTCAATGATTTCTTGAGATAGCGGATTAAACCTAATCCTTCCCTCAAGGATATCAACAACGTTGATTTGCAAGTGTTTGTGTTTACAAGATTGCTTCTCAAGAAGCAGATTACACACAATGAATTCTAGAGTATACACTTAGAAAAATATAGACAATTTTTAACACTAAGTGTTTACAGACTACTTTGTACAAAAAATAATTTTGAAATAATAAATATACTGAGTGTGAGTTCTTGTTGCATCGCGAGTGGTGTGTCTTCATCTAAATTCCTTGTGTCCTTTATATAGTTGACGAAGAATTGTACCGTTGGAATATGAGAATGAAAGCTTTCATAGCTTTAATTGTTGATCGCAACTTCTTTGGTTTACCATTGGTAGTACATTTCATATTGGTTTCGCCATGTTTGAACTTATAAAGAAACATATCATTATTTGGTGCTTCTTTGTACTAATTGTTTTAGATTTTCTTCCAACGTCTCTATTTAAATCTTTTACTTCGTATTTGTATTTAATTGAAATTTAATCAGATCTTCATCATGTAATCATAATTGAAATTTGATCAGATCTTCATCATGTCATCATTATGTAGAGATGTGTAGAGCTGCTACTCAGAGTATGTAGTTTAGAGCTAGTAATACATAGTCCATAGTCATTCTTCACCTAGTCCAGAGTTTAGAACCTTGTAATTCAGAGTTCAAAATCTTTTTTTTTCCCTTATTTTCTGCATACGTAATAAAATGATTAGTACTTAAAATTTCCATTTAAATATGATATATATATCTTATCATATTATTATGAGAGCATCTCCAATGATGATACCACTTTGGATATCACACACCACCAAAAATGGTCCCTATAATGACATATAATATTTATGCAACTCATACACATTTCGCTCCAATGGTGATACCACTATAGGTGTCATTCATTATTAACAAGTTGTCAATTCTATTTAATTTAATAAGATATCATATCATCAATTTTGATACCTCTATGCCACGTCATAGAACTCCAATAATAAAAAATAAGATACGAATCATTAATATATGAAACTCTCCTTAATACCTTTATTGAAAATGCTCTGATGTATGTATAAAAAAGTATGATATGCTAATAATAGTTATCATGTTTGTTATCACATATTAACCAAACACATGATATGATAACTATTATCATACTTCTATTCTAACATTCTTATTTTGTTTTATATCATACTATGTCACCATCATATCCTCTGCAACAAATGAATCCATAATAATTAATATATTGGTTACACAACTTTCAAAAAATATATTTCTACTATTAATTTCTTATCTAATGCTCCAAAAACATTTAATAATATAAACACTCCTATTTTAAGTAATGGACCTCTGAAAGTAAATTTTTTAATTGATTAATCAATGACAAACATTTGTCCTCCTAAAAAAAAATTGTCTTATATTAATGACATAATCCATTTATAGGTCTTTTAAGTTTTACGTTTGTATCATCCTTTAAGTTTTTAAAGTTTTTCTTTTTATTTACAATGAGCTGGGGATCAAATCCAAGACCTATAACATACTACCCAAACCCCTCACCACTAGACCAAACCTAGTGGCTTCCTTTAAGTTTTTTAAGTTGAAAATAAGTCTTAGTTTTATATTTGTATCAAATAAATCTTTAAGTTTTTTAAATTACAAATAGATTATTTAAGTTTTACTTTTGTATTAGATAGGTCCTTAAAAAATAGAACCTAAATGTTATAAATTACAAATTTAAAAGGCCTATATTATAAATACGTAAAATTTAAAAGACTTATTTGTCACTTAAAAGCTTAAAGAACCTATCTGTATCTAATACAAATGTAAAACTTAAATGATCCATTTGTAACTTAAAAAACTTAAATGACCTATCTGATACAAACATAAAACTTAAATGACCTATCCATAATCTTTACAAAAAGGAAACGAGATTTTTCTACTGTAGATTTGTATTAGGATGTCCATGTAGGATTGCTTTGGCTAATTTTTAGTTTTGTTTTCTTAAATTAATGAGGTATAAAAGTGGTTGGTGGTTTTTTTGTCTTATTCGCATGCCATTAAAGATGGTGGAATCATAAAAGTCTACTGTTAATTGCATGCTTGGCCCAAGATCTGATCAGTACAAGTTGATGTCAACCTAAACCTGGGGTGTAAATAGTATAAAATTGCATTATTATTATTTTTTTTATTTTTTTTTTGTTTCCTTCCTTCTTAAATACAAACCAATTTCTTTCTTTTTGGGTGAATGATAGGACAAATTCAAACCTAGAGTTTAAGTCACTTAATTTTTAAAATACATACAAAAATAAATATATCTTCATAATTTATGTAAATGGATATTCATAAGGGAGGATAATATAATATTTATGTTTGCTTTATTGAATAAATATAATATTCATGTCCGCTCCATATGCGTGCGGATATCCGCTATGCATGTGATCCACAAATATTGAGATACCCATATTCATAGATATCCATGTATGACATTCTTTTTAAGACATGTAAAAAAATATTAACAAATGATATTTATACATATTTTTTAATTGAATTTTTATCGAATATAAATTTGTCAAATGAGTTTTCGTGTTATTAATGAGTTTTTTTATATCTTATTACCTAAACCTTTGTTTCATCCTTTATAGAATAAAAAAATATTACTTATGAAAATTTTCATAGTTTTATTTTAATTCATTTTCTAATGTATAGATTAAAAAAAAATGCAAGAAAAAAAAAAGCGTTTGTGAGCACGGGTAAAAAAAACTAGTTTCTATTCAAATAAGATATTCATATAATAAAATTTAGAAATGATACCATAACATTAAAATGTTTATAATATTCTTCACAAAAAATGTTTATAATATTCATTTTATAAGTATTTAGTGTTGATTTAAATCCTTTTTTTAATTCTATAATTAGAATGTACTTCCACAAAAAACCCACCTTCACTTCGCGTGTTAACATTAACATAAAAAACACACGAATGTTTAGTTGGGGAACAGAATTTAACGTGAAGATGAATGCATAAGAAAGGACCAAGAAGAACTCACCCTTCACATTATTTTTGCCTTATCTTTCAAAAACCCCAAAACTCAAAAAACAAAAAACACAACAAACAATTTAATAATCTGAGAGCGAAACGTGAAAAAACAATAAACGCAGAATATTATGTGAGCCACAAAAGCCCAACAACACTTTAAAACACTCTCACTCAAAACGACACCGTTTTACACACTCCAAAAACCAAACACCATCTTTTCTCTTCTCCCTCCATTCATTATCAACAAGCTAAGTAGTAATGATAACAAAACAACCATAAAGCTCTTCTTATTTATTATTATTTCCATTTTTTAAAATTCAAAAATTAAATATTATTCCTTTTATATATTCGGTTTTCGCTTTCTCTCGTTTCAAAATTTGAAAGAGAGAAAAACGAAATCTGAGACCAATGGCGGAGCAACGAAACCGTTGGAGCTGGGACGTTACCGGTTTTGAACCATGGAAGTCATCCTCGCCGCAGAAACCGCCGTCGCCGTCAGAGCATGACGATCGGAAACCTAATGCGCCGTTAGTAAGGAGATACTCTATTTCGACTTCATCGGTTCTTCCGCAGCATAAAATCACTACAGCTTCTAAGCTTCAACGGTTAAAGGATAAAGTTAAGGTAATGCGTTGTTTTTATCTTCAATTGTAGCTTCTTCTTCTTCATTTTCTGAATTTCTGAATTCGGCAAGTGTTTCAGTGAATTTTTTGCTTTTGTTTGCAACGACGACGTTTTAGCTCTTGTTTCTGTAGTTACTTTGTTGTTTAAGGTGTGAATTTGAGAGAGTAAAGGTGTTAGGTGAGGTACTGTTGTTTGCAAGATGAGTTTGAAATGCACTATGCTATGCGGTCTGGAACTGAATTAAGTTTCTTACAGTGTTAATTACTTAATTTGTTATAAGATCTTCTCGTTTGATATGTCTGTGTTGACCTGTGTGTTTGAGTGAAAGAAGATTCGCGTCGGCACAAACTCATTACACTTGAACAAAACACTCCAATTTCTTTGTGTGAACTTCAGTCAATTAGCTGGGATGTTTATTTTGATGAAACATAAACACGGACATCGGACTTGATACTGGCATGCGGATACTAGTAATAACTTAAGAAAATAGAAGAGATTGAATATAATTGCGTGTGTGGTGTGGGCATCGGTGTCTGATATTAATACATGTCGGACACCAGAAACGCTTTTAATCTGAAGTGTCGATGCTATATTGACTCTATAATGACTTGTAATGATTCAGTTCTTTGTTATTCTGTAATGAAAGAGGATGAATTGGGAGTTTTTTTTGCAGTTTGAGGTGCGGATATTTTGAACTAAGGACTATATTATGACTTGTAATGATTTCTTTCTTGGTAATTTTGTAATGAAGTGGATAGAGTGGGAATTTTCTTGTGGTTTGAGGTGCGGATGTTTTGAACTACGGACTATATTATGACTTGTAATACTTTCGTTCTTGGTCATTCCGTAATAAAGAGGATAGGTTGGGAGTTTTCTTGCAGTTTGAGGTGTTAATATTTTGAGCTAAGGACTAGGATGTGTTGGAGGAGGCTTTCTAGACTAATATAACAGGAGCAAGAAGAATTCAGTGTAGGAGAATTTAAGATCAAACCAAGAGCTAAATTGGAGACTACGAAAATGTGATAGTACATATATGCAAAATGAATGAATTGTTGTTGTATAAAAACAGGTTCTTCTACCTTTAGTAAAAAAAAAAAAACAGGTTCTACCAAATACGCCCATTTGAAAAATAAATAGCTAGAGTAGTCTACTTTCATCTGTTTACCATAGATGGCATCTAACAAGTATAAGCTAAATGACATGATTCTTAATGTAATCAAATAATTGTAATATTACTTGTAGATATAAATTCTCTTATTGAAAATCTTGTTTTTGAATTTTAGGAATGTATTGCGTAACTTTTTTATGTTGTATTTTTGCTGATTTGTTTTGTTTCGTTTAATTATGTGTTAACAATTACATAGAATATTTTGCACAGCTTGCTAGAGACGACTATTTGCAGTTGAAACAAGAAGCAAGTGAGCTTCAAGAATATTCAAATGCAAAACTTGATAGAGTTACACGATATCTTGGTGTTCTTGCTGAGAAAACCCGCAAGTTGGGTAAGAAACCAATTCATATCGACTCTTACCTCGTGGTAGATTAGTAGTGGGTTTTGAAATTTGACATTTTCATATAAATTATTTTTATTGATTAGATTAATTACTTTCAGTGACAACATGAGACTTATTCTTTAAACTCTGTGTAATTTGTGTGACCACAATAAATGTGGTAGGTTTAGAATTTAGTTTCTTGAAGTACATGAATTATTATTATTATTTTGGTACCAAAAAGTTTAGGGTGGAAGATATCGGCATTGTAATTGAATCTGTTGTGTGTGTGTAGTTACTGTACTGTTGGTTTTCTCTTTCTGTCATTAAATTTTGTATTTTTGGCCTACTGTGACTTTCAGATCAAGTTGCCCTTGAAAATGAAGCAAGAATATCACCACTGATCAATGAGAAAAAGAGATTGTTCAATGATTTATTGACATCTAAAGGTAATTGCTTTGTATAAATTTTCATTTAGTATAGGGCAGTTTCTTTCTTCATATCCACTTTGTTTTATCGTCACCCAAAAATACACTTTTTATACATAGTTTTATTTGGAGCGACTGTAACTGAAGCTATTTAAATACTCAACTTTCCGATTATTAAAGCTTTTTTTAGCTTTGTGAGCAGAAAACATCTGTCTAGTCATTAATATCTTTTGCAGGAAGCATACGCATATTCTGTCGGACAAGGCCGTTATTTGAAGATGAAGGTCCTTCGGTTGTTGATTTTCCAGATGATCACACCATTCGTGTAAATACTGGTGATGATACCTTCGCTAACCCCAAAAAAGATTATGAATTTGATAAAGTTTATGGTCCTCATGTTGGACAAGGTAAAAGGATTCTATTCTATGTATATTACTATATTATTCTCCTTTTTGAGTTGAAAAGTAATCTTCAATATACAGCTTACTTATACCCTTTATGCTCTATTTGCAGCTGAGTTATTCAGTGATGTTCAACCACTGGTGCAGTCAGCTTTGGATGGATATAATGTTTCCATATTTGCCTATGGTCAAACCCATTCCGGAAAAACACACACTATGGTTATTCTTTATATTTTTGCTGTGTGTGTGTGTGTGCTCATGTGCAGATTACTTTCCCTTAATAAATTTTTTGGATGAGGGTCTTAAATTCTGTATTGTGTAAAATTTGAAATGGCTGCCCAATTGTCGAAATATTTTTATTTGTAATTTCTTTTTACATTTAATAATGTTTGGTCTGATCAATTGCTTCTTTGATGTTCATTCATTATACACAGGAAGGATCGAGCTATGATCGGGGTTTATATGCTCGGTGTTTTGAGGAGTTGTTTGATTTAGCCAACTTGGATACAACCTCCACTTCTCAATATAACTTTTGTGTTACAGTTTGTGAACTGTATAATGAACAGGTTTCTTTCAGTTACCATACACATCATTTTTGTCATGTCTCTGGTTTGCATCCAGGTTTTTAGTTCACTTGTGGTTATTAATTTTTCATGCAAACTCCTTTTATGTGCTTTCAGACTAGGGATCTACTTTTGGAGTCAGGGAAAAACATGCCAAAACTCTGTTTTGGATTGGCTGAATGTTCCGTAGAACTGGTTCAGGAAAAAGTCAATAACCCTTTGGAATTCTCTACAGTTTTAAAAACGGCTTTTCAGAAACGGGGAAATGATTTATTAAAGATCAACGTATCTCATTTGTATGGTCTAAATTCTCTGCCCACATCATGTGTGGCCATGGTTATATCGTACCATGGCTTTATTTATTATGTTTTTAAGTTGCATGATAAACTTATATTGATAGCATACTTTTACAATTGGAACTGGTATGATCAATCAAATGCACAGCTGAGTATTTATTTGTAGGATGTAAGTACAATGCTAAAGTTTTTTCTCTTTATTTTCGTTTATACTTTTTGTAACTCAACAATAGGGAAGAAGAAAATATTAAAGACAGAATCTTAAAAGGTTAATATTTTCTTGTACCATATCACTCTGATATTCTATCAGAAAAATAATTGTATAAGATTTTGATAGATTTTACAATTTTGATAATTGTGTGCATGTGTAGCTGGATTTCTAATGAGGGATATACACTCATTTAGCTCTCTGTATTTCATGTTTTGCTTTGTCAGGATTGTCACAATACACATATTTTATAACAATTCGGTCACTGGTGAGAACTCATATAGCAAACTTTATCTGGTTGACTTGGCTGGAAGCGAAGGTTCAATAGCAGAAGACGAAAGTGGTGAGCGTGTCACAGATTTGCTGCATGTTATGAAGTCACTTTCGGCGTATGTAATTTTGTTGCACTTTCCCCCTTCATTATCAAAATCACACACACACACACACACACACACACACACACACACACACACACACACACACATTTCTGTCTTAATATTTATTGAAATTTTGGGCAATTTCTGTATGTCAAATTTCATTGTCTAACTCATTGTGGCATTTTTGAAATGTCTTTGCAGGTTGGGAGACGTTTTGTTTTCTTTAACATCGAAGAAGGATATTGTTCCTTATGAAAATTCAATGCTGACAAAACTTCTAGCAGATTCACTTGGTATTGATATTTTCTTCTTATTTATATTTATGAACTTGTTTCAGCATCTATTTGGTGTTTGAGTTATCAGATGGTGATGTATTAGTAGCAGAATTTGCCTGTCTATTATGATGCTAATTAGGTGATAGTTAATCCTGGTTAATTAGTCGGTTAGGAATTAGTTAAGGCGGTAAGTGGGTAATGAAGTATATAAATAAGAGGCAAGGGTTAGAGGGCGATCAACTAGTCAGTTTTAAATAGCCGCATCCTTTGGGAATTTGGGAGGTAGCCAGAGCCTCAATTATCTGCTCTTTTGTTATGCATTTGTGGGAATTCTTCCGTATTTTCTCTAAAACAATACTGGATTCTATCAATTGGTGTTAGTGCTCCGATCTTGAAGCTGTTCCTGTGCCTGTGGGGTGCCAAAGGTGAATTCAGAAGCTGCACAGTACTCAATAAGAGAGCTAACAGGAACCTGTGGCATGGGCAAGAACTGTTAAAGAATTCAGAGAAACACCTAAAAAAGAGGCCAAGCAATTCAAATCAAAAGCGGGGGTGGAGGCGGTAAACAATCTGGAATTGAAAGGTCAAGTTGGCAACAACAAACCAGAAATGCCAATGTCAGAAGATGGGAGCAAAGTTGTCCTTCAGGTATAAGAGAAGCCCACAAAATTTCAAATGAAGAACAAATGTCGGAAGATTGGGTGCACAAAATTGGGAAAGAAAATCAAACGAAGAACAAAATCGGGGTCAAAGGAGTTCATTAACCCTCAACAAAGGAGGAACAAAGAGAAAATAAAGTAAGAGCAGTAGATAGAGGAACACACGGTGCTGTTATGACTATTCCTACGAAGGTAGAAAAGAGACAGGGGATCGAAAACCACTTTGAACTTATCTAGCTCCAATGGTTGCTTTTATCTAGCTCCAATAGTTGCTTAATGAAATAAGTTACCTTGCATTTCTTCTCAAGTTCAGTGTTCTATGAAAGGATGCAACACATTGAGATATATTGCTATTTCATTAAGGATAAGACCATGAGACTCTTAGGGAGAGCTTATGAAAACAACTTATGACATGTCCATGAGCTGTTTTCAGTTTATTTTCATAAACTCTTTAAGATAGCTTATGAAAATAACTAATAACTTGTAGAATGAAAACAATTTGACTTTATTTTATCTTTTGTTATAAAAATAGCTTATACATAAGCAGTTAAGCGCTTAGTTAAGCTGTTTATCCGAAGATGGCTCATATCCCAGGACATTACCACTAATTTTTGTCTTCTGAAATGACCAATTGACGGAGATTTTCAGTCTTCACTAAGTCATTGAGAGTTCCTCAAATCTGTTTTCAAGAAATAATGCCACGATGGGTAATTTTGGACTGATTCTGTGCTATCACGTACTTATGGAAGTTGTGGTCACCGTAAATCCTTGCATTTATGATTCTGGTCTGTAATTTAGACACATGGGTTCCATCACCTGTCGCATTTCTTTTCCTTCTCAACACAAACTGATAAATACAATTGCTTATATATACTCTATTTGCATATATTTTTCAAGTGTCTTTTTTGATGTGTAGGTGGGAGTTCAAAAACTCTGACAATTGTGAATGTCTGTCCAAGTGTTTCAAATTTATCAGAAACATTGATGTCTCTCAATTTCTCTGCTAGAGCTCGAAATTCTGTCTTAAGTCTTGGAAACCGAGATACTATAAAGAAATGGAAAGATGTTGTAAGTTCCCATTCCCATTCCCATTTCTAATGTTAATGTTGTTTTATCCATCTGTATGACTTTTTTAATAGAGCATTTTGAAACCATAATAATAACAATTATTATTATTACTTCTGGTAAAATTGCATGTGGATACTGGATAAAATGATGCCTATTTTAAACCAGGACTCGATGATTATAACATCCATATTTATATTCTGCTTGTTTTTGTCATGGTTTTATAGGCCAACGATGCCCGTAAGGAGTTGTATGAGAAGGAAAAAGAAATTCACGATCTAAAGCAAGAGGATCTGGGACTCAAGCAAGCACTTAAAGATGCTAATGATCAGTGCGTTTTACTCTTCAATGAAGTGCAAAAGGCATGGAAAGTTTCCTCTGCATTGCAGACCGATTTAAAGGTTTGGCAATTTATGCAGTAACAGCTTATTTGTGGTTTGACAATTTTTTTCTTCAAAATATTGTTGCATGCTTGACTTGTGTTTATCCATTGAGTCATGCTATTTTCTTTTAATGCTGAAAATGTTAGAAGAACAAGATCTTTTTGTTAAGAAGTCCCACATTGGATATGAGATGACCTGAATAAGAGTTTATAAGTAAGAGGCAGTCCTCACCTCACAAGCCGGTTTTGTGAGGATGAGTTAGCCCCAAAATTTAATTCTAAGATGGTATCAGAGCCTCAAAAAGATCCATTTGACCACCCGCTATCGGCCACCCACCGTTTATATCTATGCACCAAGCCCAATAGTGCTGGGCGTGGGGGTGTGTGTTAAGAAGTCCCACATCGGATATGAGATGTCCTGAATAAGAGTTTATAAGTAAGAGGCATTCCTCACCTTACAAGTCAGTTTTGTGAGGATGAGTTAGACCCAAAACTTAATTCTAAGACTTTTGTACAACATTTTTTGAGAATATAGGTTCATAGTTAGTAATACTCCCTCTACCCCTTAATGTAAGACTGAAATTCTTCATTCATTAATGATTTCTTTACAAAAACGCCCTTATTTAATTTACTATTGCAAAAGGTGAATGTTCTCTCTCTCTCTCTCTCTCTCTCTCTCTCTCTCTCTCTCATATGATATCAACAGTTGTAGGGGTGAATATGTAAAAGTAACACATTTTTGACCAATTTATTACTACAACTACTTTTCTTATTATCCGTGAACTTTGTTGGAGGGTTTTATAATAAGGGATGGTGGTTGTAGTTAGTTATCTGACAGCAGTGTTGTTGTTCGATAAACCTGCTGGTGTAGGATAAGAAAGAACTTTGTTGGAGGGTTTTATATAGCTGTTGCTGTCTCATTTGTAACTGATTAGGTCATTTCTTTTGTCCTAATTATAAGAACAGGAACTAATTATCACGAGTATTAATAATTAGAATTTCTTTTATACCCTTATTTATGTTAGCTAAAAACCCACCTCTCCCTCATATAATTATTGCCTGAACAAGGTCAGGCATGGGCCATTCCAGGGGGTAATACCTTCCCGGCATGCACACACCTGTAGTATTCTTCACATATTTGATTAAACAAGAGGTCCAAGTCAGGTGCAGCACTTTGCGCGTCCAACAAAGTGAAAATTTAATGAGTATTCTTTCTTGATCCTAATGATTGTCTTTTGTTTCTTATGAAAAAGACGGAGGTGGTATTTGACTATTTTTATTCTTCTAATAATAACTTTTATCTGTATTCTCTTTTTTCCAATTCTGTCTATGAATTGATCTCAAAGATGAATGGCATGTGTACTTTGTTTACCTAAGAGACTTAGATGTTGTGTTGAAAAATGATCCCTAATATCTGCATACATTCATACTCTTCTATCAACGCTTTATTATTAGCTTTGAATGTATAGGCTTCAGGCTTGTCAGTGAGCTATGCTATTGCTTTTATCTCTTGCAGTCAGAGCATATTTTGCTTTCAGATAAGTATAAGATTGAGAAAGAAGAAAGTACTCAGCTTAGAAATCAAGTTGCTCAGCTATTACAGTTAGAACAAGATCAAAAGCTCCAGATACAACAGCAAGATTCAACCATCCAAAGTTTGCAGGTTGGTCCTCTCTAATGCTAGTTTACATGAAATGTTCATCATGAACTTAATGGTGTGCATAAGTCCAATTTCTTATTATTTTAATAACTACAGTTTCCTTACAGGATGTAAAAAATAGTCTAAATCAATTTTGTTCACTGGATGCTATATGATAGATTTTTATAATTATAATTGAACCCTAAATTCTTAACATTTTCTCCCAACGCTTCATTTTTCATAATTTTTGTTGCTCTTTCCTCCCTGCTGGAGTTTTGGTTTTCTATACAGTATGCATCCAATTCAATGCTACCTTTGCGGTTGCTTGTATTCCATTCTGCCATGCGATATATATCATCAAATTTATGCGTGAATGGCCTTCCTAGCAAAACGCTGTAGGAGCACCACTTATGCCACAGTTTGGGTCTCTTCACTGTACACATTTATTCATTGAAGAGTTTGAACACTATCCGTCACGCCCTTTTTTGAATCATCTGGTTTATAATGCAAACAAATTGAGTTAAACTTTACTCCTAGATGTAATTATGTATGTGATCATCATTGTTCATGTTTGTCGACCGATTTATTTATGTAGCCTTCTCTGCTTTTCGTCTCTGAACCAGGTTAAAATCAGAACCCTTGAAACTGAGCTCAGTGAAGCACTTGGATCCAACAAAAGTAGTTCAACAATTGTTTCAGAGCCAGAGTCTGCAGCTCTGTCTGATTCCAGAACAACTGGAGATGGCACTGTGGTGGCCAAAAAATTTGAAGAAGAAATCAAGAAACGTGATGCTCTGATTGAGGTCTGCTATGCTTTACAGTTGTGTCTGATAGTAGTAGTCTACCAATTTTTTTTTCTATTAAATTATGGTTATTGTTTTTTACTTCTTTGATCCAACTTTTTATGTTTTTTGCTTATATGAGAATTTGTTTTTTATAAAAACATAATTCAGCACTCTGCGCATGACATCTTGTAGATGCTAAGTGATGTATATACAGATATAGGAACATAATTTAAGAACATCATCCTTGTGAATGAAAGAAACAATATAGATACATATCTTTTGAACAAAAATGAGTATAGATTTAGTGAATGCCTCATTGCCCTGGTGGCACGAGTAATATCTGGAACGAAACGGAACAAAATAAAGCTAAATCTGCAACCAAGAATTATAAGCTTAAAATTTTGGATTCTTTTGATGTTTTGGATTTAATTTGCCGTGTAATTTGTTAAATTTTTGTGAGGTGCTCAATTTTATGTTTGAATTTTCACAGAGGTTGCATGAAGAAAATGAGAAATTGTTTGATAGATTGACAGAGAAGAAAGCATCTGTGGCTGGGTCACCTATGGTAGGAAAGTTTCACTATATACCTGGTTAACTTGATGCAATGAAAGTTTAACTATATATATTGATAGTCACCCTCATGTGCTGTAAATATTTCTGGTTTGCTAAAGTTGGCACCTTCTTTTCAGCCATCAAGTCCATTATCTCGTGAATCAGTAAATATTCAGCCTCAGAATATGACAAGGTAGAATTTATTTCATTACCTGTATGATTTGCATTTGTCTTTTGTTTCCTGTATATAATTAATGGATGTATTCTGATTGGCTTGAATTAGGAATGGTACTAGCAACAACAAAGTAGCAAATTCTACTCATGCTCCTTCCTCACCTTTGACTGCTCCTGCTAAGAATGATGGAACAGTTGCTTTGGTTAAATCTGGCTCTGAAATAGTCAAGTCTACCCCTGCGGGTGACTATCTTACTACTGCCCTGAATGACTTTGACCCAGATCAATATGAAGGTCATGCTGCCATTTCTGACGGTGCAAACAAGCTTTTGATGCTGGTATGAACCATTGATCTATTATGGTTCAGTTTGCTGAAAATAGCTTTATTTGTAGATATGTTCTTTCCAGTTTTATAATAGTCTGAATCTTTAATGTGTCGGGCCCGAGCCTCGGGAAAATAATGAGATTAAGTTTTTGTGGGTATATAACCCAACTATCCTAAAAGCTTAAACCATTCGGTAAAACCATGTTTTCGAAACTGAACAAGACTGGCCTGTTTAACTTATTGAACTAGGAACCAAAAAGGTTTAACTCAAAAAACCCGTTGATCCCAAAACCAATAAAATCTGTTTGAATGTTGGTGGTAAAGAACAGTATGTACTGGGCATCAAAGAGAGGTTGTAGGTATAATTTTATCTGCAAAAGACACTTAAGTAAAGACACCAATTCATCGATGTTGATTGCGCTGGCTCTTAGTAAAATGCCTGCATGGCTGTACCAATTCCCATACTGACAGTTTTTTAATCTTCATCTCCAGCTAGACTTTTATGATTGTATTTAAAATTGGTGCAGGTTCTGGCTGCTGTCATCAAAGCTGGTGCCTCTAGAGAGCATGAGATACTTGCTGAAATCAGGGATGCTGTTTTCTCTTTTATTAGAAAAATGGAACCAAAGCGAGTAATGGACACCATGCTTGTTTCACGTGTTAGAATTCTGTATATAAGATCTTTACTTGCAAGGTCCCCAGAATTGCAATCAATTAAGGTAATGACAGGTAGAGAGGTTGTTGGATTTCTCTTCAAAAAATATGAAAAGGTTTTGACTGTGTATTTTGCAGTGTTTAATCCGGTATAGTGGCATACCTTATTTTAATTTGGCAACTCTTGCATTAATTTGGTAGGTCTTGCCCGTCGAGTGCTTTCTTGAGAAGGCTAATGCAGGCCGCAGTAGAAGTTCCAGCCGAGGGAATAGCCCCGGAAGGTCTCCTGTACAATATGTTGATGAGCAGATCCAGGGATTTAAAGTGAATTTAAAGCCAGAAAAGAAGTCCAAATTTTCATCTGTTGTGTTGAAGATTCGTGGGATTGATCAGGTAGCTGCTATTACCTATTAATCTATTATTGTTGTTGTTATTATTATTATAATTATTATAATAATAATTATTATTATTTATTATTATTATTATTATTATTATTATTATTATTATTATTATTATTATTATTATTATTATTATTATTATTATTATTATTATTATTATTATTATTATTATTATTATTATTATTATTATTATTATTATTATTATTATTATTATTATTATTATTATTATTATTATTATTATTATTATTATTATTATTATTATTATTATTATTATTATTATTATTATTATTATTATTATTATTATTATTATTATTATTATTATTATTATTATTATTATTATTATTATTATTATTATTATTATTATTATTATTATTATTATTATTATTATTATTATTATTATTATTATTATTATTATTATTATTATTATTATTATTATTATTATTATTATTATTATTATTATTATTATTATTATTATTATTATTATTATTATTATTATTATTATTATTATTATTATTATTATTATTATTATTATTATTATTATTATTATTATTATTATTATTATTATTATTATTATTATTATTATTATTATTATTATTATTATTATTATTATTATTATTATTATTATTATTATTATTATTATTATTATTATTATTATTATTATTATTATTATTATTATTATTATTATTATTATTATTATTATTATTATTATTATTATTATTATTATTATTATTATTATTATTATTATTATTATTATTATTATTATTATTATTATTATTATTATTATTATTATTATTATTATTATTATTATTATTATTATTATTATTATTATTATTATTATTATTATTATTATTATTATTATTATTATTATTATTATTATTATTATTATTATTATTATTATTATTATTATTATTATTATTATTATTATTATTATTATTATTATTATTATTATTATTATTATTATTATTATTATTATTATTATTATTATTATTATTATTATTATTATTATTATTATTATTATTATTATTATTATTATTATTATTATTATTATTATTATTATTATTATTATTATTATTATTATTATTATTATTATTATTATTATTATTATTATTATTATGCTTTTTCCGACTAACAGAAGTGCTCAGTTAAGGTGCCGTAGAAAACTATTGAGGAATTAAAGAGTAGTTCCTATATTTATTTTCAAACTCTGTATCTAGCTTTTTTTAATCATTTCTTGGTGTCCGTATCTTACATAATTATATTATCATCTTAATAATTAAAGAAAATTTCTTGCTAGCTTTTGGGACTTGGGTTGCATATTGTCTTATTTCTTTTGTCTAAAACCTACAAAATTCATTTCTCTTAGAACTTTTGTTGCATCTTGATTCTTCTTTTTACCTCATTTTCTTTACAATTTGAAATAAACTTCACAGGAAATCTGGAAGCAGCAGGTGACTGGTGGGAAGCTTAGAGAAATTACTGAGGAAGCCAAAAGTTTTGCAATAGGTAACAAGGCTCTTGCTGCACTCTTTGTACATACTCCAGCAGGCGAGCTGCAGCGCCAAATTAGATCGTGGCTTGCAGAGAGCTTTGACTTTCTATCTGTTTCTGGAAATGATGCATCTGGAGGGTCAACTGGTCAGTTGGAACTTCTTTCAACAGCAATTATGGACGGTTGGATGGCTGGACTTGGTGCTGCAATGCCTCCACACACGGATGCCCTTGGCCAGCTATTATTTGAATATTCAAAACGTGTATATACTTCTCAGCTACAGCACTTAAAGGTGCGCCTTGTGTTAGATCTGCATAGAATGACTATAAAGGCACATCTCAATTTCTTGATTACTAGAGGAAAATTTCAAAAACAAAAAAGTATGTGTTTCTGACATGTATCCGACACTGACGTATGCAGAAAGCATCTGATAATTATTTTATAGGTAGAGGCAATTCTCACCGTATAAGCTTTTTGTAGGGCTAAGTTAGACACAACTCCCAATTGTAAGATGGTATCAGAGCCCTCCTCAGGGTCTGTTGGGCCACCTGCTATTAGGTTTCCGCCATGGGGCCACCTACCATTTATATCTGCGCACCAAGCCCAATAGTGTTGGGCGTTAGGGGTGTGTTAAGAAGTCTCACATCAAATGTGAGATGGCCCCAACATGAGTTTATAAGTAGAGGCAATTCTTACCTTACAAGCCGGTTTTGTAGGGTTGAGTTAGGCCTAACAACCGATTGAATTGTAATTCTTTCTAAAAATATTCCACCATTACTTCTCAAATACATCTTCAATACTTCTTCTCAACTAAAAACACCGTTGCCATCTGGAGATGACACATCTTACCAACTATAGACACAAAATTCTATGTTTTTGTTGCAGATTCGTGTTGCTCATATTTTTTAAATAATTCTTGTAATTGTGTCGTGTTGTATGTATATGAGCTTCACAGCTTAGAAACCATGTTTATCACATTCATCATGCAATAACAACATTCTAAATCAACCGACTAATTGCTTGGTTTGACATCTTTTATATGAATGTACTTTTGAGTTCCCAAAGCTGCGTAGAATTTAACAACGTTGTTTTCTTTAAATTTTTGTATTCATCTCTTGTTGCCATCCATGACCAGTTACAATTGCATTATTATTTGTTTAATTGGGTGTATACCTTCGATAAAAAGAAAAAAGAATGAAATTTTTTTACAGTTATTCCTCTTAAACTTGAGCATTTTTTGATTTTATACTTCTTAAATAATGTCCAGCCGCGTTTCTGATTTATTTTTTTTTCAGGATATTGCTGGTACCTTGGCAACAGAAGAGGCTGAAGATGCAGCACAAGTATCCAAGTTGCGTTCAGCTCTAGAATCTGTTGATCATAAAAGAAGGAAGGTGCTTTGTTTTTTCAACTTTTTAATGGCTGTCTGTAATCCTTTTATATGAATTTACCTTTGCATATGTCTTGAGTTTCTGCACTGAGTTCAAACCTTTGTCTTTGCATTAATTACTAGATGAAGGTTGCCTGCCATTAAACAGGGAAGAAATTGGAAATTTTAGTTCTGAAAAATTGGGATAAAACCAATTACAGACCCAAATATCATAAAATATAGGAATGCATATTCAAGGAACCAAAAACCCATGTCAATTTTGGTTTCCTTCTCCTACATCCATGATTTCAAATTTTGCTATTGTAGCCACTGCAAATGTCATTGCCACACTGTTGAGTGCATATAGGCAATGTTACAACATGGATTTATTTTGAGCTTCTTCTCTAGTTCCCCTCTCAAATACCACTTCCTCCTGGTTGGAAGTCATATGGTTTCTTGGATAAATTTCTTATTATCATTGGTTTATATCAAGTCCTTCATTTTTTTACTATCAGATTCTGCAACAAATGAGAAGTGATGTAGCTTTATTGACATTGGAAAATGGGGGATCACCTATCTCAAATCCTTCTACTGCAGCTGAAGATGCACGATTAGCATCTCTCATTTCACTCGATGGAATATTAAAGCAGATCAAGGTTCTAATATTGTTTGTGCAAATCCATTTTTGAAAGTTTGTAAACTTATTGGATATATATCAATAATTTCTAGGTATTTATTTAAACAGGAGATAATAAGGCAATCTTCTGTGAACATCTTAAGCAAAAGTAAGAAAAGAGCATTGCTTACTACTCTTGATGAACTAAAAGAACAGATGCCTTCACTTCTTGAAATTGATCATCCATGTGCTCAGAGCCAAATTTCCGATGCTTGCAGCATGGTTGAGGTATGCAGTGTTAGCTCTACTGTATACTCTTTAAGTAAATCATGTCTTCCTCCTTTCATTGGTGTTTATGAGTTGGTAATACTCTTTTAAAGTATCATCACCATGATTTTGCTGAAATAAACCAACATTAGTTGTTTGCTCTAATTTTTGGGACTGGAGTTGAGTTTGTAAACTACTGGGGACTAAGCTGATGAAAAATAATTTTGATTGATTTCTTTTGTCATGCCTAAAACCCTCTATTGTTATGATGCAGTCAATTCCTGAAGAAGATGACCGCATTCAAGATCTATCTCATGGTCGCAAGCCATCGACAGATCTAGGCACCGGATCTGAAATTGACGTTGCACAGTGGAATGTACTCCAATTTAACACAGGCACTGCCACACCTTTTATAATAAAATGTGGAGCAAATTCAAATTCAGAACTAGTCATTAAAGCTGAAGCTAGAGTTCAAGAACCTAAAGGTGGTGAAATTGTGAGGGTTGCTCCTAGGCCCTCTGTTTTGGAAAACGTGAGCTTGGACGAAATGAAACAAATATTTTCTGAACTACCCGAGGCTCTAAGCTTGCTTGCCCTAGCAAGGACTGCAGATGGCACTCGAGCACGATATTCTAGATTATATAGAACCTTAGCTTCTAAGGTTCCATCTCTTAGAGATTTGGTCAATGAACTTGAAAAAGGGGGTGCACTAAAAGATGTGAGAACATGACCCTTGAAAGCTGAATGGTTGTTAACTAGCATGCCTGAAGTTTGCTACGCTAAACATTACCCTTTGGGGGGTCGGGTTTAGTTGTATTGCATCCCCGATCGGGTTTGCTTTATTCTTGCAGAGGCAAAATCTGTGTACAATGTAATCATTACCCAACGTTAATGTATTTAGTAGTAATTAGTTTGTTGTATTTTTCTGCAGTTTTGGCTTGTGCAGTTAATCAAAATAACTCGATTTATGTCCACGTTTGCCAAATTCAAACAGGTGAAACAAGCTGGAATTGCCACTAGAATTTATTATGTACCTTCCCATGCTAAACTGAACTGTTGTGAGTTAGAGAATTTTCTTTTTCTGAAGGTTTGTTGTATAGATAATGGTTATAAAATGACGAGTGGAGAAGCAAATTTGCCGTTTAAGCAAATTCAATTCTCAAAGTCAATATTTTTTTGCTGAGAGCCAAAGACCATGTGATAGGTTTCTTCATTTATAATTTTTTGTCTCCCTTTGAGTGTATTTAACACTAATTACCCAAAACTAAGTTACCACAACCTCATTCTCATCTTATATTCCATGGCAAAAGATCGAAGTTCTGTATTTAGCTTTCAAAAGTGTTGTTACATTCTCACCATTTCTTCTTTTTGCTCTATAATCTTATTCCTTTCTTGGACTCATTGTTGCAGCCAATGCTATCCACCTTTTCCTTACCAAACAACACTACAAAATCACAGTCAATTAATCAACCTCCTTTCATATCCTTTAGCATGGAACAATCTAATCTTTCCATCAAACCCACCTCCAAAATTCCTTAAGATTGCACTTTTTGTCAAGAAATGGCCACAAAGATCTCATGCAGGTGGACTTGAACGCCATGCTTTAACACTTCATCTTGCCCTTGCCAAAAGAGGCCATGAACTTCACATATTCACCACTTCAACAACCCCTTCTTTCTCAAACCATTCAATCATCGACAATTTACATTTTCACTTCTCTAAACCATCACCTGCTGGTTACCTTGACCAAGCCATAGTTTGGGAGCAATTTCAACTACAAAACTCAACCATTAGACCATTTGACATCGTTCACACCGAAAGTGTTGGCCTTAGGTACACACGATCTCGATATGTCACAAATTTGGCTGTCACATGGCATGGAATTGCATACGAGACTATACACTCCGACATCATTCAAGAACTTCTAAGACCTCCCCAAGAAGCACAAACAAATGCAATGAAAGAAAGAACAATAAAAGTTGTTGAAGAGATCAAGTTCTTCACAAATTACGCTCATCATGTCGC
Source organism: Trifolium fragiferum (assembly GCA_954870985.1). NCBI lineage: Eukaryota > Viridiplantae > Streptophyta > Magnoliopsida > Fabales > Fabaceae > Trifolium > Trifolium fragiferum. Next base: position 21,293,047 of record OX940792.1, read on the forward strand.
GACAAGTGATCATGCCGGTGATATCCTAAAGAGGGTCTACATGATTCCAGAAGAAAGGGTTCATATTATTCTCAACGGTGTTGATCAACAAGTTTTCAAGCCAGATATTTCCAAAGGAGATGAATTCAAGAAAAAACATGGAGTTCCAGATTCTAAGTCATTGGTGATAGGACTAGCAGGGAGATTAGTGAAAGACAAGGGACACCCTTTAATGTTTGAAGCCTTAAAGCAAATAAGTGAAGAAAACAACACTTTTTTGGAGAATAGTATCATTCTTGTAGCTGGAGATGGACCTTGGGCTGCAAGATATAGAGAATTTGGGTCAAATGTATTGGTTTTAGGACCCCTTGAACAAGGTGAACTTGCTTCATTCTATAATGCTATTGATATTTTTGTAAACCCTACTTTAAGAGCACAAGGTTTGGATCACACTCTTCTAGAAGCTATATTGAGTGGTAAGCCAGTAATGGCTACTAAACTTGCAAGCATTGTAGGGTCTGTAATTGTTGGCAATGAAATGGGTTACACATTTTCACCAACAGTGATTTCTCTTAAGAAAGCTTTATATGAGTCATGGGTTGGTGGCAGGGAAATTCTAAATATGAAAGGTCAAGTTGCTAGGAAAAGAGGTTTGCAATTGTTCACAGCTACTAAGATGGTGGCTGCTTATGAGAGGCTTTTTCTTTGCATATCTAGTTTAGATCATGAGGATAATTTCTGTGAATACCATCCATTAGGTAATTAAACAAGTTTTCAATTTCAGAAAGTAGAGGAAAATATGCCAAAAGCTTGTTGTTTAAGACATCATGTACTTTTGAGATTTAGATTATCCACATTCGATCTTCTTAAATTCAAGTAAAAATTAACTAAGAAAGAGAAAATATTGTATATTTAAATGTATTTATATGTGTTGTAAAGACCAAAATACCCTAAATGTAGGAAATGTAGAAAATTATGACTTTAGAGAACTTAAATCCCAAAACATGAAAGGAAAAATTGTTGGAACAAAGTTCACATTAGTGTGTGAATTGAAAATAAAATTGAGTCCCATATAGGGTACTAGAGCATACTAGTATGTTGTAGCATACTAATGTGTAAATTGAGAAAATAAATAAATTAAATCTGATATTTATTTATTTAATTGTGATTTATTTCATATCAATTTGTAACCGCCGAGTTTATGGGAAAATAACTCTAATTGATGGCTGCACAATAAAATTATGCTCTATTCACTTTGGTCCGTATGCCTCTCATTTTGTGGAATTGCTTTTGTCTGAGCATAACATGTATATTTGGTAGAAAATAAAATCATGATGGCTGGCAATTGATTTTCCTTCTGTGCACTTCATCGCCACCACCTAATGGCCTTTGGTCATCATCATCTTGGATATTTTGACAATAGGCAACACACTAATAATAAGAGGTTAGTTGCATATTTAGATTATCTTATAATCATGTTTAATTCTCTAAATATACAAAAAATCAGGTTGAGGTTTATTCAGAGATATTGAACTAAATTGATTGCTTATGAACATAAAATAGGCCATGATTGTCATTATCTCAAATAAGAAATTGCATCTTGCAAATAAGCTTTAAGAGTTTAGATTATAATTTTATATGGATGTTAGATTGTGAGTGAGAGATTTGGTGGCTTCTTCTTGGCTATAATACGTTATTACAAATTTGATTGTAATAGCTTTGATTTTAAAAAACTATTAATAAACCCTCTTGACGACATTTTGTTAGCATAACAGATTGAGCAAATATTGATCTGAGTATGAATTAAGCACATGAATTATCGTCTTTATTTGGTTATGATAACTGAAAAGATATGTGCGTCAATTTTGTTTCTAATTGCTTAGGAAAGAATTTTTAAGTTTATTCTACGTCTTATTGTGTGATACTAATTTTACTATTAGTATTAATTTGTTTTAAGTGTGATCAAGTATCACTAGTTCCTTCAAATAAAGAATGGTCTTAGCACCATAATCCCTTGGATTTATGATTGGTCTTAGTACCATATTAGAATGGCCTCTATGCCATTATATTGATTGATATTGTAGTATCATCAATACATGTGGTATTGTAATACCACATATGGTATCGTAGTACCGGTGATTCATAGATTGATGTCGTAGCATCAATTTGAGTGATATTGTAATACCACTGAACCATCGATGAATTATAGATTGATGTCGTAGCATCAATTCGAGTGGTATTGTAGTACCATTCAAGAAGGTGTAATTCTTTGACCGATTTCTACAGTGCATTAGCATATCGGTATACAGTTGTAACTGGGCTGTTTTATCCTGGAGACGGCGTGGTTGATAGTCTGCTTGCACAATTTTGGACAGTGCCACGAAACGTCTTAAAGAAAGTGTACCGACCCGCGACTCAATCCAGTAATTTTTTCAGTGGCTATTTTCGAAAACTATTTTCAAATTTAAAAAACAACAAAAATCAAAATAAAATAGCCATTAACGCTAACGGTCATTACAACACTCGTTTCAAGAGTATTCTTAAATTTCTCTTAGACTTATTCCTCTTTTTTATTCCTCTTTGTTTTCATAGATATTGGCTTAGTCTTCCATGTTTATATATATATATATATATATATATATATATATATATATATATATATATATATATATATATATGATGATGATGATGAAGGTTTTGGGGGTTGCCAACATATATAGTTGGATGTTTAAAACTTATTTGACGACCTCTACTCTCTTAGTTTATTCAAAAAAAGGATTCAATTATCGAGAATAAATGTTGTATATTATAATTGTGGTTTTAAATTAGCAATGACAACGACAATTAATTGGCTAAATAATAACACTTAAGGTGAAAAAAGCTTATAAAATGTGTGTAGAAATTGTTCTCACTCAGTGGGTGGTGGGAAGGTCTCCTTGAATAGAGATTTCAAGGCTGCACCCATGATTTGAGGGTATTTACATTTCAATCAATGAGAATAAGTCACATGTAGTTCCACAACTAACTTGTAACAAATTTGTGGGAACTACATACAAATGACTTGTTCATATTAGTTGAAAGGTAAATACCCTTAAATCATGAAATGATAAATCAGAAATGAGAAGTGAGAAGTGATGTAGCTTTATTGACATTGGAAAATGGGGGATCGCCTATCTCAAATCCTTCTACTGCAGCTGAAGATGCACGATTAGCATCTCTCATTTCATTCGATGGAATATTAAAGCAGATCAAGGTTCTAATATTATTTGTGCAAATCCATTTTTGAAAGTTTGTAAACTTAATGGATATATATCAATAATTTCTAGGTATTTATTTAAACAGGAGATAATAAGGCAATCTTCTGTGAACATCTTAAGCAAAAATAGATTAAAATAGTGATTTTAAGTTAATTGTTTGCAAAAAATATTTATTTATGTTAAAATAGATTAAAGTGTACATTTTAACATATAGGAGAATGAATGTAATTAATTTTCTTATGAGAGAAGTGTAATTCATTAACTAATAATAATTTAAGATCTTATTATTAATGTCATAAAAAAAGAAATCACTTGAAACATACACATTAACTTTTTTAAAATAATAGTGATTAAATATTATATTTTTTAATCAATTGTTTAAAGATTATTAAATTTTATTATTATTAAAGTCTAATCCACATATATAGTTGATTTTTTTTTTGGTGGTGCCACATATATAGTTGTTTAAGCATTATGAACCATTGTATAGATTACTTTTAAAAAAAATCTTCTATTTTATAAATGAACAAAAAATATTATGAATGTTTAACTGTCTTCAAATTTAAAAATAATAATTAATATATTTTATCAAAAAATTACTACTTCCGTCCCAAAATATAAGAACTTTTTCACTACTGCACATATGTCAATGCATACTTTTAATTACGAATATTTTTAATTGTGTATTAGTAAAAATTATAGAAATTTAATATTTTGAAAATACTCCTCGAAACAAATCAATGTAAGTTCTTATATGATAATATTTATATTTATATATTTTTATAAAAATATAGTCAAAGCAAAATATATAAATAATACATTTAGTCAAAATAGTTCTAATAAAATGAGACGGAGTAGTATATAAGTGCATTATAACGGACAATCATTTCTTTCTCTCGCCCCTCTTTCTCTCTTACATTTCTTTCGAAGCAAACAGACAAATATTTTTCTTCATTCACGCGTTTTATGACAAAGAAACGCGATAAGTTGCCGCTAAGCTGGCCGGCGTTAACTGGGCGAAGCGTCTACCACCACTCTGATTGCTTTGCTACTGTGAACGACGAAAGCCAAACTCGAATACCTCCTATAATAGCTCCTACCTTCGCCACGTTCGATTTTTACTATGTTCCCAGTGCCAATGTCATTCCTTCTACATTCCCTACGATCAATCTTGACGATCTTTCCTAGTGCCAATGCCATTCCTCCTACATTCCCTTCCAATCGTTACGATCCCGTCAACCCTCGCATTGCTCCGTACTTTCTTCCTCCCTTCAACGGTGTTCCCCTACACCATCGGATTCCCTATCGTGATCCCCCAAACCCAAACCCTAATTTCGTTCTTATGTAAGAGACATTGTGCTTCTACTGGTAGTGCCTTGTGAGTATAAGTAGGACTTGGGTTATGTGCAGTCATAAGTCAGTGACTGCATGCAATCAACAGAATCATAGCCACACGATTAATAATAAACGATCATAATTCGATGATGAAAATTTAATATAAAACAAAAAATTAAAACTGTTTTAAACAGGATCCGTCCGATTAAGATCTGACGGTCCTAACGAGCTGATTGTAGCCGACTGCATGAGCAGCGACTGCTTTTAATCCAAATCCGTATAAGTAATAGTTCGATCACCATCTACAATTTGTCCATTCCCTCTTAATACCCTGCAAAATATATGCTTCTACTGGTATGGTGGAGAAGAAGAGCACCGTTTGTTGATTTTAAACAAAACCATGATTTTTTTTTTGTAAATAACAAAAAAAATTATGTTTCAGTAAGAAAATAATTTAATTAAGTGACGTGGCATTAAAATTTAATTTAAAATGACAAAAATCCACCTAGCAATGCCACGTCGATGCCACGTGGAGATTCTATCATACTCAGCTGACGGGTGGAATCCATACTCAGCTGACAGGTGGAATCCATAAAATTTAATTTTGCAAGGGGGGATCCTATGAAATTTTATTCCAGGGAGATATTACAAATCACGCCTATTTTACAGGGGTATAGACCTATTTACTCTTATAAACTTCATTAAGAATAAACTAACAACAACACAGACTCAGATTCAATACTATCTTTGCATATTGTTAAATGAATTTAACATATTTGAATTCTCTACTATTCTTGCATATCGTTAAATGAATTCAACAGTAGACTCAAACTCAAAATTTTTACTATCTCTGCATATCGTTAAATGAATTCAACAACTAACTTTTATTTCTCTAAACATCAAAGAGAATTTGAGCTCACACTACAAACAAAACATTGTAAAAATAATGTAAAGAAACCCTACAAAATCATTTGTTTTCTACATATATTTTCATATCAAAATCCTTATCGTAACAAAATTTCACAGTTAAACAATTTTACTTATACAATATAGTTTCACACAATTCAAATTCCAATCGTAATCAAGCAAAGTAATTGTACTTACTCTAAAAAAATGAGTAATTGTGTATAATTCAAATTCCATTTTTTCCCACACAGCCCATCATTTTAGAGAAAGGAGGAAAAAAGTCTCATTTTTTTCCATACCATTTCATTTTAATTTACAACCAATACTTGCAAAATGATATAAGAAGTTCCAAACAAAAGGAAATGAGATAGAAGTGTTGTGCGACGCATAACAAGGTTAAAGAAGGAGAAACGTAAATGACAAATGAATTAGGATTATTGTTTTTTAAAGTTTAGCTTTGTGGTCCATGTCCAATTTTAAATGAGGCATATCTTTTTTTAGGCATATTTTTCTTTTTTTAACAAAATATTCTTTATTCAAAAAAGGAAATAATTATTACATCAAGAAAAAAAATATTGTTACTAAATTTACTATTTTTCATTTTATATATTTGTTATTATTTATTTCTTTTAAATGAAAAAGTTATGTTTTTAACCAAAAAAAATTATTAAGTGTATTTGGTATTAATTTATTTTTATTTTATTAGTTACAACTTTAAGTTAATTAATTATAAAAATTAACAATAAATATATTATATAATGATTCATTTATCAAGTACTCGGTTCTACCAGTTCAATAAACGGTTGAACCGGGTCTAATCAGTTGACCGATGAACTAGAAGCCTCACTGATTCAAATTCTCAAATGAGGAGAATCTTAAGGGAAAGTGTGAAAACAAAAAATTAGTATTCTCGAGGGGAGATATTTAAAGATATGGGTTAAGCACAAAAAAGATACACAACCACGATATAATTCAAAAGCGGTAATTCTTTTTATTTTAAAAATGTGAGATGTCATAGTTTGACCGTGGTGATTTGTACAAATTAATTGATAGATTAGAGTAGTTGAGATTTGGCCTTTCTGGTGCGACAATACACTTGTTCATTGTTGAATTACAGTGAACAAAGAGAGCTAGAAAACTTATTGTTAGCAACAAAATGAAAAGATAAGATGTTCTCATTTTTACCACATTACCAAAATATTACCACTATGTTCTCAATTTTTTTTTCATCCTAAAAGTAGTGTAGCAATTAGGGTTTTCATATTCCAATGTCCATTTCAGGGCCCGATTCGCTATCGAAAAGAAAACCTTTCACTCTAACTCTATTAGCCACAATTTTAATCCTCATTATCTATCCTCCAGTTCCACCAAGTTTAGATTGAGACAGTTTTTCAGCAGGGTACCTTAGAGGCAAACTCATTTGGTAGGAATAATAACGTTCCTTCCCCTCCACCATTGATTCCGGATCCGATAGATTAACAGCAGTTCCATGAAAAGTCGTCTTACATTTTCCACACCAAAGTGTACAATCTTCATACTCATATAAATACCAGCAGATGAAAAATCATTTCCTTCTCCACGAATTTCACGTTCAAACTGGTCTAATCTAATTGTTTCATAGAGAACATACCATGCTTCACAAACTCTTATTAGAGCTTCATCGGCAAAAAGGAACTTATTCTTGTTTGGATCGAGTAAACAAACAAGCTTCTTGAACTGTTGTCGAACAAGGCCACGATTTGAAGCGTCAGATTGTTTGAGTTGAAAGACAAAATAGTGGTCAGGATGACTTTTGATAGGACCCAATCGGAGTGATGCTGATTGGAGAACATCAACAATGGCTTTCATGTGGTGTTGAGCAACAATGTTGGGATATGATTTTGGTTGACTATCAATGAACCTACGACAATTTGAAAATATTTTGCATGAGAGCAAAGCGACGCCTTCACTGAGAGAGGAGTGGTAGGGTGGTTCCGCGACGGTCTCCATTTTATGTGTAGTAGAAGAAGTAACTGAAAGTGGAATATATAAAACACTGTTTGATTTAGATTTTGGGAACAACACTGTCACGAAACCTTAGGGTATTAGGTTTATGGCTTCTCTCATTTATAAAGTGTTCAACCTCAATTCTTCCAACCAATGGGAAACTTAACTCACACTTGATAGATCTCAATATCTCCTCTCAAGTGTGAGTCTCTCCGTGCTGAAGATCCATCACCAATCAGTTATTGCACCCTCATCAACCATACTATGATGCAATTGTTGGACCATAAGGGGAAGCCTCACTTGGTTTTGAATCAACACACTAGACATTGAGCAACCACACAAGTGACTTTGACACCACACTTTCCATCAAAAACTTAAGACATTAAGTTTATGTGTCATGTCACTTATAAAGTGTTCAACTTCAACTCTTCCAATCAATGCAAGACTTAACTCACACTTGATAGATCTCATCAGGTTGAACTGAGTGAACCATGACCCGGAGGTCACACCGGTTCAATCTTCGGTTCAATTTTAAAAGATTGATTTTAATTTAAAGTAAATGGTGAGTTGACTAGTTTATAAAAATATATATATTATCAATGTAAAATAGCTGGAGGATTTCGTAATTCCTATATAAAGGTTATTAAGTTTTTGCACTTAAAAACATAAACTTTCTTTTTACACAGAAGATATTTATAAATTTCATTAAGAATAAACCAACGACAGCACAGACTCAGATTCAATACTATCTTTGCAGATTGTTAAATGAATTCAACAGATACGAATTCTCTACTATCTATGCATATCGTTAAATGAATTCAACAGCGGGTTCAAATTTTCTACTGTCTCTACAGATCGTTAAATGAATTCAACGATTAACTTTTATTTCTACAAACATCTAAGAGAACTTGAACTCACACTATAAACAAAACATTGAAAAAATAATGTAAAGAAACCCTACAAAATCATTTGTTTTCTACATATATTTTCAAATCAAAATCCTTATCGTAACAAAATCTCGCAGTTCTACAATTTTACTAATACAATATAGTTTCTCACAATTTAAATTTCAATCATAATCAAAATAAGTTACGACATGACAAAATAATTGAGCTTACTCTAAAAAAAAAAAAATTTGTGTGTAATCCAAATTTCATTTTTTCCCACACACAGCCCATCATTTTGGAGAAAAGAGGGAAACAATCTCATTTATAAAATATTTAAAAAATAAAATAAAGCTTTATTGTGTTTTGCCGTTTGTTGTTCCCAAAATCTAAACCAAAACGTGTTTTATATATATTCCACTTTCTCCATCACTCCTCCTCACACTGTTATTTCTTCCTCTGACACAGAAAAAATGGCCGAATCACCCTTCCACTCCTCTCTAACTCAAGGAGTTGCTCTGCTCTCGCGCAAAATGTTCCCAACTTGTCGTAGCTTCATTGATCTTCAACCAAAGTCAGATCCCAACATTGTTGCTCAACTTAACCACATGCAAGCCATTGTTGATGTTCTCGAATCTGCATCACTCCGATTGGGTCCCGCCAAAACTCATCCTGACCACTATTCTGTCCTCCAACTCAAACCATCTGACGCTTCGAACCGTGACCTTGTTCGACAACAATTCAAGAAGCTTGTTCGTTTACTCGATCCAAACAAGAATAAGTTCCCTTTTGCTGATGAAGCTCTCATGAGAGTCCGTGAAGCCTGGTATGTTCTCTCTGACCCGATTAGGTTAGACCGGTTTGAACGTGATATTCGTGGAGAAGGAGATGGTGTTTCATCTGCTTCGTTTTGGACTATGTGTCCTTATTGCTGGTATTTACACGAGTATGAGAGAAAGTACGAAGATTGTACGCTTCGGTGTGAAAATTGTAAGAGGACTTTTCATGGAACTGCTGTGAATCCACCGGATCCGGAGTCAATTGTGGAGGGAAAGGAACAATATTATTGCTACCACATGAGTTTGCCTCTAAGGTACCCTGCTGAAAAATCGTCTCAGTTTGAACTTGGTGGAAATGGAGGAAAGAGGATGAGGATTAAAACTGTGGCTAATAGAGTTAGAGTGAAAGGGTTTGTTCTGGATAGTGAATCGGATCCTGAAATGGACGTTGAAATATGAAAACCCTAATTGCTACACTAGGTTTAGGAAAAATATGAGAACTTGGTGGTAAAATTGTGGATTATGTGTTTTTATGTTGAATGGAAAATTGCATGCTTTGCTTGTATTATATAGATTTTAGCATTGCAATGCCAATTCCAACTTGTTGTAATCATATATATTTTGAATGACTTGAATGGATGTTTCACTTATGAGTAATTAAGAGGATGTGATTCTTTGATGATTTGGTTGTTTTCTTATGTTTTTGTTTTTTGGGAATATTGTTTGTTAGTTTAGCTTGATATGAAGATTCATAAAGATGAGTGTGAATCATTGTGCTGAATTTTATCAATTATAAGATATGCTTGATAAGGTTGTTCAAGTATAAAATAGATGAAAATTGAGTTGATTTTGTGATATTCTTTTTGAATAATTCAAGTATCTAAGATTTTAATAATCTTTTTAGGTGTATAAGGATTCACTACATCTGATTTTCTTTCTTATCATTGAAGTTGGATAATAGTCAGACTTCCAATGCATATTCTGATTTATTTATTTTTATTGTGTTTAGATGATGGATATATCTTATGCAAATTATATTTTTGTATTGAGATCTTGTAATTTTCTTTGCTTAACCTTTTCACCTATTGTGCTTGGATTGATGTCTTTAATTCATTTTTTCTTTTTCAAAAAAAATAATAAAAACCCTGTGAATATCCTTTATGTGCTGTGAATATCCAATTATGGTGAGATGTGATAGTGAGAGGTTAATGAGCAAAAAACACTGGTAGTAAATTCTTTGATATTCTTTCAATTAATATTAATAAGCTAGATTTTCTTCAAATTGCTAGCTTCTAGTCTTTTACTGCATCACTGTCTAGTAAAGTACTGCATAAACTTGTGATGATTTTCTTCAAATTCAATGCTTTTACAACCAGGAATACCTTGAGATGATACTGTCAAGCCTTTTTCACTAGGCTGGACAACAGTCGGATTCCGACCCAAAAACTTCAGCCCGACCAAATCACCAAAGTCAGAGACAATGGTAACTCAAACATTTCGCGTTGTTTGAGCCATTGGTTTGGTCGGGGGATGGATTAGGCGGATTAGTAGGTGAATTATAGGTTTTTGCCAAAGAGAAAAACTAAATGGAAGTAAATACATCCATTTCAAACAAAAGAAAAGATGATATGATACATAAACTTCTACGAACAAAAGCAAAATTTTGAGAATATATTTTTTTAAAATAAACTAGAATGAGCAGTCATACTGCATTAAAGAAATCAACTTTCAACAAACTTAAATGAGCACTCATTTAAAACTCAATCTTTTTGTAGGATTTCATTTATCGATCCGTAAAAGGTTGAAATCTTACTCTTTGTTGACGCGAAGGTAGCACTTTTAACAGATCTGGTGCATGTGATAATGACAGAAGTGTCGGGGATTCTTCGTTCTGCCGTAATTAAGGAAAATGTGGATTGTATCGTAGCGAGTCTACGATGATGCTTTGGCGGAAGTGAGATGCTCGTGTAGTCGCCAACTTGAAACATGAAATCTATGATAAGTGAAATCGAAACTACTTGCACTTAATGTAGATTGAAGAGGAACTAATTGAGCGAGGTAGAAACACCAAGGAAGGGAACAAATTTTGAGAGAGACGGAGAAATTAGATGCGGCGACAAGAGCTAGGTTAGGGTTAATGACATGAAAGAGAAACAAATTAAAAGCATAGTTTGAAATGAAGAGTTGGTATATATTGAGCAAAAAACTAATCTAATATTTATTACTTCGGGCACGCATAGCTTCAATTATTTTATTTTTCGACACCCTAACCAACATTGCTAATCCATTTGAAACCAATGGCTTTACCCGATGACCCGTGAACTTGACTATATCCGCTCGCGAGTTACCAAATTTTCCCAAGTCATTCAATTTTGGGTTGGTGGCGGGGTCAAATTGAAATATCACTATTGGATTTCCCCCCTTCTTTATTCGATGATTTTATGTTGATTTCTTAACTCTTCTGTTACTCCTGTTCCGATTTGTCCTGATTTTTTCACACTTTAATGTTTCTTCAGTGTTATGTCATATTCATTTACCCTTGGGTGTGACTTTTGATCATAATTTCATAATGTTTCATATAAACTTAATATATTAGCAGCTGCCATGAGAGTTATACCAGATAGATGTTTCAAAACTGCAAAACAATTATATTCTCTTGGTATAGATGAAACTTTGTAAAAGTTTCTACTGAATTTACAAATAGTTAAACAAATTTGCTAAATTACAATAATTTTTAAAGCCATTGTGTAAACAAGGTTTCATATCAGCAAACTAGTCCTATTAGCAGCATATAAGGCAAAACTTTAATATGTACTGAGCCAGCGTGTGCTTAATCACATCTTCAAGCCTCAATGCTTATAAAACTTCAATTCTCGGCTACAATTGGCTTTCAGTGTATCCTCCAATTTCTCAACTTTGTCAAAATCAACTTTAAAAGTAACCATGGATATGTCCTCTTTACCCGTATCATAATCCTGCTTCATGTCTTCAACATTAAAAGACTGCAGCTGAAAATGACATTAACAATGTGCATAAGATGCGTATACATTTAACATAAACACATAACCATACAACTCTTGCAATTAAAGCAAGAGATTCTAGCGGTTGTTATGACTAGCAATATCAATTATAGATTTCAGAAAATAGCAGAATGCAAAAAATAAAATAATAACAGAGCATTGTGGCAAAATAGTGGAAGCCACATAGCTATTGAAATAAGTCAATTATATATAAAAGGGCATACTGCATACAAATGAAAAGACAATGAATGCAGAGTATAGATTACATATTGGAGGTTTACCTAACATACGATGAATACAAGAGTTATACTCATTGACTCTTCAATTTTTCTATTATGAAAATAGGTCATGTTTGGCACATACAGATTCTTCATTTTAATATTTTAAAACACTTTTTTTTCGACACTGCAATAGCTAGCAGAAACTGTAGAGAAACTAGGATAGCATCGGTAGCAGATTCATCAAAATCTGCTATGCTATAGTGCTACTATCTCAGCTATTTGACATTGCAACTTAGATTTGTTTACACACACACACACCCAATTTTTATACAGTTAGACTCTGACCATCTTAAAATACTATTGACACAAGTACCAGAAGGTTAGGTTATATAGACATTACTGAATTAGAGTTATTCCACCAGCAAAATCTCAGCTTTGATTGGGAGTTATGATAGAAAAGGAAGGAAGGGATGCTAGACTCCTACCTTGTTCAAATGTAAAGAATCGAACAATTTGGGGGAACTTCAAAAAACAAATAAAGGATGATTTTTAAAAACTCCTATCTTGCCCTTGTTTTAAAATGCTCCCAACCAAGAGAATGGTATATCCAGTTGAGCAAAAGTTAAGAATGCTATCCAGACAGGAAAACAAGGAGCGGATAAAAGATATCAAGATTTGCTGCTCAAAACTGATATACAATTCATTAATTACAACAGTTAAATATGAACATCCAAACACATTTTTGAGAAAATTGCATACTTGTCATCCGACTCTTCTATTATCCTACCCAAGTCGCACTATAAGAAGGATATTCATAATCATAATCATAATCATAATCAGGGAGTTATCAATATAAATATTCAAGAACAAACCTGATGGTAGAGCACTCCAAGTAAGTCAAATGGGACTTCTACACCCATTGGCACCTACATATTTCATAATTTTATTCATAAATTCACACATCGTGAGTAAAACTAGTTGCAAAAACCTGAAAGAAAGTGAAAATCTAGGTATATATAAAACCAAAGATGCATTACAGGGTAAGAAATGAACCACCTTTGTTTTCACAAGGCAAGTCGGAGCATTCTTCAGACATTCTGATGCAACTCCTCCATAAGCCCTGACCAATCCCCCAGTGCCTAATTTGATACCACCAAAATACCTGAAATTCAATATAGATCAGAATACATATCATGTTTTAAATCCAAAATCAAAGGATGAAATGCTTAACCCTTAAAATCTACGAAACAATCCACAAAACACATTTGGAAGTTACTTTGTCAAGGGTTAAAAAACGTTGATATGGAACTGATACAAACTACCAGAAGTCGGTAACTTCGATTAATTGACATTAATATACATAATTTAAAATAAGATTGTTAAAGTATTAACCTGATCACAACCACCATTACTCTATCTATTCCCGAAGTAGCAATAGCAGAATATATTGGTTTCCCAGCCGTACCTGAAGGTTCACCATCATCATTGGACCGATATTGATCCCCCACCTGTTGAACACACACTAACACCATAAGAAGAACTAAACACAGTTGAAGCATTTATGCAGTCTAGTTTAGAGCATATTAACACCACTAGATCATGGTAAATAATAAACCTGAAGCTATTAGATGCTAAAAAAAGCTGAAGCATGATCCATTTCAGAGACCAAAAAATGCTATAATCTAATTGCATAACACAATCATTATCATCATTTGACACCATTTGCAGAAGTTTTAATTTCACCATAAATACAAAATTAGTGTGTGAGAATTTGGCACTGGAATCTTTAAAACCAATAAAAAAAAACAGCATTTATGTTACCTTATAAGCCCAGCAATTGTGGGTAGCCTTTGGATCCCGGACCTAATAAGAAAAATTGATCAATTATTATTATTCACTATGTATGTTACGAAATAGTAACAAAAAATTGGAATTGAGGAAAATGATTGAAAGTGACCTGAGAAAGGAAAGACATGGCGGATTTGTCGTCGGAGACGGAACCAGCAATGGCAATGAACTTGCTTTTCTTAATGTCTTTTTCAAAAGTGACTCTCTCTTTGATTGTTGTGAATTCGCCTGAATTTCTACTGCTACTACTAGTACTAGCCATGGTGGTTGTTTTGAAGTTGGCTATGGCGAAGAGTGAAGCGTAGATGCGGTGGTGATGATGATAACTGGGTATCGTTGCTGCCACATGCATCTCTCACCATTGCTCTTCTCTACTTCCCAATATTATTATTTATTTATGGTTTTTTTTTTTAATTTAAAAAATAAAATAATATTGAAAAGGCACATTCAGATAAAATAAATAAGCAAAAAAAAAAAAAAAACTTTTACGTCGCCTGAGAGATTCGAACTCTCGCGGGGAAACCCCATGTACTTAGCAGGCACACGCCTTAACCACTCGGCCAAAGCGACGTTGGTGAGAGACTAGTTGCGCATTTAATATATATTCAGTATAGTTTATAACAGATCAAAATTATTATACACCACAAACAAACTTATTAGTAATTTTGACAAATGTATTTTATTAGTAATTTTGATCTTAAGTAGTTAATTTAGTTATCAAATATATATTTTTTTAATAAATAAAATATATTTTTTGTTAATTAATTTGATCCATAAAATTATTAAAAGAAACATGCTTGCAATTTCAACATATAGAATCAATATAATTTTTTTTTGACAAAAACAAGGACTGATATAATTTATTTATTTTTACAATAAAATAGTTTATAGCATTTCATTATAACAGTTAGAATACATGTGAAAATATCAGTAAAAATATGTAAACTAGTTAAATATATAGCCATATTTACTAATACATTAGTAACCTCATTGCTTGTCTCTTATTAAATTCAATATGAGAATTTATAAAACTAGAATTGAAAAAATACTCCTACAGTCGTTGAGTATTTCACCTCAGACACATCTACTCTTTTGCTGTGAAATTTGTCTACTGCCACTTTAAAATATAAGAATATAGAGCAAAATCAACATGAGAAATTCACCAGTACTCCAAGAGGTTTTGTAGTGAACTAACCAAAAACTTACAACATTATTGTTTAGTACATATCTAGCTCACCACGAGCATTTTTTTGACAAGGGTTAACTTAGCTTATCTCATTAGAAAAGGCTGATGATTTTATAAGTGGTAAGAAAGCCTTTTATATTGACAAAGATGTTGATGAACAAAGATGCCATTTATATCGACAAATGACGAAGAAAGCCTTTTACATCCTTCTCCAAGTATGATTAGAACTCAATTCACACAAAATTCAGACAAATTGTAAAAGATGTTTGCACCATTTTAATCTGTACAAATGATAAAAAATAAAGTAGCAGCCTAACCCTAAATCGTGATCAAAGTACACCAACTGAGTAGAAAAATGGGCAAAGCTAAGAATGAAAACTTTGGTTGAAAACCAAAGAAGGAGTTAGAATCTAATTGTTTTAGCAGTTGCACACTTGCACCAAATCATTAAACGACTGAACTGTTGCTTCCAGTTTCGAAGCCTTGAGTATGTGCCACAACACCGAACCCAAACTTCACCTTCTGCCCGTTGCTGCTCGTGGCTTACCTTTAACCTCAGACTCCTGTTCGCATAAGAAAAACAGTTAATCCTAAAGGTCCAACTCTTTTCAATGGGAACAAGAAAGGAAATTATAGAATAATAAACATAAACATGTCTGTCTGTGTACGAATTCACTTTGATAAATAAATACATGTAAAAACTAAGATGAATGAAGCATCCCTTGAAGTCATTCATAAAAAGATTCTTCAACAATTTAAACACATATAATGCACATATGAACGAATGCACAATTGCACATGCGTACCTGTGGTAAGTGCATATAAATGTAGTTCTTTGCTGTAGCTGGATTGTTATTTTCTGCACCTTTGCTCCAATCATAACAAACCTATAGACATGTGTAAAGTTTCAGAGACAAATAATTGGCAATCGCATTGAAAGCACATATCGTGTTCGTAAAAAAACAAGCAAATGTTTTTTTAGTTACTTTTAAAACACCTTCATGGCGAACAACATTGCAATTTTCTTGACTTAGGAATTATGAGATATAAGGTTAACTTGGTGGCTGGGGTGGAGGAGTTAAGGAGGAGGTCGAGAGTTTGATTCTCATTACCAGCATAATACTAACAATTACTAAAATTGACCCTTTTATATAAAATAAAAAAAAAAAAAAAGGAATTAACTAATCAACGACTATTGCGTATGCATAAAATGTAGAAATACTTTGGGTGTGATATTTAATAGTGCCACTAAACTAAAATAAATTGCCACAGCTGTAATGTATGGAATTAAATGTTGGATAGTAAAAAGGCAATAAAGAAGTAAGCTTAATGTGGTAGAGAAGACGATGTTATGATGGTTGAATGGTTACAGAACACAAAACAACTTTAGAAATGCAGTCATTGGAGAGAACATCGGGATAATCTCCATTGTAGAGATAGTTCAATCTTGTCTCAATTGATTTTGGGCATATTTGGAGAAGACCTACAGAAATTCCTATAAGGATTGTACAGTATACAGAAGATAATTCAATAGTTACAGTTAGAGGTAAATAATTTATCTTTTAACCTAAATACATGACAAAACTACATGGCATCAACTGATCCATATGGACTTCTACCTAGTGGAAAAAACTTTGACTGTTGTTCCCATATACACAAAGCATAGGTCTAAAATATGTGTGTGTGTGTGAGAGAGAGAGAGAGAGAGAGAGAGAGAGAGAGAGAGAGAGAGAGAGAGAGAGAGAACTAAGACGTAAAGAGGCAAGGCATGCATATCATACAGATAAGAGATCTTACATACCAACAAATGTATGCTTCCTTATTTAAGGAAAAACAGAGTATGAAGTGGAGAAAAAATACATAAAAAATAAAAAAAAAAAAAAACTGCAAAGAAAGTAAATAACAAAGATTTTTTAAACAGCAATATGGAGCTTACCGCATAAGCATATATGGAACCATCATTATTGAATGCACTGCAGGGTATGGGCTGACTACACCTTTGCATAGCCTGCAAAACACATTATAAAATGACAACAAGAATAACTTCAACGAGGTGGTAAAAAGACTGTATTATTTTCTAGACTAGATTGTTACATGATTAACACAGTAATTAAGTCTCTAAGAACCCATAAAAAAACACAAACAAACACCCACATCTGATACTTAAAGGATTCCTCCTTCCATTTTCACATGAAGTGATAAAAAGAAAATTAGAGACCAAGTCTCCCAATGACGGCTCCACCATGAAAAATATTCTAGCGAGAGGAGTAACAACAGACAGAAGTAGGGAAGAAATCACTAATTTTATTAGAAATAAGAACCAGGGAAGAATCCCCTGATTACGGTTGGAATTACAGACAGAACTTCAAAGGTTTGCACCTCTTTCTCACCTCTGTCTAATTCTCCCCTATTATTTATATACATCATAGTCTAACACTCTGATGTTACCAATCATGTTTATGCTGAAGAAATTATCAATCATGTTTACGTTCAGTGATACAAACAGTTAGACCATGATGCAAGAGCTTTTATTCTGTAAGAAAAGTTTATGGTATGTTTTGGAATTACATAGATCACATTCACAAAGAAAGGACAAGTGAGGAGAGTTAGAGAAAAAGCAAGAACCTTGAGTCTCTGTTTGCTGTCCTTATCCCAGAAATTAAAAGCACCATCAGATCCAGCAGTTGCAAAAGTGTGATGTACCTGAACACAAATACGTCAATAAGATCTTGTACAAAAGAAATAAAGAATATTCAATCCACTCACAACCTTTCAACTGAAATTTGATTAATTTTGATATTATACAGTAATATTACCGGATGGAAATTTAAGGAGTTGACCGAGTATATCTCATTGCTTTCTCTATGGCATTTGAAAGTAAAATTCTTGCTTTGTTGTGCATCATCAAGGTGATGTACTCCAACCCTTCCTTCTATTGAGCCAACCTTCAGGGAAACAGTAATTAATACTCAATAATATCAGCATTGAGATCAGAATGTATACAGCAAGGATATGTAGTAATAATGTTACAGTTCTCTTGATAAGAACTGGAACAGGACTGGGTGAAGGGGAGTTATACGCCCCTGGAGTTTATTAATTTTGAAAAAGGGTAAAGGTACACTGAGGAAAGATACTCCCCACTACTTGTGATTCCCAGAAACTAAATTAAAAGCCAAAGATCCTTCTAACAGGGGGAGGGAAGTTTATTTATAGACTTCCTATCCAAGGGAGTAAGGGAGAAGGTATTTTAGCTACTGAATGCTAAAACCAAGGGCAGCTAACAACCATTACCGCCTTGGTAACAGATATTTAAAATACAGAAAACAAAAGAAAAACAGAACAACTAATACAATACAAAGCACCCATTAGTCCCGTTTCTATAATTTTTCCTAATATAAACTCTTGAGGTTGAGCCTCTGAATTCTTATTCCTATTAAATAATAACACCAAGAAAAAATCCAAAAAGTAGCACACGGAACTGTTTAAATTGAAAGAGAAGACAACAATTATGGTGGTTGAGTTAGTATATGTACAAAAAAATACAGAAAATGATAATGCGGACATACAATTCAATTTTCACTCATTATATGGTTCTATCTTAATAAATTAAGCCTCAACAATGACATTCGGTAGCATCGATTCAAAGCCTTCTGGCAACTAATATATCGATAGCCCAATTGTCTAAATACTTCAATACAGTATACCAATTAGAGCATCCTCAAGCTTCATTTGAAGCTCTTCACAGTATGAACATACAAGCTCCAAACCAAGTGGAGTATTGGCCCACATGATTCAAGAGATGGAATAAAGTAAAATAAAATAAAAGGGCACAATTAAGACTTCAGACTTCTACAACTGTATTTGAATGCAAGGAGGAGCGAGTACATACCAAAAACCCTTGTTGATCTGGAAAAGCAGCAACACATCTTGTCTGATATTTCAGGGGCGATACTATTCTTTTGAACTCAGTCTGTTGATGTTTTCACACAAGTTACAAGAAAACATATAATATCAACATTTATTGAAATCAATAGCTACTCAAATAATAATATGTAATCTGCGCTTTTTAATACTCCATATTCAAAATCATGATAAAAGAAGTCGTAGGAAAGGTGAAATATAAAAAACTAATAAACTTGGATAAACGAACATACACTGTTAACAGACAGTTAGACATACAAAATCATAATTGAGAGAACAATAAAATGTCAATGAGGACACTTGTGTTGAGTTTGGGTTGTATGTTCCATGAGTTCACTTTATTTTCTCTAATAAGCAGTTATTTAATAAATTCCATATTTTCTCTTGTTGGCTGCTTAAATAAATAAGGCACAATCCCCATGGTGTAAGTACTTGATAAAATTTTAATCATAGAAGAGAAAAACATGGTTACCACGACACTTAGAGAGCACAAGGTTATTTTAGCATAATGCATTCCTTGTACGGAATTAGTTGTTCTGTAAGGTTTTTCTTAGGTGTGATACTACCGAGTATAGTTCCAATGATTTGGATCCAGTTCCAATAAAGAGAACTGTGCACTTCAGATATGCTAGTGAAATAAGTTAAGAAAATCAAGGGATTTCCATTATTGATACTCGCAAAAATATAAATTACATATTACACTTGCATAGATTAAAAGCAGATAATCTGATTTCACATGATGTTGAAATATTATAAGCAAGCACCTGTTAAGACAGGTATATACTGAATAGAATTAATAGTTGAAACTTCACCTCTTAAATACAAAACTCATTACTCACATTAGAACACCAACTTACTGCTTACAAAGCTACAAGCAACAACAATTTATTTTAGAATAAAAATATCACCTGAGGATTCTGCAGGTTGAAGACAATCAGATTCCTATCTGCAGTTCCCACAACCATCAGAGGATATCTCACTGACATTGAGTAACATCGATCAGGGAGTTGTTGAGTATGCACTGGATTGGCCTGCCTAGTATCCCAATACCTAACACAGAAAATAAAGCATAAAATAATTTATGAAGTGGTTAAATCTTTCTAAACCAATATGTGGATAACAAGAAAATAAAGCATAAAATAATTTATGCACTGGTTTACTAGAAGTCATAGCAGTTGTCAGTGTCACGCAAAGGGACAATTATACACTTCATAAAGAGAAAAGAAAAAAGAATGAAACTAGCTCATTTCTGAATATTTTAAATGAAGAAACAATTATGCCAAAAACTTAAGTCGTTAGGTATGGACCCATAACTGAAATTATATTCAGCATGCCTCCCTTATATGGGAGCCCTTTGGATTTGAAGTGTGGACAAAACACAAGTCCACCTTTACCTTGTACTGAAATTCAACTGGCATTTTAAAGAATTAGAACAAGTATCATACTCTCACCAACTTGGTTACAGTTACAGTAACAAAGGTTGTAATATCCTTAACAAACAATCCCAAAGCTCAAGTTGTTGGGTTAAGAACATGAATGGCTTTATGACATCTCTTAAATAATAAATGACACCCTCACACAAGTCCTTTAGGACTGAAGCATGGACAATGTCTTGGACCATTTTATAATATAGAGTCAAGTTTCTACTTAAGCAGAGGGCTATGGTATGGACAATGTGTTGGCCTACTTTTTAAAAAGGAGAACTAACTTCCTACCATTTGGCCACGAAGACTTGGTGCAGTTCCCATGAGCCAAACAACCAACTATCCCAATATAACTTTTAGATACAAAAACAGAAAACAAAAATATGGTTCTGTTACACCTATTGCCATTTCCCTTTCGGTAATTTTGGAGAAGCCAAAAACAAAGTGAAAATAAAGTATTTGAAATCAAGCCATCAATTCTACGCTATACCTTTTTCAGATAAAATATTACAAGTTCAGTTCTATGCATTATGATGCCTAAAAATTAACTTAAGCACATCACAATCTATCATAACTGAGTATGCATCAAATAGAAAATGCCACCTTTCAAACATAAAACAAATGTAGTTTCTGCGACCGTAATTATAAGAATTTGTCACATGTTTATGGAATGTAGTATTAATTTTTCCTTGACTAATTTCAGTGTTGTCAATCGCAGATCATAGAAGTTTATTCAAATTCCGCTATGCAACAGTTCTATAGCTCCGACATTTTGTACTTTATAGTATATAGCGGAACAATAGTAATTTGTTCAAATTTTGCTACGCTGTAGCCGCTATTTAACAACAGTAGCTACTGCATTATATTGTTCTGTGTCTTTATTTTTAGTGTTGTTCACTCTAAAATAAGGCTCATCTAAATCCCCACACCCCCCACTCATATATGCCAGACAGGACACAATAATAATGCAAATGCTACGTTGGATTCACAAATTGTAGCTGTCAATACAAACTACCTAGGACTCTTTCGACTGTAACTGAATAAAAAGAACCAATATACATACTTTAGGGTTTTGTCCCAGCTTCCTGTGGCTAAAAGATTCATCTCTGGTATCCATGCAATCTCTTTGATGGGAGCATCATGCATTGCAACAGTCGTTGGTTGCCCCCCAGCCAAAAGCGGCCACATCTTGGCCTGCTTGTCACAACCTCCAGAAAAAACTGTTGTTCCGTCATCCTTCCAAGCAGAGCACAAAACCTTCAACAACAAACAAAAACTTGGTTTAAAGCTGCATCCAATGCCCCTTCAGTTTCAGAATATTTTATATAAAGTTGTCGAAATTCAAATGCATTACAGGTTGATCATGTGAAATTGAAGCCTTGGGTGTGCTAGTAATAACATTTCCATTCTTTGATATCTCCCAACACCGAACCTATTAGGAAATAAATTGTAAATCAATCAACAAAATAGTACACATAAAGAGAAGAAATCCTGAGAAACGATAAAACAAATTAGAGTTTCTAGTTTAAGCAAACAAAGTGAGAGATAAGAAACCTGGTTGTCCCACGAAGTAGCCATGAGGAAATTGGCCTTGGGACTGAAAGAAAGACTCGAAATAGAATCACTGGGTGGTTGTGATACCTGAAAATTGCAGGTTGTTGCACATCATTATTGACAATAAACACCAAACCAAATACATCACCTACATTCCACAATTAAAACTAATAACAGTACCTCATAAGATTTGTTCGGATTAGTATTTGTATTTGCGGCTCCAAAAGTCGACATGTTGATCAAGTCCAACACACACACAAAGAGAGGGGTGTAGATCGGTCCCAAATGAAAGGTCAAGTGAGGAAAATAAGAAGTTCAAACTGAACACACAGACAATGCATTTACATAAATTAGCCCTAAATAAGAAAGGGGTGTAAAAGACACTTAAAAAGCAACAAATTCAAAGCAGCACAAGAAAACATGTGATATTCAGAAGTTTCCCTAAATAAAATTTCATCCATTAATCTACTTCACAATTCTTTCATATTCTTGTTATCATATGATTTATCCATTATATATTACCAAAAATCACATCATAAAATTTTAATATTCCTTAAAGATTTTAAATTCTTTGTAACTTAAGCATAATAACTTTAAGCATATAACCTAACTAATTAGGTCAAAATATAGCTCATGAAACCAATATATACACAAAGCTAGCATTAAAAAATAAAAAAATTGGTAGCATTTACACAGTTATAACAAACTACATTATTCAGAAAACTAATTGCACAACATAATCAAATCAGAAACCATTTCTTTAGCAAAATTGATTATATTAAACACCTAATTAGGTTCATTGAGTAGAATCTTGAAATTAAAATAACTACAAATTATGTGTACGGTGCGAACCTTGTACGATGCTGCAGAAGAAATGGTTGAATGAATTTGGCGGAACTCTTTACCAGTTTGTATGGAACTTGTTGCAATTGAACTTTTCAATAGCAGCTTCAACGAATGAAAACTGAAAAAGGGGGAATTCAATTTCGTGAACAAATAACGGCTTTAGGGTTCAATTCCGGTTCAAACTCGATTAGAAAATTAAACCAATATTTAATAAACCGGACATTAAACCGGACATTTGTTTGTCAACTGTCAAGTGAGAAACACTTCCATATGCACAACCATAAACTATTCAAATTTAGGCACACATACAAAGCTTAAATAAAATTTAAAGATAAAAGAATTAATTGATTTAATTGATGTGACTAAAATATTTATGATTTAAATTTTATATTTTATATGTGTGTGCCTATATAGAATATATTTGGGGTTGTGTCCATAGTAGAATTGCCCCTGTCAAGTAGTAAAATGACAAGATATCGGACATACTTTTAATTCAATTGTTTTAAGCGGTGTAAATTCGGACCAAATTTACATTTAAGCCGTTTAAATAAATTTGTCATAAAAAATATTGGTTTAGTTTTTAAAACATTAAATTTAAATGCTGCTTCAAAAAAAAATAAATTTAAATGCGAAACTAGATAAATAGTAAAAAAAAGTTTGTAAACAAAGTGAAAAATATCATTGAAACTCACATTAATTGTGAGGTTTCAAATTCTAATATGAATGACGGTGTTCGACCAAATAATTTTGACACTATTAGTTTAGCTAAGATATATCCATAGATAAATGGAAAATTATAATTAATCAAAGTGTAATAATGTTATTTTTGAATTATTTGTTAGATGAATAGTTTGACGGTTATTTCATCTTTCTCCCGTTTAATGACAATTTTGCTATGAAAATAGAGAAGTTACAAGTTGTAGCTTCGAGATGGACGAAGATTTATTTAATATACAATGTCAAATAAACAAAGGCTTGAACTATTTAGGGTTTAAAAAAATGTTGTGATCTTATCTGATCAGAATGGATGGCCGGCGGCAGTTGTTCAGCAAGCCCCTTGTTGAAGTGGAAGGGGTGTGTGTACCTGTATACGCTCCGACGCTCAAGTTAGTATAAGTGGTATAACTAAAGGTTTTCAGAAGTGGTAAAAACGTACTTGACTCCTCTGAAATGAGGAGTATATATATCCCCAGCGCTGGGCTAAGGCCCTTAATGGGCAGTTAATGCCCATTAAGTGGCTGCCGGAATTTGGCCGTTGGGCCATGATGAGCAGTTAATGCTCATCATTCCGGTGGTCGGCAGAATGCAGGATTCTGTAACGTTGGCCGACGGGGAGGGTGCCCTTCTGGAGGGCAGAGCCTTTGGTCTTGAGGAGACATGGACTTAGAAGTCCAGTCCAGAACAGAAGCCCCCCAAGTCGTTATGCTCGTTCACGAGCATGATGACTTTTAACTTTGGCAATAAGCCTTTGTTTGCGCATACGAACAACGAGGATTATGAACTCGTTTGTTGTCAACGAGCACTGTTGTACACGAGGGTCGTGGATTCGTTTGTTCGTATCGAGGAGCTCATGATGAAATATTCTTGCGAGGATCCTAAAGTTTTTGCGTTCGTCTATCATTGATCGTTTCTTTGTCCTCGTGGGAAACTATCGTCGAGGGAAAATCGTTGATCGATTTTTATATCCTCGTGGCTTCGAGGATCTGTTGGATTTATTGGCTCTTCTTGAAGATCCTGCTATTTATTGCGAGGATTTTAATTTGCCCTCATCCGTTGAGATTCTCTCGATGATTGCGCCATTAATCACGACGATATTTTCGTGGAGATTTTCTCGGACTCTGCGAGATTTTCGCGTTCAGTGGATGTGACCTGAAAGGACAAACCGCTTCGTCTCATGCTGCCACGTGTAAAGGCTATTTGAAACGCTTGAGTGTCTAGCAGCGTAGCCTCTGTTCACGAGGTCGTTTCTGAACCGTTGGATTTTCGCGCCTCTTCGTTTTTACGATGATTCAACCTGAAGCGTTGGATCGTTTTAGATCACAGCCCTTGGATCAAAGCAACGTATCAGATTTGGGTGGCGTTCCTTTGATCCGTGCAGGTGCGTCTGTATGAGATTCCTCTATATATAGGGAAAAGGAGGGATTTTTGAACTCTTCAGTTCATTTAACACCTTTGCTCTCTGAAACTTGCCTTTTGCATTCCTACAATCTCTGGAGAAATATCTGAGTTTACTACGTTCGTGATCCTTTTTCATCTTCAAATCCTTAATCAAGTAAGTATTTTTACTTCTTTTTCCGTTTTTCAGTGCTTGATCGTATGTTAGACTTTAGGATTTTGTGTTTCTTTTGACACGGTGGTTTGGGGTTCGTAAGTGGTGGTTAACACCCTTCCCCCCCCCCCCCCCCAAAAGGTGGTAGTTTTTAGAAGAAAAACTACTCTTTTACTTGATTTTAGCATCTTGGCGTGGCGGTTGCTAGTGTTAGATGTCTTTGCAACTTCCATTTTAGCCATTTTATGACTGCGGTTTTAACATCGTAGCGACCATTCACATGCTTTTATCCCGAGCACACATAGGATGAACGAATGCTCGATAGATTTTAGCTTAGTTGTTGATATGTGAAGTGTTCACAGAGTCCTCGCTACTTACATATAGCGACCACTTGGCTCTTTCCTTCGTTGTGCGAGCAACGTTAAAGATTTTTTCAAAACGCATGTCCACGCCCTTTCACTTGAACGGCGGTGGAAGGGTGGATTTGATATTTCAAAGATGTCGAATTCACTTTTTTTCTTCCTCGTCTTTCAGGTTTAAATGGCGGAAGAGCCCTCGTCGTCGAATGTTAACTTCAGCGAGGAAGGAGATCCTTTACCCGTAGAAACACAAGATGAACCTGAGGTGCCAGAATCCTTGGAACCCATGGATGAGCGACCTCCCATTACGGCTGATACGGAACCCGAAGACTGGGTTGCGGATGAACCACAGTTGACGCGCTCGAGGTTTTCCGGGCAACCAGATGGGGTAGAGATCCCAGGACTCTTTAAAGTTATTGAAGATCCCCCTAATGATAACTGGGAGATCCTCGTCCCTGGGAAGCGTCGTCGCATTTACCATAATTTCGGATTCGCGCATTTTTCTATGTACCAGATCGCGTTTCAGCACTTTGGGTATAGGTTGCCCTTTACGGATTTTGAAGTGGCCGTATTTCACCATTTAATGGTCGCTCCTTCACAACTGCACCCAAACTCTTTGTCCTTCTTGAGAGCCTTTGAGATAGTCTGCAGCCATCTAGACATCGTTCCGACCATTCCCCTATTCTTCTATGTATTCGGGCTCCAACGCTCAAAGCCTAAAGGAGACCCACACAGGTTAGGTTGGGTGTCGTTCAAGCATACTCGACGCCTATTCTACATGTACGAGGAGTCTCTACGACCCTTCAAAGATGAGTTCTATATTGTTCGTCCTAAGAATTCTCAGGGTTGGGCGGATGTTATTGTTCTTGGCCCTGATCGAGATGAGAATGAGAACGTCGTTCTTGGGGAGAACGGGCAACCTGTTTTGGTTGATTATGAAAGGTTAAACTGTACTTTTGGTCCTTTATGTTTATTTTAGGTTTGAATCAGGTCCCTTACGTTTTAAAAGTTTCAATTTGGTCCCTCACGTTATTAACTTTTGCATTAGTTAGTCCATTACCTCAAATATTTCACTAACTCCGTTTGATTTTTACACGTGGCTGACGGTTTGGACACGTGAACGTTATTTTGGACACGTTGACACTATTTTGGACACTTTTTTGGGGCCAATGACATTATTATAAGTAATATATATTATTTTTAATTATCTTTTTTTTACTTAGTTAGCATCCCAAATGACACTGAACATGTTCAAAATAGTGTCCATGTGTCCAAACTGTCAGTCACATGTAAGGATCAAACGGATTTAGTGAAAAATTTGACGGAAAGGACTAACTAATGCAAATGTTGATAACGTGAGGGACCAAATTGAAACTTTTAAAACGTAAGGGACCTGATTCAAACCTAAAATAAACATAAGGGACCAAAAATATAGTTTAGCCATTATGAAAAGTTCCATTTTCGCTGGAAAGTGGAGCATTATCTTGTGCCCGCTAAGAAGTTCATTACTCCGAAGGAGGAGTTAACTCCCGAAGAATGGGGGGACTTCTTGAAACTACAAAATTTTGTCAAGAGTTTCAAGGGGAAGACAGTAATTGACGAGGAGGGTGTCCCCTATCTCGATGATGAAGGGAATCCTTTAACGGTTCCCCGTTATATCAATGTGAAGAAGATCCTTGCTTGAGCGACTCGTGCTGAAGCCGAGGAAGCCCTTAGTACGCTTGTTTACATGACTTTGTTTTTCACTTTATATGATTTACTTGTCATTGTCTATTTCTTTTTACTGCTCGTACTAATGGTCGTATATTTCTATTTCTTTGGAGTCAACATGGTGAGTGCTCAGGAAAAGCTCCGTCATGCCAACAAGGCCAAAAATGCTCGCAAGGGCGATGAGAATGCCAATGTTGTCCTTCCTCCTCCAGTCGCTGAAAAGCGCACTACTGAGTCGATCAACGCTGATGCTCATCCACCCAAAGTACAGAAGACCGCCACAGCTGGGGCATGAGGTTCCGTTCGCGGTAGCCCTCATTTCTTGCCCGATGTTGGGGTTCCCGATGGTCGCTTTGTGGTGCCTCCTGTTTTCACTCATGGAAATCTGCTCGACAAAAACACGGAGGTAGTGATAGATGAGGCCGAGCAAGCGATCATCCATGATATGGGACCAGTGGCTTTGAAGGCAGAGTTGGCCACTGCAACTGTTGATGCGTTCAAGCTCATCGAGATTGCCAACTTCCTAAATGGTCGTGAAAGCCGCTACTTGAGTGACAGGGATAAGCAGAAAAAGCGTGCAGACGACCTGGGTTTGAAGTTAGGTGAAACGGAGGCTGCCTATGAGGATTACAGGAACAAGTATACCCTGCAGCAGGAGATGGCGAGCACGCTGGTGACCAAGGAGCGGGAGTTGGAAGACTTGGCTCAAAAGTTTAAGGAGCTGGAGGTCACTTGCGCGCAGCTGGATGCTCGTAACAAGGAGCTGGAAAAGCGAGTTGAGACTGCTCCTTCCGTTTGCAGCGAAGAAGAGGATGATGTTGACCCTGAGGGGGTTTATCGGAATTCAAGTCGCGCCGACCTTATCAAGAAAATTGCTGTAACACCCCGTTTTTTCAAAGGCCCAAAAGTAGGCACTTTTTTTTTTTTTTAAAAAAAAAAAAACACGAGACAGAGTGCGCGGAAAATATTTTACAAGAGCCGGCATTATTCATACAACAGAACTAAAGCATATAATAGTACGACCAACAAGGTGACTGAAATAGTACTATATGCATCAATAGTGCTTCTCATAAGCAAAGTGTGTACCTGATTAGTTACATATCCAAAACATAACATCTAGTTCACGACAAATATACAAGGTAGACGTGACTAGGGAAATACTACAGCCAATACCAAAAGAGGCTCATCCAAAGTGTAAGAGTATAGAGTATAAAGTACAGTCATCCAGAAACGTTAGAACCTACTACAAATCATGCTACCAGTCACCGACCAACGCGGCCTGTCCAAAAGAATACTACTCTACAGTCAGTAGTCCTAGTCCTAACATGCACATCGACATCAGGAGTCGTCCGTATCACTCGATATCAGTACCAAGCTCACGGTAGGGGTGGGAGATACCAAGTGAGGTACTCCGGGTCCTCCAATGGGCCCATCCCCTGCAGCAGCCGCTGCCTCCTGAAAATCATCTTCCGGTTCCCCTAAGAAGTCGGGTAAAGCCCCATCACCCCAACTACCCAAAGAAGAAGAAGTATCTGGTCCCTCCGTGGGGGTCTCTCCAACGACCGATCCACCACCCTCTGGTGTGTCCTGCGCCCCTGACTGGGGTCCCACAGGAACCGTCCAAAGTGCACTGAGCAGTACCGGTAGAGGTATGGAGAAAGGTGGAGTCTGCCATATCAGACACTGGTGAATCTGCAGAGTACCACGAAAAGTAGTGATCCTAACGCGCCCATGGTAACTAGCCGTACCGGAAGCTGGGTCGAGGCTCCAGGCAGGCAACAACAGGCGATCAAGAAAGTCCCACATCGTCACCGTCTCCCTCACGAGCGTCGGTAACAAATGGTGATCCATCGTCTAGGTGGGAGGAGCCCGCGAAATAAACATTGCAAGGGTCACCACACATAACACAACAGCAAATAGCATGTATATATAAAAGCGAATAAACACTTAGCAGTTCATGTACTTGCACACATTATTGAAATGCACACCAGCCTATCAATGCAGACTCTAAATGATTGTGATCACCCTACCCGGGTCTTTTTCACATGCATGAATTCCAGAATTTTACCTCTCCGCAGAGAGTCGTAGGTCCAACCCCTACTAATATCAATACAATTCCGAAGGATTAGAGTGGATCCATTCCCGATAATCACACTCCGTGGTCCATTCCCGATAACCACATATTGGACTCAATAAATCCCGAAGGATTAAGGTGGATCCATTCCCGATAATCACACCCCGTGGTCCGTTCCCGATAACCACTTACAATGAATGCATGAGCATACGATTCCCCATATATGCTAATGCAACAAATACATACCTCTCAAGCGTATGTAAACCAATCATAATATGTACATATATTTTCAAAATCATATGCACGCCAATCACATATTCATACATATATTCTCAAACATATGTAAACCACACATGCGATACAAAACACCTTCTCATCACGAGAATACATAATATAATCATGCCAAGCATTCACACAATCCAGAACTAAGCATACACATATATCATACACATATATGACGGAAAAATAAAGGTGCCCTTACCTCAGCAAGCTTTCCTTAATCTCTTTCTCGTCTAAACTATTATACGCGCTACCTAAAAGTTAAGCAGCGTACAATCAGTAAAAATACTCCTCGATTATCCTATCGAAACGAAACTTGCTCTCAAAGTTCCAGAGGGGTTTAAAGCACTTTCTAAAGCTATCCCTCAATGATTTCAGGTTATTCTCATAGTGTTTAAAAATTCACGAAGTTAATTGTACTATTTTTATAACACGAAAATCATTTTGTTTTCAAATCATAAACTAAAACCATTTTGGATTTTCCACTTCAAGGACTTGTTTCACACACAACAAAACCATTTGAAACACAACTAAAACTTTTCAAAAATATTTTTTTATGAAAAATCAAAGTTTTCTTGCGTTACAAGTTACACATTTTTTCTTCCTAACAACCTTTCCTATACTCATTTTTCTTCAAAACTAAGATTATCCAACACATACACAATTTTCACACAATTGTGGACTTAGAAAAATTTTGGAATTTCTCCCTATACCACTAAAAAGGCCACGGCCAAAATTTTTGGAAAACACCCTCCCACACAAAATTTTTCACTTCTAAATGCATGGTAATATCCCATAATACCTAATTAGCACTTATCAAAACGATTTAGAAATTATAGAGTCGAATCGCAAATTTCGAGAAATCTCAAATAAGGTTTTTCTTAAGGCAAGTGATCATTTTCTTTTCAAAACATCCCATAACCAATCAAACAATTAAACTATGATCATGGGAAGCTATTTGCCTCTAAACAATTTTCGAAATTCGATTCCTCGAACCCTATATGGGTGCCATGGCCATTTGAGGCAAAAAGGGCAACCCTACACATTTTTTCATTTGAAACCCTAGCCCACATTCATTAGTTTGTAACGATATTCGATCGTGTACCCGACTCCTT
This sequence comes from Trifolium fragiferum, assembly GCA_954870985.1. Lineage (NCBI taxonomy): Eukaryota > Viridiplantae > Streptophyta > Magnoliopsida > Fabales > Fabaceae > Trifolium > Trifolium fragiferum. The sequence goes on from OX940792.1 coordinate 21,323,999, forward strand.
TTGAGACTCGAAATAAATTTTTCTAAATTATGTTCTTCGAGTCGCTCAAGAACACGAGAATAATTTTTTTCTTATTTTTCAAAACAAATTTCATAATCACCAATCCATTTTGTCACAAAGCTTAAAACTAACTTCAAAAACCAAAATCATACAACACAATCATAGATATGATCATTTTAAGAAATTTTCTTCAAACCCTTACCAACAAAATTGTGAAATTTGAAATCACCATGAGAATCACTTACATGCTTCACTAATGTATCCTACATAACACTCTTAAACACTACTATGAACTCACAATTCCATTTTGACATGTTCTAAGTTTTTCTTCTCAAGAACACAAGATAAGTTACCTTAGAATCTAAGAGTTTTCATGAGAAATGATGAAAGGAGGAGGTCTAGTTACCTCAAGATGAAGAAGATGATCAAAGAGCTTGATGATCCTAGCACAATCCAAGCAAGTTCTTGAGAGGAAGAGAAAATTTTTGAAGTTGATGAGAGTGAGAGAGTGAGGGTCGGCCGATAATGAGGGAGGAAGGGAGTATATAAATTTCAATTTTTGACTTTTGATCTAATGCATCAAAACCATCTTAGATAGGAAGCTCTTGATCAACCACAACCCTTTGATTGAATAGTGCAAAGTGTCCTTTTTGAACCCTAGCCATTGGAGCAAAAAGGGTAATCATCACCTTTTTGAAAATATCTAAGATATTTCTCTTGCGCTCGCAGACGAGTCGTACTCCGTCGACGGTCTAACTTGCGAAAAATAGAAAACTTACGAGGTGATTGTTCGTCGTAAAACATTTCCAAAAATTATCGCTAAACTTTATATACCGACTGAAATTTTGGTCCTAAACTCCCAAAAATATTCTGACTCCAGATTCTAACTCGTACAGATATATAAAGTCTGTGGTTAAATTTCGACGGAAGACAGAGACCGTAAAATTTTCAACAGCGGATACCATTTTCTACTCGTTTTTCCAATAAACGGAGAAAATCGAAACTCAAAATTCTGAGAGTACAGGAATGTTCAGATTGATAAATAAGGACTACGGGCCAAAAGTCTGGGTTTTATTTATGCATAAGAAAAAAAACAGTCTCCATCTCAGCAACGACGCTGTTATTACAACGATACTTATGAAATTAACTTACAAAAACCCTAAAAACTCTTAGCCGCTACTTACGCTTATAACTTGCGTACGATACCGTAGAATTATGGGTCTTACAATTGCTGAGTGTGAAGACTCAATGGTCGAGGTTGGGCACAGCAGTTTTGTTAATGTTGTTGCTCAACTCAAGGTTTTGAACCCCGGGGTGGAACTCGTGGAAGCTGGCCTCGATGAGCTCAAAGAAGTCATCGATGGAGTCATCGCCTCTCCTCCTCCTACTGAAGATTAAGTTTGATGTTGTAATTCGTGCTGGCGTTATGCTCGTCTTTTTGCACTTGGGCATCTTTTTGTCTGTTTTTATTTGATCTTTTGTTGGGCAGTCCTCGAGGCTGCCCTTTGTTGTAACTAAGTAAAATTTCTCTTTGCAATGCATTTGATGATTCAGCTATTTGCCTTTTCGTTATGCTCGTATCTTTATAATCTTTCTGCACGTATTTTTCTTATGATGCTCAATAATTTGAACATGTTCCTGTGATATCTGTACTTAGAATTTTTTGAACATTTATGTGGCTGTTGCACAAGATAGAATGTATCTACGAACGCCGTGCTCGAGTAGTGAGGGGAACTTGCTCGAGTGTTCGGATCGGGTCTCCGAACGAGTAGCGATGATAGAATCGTCGGAGATTTTATCCTCGCGGCCGGAGTGTCCCATCGCGAGCTGGGCATCCGTGCCTGACGTGTACTTGCGACGATGGGGCTCGTTTAGAGTGGTTCCTCGTCAAGACAAGCTTTTGACAAACTTTGGCTTTTTCTTCTTTTAGATTCATTGCACGTACCTAAGCAATCCTCCGTTGTAAAGGCCAAACCTCTCGTCGTTAAAGTTGGTTTTAGCCCGCTAGCAAGTCGTCGAGTACACGAGACCTCGCTAACTATAATATTGCTTCAATTTTTCCGCGTTCCATGTTCTAGGAATTTCTTCGCCGTATAGATTTTCGAGGAAATAAGCCCCGTTATCCGTTTTTGCTCGGATTCTGTAAGGCCCTTCCCAGTTAGCAGCTAACTTGCCTTCTCGAGAGTCTTTTTGGTTTCGTCGTAGGACTAAACTGCCCACTTCGAACTCCCTTTTGATGACTTTCTTGTCGTGTTGAGCGGCAATTTTTTGCTTCAATGCGGCCTCTTTGAGGGTTGCTCCATGTCGCAACTCCTCGACTAAATCGAGCTCTTCTCTAAGTAACCCGTTGTTTGTTTCTTCATCCGGAGGATTTTCCGTTCGTCGAGTTGGCTCCCTTATTTCTACGGGGATAAGAGCTTCAGTTCCGTAAGTTAATCGAAATGGCGTTTCCCCCGTGGTCGAGTGTGGTGTGGTTCTGTAGGACCATAGCATGCTGTAGAGTTCCTCGGCCCACTTACCCTTTGCCTTGCCTAGCCTTCGCTTTAGGCATCGCAAAATTACTCTGTTGGCCGCCTCGGCTTGGCCGTTTGTTTGGGGATGCTCAACGGATGTAAAGTGTTGTGTCACTTTTAGGTTGATGAGAAACTCTTGAAATCTTTTATCTGTGAACTGTGTCCCATTGTCCGTTACGACAGTATGTGGAATTCCAAACCTTGCTAGGATGTTTCTTTTGAAGAAGCGCAGAATATTGTGGGACGTGATTTGGGCGAGAGGTTCAGCCTCTATCCATTTCGTAAAGTAATCTACCTCGACGATTAGATACCTGTTTTGACCAGGTGCTCGTGGGAATGGTCCTAAAAGGTCCAACCCCCACCATGCAAACGGCCATGGGGACGATTGAGATTTTAACTCGTTAGGTGGAGCTAAATGCATGTCCCTGTGTCTTTGGCACTTTTCACATTTCTTGACGTGCTCTTTGGCGTCCGTTTGCATAGTTGGCCAGTAGTATCCTGCTCGCAACGCTTTTCGTGCGAGCGATCGATCGTCCACCAATATGTTGTCCATTGATTCCTTCGTGTATTTCCTGTAGGATGGATTCCACTTTTTCTTCCTCGATGCATTTCAGTAATGGGGTTGAAAACCTTCTTCTGAAGAGATGGCCGTCTACCAAAACATACGAGCACACTCTTCTTCGGACTTTGACTGCCTCTTTAGGGTCGTCGGGGACCATTCCTGAGGCGAGGAATTCTCTCACGGGATTTATCCAGCTGTTGGCGTTGATTGCGCATATGAGATTCACCTCGAGAGCTTTCTCAATGCTCGGTCTTATTCGCGTTTCTTGGATAAGTGATTGATTCCTCCCTTTCTTCTTTTTGGTGCTCGCGGGTTTTGAGAGGACGTCTGCCCTTGAGTTATGCTCTCGAGGAATGTGTTGCACAGTTGACTCCTTGAATTTAGCCAACTTTTCTTGTATAAGGGTTAAGTATTCCGCTAAACGCTCATCTTTAGCTTGATACTCCCCGTTTACTTGGGATGCGACCAGTTGGGAATCTGTGAAGATTGTGATTTCTTCTGCGTTCATGTCCTCGGCTAATCGCAATCCTGCTAGGAAAGCTTCGTACTCGGCTTGATTATTAGTCGTTTGGAATGACAGCTCCAGTGACACTTCAACGAGGACTCCCTCGTCGTTTTCTAGGATTATTCCTGCTCCGCTTCCTTTGGAGTTGGAACATCCATCGACGTATATGGTCCATTTATTTTTGCTCGAGGTTTCTGGTAAAGTCATTTCAACGACGAAGTCAGCTAGCACTTGGGCTTTCAGAGCTTTTCTGCTTTCGTAGGTTATGTCGAACTCCGATAACTCTAACGACCACTTCAGCATTCTCCCGGCCATGTCGGGCCTTTCGAGCAGCTGTTTTATTGGTTGGTCGGTTCGCACTGCGATCGAGTGTGCTAAGAAATAATGTCTTAGCTTCCTCGCAGCGACAACTACTGCCAAAGCTGTTTTTTCGATCTGTAAGTATCGAAGTTCTGGTCCTTGCAAAGCTTTGCTGATGAAGTATACTGGCTTTTGTCCCTGCTCGGTTTCTCGAATTAATACCGCGCTTATGGCTTCGTGAGCCAAGGCCAGATATAGGAATAAAGTCTCGCCCATGATTGGATGTGTTAAGACCGGAGGTTCGAATAGTGCCCGTTTCAAGTGTTGGAGAGCGTTCTCGCATTCTTCCGTCCACTCAAAAGCGGATTCTTTTCTAAGTAATTTGAAAAGAGGCAGTGCGTGTTGTGCGGATTTAGCGACGAAGCGTGCTAGAGCAGTCAACATTCCATTCAGGGATTGTATTGACTTCTTCGAGTTCGGAGTAGGGAAATCGAAGAAGGCTTTGCATTTTTCGGGGTTAGCTTCAATTCCTCGTTCTGTTAGATAGAATCTGAGGAATTTGCCTGCTTTTACCCCAAACGTGCATTTTTTCGGATTAAATCTCATGTTGTACTGTTTTGCTCTCTCGAACACCTTTCTTAAGTGGGATACATGATCGATTTCCTGTTCGGATTTAACGATCATATCGTCCATGTATACTTCGAGCATATCTCCTATTTCATTTCTGAATATTTTGTTCATCATTCTTTGATAAGTGGCACCAGCATTTTTTAGCCCGAAAGGCATTACGTTATAGTAATAATTGCCCGATTCAGTCATAAATGCTGTTTTCTTTTTATCGATTTCAGCCATTTTAATTTGATTATATCCTAAATAAGCGTCCATAAACGACAGTAGTTTAAACCCTGAGGAATTATCTACGAGTTTATCTATGCTAGGTATAGGATAAGAATCTTTAGGGCAAGCCCTATTGAGATCGGTGTAGTCAACGCACATTCTCCACTTTCCATTAGATTTTTTAACCAATACAACATTTGACAGCCATGTAGTGTATCTGGCTTCAGAAATAAAATTTGCCTCTAGGAGGTCTTTTACAGCTTTCTCAGCAGCCTCCGCTTTTTCGGGAGACTGCTTCCTACGTCGCTGAACTACAGCTCTAGCCCTGTCATCGGTCCTTACCTCGATGGCAGCCTTGTTAAACCTATCAATGTACTCTCTCAGGGATTCATCGTCTTTTTGGATGATCGCTTCGAGAGTAGCCTCAGTTTTGGGGTGCTTCCTGGATGCGGTGAAGTGTGCAGTAAAGAGTCTGCACAGCTCACCCCATGAATCGATGGACCCTGGTGGCAAATTCTTGTACCATGCCATTGCTCCTTTCCTTAGCATAGTGGAGAACAGCTTACACTTGATGGATCCTCGAACTCCTCTGTAGTCGAGGACAGCTTCAATATTCTCAATGTGGTCGTCTGGGTCAGTAGTCCCGTCATAGGTGTCCATTACCGGTGGTTTTTCCAACCCCACGGGCAGTGGTACCCTCATGATCCTGTCAGAAAGAGGCCCCATATGCCTTTCTTCATCACTTCTTGGAGAGCGATGGCGATGGCGAGGAGGGGAGTGATAGTTACGTCCAGTTGATCGTGCTGGGGATCTCCTCGCTCCAGCAACTCTTCTAGCAGGGCTTATACGGCTTCTAGTCTCGTATGCCCGTGGTGATCTTGACCTAGTCCTCGAGTCCCGTCGAGAGGACTCTCGCCGCCTATAACTGCTTGTGGCCGCTCTTGTGATGCGCGACTCTTCGACAGCTTCGATGCGACGATTCTGCTCCCTGATAGCTTGTCCCTGGTTGTTGACGGCGGTCAGCAGCGCGGTCATGATGTTCTCTAAGGTAGCTCCAGGGGGAGGGATAGGTACGACCAATGAGTTGGTTTCGTTGGTAGGCTGGTAGGTGGGGTCTGTTTTCATTTGGGATACAACCATCTCGTTGGTGTTGTTGTTGTCAGCGTGGTCGCTAAGCATGTGGTTGGCTGAATGCTCTGATCTGCTGTTCTCGGCCATTCTTAGCTCTTTGGTGTTTTTTGGTAGTTTGTAAGGTTTTGTTCTTTAGAAAGAAGGGGAAAACTGTGTAATTCCCACGGACGGCGCCACTGATCTTACCTTATCAGAATGGATGGCCGGCAGTAGTTGTTCAGCAAGACCCTTGTTGAAGTGGAAGGGGGGTGTGTACCTGTATACGCTCCGACGCTCAAGTCAGTATAAGTGGTATAGCTAAAGGTTTTCAGAAGTGGTAAAAACGTACCTGACTCCTCTGAAATGAGGAGTATATATATCCCCAGCGCTGGGCTAAGACCCTTAATGGGCAGTTAATGCCCATTAAGTGGCTGCCGGAATTTGGCCGTTGGGCCATGATGAGCAGTTAATGCTCATCATTCCGGTGGTCGGCCGTTACAGAATGCAGGATTCTGTAACGTTGGCCGACGGGGAGGGTGCCCTTCTGGAGGGCAGAGCCTTTGGTCTTAAGGAGACATGGACTTAGAAGTCCAGTCCAGAACATGTTGCAATCTCAAGTCTACAACTTTGCATTCTTGAGGTATTTGTCCTTTTTTGATTTTGTGTGAGCTCTCATGATTTTAATTTTTCTTTTATGTAAAACATGTCTCCTTGGATTGAAGAATTTGAATGTAATTTATGGATTTGGATCCTCTTCGATTTTTTCTCCAACGTTTTCTCTTCTTTTCTTAATCTAATGGTTGTTAAAATATAAAGAATAAAATAATACTTAAGAAGAGAGATAAAAATAAACAAATGAATAGTTAAGATCAACATTGGAGAGAATCTAAATCCGTAATTTATAAACTACTCTTAGCATGACTTCTCAACAATTGTAATTTTTCATTCTAAGTTTGAAAGATAGTTTTGGTTCTGTGCAAAACATACAGTGGCTGAAGCAAAACACGAGGCCTTTTTTTTATATAATGTTTTCTTGATAGTTTCTTTGTTGTTCAAAATGCTTAGCAACTTTTGCAGGAATTCAAGGCCTTTTCAATGGGGTGCAAGGAGTTTCGTCTCGTTTCTATGTGCAATAATAATTTATACATTTTTCAAAGAGAGATTGATCTTTTAGAGAGAGAGAGATTTATTAGGGTTTCAAACTTATGCATCGAGTGATTTTCTGGGTGATTTTAGAGTTAGAAAACACATTGCAAACATCCAGGGTAGTGATTATCTAGGAAAGAGTTTAGAGAGAAAATGTAGAGAAATTTGGGAGTTGCTCAAGAGCAATTGTGAGCAATTTTTCTTGACTTTTGTAACTTGCTTGTTCAATGAAAGATATTGAAATATGGTAAAAATTAGGGTTTGCTTGTAAAATCTTAAAGCTAATTGCTTGTAAAATTTTGAAGCTAATATATTGTAAAAAAAATTGTTGAGTTTAAATTCAAATTCTTTATTTTCTATTTTTAAAAATTTGGCTCATCTAAAATAAATAGTGTTAAATGATAAAATCAATGAATGTTATTTAATTAAATTTATGATTTGTTACGATATTATTTGTAATGCATCTTTAATTTATTTATAAATACTTACTTTGTTCCTAATTATAAGTATCTTATCAAAATTAAAAATTTGTTCCTAAATATAAGTCTACTAGAATAAATTACCCCGTGCGAATGTACGGGTTAGTTTTTACTTATAAAAATATAAATTATTTTATATTATATCAATTTTTGAATAGTATTTTAATAATAATTAGATTAAAATGTATATTTTTTTTAATAATAAATTTAAATGTACATTTGATTACCCTATTTTTAAAGTTTATAAAATATTATTATTTTTTGTGTTAATATTCCTAAATATAAGTCTATTTTCAATTCCTCAGACACATTTTTTATTACTTTTTCAAAATAACTCAACTTTGCATTGAAATACAAAAAGTCAATTACTAAAACATCTTTTCGTAAAGAACAATTTAGTAATTATACTCAAAAAATACACAACTATTGAACTATCAATTTTTCTTACTTATACTAAGAGATGGATGGAGTAATTCATTTTTTTAACGGACAATATTAATAATTAATTGTTAACATTAATATTTTCACTTTCATCGATAAATTTTCTAACTTCTTTAACTCTTTTCTCAAATCATAAATCGTGATATAATCATACTCCCTTCCCTTTCATAACTTTTTTTTCTTCTTTTGAACTGGTCCTACCATGCCAACACATTATATGGTCTCTACATAAATCAACTCACCACACCAATGTAGCTATTTGGATAATTTACTCTAATGTTTTACGTCGGTAGCATAATGACGGAGGCATTAGAAGAGTTGTAATCACCACTTTATCTATCCAGCTACTCCTCTAGTTGGAGCTCTGACCCAAAAAGCATGCATGTGTCTATTTTCTGGATCATGAAAATGATATTGATGTTCTTCTTTTTCTTTTCTTTTCTAGAGGCCAAGTAAAGTCAAGCAATATATAGCATTTCATCCACTCAAATGGACGTTTACTAGTTCCTTTCTTTCTCTCAAAAATTGGTACTATTATGTTGTGTCAACCCTATTCATTTTGACCATCGATCTCTTCCTCCAAGTGCCTACATTATTCAATCTTAGGACATTTATATTGGACAAATATTCATAATATTCTAGACGTCCCTATCTAAACTCAGTGCTTTAATAAAAAAAAAAAAAAACTAAACTCAGATAGTCGTATAACAAGTTGTTCCCAAGTCATTGTTATTGACTTTTCATCAAGGTTAAATCCATCCATCTAATAAAGGTAATTGTGAAATCCAACTGGGTGTCATTTTTTAATTTTTAATGTACACATTTGCCACGTGCTAGATTTAAAATCACCTAACAGAAAAGTGTTACATCGCTTATAAAAATACCCATAAAAAAAAAAAAAAAAAAAAAAAAACTAGAGTGCCTCAAATTTTTAAAGATATTAAAAATTAAGTTTTTTTAAAAATATATAAAGTTAACGCATTAAAAATTAAAATATTTTACATTTTAATTAAGTAATTATTTTAACTAAAATTTTAAAAGAGTGTCTTGAAAACACTTAGGCCCCGTGTGGATTAGCTTATTTTTGAACTTATGCAAACAACTTATATAATTTTTATGTATTATTATAAGTTTGTTAAGGTAATTTTTGATAAAATAGCTTATAAAAATACAATTTTCACTAGTTTGAACTTATAAAATAGCAAAAAAATTAATTTATATTGCATAATTTGTTTGCATAAGCTCAAAAATAAGCTAATCCAAACAAGGCCTTAATAGTAATACCAAAAAACTTATTAGTTTGAAATCCATTTTAATTTTTGGGATGGATTTGAACCAAAACTAACTCAAAATTAAAATCGAATAAAATATTATTTTCTGTCTCAATAATTTGGATGAATTCAAAAGGTTTAAAGAGGAAAATACAAGCGAACTGGAGCAAAAAGAGGCGATTTATAATAGTTGTATTCCCTTTGAAAGTGTCAATCTTTCTGTGAAGGTTTGTTCAAAATAAATTATATAATTTGGTAATAGATATTTGCTTAATAAAGAGCTCGGAATGTTTTATGGTAATTTGGATGGTTTGTTGTTATCTTATTTAAAAAGAGTTGAATATTATGGGTGCGTTTGATTTGCTAAAAAAATAAGGGACTGAACATGACAACTTCAGTTGTACTGTGTTTGATTTCAAAACTGTTCGAGGTTTTGGACAAACCGGGGACCAAGTGGCTGGACAAAAACCTAAATTCTTATCCTTCAATGAACCACGATACAACTTTTTATCCTCTGCACAAGTTGTCTAAAATACCAAATAACCTTTTGTCCGTCAAACATCGTACAAAGACAAAATTTGTTCAATACCTTAAACTTTGTCATGTGTTGTTCTATCTTGTATTGTCCTGCATTGTTTTGTCCAGTATGTATATTTTACAAATCAAACGGACCCTATGTTTTTTGTTCAAAAGGAAGTCTAGATGGACTCTAGGCTTGATAGTGACATCTCAGAGACTTCTGAAGCTGACATGTCCTTCCGAGACTGAGACTTTCAGGAGTTTCACATCAGAGTCTGACTCTTTAGAGTCAGACCTTCTTGCTTCTGATATACTTCAAATTCTAGTACTCCAAACTAAAATCTAGCCTTCTAGCTTCTTAACAAAACTTCAACTTCTCTTCATGTGCTCCTGTGTATGTTCGCTGCAAATATTTTGTGGCTGCACACTTGAACATACATTAGCAAGTATAATTTATTCTTTTAATACTTTGTTATCATCAAAACTTTAGAGGCATTGAACAAGTCCATTTTGTTCCAACAATTCAGTTCTACGTCATGAGTGTGTTCCTTACTCCTGATTCCTTGTCTGATGAGTTTGAGAAAATGATAAATTTATTTTGATGGGGTCATAACAAAGACATATTTAAAGGTATTCATTGACTCTGTGACTAGTGGCGGAGCCGAGACCCTGGCTCAGGGGGTGCAAGTTTTTTTTTTTTTTTTTTTTTTTTTTTTTTTTTTTTCCGGTTAAATATATCTAGTAGCTAGAAATTCATTCATTGAGGTGAATAAGTGAAAATTTTCATATTCAAACTCCGGCTTCTACATATATAATGCAATAATTTTTTTTGGTATTATATAATGCGGTAACTTTTTTTCACCACAAATGTCGAGGATCAGTGTGACATCAAGTGATTTCGAAATTGTAATTTTTGATATTGTATAATGCGGTAACTTTGCCAATTGATTTAAACTCACAAAGTTATAGTTAATAATTACTCTCTTCATTTCTTTCTAAGAAAATACTTGTATAGGCACAACCACAAATAAATAGTGTTAGACACACTCACAACAAGTAGATAAAATTAAAGATAAATAAATTAAAGTGATATAGATTGGTGTCACAATTTTATTTTTCTTTTAATTTTTTGATTTGTGTGAGTGTGCCTAAATTTTATGCCTAAATGATTTTGCCTAGGTAAGATTTGTTCAAGTATTACAGTATGTATTTAAATAAATGAAAATGCTAAATAGTGCCCCTGGGGCATTAGTTAAGCGAGTTGAGATCCACTCCATTTTGTTATGCTCCATTTTATCCTTTTCTTTGCCTAGATAGTCGACATGTGTAAAAATACAATTTAATGGTTGAGATTAAAACTTGGAAAAATAATGCTATATCATGCTCTTGCATCTTCTTCCTCAAACACTCCGTCCATGAACGATACAATGACCCACCTTCCTTTCATTGTCGCTCCGCCGTCTTCTCCGACAATCAGGGTGAAAACACTGTTCGCCGCTGTCAGCCCCTCTTCAACCTGTTTCTCTTCACACGTTCACATATTTTCCAATTAGACCTTCACGTAGTTTCTCTTCGCACTACCGTCGCCGTCCCGCCATTGACCCACTACACTCCATTGAAGACAGTGGCACTGCTCAATTAGATAACCATGGAAAAAACGCATGAGAAAAAATTGCAAATTTTATGGCTTTTAATTTTATTGGGGTATTAACGACGTATTCAACCTTAAAATCAGAGTTTTTCAACTTTAAAATTGGTTATAATCAATCTTCAATTTCAAACTGAAAAAGGGAAAGTTGTTTCGACATAAGAATTTTTTTGACAGAGATTTGTTTCTAGAGAGAGAAGGAAAGTTGATTTGTTTTGACAGAACATTACTAATGTGTGAGGAGAAGATAGACTTGTGTTTTTTATTTGTCAAGGAGAATTGAAAGGGAGAAGGTGAAAAGGGTCCTGTGAGGAGAAGAGGAACCTGCGTTTTTTTCTGTTTTGCTTTTGGACCGTAGATTTGTTTGTTATCCACGTGTCAGCCATCGGTCTGTGGAACTGGAGAACCGGAGCATTAAAGAAATGGAGCAGACCTGAACTCTAGTTAAGCATATAAATATAGAAATTTTGTCTCGGAATTTGTGCATTCAATGCATCGGGAATGTAAAAAACTATTTTATCAATATTAATTTAATTTTTTATTTCTACTTTTGGGATGCTTAACAAGTGCCCCGGGGGCACTGTTTAGCATGACTCTTAAATAAAAGCCATATGTAAATTATAAAATTTAAATTATATATATTATAATTTGGTAAAAAAAAAAAACACATATCTACTATAATTAGCTTCAAGCTAAACAAAGTAAAATAATTTGTAATTTATTGGAAATTCACAAAACATGAACATGAAATTAACTCTAGCTTAGTGTATTTAGGCAGCTTAGTGTATTTAGGCAGAGGATGTGGTTTCAATCCTGTGCAAATAATTTTCCAATTTCAACATAATTACATAAAATGACAAAATGAGTAATGGACAAAAGTTAGGGGGTGCAATTTCATTTTTCAATAGGATGGTAGGGGTATTTATTCAAATATCAGGGTGTGCATATGCACCATCTCAAACATACACAGCCCCGCCGCTCTCTGTGACTACTGCCTAGCAAGTGGACCAGTCAATCGTCGAGTAATAATTCACACTCTATGTGTCTAGAGTGAGTTCGTATCCACAGGAATTGTGTCAAGTGCTACTAGCGTTATTTAATTTCGTTGGTTTGCATTTGCTTTGGTTTTTAAAAAAGTTTTGCTTTAAAAACAGTGATATGCTTTGTGCAGAAAAAATAAAATTGATTTAGAAAGATAAGGTCAGATTAAGTATATTGATTCCCTTCCCTCCCCAAAGTTTGAATTCCAATTCCGTATATTACATGCAAATCTCTCAAATGAACTATGCTCATGAAAATTATAGGACTTTTTTAATTGGAGATTGTTTAAACAACTGAAAATCCAAAATCACCAAAAATATAAAATTGGAAGGTCCTACCACGCGTTTAAAAAATTAGTGCAAGATTTGACAAAGATATTTTTAGAGTAAATAGGTCTTTATCCCTGCAAAATAGACGAGTTTTGTGTTTGTTCCTTTAATTATTTTTTTTAGGAATACCCTTTGCATTGCAATGTTCAATTAATTTTTTTTTTTTAGTGTATTTTGCCCCCTAAGTTGGGGAAAAAAAATCGGCAGGGGTAAAATACACTACAAGAATTGTTTTTGAACATTATGGGGATATTCCTACAAAAAAAATTACAAGAGGGAAATGCAAAAATTCGCCTATTTTGCGGGGGTAAACACCGATTTACCCATATTTTTATTATTTCTATTTTGTTACCTTGTGGTTTGTGGCTTGTGTAAGACCATGACAGTACCAGCTCCCACAATCATTCCTTTCCCTTCAAAACACACCTGCTATAAAAATCCCTTACCCAATGTTGTAACTCCCAACACAAACAAATCTTTTGTGTTTCTCGTTTTCGTCCCAACATCGTTTCTTCCTTTTGTCACATGTCTCATACCCCTAACGTTACTCAATCTTGTTTCATAGTAACCTTTGATCTTCATTCCCAACCTAAACTCCAATATGTCCTGTCTTACCATCTCCCTATAATTTAATTCCGTATATTTCGTTACATTACATTCATTCCCTTAAATCACAAAAACAAAACAAATCGTTCAATATATATTCCCTATAAATTCTCTTGACAAAATCAAACCCAACCCATCTCCTTAATTCCTTTGATTTTTTCAAAGTTTGAGACTTTTTCACAAAAACTGTAATGGGTGTCAAGGGTTTCGTCGAAGGAGGCATAGCTTCTGTCATTGCAGGATGTTCCACACACCCTCTTGATCTCATCAAGGTTCGGATGCAGTTACAAGGTGAAAATACTCAAAAACAAAAACCCAATATTCGACCTGCACTTGCTTTCCAACACGGTTACGTTCATCCGTCGCAGTCATCTGCTGCGACGGTGACACCCCGTGTTGGTCCGATCGCAGTTGGTGTTAAGTTAGTTCAACAAGAAGGTGTAACTGCACTTTTCTCCGGTGTTTCCGCGACCGTCCTCCGCCAGGTTCTCTATTCCACCACCCGTATGGGACTATATGATATGCTCAAGAAAAAATGGTCGGATCCTAATTCCGGCGGTACTTTGCCGTTGACGAGAAAAATCGCGGCAGGGCTGCTAGCTGGCGGGATTGGTGCGATGGTTGGTAATCCAGCTGATGTGGCAATGGTTAGGATGCAGGCCGACGGAAGACTTCCATCGGCCCAGAGAAGAAACTATAAGTCCGTTGTCGACGCCATCACAAGGATGGTGAAAGACGAGGGAGTTACTAGCTTATGGCGCGGTTCATCTCTTACCGTGAACCGCGCCATGTTAGTTACAGCGTCACAGTTGGCGTCGTATGATGAATTTAAGGAAATGATATTGGAAAAAGGATTGATGAAGGATGGGCTAGGGACCCACGTGACAGCGAGTTTTGCGGCAGGTTTTGTGGCCGCGGTTGCGTCGAATCCGGTGGATGTGATTAAGACAAGGGTGATGAATATGAATGTGGAGGCCGGATCACCGCCACCGTACTCCGGTGCCATTGATTGTGCTTTGAAGACAGTTCGTGCTGAGGGTCCTATGGCTCTTTATAAGGGCTTCATTCCTACAATTACAAGGCAGGGACCTTTTACGGTTGTGCTGTTTGTTACGTTGGAACAGGTTCGTAAGTTGCTTAAGGATTTCTAAGTTCCAAGATGATGATGATGATGAAGAACATTAATAATGTTCTTTAAGACAGATTTTATTTTTAGATTTAATTAAGATTATTATGATATGTTGTTGTTTAGTTCAGAGATTCCAATTTAAAATTAGCTATGATTGTTACCAATTGTGATTGAATTTTAGGACCTAGTTACTTATGGTATTGGTGCTTGGAGTTTGGACCGTGAGAAATTGTTAATATATTTTTCAATGATTTTGTTTTGAAATTTTGAGTTTCTAGTTGATTAGTTTACGTTGGAGAATGAAAATGTTATCACGAGCTTCTTATTTGTTTATGAAAGAAAAGAATGTGATTCTGCTTAGGAGTTGGGGTTATGACTTTACATCTTCACAATATGCTTGAAGAATCGATCTATGAATCTTCAAATTCATTCAAGAATTGTTTTGGTCAATCATGTTTTATTGAGGACATATTTACTCCCTCTAGTCCGGAGAATTTTTACTTTTTAGATTTATTGAGAATCTAATGTATTTAGTTAGTAATATGGACTAAATACATTTCATTTTTAGTAAATCTAAAAAGTAAAAATTCTCTTATATTAAAGATCGGAGAGAGTAGTTTTGTTTTTCATCGAGATAAATAGAAGTATTACTTTTTTAAGGTAAATAAATGAATGTGTATTAAAATCCATTTATGCATATGAGAGAAAGGAAAATGATAACCAGTATCCTGGAGTATTTGTTAAGGATGCTAAATTTAGAATATTAATCTTTAATATTTCCTATTGAAATTTTTCATATGTATCATAGAAACTCTCTACAAAGAATGATAGAGAGTACTATTAGTTCCTCCATAGAATAGCGGTTGTGAATTTCCTGCTATAGGGAATGCTACGGTTACACGCTATAATGTATTATATCCGTTGATTTGAGATTGGACTGTCTAAATTGAACATTCCAAAAAGAATCTCGACCGTTGATTATAATGAGACGAACGAAAACTGTTATTGTGTTACGCAGCAACTGCAACATATTTTTTTTCCATAAAACGTGGTAGAGGGAAAGGCGAAATCATTTATGTCAAACAAGAACGACAAGTCTTACCAACCAAAAAATAGAAAAAGACCTCACTGTAGAACTGTATCAGATCATTAGAACTTTAATAATAATTTTTTTTAACCTAATTTTGTTGAGGATTTTAGGGTGTTGGCTTCATTTGGTAAAATAAGCCTGATTCCATGATGTGGAGCATGATGTGTGGCACATCAGGTTTCACATCTGGACGCCCTAGCTGGACGCGCCTTTATTTATTTACACGCGATCTTTTTAAAAAGATTTGTTTTTCAAATTAAATCGTGCCAGCTTGCGCGCCAAGGAACAAGATAATCTTTCATGGTTCTGTTTTATTTTATTGGCCGACTTTGATCAAAAAGATTTGAAACAAACAATTAAAAGATTACGATCAAATAAATCTCAAGGAGAATTAACAAAGGCCAGCTGTCAACATTGAAGATCCAAGCCCATGAAACTTGTTCTATATAAAGGAAGACTGAAGACACTTTGAAAAAACGAAGCCAAGAGTTAAAGAAATTGAGTCTTAAGTCTTAGTCTGTTCATTGTTATTTGTGAGCCTTCACTTGAATCATAATTTTGATACAAGTAAGGACTGAGTTTAATAGAGTTGTAATCTCTAGTGTTCTTTCTCCAACGCTTTGAAGCAAGGAGTTAGAGTGTGCAACACTCAAAGCCTTTAGGTACGAGTGCATAGGTTTCTAGGAGTGTGTCTCCAAATTGAGTTTGTTATTAAATCCTTACTGGGTAAGGTTGAGGGGGAGTGAGCAGAGGTTCTCATATCTAGGAGTTCCTAGGTAGAATTAGCACGGGTAGTGATTAAGTGAGAAGTTGTAAACGGGGGAGTTTAACTTTGAATTGATACTACCATAGTGGATTCATCCCTGGATTGGTATCCTCCAGAATAGGGCTTGTTATAAGTGCCGAACTGGGTTAACAAACTCATCGTGTTTTATTGTTTCCTGCACTTTATATTGTTTACTTGTTCATCAAGTTCAGCATGTTCACGATGTTGACACATTAGGCTACACATCGTACGATTCCTAAAGTGTACACATCGTGCTACACATCTGACACTTGCCACCAGAATTTCAATTGGCATCAGAGCAGGCACCCTGCCTGTTTGAGGGTGAGCTCCAGGGAAGTTACTTTCTGGAAACATGGACAAGGATGGAACAACGGTCAACAAACCACCCCTCCTGGATAGAACTAACTATGACTACTGGAAGCCAAGGATGATTGCCTTCCTAAAGTCACTTGACAGCAGAACTTGGAAAGCTGTGCTCAAAGGCTGGGAGCATCCCAAAATTTTGGATGCTAATGGTGTTGACACTGGTGTACTCAAGCCAGAGGAAGATTGGTCAGCTGCAGAGGACACTGCATCACTTGGAAACTCCAAAGCTTTGAATGCTTTATTCAATGGAGTGGACAAGAACATGTTCAGATTGATCAAGCAGTGTACTGTTGCAAAGAATGCTTGGGAGATACTCAGAACCACTCATGAAGGCAATGCCAAGGTAAAAAGCTCAAGAATCCAACTTCTCAACACTAAGTTTGAAAACCTCAGGATGAAAGAAGAAGAATCAATTCATGAATTTCACATGAATTTGCTTGAGGTGGACAATTCCTATGAGGCTCTAGGTGAGAAATTGTCTGAAGAAAAGCTTGTGAGAAAGATGCTTAGATCCCTACCCAAGAGATTTAACATGAAAATCACAGCTATTGAAGAAGCTCAAGACATCCCAAGTATGAAACTTGAAGAACTTGTGAGCTCTCTTCAAACTTTTGAGATGAACTTAGGTGAGCAAACTGAGAAGAAAGGAAAAGGTATAGCCTTTGTATCTTGTGCTGGTGAAGAGGAAGAAGCTGATGAATTAGATGATGATCTCTCAAATGACATAGCTATGTTAGGAAGACAATTCAATAAGCTTCAAAGAAGGGTGGATAGAAGACCAAGGAGGAATGTGAGGAACATCCAGACTGACATCAGTAAACTAGGTAACACTTCAACAAAAACCAAAACTGATGATAAGTCAACTCAGAACAAGGGTGTTCAATGTCATGAATGTGAAGGCTTTGGTCATATAAGAGCTGAATGTGGCACATATCTAAAGAAGCAGAAGAAAGGCCTAACTGTATCATGGTCTGATGAAGACCCTGACACTGACTCAGAGAATGTTGCTGCTAATCATGTAAGTGCCATGACTGGTGTGTGCAGTACTGATGTTGATTCTGATGATGAAGAACTCACCTTTGATGAACTAGCCTCAGTCTACAAAAAGCTATCTGTCAAAAGTGAGGAACTGTGCAGAATTAATGAAGAACAAAAGGTGATTATCAGTCAACTAGAGACAGAGAAGACTCAACTACAGAACCAAGTAGTTAGTCTTGAGAGTGAAGTCAAGTTACTGTCAACTAACTTGAATAATATGACAAAGTCTGTAAAGATGCTCAACCCTGGAACTAACATGCTTGATGAGATTTTGAAAGTGGGAAAGCATGCTGGTGACTCATCTGGTGTAGGATTTAAGAACAAACATTACAACAAGAATATAAATACTAAGTTTGTTCCTGCTCAGAAGAAACCTGACCCTGGTAGAATGTGGACACATCACACCCCACATCAGAGACTTACTGGCAAAGAGAAGTTTAATGCTTGGAGATGCCACTACTGTGGGAAAAATGGTCACATCAAGCCCTTCTGCTACAAACTCTATGGGTATCCCAAGAAAAGGCCTCAGGTCCAAGCCAAATCAGCAAGGGTCACTCCTAAGAAGATGTGGAAGCCAAAAGTTTCTGAAACTGCTCATATTGCTCACACTTCTCTCAGAGCATCTTCCAGCGAAGATTGGTATTTTGATAGTGGTTGTTCTAGGCATATGACTGGTGTTGAGAAATTTCTCACTAATATCAAGCCTCATACAACAAGCTTTGTAACCTTTGGTGATGGAGCAAAAGGTGAAATCAAGGGCAGTGGTAAACTCAGCAGCAAAAGCTTACCTGACCTAGATGATGTGTTACTTGTTAAAGGCTTGAAGGCTAATCTTATCAGCATAAGCCAATTGTGTGATCAAGGTCTCAAAGTCAACTTCACAAAGAATGAATGTCTTATTACTTCTGACAAAGGAGAATTGTTGATGAGAGGATCTAGGTCAAGAGACAACTGCTATCTATGGATTCCTGATGAAACTGCTCACTCTACTACATGTCTTATTAGTTAGGAAGAAGAAGTTAAGCTTTGGCACCAAAGACTTGGTCATTTGAATCTAAAAGGAATGAAGAAGATTATGTCCAAGGAAGCTATTAGAGGACTACCAAAGCTTAAGATTGTTGAAGGCAGTATCTGTGGTGAATGTCAAGTTGGAAAGCAGGCTCAGATGTCACACCCAATGTTGCAACATCAGGTGACATCCAGAGTTCTTGAACTGCTACATAGGGACTTGATGGGACCAATGCAGGTAGAGAGTATTGGTGGTAAAAGATATGCCTTTGTGGTTGTAGATGATTTCTCAAGGTTCACTTGGGTTAGCTTCATCAGAGAGAAGTCTGACACTTTTGATGCATTCAAAGAACTATGCCTTAGACTACAAAGAGAGAAGGATAGTGGCATTGTTAGAATCAGAAGTGATCATGGGAAAGAGTTTGAAAACTCAAGGTTTTCTGAGTTTTGTGCTGATGAAGGAATTGGGCATGAGTTCTCCTCACCAATCACACCCCAACAAAATGGTGTAGTTGAGAGAAAGAACAGAACTTTACAAGAGGCTGCAAGAGTTATGCTACATGCCAAGAAGCTACCTTACTATTTCTGGGCAGAGGCCATGAGTACTGCATGCTATGTACACAACAGGGTGACTCTGAGAAAAGGTACTTCAACCACACTGTATGAGATATGGAAAGGAAGAAAACCAACTGTCAAACACTTCCATGTCTTTGGTAGCAAGTGCTATATCTTAACTGACAGAGAGCAAAGGAGGAAGATGGATCCCAAGAGTGATGAAGGAATCTTTCTAGGCTATTCCATAACCAGCAGAGCCTATAGAGTCTTCAACAACAGAACAAGAACTATGATGGAATCCATCAATGTTGTCATAGATGACTGTTCAGACAATGTGTCTGATGTTGATCCTGATGTGGACACGTCTCACCCCCTGCCTGAAGACTCTGAAGTCATAGAGATTCCTGAGAAGACTGATCAGCAAGAAGATGTGACTCCAGTGAACAAGGGTCCCTCTGTTAGAGTTCAAAAGAATCATCCAAAAGAACTCATAATAGGGAATCCTGAGTCAGGGGTTATGACAAGATCAAGAGAGGTTGTATCCAATGCTTGTTTTGTGTCAAAGGTAGAACCAAAGAATGTGAAAGAAGCCTTGACAGATGAGTTTTGGATTGAAGCTATGCAAGAGGAGCTGAACCAGTTCAAGAGGAATGAAGTGTGGGATTTAGTTCCTAGACCTGAAGGAGTCAACGTCATTGGTACTAAATGGGTTTATAGGAATAAATCTGATGAAAGTGGTGTTGTGACTAGAAACAAGGCTAGGCTTGTGGCTCAAGGTTACTCTCAGATTGAAGGAGTAGACTTTGATGAAACAATTGCTCCTGTGGCACGTCTTGAGTCCATAAGGTTACTTTTATGAGTAGCATGTATCTTGAAATTCAAGCTTTTCCAGATGGATGTGAAGAGTGCTTTCCTCAATGGCTACTTGAATGAGGAAGTTTATGTGGAGCAGCCCAAGGGATTTGTTGATCCAAATTATCCAGATCATGTCTACAGATTGAAGAAGGCATTATATGGATTAAAGCAAGCTCCTAGGGCATGGTATGAGAGGCTAACCAAATTTCTTGTGCAGCAAGGTCATAGAAAAGGAGAATCAGATAAAACCTTGTTTGTCAGAGAAGAAAAGGGCAAGTTCATGATTGCACAAATCTATGTAGATGACATTGTGTTTGGAGGAATGTCTGATCCAATGGTCAAGATGTTTGTTGTTGAGTCCTTCGTATTGGCTGCATTTTTGGTAACCAGGATGCTATGCAAGATGCTACAACATCGTGTTCGACATCATGGACTCTGAAGGCGCGCGTTCTATTTATGGAATGATTTATGTTTTCTCTTTCATGAATCTTGCATGACGCGTTTGTGTTTGGACTTTATTGAGGATCATCATTTATTACTTCAGATCCTTGACTTGAATAATTAATGAAGAATATCCTTGAAGATTATTTTAGGAAAGAATCCTTTTTAATTAATGTGGTCAAAGACTTGAGTCAAGAAGAATCAAGGTCTTAATTGTTTCAGAATCAAGGACTTTGCTGGAGTATATATGTGCAGTGCAAAACCTAATTTGAGGTTGTTCACGCCGTTGTTATTGAGTCTAGTGCTTAGGTTTTGCGTGTGTTATTTGTGAGCCTTCCTTGTGTCACCTTGATACAAGCTAAAGACGTGTTTCTATTGAGTTGTAACTTGTGATCCTCTCCTAAGCTTTGAAGTATGGAGTTAGGGTTATGTGTGTTGTGTGCACTCTAAGCCTTTAGGTACGAGTGTTAGTTTTTAAGAGTGTGTCTCCAAAACTTTTCTTGTGTGTGTTAAAAATCCTTGCTGTTTGTAAGGTTGCAAGGAAGTGAGATCAGGTATATCTCAGATCTAGGCTAGGACCCTAGGTTATAGACAATAGGGGAGTTGCTAGATGGAAAGGGCATAACTTGAGAGTTAGTGTCATCAGTCTAGGGCTATTGCTTATTGGACATCTTCCTGGATTGGTATCCCCCAGACTAGGGCTTGCTTTGAGCGCCGAACTGGGTTAACAAACACCAAGTGTCTTTTACTTGCTTTCTGTTATTTGGTTTATTTATATTAAGTTATCAGCGCAGCAGGATGCTATAGCATCGTGTGTAGCATCACGTTTTGAGGACCAAGAAGCTATAGCATCGTGCTTAGCATCGTAACACGCGTGCCAGGAATTTCAATTGGCATCAGAGCGGGCACCCTAACATATTTGGGTGAGCTCCAGGGAAGTTATTTTCTGGTACTATGGACACGGAAGGAGGATCTATTGGCAGACCACCGCTTTTGGATGGCACCAACTATGATTACTGGAAGTCGCGTATGATGGCTTTTCTAAAATCTATGGATAGCCAAACTTGGAAAGCAGTTATCAAAGGTTGGGAACATCCTGTAATGAGGGGCACAACCAATTTAAAGCCAGAAGAAATCTGGTCTAAGAAGGAAGATGAGTTGGCTCTTGCAAACAACAAAGCCTTGAATGTTTTATTTAGTGGAGTGGACAAATACATATTCAGGCTGATCAAGCAATGCACTGTGGCAAAAGATGCTTGGGAAATTCTCAAGACCACTCATGAAGGGACACCCAAGGTAAAGATGTCAAGGCTCCAACTTCTAACCACTAAGTTTGAGAACCTCAGAATGAAGGAAGAGGAAAGTGTACATGATTTTCATATGAACGTGATTGATTTTGCCAACTCATTTGATTCACTTGGTGAAAAGATCCCTGAAGAAAAGCTTGTTAGAAAAATTCTTAGGTCTCTACCTAGGAAATTTGACATGAAAGTTACAGCCATTGAAGAAGCCCAAGATATCTCAAGCATGAAAGTGGACGAGCTTATTGGATCACTTCAAACCTTTGAATTATCTATAAATGAAAGATCTGAAATGAAGAACAAAAGCATAACGGGTATCTCCAACACTGATGATGATAATGAGATTCAATGTGACATGGAGACGAATAAAGGAATTTCCAATGCTATTATAGATCTTGGGAAGCAATTTAATAAGGTGCTGCAAAAGATGGATAGGAAACCAAGACCAAATGTTGAGAACATGTCATTCAACATCACTAAAAACAGTAATGTTCGGAGAAAAGGTGAACCTGATGATGAAACTGTTGAGCATATTGCAGCATTCACTAGTAGATATGAATCTGATGAAGATTCTTGTGATGAAGATATAACTTTTGATGAGCTAGCTGCCACCTACAAAGAACTACTCACTAGGTTTGAGGAAATGTGTAAAATCCTTGAGAAGCAGAAAAAGACCATCAATCTTCTTCAGGCTGAAGTGAAAGCTCAAGTTGAGAAGACCTCAGAAGCCCAAGAAGAAGTTGCTCTAGTCCATGCTCAAATGAATGACTTGAAGAAACGTGTAAGTCAGTTAAACTCAGGGACAAACATACTTGAGGAGATCCTGGAGAATCTACCAAGTGGGAAGACCAAGTCAGTTGGTTATAACTACTCAAATCTAAATCAATATGAACAGAATCTTGAGACAAAATTCAAATCTGCTGAAGATGTTTTTGACCCTTGCACTGGACAGACGATGTTGAAGCATCCTGCTCAGCATTCTAAAACATACCCAGTTCCCAAGTTTGCTCTTGAATCTAATCCTTGTGGTCATCAAAGGCCCAAGATTCAGAGAGTGTATCGTAGATGGGTGTGTCACCATTGTGGTAAGAAGGGACATATAAGGCCTTTCTGTTTCAAGTTGCATGGGTATCCCAATCAGTATCAGCAAGCAAAGCCTGAACCTGAAGTAATAAATGTGAAGAAGGAATGGAAATCCAAAGATGGCACCTCTACCTTAATCTCCAAGGCAACTCCCATTACTACTGTTCCAGTGATTACCGCAAAGAAGAATAAAACTTCTACTGTGAAGAAAGGAACATTTATGCCTGTAAGTGAGTCTCCTTCTACCTCGATTTATGTCCCTTTTGGTAATGAAACCAGGTCACTAGTAAAGCCTAAATCTGATGAAACTCTAGGACAACCTAGTTTGAATGTTGCTGTTGAATGTGTCAATATGTCACCTACCAAGGTTGTTGATACTTTTATTGGTTCGCTCAAGGAAACTCTACATGAGTCGAATGTTGTGCCAGATGTCTCAGCATCTGTGGCCTTGCCTTGGCTGACATCCGATTTGTTGTTACTATTCTGATTCTGGGCCTTGCCCTGGATATTTGACACTCTCCAGTGCATATGGTCTGTAATATTAGTAAGTACTATGTGGTCTACTTTGCTGCTACACTGTTAAATCTGATTCTGGTTCCTTGTTCTTATATGCATCTTTGTCAAATTTGTGGCCAAAAAGGGGGAGTAAATGTTATGATTAATTTGTTGGGTTGGTTACCTGCTCTTGTTTCTGGTATGTGCTCTTCATACGTGTTGTGACTGTGAAATGAGTTTGTTCTGGTATGTGTGCTTTGGTGGTGTATGCATGTGCTGAGATATGCAAGTGTTCAGGGGGAGCTGATTTGTGTTATGCAGGGGGAGATGTTGGATATGATGCTCCAACATCCCATGCATATGTGCAGGGGGAGATGTTGTGTTGTGAAATGTTGTAGCATTACCTACAGCATCCTGTCAATGTTTATTATCCTGACCATCTAAGGCTAAGTTGTTTTTATGTTCCGCTGTTGCATGCCTCTCTAATGTTCTTAAAAGATACACATATATTCTTGTCTGTTGATCTCCATGGAGATGTAGTATGGAATCTACTTTGAAGAATAGTCTCTACAGATCTTTATGCTTGTGTGTTTATGTTGAGAAAAAGATATGTAGTTGAAGTATCTATTTAAGTCCCTGTATGGTCTTTATTTGTTTTAGCCAAAAATTTGCCAAAGGGGGAGTTTGTTGAGTCCTTCGTATTGGCTGCATTTTTGGTAACCAGGATGCTATGCAAGATGCTACAACATCGTGTTCAACATCATGGACTCTGAAGGCGCGCGTTCTATTTATGGAATGATTTATGTTTTCTCTTTCATGAATCTTGCATGACGCGTTTGTGTTTGGACTTTATTGAGGATCATCATTTATTACTTCAGATCCTTGACTTGAATAATTAATGAAGAATATCCTTGAAGATTATTTTAGGAAAGAATCCTTTTTAATTAATGTGGTCAAAGACTTGAGTCAAGAAGAATCAAGGTCTTAATTGTTTCAGAATCAAGGACTTTGCTGGAGTATATATGTGCAGTGCAAAACCTAATTTGAGGTTGTTCACGCCGTTGTTATTGAGTCTAGTGCTTAGGTTTTGCGTGTGTTATTTGTGAGCCTTCCTTGTGTCACCTTGATACAAGCTAAGGACGTGTTTCTATTGAGTTGTAACTTGTGATCCTCTCCTAAGCTTTGAAGTATGGAGTTAGGGTTATGTGTGTTGTGTGCACTCTAAGCCTTTAGGTACGAGTGTTAGTTTTTAGGAGTGTGTCTCCAAAACTTTTCTTGTGTGTGTTAAAAATCCTTGTTGTTTGTAAGGTTGCAAGGAAGTGAGATCAGGTATATCTCAGATCTAGGCTAGGACCCTAGGTTATAGACAATAGGGGAGTTGCTAGATGGAAAGGGCATAACTTGAGAGTTAGTGTCATCAGTCTAGGGCTATTGCTTATTGGACATCTTCCTGGATTGGTATCCCCCAGACTAGGGCTTGCTTTGAGCGCCGAACTGGGTTAACAAACACCAAGTGTCTTTTACTTGCTTTCTGTTATTTGGTTTATTTATATTAAGTTATCAGCGCAGCAGGATGCTATAGCATCGTGTGTAGCATCACGTTTTGAGGACCAAGAAGCTATAGCATCGTGCTTAGCATCGTAACACGCGTGCCAGGAATTTCATTTTTGAATCAGATGCAGTCTGAATTTGAGATGAGCCTTGTAGGTGAACTTACCTACTTTCTTGGTCTGCAAGTCAAACAGATGGAAGATACAATTTTCATCTCTCAAAGCAAGTATGCCAAGAACATTGTGAAGAAATTTGGAATGGAGAATGCAAATCACAAGAGAACTCCTGCAGCAACCCATCTCAAACTCTCTAAAGATGAGCATGGTGTCAATGTTGATCAAAGTTTATACATAAGCATGATTGGCAGTCTACTCTACCTCACTGCAAGTAGACCTGACATTAGCTTTGCTGTTGGTGTGTGTGCAAGGTACCAAGCTGAGCCTAAGATGAGTCATCTGAATCAAGTCAAAAGGATTCTCAAGTATGTCAGTGGTACAAGTGGTTATGGAATTCTCTACTCCCATGGTGAAGACACAAGATTGTTGGGTTATTGTGATGCTGACTGGGCAGGAAGTGCAGATGACAGGAAGAGCACTTCTGGTGGATGTTTCTTTTTGGGAAGCAACCTTATATCATGGTTCAGCAAGAAACAAAATTGTGTTTCTCTTTCTACAGCTGAGGCTGAGTATATTGCAGCAGGAAGTAGTTGCTCTCAGCTACTTTGGATGAAGCAGATGTTGGGGGAGTACAATGTGCAGCAAGATGTGCTCACATTATACTGTGACAATCTAAGTGCTATAAATATTTCCAAAAATCCTATCCAACATAGTAGGACAAAGCACATTGATATACGTCACCATTTTATTAGAGATCTTGTTGAAGACAATATTGTGACTCTAGAGCATGTTGCCACAGAGAATCAACTGGCAGATATTTTCACAAAGGCTTTAGATGCAAATAGGTTTGAGGTGTTAAGGGGCAAACTTGGTATTTGCCTCTTTGAGGATCAATAGCCATAATAGCTATTTAGGCGTGCAACGGTTACCTACCTCTCCCTCCATCCACAGTTGCACGCAATCCAAAGGCAATCATTACAAATATTTTCTAACGGCTATCTCGCGATTTTATCCAAGAAATCCGTTTATTCAAGATTTTTCTCTCATTGCCTACCACATTGTTCACTACATTCGTTTCTCAAACACTCAAACGACCTTAGAAAATTTTCTTGATCTCTCTGAAGCCCTTTGTTCATCTCTGCAATTTTTCTTTGAAAATCTTCATACCAAATCACCATCATCATCATGTCTACTGCAACCAAAACATCTCCTTCAACCAAAACCACCACTTCTCCATCATCACCAAAACCTCATTCCCCACATCATGAAGAAATTCAAAGTGACATGATCGTTAATGCCACTCCTGTTTCAATGATCCAGCCATCTGGATCAAAGAAGAAGAAGTCTAAACGATCAAGAAGGGAATCAACTCCCATTGCTGCAGAGGAAGATGTTGTTCCTTCTCTTTCCACAGAAAAATCCAAGAAGAAGAAGAAGAAAAGCAAGAAGCCAAAGATTGGCTCACCAAAGAGGGTTCACACCATGGAAAGTCTGCATATTGAACCTCTTCCTGCTAAATCTGGTGATGCTGATGCTGAAGCATCTGTGGGTATAGGTTCTTCAAACCCTAACCCTGAGAAGGCTGCTGTAAAGATCTCTGAGGGCCAAAGATACCCCTTGACTCAAAAGAAACCCTAACCCTGAGAAGGCTCCTGCTGCTGAAAAAGAGACTATTGTTGCTGATGTTCCTGATTCTCCAGAACAGGGATTTGTTGAAGAAGATCAACCTGCTGAGGTTGAGGAACCTGAAGATGATACCCAGTCTGACAAGGGTAAAGAAGCCAAAGGTTCTGAAGACTCCAATCCTTCTGACAAGGATGTTGATGGAGATACAATTGTTGTGGATGTAGAAGGCTACAATTCTGACATCCCTTTAAAGAAGATTGCTGAAGATAGCAAAGCTAGAAGGACTAGAAGTGGAAAAGGTCCTGCTACTGTTAGTGAATCTCCTACTGTTGCCAAGGAGAAGAAGAAGCCTGTCAAGAGGCAAGTTCTGTATGGTCCCAAGAAGGGATTTAGTAAAGCTATGGTTCCACCTGCAAAGAAGAAGACTCAGAAAAGAAAAGAGTCACCTACAAGTGACTCAGAATACGATGTGGAGCAGCATGTAGCTCACATCAGTGAGTCTGAGGAAGAATCTGCTGAGGAGCAGAATGTGGAGCTTGATGTAGTCCACATTGAGTCTGCTGTAAAGAAGAGCTATGGGAAGAAGAAAATTCCTCAGGGAATTCCTGATATCCCTGTTGATTTAGTTTCCTTCCACAACCCTGCACATGCTGGTAAATGGAAGTATATTGCTCACAGAAGGTTAGCTCTGGAGAGAG
This sequence comes from Trifolium fragiferum, assembly GCA_954870985.1. Lineage (NCBI taxonomy): Eukaryota > Viridiplantae > Streptophyta > Magnoliopsida > Fabales > Fabaceae > Trifolium > Trifolium fragiferum. The sequence goes on from OX940792.1 coordinate 21,351,445, forward strand.
AGCTAAGTGCTGAAGCCTTGCAGTGCAAGGAGGTTATGAGGTTGATAAAGCGTGCTGGCTTGATGAAGACTGTTACTGGGCTGAGTGACTGCTATGAGAAAGTAGTCAAGGAGTTTTTGGTAAACATTCCTGCTGGCTGTGATAATCCTTTGGACAAGGAGTATCAAACAGTCTTTGTGAGAGGCAAATAATTCACTTCTCTCCTACTGTGATTAACATATTTTTGGGCAGAAGTAAGGAGCCCTTTGCTGAGATGGAGGCCAATGACAACTACATAATCAAGGTCATCACAGCTGGAAAGGTCAAGACTTGGCCTAAGAAGGGAAAGTTGCAAGCAAGCAAGCTCACTCCAATCTACAACATCCTGAATAGGATTGCTGCTGCTAACTGGGTGCCTACCACACACAACTGTGATGTGGCTACAGGTTTGGCTAGGTTCATCTATACTGTAGGTAACAAAATTAACTTTGATTTTGGTACTTATATTTTTGATCAGACTATCAAACATGCCAAAACCCTAGCTGTCAAACTACCCATTGCATTTCCTTCCCTGGTGTGTGGAATCATATTGAGCCAGAGACCTGATGTTCTGGGCAAAGATGATTTGTCGTGCAGAAGAGAGTATGCTATTTCTTTTAGTCTCAAGCAGTCTGATGTGATTCCTAATGTGGGCACATCCAGCTCAAACAATGCTATGTCTAGGACAGACATGATTGCTGCTTTAAAGGAGACTTGCAAGGCTCTGGATGAGAAGAAGGCCAAGCTGGAGGCAGTCATTGCTGGACTGGAGCTTGAGGATGAGCAAACAATGGCTGAGGATGAGGAATTGGAGGAGGAGGAGCCCAATGACTCTGAAGCTGAGGAAACTGATGGGAGCCAAGATATTTGAATCATTGTAATTCATTATTTCCCTGTACTCAGTATTTCCTGTTGTTTTGCTTGTATGTTGTGGGCTATGCCCTGGATTTCTGATGCACCTTTGTGTGCCTGTTCTGTACTTGCTGCACTTTTAATGGCCTGAGTGCCTTTTTCTGTTCATGCACCATCATCTCTACATCTCATGCTATCTGCATTCTATGGTGTTTTACTCACTCTCTGTGTGTTTGACTATATTTGTCAAAATTTATGGCTAAAAAGGGGGAGTAAAAATGAACAATTCTTTGAAGTCTTAAAACTGCAGCAAATTGTGATGTGTGGCACATCTGACTACACATCTGGCATACATGCTTATTTTTCTTCAAAAGTTTTCTCAACAACTTTTTGAAGAATTAGTTTTCTAAAGCATGTTTTTCTGAAGACTTAATTTGTACGTTTTCAACTGGGTGATGCATTCTTAAGAAGTCCAATTGAAGATATTAATTTGTGTAATGGTTGATCCATTTGTATGATTTCTACATGGTGATGCATTCTTAAGAAGCCTGTAGAAATTGCTAATTTGTGTGATGTTTGACACATCTGTGAGTTTTAACTTGGTCATGCATTCTTAAGAAGTCAAGTTTAAAACTTCTCTATATCTCTCTAGGTCATGCATTCTGAAGAAGCCTATAGGGAATATGAGATTTAGGGGGAGTTCTTGGAAAGTGCTCTAGTTCAAGGGGAGTAAACTGCTACTGGGTTTGCTACCCTCCCTTATGTGTGCATGGAATCTCATGCTTGTATGTGTCTGAGAATTTATTTTTCTCAATCTTTGGGAAGTTACTTTCCTATCTTGTGAGAGTTTAATTCTCTCTTCATTTGTGAGGCTCTGATCCGCTGCTGCATGCCTCTGATGTGCCTACACATCTCTCCAAGTTTTGTTGGGTGGCTCAAAGATTATTTTAGCCCAAAATTTGCCAAAGGGGGAGATTGTTGAGGATTTTAGGGTGTTGGCTTCATTTGGTAAAATAAGCCTGATTCCATGATGTGGAGCATGATGTGTGGCACATCAGGTTTCACATCTGGACGCCCTAGCTGGACGCGCCTTTATTTATTTACACGCGATCTTTTGAAAAAGATTTGTTTTTCAAATTAAATCGTGCCAGCTTGCGCGCCAAGGAACAAGATAATCTTTCATGGTTCTGTTTTATTTTATTGGCCGACTTTGATCAAAAAGATTTGAAACAAACAATTAAAAGATTACGATCAAATAAATCTCAAGGAGAATTAACAAAGGCCAGCTGTCAACATTGAAGATCCAAGCCCATGAAACTTGTTCTATATAAAGGAAGACTGAAGACACTTTGAAAAAACGAAGCCAAGAGTTAAAGAAATTGAGTCTTAGGTCTTAGTCTGTTCATTGTTATTTGTGAGCCTTCACTTGAATCATAATTTTGATACAAGTAAGGACTGAGTTTAATAGAGTTGTAATCTCTAGTGTTCTTTCTCCAAAGCTTTGAAGCAAGGAGTTAGAGTGTGCAACACTCAAAGCCTTTAGGTACGAGTGCATAGGTTTCTAGGAGTGTGTCTCCAAACTGAGTTTGTTATTAAATCCTTACTGGGTAAGGTTGAGGGGGAGTGAGCAGAGGTTCTCATATCTAGGAGTTCCTAGGTAGAATTAGCACGGGTAGTGATTAAGTGAGAAGTTGTAAACGGGGGAGTTTAACTTTGAATTGATACTACCATAGTGGATTCATCCCTGGATTTGTATCCTCCAGAATAGGGCTTGTTATAAGTGCCGAACTGGGTTAACAAACTCATCGTGTTTTATTGTTTCCTGCACTTTATATTGTTTACTTGTTCATCAAGTTCAGCATGTTCACGATGTTGACACATTAGGCTACACATCGTACGATTCCTAAAGTGTACACATCGTGCTACACATCTGACACTTGCCACCATAATTTCATATTTTTTTAGTTGTTTTGCTAATAAATAGCTCATTTAATTCCAATATAAAATCAAAGTAAAATCGTAAAATAGTACATACAAGCTACGTTTTACAACATTTAAAAAAAAAATGAAGTCGTTAAAAACGACAAAAGTTATTATGCATAAGCCTGATACTTATGCACGGTGCATAAGTAAAGCACAACCATCAGATGCCATTGACACATGTTACAATCTCAGTCTGTCAAAGGAATTGAACCCAAGCCATCAGATCATGTGACACGTGTAAGAATATCAAGAAATAACTGAATCTCAAACCTGCTAACGGAATAGTTGACGACAGTTGACGGAATCATCATGAGCTAATCGCATCTTCTCCGACGATCGCCGTCAACGTCATTACCATCATCATCGTCATCGATTGCATTATTCTTCGCCGGAATCATCATCACTTTCATCGATTTTATCATTCTTCGCCGGAATCATCATCACATTCATCGATTGCATCATTATTCGCCATCGCCAAGAACAGGTTTGGTTATTATTCAAACACAGTAAGAATCACAGTTATCACCTTCATTTTGTACTGATATTTTTACATACATAGTATTTAATTTCATCAGTTTTGTATATGTGTTTAATTTTCATGAGTTTTGTACTGATTTTGATTTTAATTTCATTGATTCCATCATTTTTTATTTGCATGAGGATGTATAAGAATCAATAGTTTGGGTGTTTAAGAGATTTTTAGTCTACTGATTTTATCAGAGTGTGCTTTTTTAAAATGCATTTGTTTCTTCCAATTTTCTAATTGAGGCCATTGATAAACCATTTTACAATAGTAATGGTTTCAGTACATAACACATTCAAACCGGCCATTTAAAGAAATTACTTCAGTATAGCTAGAGTATGGGAAAATCAGTAACTGAATTATTAATCATGTAAGTGGTGTATGTTAGCATAATTACATGTTGTTCTTGAAAATTCTTAATGTTTAATGTCGATGAAATTTAAGTGGATTCATCTTGTAACCTCCAATGAATTCTAATGTTGATGAATTTTCCTTATGTATAATAACTGGACCCATATGAAAATGCTTGCTTCCAATAATTTGTATGAATATTCATGCAAGTGTTTTTACATCTCTGCAGACAACCACAACCATCTCTGCTAGCAACCATTTCAAATCAAGTTGTTGAGAAAGTGTGGAAATTCGACAATCTTCATCGGTGTTAACAATAGTCAAGGTACTAGAGAGTGAGTTATATATGATTGTTATTGTCAGATGTTCTGGTCAATAAATTTTTGCTTGTTTTCCAAATTCATTGTTTACATTTTTTAATGAAAGACTTTTAATAGAGTGTCATACATGAATTTGAAAATTCTTAATGTTTAATGTCGATGATATTTAAGTGGATTCATGGTGTAACCTCCAATGAATTGTAATGTTGATGAATTTTTGGGTTGTAGGTCTTCATATTAGTGGATTAATTGTAATATATCATTATCAGCATCATCATCATTATTGTCACCTGCTTTAAATTCAATGCAACTATTATTATTGTAAAATGGTTTCCAGATATTATACAGTACAACCATTAATATTGTCCAACGGTTTTAAGAACAATGCTTGTCTATGTAAATGGTATTTAAGTCTACTACTTTATGCATGTTACTTTGCTTGTTGTTCCAGTGGTTAACTTAATTTTAAATGATCGTCGTTTATAGGGATTGTTGCTGTTTTTAATGGATTCGACGTCAACTTCATCTGAAATTGGCCCATTGCCTGTTGTTGATATTTCAAACACACATGCTGATAGTTCAAGAACACTTTCTGATAGTTTTCAATGTTACTTTCCTACTAAAAAGAAACTTGGCAGTCTCTTGCTTTTAAATCAGTTGAAGAGGTTGAAAAATTTTATGGCGATTATGCATTTAAAACTGGGTTTTCAATTCGGATTTTGTTGAAATCAAAAAAGAATTAACAGAATAAGCAATCTGATAAAATACACTATCTACGTTATGGTTGTAACAAACAAGGTTACAAGGAAGTTTGCTGGATCCGAAGAACAAGCCAAAATCAGAGAGTCCTGTTGTTGTTGAATTTGAGAAAGTAAAAGAAAAAGCTGAGGAAAGGGTTGGTTGTACAGCTGCGATTTATTTAAAGTTGGATGAAACTCTGAATGTCTATAAGATATATAAATAGGATGTGCCCCATTGTCATCAGTTACATAAACCGGAGCATGGACGTTACTTGAGATCATTCAGAGAAGTTAATGAAGTGCAAGGACAGCTCGCTGTAATAAATTCTAAAGCTGGAATGTCGATGAGAACTTCTTATGAAGTCATGGGCCAGGGTGTTGGAGGCACAGATAACTTGCCTTTTCGATTTTCGGATTTAAAGAATTATTTGATGACAATCCGTTCGAAAGAGATGGTGGTTGGTGAGGCAACTGTGACTCAAGAATTTTTTAGAAATGAAGCTTTGTCGAAACCGTCCTTTTATTATGATATTCAAGTTGATGCAGCAGAAGATATAGCTAGTATTTTTTGGGCAAATGGGATTATGCAGCTTGATTATGCTTTATTTGGTGATGTTATAAGCTTTGATACAACTTACCGAACCAACAATCAGTATCGCCCTTTAGGTTAGTTTTTTGAACTTCTATCAGGTTTAAAATTATTGTTTTGATTCCATTATGTTATATATTGTGTTGCCATGAATAGTATAGGTAAGTTGAACATATTGAAACCATTTACCAATAATAATGGTTCCTTTGTATATCATACTGAAACCATTTATCATTACTAATGGTTTCCAGCATAATAATATACAAATAGTAGTTCCATCATTATTGTCATCTAACCAAATTTGTACTTTAAGAGTTCTTTAGTCTTGTATTGTTATCAGAGTTGTTTTCTTATATGTTTCTTATAATTTGGGGATTATATATATGTTTATTATAATATATAATGTAGGGCATTGGTAAACCATTTAGCCATAGTTATGGTTTTACTTGATAACATGTTGAAACCATTTAACCACACTAATGGTTTTGAAATACTGTAACTTTCATATATGTAAGTTTTTTCCTGATTTGGTTCATTTACATTTCAGCTGCATTCATGGGCTTTGACAATCATCGGACAAGTGTTTTATTTTGTGCTGCCCTTCTGTATGATGAGACTGCAGCAACTTTTGATTGGTTGTTTACGACTTTTTTGAAGTGTATGTCTAATAAGAAACCACAATCGATATATACGGACCAGGCGCCTGCGTTGTTGAAGTCAATTCCTAATATTTTTGAGGGTGTTTTTCATGGACTTTGCTCATTGCATATGTCAGAGAATGCAAAGAAAAATCTTGGGTCTCGTGCAAATAGTGCGTTTTTCGATGAGTTAAGTAATTTGATTTCAAATGTTGAGACTGAATCAGATTTTGACTACAACTGGGATCAGATGATGAAAAACTGTTTTGATGGAAGGCCTACTTCAGACTTTAATTGGCTTGTTCAAACTCACAAGAATCGTATGCATTGGCCTTCAGTTTCGGTCAAGTCACATTTCACAGCTGGTTTGAAAACGACCCAATTAAGTGAGTCCTTCAATGCTTTTCTTCGTGGTTTTCTGCATCCTGACCATTCACTGGTTCAATTCTTTAGCCATTTTAATATTATGGTTCAGAGAATGAGGGATAAACATGCTGAGTTGGACTTCAAGGCTGCAAACACTAGATCAAAAAACAATTATCCCAACAGTCAACTGATGCGGTCTATTGTAAACAAGTACACCCCAGCTTGCTTTGCATTCATTCATAGGCAGTATGATCTTTCCTTCAAATACTTCTATGAAGAGGTCACAACTCAAGGTTCTGCCTTCAACAAGGTTTTCAAAGTTTTTACAATTGAACAGCTTGATGAACCTGAGGAAGTAGGTGGTGCTAATTATGATGATGATGGTAATGATGGGCGTTCAGATCGCGATGTTTTGGATGAAGAAATTTCTGAAAACCTTTCCCCAAATTTTGAACAGCACGATCGACTTGATGAAAGGGTTGTGACAATTGATATTAGGAGCAAACGTATTAGCTGCACATGTCGTATGTTTGAGAACAGGGGTTTTTTATGTCGACATGTTTTCAAAATATTGGAGTTCTTAGGTGGTTCTGTGCAATATCATAGTTTGAAGACAATACCTGCAGAATATGTGTTAAAGCGTTGGACTATAGATGTGCGTCATTCTATTGATAAGCTGAAATCTACCATCAATGTTGCCACTGAAGGCACGACTCAAGCACAACGATATCAACAAATTTGTGCTGTTACAGTTCAGCTTTGTACACATGTTTGTGCAGATTCTGAGGCTTCTCAAATTTTTCTTATTGGTGTTCTTGAAGCTGGGAAAAAGGCAGAGGAGTTGTTTATGTCTAAAGGTTTTTAAGCTGTTCTTTTGAACTATGTTTTTTATCTTGGTTGTCTGTGTGTTAAAACCATTTTTCACAATGACTGGTTTCTGACAGTTTTCCTACAAAACCAATTGATGATAAAAATGGTTTTGTCTTGAACTGCATATATATTTGTTATCTGCACAATGATTGATGAAATGCTTGATAATTGTATAGAAATTTGTTATCTGCACAATGATTGATGAAATGCTTTATAGTACTATACTAAAATATTTGATAATTGTATAGGTATTCATACAGAACCATCTTGTGTGACGCCATCTAAGTCTTCCAATACAGCTACTGTCAGTGAACCATCTGATAGGGTAAAGTCTACTGCTCCAAAGTTCAAAGTAAGACCAAATCCAATTAGATCAAAGAAGCGACTTAAAAGTGATTATGAAATTGTCAGAGAACACCAGAAACTGGTTATAGAGCGGAAGAGACGACAAAGAGAGGATGAGGCTTTAAAGGGAACAAAGGCTACTGATTGATATATTTACATTTGGTTTTTTTTTTTTTTTGTTTCATGTTATCAGTTTGTACTAGAGTTTGTTACAAAACCATTAGACTTGTATTAATCATACTTGGTCATTTCATGTTTTTTGTTGGTATGTATTGATGATTATAAGATATCGATCATTAGACATATATTTTATTTGTATTAGATAGAATGGTTATATCTATTGCTATTTAGACGCCTAATAGGTTGATGAAACCATTAAGTACATCAAATGATTGCCAGATGTTATTTTGTTAAACCATTACTATTGTTAAATGGTTTCCAGATTTTATCCACTAAAACCATTAAGTGCATCAAATGGTTTCCAGATGTCATCCACTGAAACCATTAATAATGTGAAATGATGTTGACATAATAAACTCATATTATCAAACATGTCGAATAATTAAATGTAATCAAATAAACTCATAGATTATTGTTCAATTCTTATCGCCTTCTATTATTCAATTTTTATAAGATGAGAGGCTATAATCAAGACTATTGATATTATATATATGCAGTTTCAAAGAAAAGTATTATGTACATCAAATGGTTTTGTAAGACAAGTTACTGAAACCATTATCTGTACAAAATGGTTTCACACATACAACACCAATAATATTTCAAAGTATTACTGCAGATCCAAGCATGCACTAAAATTAAACACCATATGAACTGAAACTTACATATTCTAGGCTGTTAGGGTCAATGGCCTGCCAATCCATGTACTTGAATTTGTTTAGTCTCTCGATGAATCTTCTGAATGCAGCTGGGTTATTTTTGTCAAAAGCACCAGGTTTTTCCAGGTCAGCCTGTTTATATAAGAACAAATCAGTAAAATCAATTATTCAGCTTAATTAATAAAGGAAACCATTAAAATTTATGGAATATAATGCATACATAGTTAATCGTGGGTGTAACCAGTCTTGTCATCTTGTCTCTTTGCTGATTCTAGTTTAAGCAGTTGACCCATGCATTGATCACAAAACATGACACCCATTCATCTTGTTGTAGTGACCATAAGTCTCTCCTTTCCAGTGAATAATTATGAGCTTTGTTATCACAGCAGTACAGAAGCTCATACTTATTCAATTATGAAGCAATTTAGTAGTTGTAGTACTATAAAGACTAGCGTCCCGACGGGCACTCCCGTGCCCGTCGGTCCGCCTTTTTTTGTTTTGTTATTGTCTGTGTCCGCTCTTTTTTTAGACATATAACATTTTGTTCCAATTGAAATTGCTAACATGACAAATGATAGTTTATATAACATTTTTCAGAATAATAACAATAACTTTTTTTTGACAAATAATAACAATAACTTAAAACTCATAAAAGAAAGGAAAAATTTATAATTCACCATAACATGGCACATAAATGTTCACTCGAGAAATTTGAAACTAAACCAAAGTTAAGACAAACTAAAAACATGAAGATTTTGTCCGCGGTGTTAAAACGGTTGGCCTTGCTTAGATTTTTCTCTCAACTTTTGTCCGCGGTATTAATTCACCATAATTGCTCGATTCATAAAACTGAGTGTTGCAGAGAAGTGCAAACTTGCCTTAAAAAAAAAAAATCAAAACCCATCATATGCAAAGATGAAGCCATCTCACAAAAAATTCCACAATGCCTAGACTTCTGTAATTCAATAAGCATAATTCAACGTTTATGACTTAATTTATTATTTTCCAAAATTCCACAATGCCTAGACTTCTCTAATTCAATAACTTCATGAATCAAATTCTTTCTAACTTCATGAATCAATAACTTCTCTAATTTACAAATTCTATTTGTAAGACTCAATCTTCACACCTACAAAATGGCATGCCCCTAATTAACATTTGCTTATTATGAACCGAGTATTGCCATATTTCCAAACTCTTTTTTTTCTTCTTATATTAAACCTTGATCTTGTTTTACATCCGATTATATGTCTCAATTCCGATTAAAGCTAATTTGCAACTCATCTGTTATTCGTGTCAATTTCTACAGACACTATATTAGAGTTTCAAAATTGCAAATGTTTGAATTACACAAAGAGTCAAAGACATTGAAAGAAAAGAGTCTAAGATACATATGGTTCAAAATTTCATTTAGACACTATTATATATTAGTCTGATATTATATCATCAAAGTTTTCACAAAAAAAGAAGTAAAAATGAAAGCCTAATCCAAGAAAGTGTCTTCGACTAAGGTATATCATGCTTAATTAATTAGTTCACTCTTTCATATTTGACCTTCTTGTTACGCAACCTCATCCAAATATAGAGTATGTGTATGTGTCTTCACAGATTCATGCAAGATCATCGAATCAACATACATGAATGGAGCGAGTGCTTTCTGGTTTAGATATTTCGTGTTTTTTTATGATTTATCAACCATTAGATCAACAAAAGAAGAGAAAAAATTGGATTGTGAGATCTTGCATGAATCTATGAAGAGAATAATACACATACTCTATATTTGGATGAAGTTTGTGCTTTTGTGTTAAAAAACTCATGCCATAGATAGTAATTATAAGCACAAAGAAATTATTTCTCTTTAGATTGAGGATCTATGTAATACTCTTCTCTCTTGGATCCAAGAAAGCTACAATTTTTGAATATATGAAAATAACATTATAAAAACCGAATAATAAAATCAAACTTGGCCAAAGTGATGGCAGTGGTCGATTCATGCATCCCGTTCTAATCATGTTGACAAAGTTGCTCTAAAATAAATTTAGGGAGTGAAAAGTGGAAGAAAAAAGAGAGTTCAAAGAGATAGAGAAATAAGTAGACACGACATTGAATTTACCGAGTGCCGAACATTCTCTGAAACGCGTACCATGTGCCACTCTTTTCCGCTGCCATGACAAACAACATCTGTGTCAATCCACCAAAAATTGTTCAATCGGCAACAATTAAAACCACTGAATTCTAAAATCTAATTTTTAAAGCATTTGTTCCACTGTAAAAAATAAAACTACAAAATGACAACATGCATGGTTCCACAACTCAATTTTGTAATGTTGTTGCTTTCACTTATATATTGATGGTGCTTCCAAGTAGAACTTTACATACAATTAGATGAAGCAATGAATAAATTAATGTAAGCAACCCACCTTAATTCATGTTTAAATGTTAAAAATAAAATTCATGTTGAAATGTCAAATTAGAGTGAGAAAGTGTGATTGTAAAATTATTAATTAATGGATAAATTAAGAAAGATAGTTTGCCCAAAAAGAAACAAACAATGGAAGAAGATGCGCAGTATGAAAATGAAAAAGTTTAATTTGAAAACAACCCATTATTAAAAATTGTAACGGCATTAAACTGATTGTGAGAAGTTAAAAGTGTGGAATAAAAAAAAAAACTGATAAGGGTATTTCTGTACTAAAAAAAAGGCTACATCAAACTTAAAAGTTTTGCCTTTATTTATTAGTATAGATGATTTCATCAAGCACTATGCAAATAGCAAATATTTATGCAGTTTTAGATAAAACCATTTTTAACATCAAATGGTTTGTTTAGGTAAACTTATGAAACCATTCATTATGAAAAATGATTTTAACACACAAACAGCCAAGATAAAAAATCATAGTTCAAAAGAACAGCTTAAAAACCAAATAAAACAACCACTTTGGCAAAAAAAATCAATATAAATATAATTAATACTCATCAGACTTACAGTAAGCTAAAAAAGAAATTGTTTTCACTTACTCATCAAGCTCCGGACTCCAAGCATATGTTGATAAATTTTTCTGCAACTCAGATGCAGTAGACTCGTGGACAGCGTCATCATATGGGCTTGCAAGGTACTTCGATTTCTTCACCGCCTGTCGACGCTCAGGGTATGTGCTATCTGAATAAAGCATATTATGCTTCTTTCTTTTCTTTGTCGTGACATCGTCCAAGTTAATTATTTCATCTGGCAACACTGACTTCAATGGAGTTGCACTGTGAAATAATGATACATAATAGTGTTATTTTTGTAGAATTTAATTAATATTTTTATTGTACAAAATTTAATTAATCAATAATAAAGTACAATTATGACATTGCTTGATTCTTACTCTATAACAATGTTTGAGTCACATTCTGTAGGCTTCTCCCCATACTTAACATCTGGATCTGGTACCAACACAAGTGCAAGGCTTTGCTTGGGTTCTTTCTTCGTTGAATCATTATCAAAAAACTCAGGGTACTTCAAAATTGTTTCCTGTGTTGCTGAAACTTGATTTTCTGAAGCATTTGTTGTTTCCTGTGTCGCTGAAAGTGGATTTTCTGAATTATTTTCATTGGATCTGAAACCATGAAAAAACGTTTTAGGTTTTAGACATCATGTATCAAAATCATTGACAAACATTTTAAAAGTTATGGTTTAAGAAAGCTTTTTAAAACCGTTAGTTTGTTATTATAGTTTTACATATCATAAATGAAAAATCATTTCTTACGCTGCATTTGAAGGTCCAAAAAACTCTGGAAAATTCAGGATAGTTTCCTGTGTCAATGATATTCCCACATTACATGCTGCTTTCACTGAATCGTCAATCATCTTCGTATCAATCTCAACTTCTTCATCATTGTCATTTTCATCATTGCTTTTGGTATCATCTTCTTTAGTAAACCTGAAACCATTAATCCCTTGTAAAATAAACATAGCATAAAATTAAAAAATGGTTTTATAGTACTACTATCTGAAACCATTTTACCAGGAAAATGGTTTAAGAGTACAACTATTTGAAACCATTCTACAAGCAAAATGGTTCTAGAGAGCAACTTCTGAAACCATTTTACCAGCAAAATGGTTTAGCATTATGTTAAGCCTTGAAACTAAATGCAATACCTATCTTCTGCTTGAGTACTTGGTTGTGGGATTGATGGTTCACCCTGAGCCTGTCCAACATTAAAAGAGCTCATATCACCAGTTTTTGATATTTTCTCCTCCTCATAAGTAGTTGAACTATGTTTCTCTTTAGTGTCAGGTACTTCTACCACCTTGCATGCTGCCTTCATTGTATCATCAATGATCTTGTCACTGATCTCATCTTCTTCATCATTGTCATCCTCATCAATTCTTTCAGCATTAATATCATCTTGTTCATCATTGTCATCTTTATCATCATCAGCTTCATCAATGCTTTTGGGATTGATCTCATCTTCTGCATCATTGTCATTATTCAACCTGAAACCATTAATGCCTTGTTAGATAGTAGTTTTAACAATCTTAAGCAAAGATCTTGAAACCATTTAATGATTCTAATGGTTTCATGTAACTGAAAGTGCATCACAGCCTAAAACAATACACTAAAATAATTCAATAATATGACAATTCAATCCATTAATGACTACTTATCACTAAAAACTGGTTACTCGTAACAGCTATTCATTGTATCATCAATGATCTTGTCACTGATCTCATCTTCTTCATTATTGTCATCCTCATCAATTCTTTCAGCATTAATATCATCTTGTTCATCATTGTCATCTTTATCATCATCAGCTTCATCAATGCTTTTGGCATTGATCTCATCTTCTGCATCATTGTCATTATTCAACCTGAAACCATTAATGCCTTGTTAGATAGTAGTTTTAACAATCTTAAGCAAAGATCTTGAAACCATTTAATGATTCTAATGGTTTCATGTAACTGAAAGTGCATCACAGCCTAAAACAATACACTAAAATAATTCAATAATATGACAATTCAATCCATTAATGACTACTTATCACTAAAAACTGGTTACTCGTAACAGCTATTCATAGTAAGTAAAACCATTAATGACTCGACATATATTGAATTACAGTTAAAAAGTATCATTCAGGAACAAAAATACTAATTTTTTCACTGTATAACCTTTCACTATATTCAGGAAAAATAATTACAGTGAAACAGTAACATTTCGAAAGACAAATTAAATTTAGTACCTTTCACTGTCTTCATTTTCAGTTTCACTCCCTCCAGTTTCACTTCCACTCTCTTCAGTTTCACTCTTTTCATTTTCAGGGACTTCTTTGGCTGTGTTTTCAGGTACTTCCTCAAGATTTTCTTTGGCCATTCTCTTTTCCAAGGTTTCTACAGCGGTAGTGTAGATCCGTATGCACCCCCTACAATAGTTCAGATGCTTCTCTGCATACAACATTATGGCGCAACTGGTTAAGTCTATAACATCTTAAAACCATTTAAAACTACTAATTGTTTCACTGTATAACATATAATCTGATGGCTATATAATAATTATAGTTTATTACTAGTACTAGAACAAACTAAAAGAATAAGGCCAAATGATTAGAAGCTAACAAACTACTAGAACAATCTTAAGCAAAGATCTTGAAACCATTTAATAATACTAATGGTTTAAGTGTATAACAGTTTCAAACCATTTAATATTACTAATGGTTTCCAGAATTTAACAAAACAAATAATCCAGAAATATCATGTTGAAACCATTTAATCCATGTTAATGGTTCCCAATATTTTATCTCTCTCACCTTAGATAGTGGACAGGTGTCTGGATCAAAACACATTACAAGTGGACCTTCATTGGTGCTATGCAGTCTTCTGACCCCAACTGTCAATCCATTCTCCAGGCCCATAAGCTCATGGACCTTCTGAAGTTCTTGGTTTGCCATTTTCACATCTCAATCACGCAGCGATGGCCACTTGTATTTTCCAGTCAATAATGGACTTTTCTTCCCCATTTTTTCCATGTAATTAATCTGTAAAAAAACACATGGACATACATAATTAAAAGATCCTACACTTAGTGTTTTTAAAGATGAATATACACAGTTGCATATTCCAATCCATAAAGAAAATTAACATACATAGAAACATAATCTATATATATATATATATATATATATATATATATATTGAGAAAAAGAGAGAGAGAGAGAGAGAGAGAGAGAGAGAGAGAGAGAGAGAGAGAGAGAGATGGAGAAAGAGAGAATGATTACCATGAGGAAGTGGAAGTCTGCCAATGGATTTGCTACTGCCGGATTTTGGAGTCCTTCTTTCATATATGCAAGGACATGGGAGCACCAATTATAAGATGAAGTATTGACTAGATCGTCTAATATTTGTGCATATTGTAGAGAAACATAACTACTGTTAGTAGGGCACAAAATGTTGTGAATTATACAACAAATTGCACCCTTCACCCATACTTTTGGTTTATCTGTTGTTTTCAAAATTTTCTCCAACTCTGTCACCTTGACAAATGGAGAATAATGGCCATCCAATCCTAACTCTCTCCGTAGTCTTTTTATTGCAGCATCCCCCGCCATTGGAAGGTGATATACTCTATGCACATCATCTTCTTTCAATTCAAGCACATCGGTCTTGTTCAACCTTATCCACATATTCTCTTTTTCAAAGTTTTTCACAACCCATTCCACAAAGAAAGTGTGGATTTTTGTCCATTTGCATATATGTATCATGCCTCCAAACCCACTATCATTCAAAAGCTTAAGTATTTTGGCTTTTCCTTTGTTATGATGTAGGGAGTTCATAAGGTCATAGACCTTAGGTATGCTCAACTTGTGCCGAAGTCGTTGATCGGCATCCGAATCTTTGTTCACATTTTCATCATCCGAATTTCCTTTATCAGAATCTTGTGCCTCAATCTTTTGTTTCTTTTTACCACCATGAGATGTTGAAGGAATTTGTTTGTCATCATTTTTCTGATCCTTCTTTATTCGGTCCATCTTTTTACCAATCTTTATGTTATGCTTCTTTTCTTTACCTTTTGCCTCTCCCATTTTTCGGTCCTGTTTTTCATCACCACCAGATGATGAAGCACTGTCATTGCTATTCTCCTCCTGTGTCAGTCCAATACTGAAGGATGGCAATGATTTTTGGTTCTTGGATTTTTTAACCTGGACCAGATAAAACCATTATCAGCATCATATGGTTTTGGTGAAAAATTGATTGAAACCATTCTGTGTGAAAAATGGTTTTGAAGGACTACTTACAGATTGCATTCATTTATGCATGACAGAGTTCAAAATCAATAGAGAATTCTACAAGAAACTAAAATGCATAAAGATGCCATTGATTTTTAAAAACAGACCAAAACAAACTGAGACATTAATTAAAATGCATAAAGAAGTTTTTGTTTAATTGCAGAGTCTAAAAACAACTACGTTGAAAGGGGAACGGCCATGCAAGTATCGGCACTGATGCCTTAGTATTAGGAAGTACTACTAATTGCAGATTAAGATTAATATCAATGCATTTTGAAGCAGATAAGACTATTTACTAACATTAGTCTTTCAAAAAATAAAGAATATCCCTTACTCATAAGTAGTATGGATCAGTTTGGGTTAGTTTCTATCTTATAGGAATTTAGTTTCTAATGCAAAAGCTCTCATAAGTTGCTGATTAACAAATTAGATAAGACAATTTCAATTTATACAAAAAGTAATCAGTTAAAATATCAAGAGACATTGTAAGAACATGAAACTGATGTGTAATACTTTGTTGAACAAACGCGATCAAATTTAAACTACAATTTTGGTGAACAACTGATTGAAACCATTCTTTGTGAAAAATGGTTTTGAAGTACAAGCTACAGATTGCATTCACTTATGCATGACAAAGTTCAAAATCAACAGAGAATTCTATAAAAACCAAAATTCATAAAGATGCCATTGATTTTTAAAAACAGACCAAAACAAATTGAGATATTAATTAAAATGCATAAAGATGCCATATTATTCATGAGAGATTAACCAAAACATATTAATAATATACTTGAGACATTAATTAAAAGAAAACAATTACCAGCATCAAATGGTTTGAGTTTAAAACTTACTGAAACCATTTATCGTGCCAAATGGTTTAAAAAATTATTAACAAATTCATAATGAGCACAATCTACTCAACCAATGAAACAACATTTGGCTCAATTCCATCAATCATAAATTGCACAATGCTATAAAATTCAACAAATCTCCAACCCTAAGTCACAACTAAGTCACACAAATTGAAAACACAAGTTTAAATAAATTGTTAATTTAGGTATTGATAGATGATTTCAATTACTTTCTAAACTGAACCATAAAACCATTTTCAACAATTTTAGCAACAAATCAACTTGAGAATCACAATAAACTTTAAATTAGAAGTCACTATAAACTGTATAATTAGGGTTACAAAGATGTTTTTCATTAATTTCCAAACTCAAACCATAAATTTGTTAAGTTATTTACGAAAATTTGAAGGAAAAAAGTTGTGGAAGAAAACCTGTGTTGTATTCTTCATTTTCTGTGTTGAATACGATTTCTTCATTTTTTGTGTTGCTTCCATAATAGCTTGCGATGATGATGATGATGATGATGATGAAGGAGTGAACGGTGATGGCGATGATGAATGTTGTTTTGGTAACGGTGATGGTGATGATGTTGATTCCGGCGACGGTGATGATGATGTTGATTCCGACGACGAAAATTGTGGTTGGTTTTGGACAGAGAAAAACTTGTTTGGAGGTAACCGTTAGTTTAGACGATAAACGTTTGTTGGATATAGAGGGAAACGAAATGGGTCGGTTTACGAAGGAAATGTGTTGGGCTAGCGGCTAATGGGCTGGACTTATGCAGCATACATAAGTTTCCCTTATGTATAATAACCAGACCCGTTAAAAACATTGACAACTTTATTTAAAAGTCGTACATGATAGTGATAACATATTTCTATTAAATAATTAATTTAAGGGTTAATAGGTGTTTACTCTTTGCAATATGGACGAGTTTTGATTTACCTTTTGTAATTATTATTTTTTCTTTGGTTTAAATCTACTTTATCTCAGTGAGCATAATTTAATTGGTAGAAATTAACATTGTTATATGTAAAGATCAGAGTTTGAATTCGAGATTTATCATTTATACATTTTACAGGATAAAATTAAATTATGATCACTAAATTACTTGACAAAAGAAATCAATTCATTGCTATTTTTTTGTCAAATAGTCTGGAGACTAAAGTGATGTAACTACCAACACGAGACAATCACTTCATTGCTTCTACCAGCTTATCATAACTCATTGAATATTAATTGATATTTCCTCATTACTCTGTTTCTTTAATATTTTCCAAAATATACATTTTTTTACCAACCAAAGTATTCATGTTTATATCGAAAAATTCTACCATTGAAAATTTGCACCCCCTGAGTCAAGGTCTCGGCACCGTCACTGGTTGGGCATACCACATCATCATATTACAAGGGGGTAATCGCAAAAAAAAACAATTACAGGGGGTAAATCAAAACTCATCCACATTGTAGGGGGTAAACATCTATTAACTCTTAATTTAAAAATAATACCTATTTAATATGAATTTGAAAAAGTATACTGATTTATTAAAAAAATAATTCAAAATTTCAAATATAGGAGACCGGTTATACCTATTTAATAGGGGCGTTCGCGGTTTGGTTTGGTTTGGTTTTGAGCATAAAAATCATCCTAACCATGAGATAAAATTGCATGTGGTTCGGTTGGTTTTTAAAAAGTCATCCAAACCAAACGAATGCGGTTAGGGTTGGTTCGGTTTCAGCAGTTTGTCACGATAAAAAAATATGACAATATTACTAACGTGTTACAAAATAAACATCGGAAATTTTATTGTATTTTATTGTTTACTTGATATAATATGCATCTAAATAAATTGTATACACATAATAACTTATTTGTAATAATAATAATATAGTTATGAATCGCGTGAAATTATATGTTTTGACAACCTACTGTTTTATGGACTTAATTTGGGTTTTGTCTTGCTAAGTTTGACTAGATAATAAGTTGATTGCTACTAGTTGTTATAGTTAAGTTAACTTTTGCGGTTTGGTTTGGTTTTCTAAAATGAAAACCGCAAACCAAACCGTGTGGTTTAGAAGAAAAATGATCCGTGCGGTTTAAACTAAATGCGGTTTTCGGTTTGCATTAGTTCCGTTTGCGGTTTTACTTTTGGATTGGTTCAGATACAATAACCCCTGCAATTTAATATGAATTTGAAAAAGTATATTGATTTAGTAAAAAAGAAAATCAAAATTTCAAATATAGGGGATGAAAGTCTGAGTTAGCTAAAAGAGCTATTCAATACGACTTTATCAAGATAAAGAGGATTAAAATCGTTTTTCCATTGAAAAATAGAGTAGAAATCCTCTCCATTTTATCATTGAAAATGAAGAGATCTTTACTCTAATATAAACTGATCGTACCTGGAATGGACGTTCGATCGATGGCCAGCTGCTAGTCACGTGCGGTGTTGATAGTTGCTTTGAAAACGGAGGGGGGGGGGGGGGGGGGGGGGGTTGTACCTGCAGACACTCTGATGCTTAAGTCAACACAAGTACAAGAGAAGAGGTAGAGAGAATAAGAATTGAATACATGACTCCTCAATGATGAGGAGTATTTATAAGCCCCCAGCGCGGGGCCAACGATTATCACTATTGGGCCGCGTAGAGCAAGTCCAGTGAGGATAACTGCTAGGGATAGCGTAGTAAGCTGGAGAAGTCGTTAGACTCTCCCCCTAGTCAAGCTTAGCCCGAGTTCTGCGGGAGACGGATAAGCCTGGGATGAAAACGTGGCTTGTGGAGCACGTTTGATAGGTGCGGAATTGGTGGCGAGCACGGATGTGCTCGACAGCAGGAAACTGGATAAGCTTGAGCTACTGATAAGCTTGAGCTGTGGTGTCGAGCAGGGAATTGCACGTGCTCGACATTGGGCTGTCCTCGACACCCTAGTGGATTGGGCCTGTTAGTCAATTCTAGGCCCAGTCCGGAACATAAACATTTCTTAAAAGACGTGCATCAATGATAATAGACATCTCTATTTCTTTTGGAAAATGGAGAGGATCCCTAATCCCTACTGACATATTACTTTCTTCGTCACAAAACTTCGGTCCATTTAGAGTTTTGCACGCAGATTAAAAAATAATAGAGATTGATTAGTTAAGTCATTTTTATCCCTAATTTATAAAGAAAAATTATTTAATTAATGTGTTAGTTTTAGTGAGGATACAAATGGTAAAATATTATTAATTGTGTGTTTTTTAAAAAGACCAAAAATTCAGAACAAAACTAAAAAATTAAAAGGACCAAAGATTTGGATCGGAGTATTATTTTATTTTTTATTGGTCACACTATCTATTCGACTTTAATCCAAGTTTATCAATCACTTTAGTCTAATCATTTAGACATTAAAAAATATTATTTTAAAATGATTAAACCAATATCAAATTATTTAAGCAAACTGCACCTTTATGTTGAAGAGATGCATCATAAAGTACGGATTTGGATTCCCTTTTTTTTTTTTTTTCTCTCCAATTTCCTCTTCAATTTTTGTTATGTGTAAATCTCTCTCATCATTTCTTCTCTCTCATCATCATTTATTTATTTTTAATTTTTAATTTCTCTCTCTTCACACTCACAAAATAAGGAATTGGAGAGAGAATTGGAGAGAAACTATAGGAGAGGATCCAAATCCATAAAGTACTTATATTCAAGATTGATTTAACTAAGCTTTGAAGCTTTTAACAAATTCTAAAAATATGTGCATTTATTACACACTCAAAATTATACTAATGAATTTCAAAGACTACCCATGTTCATGAATGTACTTTTATTAAAATTTGGCCCTTAATGTGGGAGAAATAAATGTTACAAATCAAACAAAATGCAATTATTGCTTAGTGATGTTACATCTAAAATGGTGATTTGAATGCAGAAGGCAGTACTATGAAACTGCCATGCTATACAAATAAATAACCAATTTTTCGACAGAAAAAATATTTTCCTTCCTATTATTTTCACATATGAATGTTTCGGCAAATTTGCCCGACATAATTTGAAGCTATCTTTCTATGATATAATACTCTTTGGAGGTTTGAAATCGAAAACCTCTTGAATTTATTGGAAAGGGTAAGTAATTATCAGATGAAGTCAGGTTGGCCAGTTGAAGTTAAGCAACGATGCCACATTCGACTGTTAGGGTCCACCAACCGGGGGTGCAATATTACTTCGGGGATTGGGAAGTAAGCGTAGTGAGTGTTACATATGCCTACTGAAATACCGCTATATCCTGCAAATGCACCATGAACCTGCAATGCAATAGCAATGAATCAATATCGACACACTGATTGTGATACACATGCAGGTAACTATTGTGTTTTGTGCGCTTAGGGGAATTAACTGCACATGGAAAAGCATGAAATCGACATAATTTCACAGTTTCAAATATCTTTGTTGCCATTGTAACAATTACAAAAAGGGAGAGATACTAACGGCATTTTGTCCAAGTACAGTGCATAAAATTCCATCTGATGCATTTGCTCGACATGCACGGATCATGTATGTTGGATCAATATATTTTACATCAGCATGAACACCGATCTCCTTGAAATATTTTTTTGTCTGAAACACAAAAGTTGCCAGCATATCATAAGTTGTTAACAAAAAAATTTAAGTGAAGGAAGCTATAGACATTGTAGAAGAAATCAATGCTTCAATTCACTTTGTTAGGGATACAATGTTTATCATTTCATTTGATCATCATCTATCAACCAACTTAGTTTATTTTGAGCACAATAAACAATTAATACAAACCTCTTGTTGAATATATACACCAATATCTCCAAATACAATGTTTCCTGATGCATCTTTAGCATTCGTGTTTTGAAGTAAGTTCTGCAAAAAATATTATCAGTTAGCCAGTTTTCTATGTTTGAATGTAAAAGTCTTCAAAGAAATTTCAGCAATAATTTTTTCGGTAAGGTTTCTATGAGAACATTGTTGTCAATTGCAGATCGCAGAAAACAGCAGTTTGTTCAAATTCTGCTACTCTACTGTGCTGTAGTTGCTATTAAACAACATTTTGTACTAAATAGCATATTGCAGAACAATAGCGATTTGTTGAAATTCTGCTACGCTATAACGCCACTATAACCGCTATTTGACAACACTGTAAGGTAATAACATTAGTTACAGCTTGCTAAATTGTTAGAAATCGATAATCACCTGTCCAGCTCCCTCTGCTACACAGACTACAGCGGATCCCTTCATTTCTAGAAGGTACTGAAGATGCCTCAATACACCATGAGGGCCATGTAAATTGAAAGGTACCTTCGAACCACAGCCAAAACTTGTATCAGTTTTTCAGTACTACAAAGAAAGCTAGACCGTCCAATTAATTTTTATCATACATACCTCAGGAATCAAACATACGTCAACCTGTCCACTAGATAGGGAAGCCTGCATTGCTATGAACCCGCTACTACGGCCCATCAACTTCACAACCCCAATTCCATGATATGCACTATGTGCCTAATTAAATATGACGGAAGAAATGCCAATATTTTAATGTGAACTGAATAGAAACAATTACTGTACCGAGTTGAGTGACGGAGAATAAGATGTAATTTACCTCAATGTATGCAGAATTAATTGCTCTTTGTGCTTCTTCCACGGCAGTATCAAAGCCAAAAGTTTTATCCATCAATAGAATATCATTATCAATAGTTTTCGGTACTCCAATGACAGATACCTTGAGCCGTCTTTTGCAGCACTGAAAGAAATACAAAATCTCATCAATTTCAATGAATAGTATGATTCCAACTTTTTTTTTTGCACAAGAAACTCGAAAAAGATCACAAGTTTAGAGGATTAGTAACCTCATTATGAATTGCATTTGCGCCAGCATGTGTGCCATTTCCACCCAATACAAAAAGCATGTTGATCTCTCTCTCCTGAAAATCAATAATAAGCAAATAATCAGATAATATAATATAAGTCAAAAATATATAATACCTCGTATCCCAAGATATCATCAAGTAGTTTTTAATGGATTAGATCGATCAGAATCACTTACCTCCAAACTATCCACGATATCACTGACACTAGGTCCTCCTCGTGAAACTCCCAACAAGCTCCCACCAGATAGATGAATATTCTGAACTACTTTCCTCGAAAGCTGTGAATGATAGCACACTATAGTTAAAGAGGTAGTTGGGAACTCGTGTTCGACAAACTATATCTTTAGATAAATCAACTGATGTTAAACCAAAAACAGCAAGGAAGGATGCATGAGTTTACCGGAACTTCTGTCAAATCTTTGTCAGAAAATCCTCTATAACCAAAAGGAATTCCTACTATCTTTTTTACACCATATATTTCAAGTGTGATTACAATCTGCACCACATAGAAAAACATATTGAAGATGGTTACATCAAATCAAAGCATAAATTTCAAGTCGGTTATATTTTATCCTGCATAACATTTTAGTGATGACTAATAGTAATAGTCAAGAAAATAATAAATAATACTTCATACAAATTAGAGTGTTACATTTCTCCAATGACTTTTTTGTATCTTAACTTAGTTTCAAATGCACATCTTAGAGTTCACTCTTTTATAAGAAAAAGTTAAAGCTTTCTAAAAAATAACTTGACAAAAAACTAACCTGTCGGATGACATCATTAAGACCAGGACAAAGCCCTCCACAAGTGACAATTGCAGCCTTTACTTCTTCTGGTTTATAGTATATTTTTTCCCGAGGCCCAGCTCGATGAACCCTGACAAGATTTCAGAAAACTCAGGCCATATAAACTAATAATCGAAAAACAACATTTAAATGTCAATAATATTTACTAAGATATTGAAACCAGAAATTAAAAGTAACACAACTACAGTATCTTATAACCTAGAAATAGAAGTTAATTATTAAAGAAGCTCTAAGGGGATTATCATACACACACCCTAATGTCCAATAAATTTTATCAAGACCGGCGATGTCGTATCGGACATAGTGTTGTGCAGTAAAGAACCAACACGAGAATAAAATAAGTGTAGCAGATATGAGGATGTTGCGTTGGATTTGTGGTAAGACTACTAGAATAGACGTGATGAAATTAGAACCCAATTGAACAAACATATTTATCTAGCTGATTTAACATAGTAGAATAAGGCTTCTCTTATTAGTATCTATACGTCACTAAACAACGCCGGAATTCAATCAACCAAGAAGGATATTAACCACCAATATTACATCCAGTGATCCAGCGTGATTTGAGTAAGTCATTTTAAGAATTATAGTATGAGAAATCAAATGTTGAAAAATTACATTCTCTATACAGCATTTCAAACCTACCTTCTAAGCAACAATCATATATAACTGACTGATATATGTTTAATCAAACATTAAATTCGTGCTAATTGGGGAAACATATACTTTACCATTGTTCAACCCAAGTACAATTGGGATCAATGCACTCAGCACCAGCAGATTTAGGCGACGAATAGTTTATCGTCTGAAAGATCAAAACAAACAGAAAATCAGCACTCATAACCAGATCATGAGCTTTTAAATTCAATTGAAAGAGAACAAAAATCAATGTCCAACAGTAGCATGTCACTACAATTCAATCTTGTCAACTCTCTACAAATTACAGAAGACATCATTGCCAGGATAAGAAAACACATTGCATAAACTGTACAAGTTAGTCCAAGTGTGAGAACTGAGAATAAACACTAAACAGATAACGTGCTTTATAAGCATCTTAATCATGAAACACATGTTAAGTTCTCAATTCAGGATGATGTCTAATACAGTTCTTAGGTTTTTGGCTTAACTCAACAGAACAAAACTGAGTTGTAAGATAAGGATCGTCTAAAGATCTATCCGCCCTCTTTTGGTCATATCTCGAGTCGGTGTGAGACTTGAGTTATTCCCAATACATCTCCTCACATGTAGGGTTTTTGTGGCCTGGTGTATCGATAATACAAGTGGTTCATTAGTAGATCTTGGATAATCACTAGTACCATTTAAGATTTCGAGTCTAACTCAATCTCATAAAATAGGGTTGTAAGGCGACGATTGTCTAAAATTTACAAGCCCTACTACGTTATATCTCTAACCAATATGAGACTTGAATTTCCCCTAATACACTACTTCACGGATCTCGGATAACTTGGGTACTATTTTAGGTTTCAATCCAATTAAATCCCACAAAACCAACTTGTAAGGTGATGAATGATGATTGTCTAAGCTATATAAGCTCTATTTAAGCCACATCTTTTCTTTGATTGTTTTTTTTTTTACGCATTAAGTCACATCTCTTAACAACCTAAAAATTAGGTTTTTCTAATAATAGTAGTGTGTCCTAACACATACAAGGATAATACCTAATTCCATTAAAAATTAATGAAAGCAACATGTGTTGTTTAAGCTAATTAACACACTGTCCTCGTGATCTTAGCTTAGTTGGTAAGGACGCTGCATTATATATGCAAGGGACCAGGGTTCGAAGCTCAGACACCCCACTTATTCACCTTAAGAATGAAATTTCTATTCAATAGGCTACTTGACAACCAAAAAAACTCTTAACAAACTTAACTTAGGGTATGTTTGGATTGATTTATTTGAGCTTATCGACTGACATAAGTTTTTTGAGACATTTTGGGAGAACTCGGCTCATAGCACATATAAAAAAAATTATCTTTATTTTATCTTTTGATATAAAAATAGCTTATACATAAGCGCTTATAATGCTATAACAAATAAGTTGTTTATCCAAACAGACACTTAAAAGTTAAAACAACATTAATTAAGAGAAGAAAATAAACAACCATACCTTAAGAAGCACTCTATCATTGTTATTAATGTAACCATGCCATTCCTCATCCAATGAATAATGACCTGGAATATCTTTACCAATCGGAGTTCTATATAAAAAAAAAAAAAAAATACATGCATTACAATTTACAACAACATATAATAAATTGAATTTGAATTAAGTTAACAAAATTAAGTAACAGAAAAAAGAAGAAACCTCATTCTGAGACAAAAAGTAGAAGGAATAGGAGGAGTATCAGGAAAAATATCAGTAATATGAGGAAGACGAAAACGAGACTCAAAATCTTGCTGAAACTTGATTTTCCAATCAGGATCATTGAAATCAATGGAAGTTGAAGTGGAATTAGTATGTTGTGCAAAGATGCGGACATTGTTGAAGAATCTACGGGGGAAAGAGTGAGAGGAGAGTCGGAGTAAAGAGGAACGGTTTTGTGGAAGGTTAAGGGAAGGGTTGGTGGTGGTGGTGGTTAATGCGTGAGAGATTGAAGCCATTAAAGAGTGTGAAATCTGAGAGTGATGGAATGTAGATGAAAGTGGAGGATCGGTTGGAAGGAACAAGAAAAGAGAGACGACAGAAACAATGAACAAGTTTGAGTTTGTTTGACTATGAAATCGAGGACACTAGTAAAATTGACCTTGATTCTGTTACACTTGTAAAACTGGTTTTTTTTTTTTTTTTTTTTTACTAACTTAGTAAAAGTGGTTAAATAGTTTTTTGTTTGTTTTTTATACTTATCTTTACTTATCTTTTTTTTTTTTTGAAGCAATCTTTACTTATCTTTTACTATAGCTTTTTTGTATAAAGACATTTCTTGAATTTAAAATATTTTATTATAGCTGTTAATTTCTTTATTATGCATACTTATTTATCTTCTAGGTTATTGTTTTTTTTTCTATCTCTAGGTTAATCTTTGAAACAACTGGTAGTAGTTGTTAATTTTTCTAAAATCTTTTACATAATATTTATTTTTGACATTTTTATTCATTTTATTATTTTATTTTATATTTAGTGTTGAGTTTTGTTGTCCGTTAATTGACTAAGATGGCCTTGTTAGGTCACTAATATGTAAATTTAAAACCATGGTTTTAAATTGATGTTTTTAATTATGTTTAATTATGTCGTTTATCTTGATATTAGTGTACTATGTTGTCAAATTTGTTTTAATAAAAATTTCATGTATTATGAACCATGTCTTATGGTATTCGTACATTTTAAGTACTAAATCAAACACACAAAAAAAAAAAAAAAAACGCTTTGAGTTTTATAGTTCACGGCGCGCGAGAGAGACTTGTGAAGGGAAGATAAATTCACTAAACCATAAACTAAAAGGATAATTTTTTCATTTCTTTTAATTTTTTTCTCATACTATTTATGTTATTTTGGTCCCTCTATTTTATAAAATGCGCAATTTCGCTCTCCCTAATTTGTTTGACGCAATTTGTTCCCCTCATTTAAAAAATGCATAAATTTTTGTCCTCTATTTAGTTTTGCACAATTTTGATCTTCCTATTTTGAAATATTAAGACCCTTGGTCTCTCTATTTATCCTTCAATTTTTATGATTTGACATGTATTTTAAATGACATTGCACATGATACATGCTTTTGTACGATGAAGAAGAAGGAACACACTCTTAAATTTAATTTCTTAGTTTATGTGTTTTAATTTAACAAATAATAAAATATGATGTGGCAAGGGGATGGTTTTCTGGTCCAACGCAAGGAAGACTTTACGACTCCTAAAGCACTTACAAAAGTAATTACACATATTTCATTAAAAAATATATCATTTCATCAAAATTGAAGAATAAATGAAAAAGATACCAACTATTTGAATTTTTTATAATAAGGGAACCAAAATTACACAAAAAAGAATAAGGAGACTCACAGAGAAAGAAATTGAATGTGATGTGCAGAATATTGGTGATCTAAAGTCCCCTGGTATAGATGGCTATGGAGCTTACTTCTTTAAGAAAGCTTGGCATATTGTGAAACATGATGTTTTGGCAGCTGTTCATGATTTTTTCTATAACGGCAGATTGTACAAAGCTGCTAATTGCACTTTAGTTACTTTGACCCCCAAGAGTAAAGACGCAAAGAAGATCAAGGAGTACAAGCCTATATCTTGTTGTAGTACTATATACAACAAGATAATTTCAAAAGTTCTAACCAATAGAATGGGTCCAGTGATGACAAGTATTATTGGTCAGAACCAAGCCGCCTTTGTGCCAGGTCAGATTATTCATAACCATATTTTGTTGGCTTATGAGTTGATTAAAGGCTACAATAGAAAAGGGGGCACCCTTAGGTGTATGATGAAATTTGATATTCAGAAAGCTATGGAATGTGTGCTGAATGAGGTTGGCTTCCCAAAACAGTTTACAAACTGGATCATGTTAGCTGTGACTTCTGTCTCTTACAGGTTCAATATTAATAGGAACTACACTATCATTATGGAAGCGAATCGTGGCCTCCGTCAAGGGGACCCTATCTCCCCCCTTTTATTTGTCATCATGATGGAGTATTTGAACCGGTGTCTCCAAAAGTTGCAAAAGAACCACAATTTCAATTTCCATGCAAAATGTGAGAATCTTGGCCTCACTAATATGTGCTTTACTGATGATCTATTATCATTTTCCAGAGCTGATAAAGGCTCGGTTGCGATTATGATGGATACTTTTGACAAGTTCTCCAAGTCGACTGGCCTCAAAGTCAACCTGGCCAAGTGCTGCATTTTCTTTGGTGGTGTAGACCAAGACACAAAAGATGACATTAAAAGAATCACGCGTTTTGAAGAAGGTAAACTCCCTTTCAGATACCTTGGGATTCCTATGGCAACTAAGAAATTAGCTATGCACAACTACATGGACTTTATTGATAGAATTGTTGGGAGAATCACTCATTGGAGCTCTAGTCTTTTAAGCTATGTAGGGAGAATCCAACTGCTCAATAATGTTATTTTTGCTATGACGAATTATTGGTTTCAATGTTTACCTTTCCCCAAAGTAGTGGTTCAAAAGATTAATTCCATCTGTCGGACTTTCTTTTGGACTGGTATTACAGAAAAGAGTCGTAAAGCCCCCGTTGCTTGGAAAGTGTTTTGTCAGCCAAAGCGTAATGGTGGGCTGAACCTCATTGATTTGGAGATTTGGAACCGTATTACTCTGTTGAAGCTGCTTGGAAACTTGAGTGGCAAATCGGATAGCCTTTGGGTGAAATGGGTCCATGCGTGCTACATTAAAAACCAGAAGATTATGGAGGCTTGTGTTCCGGATAATGCCTCTTGGATAATGAAGACTATAATGAAGCAGCGCGATGATATCCATCAAAATCATGTGTGGAAAGGGATGGTGAATGCCCCGAAATTTTGTATGAAAAAGATGTACCTTGCAATTCATGATAGTTCTCGAACTGTTTCGTGGAGAACTTTATTCTATGAAAACTTAGCCCGGCCTAGAGCTCTTGTTAACCTCTAGCTTGCTTGTCATGAGAGGCTGGCTACTCGTGACAGATTATATAAATTTGGCGTTATTGACACAATTAGTTGCTGCTTCTGTAGTGTTGATGAAACACAGCAACACCTTATGTTTGCTTGCAATGCAACAAAGTATTTGGAGGAAAGTTCTGGAGTGGATACAAGTTGATCACAATCCTTTGAGCTGGCGTCAAGAAATGGATTGGATTATTCAGCAGACGAAAGGTAAGATAGGTTGTGCCAAGATTTTGAAACTGGCCTTTACTGAAAGTGAAAGTGTCTATGATATTTGGAAATATAGGAATGATATTAGTTTTGGTAATGATGTACATAATAAGAATATTGAGGGAAACATAATAGATACCGTAGTTTATAGAGTAGCCTGCCCGACCAATAGGAAGTTAAGAACACACCTAGCCAAGCTTATGATGTACAAGGCTAGTTCTCTTTGGTGTTTTGTTTGTTTTTGATTTGTCGGGCAGGATCCTTGCGATCGCCTTGTACTGTTTAGTTTTTTGAATTTATCAAAGTATATTTGGTTCAAAAAAGAATAAGGAGACCAAATTTGCTCAATTTCAAAAATAAGATCAAAATTGCAAAAAATAAAATAAGCCTACTAGGGCTGGCAATGAACCGAACCAACTCGAAAATAGTTCGAGACTCGATTCGCTAATTAACTCGTTGAACTTGGTTCATGAACCAATTGAGCTGAACTTGAGCTGAAAATTAAGTTCGTTAATTAAATGAGCTGAACATGAACGCTATGCAGTTCGACTTGTTAGGGTAAAACTTGTGAGATACTAACCTAGTGGTAATAGTTTAGCATTGTTACCTCAAAGTATCAAGTTTGAATCCCTCAAGAACAGTTGTAAAATAGTCATTAGTTCCACTTATTAATTAAAAATTTCTCCCTTCAACCCAAATTTTTTTTGAATTCAACACAATTCTTTGGAAAACGATTCCTATAATATGAAACCAATCCATAATATGAAGCTATGAACCTTTCAACAGAGGAAAACAAAAGCAGTTCACCAAACTATAATTGCTATCTAGTTCCGTTACAAATCTGATGCAACAATACGAGAAACAGAAAATCCACACACCACTTTTCTAACTATTCCAATCGATCTGCGTAAATGGTCCAAGGTTTGAATCCTACAGTAAATTCATATCAACAAAAATGCCAAAAATTAGCTGGTTTATCAACAATTCCAAGCCTACAGTATAAAGGCATGACATATATTTGCTGGTTTGAAACTAGAATGTATAAACAGACTATGCTTCTGACTGTATTACTTTGCCTGCTTGAAGTGCATCTTGCAGGAAGCCCACAGCGCTCTCATAGTTCAAGAAACCCATAAACCAAAATTCATGATTGTCGACAGAGATCACTTGGATGTACTTTTCAGAAGGATTAGCTGTATTAGATGAAGGATTCACTGCTTTTAGCTCATGTAGTGGAATGACTACCTACAATCATCATAATACGCCACATCAACAGGAAATATATCACTTGATGCAATATTATTATAGATCACACAAATTGAACATGAAAAAAGAGACGAGTAGGTGTTACGTTATTATGCAACATGTTTTGTGCAATATTGCTATAAAACAAATATGAATTAAATGATTTACTATAGTACGAACGAGAAAGAAATGGATGGTGTTACGTAGCTGTTCTGCAAATAAGTAATTGTAAATAGAGAAGGTCTTGAGTAAATTTGTATCCTGATGAGAGTCATGAAATGCAGAAGCAGAGTTGCCATTGTTGATCTTGCCTTTTAACC
The DNA here is from genome assembly GCA_954870985.1 of Trifolium fragiferum. NCBI lineage: Eukaryota > Viridiplantae > Streptophyta > Magnoliopsida > Fabales > Fabaceae > Trifolium > Trifolium fragiferum. The sequence goes on from OX940792.1 coordinate 21,382,069, forward strand.
AACAGATAAAACTGGAAGCATTTTATTTCCTCCTTTTATGTGAATAACATCAGAGTTTAGTTTAGTGTGTAAGAATTAAGCGTGGATTAATCATTTTAAACTTCGAAAGTCATTGGGGAAGTGTTGGTGTAATTTTAATTTCTTACCAAAGGAATCCAACCAAGACCGTAAAATAAAACTGAGAAAGTAAAAAACCAGAGAGCAATCTGAGAAACTGTATTTATATTCTACTAAACTCTGGTGAGTTCTAACATCAATAGAGTCTGCATTACAGCTGAAGACAGCTAACTAACTCTAATAGGAGAATGCAGATGAATGAAATGAAGGGAGAAGAATTAAGAAAAGCTCATCCTTATTCATGAAATGTAATTTGGATAGAAGGCTGCTATATATAGCTGAAGCCACGGAGCACAATAACAGGAAAAGAAAAGTAGAGAATCATTACTTCCTAACCAAAACTCCTAACTGTTTGTAACTGCCAGTGATGATGTAGCAGCTACTTGGAACTCAAGTAATAGAAACTTAGGAATAGAAACTTGGAACTCAAGTAATTCCATTCTCCTTTAACAAACTCTACTAAATGATGTTACAGTTGTAATAGACACATAACTGATTGCTATCAGTTACAAAAGCAAACAGTTCTTGTAACTGAAATGGATGGGGGACAGAAATAGAGATAAAGCAGACAGCAGAGGTCTATGGAGGAAGCGGGACTGGTCGAGGTGTGAATCTAGCCTATGAAGAATAAGGAAACCAAAATTTATTAAACAAGACATCCTTAGAAATGTACACCCTGACCCTGCCATCTTGGGGATAAACATTTTAACTTGTGATGATTAGGATTAGAACACAAATAACGATAGCACAACAACAACCTATAGAAAGGTATAGTAAGGGGACTGGTGAAATAAATTAACAAAGGAAACATAAACTTTTACAGATATACTAGGGAATCAATTGATAGTTTGATCTGGCCTTTCAAAAAAAATTTGATAGGTTAACCTGCGTAAGGAATGTATGGTTCCAGATGTACTAGGGAATTGATTGGTAAGGTAAACTACTAAACTATAGTGAGAAATGCATGGTACCAAAAATTTGAAGGGCAGGGAAGCTTTAGTCAAGAAAGATAAGCAAGCTTTCATTGTGCGTCAATGCTTTCACTCTATGATCCCATTTTGTTGATGTGTGTAGAGATGGATTATAAGATAAATGATCTCAAAGTCCGCGAGAATTGTGGTGAGGATCTAAACTCACCCACTTATCTGTTTGGACAAAAATTTGTCCTGATTGTAATTCAATCATAGTTTTCCACTATTTAATAACAGTAAATGCTTCAAAATTAAGTTCGAGAGACATCAAATTTAACACTAAAGGCATCAATAAAGGAACTGCAATAAGGAAAAACCACCAGAGAAAGCCAGCATAAGTGCAGCCCCCCTGCAAATACTGATAAGTCAAGAGGTTGTGCAGAACTAAGTAGCTGGAGCAACGGAGAAAACAAGGTGCTTTGTCTATGCAGCATGCAGTACAAAACTGCAAGCACCTTTATTAGTAGAAATGACATATTTTGAAGTTTGAAAACAAATTAAACTAGGGTAGAATGTGAACGTTCTAGCCTACAATGTCATTAACTGTATGTAGTGGCTACTGTATTTGAAAAACCAGTTGTAGTAACATGAACAGTTAGAGTGGGTAAATCAGAAGCAGAAACACCATAATAGCTGTCACTAGAAGTTGCATACATTGGAGTGCCTAGAAAGACCAGATTGAGAAATGTTTTTTGTGAGATTAGTTGATGTGTGAGGATGTGTGAAGGAAACATAAAGAAGTGGACTAAAGAATTGAGGGACCTTGATTTACTTAGGAAGCCAATACCAGGACACCAGCTCTAGATACCATTGGAGGATCTGAGCATAATCCTAGAAATATAGTAAAGGATAGTCAAATCCAGGAGAGAAATCCTTGAAGAATGGTGTATTTCATATTTTATTGAAATCGGTGAGAAATTGTTACATTTATGGAGTCAGCAGTACAGTTGAAGAAGACTTAAAACAGCCAACTAAATCTAACAGAAGCTGTTAGAAGTTGGAACGCTTGACAAACTATGAATAACTAAAAGCTAACAGTTACAAATAATTAGGGCATAATCTACTTAATCACAGAACAAAATGCCGAACTACAAGGGTTGTAACCTCCAAAAAACCTCAGTTCACAGACTATGCCTTATTTTCTCTAATTACCACAAAGTAACATATACCTATCAAATTATAACAGCACCAACTCTTTCTACAACTGAGCTGGAAGCTGGCCAACCAAATGATGCAACTATATCTCTAATAAGTTCTTTTTAATCCGGGTTTCACCTTGAGGTGGCCACGTGCTTTGGGAAAATACTTTGACAGTGATAGAAGGAGTTAAACAGGGATAAATGGTTGAAATTGGTAATTACACCTGATAAAATGAGCGGTAGATAGTAGGAAAACCAGTCATTTTCCATTAATTCTCAGAATTAGGACTGCCTTTATGTTGGTAATACAGCCAGCTTAACTGACATTATTTTAACTAGCTTTCCATTTTAATAAATGGAAGGCAAGTGGATGTGAAAAATAAGTTGCTGCAAGTTTTGGGAAACAGAAAAATTACGGTAATTAGGATTATTATTTTATAGAGAAGGAAAAAAATAGATATTCTCAGTGTTGAAGTATTATTTAAGAGTAATCCACAAATCAAATGAATTAAAAACCACGCTTATTGTCTAATGTTTCCTAAAACAAAATACCCCACTAACGTTTCCTAAAATTGCAATACATATCAATAAGATCAAACTAAGGGTGCGTTTGTTTAAGCTTTAAAAAAAAATCTAGAGATTTTTTTGTAGAGATTTTGAAGAAAATCTAAAGCTGCTTTGTGTTTGTTTACAATCATAAAAATCTATTTTTTTTAAAAAAGAAGTTCATACACTTAGATTCCTTAGTTTAAAAAAAATAGATTCTTGAAAAGCTATTAGAAATAGATTTTCATTTTGGGGCTAAAAATGATTTTTATAAGAAAATGGTTTTTAAAAAAATCTATAACAAACACTATCAACATTACAAAATGGATTTTTTTAAGAAAAAAATGGATTTTTTTAAGAAAAAAATAGATTTTTTCTTAAAAAAATCCCAAACAAACGCACCCTAAATGACACTTCTCATCATTAACACTAAATTTAACATAAAACAGCTCAAATAAATATTATGAAGCCACTCAGATAGACTACACCAAAGTTTTGTCGTGGAAAATAGCATTTCATGATGTAATGCCAATGCTTCCCTTTTATATGATAGAGAAATGAGTATGTACCTTATAATAACTCCATTCTGTTTTATCCTCAGATTTGTATGAAATAGGATTGTCACTAGAATATGCAATCTTTGCTGTGGATATATACAAAACTCCCATTACAGGACCAGCTGATGTGGATAGATAGCATGCAAAAGAATTCTGAAGCCGTTCTTCTGGAACAGTCTCAAATGTACCAAGGAATATCTTCTCATATCCACCTTCTGCCAGGACCTTTGTTCCCTGGGCAATTCTTCCCATAGCAGCTTCAGCCATACTAGGGCTTGTTTTCACTTAATTACAATGTAACATAAAAAGCACACTTCAGTTATTTAATACAGAACATTCATGTGGATAATGAGATAGTGACAAAAAAAGTGTATAAGACAAAGAAGATCCATCAAGTTCATTGATTGGTAAAATAGAAACAGCAAAACAATACGCTCAGGAAACAAAGAAAATGATAATGTTGACACAAAGAAAATGTTCAATTAAGTTATACAACATCAGACAACAGCTTCTAATATCACTAACATTGGAGAATTCATCACTAACATTTATATGGATAGACCAAAACAACCCAAAAACTCAAAATAGAAAATCACTAAAACGATCATGAACATTTCAACACTGTTAAAATAACTCAACAAATCATAGACCCTTACAATTATGGACCACATTATTACTATAAAGCATTTTATCAAAAACTCAAAATAGAAAATCACTAAAATGATCATGAACATTTGAACGCTGTTAAAATAACTCAAGAAATCATAGACCCCTTACAATTATGGACCACATTATTACTGACAGGCATTTTATCATAAATATGTGATCATTCTTCTATAAAGGGACAAACAGTAGCTGAGTCTAGCAAAAAGACTAATTCCCACAATATGACGAACCATGTTGCGGTCCTTAATCAATAATCACAAACACCAAAATGGACATTTATTTTTATTTTTTTTGTATTAATCATCTGGTTCTCAGGGGAAGGGGGCCCATTAATCTAGAGTTCGGCCGCGAGGTAAGTAAAGTTTGGCCAAGATTGTCCCCACCATCCCCACCGGGAATCGAACTCGGGTTCTCCCGAATGAAACGTCCTAGGGGGAGCTCATTAACCATTTGAGCTCAATGCCTTGGTTAACATTTCTAATAAATACATATAAAAATCTCGATCATACTTGAATTTGTACAACTCTAATAGTAATTATTTTCTTGATTGGTTACTCCAATGTATCATTCAACTTGCATCTACTTAAGAACTAAGAAAAAGAACAACAACAAACAAAGGACTAAACACAAACAGAAAACGTACAATGCTGCCAAGTATTTCCAGCAAGAGTCTCAGCCTTCCGAGATGCCTCTCCCACCTTCTTACCCCACCTTCCAAGAACATTACGAACAGTCACCACCGTCTCTGATCACAATCAATAACAAAATTCAATCACAAACAAAAACAATACACATGCAAATCAAATTCGTTTGAATAAAGAATTCAATAAAATTATTCAAAATCAGCGGGATACTAACCCATGACATTGAACGAAGGAGGAGATTGATTGAAAGAAGGAGAAGAATTGAAGTAAGTATTCGAACGATGTTCTTGAGGAGAAGACGTGAACGTCGATTCCGTAACCAATTCAGGACTCCAATGTACCGATTTCTTCAAACTACCGGACGAAGATACTGTACCTAGCGATTCTGATCCAGATCCCGATCCGGATCCGGATCCATTGACTGCGGCGGAGTCACCGTTCGCGATATGAGATTCCATTTCCGATTCTGGCTTCGGTTGTTCCATGATGTTGAATTCAACGGAAGACGAAGTGGAAAATGGCGGCGCGTGAAAACGCGTTTCGAGGTGAAGTTTCTAGATTAGTTTTTTGTTTTTTTTTTGAAGAGTTGGAATTTTGAAACAGAATTTTTTATTGGGAAGAAGTGAGGAAAGAGGAAGAGAGAAATGAAATTAGTTGAATGTGATCGCTTTTTTTTAGCGCGAAGACATTGGATGGGTTGTTAACATTTCGTCCATGAACTTTCAAGGGTATACGGGTAAAATTCATGAATTTTTATTGAAAATTACTTTTGCCACGTTATGGGTTACTCGCGCCTTTACGAAATAATCAAAATATCATTTCATGACTTAAGTTACGGATGTAGAAAAAATGAGTACTTTTAAAATATTACATTTTTTCTACATCCGTGACTTAAGCCACGTCTATTATAATTGTAGGGTGTTTGTAGGATGTCCGTCACACAAAGTCACAGACGTGAACATTTTAATCATTTCGTATAGGGTGGCAAAACAAAATTAACACAAAGGTTGTTCGGGTGGCAAAACAAAACTCGCACCCACACCCATTGGGTTCGGATTTTTCCACCCAAATCCAAACTCATAGCAAGACAATAATAAAATTATAATTAAAATTAAACTACAATAAAATTTTTTGAAAAGGCAAAATATATTAATAAGTGAATTAAGCACAATGATACACTAACAAAGCATCCAATTAAATTTAATAATTAGGTAATTAACTATATATACTTAAGGGCAAAATATATTAATTTTTTTTTTGTAATTATATATACTTAAGGGGCAATTATGCAATTAACTATATAAGCGGGTGAGTGTATGAGTTTCGGGTGACACCCGAACCCAAACTCAGTCAACTCGGGTGCGGGCGGACCCCACGGATTTGGGCTTGATTGCCATCCCTAATTTCGTAGGGCGCGTTCCAAAAATCATAAAGTGACAAAAATAATTTTCATTTTTATTTCTTACAAAAAAATTTATGAAACTTATGTGTATTTATTTTCATGAACTTTAAGGATTTTAAGATTTGAAAGAGGAAAAACAAATAATCTCAAAAATTATAATTGTATTTTATTTATAAAGAATTTATGATATAAATTTTTAAGATTTTAAAATATTTTATGAATGTTTTAAAGTTTAAAAGACTCAATAAAAAACAATTCTTATATTTTTTTCTTGAGGTTTCCTCCTAACCAACACATTCTTTTCTTGAGATTTTCTAAATTTTAAAAAAAAAAATAAGAATTTGATTTTTGAGTAGAACAATTATTGATTTTTTATTTTTTGACGGATAAAACAATTATTGATAAGATTTTAATTATTTTACGGTTGAATTTTGGATTACTAAAACTAAAAACCAAATATTTTTAAAATTTAGGACATGGCCTAATAGTTGAGAGAGTAACTAAGGACGAGTAGTTGTACATAGTACTCTGGAAATTTCTCTTCTCTTTTTTTATTTTCTTGGGAGAGTTAGGATTAGGATTTTAGATTTTTCCTTAAAAAAAGTGATAGATCTATATCTGCTAATAATACATATAAAATTTATTTTGGTTTTGTTAAAGTTGGTGTTAGGAATCTATGACAAATATTGTTCATAAGTAAGAAAATTAAATTTTGTTAAGAATACTTGATGAATTTTAGAAAGTTTGTTAGTGTTTTGTAGAAAAAAAATCGGTTAGTCTTAAATTGTTAATTTAGATTTCTAAGATTGTTTAAATTACTGTTGAAAGACTTATATTATTCAAAAACTCACTTGATTCATAATAATTTTTTTGTCTGTTTAGCTTTATAATTAAGGTTAGCAACAAGGATTCTTTAGTGCATCTTATCCATTTTAACGATATGCATTTATATTAAGTACATTCATTTAATAAATTTTTTTCTTTCATTTGTTTAGATAACGGCTTGTCCATGGTGTGAGGATGGAGAAAAGGGTGATGCTAGCCCCAACCTTTCGACTCATGCTAATGCGGCGGATGACATTTCGGCCTCCAAAACGGGGGATGTTTGTTCGGCGGGGGACAATTTGGCTTCATTTATGAAAGGGTATGATAAATTTGCGGATGACATTTGGACTTCCAAGGCGGGGAGACGTTTCAGATTCCTCTTTGATAGGGGAGCATGATTGTTTCGCGGAGGAAAATTTGGCTTCCGTGACGGAGGAATACGATAGGTTGGCGGAGGATATATAAATATGCATGAAATCAATTAACATAAATAAACAACTATCAAAAAATGAATTTCAAGGAAAAATGAATTTCGAGGAAGTAAGCTCTTTGGGTGGATGGCTAGATCTGAAGACTCCAAGGATTCAAAAAATGAAGTTGGCAAATACCTCCGGGATCACACGGATCTAACAATAATCAGCAAGTTCGCACAGGGTATTAAGCAAAAGAGAGTTCAAAACATCATTTAGGTGGTAAAAATTGTCTAAAGAAAATTTAATTTAAATTAGCGGATACATTTTAGTGTATATATGGACCTAGTTTGTTTTGGAGTTTATTGTCTTTTAGTTTGTTTTGGATTTGTGATTTCTCACCATTTGAAAAGTAACACACGAATGAAGTGAGTTTGTTTGAAAAAATAAATAAATAAACAACTATCAAACTTCTCAAACATTCAAAAACATGTTTTCTCTTACTTTTCTATCATTGATGATTTTGTGCTTATATTTATTTGTTTTTTTAATTTTGATAGGATGAATATCACAGTGGATGTGGAGGTACACCCAACCAAAAATAAATTTGTTGGTTAAAGTGGATGTTTATAGAACATTTTTTTTTTATTTGTTCTTTTTTTACTCAATTATTTATGATTGTTTTAACTATTGTTGAAATACTTATATTATTCAAAAACTGACCTCATTTGTAATAATTTTATGTATCACCATTAGAAATTGGGTTAATAGGTCTTTACTTCTCTATAAAGTAGACGAGTTTTGTTTTTCCCCCTGTAATTATTTTTTTTTGAGATTGCCCCTGTAATGTTTTTTTTTTTTCGAAGTGTATTTTATCCCCTGCCATTTTTTTTTTAAACACAGGGGGTAAAATACACTACTAAAAAAAAAAATTACAAAGGGGCAATATCAAAAAAATAAATTACAGGGGGAAAACAAAACTCGTCTACTTTGCAAGGGGGTAAACACTTATTAACCCTTCGAAATGCTTTAAGTGTAATGTCGTCTTTTTTTTTTTTTTAATTCTCAATCATTTACCGGCGGTAGGGGTGTAATTGTACCGGTTTGGATCGGTTTTTGATGAATCCAAAGACCGAACCAATGTGTACTCAATTGATTCGGTTTGTCATGTTTTTTTAAAATGAAACCGAACCAAAATAATCGGTTTGGTTCGGATACTTTGATCGGTTTTGTAATGCTTTTTTTTGTAATATTTTTCCTACTATTATTTTTTTCTACTATTATTTTTTCGACGATACGTAATCAAATATTATCATACACAATAAAAAAGGAATCGCAGTTCATAACAATAACATCATATTGAAACTCATAAAGTTTTCAAACAGAGTACAAAATACAATCCAAAAACTTAATTCAAACTCATATGTTCGAACCAAACCACATCGATTTTTAATTGGTTCGGTTCGGTTTTTGATCCAAACCAAAAAAGTCAGTTTTTTTAATTTAAATTGGATTTGATCATCAGTTCAATTAGATTTTTCTGATCCACTTATACCCCTAACCGATGGTTTGAGTCATCACTATATTTTTTTTTTCTATTTGTTGGCTGCTTAAGCTCCCACAAAGTCCAAATAACATATTTTTTTAAGGTGACGAAAGTATTGACGGTCTGAGCCGCCACTATAATAGAACATTCCTTTTTTGAAGTGAACACTTCACTTATTAAAGCAAAGTATATATATATATATATATATATATATATATATATATATATATATAAATTCACTGAAGTTAATTATCGGCTTATTGCTTACTGTAATTGACTACATCCTGTGGTCAGCAATTTGAAATGGTATGTTAAGGAACCGCGTTGCGACTTTATCCACCGTTCATACAAGTCTTTCATGAACAAATCAATATTTGAATATGGTGCAACATACATACATATATTAAATCTTTTTTTTCTTGCTGCCATGGGGTCGACCTGTAGAAACAGTCCCCTGACATTTTATGGGTCTTAGGCCAAACGTAAAAAAAATCTCTTCCATTCAATATATATAGCATTAATACATAATAAGTTTTACAAAATATTAAAAAAAAAAATTACTAAAAAATTCATTTTCTTTGAGCATTTTGAGATGTAAAATCATTGATATGCCCATCAACATCAATGTCCGCTAACATAGCTTTCTCAATTGACAAAGTTGTCAAACTGTTCAATCCTTTCTTGTGACTTTCTAGTGCATTAATCAAACTCAAAACTTTCTAGTGCTTTAACCAAATAACCATACTAAACAAAAATTCAAAACTTTCTAGTGCATTAATCAAACTCTCTGCCTAATTATTCTTTAATAATCCTATTAATTATATATAATCATATTTTCTACCAATTGAGCCCCTTAATGATATTTTCTTTAATAATCCTACATATATTTTCTTAGCCTAATCATATTTTTTTCTTTTAAGTATTATTAATTTTTTTTTATATTACTAGGTAAGTATAAAAAAAATTAGGCCTCAGGCCGTCGCACCCATCGCCTACAATGATTATTCCAAATAACTTGTAGAAAAATCAAAGTGAGAAAGGTTAAACACGATTATTCCAAATAAGGAAATTCTGCATTACGTACAAACAAACAACACCTCATGAGTCGTGAACCGATACATATAACAACCTGTCGTATTAACTTACAAAAACATACAAAGAAAAAGAATTTAATATTGTATCTATCAAAAGTAAAAATTGCAATAAATAATTAATTTGACCCCTTCTTTTTATACACGTATATTAACGTATTTGACCCATTATCACTCAAAAGTTGCATCACACAAGCAATATATCATATATCCATTGTGCACTATATATACTCTCCAGTTATGCACTTCAACATTACAAAATTAATCTTATATATTCATCTTTTACTCATTTCTTAGTTCTAAATTTCAAATTAACATTCTTCTCTCTCAAATTATAAACATATATAAGATGGCTTATGTTGCAGTCAAATTGTTTGTGATATTGGGGCTTTTGGCTATTTCATGCATAGCACAAGCACCTGCACCAGCACCTACCCAATTACTATCACCAGCTCCATCACCATCCACAAAATCACCAACACCCTCTCCTGCAATTCCTCCTTCAACAACTTCTTCTCCAGCACCCTCTCCTTCATCCCCAACCACACCAAACACTTCATCACCACCCGCACCAGGCCCAGGTGGCGTCACACCGGAACAACCAGGAGCTGATTCACCTAATTCGGCTGCATTCTCTATCTCCGGTACCTTTGTGTCTGTTGCTGCTATTGCTGGAATCTTTGTGTCCATGGCATTAGCTTAGAATTAGCTAGAAGGGTCTATAAATTTTTTTTTAAAATATTTTGAATTCATGTTTTAGTTGGTTAGGAATTCTATAAACTCCTATCTATTTATCTTATTTGGTTCTCTTTGTGTTTTTTTGTTTTTCATTGGGTTTGTACATTTGATAGAGGCGAGATTGAATATGATGATGATCATTATTATATAGTATACTTGTGATTCTTTGTTTGTGTGATTGTTCACTCGAGTATTTATATATTTATTTTTGGTGTTAATCCTCCTGTTTTTAGTAATTAATATATATGGAGTTCGATCTCAAGTTTAATAAAGTTAAATAAAAAAAATTTTAACTTGAATTTTCCCGAATGATCCGTCCTTTGGTAAGATTATTAACCACTTGAGCCGATATTTTAGATTTTCTCTTGAGTACTTAGATAATGATCATGATTTTATTTAATGTACTATAATAATGGTTGCGATGCCACTTTATGTGAGCATAAATCATATCATGCCTCAAAAAAATTTTAACTTGAATTTTCCCGAATGATCCGTCCTTTGGTAAGATTATTAACCACTTGAGCCGATATTTTAGATTTTCTCTTGAGTACTTAGATAATGATCATGATTTTATTTAATGTACTATAATAATGGTTGCGATGCCACTTTATGTGAGCATAAATCATATCATGCCTCAAAAAAATATGAACAATTTGAATTGATCCTAAAATATATCTTAATTCAATTGAGTATACTAATATATTTTACCAGTTATACATATCGTGGTACTTTTTTTTTTTTTGGTATAAACATATCGTGGTACTTTATTATTGTATATATCAGGAAACATATAAAGATATTAGAACAAATAATTTGTACTTTAAATATACAACGGTGGATTATATTAGAACAAGAAACTTGTGGATTATATTTTAAAAGAGGGTTATTTCAGCAATTTAATATGAAGATGATATTGCATGTATTGCTATTTTGAAGAAGTGTGCAATAAGGAAGATAGAACAAATTTTTCTATCAAGTCACAGTCAAGTAAAGTTTTGGAGTAACTATATTATAAAAGATTAAATCTTCTTTATCTCAAATATAATTTTCTTTATGAAAGGGAGAATAAATTAATGCGTTATGCGTTCTTTTTTCCTTCACCGTGGTTTTGTTCTATTGAGATTTTCTGGTAAGATATTTAACGAGGCAATTCACACACGAAGAATGTTGTACTCTTTTTTTTTCACTATGATTTTTTCTCATTGGATTTTTTTTCTAGTAAAATTTTAGTGAGACATATCTTCAATGGACATCGAAGAAAAAATGTTATAAATATTTTAGTGGATGTCGCATTGACCATGTTATTTGACCCATATATTTTCCTATAAATATGATTATATATGTTACAATATAAAGACTACAATTGAGAATAAAAAATGGGATCATGTACTGCCTTTTATCTGGCGCCCTATCTCCATCCTATATTATGTGTCTATCTTTTTTTTTTTTCTCTCGTCATAACTTCTTCATTTTTTGGTTTTTTACTTTTATCTCCTCACACACAAAACCTCCCAGCTACACCGCACCCACGAGAGGAGATTCATTTCCATAAAAAAATTCAAACGTCTACACTTTTCTTTTCTCTCTTTCTCTCCTTTTTCTCTATTCTTACTATACATTTAATAATTAAAAATAGTTACATAACAATGTGCTCACTAATACAATATTCGTGCATATAAAAATATAATGAATTTTGATTACCATCAAGAAATTTATTTGAGATCTCTATTAAATAAGGTAAAGTGATAGACTAAGTGTGCTAAATATAGTGGATTGGACCATTGATCGATTTCGGCCGGGCTCGGGTTACAAAATCGATAAAAATCGTTATCATTTAATTTGAATCTAATTTCGACCGTCTATATCTTCGATTTGTTTGGATGTCAGTTGATTATTAAGTGTTAAATTGAAACTTTGTTTGCATCTAAAATTTCATTATCCCAAAACTCATAATTTACAAATAGTTCGATACCTCATATACAATGCAACAAATGATAGAAGAACTAAATGAAAAAATTTAGGTGAAATGCAGTTACTTTGCTTTAAATATTTTTTAGCGTCAATCACCACTAAACCAACTAACGATTGGTACTTTGTTTTAAATATATAAATCTAAAGACAATAATAAATCAAGTAGAAGAGAAGTATAAATTAATATAGATTTAGAATATATATTAGAATAACCTTCGCATCTCATTTATCAACGACATATTATAACTTATAAGATTGCCAGTTGCTTTGGTTGTGTTTCCTGATTAGCATTGATGTGTTGGTGTTGGCGTAAGCTGCAGTGATTTTGTTTGGTCTAGGAGATGTCATTTAGATTGTTATTGGCGAGATGGAGTTTGTGTTGGATGTGCGGGATTTATGGTATTTGGTGTAAGGGCCCTCTATGGGTGTCAGTGGATGTAGGTGTTGGTTTAGTTATTTCCTTTCTTATGTTATGGTTGTATGTGTTCGTATTACGCATTGTGCTCATCTCACGCGCAATTGCGATTTTAATAAAATTTAGCCGTTCAAAAAAAAAAAAAAAACTTATAAGATTGCAATAAAGTGAAAATTGTAAGATAACTTTATAAAATAGAAAACATAGTGCTATGCTAACTTATACAGTAAGAAAACATTCTTAAATTATAATATTGTTACTCTATAAAATAACAACTAAGAAACCGTTTGATTATGTACAAAATCCCAATTATTTGTTTGCAATTCCATTAAATATTATTTAAGCAAATAAAGAATTGTAAGAAACCTTCCAAATATTAAAATTATTATTGAACATCTCTTAAGTACATCAATGTATCACATTTGTCCATTAACTCACACAAAGGATCACTTGGCCTTAAATAGTAGGGATCTCACACAAACTATTTGAAATATAATTTAAGGATATTGAATAATTATTATTCTACTTTTACTTTATAAAGTGATCAAACAATGTTATATATATATATCTATTACATGCAAAGGAAGAAATCAATACTAAAATTATCAAGTTTATTTATATTAAGATCATATTTATTTTAATATTCCTTGTTGTAGTTGTAAACTATTTATAATCTATTTATAATCTTCAGAAGATAAGAAATTGTTTCTCATTTCTTAAGGAATAAACTATTTATAATCTCTAGCTATTAATAATTTTACGATCTCTAATTATATTTTGATTTACAATAATTTTTTTATTTACGAGTAAGCCAAAAAATAGTTTATTGTTAAATATTTTTTAAGCAAAATTAGAAGTGTTAATGCATTATTAAGATGTAATGACAGTTCAACTAAGTTATTAAACCCTCCAATCCTTTGCAGCACCTCAAAAATATTATTAGAAAATTTAAAATATACTACATAAATTAACTAACCGGAAAGGATTTTAAATAAATATATTAACTAAGTCTATGAGTTCATGTATTTTTTAATGTGATTTTTTTTTCTAAAAAAGTTTTGTTTTATTATCCTTCAATATTTTTAATTAGAGCAAAGATTTTGATCAAGGGAGGAATAGCTGAGTGATTCATTTAAAGAGAAATTAGTTACTACTCCATCTGTTATAAAATATAAACAAAATCTACTTTTTAGGTTCATTGTATAATTAATATATTTGGACAATATATTATTCTTTTTTTTTTAAAACAAAGGAAACTTGCCAAAAAAGCAAGCCCCAAAATATATATTGATAAAAGAAAAGCCCCAATATATATTTGGATAATATATTATTTAGATACATTAATTATATAATGAATCTATAAAATGAATTTTTGCTTATATTTTGTAACGAATGGAGTATCTTAGATATATTGTTATGACTACTTGGAATTTGAATATAACTTTGTTTGATGGAAGCTAGAATGAACTTCTCCTTATGGCAATACACACACACAATTCAAGTCTATTTGACCCAATAGAGTCTCGATTGTACTTTGTAAAAAAAATAAAAATCAAGTAAGATGAAAGATTAAAATACAGTGGAAATCCGTCAATATATTTTATCTATGAATAAATATATGTTGTCTTTGCCTTTTTTTTAAAAAAATTAAATATATTGTTTTTCTCGCTCATTGGTGGTTTATTCGTGCAGCCATATAGCCATCATCCAAGACTGTTATTATTCTTTTGGGATTACCGTTCATGTGTGCTCCTACATGCTATACGGAAGAAAGGGTAAATCACACTCTCCTTATTTAAAAGAAGCTTGAATTACATTTTTCACATCTTTTATGTTAAAATATATACTTTAGTCTACTTTAACACAAATAAATATTTTTGCTACAAAAAAAAAAAAATTGTGATAACAGTTAACTTTAAGCAACTATTTTATGTCAAAAAACTTTAAGTCATCATTTAAAAAAATTAATTTTTCTTTCATTGAAAATTTTATTATTTTAGAATATAAAATTTAATACAAAATAGTTTTTCTAATTGACTTTAGTAATTTATCCGAAATTTATATTTTATTTTGTATTGTTTCATAATTTATAACAACATTTAACATTATATATTAACGATGTGGGTAAAAATATTAACGAATATATATGCATTAGAAGTTTAACTAAATTAAAATGGAGTTATGTTAAAGGAGAAAAATATATGTTTTAATATAAGAAATGAGAGGAAAAAATTTTAGCTTCTTTTAAAAGAGTGGACTGTATATTTTCAAATAAAAGGTCGAGGAGAGTACGTAATTTAAACGTCTCTCAAATAAGGGAAGAGTAATTTACTTTAAAAGAAATAATAAAGTTAGGTTCGTAGAAAAATATTCTATATTAATGTGATAACTGATAACCATCAATAATGTTTTTTAAAACAATAAAAATTAATAATTAATATTAGTATTTTCACTAGGAGTTAAACTTAATTAAACCCATAAGCGTTAAGGATTGCACACAGTAACTGTGTGCTGCTGTAATTAATATCAACCATTCGATCATGAATCAATGGCAGAGATCAGTTCGTATATATTTTAAAAAGAAGTAATATAAGCTGTCTGATAAAAAATCAAATCTCTAGAGCAGAGAATCCTGGTCATACCAACCTCATCCCGTCAGTAATTTTATTTGAGATTCCTACTCAAGTGAGCAGTTAAGTAAGCTTAATGGACATATATAAACTTAGGATCAAATGACACTAAGGTGTCAAACTTAGACACCTTAGTAACATGACACCTCCAATAATTCTTTACCGGATAATCGTATTATAAAATCCACCGTTGAATTTAAAGTTATTATTATATAGATCATGTTTATAAAATTAAACATTGATCATAACCTATATATATATATATATATATATATATATATATATATATATATATATATATGGTCATGATCAAATGACACCAACTAGTTTGACACCAAATGTTACACCGCTCAATAACGCTTTAACGAATTCAAATTTTTCAAAATTCACCGTTGGATGGGAAGATTATATCATATATATCATCTATGTTAAATTTTATAAAAATATAAAATCATTTGATATGTTATTAAGACTCGTCAAGATTAACGGTATTCAATAAAAATGCATAAACCGTTAATCTTGACGAGTCTCAATAACATATTAAACAGTTTTGGATTTTTATAAAATTTAACATAAATGATCTATATGATATAATCTTCCAATCCAACGGTGAATTTTGTAAAATTTGAATTCGTTAAAGTGTTATTAAGCGGTGTAACATTTGGTGTCAAACTAATTGGTGTCAATAAATCCTGACTCATATATATATATATATATATATATATATATATATATATATATATATATATATATATTTGAGATTCAGTCGGAAAAAACAACAAAAAAAAGAATTGTGATAACCATCAATTATTTTATTTGAGATTCCTACTAGGACAAACGATCAATTAAGTGAGCTAAATGCACATCACATATCGATATATTTAAAGAGACTTGATAATTAATTAATTTAACATTGATTTTTTGCAAATTTTTTATTGCTAGAACCATTTTTTGTTGTCGAATGTGATATAAATTTCACCTTTTGAGATACATAAGTTGGATTGTCTGAAATTCAAATTTCATCTTCCAATATTTTATCAATTGAGTTAAGTTTACGGGGATAATGCTAAAAATTACTCCGTCCATTTCATTTTAAGTATCGTTTATGCACTATTAACATAATCTACTTTGATCGCAAATTTTTTTTTATTAATATATAAAAACAAATATTAACATATAAGATATTATGTAATTTGTCTCGAGAAATAATTTCAAAATATAAAATTTTCATAATTTTTTATAATAGATAATTAATGATATTAGTAATCAAACTTGTACATGTCAATGTGTGCAGTCATCTAAAACGTCACTTAAAAAAGAACGGAGGGAGTATTTAATTGAAGCAAACAAATAATTGAATTTTTGTATATTATAATATTAAAATTATTCTTTCCATTCTAATTATTAGATAGAAAAAAAAGTAACCAAAAAATAAAAATAAAAATTACATAGAAAATGTAAAATGAAATCGTCAAATTTATTTATATGTCCTTACTTTGATCATATCATATGTTTCCTAAAGAGCACTTTGAGCATATGATACTTTAAATATACATAAAAGACATTTAATACCAATTCTACTTTTTGAAGGGTTTCTAACTTTTTTTTTTGAATGGCTTGAAGGGTTTCTAACTAAAACCTAGTATTTAATAGAAAGTAAACTAGAATATGGTTTTTTACACTATAAAGTGATCAAACAATTTCCTATTTAGTACAAGAAAATGAAGACAAACATGATAAAAATTATCAAGTTTGTGTATATCATAATGTTATTTCTTTCCCCAATTCTTGGTGTATCCCAAGTTATTCGTAAGCCTTTTTTTTTCATTCTTTTTAAAGAAAAAAATACATTATATAGTATTTTTCGTTCCTATTTACATTAACATTTTTTTTTACCTTATTTTACTTCATAGCATTTCATATGTGTAAAAGGGACCTGGATTGTCCTTGGCGAACGTGTCTGCCTGGTAATGTTCCGTTGTGCACTTTAGGAAAGTGCTCTTGTGAATCCAGTTAAGTTGAAAAATAATTATGTTATATCTAAGCTTATTATTTTATTTTTCCATATTAATATTGTTACTCTAATGATTACGGGAAATCATAATGTACACTCACTAATTTTAATGAAGACGTGTATTAGCAATATTTATCTTATGGTGTACTTAATAATTTTTTAGTTATCTTTTGCTAATATGTATTTTTTAATAAATAAGTAGGTGTATTATAGCAAATGTTTATAGGAGTTGTTAACTTATCAAATCCACTTACATTTTAGAAGGAGTAATTTAGCAGGATCATCACAAGATGTATTTAATTACTTTTTAATTAAAACTTGCTATAATATATATCTTCTAAAAAATAAATAGATGTACATTAGCAAAACGCTATACAAATATATATTAGTACTCAGGGCCGGCCCAATAGGGGGTGCAACAAGGTCCGTTGCATCGGATCTTCAAAATTGGAAGGCCTAAATTTTTTTTTTATGGGATAGTAATATTAGTAAAATAAGAGTGTAAAAATAATAGTTTTGCACAATATAAAGTCTAGGCCCAATTTCTGAAAAAAAAAAAAAAAGGAAAAGGAATTCAAAATCATATCACATTAAAAAAAAAAATGCTAAAAAATAGTTTAAAAAACAAACGCTAAAAAAAAGAAGACAAAAAAAAAAACGGAATGGAAATCAATAACGCAATATCAAACTGAGTAATACAAGAATCTCCTTCATTCCTAATAAGAAACATATTCTCTCTTTTCCTTGATTCTCCTTTTGTTTCCTGCCCTTCTCTCTGTGTGGTTGATCCTCGATTATTGATAGAATATGAATCATTTTTATGTTAATTATAAGGATAATTATATTTTATGCTATTTGCAATTTAAAATTGATAATTTTTTTTTTATTAAGATGCCACTTTTAAAATTTGAACACGACCTCTAAAAACTCAGGACCGTCCTTATTAGTACTAGATATATATTAGTAATGCCTTAGAAATGTGTTAATATAAGTATGATTTGGGTGTTTTACTTACATCATATAAGACACTTAAAATTTATCTTGAGGATGCATGGTTGTATATATTTTATGTGACCCATGATTGCCGTTGATATATATATTCAATGTTTTATGACTTAGGGATGAACAAAACAGAAAAAGTACCCATGATGAATGACATATTACGATTGCGACGATCTAGAATGACTTAGAGTAGATTTTTAATGTCAAGATGTATCATTTTGAAATAAAAAAAAACCTACTAGTTACTTTACAATATCATATAAGTTAGAAAACACTCTAAAATAAGTTAGGTAACGCTCTATAAATACATAATTAACTCAAAGTGGTGTTGTGCTTCACATGTGATATAGAGCATGTCTTTTAAATCATATGATCATAAAGTTTGTTTAAATAACATCGCATATAGTGAAATAGTGCATATTATTATTGAGCATTCCATTGTCATCGAGTATTATATAGTGTGATTTTATTATTTTTTTTGACAAAATTATATAGTGTGATATTATACATCAATGATTGGTGAAATGCTATAAATGTTAATTGTGTGAATGAGTATGTTTATTATGCCTCATACTTTTAACATGATTAAGATGTCTCACTCCTATTTGTGTGTTCTATTTTTCATGGATGTGTGTATGCAGGTTATTTTCCTCGTGGTCCTTAAAATCAATTCATGGAGCTTCGCATGTGAGAGTGTGGAATATTGATTGTGCCTAAGTTTTTTTTTTTTTTGTACAAAGCTTTATTTTTTAAGTTTTTTATTGTCTTTAGTTTTCTTGTATGGTTGAATATATTTTTTATCCCTCTAAATATATCATGATTTTCATTTTTAGTCCTTTTAAAATTTTTAGAGAAAATGAAAACAA
Source organism: Trifolium fragiferum (assembly GCA_954870985.1). Lineage (NCBI taxonomy): Eukaryota > Viridiplantae > Streptophyta > Magnoliopsida > Fabales > Fabaceae > Trifolium > Trifolium fragiferum. Next base: position 21,401,619 of record OX940792.1, read on the forward strand.
ATTTTAGTTTATTTAGAGGGACTAAAAATATGTTTGGGATATATATGTAGGACTCTAATAGTGTGAGATTGGAGTAGTGAAGATGCTTGATTGTTATTTGTATTTCACTTGAGTTTGTAAACTTTTGATTTATGATGTTATGTTATTTGTATTTCACTTGAGTTTGTAAACTTTCTATATATGATGTTATGTTTTGAAAATGTGAAAAGCCAACGTGTATTGAAGTTTTAATTTGTAAAATGGTGACTTTTTAAATCCAGTTTAAATTTAATATATACAATACTTCCGGTTTTTAAAATTATCTAGTACTTAGTTTTCGTATATAATATTAAGTCAACATATATTTATGAATGATTTTTATGGAAGTATGTTTAGAAGAACATTATAAACAGTTTTTCCATAAAAAATGAGTTAAACTTTGATTTCTAGTACATGATTTTTGTTATTTTTATCTAAAATATTTGTTATTTAAAAAATTCATATTTATTTCATCTAATGTTAAAAAAATATATTAGTAAATGAACTTTATATGATATTTTAAACGTGTCTGCAAAAAATCATTCAAAAATTTAAAAATTTAATAATTATTAAAAAAATAATTTTAGTAGAGTTAAAACTACGTGCAAAAACATATATATATATATATATATATATATATATATATATATATATACATATATATATATATATATGTGTGTGTGTGTGTGTTGTGATCAATCACATAAACAAAGAAATCACTAGTATAAAATGATGATCATGATCATATTCAATTTCGCCGCCTATATCAAATGTACGAAATGTACAAATCCAAACGAAAAAGAAAAAAACAGAGAGAATCAAAATAAGATAAATAGATATATAGAATTCCTAACCAACTAAAGCATGAATTATATAAATAAAAAAACATAAAAAAAAATATTTATAGAGTACTAGTTCTAAACTAAAGCCATGGAGACGAAAATTCCAGCAAGAGCCGCAACAGACACAAAGGTATTGGAGATAGAGAATGCAGCAGAATTAGGTGAATCAGCTCCTGGTTGTTCCGGTGTGGCGCCACCTGGGCCTGGTGCGGGTGGTGATGAAGTGTTTGGTGTGGTTGGGGATGAAGGAGAGGGTGCTGGAGAAGAAGTTGTTGAAGGAGGAATTGCAGGAGAGGGTGTTGGTGATTTTGTGGATGGTGATGGAGCTGGTGATAGTGATTGGGTGGGTGCTGGTGCAGGTGCTTGTGCTAGGCATGATGTAGCCAAAAGTCCCAATATCACAAACAACTTGATTGAAGAGAAACCCATCTTATATATGTCTTTTGAGAGAAAAATGTTTAATTAGAACTATGAAATGAATGATAGAAAGAATATATAAGATTAAGAAGAGTCCTTCAAATATGTTGGATAGTTAATTTGTGTAATGTCCAAGTGCATAACTTGGTATATATAATGTAAAATTCTTATATGATATTGCTCGTGTTTGTGATATTGCAATTTTGAATAATAATGGGTCAAATACAAATATAATATTCTTTCTCCTTATTTGTGAATATTAATTTTCTTCTTTGATGTGTCATATACATTATTAATTTTCTTTTCTTTGTTTGTGTTTTTTGTAAGTTAAGTAATATACGACTGGTTCATTTACTTGGTGATGAGTGAGGTGTTGTTTGTCTTTACGTAACGTAGAATTTTTCCATTTGGTATAGCCGCGTTTAATTTTTCTCATTAGATTTTTCTATGTTTTACATTCAAAGAGTTTTGTAATTTGTAAACTCTTTGGTATAGCCGCGTTTAATTTTTCTCATTAGATTCTTCATAACATTTTATAAAAAGTTAAATTAAATTGAAGTTGATTTGGCAAGTGTTTTTTTTAAATTGTTCCAGATATAAAAGTTGATTTTAACATCATAACGAAAAAAAATGGATTTTGGGTGTTTCAAAGTAGAATATACTCAAATTCCTCACTATTTCATTGATGAGTTACGTCAACCTATGTCTCCGGTTGATTATCTTACTGTCCATAAATATCGCCTCATGATTCTATTATTTTTTAAGCATGAGGTTTGTCCTATTTATCGTAAAACGTTGCTCGACACTTTTAGGGAGCATGCAACTCATTGTAAGGAGCGTCCAAGCTTCAAATGCAAGCATGACATGGTCAGAGATATGTTCTTTGATATTTTTAAGCGTGTAGAAATTTATGTGAAGAAAGAGGCACCAGTGAATTCTTGATTGACCCATAAAATGACCAAACATGAGAAAACATGCTCTGACAATCAATACGTTTTTATACTGTTTGCAATTGATACTTTTAGCTTTTTAGTACTAGAGTGTGTAAATCTTTTGAAAAAAGTTCAAAAGGTCTTGCATAGCAATATTGTGTCGCTTAGGTCTATAAATATAGTTTGTTGTCCTTCTAGTTTTACTCATGTGTTATTATTTTATATATAAAAATATTTCTCTTTTTTTTAATTGAAAAAAGAATCTAAGTGTGCAATATTCTAATAAAAGAAATTGCACATTTTTTTATCTGTCCCTTATATTATTGTCTTGCAACCAACTTGAAAGAGATGGAAGAACAAACCATTGGTTGCTCTACTCCCTTTAAAATAACAGAAAAATTAGAAGAACGCTTTTATAAACACACATCCTAGAGGGTGTAGCTGTAAAGAGGCGATGTTAAGGTGATTCAAAGCGGCCACCTCAAACCCAATTAGAGGAAGAGTAACATGCATTTACGCAAATACAATATCAGATGATACCTTGGAAGTATAACTACATTTCAGGTTACAACGAGTTCAAGTCAATTATGGTGAACAAACGCATTTAGATCCGTCCTGACAAAAAGTTTTGCTTTGGCCTACGGTACGATTCAAATCCTTACTATACTCCATAACGTTTGGCTTCAGTCTACAGTACGATTCAAATCCTTACTATCCCGACGAAACGTTTGGCTTTGGCCTGCAGTACATTTCAAATCATTTAGAACATAATACACAGATTTTTCAAAAATCAAGGACTAAAATTTAAAATAAACATTTAAAGAAATTAAAATTCGAAGAATTTTTTTATAAAAATTTAAAATAAAATTTAATATATTTAGAGAGATAAAAAATATATTTAACCATAAAAAACTATATATATATACATTATGCAATGAAATAGGACGACGTGATATCTCAAATAGGGGTGAAGACAAGGCCCAGCTAGTCTGGGCACTTGTCCGAGCTCGGCCCAATATTTGTTTTGTTGAGAAAAAAAATATAAAAAAATGAAAATAAGAAAGGTCCTGTTTTGCTTCCCGTGTGCTTCTCTTTTCCCATATTGTTTCACTTTCACTATTCTCTACTCCGCGACCAGCTACTGGGACTGGGACTGGTGACCCTACTCCTCGATACAAGAAAGTGAAGGAAATATCATTATGCTTGATTGCTTCTCATGTCTTGATCCCAAAAACTCTTCCTCCAAGTTTTATATTGATTATAAGCTTGCTCATCTTGCTGATATTTATCATGTAGACTTTTCTTATGATGACCGTGAAACATCAAGGGAGGCACTTGGCACTTATGTACTTCAAGTAAAAAGTCATGCTTCCTTTTCTACTTGTGAAGATGTTCAAATTTGACTATGAAGATCGTTCAAACTGAGAAACATTTGATATTTTCATTGGTCTAGAAACTTATTGGTTTTATTATTATCTGTGTCGACAACATCTATTGAAAGAGCTTTTTCAGCAATGAAGATTATGATCAAGTCTAAATTACGCAACAAAATCAACGATGTGTGGTTCAATGACTTGAGTGAGAGATATTCAAATCACTTGATGATGTTGGTATTATTCAAACATTCACCGCAAAGAAGTCTCATAAAGGACATTTGCCTCTTGATTTTATTTAGCACACTATAGACATGTTATATATCATCTCTCTTATTTTAAATTGTACTTCTATTGACAAAATAACAAGTTTCTTTTATTTCGATTTATGACCATTTATATATTGACAAAAAAAACTTGGAGGAGTATTCCTGCCTTCAAAAGTTGTCAATAACAATGAGATTGTTTTTGCTGAGCAAGTCCTAGAGAGGGAAAATGGCACAAACTGTCACACTTTGGTTGAAGATCCTCTTGTTAATGATATTTTTAGGGCGAAAGATTTCACACCTAATGAGAGAACTTTCTTAATTCATGAGCAAGATACTTTTTCTGCTCAAGTGGTTCCTGAGCAACCTGCGCATGTCGATAATTCTAGTTTGGTTGAGAAACAAAAGGAGGACCACCAGAGCAATAAATTTCTAAATATGCGCATCGTTGGTTCCTGGAGCGATGCGGTCACTGATCTGGATTATGAAACTTCAATTTGGAGTGGTATGGAATCTTCGAATGTCATTATTTCTGATGATATTTTAAATCCAAATGTTTCTCATAACCTGGAAATTTTGAGGCAGCATGTTTGGAAGGAAAATTATGCATTTAAAGATAGGATTTATACCGACGAGGAAGAAAGAGAAGTAGTCCTTAATTTCTTGAAAAATCGTTATGTTCCTCCGGAAGTGCCTTTCATAGAGGTGGTCTTTAAGGCTAAGAAAAAGAATATGCAAAAAGGAATACATGTGCATAATACTTGTTCTACGGGTAGGTTTTCATAGGTTCTCTTATTGTATGTTTTCGTTCCTTTTGTGTTATTTCTCTATTTTTTTCCTTTTATTTTGTTTCGTTTTCTTTGTTGCTTTTGTTTGAGAAGGTTTTGATCGATGTCCTCCTTCTCTTTTTGTAATGTTCTGTTTTCTTTTATCTATCTATTTAGGATATTATAGTTGGTTCGCCATCTACACTCTTTTTACTTAAAAAAAATATTATATCATACATGATTAAAATTTTACTCAAACTCTCTAATATTTTGACTACGCCACTCATCTCAAACGTAGCTTCGATAGAAACGCGTTTTTACCTATCCACCGATCAATCACAAAGTCGATACGTTAATGTGCTGCCTGAAATAGTAATCTAGGGCACTGGCTACGGTACATGACTTGTATAGGTCATCTACCGTACATGACACTTTTTTTTTTGTTGCTTTTTTTAAAACAAAAATAAATATAAACTATTGGATTATATACATATTATTTAATTAAATGGTAGTGATGAATATTAGAGTTGACCTCATAAAATTTATATGGTTAAAAAGATAGTGAAATTTATAGTATCTTTTAAAAAAGACGATATAAGTACCGTTTGACCTAACTTATTTTAGATTTTTTTACTTGATAAAATGAGAATCTAGGCCAAATAGATTTTCAAGAAACTCTTAATAGAAAAAAAAGTTGTTTAATTTTTATGAGTAAAATACATAGATGAAGCTAAAAAATACAAAAATTATCAATCAGCTTTAGCTTTTTTCTAAAAGCTTTTATTTTTACTTTTAGCTTCCAGATAGCTTTTAAGACTTAAAAAAGTCAAACCAAACGGACTCTTAGTCACTGAACCAAAACATACTTACAAAAAATGTATCATTCAAGGTAATAATATATTGTTTTTTGAAAAAGTTGATAATTATATGGAAAGAGGCAAAACACGAAATTTAGTCAAAATATTCTCACAATTTATATAAATATTACTAGTATGTTAGCATGTGTCGTGCACAGGGTAATTTACATTTTAAATATTATTTATGTGTATATTTTGATATATTATTGAGTAATTTGGTTTAAAATTTTACGATAAAATTATGATATATTTTGCTTGATATAAATTTAACGATGTTACAAAATAAAGTGAGATAAAGAGTATTACTTCGCTTTTCATTTTACACTATTATGAGATAGATTCTTACTGCTATAGGTTTCATGGGGGATCACTCGTGATGATGAAAAGTGTATGTAGAATATAGTGATAACTTAGCACTAGAATTTTATTGATATTCATTAAATAATAATATAGAACTAACAATTATTTTATTGTTGATGGAATCCCTATAGAGTCCTGCGACGGAAATGGGAGAGAGAGAATCTCTCAATGATATATAATGGGAAACAGGTAACACTTTTCCATCCCACTATTAAAAACACACATTGACTAATTAAAATTTGAATTTCGACTCAAAGAGTTTTTCCATATTTTGTGTCCATCACACTTTCATTTGATTACATATGGTTGGTGAAATCTATGAGAAACCTAAAATAAATTAATATAATTTTGATTTTTTTTTTTACAATTTATGCTATTTTTTATAAATCAAATTTTAAACTTTTCATAAACCTTCATTCGAACTTTTTTTAGGAATATTAATTTATCAATGTGAGTGGAGATTCACACATAGATTTTTTAATTTGACGTTTATGTGTGAAAATTGGTTATTAATTTGTGGTACGGTGACAAGAAAATATTTGAGAATAGAAACATGGGCTTAAATAGTATATAATTTATTTTTTTTGATGAAGTCTTTATAGAATCCTGGGCTTAAATATATATCTTATTTTCATACTCAAACTAAAAGAAATCAATCTCATAGATAATTGAAATAACGTAGGAAACCTACTAAATAATATAAAAAAAAAGACATAGATAACCTTCAAAAGAAAAAAAAAGACATATGAAAACAAATATTATTGAAAAAAAAAAAAATATCTCGGGTTTGACAATGAACCTAATGTAGATTTTCTATAAAGAGTCGACTGGAGATGAAAAATATAAAAAAATAAGGTATATTTTAATTATATGGGTACGCTCCCAAAAAATTGTAAGTCCGTAAAAAATCAGACCATATTTTCATTTGAGAATGAAGTTTATAATTATTTTATATTTATAGGATTATTATATAGTTTCGAGGATGAGATAAAAAATCTACTTATCTTATTATAGTGTAAAATGGGAAGTGATGTAATATTCTTCATCTAACTTTATTCTGTAACATTCTTAAATTTATATCATGCAAAATATATCTCAATTTTATCGTAGAATTTTAAACCAAATTACTCAAATAATATATCAAAATATACACATAAATATTATTTAAAAAGTAAATTGTCCTGTGCACGACACATGCTAAAATACTAGTAATATTTATATAAATTATGTGATTATTTTGACTAATTTCGTGTTTTGTCTCTTTTCATATAATTATCAATTTTTTCAAAAAACAATATATTATTACCTTAAATGATACATTTTTTGTAAGTATGTTTTGGTTCAATGACTAAGGATACGTTTTGTTTGACTTTTTTAGGTCTTAAAAGTTATCTGGAAGCTAAAAGTAAAAATAAAAGTTTTTAGAAAAAAGTTAAAGCTGATTGGTAATTATTGTATTTTTTAGCTTCATATATGTATTTTACTCATAAAAATTAAACAACTTTTTTTTATTAAGAGTTTCTTAAAAATCTATTTGGCCTAGATTCTCATTTTATTAAGTAAAAAAATCTAAAATAAGTTAGGTCAAACGATACCTATATCGCCCTTTTTAAAAGATACTAAAAATTTCACTATTTTTTCAACCATATAAATTTTATGAGGTCAACTCTAGTATCCATCATTATCATTCAATTAAATAATATGTATATAATTTTATATTTAACCTTTTTTTTGTAAAAAAAAAAAAAAGGAGGTCATGTACGGTACATGACCTATACAAGTCATGTACCGTATCTTGCCGTGCCTTGGGCTACTGTAGGCGAGCTGAATGAGTCTCCTACGGTAGGAGAGGAGAAAAAAAACAGCATTAAGCACCAAAAAAAGAAAACGGCATTTTGTGGAATATTGGTTTTTTTTTTTTTTTATGAATAAATTGTGGAATATTCTAGTAATAATATATGTATTTGAAAATTTAATTAAAAATTTTCATGGTTCCAATATTACAGGATCAATATTGGTATTTTTCATCAATTAAAATATTTGTATTTTGGTTTTTAGTTTAAAATATATGTTGGCTAACCGAATTAACAAGAGGTTTATTGTGGAATAATGCTTAAAATTATTATAAATTTTAACGATTATCGATAATACTTTATAAGAGTAAAATTTACGACTCTTCTTATTTTTACGACTAAAAAAACCGACAGTATTAACGTCAATTCACTACGAGTTATATATTTATTATATGTTGTTTTAATTAAATTGGTGTCAATTAAGTCATTATTTTAATAAAAAAAACCATTAAATTACACTTTCAAACATAAACATATATTATTGATGCCATTTTAAATAATTTTTAGATACTTCAGCTCTAACTATCCAGGATCTCTCAGGTTCATTTTCACCTAATTGTACTAACAAACGAATGGAAAAATAAATAAATTTTGATGATCAAACTCCGAATGAATAGACAGACTGTAATAACAGTCACATTGAAAATCTAGTTTTGATTAAAGGGTCATGAACTTTGACTGAAACTATCGATTTTGAACGAATATTTCAAATTTAATAAATTCTACTGTTCAATATCGCTTAATTGAATTAACAAACGAATGAAAAAATAATTTTGATGATCGGACTCCGAATGGATTGACAGATTGTAATAACAATCTCATAAAGTTTACTTAAAACTACCCATCTCAGCAATATGTCATTAAAACTAAATTTCCTATGAGATTGTTATTACAATCTGTCAATCCATTCGGAGTCCGATCATCAAAATTCTTTTTTTTTTCATTCGTTTGTTAGTCCAATTAGGTGATATTGAACGGTCTGGTTGATTATATTTGAAATTTTCGATCAAAATCAGTAGTTTCAGTCAAAGTTCATGACCATTTCATCAAAATAAGGTTTCCGATGTGACTGTTGTTACAATATGTCTTTCCATTCAGAGTCCGATCATCAAAATTAATTTTTTCATTCGTTTGTTAGTCCAATTAAGTAATATTGAACGGTCAAATTTATTAAATTTGAAATCTCTGTGTCAAAAAAAAAATTAATTGAAATCTTCAATCAAAATCGGTAGTTTCAGTCAAAGCTCATGACCCTTTCATCAAAACTAGGCTTTCGATGTGACTATTAATACAATTTGTCGATTCATTCAGAGTTCGATCATCAATTTTATTTTTTTTTCCATTCGTTTGTTGGTCCAACTAGGTGAAAATAGGTCTGAAAGAGCCTGGATAATTAGAGCTGAAGTATCTAAACATTATTTAAAATGGCATCGATAATATATGTTTGTGTTTGAAAGTGTAATTTAATGGTTATTTTTATTTTTTATTAAAATAATGACTTAATTGACACCAATTTAATTAAAACAACATATAATAAATATGTAACTCGTAGTGAATTGATGTTAATAATGTCAGTTTTTTTAGTCGTAAAAATGAGAAGAGTCGTAATTTTTACTTTTATAAAGTATTGTTTTTTGAAGAAGTTAAATTAATCCATTTAAATTGACACCAGAGAGAATCGAACTTGAGACCTCAAGAGAAACACACTCTCAGGTCCCAAGTCAATACCACTAAGACCAACCCAAGTGAGTTTACTTTTATAAAATATTATCGACAGTCGTTAGAATTTATGATAATTTTAAGCATTATTCCACAATAGATCACTTATTAATCCGATTAGCCAACATGTATTTTAAACTAAAAATTAATAATACAAATATTTTAATTGATGCGAAATACCAATATTAATCCAATAATAATGGAACCATAAAAAATTTTAATTAAATTTTCAAATACCTGTATTACAAAAATATTCCACAATTTATTCAAAAAAAAAAATATTCACAAAGATGCCATTTTTTTCCTCTCCTACCGTAGGAGACTCATTGAGCTCACCTACAGTAGCCTGGGCCGTAATCTAAAAGAGCTGGAAAAATCAAAAAGAGAAAAATTAAACGCGGTTATACCAAACAGGAAAATTCTGCCTTGCGTAAACAACACTTTTTTTTTGTTTTGTTTGGTAAAGTCGTATATTACTTTTTTTGACAATCCAGTCGTATATTACTTAACTTGCAAACACAAAGTTATTTTTTCTTTTTTAATATTATTGTATCTATCAAAGAAGAAAATTGCAATAAATAAAATCAAGAAAGAAAATAACATTATTGGCAAAATAATATCATATTTTAATTTGACCCTTACTTTTTATACACGTATTTGACCCATTATTACTAAAAAGTCATATTATGATTATATATCCATGTACACTATTATATATACCCAAGCTATGCACTTGAACATTACACAAATTAACAATCCTACAAACCATATATTTGAAGGAAAATCTTCTTAATCTTATATATTCTCTCTATCATTCATTTCTTAGTTCTAATTAAACATTTTTCTCTCAAAAGACATATATAAGATGGGTTTCTCTTCAATCAAGTTGTTTGTGATATTGGGACTTTTGGCTACATCATGCCTAGCACAAGCACCTGCACCAGCACCTACCCAATCACTATCACCAGCTCCATCACCCTCCACAAAATCACCAACACCCTCTCCTGCAATTCCTCCTTCAACAACTTCTTCTCCAGCACCCTCTCCTTCATCCCCAACCCCACCAAACACTTCGTCACCACCCGCACCAGGCCCAGGTGGCGTCACACCGGAACAACCAGGAGCTGATTCACCTAATTCTGCTACATTCTCTATCTCCAATACCTTTGTGTCTGTTGCTGCTTTTGCTGGAATCATTGTCTCCATGATCTTAGCTTAGAAGAACTAGAAGGGTCTATTTATAAATAAATTTTTGTATTTTTATTTTTTAAATTCATGCTTTATAGTAGGTTGGAAATTCTATTAATTTTTTTATTGATATATATTGTTAGTTTTCTTTTGTTGTTGAATATTTTAATAAATTGTTTATTATTGCAATGGATTAATTTATTCAACAACAAAATTAGCTTAACAATTTACCACCAATAAATTGATTATTATTATTATATTAGTGATTTTTGTTTATGTTATTGGTGTTTATGTGTAGTCATTTTTCTTGCATTTATATCTTCATTCAAATTCAAACTATTGTCTTTAAAATTTAATTATTTTTAAATATTATTTGAATTTTAATTAAACAAATCTGTTAATAACTTAATATCATTGAAGCAAAAATAATATTTCTTTTTTTGATGGTAAAAAAAAGAAATAAAACTTTTTTGATGGTAAAAATAATATTTCAATACAATAAAAATAAAACTTTTTTTAAGGATGAAATTCAAACGACTAAGTTATTTGATAAAAATAAAATAAAATAGGCAATGCTTTAGAATTGTGCTCTAAAACGTGTTCTCTTAAAATGAAATGAAACGGTTTGGAATCATTCTCTAAAGTTAAAGATGTTCTCTAAAAATAAACTAGGATTTTAAAGTATTTTCCAACAATTCAAAAGATAGCGACAATGTCCTAATGATAAAAATAAACTAGAATATATTTTATAAACTTTATCAAATAAAATCTAAAAAATTCAAAAATCAAAGAAATCTAACACAATATTTTTTGGAATTGTTTTGAGAATATGCAATATTCAAAAGATTTTAAAAGTAGTCCAAACGAAGAAATTTGAGAATTTGAGGCTAGAATTCCATGAGAAATTTCTTCAATGGGCTATTCCTTAAGCTTTTTGTGATTTCTTTGTCAAGTTTCAAAACGTATGAATTGATATCGCTTTTCCAAAACTGATTTGTTTAATTAGCCAAATTAATGCGTAATGAAATAGATGTTGCCGTAATGTTTATTAAAATATAAAGTTCAAAATATTGTTGCCTCAGTATTGATAGAGAACATTTTTTAGAGAATAGTTAAAACCCTTTTCCTATTTTATTTTTAGAGAACACTTTTAGAATTTTTAGAGAACAGTTCATGATCATGCCTTACCTTTTTTTTTTACACCTTCAACATTACCTATTCAATTCTTAAAGAACACTTTTTAGAGAATGGTTCAAAAGCATTGCCTATTTCAATCTAATTAGGAGAATACTTTACAAGATAATATGTATGGTTTAAAACTGCGGCCTTTTGTAATTAAAAACCGAAGAAAAAAAACCAAATGTTGAAAGCGCCATTTGGTGAGGTGTGTTCCTTCTTTGAAGGCGCCATTCAGACTGGTGTGACCATTACTAGGTCTAAAAAGTAGTGCATTTAAAAAAATAATCTAAAAGTAAGACATTTTTCAAATTTATTTTAAAAATATTTTATTTATAAAAAAATGTCATTTCCTTTGTATTTTTTTGGTAAACCAAATGTATCCTCCGCGCGCAACTGCGAAAACTAATTCCGTTGAGATAACTAAGATCCATTTAAGGGGTTAACATCTCCCAACAAATGTTTTTCCATACACATCGGTCGGGGATCGAACTCAGGATCAAATGATTAAAAAGTCCAAATATTTTTTTTTTTTTTTTTTGAAGTGGACAAATATCTACCACTTATTTCAATGGCATCTTTTCTGTGGGATAAATTACCTTCGCTTGATTCAGGAGGAGAGTATCAATGAAAAGAAATGTATAATAATTATGATGAATATTTTTTATGGGAGCTATAATAACGAATATAAATATATGATTTACGCATAAAATATTAAAAAAAGAAAAGAAAAAAGATGGCTGATAATTTATTGGTTGGTCCAACAAATATAGACAAATTAAAATTTGAAGCGAGACTTCGTAAAATCTATTCTAGCTAGATTAGAGGTTTTTAGGGTAATAATTTTTACAAAGAAAATTATTTTTGTCATCTTATTATTTTAGGGTGCACCCTACAAAATTATCAAAATATCCCTGTCCGCTATTTAAGTAGCGAGTTATATGTTAAAAACTTCAAAAAATTTATATTAGTAAGGTGTTTTTACTAAAAAAATTCATTTTTATAACATCCGCTACTTAAGTAGCCGATGTTATAAAAATGAGAAATTTTCTTGTAGAGTGTTTTTATGTAGGGTGCTTTTTACTCACACTTCGTATTTTTTTAACGTCCGCTACTTTCATTTTTGAAGAAGCTAAATTATCCCATCTAAATTGGCACCAGAGATAATCGAACCTGAAATCTTAAGAGGAGCACACGATCTCAGGTCCAAAACCTGAGACCTTAAGTAGTGGACACAAATTTAGGGTTATTTTTTTCAAAAAAATTACTCATTTTTACAACGTCCTCTACTTAAGTAGCCCAAGGATAAAATCAAAAACTTATAGGACGCGCGAGTAATTCATAAAATAACAAAAGTACTTTTTTTTTTTACAAAATGAAACAATAATAAAAGTAGTGGAATTCGTACAGGCCCATTACAGAGCTTTTTGTTAACTTGCTCCATAAAGGCCCATTACAAAGCCTAAGCCCCTAAGAGCCCAACAGAATTTAAGTTTATATAGCGGAGTTGGAAAAATTTTAAAGTCTAGGCAAAATTTCAGTTTTGCATTGAAAAATTTAAGTTTTGAATAAAATATCTCAGTTTTACCCAAAATTAATCCCTAAAAATTTTAATTTTTTTCTAAACCCCTAAAATACCAAAAGTTTTCGGCCGATTTCAGTTTTATACCGAAAAATTTAAGTTTTGAACAAAATAACTCAATTTTGCCATAAATTAATCACTTAAAATTTTAATTTTTTCCTAAATTAACCCCTAAAATACCGAAATTTTTCGGCCGAGCCTGAGCAAGTGCCCGCGCTAGCTGGGCCTTGGATCCGCCTCTGATAGTATATCATTGCATGAAATTTTTTCATTACCCACAAACACTTACCCACGATCTCGTGGCTGTAGATAAATTTGAAAGTACCAACGACTTACCTATGAGTCAACAATGTCCTCAAAGGGGCATACATCTTGATGGTCCTGATAACACCTCCATGTGATGTTGTGCGGAAGCAACCGATTCATCAACTTCCGCATTTCCAACTTATTTGTTTGCCCCTTTGTCGGTTCATGTTTACAAGCTCGGGGCATTTCCTCCTTGATTATGTCATACTTCGTCCCGCGGACGTCCTCAAAGTGGTCGTAGATTCAAGCCTGCAAAAAATACAATGGTTAAAAAATAAATAAATCGAATTAAATTAACTCAAGTAACGTAATTAAAATAAGGATAAATATGTTTTTATCTCATGCAAAGTAAGCGAGTTTTTTTATCGTCTTGTAATTTTTTTTCTTCAGATTATCTTATGTAATTTTTTTTTGTAGTGTATTTTACCCTTCTGCCGAAATGTTTTTTCAACACAGGAGGGTAAAATACACTACTAAAAAAATATTACAGGGGGTAATCTAAAAAAAATTATAGGGAGTAAAACAAAACGTGCATATTTTGCAGGGATTAAAGACCTATTTACCCTTGAAATAAAGGTTGCCTGCATCATGTGTCAAGTATCCAACCACATATTTACACGTGAGGACTGTGGCATTTGATAAATCCCAGTATAGGATGTCAGTGAAGTTGTGCCAAGTATCGGAAATACTTCAAGTATATCAGGTCCACATAGTTCTTCGCTTTGTTAGAGAAGATAGTGGTTCCAATTAGGGGTGTTTGCGGTGCGATTAAATTTGGTTTTGAGTCTAAAAGTTATTCTAACCGTGAGATAAAATTGCCTACGGTTTGATTTGATTTGGTTGATTTTTAAAAAGACATCCAAACCAAACCAATGCGATTAGGATCGATTCGGTGGTTGCGGTTTACACTATAATTAAAATGTACTGAAATTAAATTAAACTAAACACAAGGAGTGACTGCGGTTTACATGCATGCTATTTTTTTTGGAACAACAAAAAGATTCATTAAAATCGGAGAACATCCAAACCCACACCTAGTCAACTCGGGTTTTCCCCGTCAAAACGGTTACAATTTGAACGAGTACCCACGGGTCTGAGTTTCATTGTCATGCCTATACATAAGGTAGTAGATAATTGAATAATGAAACTGTCAAGATTTGTTGTGAACTTTGTTTCAATGATATATTTGCACATTGTTATTGAACAACGTATATTGGAATATAATAGAAACTTAACGTGGTTTTAGCGGTATTGAAATATAATAGAAACTTAATGCGGTTTTAGCGGTTAACCGCGGTGTTTGTGGTTTTTGCGGTTCGCGGTTTTGCAGTTCGTGGTTCAATAAAAAGTCATTCAAATACATCCAAATCAAATGCGGTTTTTGCGGCTTTCAATTTCAATTGATTCGGTTTGCGGTTTTAATTTTAAATTGATTCGGATACGATCACCCTTAGTTCCAACCAACACTAAAAGGTATGCCCTGAGCGTGTATCTCTTGTACCTCTCCAAGGTTGCATCATCACCGTTGTTCTCAGCCTGATTGACTACTTTGAGGTGTTTTTTAATGAGATCCTTCAGATACTTTGAGGCGTTAATTACACACGTCAATTACCGTCCATTCCTAATGCACAATGTGCGCCGCTTCATAATCGTAAATGCATTTTTTAAATAGTTACAAAAATTTATGTTTTTCTCCAAACTTTTTTCCATAATCGTCCATTCCTTATGACTTATGAGGAGTTTTTTCTTAATAAATTTTTTAATTTTATTTTGTAGAAACCTGAAACCCTTACTTAAATTGCCTTACTCCTAGGCTGACCTTGAAATGACCTAATTGTATAATATTTGAAACTTAAGGAACTAAAATAAAATAAGAAGAACCTAAAAACTACAAATAAAAGAAAAAAATTAACGTCTCCATGAACTTGACTTAGTTGATAGAAACATCGTACTATATATGCTAGAGCCCGAGTTCGAATCCAATATACTCCACTTATTCATCTTTAAAGTGAATTTTCTAGTCACTAGATTACTTGAAAAAAAAAGACAAAATTAACTTAAAGCACAAGAAAATATCTAAGAGGCTTTTGAAAAAGCCGAAGAAATTAAAGAAAAGAAAACAAATTTGTAGCGACAATTAGGGATGCTAAAATCCAATCCAAAAAATAACCGCAAACCGATTCAAAAAACCGAAAACCATAAAAAACCGAATAATTTTGAATGTGTTTGGATGTCCTTTTGTGAAAATCGCCGGATTGGATTTTGTATTGATTTTTTAAAACCGATCAAAGCCAAAACAAATCGCATACATATTTTTTAATACTTATTTAACTTTTTATTAGTATGATATATTCCGTTAACATATTAATTATTGGTTTTAAAATTTCTCAATAATACTTATTAGTTCAATTCAATCTATTTCGTTTTACTATTTCATAGGTTTAAAATATAATTGATAATTTTCATTGCAAAATATTAATTTTTAACTTATTATATATTACATCAAATATATTATTTTACCATGTCTTTATAATATTAATATTTAATTAAAAAATTTCAATTTGTAATTTAGATATCCAAAAACCGATTCAAATTAAATCGCACAAAATTGGATCAGATTGAATCGAATTTTTTTAATTAATCATCTAAAACCGAACCAAACCGTAAGTAATATTAATTCTGAATGGAATGAATTTTTACCTTAAAACCGAACAACGAGCCCCTTAGCCATCGACAATGATAGAAAGAGGAAAGGCAGTGGTGGGCGCAGGATAAGCACGTGGGAGTTGTCTTTTGAGTTGCACACTGGCAATGACATATCGCAGTAGTGAGAAGAACACAAACCTACAAAGTACAAACATCGTATTCTTGAGAATACAAAGAAAGATTTGTGTTATTGTCGCTATCTTTCTTTTACAAAAGTTGTATTATATTTCATCCGGTCTCATATATAAATAAAAATTATTTTTTTTAAATTATTAAAAAAAATTATGTATTTAGTTCATAAAAATAATAAAATAGAGATTAAACTTAAAACTTTTAAAAATATAAAGACCAACTTGAAACTTTTAAAACATAAAAGATCAACTTGAAACCTAAAATAAACATAAGAGCTCAACTTAAAACTTTTAAAACATAAGAGACAAACTTAAAATCTAAAATAAATATAAGGGATCAAATGTGCGATTAAACATTATTATTTTTGTGGGAAATCTATTTTTTTTCCTGTAAAAAAAATAAATTGATCTCTCATAGATAATTTGAACTAGTATCCAAACCCGTGCCAAGCACGGGTAAAAATACGTTTTTAGATTTATTGATTTCTATTTTAATATATTTTACATTAAACTCAAAAATAAAAAATTTAATTAATGAAAGATAGTAAATGACTTGCAATAAATATTTACAATACTATATAATTTAATAATTATAATAACCATTTACTGATAAAAACTAACTATAATGAATTATAAGGAAGAGACTTATAGGTTTCATAAAAAGACTTTCAGGTGGATATGAATTGCAAAAAAAAAATATCCGTCTATCGATAAATGAGTAGAAATATAGGCTATAATATAAATAACAAAAAAATCGATTCCCGTATTAATATTTAAGCAAAAATATAGGATCTCATTGAAATATATAAAAAAAATAAAAAATCTCCCTATTAATATATGACTCAAAATATAGATTCCATAAAAATTATAAAGTAAATAGGTTCTTTTATTAATATATGAGTAAAATATAGATCTGAGTAAAAATTATAAATAAAAAAAATTATCCGTATTAAAAGTAGAAGTATATGTTCCCGTAGAAATTATAATAAATATCCCCTTATTGATGTATTAGTTGAAATATATGCTACATAGAAATTAAAAAAAAAAAAAAAAAAAAAGACTTTTGCATTTATATATGAGTAAAAATATAAACCACAGTATAATTTAAAAAAATAAAATAGACCCCGTAGAAATTATAATTAAAAAATTATCCATATTTAAGTAGAAATATATGTTCTCGTAGAAATTACAATAAAAAATAGACATTGTCCCCCCTAAAGCTGAACATGTTTTGGCGAGTGTCCTTTTTGATAAAATTGTTCATGACATAGAAGTTGATTTTGAAATGACCATCAGGCAAAAAACTGTTTTGAGGTGCTTGAAAGCAACACATGCTTAAGATTTTCTCCTAGCTATCCCCATTGACGGGTTAAGCCAACACATGTTCCCATTAGAGTATCGTACTATTCTTAGGTACCGCCTCATGATTCCGGTATTTTCTAAGAATGAAGTTTGCCCTATTTGTCGTAAAGCCTTGACACTTTTGGGGAGCATGTAGCCCATTGTAGGGAGCTTCCAGGATTCAAATATAGACATGACCTGGTCAGAGATGTGTTTTTTTATATTTTTAGGCGTGCGTGAATTTCTATGAAGAAAGAAGCACCAGTGAACTTCTTGACGACTCACGAGAAGGGAGATCGACACTTCGTCCTGCGGATGTTCTGGTATATGTAGGGATGACAATGGGTGCCCACGGGTGCGGGTTTCACACTACCCACGCCCGCACCCGAAATTAACACCCGAACCCGCACCTAAACCCAAAGGTTGTTCGGGTGGCAAATCAAAACCCGCACCCACACCCATTGGGTTCGGATTTTTCCACCCAAACCCGTAGCAAGACAATAATAAAATTACAATTAAAATTAAACTACAATAATTTTTTTGAAAAGGCAAAATATATTAATAAGTGAGTTAAACACAATGATACACTAACAAAACATCCAATTAAATTAGATAATTAGATAATTAACTATATATACTTAAGAGCAAAATATATTAATTTTTTTTTTTGTAATTATATATACTTAAAGGGGCAATTAGATTGTTAACTATATAAGCGGGTGGGTATACGGGTTTCGGGTGTGGGTTTGAGTGATCCCAAACCCGCACCCGAAATATCGGGTGACACCCAAACCCGAACCCAAACCCAGTCAACTCGGGTTTCACCCGTTGACTTGGGTGCGGGTGCGAGCGGTCCCACGGGTTTGGGCTGGGTTGCCATCCCTAGGTATATGGATGGGTAGGAGGGAAACATGCTTGTGTAGATTTGACTGGAGTTTTCCCACGTGTGGAACTGGTGGTTGGAGATTTTACAGTGGGACAGGCAGCCTTCAAAGCCGCTTCAAGAAAAATGGTCAAACATGAGAAAACGTGCTTTGACAATCAACATATTTTTATACCGTTTGCGTTTGACACTTTTGGCTTTCTAGCACCAGACGCGGTAGACCTTCTAAAAAGGATTCAAAATGTCATGCATAGTAATGTTATGTCGCCTAGGTTTATGAATGTAGTTTTTCAAAGATAAATAGTGATTTTATGTTATAGATTACGAAAATATTTGTAATTTTGAATTACAAACAAAATCTATTAAATAAAGCTTCCCAATTTTAAATAAATTAAAAGAACATCACACATTATTTTAATAAGTATTAAAAAAAACACATTATTTTTCTGATGAAACTATATTGTCAAGCATTTTAATTATTATATGATGAAACTATATTGCACGATTTACCAAAAAAAAAAAAAAACTACTGTATTTGTATTAATTAATAAATTATGGAGAAATTAAATTGAGGAATTTATTAATTTAAAAATAAATTCAAACAAATTAAATAAAATATTTTCATATTTTGTTGATGTATATAATTAAAAAAAAAATGATATTTTCTATCATTATTTGATATAAAAAAATTATGTTACGAAATTTACAATTATATTTGCTTATTTCATTAATAAGAAGAAAAACAATTTTTTATTTTAATTTCTTAAATAAAATTCATAATTTATTTAATATTGTACTGTTTGTTTGTATTTTTGCTGAAAATATTTAATGATTTAAATATATTTTTGTAGAAAATCAATAATTAACTCATAAACTTTTCAAAGAAGCAAAGAATCTCAAAAAATAGTAAAGAATTGAATGCAAAGTAATTGTTTGTATGGTAAAAATAATTAAATCAATAATCTCATTTAATAATTTTCGATTTTGAGTTGAATAAATTGAATAGACTATTAGTAATTTATTATTTGTAAAAAAAATTGAAAATAATAATAAAAAATCTTTTTTTTATTATTTTTTGAATTAATTATTACCAAAAATATATTTTTATCAAATATATAATCTTGTTATATTTTTTTATAATATGTCAAGAATTATTTTAATTTGAAAAATAATAACTTAAATACGAAAATAATATAATTTATTTAAAATAAATTAATTTAAAATAATAATAGTAATTTAAATACTAAAATAATATAATTTATTTGAATTAATTAAATTTAAAATAATTGTGATTAATTTGAATATGAAAATCTATATTTTCCTATTTGGGACCTATCATGATTATGCTTTTATTATTTTTTTTTAAGTTGATTATTTATTAAATTGGTTATGATCATTGAATGCTAAAACAATATGGAAGGAGAATGTTTGTGCGAATGCAATGTGTACACTTGCATTTGAAAAAAGGCTCTCAAATCTATATTATAAACAAAGTAAATCTTATTGACGAAAAAGTGACACGTGTCACTTTTAATGAAAATATACTAGGACATTAATTTTAATTTTATTTAATATTTTATAACGTTAGATTTTTAATTAAATACGAAAATGCAAAAAATTTATATTATCATTTAATATATTCAATTTTAATTAATAATTGAAGACGTTACAATTATTAATAATATTAAAAATTAAAAACATTTATATTAATACAAAATATAATTAATAATTGAAGACGTTACAATTTTTAATAATAATGAAAATTAAAAACATTTATATTAATACAAAATATAATTAATACATTAATCGTTTCTATATATTTTTTAATTATCATAAATATATTTCCGTTACGTATAATTTTTATAACTAACCGTTTTTATATATATTTTAATTATCATAAATATATTTTTAATTAGTATAATTAACCATTTTAATATATATTTTAATTATCATAAATATATTTCCGTTACGTATAATTTTTAATTATTATAATAAATATTTTTTATTATTATTTGAACGTTACATATTCAACATTGTAACCGATATTATCTCATAAATTTGCTCTTAATTTTTATATTTCTAAACCTAACTGTAAATATGTCTTCTTTTTCTCCAAAATCTTCTCACAAACTCATTTGCTATTTTCCACAACCAACTCACAAATTCATTTGTTAAGTTACTAAACAATGGCGAATAAAATTAACCTGATATCCGAAATCAACCAGACTAATGAGAGTTTGAATATTGTAGTTCGTGTAATTCGAATGTGGTTGGTGCGCGATATGTCCGGCAACAATGCACTATTTTCTTTGGATATGATACTAATGGATTCAACCGTAAGAACTCTTCTGTATGTTTAAATTTCATTTACAGTTTTAATATATTTTTCGTTGTATAATATTATTCTATTGTCTTTTTGTTTAGGGAAACAAAATACAGGGTACAGTGCGTCGCACTCTGATTTATAAGTTTGAGAAAGATCTTAAGGAATGTGTTGTTTACTTGATTACAAATTTTGGAGTTGTTTCAAACGGTGGATCATACCGTACTACTAGGCACGAGTATAAATTAACATTTCAATTTCACATGATGGTTAAACTTTGCAACTTGAAAATAGTTTCATTCAATATATATTTGATTTAAAGTTTTGTTCCAGCATTTGCTCATGACTATGATACAAATTATCTTTATGGTAAGAAATATTAGTATGTTAGGTATTTTTGTTGTTTTTGTCGTTATAATATTGTAGACATGTGGTATCAATAATCGTGTGTATAATCATATTTTGTAGACATTATGAGAATGTTAACCGACATTAGAGCTCAAAAGGAGTATGAACGCAATGGTTTGAAGAACAAAATGGCTGCAATTCAGTTGAACTATGATGAGTTAGTATCACATATGTTTTTTTATCTTACTCAATCAATGACAAAATATTACAATTCTTTATTAAATTCTTGAATCATATTATTTACACAGACTCAAGTTTAATTTTACCATTTTTGGTCCATATGTTGTTGAGTTGAATACATTTGTTGCTGTTAGCAAAACCGAAAACATAATAGTCGTTGTGTTAATGGCTAAAACCAATATGTGGCAAGATATTTATGTTGTTGATTACAATAAAAATCAAGTTATCTATTTTATTTTTTTATTTTTCATTGCAAATATAAACTTATAAACTCTTACAAATGTGTTTCTTTTCTAAGAACTACAACAATTCAAAATTCTTTTAATTCAACTAAGTTGTTGTTTAATTCCAAGTTCATAAGTGTTATTGATTTGAAGAAAATGTATGCATAAAATTTGTTGTGTATATTTTGCTTCTTTATTTATACGTTGTATTTTACAATTTATGTGAACTTTTTGTATTCTTTTTCAATTTTAACATTGTGATTTATATTAGCTCAGCAAATAACCTCATTTTTCATGTTAAACTAGATCACATTTGTATAGGGGTTTTTTGATATTTGTATTGGTGTATTCTTTGTATCAAGACTTTTTTGAGTAGTGAATTTAGCACACCTTGTGCCTGATTCACTCATTAATATATTTTGCTTTTTTAAAAAAAAAAACATTGTGATTTATTAATATGGATTATAGGATGCTGGAAAAAAATGATTCTCCGTCCCCTGGTAATTTGTTTGATCCATGATCCAAATGGAATCCTATTCATAAGAACACGACACATGTCATTTTTAATTTGATTATTTATTACATTAATTTTTATTTAATATTTTATAACGTTACATTTTTAATTAAATACTAAAATTTAAATAATTTACAGAATTATTTATTACATTAAATTTATTAAATAATTGACGACGTTACATTTTTTTTATTAATAATGAAAATTAAAGACATTTATAATATTATTAATACAAAATAGATTTAATATATTAACCGTTTTTAAATATTTTTTAATGATCATAAATATATTTCCGTTACGTATAATTTTTAATTATTGTAATAAATTTATTTTTTTTATATTTATTTGAAAGTTACATAAAATTGTAGTTTTAGCCGAAATTTTGTCATAAAATTGTAGTTATAGCCACAACCAACTCACAAATTAATTTTGTAAGTTACTAAAAAATGTCTCCGAAAATTAACTTAAGATTAGAAATCAACCAAGCCAATGAGATTTTGAATATTGTTGTTCGTGTAATTCAGATGTGATTGGTTTGTGATCTGTCAAGTAACAATGGACCATTTTATTTGGATATGATACTAATGGATTCAACCGTAAGAACTTTTCTATAAGTTAAATTTTCAAATACACTATTTCTTGATTTTTTTTTGATTTATTGTATTAAATATTGTTTTATTGTTCAGGAAAATAAAATACACGGTACAACGCTCTAATTTATAAGTGTGAAAAAGATTTTAAGGAAGGTAACATTTACTCGATTACAAATTTTGGAGTTGTTGCAAATGGTGGATCATACTGTACTACTAAGCACGAGTATAAATTAAAGTTTCAGTTTCACGTGAAGGTTAAACTTCGCAACTCGAAAAAAGTTCATTCTGATATATATTTGATTGAAAGTCTTGATCAAGCATTTGCCACTGTTTACGATACAAACTATCTTTGTGTTTCTATAACTCACTATAAATATAAATTATTTTACCACAACAAAATCCATAAAATCATTTCATTTTCATCCATATTTCAAAATTTGTATTGTGTTGTTTCTCTCATTTTTGTGTGAAAGCAATGTCTCTTATGCACGATTTTATTATGGACATATCACTAAGAAACAATTATTGATATTGATTTTAAGAGTTGTGCATGTTTGGGAGATTTAATATTGCAAAAAATAAAAACTTCTTTTTTTTAAAAAAAGTTTAGATTATGATGATTTATTCTTTGTTATGTAGGAAGATCGAATTAGAGTTTTAGTGCGAAGAACATTGATCTGCAACTTCGAAGACCAACTTCAAGGGATATGGTTTACAAGAAATCCTTATTAGATGTTGGTTCTATCGATGTTTGTAATTTTATTATATACTAATATTTTATGTTAATTGTATTTATAAATTTTAGACTTCAAACTCGAAAGAAAAAATAAAAAAATTCATATTGTCAATCTAAGTTTTTGATGATAGGTTGTAGAGAAGAAAAAAAATTCCAAAAGTTGTGAAAGGGGGAAAGATTGTTGACTTAGAGTGTGTCATCGTTATTTATATTAAGAAGATAATATTTTCATTAAACGGGACATGAGTAAGATCCAATTTAAATTTGTCTAAATGGACAAACAAAATTATTAAAATAGAGAAATAGTTGTTGAACTTGAGTATGCTTCTTTTTAGTTTTTGCTTAATGTTTTTTTATCGGAGTTTCAATTTAATATAAATTTGTGTTTTCAAATATTATTCTTTATGAGAATATGTGTTAATTTACATATATTATTGTCTTTTATATAAATTCATATGAAAGTAAATAAGTATCCATTGATAAAAAATATTGGTCCATCATACAAAGTATTTATATCAAGCACTAAAATCTGGTGTTTTTACCTTTCTCTTTCCTCTAAAATGGTGATCTTTCATGCATTCTTTTTTGCATACATTCGACAATTAATTCATTTATGTAAAGAAAAAATATTAAAATTTAATATTTCAATGACAAGTGAAATACTTCCACAAACTATGAAATAAAAAGTTATAATTAATAAAATAAATAATTTGATGTCTATATCTATATTATTTTATAGACAAATGCTAAATAGTGTTCCTGTGGCATTCTTTAAGCTTTTAAATGGTAATATTTTAAAAAAATATATTTTTTTGGTGAACTAAGAGTATAATGACATCAAATAGCCTAGAACGAATCCCAACTAGATTGGCATCCGTCGTAGGTTCTAATCTCATGCCAAGTACTCATAATAATTTATTAAAAAAAAGAAAAAGTATGTACAAAATGGAGGGGCAGCGCCAAACCCATTAAAAAAAAAGAAAAAAAAAAAAGAGCGGAACATAATACAAGAGTAAAACATAGTACTCGAAACCCAATTCAGGAAACCCGATAAAAGGTGCAGCCGGTTCGATCAAGCATGAACTCCAAATAAGCGAAGCTAAGTAATATTACAGATTGCCCGGTCTAGGCGCAAGGCAACAGAGTCCCCTCCCTAACGACCATTATTCCAAGTAAATTGCACACCCGTCGTTGGGAGGTGAGAGAGACAACCCAAGGACCGACATATAAAATCATTCCAAAGGTAACGACTAAGAGGTGCTGCCATATTGCCAATACCCCGAATATTCCAAAATAAAATCTTCGTTGAGAAAAAGGTGGGATAGAACCCTTAGATCGGGTGTTATAATTACCGGTGCTATGTGCAAACCTTAGCTGCTTCTTTCGACCCTTAGAAACATAGGGAGTGAAGGGAGGATCATCCGAGACAACCTCACAGGCTCTAGCTAGCCAAGCCTGTTTGATTTTCTCCGCGTCATCAACAACAACCTGCTGTAACGTTGGCACGGGCACTGTAACAATGTTTGAAGGCTCTTCAAGATGTTCTACTGTAACTGATTGCGCAGGCTGAGAAGCACCCTGCTGCTGCTGCCCACCAAGTTCTATAACCTCAGCAACCTGCTCTACCGCATCCACGATGTCGTCCTCACCCATCAAATCTGAGTCTCCCTCGTCATCCTCAACCGTAACAATATCTGTATGCACTACACTGTCAACCGGTATTAAAATAGGGGTGGAACCTGGTCCAGCCACATCACCAACACATGTCGATATGATGTCTGTATCGCGTTCCTTGGGAGAGGAAGAAAGCAACGCAGCCGGAGTGAAGCCTCGAAAGAGAGACGCGTCCAGTGCTGCGATAGTTTGGGTCAATAAGGGAGCAGCCTGAACCTGACTAGAGATCGCGACCTGATTAGGAAGGTTTTTGATGATCACCGGCTTGTCTTGCGTACCCGTGCCCTTAATAATATATGTCGCGCGCACAACAGGAGCTTTGTTGACAGGCGCGGGTTTGGAAGGTTGCGCCGCAGGATGTAACCATCGACAAGAAGCAATATCGTGACCAATTACGGAACAGTGACGGCAAAACAACGGTAGCCTCTCATAAACAACTTCCACTTTGAACTCATAACCGTCGCGTTCCACCGTAATTTCGTCAAATAATCGACGTGACAGATCAATATCAACCAACACCCTTGCATAATGACCAAAGGCCCTCTTCACCGTAGCATCGTCCAAAGAGAGCGGCGTACCTACCGCACTAGCAATTTCAAACAAAGTACGTTGCCGCCAATACTCTTGAGGTAATTCCATAATCCGAATCCAAATTTGGGCGTGGGTTTGTCGTGGTGCATACGTATTGAAATCATTCGTCCACTTAGACAAGCGCAAAATCCCCGGCTTGAGGTTAATGGATCCCATCGACCATGCTAAACGCATGTCCTCAAAGGAGGTAAACTGAAATTCATAAAAACCTCTCCCCAGAGACACCAAATGCCACGGACAACTAGGGCTCCACAGCGCTGACAACTTTGCCTTCAAATCTTTAGCCGTCAAGGATTTCTCGCCTTTGTTAAACATGAGGCGGCCATGGAGGTTACGTTTACAATCGTTGAGTCCCTTTTCATATTCCGGTTGCGTGATCTTAATGCGTAAAGAATCACCTTTGATTGCCGGCGAAGGAAGCTGACTAACCAAAACCTCACACGAGGAGTGTAGAACTTGTGCGAAGGAGCGACCATGGGGAGGAGAAGAAGAAGCGATCTGTTTTGGGGGGATAGAGTTGGCCAAGCACGGCCAGCTGCAAATTCCAGCCATAGTTGTGCCCTAGCAGAGAGAATATGCTTTTCTAAAAGACCAATCATCTCTTAAAAATAAAAAAAAATAATAATAAAATAAAATAAAATAAATAAATAAATAAATAAAAATAAATAAATAAATAAATAAAATGAAAATGTGTGAAGTCAACGCATCGAGAATTGAAATGTTCCACATTTTGAATAAATTATTTCCTTAAATGAAATTCTTAAAGATTTTCTCGCGGACACCGTTTGAGAAGACCCTATTTTATATTTAGGAACCCCTTTTGAAATTTTTTAAGGATACTTTTACCATTAACATTAATGATTGACATTAATGACTATCAATATTATTAAACAATAATTCTAATATAAATCTATATTATTTTATACATTAAAGGTAATATTTTTTGTTATGTTCAACATTTAGAATTTATGAACAATAAGTCTAATATAAATCTATATTATTTTATAAATTCTAATTTTTTTATTGTAGTAATAATTTCAAGAGTTTTGTACCAAAAAAAAAAATAAAAATTTCAAGAGTTTATTTTAGTATTAAATTATAAGCATTTAATTTTAATGAGATTCTTTGCTTTTTTTAAAAATTGTGTTAATTGTTGATTTTCTACAAAAATGATATGATAGTATTAAAAAAGTCATAACATGACATTCACAAAAAAAATGAATCAATATATATTGTTATTAATTGATTTAATTGGATATTATGAATAAAGATACTTATATACCCATATTGTTTTTTTCTATATAAATGATTTTTGGTTGAACAGTTCAAATTACATATTTTTCAACTTTTTCTCTTTAGCTATTTTGTTTGTATTTCTTCGAATTATTTTCATTTTATCTATATTCATCTTATTTTATATTCATCATTCTTTTCAATTTTTGTAGATGTGGATCTCAAAAGAAAATATAAATGATTTATCAACTCCGAAGAAATTGGACCAAAAACATTTGATTACAATATGAGTTTTAAGGGATTGTTATTCTTCCTCACACATATGAATGTAAATGTAACATCCCGCAATTTTATCCACCTAATTAATTTTAATTAGAGCCTTGTCTAATAAATTAAAATTAGTTAATGGTGATTAAATTAATTAAGTCATTCGATTTAATTGTATTATGGGTAAATTAGGAGTACACTTTGGAAACTAAATTACACATTAATACAATGGTGATTCAATTGTGATTTAATTAAAATGCATAGAAGCAAAATTTCCCTCCATTTCTATTCTCTCCAATGACTCACTCAAGTGACTCACCCTTTTTTCATCACAACCCAACACCTCACCACTTATCTATGACTCATTGTTCCACTTCCAATCTCATTAGCTAGCATGCAAACACAATGGTTATAAAGTAGTATTAGTGTCTTTTGTCTCATAACAACAAGTTCATAAATTAAGAACACCAAAAACTCTCCCTTCTTCTTCTCTCTACACGAAAAACACACACAACAACTTATAATCTCAACTTCACAACCTTTAATCAACCACAAAATCAGTAGCAAGAACAAGAGCATCAGAACCATCATTTCTTTCCCATTCCAAAGCTCTAAAACTTAAAATACCACAACAATTCCAAATTCACTTCTTTACTACCCAATGAGATTGCATGCAATGCCTAAGCTCAAAAACAGAACACCCACTGTGTTCTCAGTGCAAACTCCACTATACACAACCCTTATACTCAGCTAAGCCATTCATCAATCAACTTTCTCATCTTAGAAGCAAATAAGGAAGTTCATCATTTTGCCAAAATTCCAAATCTGTCCAGTTGGGGTCGTGGGAGTAGCTGAGGTATTAGTAGCTGTTCTAGAGCCTAAGAAGCAAGGATTAAGGCTTCTCTACAGGTGGATTCTTAGGCTAGTTAGTTAGTTTAATCAAGTTTATGAAATGCATGCAATTATAGGAATTAATAGGTATAACTGTGTGTGTGGACATTAAGCCCCAATTTCCACTCTATTTTGTTATATGTTATCTATTTTATGATTTTGCATTATCTCAGCTAAGGATTGTAGGTGATACTTTCAAAATTGATGATTTTCGTAAAACAAAGTCAATTCTGCAAGAACTCGCCATAGCGAGTTGCTAGCGAGTATTCATGGCGAGCTCAAGGTTCTGGGCTGATGAACTTCGCCATGGCGAGCTCTAGCTCGCCTAGCGAGTTGTTTAGGCCAGGACCTGTAAGTTCACCATGGCGAGCTTGTTAACTCGCCGTAGCGAGCTAACCCAGAATTGCCTCACTTTTTCTATTTTCAAAATACTTGTCACTCGTTTTATACCCTCGACTGAGATAGATGTTTTGCAGTATTATGAAATTAAATAACATAAACATGAGGTCATCACAGTCGGACTATTAGGTGGTAACATAGGGAATTAGAATATTGTATGCTCCCCGGTTTTGGGAATTATTGGTAGAATGTTATGAACTTAGTGATCAGTCGAATAAATGTATGATTATGATATCAGTGTGGACTTCGTTTTAGATGTTCCATTAGAAATCTTTGTGAGCTGCACGCCGGAATGCTTTCTGTTCGCGGACAAGGCAGGCCTCTGAGACATGCTCACCTCAGAGTGCTTGCGGTTTAAAATCAACAAGACTAATCAGTGTTACACCATTATTTATTTATGCTTATGATGTTATGTTATGAAATAAAATATGATACGACTGATTAGGAGCCCCCGGCTTTATCGCCTTTAGGAGGGTAGTAGAACTCACTGGGACGAAGTGACTGTCTCACCCCACTCCCTTTTCGATATAGGTAAGACATGTTATTTCGGAGCAGGGACCAGGATGGATATGACGATTGGAGCCGAGCTTGGATCGTCAGCATTAGAAGACTTAGTCTTCATTCTTGCTTTTATTTATCTTGTTATCTCTCTGTAGTTCCTTTTTCCGCTGTTTGTATCAAATATTCAGTTATTATCTTAATAATAACATATTATTCAGTTACCTCTTTACAATTTAATGTACTCAGATTCCAAATTTTAATGTTCCGACTAAATATTCTAGACAATTTAGTTGGGGCGTTACAATTGGTATCAGAGCAGGCCTCTCCTAGTACGATGTGGTTCGGAGACGAACCAAGCAGAAGCTGGTGGGCATGTAACACCCGAGGCTGATGAGGGCGGGGAGTGTTCGTCAGTGCACGAGGCATGACAATGAGCGGCTCCTGGCAGCTTATAGGCAAACTGAATCACATCGGAATAAGAGGGATCCTGAGGCTGTGCAAGTATGGGATTGCATGGTTGAAGGAAGGCTTATAAGGATTGATGGGTACTACCTATACCAACAAGATGCATCTTCTTTTCGGAAGCTCATTTCATAAGAACTCCACAGTTAAGCGTGCTTAACTTGGAGTAGTCTTTGGATGGGTGACCTTCTGGGAAGTTTCCCGGAAAGTGTGCAAGTGAGGACAAAGCACGCTGAAAAGGCTCGTGTTGGTTTGTGGGGCCAGTCGGTCATCCTGAAAGCAGTCTGGGGCGTTACAAATGGTATCAGAGCAGGTCGATCCAGTATCGGACCTTGCCATGCGTCATTGCAATCCCTTTCTTAGTAGTACGGACCCTTTGGAGTCTGGACTGTTTACGCTGAAACCATCGCGTGCTGAGTCTGATCAGCTCAGTATTGTGCATGGTAGGCAGGGTATTACGGTTGAGAACCGAAGTGGACCACGGAGGTTAAGTAAGAAGATCGTAGTGGAGTTACAGTTCAGAAGCAATCGTTGGCGAGAATTCTCTCTAACCGGATGTTAGAGCTGAGGTAGTTAGGACTGAAAGAGTAAGAACAGTTTGATGGAAGTACTAATCGCTCGAAGTAGAATTGTTCGTAGAAGAACTTAAGTGTGTAGGTCAATTTAGTATCCAGCTGACATTGTGTGTTAGGTAAATTCCCCGGACTTGAGAGTAACCATGCCTCCCGGTGAGCATGTTTACAAGAAACATGTGAGCCAAGTAAAATTCAGCCCTCAATAGACCAAGATTCTTCCTGAATACCTAGTCTTACCTTTCAGCCGCGAGATTCATTAGTGTTGTTAGATCTGTTAGTACCATACTAGAGGGACCAAGTTGGAATATTCATCTGAGAACTTCCCAATAGATTATCCTATAGGAAGCCAACTCTTAATGCCTCCCTAAGAATAGTTTAGCGTTTCAGCATTGTAACTCGTATTCCTACCGTACCGCGAGAAGCCAGGATCTGTTTAGCATAACGAATATGATTTCTTTTCGATACCAGCTTAGGTCAGTTAACTCAGCAAACTGTTAGAGACCCACTTTGATTAGAGTAACAATTAGGAATTGTCTTCAACACCATGTAAATACCTGATTCAATTCATAAGGCATCATTCATGAGCAGCATTAGATGTACCATTTAGGAATTTCACCTTATAAACTTAGTATCTATATGGGCTTGTTAGGTGTAGTCGTCCATTTATCTTAAGCTAGTAGCTTAGTGCCATAAACTACCCAACCAAACATATAAGAAAATAGTCGAATTAGACTGCCTTCGATTCAACACTCTCTTACCTACCGGCATGTCCTGTTACCACTTAGAGAACTACTATAGGTCTAGTAAGATAATCTCAGCCTAACACGTTACCTCAAAGATCACAACGAACCGTTTGGAACATAACCTCAATCGGAATGACAAGTAGAAACATTTCCTGACCAGACATAGTTACCAAGTAACTTACTTAACATTATCATGCATCTGCTACATTAGCAGCTTAGTGGCGTGGCTTGGGTAGATACCTTGTGAGAGAAAATCCAGTTATTAATTTCCTTAGACGCCAGTCGCTATAGTATCATCTAGTACATTGTTTATAGGAACTCATTACCATAGAGCAGCCTACCCCCGTGAGATCAGTCTTAGTACCGTGTCACTAACATTCCAGCCTCGATCAGATTAGCAAGTCAGAAGTTATCATTGACACCTTCAGCCATCTAGATCAATCGTTTATTACCTATGTTAGTTATCTCGTATCGAAAATAATTGAGTTGGATTTATTTATTATCAGCCATTTAGCATTTTCAATTATTCAGACCTTCGAGTTAGAAACCTGTTAGAGTCCGTCAGATTTTCGTTAGGAGTGCCTATCAATAACCTAATTCGAACTTGAATCACATGATGTCAAATTCCAATCTCATAACCCTTCATTCGAACCTTAATAAGCTAAGTTTGTTGAATCAAACTACGTTGGATTGGGTATCCATTAGACTTGGGAACATGGAACGGGTTCACTCCCTAACCTGTCTGCTTATGCCCCGTGCAAATAATTCCTTATCGTGCCTCATCATCTGCTAGTCATGTTCATCACTCGGAGTAGTTGAAGGGTAAACTTTCCAAATTCTTCGACATCGGTCAGTTAAACCGACATCGTGAGACTTTGCTTACAAGTAATCATGTTCAATCTTTTCAGCCTTTCAGGTAACTAAATATAACCTTGGAATCCAGTTTATCTGGAGATGACACGTGTAAATTCAGTTCAAGCTCTCACTCATCGTATCGATCTTTTAATCAATATCATTAGTCAATTATCCGCCGAACTATCATGTTCAGTGTCAGAGTCAGTTAATCATACAGGTCTTCGTGCACCAGAACGACCCATTATTAATTTAATTGTGTTGTTTAATCCTTCGGAGTCTTATCAGTTAGAATTTCAATGAAGTTCAGATCTTCCCAGTTACGTAGAAGTAGTAGTTAGTAGAAACCTTACCAAAACTATTCTATGAATTCACAATTGACAATTTCATTCTCTGCCGATTGTTCAGTTTTCCTGTACTTTATCAACGATAGATTCAGATCATCATCAATCAAATTCCTCGTGTAGAGTATAAGAGTTTCCTTGTTGCGAGTCTGATTCATAGGCTGACACATTGATTATGATGAATATGGGATTTAAAGCCATTCTCTGTGTTGAGTGTGCAAACTTTCCGTATTCAGTTAGCCATCAATAGAATACGATCACGTTAGCCAAGTTCTTTCACTTTAGCCTATCAGCAAAATTATCAATCCAATCTAACTGTATCATTGGAGGAAGATTCAAACCTCAGTTCTTGATACGTCAAATGTACTACTCGACCACAATGTTGTGCTAGGATGGATTGAAATAGTAGGTGGGAAATTCGGTAATACTATAGACTCGGTTGCAGATGAGTTCGACTCATTGGCGAAAGGATCTATAGTGTTTAAGCGTTTCTCACTCGTTTTATATTTTGATTACTCCTAGAGTTTTTATACGGCACTATGGGACAGTGGTACGTCTGATGTGTCACGAGCTGCAGCGTTCGGAATTGAGAAAAACCTCAAAGAGAAAGATTTTGGATTGTCATTATCAATTCCCAAACCTATCCCATCCAGTTATTCATACAGCAACAACCAGGTCAGATACCGACCTATGGAAGTGTAGTGTGAGATAATAATGAGTACGGTATGCTAAGGCGTCGCGAACAATTGGACTGTAGTAGAGTATTGAGAATGCTGCCACATACCTGCTTTTGCAAGACAAGTTTTTGTACCTTGAGGGGCTATCCAATGATAGACGCAGTAATGGTGTAAGTAAATTGGAAAAGAAGAGGTAATGCGTCACTGTGTTAAATGAACTTGGAACAGGGTCATGCTGACGCAGATGAATAGGGGATGACTATAAGTAGTCGGATCAGAGTGCGCAGCACGAGATCAGGCGAAAATACGGTTAGATGATCAGTTCTGGGGCGATAACCCTTTGAAAGAGGAAAGTTTTATTCCAAGGGCTAAAAGTAATCAGGAGTTCTTGAGGATAACACCAAAGTTGGAACCACGAGGTGTTTTCAAAACAGAGAAATTCTATCTGAAGTGTATAAGACCTTGCCAGATCCTTCAACGCGTCGGTCCTGCAACCTATCAGTTAATTCTATTTCTACTCAGGTCAGGGTTGCACGACGTGTTTCATATGTCTTAACTTCGGAAATCCATTCCCGATCCTTATCACTCTTTAGAAATTGATATTTAGTCAGCCTTAACTTATCAGCCGAGTCCAGTTCGTATAGTCGATGGTGAAGTTAAGATCCTTTGGAACAAGCTAATTCCAAATATTCCAGGTCGAATGAGCTCAGTCTCATGACGACTAACTCACTCAGGAACGGAAACCTGGTATGGGAAAAGTTATTCATATCTTTCCTAAAGTTAAATTTCTGAATTTCGAGGACGAAATTTCTTTAAGGGGGGTAGATTGTAACATCCCGCAATTTTATCCACCTAATTAATTTTAATTAGAGCCTTGTCTAATAAATTAAATTTAGTTAATGGTGATTAAATTAATTAAGTCATTGGATTTAATTGTATTATGGGTAAATTAGGAGTACACTTTGGAAACTAAATTACACATTAATACAATGGTGATTCAATTGTGATTTAGTTAAAATGCATAGAAGCAAAATTTCCCTCCATTTCTATTCTCTCCAATGACTCACTCAAGTGACTCACCCTCTTTTCATCACAACCAAACACCTTACCACTTATCTATGACTCATTGTTCCACTTCCAATCTCATTAGCTAGCATGCAAACACAATGGTTATAAAGTAGTATTAGTGTCTTTTGTCTCATAACAACAAGTTCATAAATTAAGAACACCAAAAACTCTCCCTTCTTCTTCTCTCTACACGAAAAACACACACAACAACTTATAATCTCAACTTCACAACCTTTAATCAACCACAAAATCAGTAGCAAGAACAAGAGCATCAGGACAATCATTTCTTTCCCATTCCAAAGCTCTAAAACTTAAAATACCACAACAATTCCAAATTCACTTCTTTACTACCCAATGAGATTGCATGCAATGCCTAAGCTCAAAAACAGAACACCCACTGTGTTCTTAGTGCAAACTCCACTATACACAACCCTTATACTCAGCTAAGCCATTCATCAATCAACTTTCTCATCTTAGAAGCAAATAAGGAAGTTCATCATTTTGCCAAAATTCCAAATCTGTCCAGTTGGGGTCGTGGGAGTAGCTGAGGTATTAGTAGCTGTTCTAGAGCCTAAGAAGCAAGGATTAAGGCTTCTCTACAGGTGGGTTCTTAGGCTAGTTAGTTAGTTTAATCAAGTTTAGGAAATGCATGCAATTATAGGAATTAATAGGTATAACTGTGTGTGTGGAAATTAAGCCCCAATTTCAACTCTATTCTGTTATATGTTATCTATTTTATGATTCTGCATTATCTCAGCTAAGGATTGTAGGTGATACTTTCAAAATTGATGATTTTCGTAAAACAAAGTCAATTCTGCAAGAACTCGCCATAGCGAGTTGCTAGCGAGTATTCATGGCGAGCTCAAGGTTCTGGGCTGATGAACTTCGCCATGGCGAGCTCTAGCTCGCCTAGCGAGTTTTTTAGGCCAGGACCTGTAAGTTCGCCATGGCGAGCTTGTTAACTCGCCGTAGCGAGCTAACCCAGAATTGCCTCACTTTTTCTATTTTCAAAATACTTGTCACTCGTTTTATACCCTCGACTGAGATAGATGTTTTGCAGTATTATGAAATTAAATAACATAAACAGCAGGTCATCACAGTCGGACTATTAGGTGGTAACATAGGGAATTAGAATATTGTATGCTCCCCGGTTTTTGGAATTATTGGTAGAATGTTATGAACTTAGTGATCAGTCGAATAAATGTATGATTATGATATCAGTGTGGACTTCGTTTTAGATGTTCCATTAGAAATCTTTGTGAGTTGCACGCCGGAACGCTTTCTGTTCGCGGACAAGGCAGGCCTCTGAGACATGCTCACCTCAGAGTGCTTGCGGTTTAAAATCAACAAGACTAATCAGTGTTACACCATTATTTATTTATGCTTATGATGTTATGTTATGAAATAAAATATGATACGACTGATTAGGAGCCCCCGGCTTTATCGCCTTTAGGAGGGTAGTAGAACTCACTGGGACGAAGTGACTGTCTCACCCCACTCCCTTTTCGATATAGGTAAGACAGGTTATTTCGGAGCAGGGACCAGGATGGATCTGACGATTGGAGCCGAGCTTGGATCGTCAGCATTAGAAGACTTAGTCTTCATTCTTGCTTTTATTTATCTTGTTATCTCGCTGTAGTTCCTTTTTCCGCTGTTTGTATCAAATATTCAGTTATTATCTTAATAATAACATATTATTCAGTTACCTCTTTACAATTTAATGTACTCAGATTCCAAATTTTAATGTTCCGACTAAATATTCTAGACAATTTAGGTTGGGCGTTACAGTAAATTAATTTAGAAGATGTATTGTATTATTTTCGGTAATAAGTGTAATGTATATTGTAAATCATATTTCACACTTTAAGCAACAGTGTTGCTTAAGTTGAAGATTATGTTATTGTTTTATTATGATGATTTACTTTTTCATTACTAACTTTCATATGTATATTATTATTTTTCTTAGAAAAATTATATTTTTATAATTGTAAAATTATAAATGATTTTATAATCATATTAAAAAGTGGAAGAGAGAATAATGTACACATTTTATACGAGATTGCTTTTATAAAAAAAAAAACAAATAAAATAGGAAGAGAAAATATTAAGATGTGAGGTCCAAAATTATATGACATGAGTTTTGTTAATTAGATTGTTGTATCTTAACAAAAAATATGAAAGAATAAAGAAATTTACATTTTTATAATATTTTCTCAATTATTTGGTAACAAATAATAAGCAACTAAATAAATATAATAAAATTATTTAACAGTTTCTTTTGCAAAAATTTAATAGAAATTTCATTTAATTTTTTCCTCCTAAATACAAGCTAAGAAATATATAAAATAAAAATTATTTTAAACTTCATCGTGGTATTACAAAAATTAAATTTACATACAATACTTGAAAATTAAAACAAATAAATTATATTAAAAAGTAAAACAAATAAGTTCGATCATTAACATGTTCCTTGACAGAAGATTAACATCGCTAAAAAAAGTTATATTAGTGGCTAGACTGACAAACTTTTAAATGTGGATAAATAGTAAATTTTAGTTCGAAAAAGTCTGGTCCCCCTTATAATGTCTTTTCTACCAATTAAGTTATACTATGGGACCCCGATAATGAAGATTTTACATGTAATAATGAATGTTTAATAAAAATGATATATTAACATAATTTTAATTTATTTAAAAAAATATCATTATTATTTAAGTATTATATTAAAAAAAACATTTGAAAAAATAACCATGACATTAGAATCAAGTGAATTTTTGTTGGAAACAATCATTGGCTAGACTTTACTTATCTACACTCGAACTTTGGAACGGAGGCTAAAAACATAACATTTGAAAAATTAATTCACTTCAAAATTCAAAGTTGAATTTGTTACTCCTTCCGATATTTTTTATAAGAAACTTTGACTTTTTAAGTTCATTCGATA
The DNA here is from genome assembly GCA_954870985.1 of Trifolium fragiferum. NCBI lineage: Eukaryota > Viridiplantae > Streptophyta > Magnoliopsida > Fabales > Fabaceae > Trifolium > Trifolium fragiferum. Next base: position 21,438,535 of record OX940792.1, read on the forward strand.
ATTAATGTATTTGATTTATAATATAGACCAAATATATTAGTTTTTTTTTTTATTAAAATAAAATATATTCATTCATTCAAATCGATGGAGTACATTAGATTCAAGTACAAATTCAATACCACTAAAAACAAAAATGATGAATCTGCGAACAAGCTCGCAACATCCAAGTTAATAGCATAAAACGGCATACTCATGCCTACAAATAATGTGATAAAATCAAAGTAACCGGAATATCTATGCCTCTGAATCTGCATCTTTAACGAACTTAATCAATGTGTGAATCAGTAGTTGACCAAAGTTGATCTACCGATTCAATCAAACAAACACCACAACAAGACGAGACAACAAACAAACACCGCAACAAGACGGGACAACAAACAAACACCGCAAACAAGACAGGATATCAAACAATGCCGCACTGAGACGACGAAATCACAGAAACAAAAACACAAAAGAAAGATCTAATATATGTGATAATAACTTATTTAGATTAAAAACAAGAAGAAAAAAAAAAAGAGCAGAGGGGTGACTTTAGGCCAAAAATGACGTAAAATCACCCATTACCGGTAGAAGAAGATGAAAGCTCAAAACTAAATATTAGGGCCGGCTGTAGATGGTGTAGAGACAATGTATAATTGCAACTGATCTTGAAAAACTAAAAAGTTATCAAAATATATATTAGTTTTCAATGAACCTAAAATATTGATTGTTTCTTATAAAAAACACCGGAGGTGTATGTTATAAATGACTTGACTCTATCAAAATACTTAAATATTTTTCGACGAATGTAGTATTTTAATTATTATGAATTAATATTTTAGTAGAGGTAAATATTAACATACAATCTTATACCATTTTCAAAAAATAAAATCTTATACATGGGGATGAACATTTTATAAGTAGCTAGAGAAATGAATTTTTAACATAAATAATACACGGGGATGAACATTTTACAAATAAAGAAATAAATATTTAATATATATCTTAATTATATACGGGGATGGACATTTAATATTAAAAACTAATACGGACTTTCATATCATATATCAATGTAACATAGTATATAACTATACATCACATTTCTATCAAAAACAAAAAAATTGCACATCTTATTTTAAAATATTTATATTTTATTCAACAAAAAAAAAATATTTACATTTTTATGGGTAAAAACTAACCCATAAAATATATATTTTGCAATAAAAAAAACTAAAATATTCATTTTCAGTCCTTTTAAATTGTTCTCTATACTTTTAATTCTTTTAAAAATACAAACTTATATTTTAAACTCAATAACTTGATTATTTAATCTTCAGTTTAAATGATTAATTTTTTAATTTAAAGTTATAGATAAATTTATGAAGATTAGATATTAAAATGGTTAATTATTAAACTAATGAGATGTTATTAAAAATTTAATTTCGAAAATGAAACGTGATCTTTTATATTAAAAAAAACACGCCGACTAAAATTAGAAATTAATATAGTTATTTAAAAGACCAAAATTGAAAGAAAGATTTTATAAGGAATAAACCTAAAAAATTGAGTATTTAAAAGGACCAAAAATATATTTAACCTTAATGATAATAATTGTGACGAGACCTTAGAATATGATATGTTTCTTAAAAGATCTAATTTTTGTTGGTAATAATAACATTTTTAGTTTTTTTTGTTGACAAAATCATGTTAATTATTTTAAAAATAATAAATTAAATTTTAAATATGAAGTGGCCATAAACACATATTATGTGTCGTCTCATTTAAAAAGAGAAAAAAGTATATGCACAGACAGCGTAAAAAAATTTTACACTATCAACAAATTACAACTATGTTTCCGTCACGTAACTTCACTTAACCTCACTTTCTTTATATGACATGAGAAAGTGAAAGCATTCTTAATTGTTGTCGGAGCAAAATTAGTTTACACTGATAATGCATGTCCTTTAAACTCTTTAATAAATATGTCAAAATATCAAAATTAAAGGTTAAATAAAGAGAAGGATTAAATGTCTAAATTGTTTATAATAGATGGTAAAAATTGGACAAATTGAGAACTTCAGAAAAGATAAGGGATCAAAATATAAAATTAATACTTAAATAATTCGAAATATGCGTTATATCCGTGCTTGGCACGGGTACGAATACAAGTTATATATATAGAGATGCCTACCAAATTGCAGAATTTACACCTAGAGTAAATCCAAATCCTACTTTAACAACATGCCTCTAACCTGAGCATGCATTTTCTCAATTTTGTTTCCTCTTGTATCTCGATTGTTCAATCCACACCTTTCAATTCATTTTTTTTTTTTCTTTTTTATCTTTCCTTTCTCCTCCCAAATCAATGACTAAAAAAAATTGACCATAATATCACATGAGTGAATCCTCTCTCCTCTAAACTAAAGTGGGTTGAGATTTTTTAATTGGGATCTTCTCTAATATTGATCATGTTATACTAATCATAGTTATTCATTAAAAAAAATACTAGTCATTCATTCTCTCTTCTTAATTGCTTTTATACTATTTTGTGATTTATCAACCTTTAAATTAAGAACATGAGAGAAAAGATGAAAGAAAAAATTAAGAAAGATTCAAATCCAAAATTCTCTGCTGTTGTGGAAAAGACACATGCATCTCTTTTTATATCTTTTATTTTCTCTTTCATATTTTTTCTCTATAATTTATCCACCATAATTTTCCTCTATAATTTATATACATCTTTGCACTTGCTCTTTTTCTTCCTAAAGTCACACCAAAGTTAGCAGCAACTCCAAAGTTAGATAATCCTATTCACTCTAAATATCAAAACCTGAACCTTGTACAATTGGCATTTCACTTTAGTCCTTTCTGTTGGAAATATCCAATTATAGCTTATTACTCTTTTATTTTCATAAATAAGTGAAAAAACCTTAAATCCATATTTTTGTTAATTAACCCTTTCTTTCTCCACTCCTTATTTAAGTTAAACTACTTTATATTATTTGTTCCCAACAAACAAACTTGTTTTTCTTCCCTCTTGTTTCTTCTCCCTTGAGAGTTCAACTTTCTATAATTTTCCTAACACTTTGTGATAGTGTTGCACATTATTTAACATAACATATATTAACATTTAACACTATAATATGAAGTTTATGAAACTAGGATCTCGTCCAGATACCTTCTACACTACAGAGTCAGTAAGGTATGTCACAAACTCATTAATTTAATTAATTTTTTTTTTTCTCTTTATAGATTATGATATAATAGCTTATAGTATAAGTAATAACATGAATTTTTTTTATTTTTTTTTTCTATATTCAGGTCAATTTCTTCTGAAGTTTCAAGTGACCTCATAATTCAAGTAAAAGGAACCAGATATCTTCTTCATAAGGTATGCTTCTAGAAATTTTTAAAGTTTATGTTGTGAAACTATTCGAAATTAATTCGGTCAAAATCAATTTTTGTCACCGCAGAATCAAACACACGCTCTTATAATTAATATTTTAAAGTTCATTTAATATTTTTCAGTTTCCACTTCTATCAAAATGTTTGCAACTACAAAGATTATGTTCAGAGTCACATGATTCACAAAATCATCATCAAATAGTACAACTCCCCGATTTTCCCGGCGGAGTAGAAGCATTTGAACTCTGTGCAAAATTCTGTTATGGAATCACAATAACTATAAGTCCATACAACATTGTATCGGCAAGATGCGCCGCGGAATATTTACAAATGACTGAAGATTCAGAAAAGGGTAACTTGATTTATAAGCTTGAAGTTTTCTTCAATTCGTGCATCCTTCGCGGTTGGAAAGATTCGATTGTGACGTTACAAACCACGAAAGTGTTGTCTTTATGGTCAGAGGATTTGTCAATTACAAATAGATGCATTGAAGCTGTTTGTTCAAAGGTCTTAAAGAGGGTTAGAAATGATGATGATATTTCTTGTAGTGGAACAGAAAGTTTGAGAGATAAATCAATAAGAAAAAGATGGTGGGGTGAAGATTTAGCAGAATTGAAAATTGATCTTTATTGGAGAATCATGATTGGTGTAAAATCTGATGGAAAGATACCTTCAAATCTTATTGGTGATGCTTTAAAAATTTATGCTTATAGATGGCTACCAAAAATTGGTTCTGATTCTGAATCAGGAAGTGAAATAGCTTCAAAGCATGTTTTGCTTTTGGAATCAATTGTAAATTTACTTCCGGCTGAAAAAGGCGCCGTTTCTTGTAGCTTTCTTCTTAAGCTTTTGAAAGTAGCCAATGTTTTGAATGCTTCTTCATCTTCAAAGATGGATTTGGTTAAAAGGGTAGGACTTCAATTAGAGGAAGCAACAGTTAATGATCTTATAATGGTTTGTGATGTGGATTTGGTGATTAACATGTTGGAACAGTTTATGCTACAATTAGGCCAAAGTCCACCAACTAGTCCTGTAAGATCAAGGTTAGTTTTTGAAAGAAGGAGGTCGCGTTCCGCTGAGAATGTAGATTTTGAATTGCAAGAGAGTAGAAGATCTTCATCAGTTTCACATAGTTCAAAATTGAAGGTTGCTAAGCTTGTTGATATGTATCTGATAAAGGTTGCTAAGGATGTGAGTTTGTCTCTGGATAAATTTGTTGTTCTTGCTGAAAGTGTGCCTGAGTTTGCAAGATGTGATCATGATGATCTTTACAGTGGTATTGATACTTATCTCAAGGTAAATTTTGAAGAACTTATTGTGTTATTAAGATTACTGCATTTTTGTTGAAGATAGAAATTGGTAATAATGACAATGTGAAACACATGCACATACACCAAACACGACCCTGATACATCGACACCAATAGTAATTTGAAAAAATGAAATAGTTAAATATAACCATACGTGCCGGTGTGATGTTGGTCTGATACCGACATGTGTGAGACACCAAACATATCTTAAATCTTACGTGCGTGTGGGAATTAAGAGTAACTGTAGCCACATAATGTTTTAGTTGTGGGACATAATTAGTGGATAAACATCACCACCTTAAAATATTGTCCTTGCTATCATTTTCATGGTTTAATTGCAGGCTGACCCACTAGAAATGTATCCATAATATGTGGCCATATTCTGATAGATAAATATAGTTGCAGTTTTTAATTTCTTCTAGTTTCTTAATTTCATTTTTTTACTACTTCCCTACCCCTCCAACAAAATTTTCCTGTTAGATTGACCATTTATGCATTCATACCCTATCAAACTAAAGTTCCAATTAGACCAACACTTTAACGGGATGTTAGATTCCCTACTGTCAGGGAAAGCACGAAGTCACGCAATTAAGGAATCTCGTTTATAGGATGAAGTTTGGATGACTCGTATTCTGAACTCAAAAAAATTTAGAATACAATCAGGAATGTGAGTTATCCGATTACTATCTAATAACTGAGATCCATAATTTGGACACTGTAGATAGCTCATCTGGTGTGTGACTCTTACACACTTCCCTCACGCAAAAGACACGCCATCTGGAGAGTACTATATCATGAGTGTGACCCAAGCGACCTGATTGCGTGTGGCCTCAAAGACCTTGAGTAAGCTCTGATATGATCTTATCTGAAAAATGCAGGCTCATCCAGAACTCAACAAGAGTGAAAGGAAAAGATTATGTAGAATTCTAGACTGCAAAAAACTATCTATGTCATCATGTATGCATGCTGCACAGAACGAGCGACTCCCACTAAGACTTGTTGTCCAAGTTCTTTTCTTTGAGCAAGCTAGAGCAGCAAAAACTGGTGGCAAAGTCACCAGCATATCAAGCAACATCAAAGCATTACTCACTTCTTATGGAATTGATCCATCAAAACATGCTGCACAATTAAGCACAACTACAAGTTTACATACTGATGATAATTGGAGTGTTAATGGATTCAAGTCACCAAAATCAACAAAGAACTCAACTCTTAGGATGAAACTAGCTGAAGATGATTTAGATGAAAATAATGATGTGGCAAGCAATGGAATTGGAAAAGGTTCTAGATTTAAAGGTTTTTGTGCTCTTCCTACTAAGCCTAAAAGAATGTTTAATAAGTTGTGGCCTACCAATAAAAGCACAACTCAAAAGAATTAAGTGAAATTTATTTTTTCAATTTTTCTGTTTGGGAATGGTAAAATTAGAGGGTAGCATATTATACCTTATTTTTTCTCATTTGTAAAAAGCCTTGTAAGTTTAAGGGTATATCAATGAATCCAAATGTGCAGTGTTCATGTAATATGTATAATATCGCGATGTAACCTCATTAATTGTATTTAACCATAAATGTCTCTAATATCAATATCGCGATGTAACCACAACACAATTGTGACTTGAATTTCGTCCTAGAAGTATAATTGACAGAATGTGATGTCTCCACAATTGCGATTACAACGGCATAATCCATATTTAAACATTAGTTTCTCCAATATCAAAGGTGGCCGCGGTTTCACCTCAAGTGTAAGTGATAAATAGTTAGACCTATGATTTTAAATTGCCATCTGCAACTGCAATAATAAGAACTTTTAAGCGTGTGCATCGTCATTTGTGACCACAATTTCGACTGTATCGACTACATTTCGCTGCAATATAACTATTGGCAACATGATTATGAAACCATGGTAGGGACAATTGTGCTGTCTTTGTCTATGATTCAGCTACACGTGCCTATGTTCATATGGGGCAGACCATTGAATTGGGTCCCAACATTAGTACAAATAATATTCTTGGTATTTTCACATGTCTGACAAAACAATATGGTAATTACTTTTGTCTTATCTATTTGTATACACGAACATAATCTCGTCTTTATTGAATTGTAGATATTCTATAATGGATTGGAATTGGAATGTTGTGACAAATAATTAAGGTTATGCATGCGCCTTGTTTTGGTTTCTAATATGCAGAGATTACTTATTTTGACACATCGTGCGTGGAACAATTTCAATGTGTTATTATTGGTAGCAAACTTATGAGCATTATAATTTACTCCCTCCGTTCCAAAATATATGTCGCTTTGGAGAAAAAATTTGTTCCAAAATATATGTCGCTTTACAATTCCAATGAAGCATTTAATGCTATTTTTCCTATTATATCCTTAATTTTTTATTTCTCTTTCTTCTTTCAATTTTTTCATTTATCTTTCCTATACAATTAATGAAGGACAATTTTGTAAACTTACTCATAATTTTTCTTTTCTATACAACAATGATTACATTTCTTAATTTGTGTAATATGGTCAAAACGACTTATATTTTAAAACGGAGGGAGTATTTATAAACCCGACCAAAAAGCAGAACATGTAAACAAGAAAGAATAATATTCATTGTTGAAACAACAATGACAATAGATAACCACTTGGTGTGTACTCACTCACCGTTGCTCCATCCTAGCACAAAGTACGAAATTGATTCTGTAGAACAGTTGTACGGTGCAGCAATTGTGTAGACTATTAATTTTAGCAAGAGAACTTTTCTCTCACTAGATCTAATCACTACAACATTTTTGACTTTAGGAAACGAATTTATAGACCTAATCACTATTAATAGTCATCACAACCGCTGCACTATACATCTATTGTAGGGAACTCAAACCAGAGTCGAACATGAATCTCATCATACATATTGAAATTTAATGAGAGAAATCTTAACGGTTAACAACATTACAAAGAAAATGTTGAAATCTCATAAATAATAAAATGAATACATAAATAAATAAGAGAATATGTCAAAAATTATTTACTTAGTATCGAGTTGACTTCTTAATTAAAATGATTTATTATAAGGAGGTCATTTTCAATCACTTTATACTCAGATTTCATTAGTATTAATCAAAATTTTATATATAATATATTATTGGGTTGAATTATGTCTCCTAATTAATGTCCATTTAGTTAGTTAAATCTCACTAACTGAAACTAACCCTCTAGGTTGTGAAAGAACTAGGGGTGTAAGCGGATCAGAAAAATCCAATTGAACCGATGATCCAATCCAATCCAAACCGAAAAAAAAAACTGACTTTTTTGGTTCGGATCAAAAACCGAACCGAATCAATTGAAAACCGATGTGGTTTGGTTCGGTTCTCGGTTCCGTTTTCAAATCCATTGGATTGAACCGAACCAAACCGATACCTATAATATAATCAATTTTAACCTATATGTGATTAAAATAGCAACCAACATGCCCAGATTTAGTTTTGATTTTGGCTTTTCAAGTAATTGTGATATAAACATGCCATAAATTTAAGCTTATAACTACGTAAATTTAAGTTTTTGTAAATTTAAGGTTTGACTTTTTAACTATGTTAATATAAGTTTTTGTAAATATATGTTTTTGAAAATTTATGAGTTTCGAACATGAACTGCGATTCCTTTTTTATTGTGTATGATGATATTTGATTACGAATTGTCGAAAAAATAATAGTAGAAAAAAATAATAGTAGGAAAAATATTACAAAAATAAATAAATTACAAAACCGATCAAAGTACCCGAACCAAACCGATTAGTTTGGTTCGGTTTCATTTTTTAAAAACAGGACAAACCGAACCAATTGAGTACACATTGGTTCGGACTTTGGATTCATCAAAAACCGATCCAAACCGGTCCAATTACACCACTAGAAAGAACTATTACTATACCTTTTGAGTTTCAACAAAGCCATAAAGCATAGAATAGAATATACTCTTTAGTGGCGGACTGAAAGTGGTGGTCACAATCATCATGGTTACAATCATGATCACTAGTCATGATAGATTCTTTTACATTGACTAACTATTTAATGAGCATGCTTGCATGAATTTCCTCACATATATCATTCATCAATACTGCTTGATATGATTAGAATCAAATAAGTTTTGTACGGACTTATTTCATAGGTTACTTTTACATTCCTTTTGATTTTATTTCTCTAGAGCTCATAGAATCCGAATTCATTGAGTTCGCTGAATGCATGCAGTCACGCAGTTGGCAAATCTTGAATTTGTCAGTTAAGATTGAATGGTCATGAAATAAAGTATATTTTGATTTTCTTTCCAATATATAATTAGTGACTATGCTTTAAAATCGTTGATTCTTAATCAGATTAACACAAATTACTGACTGTATGACTACATACACGCATTCAATGACGACACAAAAATCCAATCGCTAGCTCATAGTGCATTTCATATGGCTAGTTTGGTTTGATAGAGTTGGTAGGAGAAGAGAAGTGGAGAGAAATTTTTATGAAGGGCAAGTATGATGGAAATGATATATAGTTAGATATATTCTATTTGATTAGTGGAAGGTATGATTTCCGTATTCAATCATGTATTTCCGTCACTTAATAATGATTTATCATTCGATGAATGATTGAAAAAATATCCACAAATTCAATTATAAAGTTTTTGTTTCGCAAAGAGAAAAAATCTCTTCAATTATTTAGTTCGCAAGAATAGGAGAGAAATTTTAATATTAGAAGATAATTGATTTTGCCATCTAAATAGAATTAGTGTCGTAGCTTGTTGTCTGTTTGTTTTCTAATTATGTGTAATTATTTTGAATATAAGTGAAAGTATTTCTAGGTTTGTAATTGAAGAGTGCAAGTGCACGACTATCATTAGGTGAAGTTTAAATTAAGTTAAATGCACACATTTTTAATTAATATTATAAAGTAAGTGAGACCATTTTTTTGGATTTGAACCCTAAAATATCAATCTTTTTGCGTCAATGCTTAGTCTCTGTTTAGCATTTTTCATATTTTAATAGTGAAAAAGTAACTAATTTATATTTTGTTCAATGTATTTGAAATAATTTAGACAAATTTCTCTTGCCTCTAAATACATCACCCTTAACATGGGAGACAAAACTGAGTGTGGAAAGATTTTGTGGATTTCTTCAATTCATTTTACAAAATTGTACATTGCTTCATTTTAATTATTTATGAGATTCAAATGAACAATGAAAGAAATGGCGTGGAAGCTCTGTTTTTGGTCACATTAGCCAACACTATTATTAAAAAGAACCCACCTAAACACAATGCAATTATTCAAGTGTTATTATAAGTAATTGGATATCCTATTTGTTAATTAAATTAATCACCTAATAGTGACAATAGGATACTATTTATTATTTCTTTTATAGCATGTGTGTTTTTTAAGTCTCGAGTCTCTTGTGACACTTAATAGCACTATGTGATGTTGGCAAAACCATATTTATTTCCTCCATGTTGAATCAAATAAATAGCAACATATGAGTATTCAATTGAGATTGTTCTAATCAATAAGAAGTTGATTCATACTATACAATGTCATAATTTTTCATTGTCGACATGAAAATCTAGTTGATTGAGATATAATCGGTAAGTATTGTCAACAGTATTTGAACCTTGAGGTTTGGTTGGCCATGTTATTTTCCATGTTAAACCTTCTAGGGCTTTTAAACATTTTATTCTCAAAAAACAAATTATAACACGAACCCACATTTGCATTGCAATTGTGATCATGAATATCTAATTGCATTATTAACAATGATTTATGAAAAATTGTAAATAGATTAGATTCACTAAATTGCAATTCAATTTGCATTGTGATTGCAATCTTAAACTCTTCTTTTTTGGATAAATGCAATCTTAAACTTTGATATTACACTGTTGATTTTGGTTGCATAGTGCAATTGAAAACTAATAGATACTCAATTTGGGCCAAAGCCCAACAAGTGAGATGATGGTATATATGGCCGGTTGTTTTTAAAATTAAAAATTAACAATTAGAGTAGGGAAATATTTATTAATTCAAGTTACACTAATCACCATTTTATTGTTGTCAGATTTGATTTCGGCACATTAAGGAAGAAGAAAAACAGGTGATGAAGTTAGAATATGATTGAATGGAGAAAAGAGAGCTTTGCAATGGAGAAGAGAGAAGATTCATTACAAAGATAAAAATGACTCATAACTGCCTATTCCGTTTGAGAATTGAACATGATCTTATGTATTAAGCTAAAAAGGAAATGGCGGAAGAGGTGGGGCGATCAAGAATAAATGAATGGTTTAATATATAAAACTATATATTAAATCAGAACCGTCTGATCTAAAATGAATGGTTGTGATTTAGTACCGCATAAAACTGCGTGGTTTTCCTGCCGCAGGAAATCCATATGCCCAATTAGAATAACTCCTTGGTGATTAAGTATATGATTTAACATGGTTCTATAATCTTCTAGCATTCATTTGATTTAGTTTCCAACAAAGACAAACATAAATGTAAGAAAAAAAATCCATACAATAATTGTTCTGGATATACCAAATAGTCCCACATCGCTTGGAACTCGAGGCTAATGGTAGTTTATATACAACATGTCACACTCCTCTAACCAACCGAGACGCTTTTTCTACATAGGAGAAAATTGTGACGGGTTAACCCCAAAGCGGAAAATCTTTCGGAAATGTGGACTTGAGGTCGGGTCGGTATCTGAACGGTGGCGCCGTCTGTAGGAACGATAAAATTCGTTCTCGAACCCAACCCCTTAGCCTCGACTGGGGGCATCTGTTTTGGATACACCAAATAGTCCCACATCGCTTGGAACTCGAGACTAATGGTAGTTTATCTACAAAGGACAAAACCGTGACGGATTAACCCCAAAGCGGACAATCTCTCAAAGATGTGGACTTGAGGTCGGGTCGGTACATATTTATCCCCCGCGAATAAATCTGAATTCTGTTCAGAACAATAATAAACATGACACACCTAAGCACTAGAAAAATTATACAGAACAAAAGTAACCATAGTTACTTAATAACAATTAATATTGAACATTAAGTTGAACAAAAGATTAATGAATCCGATCCTTGTCTGCACCAACAATAGAACTATGGCCTATAGTAGATGTTTGATCAGAGATTGATTCTGGCTCCATGCTCTTGGTCCTTGTGAGACTAGGTGTACGGTGAAGCCTACAACGAAATGAACCAGGATGTGTTGTTGGTGAACATAGACAATTGGTTTTGGTCACACTAGGTTGTCTCATAATCCCACTTTGTCCAACCTCACTTCTTGATGCAATCTCAACTTTCATTTCCTTGCTAATAATTTGATCATTTTCCATGCTCAATTCCACTCCTTATTTACGTACCTAAAAATTAATAGGACACTATATATTTTGGAAAATGAAAATTTTCTAGCAAAATTATAGGATAAGAAACTAAGGTAACGATATAATATATAGTTTGAGAATATTTACCTTAAGAAAGGGTGTTGAAGAGCTAGCCAAGCAAATTGTGTTAGGAATAGAGAGAGGAAAGTATATATGCATGATACAAACAAACAATGTGATTTAAAATATATCTAGATAATTATGCGACAAAAAAGCTTGCTTTATTTTTATGTCACGGATTTGATAATCAATTTCATTAATTCCCTTACCTATATTGTGATAACTTTTTTGGATTTTCATTTCAACAACTTGCAACAAGAAATTATATCTAGCAACTACAGCCACCGTCATTTAATTTCTCTTTACATATTTTTTTTTGGTACAAGATGAAAATAATTTCTCTTTTCATATGTTAATTGTATCATGACAAAAATTAGACTTTTAAACTAGATATCGATCTTGAGTGATAATGAGTTTTACTAAAAAAATGGGATTCAAATTTAATTTCTAGATAAAAAAAATTGTTTTAATTGCGCCGTCGAATTCTAATATATATATATATATATATATATATATATATATATATATATATATATATATCCCACCTTTATGCATGATGGCATATATTCTAGTGGAAATCAATTATTTTAGCTTAAAAATTGATGTTGGACTCAACTTGCAATTTAGAATTATGCATACCTTGATGGACAAGATGCCTTGTATTATTATTATCCAGTTTTCTCATTATTCAATTCCTGCAATGAGGACAGATAATAACATTGATGAATTTATGATAATGATAACTAAGACTGATAGCCAAGACCACTTTGTTTTTAAAGGGTTCGTAATAAATTGATTTTGTCATGGAGATTTTTGCATGTTGTTAACAAGTTCTGCATTGCTTGTAAGATGGCATGATTATATATTTATAAAATAGACGTAATTCTTATAGTACTTTACAAGCTGCTAGTTTTATAAGGTAAAGTTAGATTTAATATTCAATTTTAAAAGTTTTTTATTTTTTTTTTTGCAATGGAGCTAGGATAGACTAAATTTTATTTATTCTATTGAGATTGGTAAGTATTTTAAATAGAAAACATATAATTTTCAAATCATTCATGTATCATATGAACACAGTGAGACATACTATACTCCTTCATAATTTGGGAATATTTATCCGTCAACCAATAAAAACAAACAATATAGATTTATATGTGAAATAAAAGTTGGTTACAAATTTTTTTTTTGGCGCGTGGTTATAAGTTAATTGTAGATACCACAAACAAATTTACTTATGTGGATTGTTCTCATGATGAGTAAATATCTCAAATAATAAATGAGTAGTTTAAAAAAATCCATGAACATGCACACGATGCATGTAAGACCACTAGCAAATAAAATAGAGCAAATCCCAAAAAACAAATTATAGCACTTTTTGTCAAAAAAAATAAAAATAAATTGGAGCATTTGCTACTAATTATTTTAGAAAAGTATTTAAGAATATGGTTAAATAGTGGTTACCCCTCTGTAAAGTAGGTCGGTTTTGCAATATCCCCCTGTAAGTTTTTTTTTTAAGATTCCCCCCTTGCATTGTGGAGATTCCTTGGATATCCCCCTTGGAGTGCCATCTGGGCCAAGAATCACCACGTAGCACCTACGTGGCTCCTCCACGTTGAATTTTAATTATTTTTTAATTATTTTTTTGCCACGTGGCATTAAAAATTAAAAAAAAATAAAATTAAAACACGTTTTTTTTTCTTTCTGATTTCAGTTGTTTTATTTTTTTTGTTATTTAAAAAAAGGCTTTAAAAATAATTAAAAGGAAAAATGAGGGGATAAAAGAAACTAAAACGTTTATTTGCTTTCACCCCCTTACAATTGCCCTAAAATGACTAACACGAAGAACAAGGCTGCAATGAAGAAGACGAAGACGAAGAGCAATAGGCCACAATCGGAGAAGACGATGCAGAAGAAAGGAACGAAAACGATGAAGAACAAAGGTGCGACGAAGAAGACGAGTAAAGAAGCGAAAAAAGCGAAGGAAAAAGCGACGACAGCTACAGAAACACTGTAAGTTTCTATTTTCGAAAAAGTCAAATTTGAAATGGATTGCATGTTGAAAATGGTAGCTTTAATCACATGATAGATTCTCTATAGTGGTAGGACCGATTCTCACATGGATTTCGTTTTCAATGTTTGTTGTTTAGTGTAGTTGTTTATTGTGTGTATTGTACATAGAGTTGTTGTTGTGGGTTTTGGCTTGGATGAGTGACACGTGTGTGGGTGTGTAGTTGATATTTGCTTAAATTTTTTTTTCTTCAGAAAACCTGAAATCTTTACTGCTGTTTTTCACCATGGAGGTGAATTTGTTAAAGAAAACGATCATAGGTTTTACAGGGGTGGAGTGCAGACAATAGTTAGTGATGAAAAAGTAAATGAATGGGGAAAGTCTCATGTGTTCAATTTAGTAAAGGGTTGGGGGTATGCAGAGAAAAGGTTTAGGCTATGGAGTATATTTGATAATTATGATGGGGGTATGTTTAAATTGAGAGAAGATAGTGATTTTCTGGAGGTTGTTTTATATAATTGCTGTGGAAGAAATGCACCAATCTATGTGGAGCACTTAGTTGAAAATGGAAATAATTCTGATGGTGAGAGTGAGTGTGATTCTGATTATGCCAAAGGAGTAAAATTTTATGATAGTGAGGATGAGAGGGCATTGGGTTTGGATGATGGGTTTGGTGGTGTTGCTGATGAGACTATCATAAATGAACAGAGCACAATATTTTTAGTTAGTTCAATAGGGTGCAGTGAGACTAACACTAATTTTGAAGATGGAGATTATGAGAGTGAAGAATTGAATAGCTCAGATCCAGATGCAAGTGATGAGGAAAGAGGGCTCAAGTATGAGAAATTTAGAAAAGAACAAATGGGAAAAACATATAAACCAACCTTTGGAATGGAATTTACTTGTCTGCAAGATTTTAGAGATGCAATAAGAGATTGGAATGTGAGGAATGGTTATGAGTTGAGGTGGGTTAAAAATGAGGGAGACAGTTAGGGTGGTGTGTGCTAGAGATTGTCCTTATCGTGTGTTGTGCTCTCAAGTGGGCCAGGATACAACATTTGCAATAAAGACACCAGATGAGTTAATGGTCCACAAGTGTGTAAAGTCACTCACCAATAAATCTGCTAACTCTAAGTGGGTGAGTAAGTCTGTGGTCCAGTTAATGCACACAAACCAAAAGGTGAGGATTAAAGATATAGTTCAACACATGAGAACCCATTTTTCTATAAACATTAATCCAAGCACTGCATGGAAGGCAAAGCAGTATGCAACTGCAATCATAGAGGGAGATTCAGATAGACAATATGCACTGTTAAGGAGATATGGTGATGAATTGATAAGGGTTTGCAGGCAAAACACGGTCAAAATTGGGGTGGAGAGACCAATTGGTTCACTGCATCCCAGGTTTGTAATACTCTAGATCTACTTTTTTTTTTCTTTTTTCATTATCTCTAGATCTACTATTTTTATTTCTTAGTAATACTCTTTTAGATCTGCTGATCCTAACACTAAAATTTATGGTGTTTATGGTAGGTTTGCTTCATTTTATTTCTGTTTTGATAGGTGTAAAAAAGGATTTAACAATGGTTGTAGACCATTTATTGGGGTTGATGGTTGTCACCTTAAAACCAAATATGGTGGAAAACTATTAATAGCTGTTGGGAGAGACCCAAATGACCAATATTTTCCTTTGGCATTTGGGGTTGTTGAAACAGAAACAAAAGAAAGCTGGAGATGGTTCCTTCAGTTATTAATGGAGGACATTGGACAACACAATAGAATTGTGTTTATATCTGATCAACAAAAGGTTTAATTTTTTTTTATTTCATTCAATTATCTGTTTTCAAGTGTTTAAGTTAATTTAATTCAATTGGTCTGTGGATTGTTTGTTTGTGTATTGTAGGGATTAGTAGCTGTGTTTGAAGAAATGTTTGAAAGAGTAGAGCATAGATTATGCTTAAGGCATTTATATGCCAATTTCAAAAAGAAATTTGGAGGTGGAGCTTTGATAAGAGATCTAATGATGGGAGCTGCCAAGGCCACTTATATTCAGGCATGGGAGTCAAAGATGGATGAGCTGAAGAAAGTTGACTTGAATGCATGGGATTGGCTTATGAAGGTTCCTACAAAAATATGGTGTAAGCATGCTTTCAGCCATTATCCTAAATGTGATGTTCTGATGAACAATCTCTGAGTCTTTTAATGCAACAATACTGTCTGCTAGAGACAAGCCAATTCTAACTTTAGCTGAGTGGATTAGAAACTATCTAATGAATAGGATAATGCAGAGTAGCAATAAGTTAGAGAAATGGGAGCATAGGATAATGCCATTACCTCTGAGAAGGTTAGAAAAAGAGATTAAAATGGCTGGTAGTTGGGGACCAATTTTAACAAACACTGAAACTTGACAAGTTTCACACATCTATAATCAACAACAGTTTATTGTTGATACTAAAAAAAAAAAACCTGTTCATGTGGATTCTGGGAGTTGGTTGGCATACCTTGTAGGCATGCAATTGCAGCACTAGGCTATAGAAAACAAGACCCTATTGAGTTTGTTGATAACTGTTATTCCAGAGAAAAATATGCACAGTGTTATGGTTATGGTATAAGTGCTATAAATGGGGTAGATATGTGGCCAAAACCAGCTGAAGGTGTGGATGATACAATCTTACCACCTTCATATAAAAATGGTCCTGGTAGACCAAGAAAGTTAAGGATTAGAGGTACTGATGAAGATGGTGCTAGGAAAAGAAAAAGGGTTTCAACCAACACTTGTACTAGATGCAGCCTACCTGGCCATAATACTCTGTCTTGCAAGGCTAAGGAACAATGTCCAAAAGGTTTGAAAAGCAAGGTAAAATCTTTATGTATGTTTTTTTACATTTTTAATCTTTTTTAAACTTGTACATAAATAATGACTTTGCTGATACTTAAATATTGGGCAGAGGAAGCCTCCAAAAGGAAAAGGAAAAGCTGAAGCTTCCAAGGAACCAACACAGGCTCAACCTGCAGAAGCTCAAGCTTCCCGGCAACCAACTCAGGCTCAAGCTTCACAATCTCAAGCTTCTCTAGAGCCAACTCAAGCTTCACAAGTTGTAAATCCAACTCAGGATTTATTTGATGACTTACCTGATGAAGTCATGGCAAGCCTACCTAAAATATCTCTTGATGCAAATGCAGGCCAAGCTACAGCTGAGGCAAGCCTAGCTTCACCAAATGCAGGCCAAGCTTCAGCTGAGGCAAGCCTAGCTTCAGCAAAGGCAAGCCTGAAGACTTCCAATGCAGGCCAATCTTCAGCAAAGGCAAGCCTGAAGGTTTCCAATGCAGGCCAAGCTTCGCCAAATGCAAGCCAACCTTCACCAAGTGCAAGCCAAGCTTCACCAAAGCCTAGGAGGACTCTGAAAGAGAAGAAGGAAAATATGAAAAAGGTGTCTGTGCTTTATCATGGAAGGTATCATGGAAAGGAAAGGAGAAGTAGTGAAAGAGTTAAACTTAATGCATTCAAAAAACCAATCACTGGTATTGGATCAACTCAGGCTCAACCTATACAAATCACAGAAGCTGAAGCAGATGAAGCTGAAGCAGATGATGATGCAAAGCTGGGAACTTGTTTCAGATCCATGAAGTCTTGGAAAGACATTCCAAAAAAAAAAAAAAGTGATTATGTGTTTAGTACTTAGGAATTAAACTTTGGATTTCTGTTTTGTTATGCACTTTCATGTGCTTAGTACTTTGATTATGCGTTTTGGTATGCACATTCATGTGCTTTGTGATGTTATGTTTTGTAATGATGTGCTTTATGCACTTTGAAACAATTCTATTCTGTGGTTTGTTTGTTTGTTAAGACAATTGCACTATAATGTGCTTTATGATGTTTTGTAATTTGCACTGCTAGGTGCTTATTTGTTAAGACAATTGCACTGTAATGTGCTTATTATATCTAATGCAGTTTGTTGTTTACCATATATTTTGTGTTCCTTCTTTTAATGCATTTTCTGATCCAAATTACACAACATATAAAATCAAACCAAATTTTTCATTAACCTCATGAAGTTGTAACACAACCATTTGAAACAAAGTAATGTCAAACATACTAAATTCATTAACTTCAATACATAGCTATTACATTGAATTTTCTTCTCAGCCTTCACCAATTCCTAGCTATTACCACTCTTCACTTTAGACTATTAATGATCAAAACTAGTGTGACAATCATACAAACTACAGCCAACAACAAACAAATTACAACAACAATCTTCAACAAGAACTTTGTCGATTTTTCTTCGGCTTGCATTTTCAAAAACTGTAAATCTTTCTTCTCACATTCAATACACTTTAGCTCCATAGTATCAAGTGATTCAGTTTCAGCAACCCACTTGAAAAATCCACATCCACTGTCATCATCATTAGCCTAAATTAACAAAGGAAAAACACTTTAGCAAAATCAAAACAAATGTTCTAATTCAAATTCAATAAATGCAAAAATTATCACTTACATTCCAATATCTACATCCCCAAAATTTTCGTCCTCTATTTGGTCCCTTTTTAGTAACTGTACGAATCACAGCTTTGAATCCACAGTGACAATCACGAATCACTTCAACATCGTGCTTCAGACTTGAACTGAATGACCCAGACCCCAGGAAACGTGAATTTGACCCATTGGAGCGAAGAGAAGCCATTGATTTTGGGAATTGAGTTTCAATAACGAAGCAAAAACGAAGGAAAGATTGTTAGGGTTTTCAATTTGAGAATTCTTTCAATAAGGAATGAAGAAGGAAGAAGCAAAAACATGTTTTATAAAAACATGTTCTTTTAATGTGTAAATAATTAATAATATGGAAATAAAATAAAACAACTGAAATCAGAAAGAAAAAAAATAATAAAAGTGTTTTAATTTTATTTTATTTTTTAATTTTTAATGCCACGTGGCAAAAAAATAATTAAAATTCCACGTGGAGGGGCCACGTAGGTGCTACGTGGTGATTCTTGGCCCAGATGGCACTCCAAGGGGGATATCCAAGGAATCTCCACAATGCAAGGGGGGAATCTTAAAAAAAAAAACTTACAGGGGGTATTGCAAAACCGATCTACTTTGCAGGGGAGTAACCACTATTTAACCCTTAAGAATATATTGATTTTTTTTTGTGTAAATCGGTTGTCTATGTGAGCAAGCGGGGTCGGCCCAATTGGAGGTCTAGGGCAAATTTGATCTGAGGATTTTTTAAAGTCTATATAAACATTTCAGTAAAAAAATTTACTTTTGATTTAAGTTTTATGGAATACATAGCTTTTTAACAAAAAATATGTAAGTTTTGAATAAATGTAATTGATTTAGACTTGTATTTATTTTTTTATGATAATAAAGCCAATTTATTTAATCACTGTTGAGACGATATTAATTTTTGTTGAAATTTTGTTAATTTAGCTTTGAAATTGTGGCAATATTAATTTTGGATGAAATTAATTTTTTAAAATTTAGCTGTGATATTAGTAGCATATTAGACCTTTTATTGTTAAAAATAAAAATAGATAAGGCCTCTTATAAAGTAATTTTATAAAATATTTTTGGATGTCTAAAATGATTTGTCTTGATAGTCTTATCGTTGGGGCCAGTTTTGCATGCAAGTGTAATGACTAACCCCCTCAAGTTTTGTAGCACCTAAAAAGACAATAAATACGTTTTAAGAGTTTTAATGTTAGTGTATCTCAATTCTAAGATTAAATCCATGTATTGAACTTGTTTGGTTGTGTTGTTTTTATATTTAAAAATGGTTTTCGAAAATAAACCACTGAAGAAATTACTGGGTTGAGTCGCGGGTCAGTATGCTTTCTTTAAGACGTTTCGTGGCACTGTCCAAAATTGTGCAAGCAGACTATCAACCACGCCGCCTCCAGGATAAAACAGCCCAGTTTCAACCGTATACCGAATTGCTACTGCACTTGTAGAAATCGGTCAAAAAATACACCTTCTTGAATGGTACTACAATACCATTCGAATTGATGTTACGACATCAATCTATGATTCATCAGTGATTCAGTGGTACTACAATACCACTCAAATTGATGCTACAACATCAATCTATGTAGGGATGTCAATTTGCATCCGTCAGAGCGGATCCCCGCGGGGATTGTCCCGTTCGGAGATCCGAAAATGGAGATTTTTTCCCCGTGGGGATGGGGATGGAGGCAAAACTTCCCCCGGAGGCAGTTCGGGGCGGGGATCGGGGATTAAGCATCTGTCCCCGCGGATTCCCCGAATCCTTCTATATATACTTAAATATATATATTTTTACTACTATTATTATTCTAGGTTTATTTATATTTGACAATTCTAGGTTTCTATTTTGCTATGAATTTTGATATATTTTGGTTATGAATGTTTGTATGATTATGCGTATGTTGTTATGCATTGTTTTTTGGTTATGAAATGCATTATGTGTTGTTTTGATCATTAAAAAAGAAAGATGCAAAATATTTATATATTAATAAAAAAGAAAAAAATAACGTCATAATTTTTTCGGTAAAATATAGAAATTTTCTAATAATCGATCTACGTGGGGATGGGGATGGAGGCAAAAATTCCTCCGCGGATATTTCGGGGTGGGGAACGCGGATGCTTCCTCCACACATTCCCCGCCCCGTTGACATCCCTAAATCTATGAAACACCGATACTACGACACCATATGTGGTACTACAATACCACATGTATTGATCATATTACAATATCAGTCAATATAATGACACTGAGGTCATTCTAACATGGTACTAAGACCAATCTCAAATCAAAAAGATAATGATGCTAAGATCATTCTTAATTTTGAAGGAACTAGTAATACATTAACCACTCTTAAAACAAATTAATACTAATATTAGTATCACATAGTATAAACATAAACATTTTCTCTGAACAATGAGGAACAATGCATAATGCAACTCTTCTTAATTTGCATAATCAAATAAAGAAACCAAATAACATGTCTATTTAGTTCATCCACTTAACATAATTATTCACAATAAAGTCATAAGCTTCCGGACTCAATGTCAAACTCTAGACATATCGTATCATGTTTTGTGAAAATATTCATGAGCTAATAAGTAGATGAAAATTATGATAAGATAGAAATAATTAATAAGAGTACCTGACCCAAATTCTTGTTAATTAGAAGAACAATATGACTTCTAATTTCTCATGAATGATAAGCCTTTTAAGAGGGATTATGGACTTCTTTTCAACATTACAGAGATAATGCCTTCCTAATATCCACATAGCCAAGCCTATTTGCACATCATGGTATATGGTTGGACTTGGTGCATATTATGCTCTCACAAAAAATAAACAAAAATAGGCTTCTTCTATATTGTCACTCTATATCATATATGGGAATTGGTTGATTCTATGCCAAAATAAGCATATACTATGCTGCCACATATTTTATCAAATTAATTAATCTGCACTAAAAGTGATAAACATTCACTATTCATATGCTCGATTGTCAACCCACGTTTTCTATATTTAAGGTTTGCTTAACACTCATACCACTAGAGTTTTATTCTCCCATAAAAATTAGATTTATTTTCTCATAAACTAAACGGTTACAAATTAATGGAAAATAAATTACAATTAATTAAATAAATAAATATGAGACTTTATTTATTTATTTTTTCAAATTACATACTAGTATGTTACAACACACTAGTATGCTATAGTACCCGATATAAGACTTAATTTTATTTTCAATTCACACATCAATGTGAACTTTGTTCCAACAGGCTGTACAAGTGTTTTGGGAAAGAATTCTATTTTTCTTTACAATTTTTGTAAACAAAACAATCGATTTGGTAACTTTTGTCAAACTAAAAAGTTATTTAAATATATATATATATATATATATATATATATATATCTCGATTTTAATTTTGCAGTGTTGGTAAATTAAGTGGGGACTAACGAGTCTGATGTATTTTGTGTAAAAAGCCTTAGTAGGGTTATAACTCTGCCTTGGTAATGGCTAGTAGGAAATTGAATAGATACTTTCTAGCTCACACTATTGTGATACGAACTAACTAACCACGTTACCTTTCGTTGTATGTTTCACAACAATTCTTTACATTTCTTGTGGATGAGTTGTTTTTTAATAAAATTTAGCCGATTCAAAAAAAAAAAAAGAATGACAAAACGATTTCTAGAGCTGTCAAAATTTGACATCTCTTTCAAATCTAGAAAATGTATTTTGTGTAAAAGTTCAAGTGTGCAGATTTCTTGGTGGAGCTCACTCAAAGAAATAGAGTCGTGCACAAGCTAGATCGTCTTCATGGATGGAGCTTCCAATAGTAGAGGCTGCGTCGCCGGTCTTATTCTCGAAAGTGAATAGGGTTTGGTGGTGGAAGTTTCTCTAAAATTATCATTCCAAACAACCAGCGATTAAGCATAATACGAAGCATGTATAGCAGGCATCAACTCGGCAATAGAAATGGGTGCAAAAAAATTTAAAATGGACACAGATTTTCAGCTAGTTGTAACCCAAATAAGAGTCGAAGCCCAAGCCAAAGATTTGTTTATGCAGAAGTATCTAGGCCCAATTTGATGATTATCCAAGCATGGCATCATAAGGGACACTTCCTTAATGTTTTATCAGCTGAAAATGAAGGGAAATGTGTTAATTTCGTGCATAATAGCAAGAAGAGCCGTTACACTTTGTATTGAGAGGAAGAAAAACCAAAGATCATAACTCTGAAGCCCATCACGGCCGGTCGCAAGCCTCACACGGCCGTTACAGGCACTGAAGATTGCACTTCCTCGTCCTGAAGCATGGGACATGGCCTGTGCCATTCCCCACACGGTCGTGCCAGACAGATCTGTGCAAAAATTAATTAGAAAATCTTTGTTTCCTTCACTTCATTGCCACTTATGATCACTTATGATATACCTATATATTTTCCCACGTTTTCAGAGCCTTGGAGGCCTATATATAAGGAGCTCAATTCTCATGTAAGAGCATCCTCATCTCTTGTAAACATTCCATATTATCAAATAAAGCTTTCTCTTTTATTTTCTTTGTTCTTAGAGTTTTAGTTTAGATTTGTCTTGTGGTTGCTCACCATGATCAAGAGTGAGTAGTCCACTTTGCCTTTGAGTTGCAAGGAGTCCCTTGATGGAGGTTATGTAATTATTTTCTTACTCTAACCTATGTTGTCTTGCATGCTTAATAAGTTAATATGATTCTATGTTTTAATTGTCTTGTGATTATAATTATATGTATGTAGATAATGACCGCAGGACCAAAAGGTGAATGTCATTGTTGGGAAAATAGGATTAGACAAGGTTAACGAATGTATGAAAATAGCTTAGGTAGTTTTGGGGCTTTGGGAGAAATGATCATATATAAATTCTGCTTAATAAGGTTAATTATCCCTCTAACCGATTGGATTGGGATAAGTTATGAACACGCTACGCGGAGCGTTCCGTTAATTGACACGAAAGGGTACGTAGTTACAAATCAGTACCTCGTTCTTAATCATACTTGATGTCTTAAAAGTAAGGGAGGGAAAGTATAACCAAAGTCATTGTGACAAATTGCAATTCTAAGGTGTTTCAATTATATTGTTAATTTCTTAATATAAATTGTCTCTACAAAACCAAAACAAACCATCTTCATCACATTAAACTACATTTTCTAATTGATCTTATAATAATAATAATAATAATAATAATAATAATAATAATAATAATAATAATAATAATAATAATAATAATAATAATAATAATAGGGTTGAGTTATTATGCATAAGGAATATCCTTATGTATGGTGCATAAATAAATCTCCACCATGCATGCTTTAGTGCATTTGATTGATCAAAAAATCTAATTGATCAAAAAAACATTGAATGGTGGAGATTTATTTATGCACCATGCATAAGGATATTCCTTATGCATAATAACTCTAACCATAATAATATATACCTCTAATCTCACAAATCATTGTGGATTCAATATTCTTTTTATTACGACGATATACTCGTACACTTGCGAGCGTGTGAACCTCTCGAGCAGTTGAAGTATCTAATAGCTAATCTCCATTCTTGCTATTCATTTTCTTGGTCTATGGCCTAGGTACTTTGAACTTGTCCTATTTCGTTCTAGTTTAGCTTAATTGCTTGATGTTGGATTTTTGAATGTTGGCTTAACAAGATGTTAGTCTAAGGTGGTGACATATGTGGTAAACATCTGTCTACAACACTGCCACCTGATGCCAGCTGGATTTGAAACCCTAATACGCGCCATGTAGCGCGCTGTTTCTTTGAACCCTTGTTTTTCCTTTGCTTTAGGTTTAGCTTGCGCGCCAAGGCAAGAGGAAATCAACTAGCTTGCTGAAGACTTCATGGGAAGATTTGATTTTAAAATATGTGACAATATATTTTGAAAACAAATCTTTTTGTTCAAGAAATATTTTTTGAAGAGATCTTACACGCCTTTTTCAACAAGGAATAGAAGCCCTATTATTTCTTATAGTCTAAGCAGCTCAAGACTATAAATATATGAAGACCAAGACTTAGTTTCTTAAGAGAGTCAAGCCGTAATTGGTTATTAGGGTTTAGTGTGTTAATCGAGTCTCTTTGTGAGCCTTTCGTGCATTGCCTTAATGCATGTTTAGGACTGTGTTTTATTGAGTTGTATGTAACCTTCTCCAAAGCTTTTAAGCAAGGAGTTTGGTTTGTTTGAGAACTTGAAGCCTTTAGGTAAAAGTGCATAGTGTGTTTAGGAGAGTGTCTCATTCAAATTGAATTGAATTGTGTTTTATACCCAGTAGTTTAGAGAACGGTGTGAAGGAGCATCGTTATTAAGGAAGTGACCTGGACTGGTCATATCTAGGTTAGTCCTAGGTAGAGTTTGCACAGATAGGGATTGAGTGAGGAGGGTTGACAGTTGTTAGCCTCTGAATCAGTACTATTATAGTGGATTTATTCCTGGATTGGTATCTCCCAGAGTAGGAGCAGTTGCGTCCGCAACTGGGTCAACAAACACCTTGTGCAAGTTACTTTTTCTTGCTTTATTGTTTGTTCTGTTATCGTTCGTGGAGACAAGTGTTGGAACATCTGCCTCACAGTCCAACGTTGTTGGGACAGGTGTTGGCACACCCACTACCACATCTGTCTGTTGTTAGTGCCAGAATTTCACTTGAGGACAAGCAATGCTTCAAGCATGAGGTAGTTTGATAGCACTAAAATATGTCTGTTATTTAGTAGTATTATATTTAAATAAATTATTTGTTTTTGTTTATTTTGTATGTTTAGGAGTAAAAGTTTGAAATATGAAGAATTGAGTGCATTTGATGCGTCCTATTTATTCAGACTTGATTTATGGTAATGGAAGACAATTTTTTTGTCAGATAGCCTAGCGGCTAGAAATTCATCCCTTAAAGATAATTAAGTGGGCATACTGGATTCGAACCCCAGTCTCTGCATAAATATGCAATGTTATTTACCAATTGAGTTAGGCTCATGAGGACAATGGAAGACATTTCTTAATGAAAAGAAAGTGGAAAGCCAATGTCCATCAAGATGTTTTGTAGCCAAAAGCAAACAAAAATGTCACTAAATGCTGAAAAAATTGAAAAAGTCAAGAAAATATCAAGTTGGAACCTTCCCACGGTTGTGGCAGACAAGACAAAAAGCCAATTTCGTTTTTAAAGACCTACCACAGCCCATGTGGAATTGGCCACAGCTGTGGTAGACCCTACAGAAGCAAAAATATATTTTTGACCTTTCATTTCACTTTTTAATGTTCATTATATGTAATGAAACTTCAATTACCATTAATTTGCACAAAATTTAATAGACTTAAACTCTGAATAGGATCTCAATTCTTTTGTAAAATCAAGATATCATAAAAAAAAGTTAATAAATACTAAAGTTGTAAAAAAGCAAAATTTCAAAATATGGAACTATTCTTATAAGTGTTTCATTTCTAAAACAGCAAGTACTGAACAAAAAAATAAGGACAAAAAAATAAGGACAGAACTAGATAGCACAAGACAGGATAAAACTATACCAGAGAGAGATATGACGATAATATTTTTTTGTATTTGAAAATAAAATGGATATTTTCGTATTTTTAAAGTTGTACTATGGACAAAAAGTTGTCATGTGGTTTAGTGAGAGACAAAAAATCTTGTTTTTGTCATGTCTCTTGCTACTTATTTTATCCAGTCCCATAACAAATTTCTAAATCAAATCTACAACAAAAGTTGTCAGGTCCAATTCACCGTTTTTAGCAGATCAAAAGCACCAATAAATTGTAAAATTATGGAGGATTAAAATTTAATAAGGGCTACCAATTGTTAGTTGGTTCAGTGGTGATTGGCGCTGAACTTGGTAGGAAGGACCACAGTTCGATCTCTCGCAATTACAATCGGGAGGAGTTGGAAGCACTTGATGCCATATTTGACCCCCGAATCAGATTAACCGATGAAAGCCAAAAAAAATAAAAATAATAAGGACTAAACGTGTAGGCTCGTGATTTTTAAGGGACTAAAACAATTTTAATGCTAAAGAATATTTGTAGCAAATAATTTTTTTGAAAGGAAATGTAGCAACTAAAAATATTATTGAAAGGGTTGGGTTCGAACTCGGATTCTCTATATTTCTTCACATTTAAAGTGTGCGAGAGGGATTTTTTGTTTGACTCAAACTATAGTTATCACAATTTACTACATATGATATTTGTCAATGACGTTATAAACACAAAACGCTAACGTATATGATTTAATATACAAGAATAGCATGCAGAAAAACCGGAGAGTGAATGTAGTTTTAAAACACGTCTATGTTCCTGTAAAAAAAAAAAAAGCATCTATGAATGGAAATGGATTAGGAGCGGTCAGTTTTATTGCAGTCAAGGTGCGATGAATGTATCATAGCCGTCTGATTAAAATTAAACGGCTCAAATTTAAACGTAGCTTTAATTTTTTAAAACATATAAAATTATAATCTTAAATTTAGCGTCTATGAAACTGACACTCAACTTTGTGACCACAATATTAGCTAAGGGTTTCATTTTTTTCTATTACTAATTTTCATCACTAATTTAGTTCTCATAAATTAAAATTACACTAATGAACAATTTACAATTTTTTCATAAATATTTAAATTTTGTCTCCTGTGACTGAAAAAAGTCTTATTATCTTTGAGATAACAATTCATGGAGAAATATAACATAATGAACGATTATATATTCAAGAAAAAATTCAAAAAAACCGCATAATGAAAGCATCTTACAAAGTCAATATATCTCGTCATAAAAAAATTAATATGCATGTAGAAATAAAAAATAAATTCAAAGTCAATTTGCAATAACTATATATCGAGCGAAAAAACCGCAGCAGAAAGAGGCGTACTAACTTTTATGACGGAAAATAACATTTAATTCATCAAAAAGAATTGTGGAGTTAAACAAAATTAGTACTCCCTCTGTGGTTTTGTAAGTATTGCTTGTAGAAAAATTGTGTTCTTGATGATTTTTCTTTTGCAAACACTAACTATTGTAAATAACAAATTTAAATATTTTATTGCAAAGAAATCAATAAGTAGAATGAGATAATGAATAGTTAATTATATTATATAAAAAAATAATTTCACCAAAAATAATAAAATTCATTAATCTTAAATTTTGTATTTGAAAGCAACATTAAAACAACGATTGAGCAGAACAGAGAGAACAAGTTAAATTAAAAAGTACAACTAAATAAGTAGAGATCACATTTAAATTTGTTAATATTTTAATCCACTTTGGTTGGTCTAGTGATATTGGTTGACCTGGAAATGAGCTCATCTTAAGGTTTCAAGTTCGATTATCTCTGTTGTCAATTTGGATCAATTAATTTACCTTATTCAAAAACAAATTGTTAATATTTTAATGATAATTAATTGTTTGACTATGAACAATTAAGTCTTCTTACGTGTGATTTTTCAAAATATGTTTGTTCTTATGTGAGAACTACTTAATACTTAACATTGAAGTTTCTATATATATATATAGACAAGTGATGGAGAAAAAAGTTATTATCGCTAAAACAAAGTAAACAAAATCACATCAAACTTTACTCTTTCAAAAACGAGACTATGTTGTTTTCAGTTCCATTTTTTGTGTTCTTTTCAAGTGTTTGCTTATTAACTGGGCAAAGGGAAAACAATGAAAAGAATGAAGAGATGATGAGTACTAAAGTTGACACAGTGACAACTAGCTCATCACAAGTATCAACCCAGATTGAGAAATCTCATATGTCTGTTCGAAACAATAGTTTGAAGTCAAATTTTAAGGAATGCTTAAAGAACCATGCATTTAGCCTAGGTGGTTATGCTATTGATGGCTGTTGTGAGTTTCTACCGGCGGGAGAAGAAGGCTCTAATGATTTTTTCAAATGTGCGGCCTGCAACTGTCATAGAAACTTTCATAGGAAAGAGACAGTTGTTGTGCCAGAAGATGTGACACCTTTTCCGTTAAGTAACCCACGCCACCTTCCAACTCCGACTCCAGTCACAACGTATTATCATTCATCGAATGGTAATCATCATGTGACTGGAGCATCACAAGGGACCGAAACTACTTTACCTCTACCTTTGTCTGATGGAGTCCACATCTCAAGTGGGGGTGCTGAAGAAAATGTTCATGTTCATCGTGTTTATGAGCATATCCAAAATGGTGGAGAAGGTTCGTCGAAATCAAAAAAGAGATTTCGGACGAGGTTCACCGCCGAACAAAAGGAAAAGATGGTGGATTTTGCAACCACATTGGGTTGGAAGATCCAAAAGAAGGATGGGAATATTGTTGATGAGTTTTGTAAGCAAATTGGGGTGCGGCGTCATGTATTTAATGTTTGGATACATAACAACAAGTATACCCTGGGCAAAATGCCCTAGAAAAAAAAAACATTAATAATAATAATAATAAATAAATTTTTTTTTTTTTATTTACAATGGAGTCATTGAGTATCAAAACTAAGATTTCATGCATAGTACTAAAAATCTGCTATTATTGAAGTGTTCCATTTCCTTGTCCTCTTGCTTCATTTGAAATTCAAGTATTGATGAACTATAATTTAATTTCATGTTTTTATATTTTGCATATTTATTTTTTATTTAGTATTTGCAATTTTGGTATTTCAAGTTTGATTAATTGCAATGCGTGGAAGATATTGCTTCGGTTTTTAGAACGATTGAGTGCATGATTATTTTATTTATTTTTTAAACGAAGCTAAAAAAATTAATATACATTTTGTAAATAATTAATATTATTGCTGAAAGTTTAAAAAAAAAAAAACATAAGAAACATAGCAATTGTATTGTTTTTAACTATATAAAACTCATTGACTTATTTTTTTTTCAAAACACTATTTCTCTATGTTTTGAGAAATAATTACGAAAAAGAGTCTGGATCATATTGAATATAAAACTTTTCAAGAGAAAAAAATCAGCATATTGTTTATTTATATTTGAGAAATACCTTTAATCAGTAAATTTTCTATGTAGAAGTAAATGAACCAATCCATTTCCATTAGATTTTCAAAAAATCTTAGCCATTATCCTAGAGGTTCGAAAATAGTTGAGGAGCAACTTGTGTGAAGGCAGCCAATGAAGAAAATAGTTGAGGACAACAAAGATGAATTTTTATCAAACTATTGAATTTGAAGTTTTAGGTAGTATTGAAAATGAATAGTAGTGGCTGAAGTGAGTGAGTGGGGAGTTTGTATCAAATTAGTTGGTTAGAAGTCTCACATCGACTAAATATATGGCATAGATAATCTTTATAAATGTAGTGCAAACCTTAACTTTCAAGCTAGCTTTGTAGTTAAGTATAGGCATCATAAATTCTAATATGGTATCAGAGCCTATTCTAGATCTGTTTGTTGTGGAGACCTCCGATATTTGGGGCATCCGTTGTTGATTACACGTTCCAGCTTGTTTAGTTCTGGACGTGAGGGGGTGTGTTAGAAGTCCCACATTGACTAAATATATGGCATAGATAACTTTTATATATGACATAGATAACCTTTATAAATGTAGTGCAAACCTTAACTCTCAAGCTAACTTTTGTGGTTGAGTATATGCATCATAAATTCTAATAGAAAACAACATATGCGAAAAAACATTTTAAAAAATAGAAAAAATAATAAAAGAGTACGTAATATTCCCTCCATTTCTTATTATAAAAAAAAATTTACTTTTTAGATTCATTGAGTGTTTAATGTATCTAGTTCATAATATGGTCTAGATGCATAAAACATTCTGTGAATCTAAAAAAA
Source organism: Trifolium fragiferum (assembly GCA_954870985.1). Classification (NCBI taxonomy): domain Eukaryota; kingdom Viridiplantae; phylum Streptophyta; class Magnoliopsida; order Fabales; family Fabaceae; genus Trifolium; species Trifolium fragiferum. The sequence continues at coordinate 21,469,012 of OX940792.1, forward strand.
AAAAAAATCTTATAATAAGAAATGAAGGGAGTATCATTAACTGAAAAGTGATTTTGAAAAGACAATGCCAAATTTTGAAAACATAAATCTTTATTAAATCATTTTACTCAGGAAAGATATGTCATATGTATGAGACAAGTCATAGGAGAAGATTAGTCAAAAAAAAAGTCATAGTAGAAGACATCATATATTTTTATGAGTCATGCTAAACAGTGCACTCGGTATATTTATTAAATATATCAAAAATAAAACATAAAACATAAAATTAATATTGATAAAGACAACTTTTTACACTTTCAATATATTGAATGCACGAGTTTCGAGATAACTGAAATTCTGGCACACAATGTACACATGTGTTGTCAGATGTGTCAACACCTGTCCAGCATATACAGTAATAAAACAGGTGATATAACTTTAAAAGACTGTAAAAATAAGCTAAACTTCATCGTTTACAACTTATCACTTAATCACTATCCATGCTAATTCTACCTAGAACCTCTAGATATGACAACCTCTGATCACTTCCTAATAACAGTACATCCAGCATTGCCTTTACAGTCTAAGGGTAAAAATACACACAATAAGGTTTTGAGACACTCTCCTAGACAACTACTTCAGCTCCAAAAAATATTCTAGAGAAAAATATATTTTCCACAAATATATTTGCACCAAATATCTTTTTCATAAATATATTTTTAGTAACAATCTTCATGAAGCACAAAGATATATTTCATATATCTTTTATATTTTCTCCAACAATCTTCAAAATACAGCTGGAATAAGCGAAATATTCCGCACAAAAATATTCTTGAATCAAATAAAATCTTTCTTTAAATATTTTCATATATTAAATAAATAAATAATTCAGCATGTAAGGAAATAAACTTATGTCTTGGCACGCAAGGAATGCCTTAAAATGTAAAAAGTAGGATTCAAGAAAACGACGCGTGTACTAGGATTTTCCTACCAGCTGGAAATGTTGTTCACTGATGTTACCACATCTGGCACAACATCTGGCTAGAATTTTGTTTTTGCAAAATTAAGTCGATCTTCACAAACCCAACAATAACTTTTTATTTGTCATTTATAAGCAATACATGTTGTATGACTAGATGAAATGATGTCTGGTGTTTTATCACCCGTCATTATTTTAATAGTATTTTTAATTAAGTTTTAATCTGATTTTATTATTTTGGTGTTTAATTTAGAGTCATTTTAAATAAATTGTAGTTTATGACTTATTGAGGCAATTATATATTTTTCTCTAAATAGATGTTTTTTGTAGTTTTTATTTTGTGAAATTATTGGAACATTGTTTAGTGTGATGTGATGACCAAAGAGGGAGTACATTATTATGATGAGCATGTGTGAATAGAAAAGGAAAAGTGAAGATTTCTTTTCCCACCCCACAGGACTCTTTTTCACCCCCCCTTAAATCCTAGTTTGCCCCTTGACTTTTTAAAAATTTGGAAGCAAAAGTTCGGTGGATGCGTACCGATCTTTATGAAAAGTTCGGAGGACGCGTACTGAACGAGCTGGGGTTCGGTAGACGTCCACCGAACTATATGTTTATAAACCAGACACACCAGGTTTCTTCCTCATTTCTTCTTCTTCACAAACACACAATCAAAATCTCCATACGAGGAAATTGCGCGATTTCGTCCATTTGGGGGTTAAAATCAACATTGGAAGCTTGGCAAACTGTTTGTAGACGCATTTGAAGCTCAAAAACAAGGTAAATTTCAAACTCTACCGTTTATTTCACGCACCCATAGCTGCTAGGGTCGTAGGTTTCTGACACCGTATAGTTCGGTACACGTCTACCGAACTATTTGAAAAACACGGTAGACGCGTACCGAACTTTTCTGGAAAATGAAGAACAAAAGTTCGGTGGATGCGTACCGAACTTTTGCGAAACATAGATCAAGTTGCAGTGCTCTCTGTAAGTTGCAGAAAATGCTTGAAGGGCCACTTTTAGAGTTTGTATGACTGGTTTGTTTAGGAATTGACTCATATTAATTGTTATTGCATTAATTAGTGAGCATAGTATGATTTATAATTGCTTAAATTATGGATTGCATTATTGATGGACTCAAATGACTTATTAATTTTTTTTTATCGTTTGTTGTAGTTATGGCCGATGAAGCTAAACCTCCGGACGAGTGTAGAGAAATAGTAGCGGCGGAGCCTCAAGTATCGCCAATAAGAGTGGATACAAGGTCTCATTTTGTGACGGATAGAACTTTTGGAAGCAAATAGGCTTTGGTTGAGTGGGCTCGCGAGATAGCTCTTCCGTTACGATTTTCAATTGTCATTACAAGATCCGATAACGGCAAAGGTAGTAGGAAGCCATTCATTGTGTTGGGTTGCGAAAGGGGCGGTACATACAAACCAACGGGAAAGAAGGTAAAATTTGAAGAGACGGGAACGCGGAAATGTGAATGTCCATTTCGCCTACGAGGTTACTTCCATGCAACGGGGGAATGACATGTTACTGTTGTTGATGGCATGCACAACCATGTGCTTGACAAAGCATTGCAAGGTCATCTCATCGCGGGTCGTTTGAAACCGGTAGAAAAGCAACTTCTATCGGAAATGACAAAGAATTTGGTCCCGCCGAAGAACATCATTTCTACGTTGAAAGAGAGGGATCCGAAGAATGTGACGGTTGTGAAGCAAGTTTACAACGCACATTATAGATTAAAACAAAGAGCGAGGGCGACAAGAACAGAAATGCAACATTTGCACAAGTGTCTTGACGAAAACAACTACTTTTTTAAAGCTCGAACCGATGGTGAGCCCGAGTTTGTTCAAGACATTTTCTTTGCACATCCGAAATCCGTATGTTTGTTCAACACTTTTCCCACTGTTTTGATTATGGATTCTACGTATAAAACGAACAAATACGGAATGCCTTTGTTTGAGTTAGTTGGTCAGACCTCGACTGAGGAAACCTTTAATATTGGGTTTGCATTTATGAGTAATGAGAAGGAAGAAAATTTCACATGGGTCCTTCAACAATGTGTTTGTCTGTTAAGGAACAAGTTGAGGCCGAAGGTTGTTGTGACTGACAGGGATGCGGCACTGATGAGTGCAGTTGCCACCGTATTTCCGGACTCGGCTCATATGGTTTGTACTTTTCATGTGAAGAAAAATATGTCCGAGAAGTGCAAGACATTTTGCAAAATTAAAGACAGTGAAAATGTGAAGCAAAGAGATGTGTGGACGGATGTGTCGAAAGCATTCGATGACATATTGTACTCGACTGATGAGGATGCTTATGTCGAAGCTGTTTTACAATTTAGAAAGCTATGTGCAAGGTTGCCAAGATTCTTGAAATATGTCGAGACCACTATTTTGGATACCGATAAAGAGAGGTGTGTTAGTACTTGGACTGACAAATTTTTGCATCTCGGCAACACTACCACAAACAGAGTGGAAGGTGCCCACGGTGTGTTGAAGGGTTACTTGAAGGACGGTCACGGTGACTTAGCCACGGGTTGGGAAGCAATCGACAAAATGTTGATTAATAGGTTCAATGAAATACAATGAACTTTTGGTAGGAATTTGTCGGTTGTGGAGCACACGTTCAAGGATCATTACTTGTACTCTTTATTGACTTTCAAAATTTCAAGACCTGCCTTGAATCATATACACAGAGAAGAAAAAAGAGTTGAAGAGTGCGGTATGGATAGCAAGAAGTGTGGTTGTGTGATGAGGTTTACCTATGGGTTGCCATGTGCATGTTTGATTGCTAAGAAGATGCATCACAAGTTGCCTATTCGACTGGATGAGGTTAATGCACATTGGAAGAAGTTATGCTTTTTGGAGGATGACGGTGGTTCGTCCGACGACGACGATTATTCTTGCTTGGCCGAATGGGAAGCTATTCAGGTACATTTAATTAATGATGATAATTTAATTTACGCACTCACATTATATTTTTTGCCCTACTACATTATATTTAATTTACGCACTCACATTATTTTTTTTGCGCTAATACATAATTTACGCACTCACATTATATTTTTTTGCGCTACTCACATTATATTTAATTTACGCAGTGACGTTATTTTTTGCGCTCGAAATATCATTTTCCAGTCATTAACAATTAAATTTTTTTTTTTTTTGTGTGTAGAAACGTTTGAAGCGAGTTGACGTTTGCATGAAGGATGACAGAAAAGAACATTTTTCCCATTGCGTGGAAGTCCACCTTCGGATCCCAAAAAGAACATTCTTTGTCTTGGTTTGGTTCCTAGCCACTTTCTTCTTGTCAAGTTGAAAGAGGGATGTCCATTGCCACGCACATGCCTCGAGTGGAGGAATTATCGGTCCGAAGAAGCCGCTGCATGGGAGTATCCGTTCATGGAACGTCAGAGCACTTTTGCCGAACTTTTGGAAAAGGAGATGAAAGATGTTAGGAAGAAAATACTCACGGGAGTTGGTTCGAGTAGTGATGATCCGTTTATTTGTTGATGTTATTTGCGAGGTTATTTGTACTTTGATGTTTTGGAATTGTTTTGGGTTGTATGATGCATATTTTTAGGCATCGTAACTTTACATTGTATTTACGCCATTACATTTTGGTATATACGATAACTAGTTTGGTGATGTTGTTTCGGACTTTTTGCGATGTACAACTTATATAATGCATTAAATATAACTTAGTCGTTTCAATTATGATGTTGTTTGAATTGTTGAATTGTTTTAAAACAGGTATCGAACTCATTTTATAATATGAGTTGGCATATAACATAATGCAGGAATTACCTGCTATCAGGTACGTGTACTTCAGTACACACGTACTGAATGTTTATTAATTTAAAATAACTTCGGTAGATGTATACCGAAGTCGAGTTCGGTACATGCGTACCGATATGATCAGTTTTAGAAAACGGTCCAGGTTGCCATGAGCTTTTTGAATTATGGTTTAAAAATATTATTATTATTTAATACTATTATTTTTTTAACGGTCAAGATTTTGCCGACACTTTAATCGGTCGAGATTAAAAAAATGCGTACCGATTTTTATTTATACTTATTGGTTTAAAATATTTAACGGTCGAGATTTTGCCAACACTTTAAACGGTCGAGATTTTGCCGACACTTTATGTGGTCAATAATTAGGGTAGAACGTGTATAAATTAAGGTGCTTGGAACAGATGTACGCAACGAAAAAAATGGATATTTCACTTAGTTATCGCAGAAACACCAGTCTTGCAGTTGTGAATTTCAACAACGGAAAACCAAACATGTTTCGGATTTGGGACGATGCAAATTTCCGTGATTTGAAAGAGCAACTTGATGAAATTAATCGTTGTTGTGTCAACAAGAATGACGACAGAACTGCCACGAGCATTGAGTATCGAAAACTGTCGATTGGATCTGACGGAGTCATTAAATTTACAGGTATGAAAATTCAAAACGATGATGATGTTCGAACTATGTTTTCCATTTTCAAACAGAACTGCACAAAGGGACCCATAGAGTTGGATGCAAAATTTAGAAGATCTGTTGATGATATCATTGAATGCTTGAAGGGGCCTGAAGATGAAGATTATTCCGTTGATATTACCGTGTAACGTTTTTTTAATTTTTTAATTTCCGTGTAATGTTTTTAATTTCCATGTAACGTTTTATAACTTAGTCGTTGGGAAGACACTTGTATGAGGGAGATTCCTTTCTCATACGTATGAGTTTATCCTCAATGTAATGTTTTCGTATTAATTAATATTAAGTGTTATTGTGTTAATCAAAGTCCTCATTGAACACCAAAAAAAAATTAATTAATTAACAATGCAAATAATAATAAGGAATAGTATAGAATACAATTAATAATAAAAAGGTTAAATAAAAAAAAAAAACAATACAATTAATAATAAAAAATAATACCAATAATAATAAAAAACAAAAAATTAAACCATATCAAATAAATAACAAATAGTTTCCAGTGACGTAAACTTCAGTACGCGTTTACCGAACAACCACTTCGGTGGTTGTCCACCGAACTATTTCAACGTTTAAAAAAATTCGGTACGTATCTACCGAACTAAAAGTTACAGAATGCAGGAAAATTTTATATGTTTCAGAACCAACTCAGAACCAAATTTCCGAGTTCAAACCTGCCAAACCAATCCATTTCAATTTCATTCAATCAGAAAGCAATCAAACTAAGTCGTAAGACCAAAACCACGTGGAATAAACAAAAGATAGCATTAATTAACGAAGCGATGTTCACATAACGAGCAAAACATAAAAGGCGCGAATCAAAGTTTCAATGTCACATAATACAATAGTGTTACAAAATTACGCGCGTAAATTCAAAATACATAACACGCGCTCAAGTGTCACAAGTTCAAAGTCACATCATACATAATACTCACTAATAACCCAAAAGAAGATAAACAACCTACATCATACATCTACTGAGTCGATCTCCATCTCGGTCCAAGTGGACCTCTTCGTTGCAGTTGTCGACGCCTGGTTGTATACATGAATGCTGGCTCAACCCAACCAAGAATACGATGCATAGTACCATTAACAGTCGTTCCCTCTGGCGCCTCACCACATCAAGTGACCTCTGCACCTCCCTTCTAACATTCTGACAAATCTCCCAAGTATCAGCTAAATTGTTTCTTGACTGCTCCTCAATCAACACCTTCAGCATAGGTGGCCTAGGTGGGTCTTGCTCAGCCTCTACCGGACGCATAATAGGATGCGACACTTTGTAGTACCATGATATGTAGCCAGCTTCGCAATCCCACGGATTAACCACCACTCGGCCCCTCAAGTCTTCATCTGTAATTCCTCCATCCACACTAGATCAACCTGAGCTACCGTCATGCCTGGTGTAGCTGACAAAGCTGGGTCTCTCGGAATTCCTTGCACATGCTTAAATTGACGGAGCACCCGTTCAACCAAATGCTTTCCAAGCACTTTTCCAAACTTAGTCATCTGCAGGTTATCCAAACTTAGTCTGTATGACGGTGGATCCTTATGGCCTTGTCCAGGCAAAAACTATCTGCACCGTGGCAGACTCTCATTTCAGTTTGAAGCTATCGTCCACTATGTCAGACTTGGGAAATGCTCAATTATCCATCCCTGAAAAAACATACATTTCATATTTAATGATCCCATTAATATAAATCGTAAAAGACATAAACATAAGTTACGAATTAATCGAAAAATTGAAGTACAAATAAATGAATTAATTGATAAATTTATATACCATAACAAACGATAAGTATCCAGCAATCTGACTAGTGCCCTCCTTAGACGCATCGTCCAGATAATCTTGCAAATAAACCAGACATGCAGCACCCCAATTCCACTCATGGACGGTAGACAAATCTTGAAAGTACTGCATGTATGAGGCATCCATGTAGAAAGTACTTTTGTTGGTGAAAAATGTACAGCTCACCACAAACAGCAAAAAAGCTTTCACACACCTCTCCCTATAAGGCATCATATCCTCTAACAGTCTTTCCTCATTCTCCATATTCTCACAAGTCTCCTTCAACTCATTATATATACCCTGTAGGTAGTTAAACCTCAGATGTGGCCCATTGTTCTTAGCAAATTCCGCCATAATATCTTCCTTCTCAACACTCAAACAATCACTAACAATGTCAGCCACGTCACTTCTGCTCATCCTGTGATGGTTAAGAAACTTCCCTTGAATAGGGATATGCAGTAGGCACTGCACATCGTCAAGTGTGATGCCAAGCTCTCCAACGGGATGATGGAATGTACTGGTTTCCGGATGCCATCTTTCCGCAAATGCAGTGAGCACTCCTTGATTTAGCTTGACGAAATTGGTTTCGCATAGCCCTGCCAAACCAGTCCCCCTTAAAGTATCCCAAAACCACAACATACTAGCATTAGGTTTTGGGATATCTATCAACCTTCTTCCATTGGCAATCGAACGCATAACATCAGTCAAAACCTGTAAAAAATGGATTAAAATGTGTTAGTCGTTTATAGTTTAAAAAAAATTAAGTTAATAATTTGTAATGATTTAGTATTATACCTCCGAACCGGGTGGTGCAAGCCAAATCGAATTTGCCCTATGCTTATAGTAAAGCGATAATAGGGACAAATCTGATGGCCCTCCTCCGTAGACAACTACCTCTTCTGCCTCAGGTGGTTGCTGATGTTGTGGTTCTGACTCTTGCGGTGGGTCTTGCTCGGCCCAATTTGCATTGTCGTCTAGGTATTGATCGACATCAAGTGCCTGAACCTGTGATGGGCGTGTGCGGGAGCGTGATCCACCCGCTTCAGCATCATGAGTTCCTTCCACAACAAGAGGTTGTCCTTTCTTGTGACGACCTCTTTTAGGCGCAGGCGGCACTTTTCTACGTGCCGAGCCATGAGCCCTGCTCTCCCTGCCGTGTCGCCCTCTTGCAACTTCTTCATCCATATCTACACAAAACAATAACACATATTCAAACATCAGTCGTAATCAAAATTTAACCGTATTCAAATTTAACCAAAACCTATGTCTAACCAACTTAATATTCAAAATTTAACCAAAATCTAACTATATCCAAATTTAACATTCAACATTGACCATAATAAGCAATAATCAACAACATAATAACTATTAATCAACAACCATTCATCATTCAAACCAACTCAAAGTTCAAAATTTAACCAAAACCTAAACCTAATGAAATTTCACATCAAACCTAACATGCAATCATCCAAAATCAACAATAAACCTCTAATCAACAATAAACCTCTAATCAACAATTTCAACAACATAATCAACACAAAATAACGAATTAGAGATTAACATTGACATAAACTAATCAAAAACGAAATTGAGAGATATGAAGAAATATGAATGAAAATAAGGAACTAAAATCAACATAATCTTACTTGATGGAGTAGAAATTGATGAACTTTGTGGAAGATTAACTCAAAAACGCAAGATTGATGATGATTTGTGCCCTGGTTCGTATATCCCCTTCCCCTTTCTAAAAAAACAAGTTCTGCATGAATGAGAGAAGAGAGCGTACGCTCTGTTTCTATACAGAAATAGTTCGGTACGCGTCCACCGAACTAGTTTAAAAACGGTTCGGTACGCGTCTACCGAAGTGGGGGGTAAAGAAGAAGGAAAAATTCAGTACGCGTCCACCGAAGTATCATTACATATGACGGGTGCAAAAGGGGTGTAAATCAATAACAAAGTTCGGTACGCATCTACCGAACTTTTTTTCCCAGTTTTTCAAAGGTTAAAAACGGAAACCCAGGGGGTGAAAAAGAAAGATGGGGGGTGGGAAAAGAAATCTTCAACATTTTGATCAATGTTGGTCCAATGAAAGAAATGGAATGGTTATCTGGGAAGCACCGACACTGCTGGTGAGGGAGGTGTCCCGTGTCTGACACGTGTCGGTGTCGGACACGCGTCAGACACCAGTACGACACGTGTCAGAAGCATGTCAGCGGTGTCTCAAAAGTCAACAAAAAAAGGGTCAGTTTTTCACGGAAGAAAAACAGGGTCTTCTTTCAAAGCCCAAAACAAAACCTGAATTAATTTTAAAACAAATAAACTCAGATCTAAGGGTTAAAAGAAGCACTGGAATCTTTGTTTGCCGTCATCTTCTTCTTCCTTTACACAAAACTGGATTTTTGCCTTCATCTTCATCTCTAAACTCAAGCACCATTAGAATTTCTCTGCTTGTTCAGGTTAGAATATGACTATTTTCTCTGATTTTCTTCATGAAGAAGACCATTCACCATAGCTTCTTTCTATATTTTCATCTTCCATGCGTTTTGTTTCTGTTATGTTGAATGAAGCTTTTTTTGACTTCATTGAGTGAAGCTTTATCTTTCTCTTGTTTGTTAATGAAATAAAATACAATATGTTTTGAAACTAGTAGCAGGTGTGAATATAGAAAGGAGAAAGTACAATAGTCTTCTTCATACAATAAAATACATTATATGCATCTCTTGTTATGAGTTTTGTTATTATATTTTTAGTGTAGTATACTAGTGCCATCGTGACTAGTGCTTACAGGTTGTAAGTAGTTTGGATTTTAGTGAGTAGTGCTTACTAGCTGTCTAGCACTAGCATTATTTCCTAATGCCGATGAAAGGAGAAAAGTGAACGTAGAGTTTGCCAACTTCACATATGGAAGAGAAGGTTTTGCTGACATTGATTCTTTGAATGATAAGGGTAAGATGGATCCAAAATCTTGGTGGCTAGTTCATGGCGTGCAGGCTCCGTTGCTTCAAAAGGTTGCCCTTAAGCTACTTGCGCAACCTTGTTCATCTTCATGTAGTGAGAGGAATTGGAGTACATATTCATTTATACATTCTCTAAAAAGAAACAAAATGTTACCAACAAGGGCAAAAGACTTAGTATTTGTTCATAGCAACCTTCGACTTCTTTCAAGGAATTGTCCACAATACAATCAAGAGGAAACTAAAATGTGGGATATTGCAGGAGATGAGTTTGGATCACTTGATTAATGTGGAATTCTTGAAGTTGCTGAATTATCTTTAGATGAACCTGAGCTAGAGGATCATGTTATCAATGATGATGTTTAAGTTTTTGGTATTTTTATTTTTTCGTATTTGAAGGATTACTTTTGATGAAAGACAAATATATTATGTAATAAATATTTAATTTAATTTTAATTATATTATAATAAATATAATAAAATATAAAATATAATATATATATATATATATATATATATATATATATATATATATATATATATATATATATATATATATATATATATATATATATATATAGCGGTGTCGGTGTCCTATATTTTTTAATTTAGCAGTGTCGGCGTGTCCGTGTCGTGTCGTGTCGCAGTGTCCGTGTCGGAATCCGTGCTTCATAGATGGTTATAACCAATGTTGGGCCAAGAAGGTTTTGTTACTAGATCTGGGATATTACACACACACAGAGATTCTAAGCATATAAAAATGCTCTAATTCATCCATAACAAGAAGAATAATAATATTATCTTATCATATTAATACTAATCACCCTTTTTTACCATAATTTGACAAAGATAATTAAAATTAAGTACTATTTAATAAAGGGAAGCATATGTTGGATAGACACTCATAAGTGCAGGATATTCTGGAGGATGTTCGAGATATCTTATAGGACATTAGGCATTACATACTAAAAGTAAACAAAAGGAAAATTCAAAAACAAAAGCTTTCCTATGTTAATCATTCCATGTCCACCTTCAACTTTCTAGGTTAGCTTAATCGTTTCCAACTTTTTCTCCTTCCCTTTCTCCAGCTTGAGCTTCTCACTCTTTTGTCATTGACTTAATGAGGTTGTCCATATTGATTTTCCTCATTGTGATTTCCCATATGGTTTCACCCAAATCCTTGGAGACTTTCATCAGTTCTACTAGCACCTCATATCCTTGGAAGCCTTGGTCATAGACCCAAATGTTTCAGCAATGTCCTTACCTTTGGATATCACAATTTTTGGGACATGTGATCAAACAAATTGCTTATAGTTAAAAGTTAATGGTAGAGGCTTCTTGCTTTGAACTTCTCCTAGATGCAGGATGTCATGGTGTTGGTTGAGGATGATTTCAGTGATCAGACATGGGAAAGCTATTAGTATTTGGTATTCAGCATGCCTCATGGTCATGTTGAACACATGTTCCCCAAAGTTTAGGTTTTCTTTTATGCTTATGAGATATATCAATTTTGCAAGCATATGTGTGATTCTTGAACAATGACTTGTGGGAGCCCAGTTAGCTGCCACAATCCTATTTAAGATAGCGTACTTCACATTCAATGTACTAGTGGATCGTAATCCCTTCTTTGGTCATTGGTTCTCTTGCCCTCCGGTGATTTCTTCTATTACTTTGCTCAGTAAGTCAACCTCAATTATTTCTTTTCTTCCCAAGTACTCATTGATGGTGGTTGGGGAGAAATTTATGCACATTCCTTTTACATAGACCTTTCTAAACTTCTCACTTCCTTCACTGTAATGTTCAATGAACTCCTTCACTAACCTTTCATATTAGCTACCAATGTCGGCCACAGTTTTCATTAAACCAACAGACTCTAAGAGCCCCATGACTTCTTTGCAATCTAGAGCTTCTTGGCTAAGCTCCCTTTCCCGTGCAATGCTTCTCTGGTAGACGTATCTCCACTTTTGAACATTATCTTCAAAGTGGAATGATATGTTGTACATTGGAGCTGAAGGCACATTAATTTGAACCCTTTTTCCACCCAGTCTTTTCTTCCTAAATACCACGATGTCCTGGACATCTGCTTCAACATCCGTATTAGAGTCACTACGGATGATGACTTGTTTACTCTTTAGTGACCTTTCCTCGAAGGCTTTCTTTTCTACTTTTCTATTTTTCTTCAATCGCTTCTTTCTAGTATCTTCTTCCCTAGGTATCTCCACCTTCTTTGATGTGTATGTTTTAGCTTTGTCCGCCACTTTTTGGACCTTTATTCGTACTCCTTCATCATGATTTGAGCTTTCTTTTTATTCCACAGTTGGTTGTTGAATTTGATTTACCTTCTTCATCTTCTTTAGGATTTTGGCAATGGCAATCTTATCTTAATCTTCTAATGGAGTGTCCATTTTAGTCAGATCCTTGTGTTCTTCTGTTGGGCTCTTTGTTTGACCATTAGTGATAGGTTCTTGTTGTTTCATCATTGTGTTCAACATTTGTATGTGGAAACTCAGCGGTTGGGATGTTGATGGTTGAGTTATCAGGAGTCCTTAGTGGATTTTTAGTGGTTGGTGTTTCTTGATTCTCCGAAGGTTTTGGCTCAGATTCTTTAGGTTCTGGTTCATTGGGATTGTCACCCACAAATGGTAGAGAAGAAGTAACATAAGAACTAATTTTTTTGGGATTTTTCCATTTCTTTGAAGTGGTTCTTTTAGACTTCGTCTTTCTTGGTTCGTTGCTTGGAAGAATCATGCTAATTGATATTGTGTCTGTGATGATTTCTTGATGATCGACGCTTGATCCTGTAACCCTAAGAGCTTCTTATCCTGATTTGTCAGTATGAATCTTAGGTTCGTTGTTGCTCATTGTTGGCACTGGACTCATGTTTAAGATCCTGAATTAATACGTAAGGCTTTCTAGTTTCTTGTGCAGTTATCATTGTGATAAAGTTATTTGCTCTTACTGCACGCCACCTCTTCAATAATTGTTACACGTTTTTGGGTGTGTGACGGTTGTTGAAGATTGCCTTGAAATTGCATGAAGCAATTGCAGAAAATGGTGGAGCTTCAGGCCACGGTGCGCGGCGTCGGTAAGGACGCGCGCGGCGCCCACACAGCTCTAGTTTGGCTGTTTCCTTCTGTTGTTGGTGCGGGGCGCCAGGTGGGTGGCGCGCGGCGCGGCCACGCGTATATAAGGATGTTATGTACGCGTTTCTGAAGTAAACAAGAGGATTTTATGGTTTCTGGAGCCAACACAAAGACTAGGGTTAATAGAAAAAGTTCTTGGGAAGACTCTAGGGTTGGGGAAACATTCTATCACCTTGGGAAACACTTTGTGATTGAATCTCTTGGTCACGGGGAGAGATTCGGGACTAGGGTAGAATTAGGAAAACACTAATTCTTGTAACTCTATTGGAGAATCTCATTGTAATCAAGGATTCTATTGATAAGTGGAACGGAGAGGGCTGCCCTCCCCCCAGATTAGGTTCATTAACACCGAACTGGGTCAACAAATATCATTGTGTCTTTTACTTTTCGCCGTTTATTTGATCGTGATTATATTGCCTGGTTCTTACTGTTTTGGTTGCTTAATTTATTTGCTCCACACACTAAAGGTTATTGGTGTGAGTTAATCGAATTCACAACAATTGGCGCCCACCGTGGGGCAAAGGATCAAACGAATTGAGTACCATGGGTTCTAAGTGGGAGATTGTGAAATTCACCGGGAGTAACGACTTCGGGTTGTGGAAGGTGAAGGTGATGGCAATTTTAATCCGACAAAAGTGTGTTGAGGCGTTAAAGGGCGGTGATAGTTCATCTGTTCAGGTTGCCGTCAGTGATGAGAAAGGCTATGAGAGTGCGGGAGCACTCATAGTCACAAACTGGGAACCGTAGATGATTGATCAGCCTGGAGAGGCGGTGGTAAGAATACTCAACATCAGCCTGGAGAGGCGGTGGTAAGAATACTCGTCATCAGCCTGGAGAGGCGGTGGTAATAATACTCGACGTCAGCCTGGAGAGGCGGTGGTAAGAATACTCGGCTTCGGTCTGGAGAGGCGGTGGAATAATACTCGACATCAGCCTGGAGAGGCGGTGCTAATAATACTCAGGCTACTATTGAAACAACAACGTCATTATGAGGAGGTGAAGGCACTAGTGGAAGTTGGGAATCGGTGGAGCTTTGAGTCATGTACTTTGGATGCTCCTATCACATGTGTTTTGAAGAATGAATACCGTGAAAATCCTAGAGTTAGTTGAAGGTGGAGTTCACTTGAAGACGGGAAGGCTTGAAAGGTTTGAGGTATGGTTTTTCGGTTGTCTTGAGATGTTTGACAATCGTGTGATTCTTTTACATGATGTGAGGTATGTTCCTGAACTTTGATGCAAGATAGTTGGTTCTAATATTGGTTATGCATTGGATACTAGTGGTGATTCTCATGTGGTTGAGTTGTGGGACTTCGGGTGGACTTGTTAGTGACATGGGTTTAGTTGAACCAGTGAACGAGGTTTACTAGGTGTTGGAACTGAACTAGAAGTGTTGGAGACTAACAATGGCTTGAAGTGTGTTTCAGAGTAGTTGAATAGTTTTGCGTTGAAAGGTGGAGTCATAGTGGAAATACCGGTTTGAGTCTTTGGTGGAGGAATCTCGGTTTGAGGTGGAGTTTGTTACTAGTGGTACTAGAGGAAGACAAACAATCAACAATAACTCTTGGCTATCTAGTGAGAAATAGGGAAGAGATTGGTAATGTTGCACCAAAGTGGTATGGCTATGGAGACCTTGTGTGTTATATTTCAATTGTGTCTGAAGAAGTGCAAAACTTGAAAGATCTTCAGGGAAGCAATTGGAAGTCGGTGACTATCAGACTTGGGAACTTGTAGGGCTATTGAAGGTAGTTGGATACAAGGAAAGTCTGATGTTGCAGCTTGTAGGACTTAACTAAAATTCCAAGGTTAAGTTGAGAGGCAAGCAATTCTTCTGGAGGACGGACATGAACAATCCGAGGGCTGAAGAGTGTGTGGTGAAGCTTGTAGGATTGTCCTAAAATTCCAAGGACAATTGGAGGCAAGCGTTTCTTTGAGAGTACGAAGCGGATCACTTCGGGGTTCGAAGAAGGTGTGGTGTAATCAGGGTGGTTGATGGGAAGTTGACATCACCATCAATTTAAAGGCAAGGTGGAGATTGTTGAAGATTTTGCCTTGAAATTGCATGAAGCAATTGCAGAAAATGGTGGAGCTTCAGGCCATGGCGCACGGCGCCGGTTAGGACGCACGCGGCGCCCACACGACTCTAGTTTGGCCGTTTCCTTCTGTTGTTGGCGCGGGGCGCTAGGTGGGTGGCGCGCGGCACGGCCACGCGTATATAAGGATGTTATGTATGTGTTTCTGAAGTAAACAAGGGGATTTTAGGGTTTCTGGAGCCAACACAAAGACTAGGGTTAATAGAAAAAGTTCTTGGGAAGACTCTAGGGTTGGGGAAACATTCTATCACCTTGGGAAACACTTTGTGATTGAATCTCTTGGTCACGGGGAGAGATTCGGGACTAGGGTAGAATTAGGAAAACACTAATTCTTGTAACTCTATTGGAGAATCTCATTGTAATCAAGGATTCTATTGATAAATGGAACGGAGAGGGCTACCCTCCCCCCAGATTAGGTTCATTAACACCGAACTGGGTCAACAAATATCATTGGGTCCTTTACTTTTCGCCGTTTATTTGTTCGTGATTATATTGCCTGATTCTCACTATTTTGGTTGCTTAATTTATTTGCTCCACACACTAAAAGTTATTGATGTGAGTTAATCGAATTCACAACAACGGTCAAAAACCTCAAAATACCTTCCACAAAGCCTTAAACACATCAAACAGCCACCCTACCATATATAAACCCCGGGAAAAAAACATCAACTATCACCCTATCAACCAAACACTTAACCACTCAAACCATCAAAATCACAAACCACACTTCATCCAACCATAACCAAACCTATCAAGCATCAACGGCATAACAAAGAAGAAAGACAAGCTATAATAAGCCTTGTACAAAACAGTTGATTGCTTCAAAGAAAAAAAACTTCAAGTGCAAAAAGTTTACAATTTCACCCAGTGAGAGTAATTAACCCTTCCTCCATTTTTAAATTTTTCCTATCTTTTGAACGTTGAGGATAATGTCCAGTTCAAACATGGGAGGTTTCACTTCATCTATTTCTATTTATGTTTT
Organism: Trifolium fragiferum; assembly: GCA_954870985.1. Taxonomy (NCBI): domain Eukaryota; kingdom Viridiplantae; phylum Streptophyta; class Magnoliopsida; order Fabales; family Fabaceae; genus Trifolium; species Trifolium fragiferum. The sequence goes on from OX940792.1 coordinate 21,485,417, forward strand.
TACGTTTTCATGCATATAATAAGGCTTAAAAGCCACCTTACTCGAACTATATTTTTTTTTCACAAACTTAAGCCTTGAATGATTGATGTGGGGAAAATGACATAAGATTTGTTGTGGAAAAGTTTAAAAGTTTGATAAGATAGCAATTTTTATTTCATCTCTTGCTCCTTACATTCTATAATTAAGTTTTTGAACATAAGAGCTTGCAAATAAGCTTAAAGCTTATGATATTCTCCTTCCCACTTATTCACTTTATAAAAGTAAAATTCTAACCGCTAGGTTATTGGACAAAACAATAAAATTGCACTTATATTTGAGAAAATATGACAACAGCAACAACATGATAGTAATCTTATTAATGACACTTCATGTAAATTAAACATATATTACAACTATACAAATTACATGAATCACATTTTAACTAAGATTCAATTCAAAGAGAATTTTCAAAATTGTAGTATTGCAGACAACACACAAAACAGGGAATCTACAAATCAAGCTAATCTATACACGTGTAACACACATAGACACAAAATGTCGTACTCTTTTATCTCTAGACTAGATAATGTTTTTTCAAAATTCCTCAGTTTCCAAAATTTCAACCATAATAATACTAATTTCCCATTATTATTTTTGTTGCTAAAATGGAATATGAAATATATGGTTGACAAAGATTTTACAAACATTACAATACCTCAAGAAGCTCCATTCACCACTCATTTCTATCAACCAAAGCAAGCATCCAAATCCACTCTCACCTTATTCTTCTCTTTAACAAAATTGCAAATATCAAAATGCTTTTTTCGTTCACATTCCTTTCACTCTTTCTTCACCACCATTACCATTCTTTCTCTTCCACTTTCATCTTCATTCCTATGGCAAAGATTCTTCTACCTAAATAATCACACAAAAAAAATAAACACACAAACACACAACTAAAGACATGAATTTTAATCACTCTTGTGGTTTCTCTTTAACCAAGCAAACAACAAAATCAACAGCTTCTCTTTTCCTTAGAAACTCTCAAGTTTTTCACTCCAAAAACACTTCACCTTTGTTTCTTAGAGAGTTTGTTCATGTCAAGACTCTTCCTTTTTCAACAAACATAACAAGAAGTTTGAGAAACTGTAAACTCACACACCCTTTTGCTAGTTTATCATCTTTTGCAGAAGCAGGAGGAGAAGAAGGTTCAAAAGAAGAAATTCACCTGAATGGACAAAACCATAATGCAACAAAAGATGGAGAGAAAGAGAATAGTAATGATGAAGTATCAGGAATGGAAAAAGCATTTAACATATCATCAAGAACAGCTTCTGCTATAACAATATGTATAGCAATGGCTGCACTTGTTTTTCCTTTGTTTATGTCATCTTTAGGACAAGGTTTAACATTGAAGACAAAAGTGTTATCATATGGAACACTTTTGTTTGGATTTTATATGGCTTGGAACATTGGTGCTAATGATGTTGCAAATGCAATGGGAACTTCAGTTGGATCTGGTGCATTGACACTTAGGCAAGCTGTTTTGACAGCTGCAGTGTTGGAATTTTCAGGGGCATTGTTGATGGGAACTCATGTTACCAGCACAATGCAGAAAGGGATACTTGTTGCTAATGTTTTTCAAGGGAAGGATTCTTTACTCTTTGCAGGGTTGCTTTCTTCACTTGCTGCTGCTGGTACTTGGTTACAGGTAAACACTCTTTTAGTGTTACAATTTAGTTAGTGTGTGTGTGTGTGTGCGCGCGCGCCCTTAACCGAATAATTGTTGGTAGGTAAGTAAAATCAAGCAAATAATTGTTCTAGACATTATTTTAGCTCGGGTTCTCCTGTAGGATTCGTCTATAACCGGAGCTAATTAACCATTGACTCTAATCACTTGGATATTAACCACCTGTGTCTAATCGTTTGGTAACAATTTAGTGTACGTTTAGTTCAATTTTTTGGAGGAGAAAAAACTGATTTCTGTTGGTATTTTAAGTATGAGTTGAGTCCTGCGTTGCATAGAACAGCGGATGTTGAACACTTTATAAGTGAGAAGACCGATAAACCTAATGTCTTAAGGTTTCGGGTAAAAGTGTGGTGTCCAACTCACTTGTATGGTTGCTCTTAGCCCGTATTTGGATATTCTTGAGTAGAATTGATCGTCTCCAAAAATTGGTTCTAGTTGAAGCTAGAATTTAGAGTTTATGCCTCTACAATTAGTTTTTACTTTTTAGCCTCGAATTGATTATTTAACCCACCTTTAGATCAATGTACCCAAACATAAATCACTTTACACTTAACAACCTTTTGCTACCACATGATATAAAGGCCAATTTTTAGTTCACACTTGAAAATTCTCAATCTAGTTTTGTGAGTATGAGCATGTTGAGATAATTGTTATCCACAATTTAAACTCGGTCGAATTAAAGGTAAAAACAATTACGGCGTTGTGGCTGCACATATCCACAATTTTCCATAATATCAATAATATAAAGGTTTTGCTGCCCTCACAAGCGATGCAACCAACTGCATTGCGAATGCAATACCATCTCACAACCGATCAGAAACTAGATAGTCGACCGAATCATGGAGAAGGCTTTGATACCATCTTAGAATTGAGAGTTGAGCCTAACTCAACCTTATAAAATCAGCTTGTAAGGTGAGGATTGTTCTCACTTATAAACATATATTCAGGTCATCTCGCAACCGATGTAGGACTCTTAACAACAATTTTCTGCAGTATCAAAGTAAAACCTTGGTATGGAATGTAGGATTCTCTGGCTGAAATTTCAAAGACAAAGAAACACATGATTAACTTTTTTTCCACTAGAATCGTGTCATACTGTCATTTGTATGACATTGGTAAGTTTCTTAGTGTACATTTTTTAAGTATTAAGATATTGGTTATGCGGCTACATGGAAATTAGTCTGTACTTTTGTTTTTTTATGCATTGCTTTGTTGCTGTCATTGGATAGTAAAATCCAAAAGGATAATATAAAAACAGCATCATATAAATTAATAAGTTTCCTTGAGATTTGCGTCCAAAAATTGCCTTTTTTTAGTGTATGCGGAAATTGGAAACATTGAACTCAAATGTGCATCAACAAAGACAAGGATTGTCATGTTTTTTAACAGATGCTCATGTTCAAAGACAAGGCTCTGTAACTGGTTATCGAGTTTTCTGAGTTATTATGAAAACTAATTGTTATATGTAGTAATTATCCACACGGCCGCAAATATTTTGACCAATCCTCACCTTACAAGCTGGTTTTGTAAGGAGGAGTTAGGCTCATGCTTATTTCTAATATAATGCAACCGCAATTATTTTCAATATGCTTATAGTTACAAGTTACAAAACCAGATTGAAAATTTTCAAATTGGGACTTGAAATTGGCCACTATATTGTTATTGCTATGACTTATGACCCCAGATGAAAACTTCTGCAGAAGAGCACATCATTACTACTATGTGTGTTTGGTTATGCAGTAATAATATTTGATTTTGAATGAATTGATTCTATAAAATTAACTAAGGCTAAAATTGATTATATTATGAGTTATGACCCCTTTTCTAGAGAATTCTTATGTTCAAAACAAGAGAAAAAAAATGAATAAAAACTATGCTTTCGTTATATGAATCCGATGAACTTAATCACCTACTTATTTTTTGTGATATGCAGTGTGCATCATATTATGGTTGGCCAGTATCTACTACACATTGTATAGTGGGAGCAATGGTAGGGTTTGGCCTAGTTTATGGAGGTGCTGGTGCTGTTTACTGGGGTTCACTGGCTAGAGTGATTTCTTCGTGGATTTTCTCGCCTCTATTGGGAGCAGCAGTCTCATTTCTCGTCTACAAATGCATCCGAAGGGTAAGCTATTTAATGCAACATTTGTTTCTTCTCGATCCGCATGTACTTCATCCTTACTTCAGGGTTTAATAACGGGTTTTGCTAACATGTATCTTTAGGACACTTGTTAAGGAGTAAAAAATAGAATTTTTGTGTTGAAATCAACAATTTTTAAAATGTAAAGGAATTGAATACAATATTTCAATATATGGTTTCTCGACTAATCTTTTTCCTCCATGCAGTTTGTATACAGTGCAAGTAACCCAGGACAAGCAGCAGCTGCAGCAGCACCAATTGCTGTATTTCTCGGTGTAACCGGAATTTCATTTTCTGCATTCCCTCTTAGCAAGAGCTTTCCTATAGCTCTAAGCCAGGCATTAGCCTGTGGAACCGTCGGTGCTTTCCTGGTTAACAGAACTATCAGAAAACAACTCGGACATCTTCTAGATAAGTCAAATACTCCACAATCTGAGGCAAAAGATGATACTGCCCAGCAAAACATAGGCTTCTTCTCTGATATTATAGGTCCAAAGGGTGCTCAACTTGAAATAGTTTACGGAGTTTTCGGTTATATGCAGGTTTTATCTGCATGTTTCATGTCATTTGCTCACGGCGGAAACGATGTTTCCAATGCCATAGGTCCGTTGGCCGCTGCTCTCGCTATTCTACAAGGCGCTGCAAAAGGAGCTGAGATAGTTATTCCGATTGATGTTCTAGCATGGGGTGGATTTGGAATTGTTGCGGGGCTAATGATGTGGGGTTATAGAGTGATAGCTACGATTGGAAAGAAAATAACAGAACTTACACCAACAAGAGGATTTGCAGCCGAGTTTGCGGCTGCTTCAGTAGTTCTGTTTGCTTCAAAGCTAGGATTACCGATATCAGCAACGCATACCCTAGTTGGTGCAGTAATGGGAGTTGGCTTCGCGAGGGGACTTAACAGTGTTAGAGCAGAAACTGTGAAGGAGATTTGTGCTTCATGGGCAGTTACTATACCAGTTGGCGCTACCTTATCGGTGATTTACACGTGGATTTTGACGAAGCTTTTGGCTTATGTTTTATGAGTGTGCATTTCCAAGATATAAAGAACAAGTTATATGTATGTGGTTACATAATTCAATTCAGTAGCACCATCTTGAGATTGTTATTTGTGGTGAAATTCGGAGGAGAGGATTGGCAAGGGATGAAATTTTTGGTGTTTGGTTTTTCTATGTCAAGACTGTGATTGAAATTAAGAGTGAAGAAATTGTAGACATGTTACTTTTCTCTAGCTAAGTTGAAATAATTTAGCAATCTTTAGACTTTGAAGGATTAAAATTCAGAGAAAATATTTGGAAAAAGTTTCAATGTATGTACTTAATAAATTCATTTTAACCATTTTGGTTTTGCTTTTCTGTGCTTAAAATCCGAATTCGACTTCATTAACATCTTCTTTAATTGGATTTGGCTCCTTAAAAGTGAGAAATATCATCGATGGATGAAAAATAAATGGTTTGTATTATATGCATGTACATAACAAATCATGGATGATTGAAACATCAACCACTTATATTTTTTTTCACTTTACCAACTATTCACTTTGGAGGAGCTAAATTCACCTTAACTTACCCCTTTTCTTCTCTCTAATATATACAAAAGTTCCATGTGTATGAATAAAATCTATATCACAGAAAGAAAAAAAAGGATGGAAGATGTAGATTTTATTAACAGGATGTAAAATAACACTATCTATCTATTCAATCCACAAAGTGACGCACATAGTCTATGTAGCTCTGACACTTCAGATTGAAGGCATGTCCAATGTCAGACACCAACATGACACCGACACAAAACAAAAAGTTATGGAAAAAGTATAACAAAAAAACCAATATACAAAATCATTGTGAGACTTCCTTCACAGTTGGAAGACTAGGTTTCCAACCCAAACTTCTAAATTGTCTTGTCTTTGGAAAAGGTGGTACAAAAGTTTTCTTTGGTCTTAACCCTCTTTTCCTTAAAGGTTTGTTTGGCTTCTCCTTAGGATTATAAAATTTCTTTGCATACATAAAAGAGTCCTCTAAAACTTCTCCATCAACGACCATAGGTTCATTCATCTTTGTGCTCACTTTCATTCCCTCTACAACACCATTTTCCTCTTTGTGTTTGTCCCTTCTTGGAGACTTCAATTTTGTATCAAGTTTCTCTTCCTCCACCAGACCATTAGTCTCTTTGGTTTGATCATTCTCTTGTTGCTTCCTTTTGAGCTTATCAACAGCTTTGAAAGAGATTAAGATATACTTATGACCAGGAAGCAAAAGATCATCTTTCCATAACACAGATTGGTGAGGAGATTTGAAGACTTCAGGACTGGCAACACACATACCTGGATATTTTGTCATCAACATGTAAACAGGAACCGCGTGGTTATAAACATCTTCTTGTCCAGCTCCACGAGCTATTCTAACAACAAAATCCTTTGATTTTGAACTGAATTGATGATCCTTGTGTCCTTTGTTTCCTTTCTTCTTGCTTCTGGAGCTTTTGTTATCAGTATGCTCTATGAGTCCTAACGAGTGTCCCACGCGCTTCAGCATTGTATGCAATTCACAGTTATGCAATATAATTGTTTCATCATATACTTTCACAATGTGATGTTAGGTAGAAAGTTTAATGTAAGCAATGTGAATAGCATTTAAAGAGACTTCTTAGTACACTATGGCCGGCTGATTTTTAATTTAATATTTTCTCAAATGGTTTGGTGATGTTTTCAAGGGTTGGTACATGTGAAGACAAAGGGAAAGGATTGGCTTTTGCTTATAATCTTATGAGATATGAACAAAAAATTCCTCGAATGGATAAGAAGGAATCAACTATTTCCTTGATATTAACTCCATGGTTTAATATAGTACAGTAACTGCGCCAAGCAATTTATGACCATAGCCGTTGGATATCAAATTAACGGTCGAGGTTGTTTAAAACTGATTTTGATATTGTGTATTCTAAACCGTTGATCTCAGATTAATACCCGGGATCATTTACTGCATAAAAACGTGTGCTTTTCTCACTGCAGGAAATCTGGATCCCGTGGTTTGATACTATGCTAGCTTTGCCGACACATTCTTGTACTAGGATCATACTCCCATAAACCTGACGAAACTTGGCGCGTAAGTTTCTTTAGCCTTCCACTGATCCAATTGTTGTGAATAATATAACATCCATTGTTTAAACATGTTGCTTTGACCTTTTTTTCTCGCCACAGGTTTTGGTATGCACCGTTTGGAAAAAGATTTCTGTCTAAGAAATGTACTGTCACGTTTGTTTCGGGTTCCACACATTTGTCATCACCGACACGGTAGGCACCTCCGTTTCCACATAATATGTCATAGAAGCTTGGTTGCTCAGATAAGCCTGAAGTTTCTGCATGCTTCACTACTTTTTCTATGGCTGCAATTGTTTGATAATCCGAATGAGCATAATAGAAGCCAGAGTTCAAACGCCTTGGTAAGTTTATCGGTCCTGCGCAAATGAAGCAATTGCAAAAATATCTTTTATAAAAGAGGGACTAAAAGAACAGAAAAATTGTCAAAGAGTGTGCTTGAATGAGCTTATTTACCGATTATTTAATTTGGGTCGTAGTATATTAGTATGTTATCAACTTATGCACCTAAAAAGGAGTAAAATATAAAATTCAAGTGTGAGATAGGGGAATAAGCACCTTGTTGTTGGTACTCATCAGACTGTGCTACAAGAACTGCAGGGCCAAAGGAGTTGAGTAATGGAATAGGGTTTCTGAACCAATATGTGTCAACATCACTAAGTAGTACATTGTAACCTAGCTTGAGTATTTTCAAAACAATTCTTGACTTCACTTTTGTCACTCTTTGGAAGCACTTTGTTCCAAAGTGGCAGTTATCAAAACTAATATTACTTGGAGCTATTGGACCTTTGAAAACTGGAATTCCCTGCCATAGCAAAAAGTGTGAGAAGAATCGATAAGATAGCTGTATCATATGATGTAAATAAGAATAGTACATCTCAAATATTTTTTTTGTAATTAACGTTTTGAGCTTATATTTTGTATCTTTCATCATTTTTATTCAAGAAAAGTGGACAGATCGGCACACATGCTAGCTGTGAATTAACCGAGTACTTTAAGAAATATGATTTTTGCAGAGAAATTAAGACAGAACATACCTGCAAGACAGAGAATTGATACGTTTCCTGATCAAGTGCATAGACAATAAAATTTTCTATTGCCAATTTTCTTAATCTGCAAACCCAACTCATGAGCATATCCTTGTAACTATAACCAGAAACTGTAAGAACAATCGTTTTATTTCTATCTGCAGTGATAGACAGAAGTGATTCTAAGGAAAACGGAAGCTCCAAAGATGCAGGAGTTTTCATCTGATCCTTGACAGAACAATCCAACATTCCAGTAACTGATTTTTGATGATCAATGCAATGCATTGCATTTTTTTTCAACAGGCTCACTCCACCTCGGTGTCGAATTGGATACACGATGTTTTTCTTGGTGTCAACCATAATGTACTTGTTTTTACATGTCAAAAGTTTTGGTAGGTTTGAGTAATTAGATTCACTATAGAAGAATGAGCCATAGTTTGCTCCTAAATGTGAGTTACCAATGTATTCCCAATTTCTATTTTCAATATCTAAGGAAGATGAATTCTCAAATGTAGCATTATTCAGACGGAAACTTGTGATGGTCCAACTAGCATCAAACACAAACCTAAACTCAGATGACATAGCCTCGTGAATTATCCAATTGTTGTGTGTACCTGTTAGAACAGCAACCCCGGTTCAAAAGAATAAATATATGAAAATAGCAAACAATGAACACATGATGTTTAACAGTGAAGTTCGCGCTACTGTGCCTATGTCTCCGGCCGCAGAGCGGTTGTAGTTCGTTTCTATTATTTCAAGCTTAGGATTTACAGTGTATAACTTGTATTTAAATACTACGGTCCAGATAACAACATTACCCCTAAACCGTATCCAACAGTACCTTTACCATAGATGAAAGGAGGAAGAACTCCATTATGTAGAGGCGTATCCTTGTTATTCCATGCCATGAGCATTCCTTCTGCATTATAACAATGATTCCACAGCAAATTCTGTTGTAGTATTTTCTGCAGCAGAAGAATAGGGACAATTCAATATAGTTTTATTGAGGGTGCAAATGTTTTCATTTTGTACATTCTGAGATCTTTGGAAGATTTTTCATACCTCCTGGATTTTCACCAGTTTTCTACTATCCAAGTGAGAAACATTTTGAGGTAAAGCAACGAGAAGCCAATCGCGGTCGAGTTCATAGACATGATTTAGGGTGGAGACAAATCCCGAAAGAATAACTGTTTCAGGATCAACGATAACAAATATGTCTGATGGGAATGAACACGATTTCGCAATCATGGAATGGAAAAAAGGACTGCCAAGAAAACTGGTTATAAACAAAAAAACATAGAATGTTACGATGTTCTTTGTCTTGCATGACATATAAGGATCCATCTTAACTATTTTGTGTATTCAAAATCTAAATTTGTCAATGACATATAAAGAAAATCAATCATACAACAACTAGACTAGCAGTTACATCATAGTTCTAAATTGTGGTCCGCAATCGCAATTGCAGCCGCAAGATCAAGGTTTTAGAAATCTCTGCAACAGTATCACAAATGCAATTACGGTATCAGTATTTTACCGCAAAAACAAGGTTGCAGCGTAAACACAACTACAACTGCAACTACGATTCAGAACCATGATTTCAATATTGAATATAAATTCATGAATAACACACATCAAGGCAAGTTTGCTTACGTGAAATCGATGTCAGTATCAACTAAAAGTCGGCTGGAATCAAAACCATTTGCAAAGGAGACAACAGAAGGGTGTTGGCTATACAAAACAACATTAACAAATGGAGACAGCGCCAGCCAAGACCGAACAGCAAGCGACTGTCTGGTCCCAATAGAGTCCATAAAAGGCTTAGGAGCTGTGAATATGGTAATGCTAAGATTTCTTGAATACAAAATATCATTTTTCTTGAGCTTGAAAATTCTATAGTCATCTTTGTTGAGTGAAGGTAATCTTTGTGTTGCGTATAGAGAGAGTAGTATCAAAACAAACCCAGATAGCCAAATTGACCAAAGCTCCACATGAAATGCCTATTAATCAAATGCAAGAAAAAAACACATGTTATGGAAAACAAGGTTTTTGAAAGACAATGAAGAAAGGAAATAAGAGAAAAGGGAAATGAAAAAAAAAATAACCTTCATGGTTTGTTTGTGATTGTATTAGTGAGAAAATTGTGTTACCTCTTTTCTTGTTTTTGTCAACTGTTGATGAGTTATTAAATGAGGAAAGAAAAGAAGTGATACTTTAACTGAAAGAAATGCAATATTAACAAACAAAGCCACTAGGCCACTACTAAGACATGTGAAGTTTGACGTCACAAGCACGTTAGCTTAGCTTAATCTTCCTCCAAGGTTTTCACAGAAGTTGAAACTTGAAAGAATTGAATTGAATAAATAGAAAGAATAAAAAAATGAATTTCAGATACAAGAGATTATAAGCTAGTAGTCAAAAGTCAAATCTGGCTCTGTTTTCTTTATAGTATAGCAATACTACTATATTAAAATAGAGTACAAACAAAAAAGTACAAACAAGCTTCAAGAGTAAAATCTAAGTTACCGTGACCAATCCCAATGCAAAGGTAAAGGAAATAATGGGGATAAACAAATAAGCCATGCATATTTGCAGCCTAGAAACAAAATCTATAGTTTGACTAAATTTTTGTTATTATTTTTGTGTTAACTCAGGGTTGCAAGTTAAGTAAAATTTAATTAAAATTGTTCTTTCCAAAAATCGAACAATCAGTTCTAGAAAATCTCATTAACTACTTGAGCCAATTTGTGGACAATGATTTCAAAAGAAAAAATATATGGATGTGTGACAAGCATGAATATCCTTAAGATTCCCCCAACGACACTGCGTACTGCATAATTCACTGCATACTTATGAACTGCGTGACAGTGCCAATACTGTGATCCAATCCAAGGACTGAAGGAAGGAGAAAACACAGAAAAATTTATTCAAGAACACATTTCAGCAAAATTTGGATCGTGTTTGTATGGCATCTATTGATGGAATTATATACATAGAAATCCATTCAGTTTTTTATATCAAAACAAGTTGGCACACACATCCGAGGCAATCAAGTTTCACAATATAATTATAACACTACAATGAACTGCGTATATTTGGCAAAGTCATTGCTACTCAAATCCTCATCCTCAGAATGTGCTCGGACGGAAATCATAAGCTTCGTCATGCCCTGCAATTTGAAAAATGAGCATTCCACTATAACATTAATATGTACTCAAATCACTGTTCCCCTTGTATTCCCCCTTACCCAGAGAGAGTGAGAGAGAACCATGATCAACTACTCAACTCATCCATTCACTATTAGCTGGGTTGGATTGACTACCAACCAAGCAGCAGAAAGAAGGGGCAAATATGAGAAATGGGCAGCAAACCAATTTAATGAAATAAGTTATCTGAATCGTTCTGCTAATACAATAGGCAAAATTTGGATTATGATATTGATGGAATTTAAATACATAATTCTATCAAAGATTAAGCTTAGATTTTTCAAGTTTCTTTACAACAAATTAAAACATAATACATACATATCCAACTATACCAGTTTTGTACCAGTTCATCCCAAAGAACAGTAACAGATCAGAAAAGCAACTGTATCTTTATGTTGAACCTACTAGTCATCATTTAATAGATCCTCAATGATAGTTCTTTTCAAAGACCACACATCACATGCTTAGCCCTTTAATAGATCCTCAATCATAGTTCTCTTCAAAGGCCATGCATCGCAAGCTTAGCCCATCTTCTAAATCTATTTTCTCGTGTGCGAACCTGGTAGAACATCAACAGCTGTCCTCGCCATTCACCTACGCCGCCGACCAGGTGATCTGGATCTTGACCTCCTTCCCCTGCATAAAAAGGAAACAGTAAATATACAAGGCACCACTTAATATAAATGGGAAACAGTACCAATTCACCTGAGAAGCTTATATTCTTATATGATATGATGATGGAAGTTTGTCTCAAAAACATAAACCTTAAACATGAATAATTTAATGGCAACACACCTGGAATTATCAAGAGAAGAATAGGGAGAATGCCTGCGCTGAGAACGCTTGCTATGAGGAGACCGCGAAACTTGTCTAAAAATGAAACCACCGTACTGACTTGGTGAGTTTAAAGTAAACAAAGTTTATAAAAAAAACAGCTCAACCTGGTATAGTGTCAACAACACTCCAAGTGGAAGCAGCCTATTACCATGACAAATCTAATCTGCTTCTAATGAATATGGTAAGAAGATTCTATCAAAGTTTCACCAGATCTTAAAACCTCATAAGAACTGCACAAGTACCAACATATTATTCTCTATCCTGATTACATTCATGGTACAGAAACCCTGACAAACCAAAATAAACAAATGCCACATCTTTGTGCACAAAATTTTAAGTTCCTTGCCTTTCTCTAATATCATGGCCGCTGAGTAATCAAGAGTATATGATGCATGAACATGTTGAATTATTACGAACAAAACTTTTATAACAAGAAAAACATTCCATTTAAAAAGCAATACAATAATAGAACTTCAAGTCTAACTACAGAAAGGCCCAGATGAATTTAGTCTGCGGTATAAAAGATCAGCTTTTGGATCCTCCAACTGCCAAAAATCATACATGACATGTTTTCACAGAATGAAGGTATGAAATAAGTCAAATACAGGAAAATTTGAATATCAATAATCTTTATTCAAATTGCTACTTTTGAAAATGTAATCTCTCAAGTTGCCCTACGATGAAGGGGTATATAATGAAGCTTTCCCGGCAAAGTTAAACTGATCATATATATATATATATGGGTTGGGGGGTGTGTCTGAAAAGACCTGATATACACATTTTGATAACTATCATAAAATAGCAAAGATATTGATATTCAACTAAATATTTCTGATCACCCAAACAAGTAAATGAAAAACAATTAAATCCCTAAAAGATGTTAGAGGGCTGAAATTGAAGTCCAAAAACAATGCAGGAATACATATATATTTATGGCCTTGAGATGGCAAGATAGTGCTTCAGTCAAAAGATATGAGGGAGGCAATCAAGATCCTGGCCTTCAAGTTGCGAAAAGACTGACTTAGGGCTGAAATCCATAATGGAAATTGCAGAAAGGCGGGCAAGTAACTTAGAAGCTTAAACACAGACACACAAGAAAAAAAGTAAAGAATGGCAAATTGACTAAGAAATTGTGTATCCTACAAATCATGTCCTGGCCATTTTAGGACTAAATTTTAGTACATCAAACTAAGAAAAGATATTTGCTTTACCAAAAAAGCTATTAAAAATCAAGAAAATATAAAATGATACACTATCAACTTATATGCCAAAAACCATGAACCAAGTGAGAATTATTACTATGACTGTAAATGTATTTTATATCTGAACAGGAAGAAGAAAGATATTACTATAGCCCATAAACACAAACAGCTTATCTCCACATCTGCAGATGCTATGAAATACTCAAACATTCATATTGTAAACCTGAAAAAAGGTAAGGAGTCTCTATAAATAATACCTTCTTTTAGACCTGACCGGAGATGGTGACAAATCCCGTTTTCTTGAACGCGGTTTCCTGCAGTACAAAAATGAAATTAGGCACTATATGACAACCATGAAAAATGAAGGGAAAATGGAATCTGTTCTGAACCTTTTCGAGCCATCTGAGCCTTCACCACTTGAATCATCGGCATGACTATGATCCTTGCTGGTTCTACCTCTGCTGCTTACGGATGAAGAACGTCTTCTTTTGTGCCTGTCATGGTCACTAGCTTCTCTTCGCCTAGATTTATGCTCCCCCTTATCCTTTGTATGCTCCTTTTTTCGGCTAGTATCTTCAGTGGTGCGACCTCTATGAGGTTTTTCTGCTCCCTTCCTATCATCCTTGACATCAACATGGGAGGACCTTTTCCTTGATTCTGATTCCTTTGACTTCTCACCATGCCTTACATTGTGCTCTTTCGATCTTTCATTTGACTCACTGATGTAATCTGTTTGTTCCTTTTTCTGATTTCTTTCATCCTTTCTTCTTCTGCTCTCGTCACCTTTTTCATCTGTCCTGGACTTGTGACTACTTTTTACCTCCTTAAAATCCTTCTCAGAAGAACTCCTGTCATGTCGGTCATTTTTTTCTGATTTTCTTCTGCTTTCCTTTCCTAGATGATCATCTGTTGCTTTCTCCACACCATTCTTTCCAGGCAATTCAGATCTTGGCACCCCTGACATGTCTTTCGAGCTATAACCATTAAATCTTGTGTGGCTTCTTTCAATTGCATCATGCCCATTATCCCTAGCATCTTTATAAACTATCTTGGAAGAATCTGAATGATCAGATTCTTCGGCCATCTTAGCTTGATTAATAGCAGCACCATTATCCACCATATACACAGCATCTTTTGCAGGAGCAAGAACAGTGGAACTCTCAATTTCATCATCGGCATCAGAACCATAATTTCCAAGACCTAAAACATCTCCAGGAGAGCTTGAATTAGATTTTTCATTGGCACCATCATTCTCTATTTCCTTTTCTTTAACTGGAACTAAAACTTTAGCAGTTGCCTTAGCAACTGGAGCAGAGGGTGGAGAGGTTGATGCCTTATGGTTTGAAGTGGCAACATTATGACCTACTGGTGGAAAAAAATATAACTGTTAGAGCTTCCAATGCCTAATACTACATAGCTAGCATTTAATCATTTGTGAAAAGAAGATAGAGAAAATTAGAAAGATCAGGAGATTACCTTCAGCAGTCAGATCGTCTTCACTAAGAACTTTGGTTGCAATTTCATCAAACAATTCATCAGTAACCTAAGGAAGAAGCTATAAAATTAGAACTGTAATATATCTTTTTCTGATACAGACAGTATACAGATGTTAATCATGAATTCTTGCATCTTATTTAACATCTTTTTTTCCACAAAAAAAAAATGTTAAATAAGACAACAGTTCATGTTTACAATACTTACCTTCAAAAGAACATCAGTAAGAATTTTTCTTATTTCTTGGTTGATTGCTGCAGTTCTATCCACTTCAACCTGATCATACATTATATGTCATATCAAATCTGGAAGTGGATGAAGGACATTCAATAACAAATGAAGCATGCATGTGTGTGTGTGTGTGCAGAGAGAAGCAAACCTCTTCGTCCTCTTCATCCTCAGCTGATCTAGACGAATCAATACTTTTACTATCTGTTTCATCATCAGCCTTCACATATGATTTATCAATGCCATCACCCACAAGTCTTTGTTCAACTTTTGGATGATCTGCTGAAGGAGCGGCAATGACTGTTTTCTTTATTTCCTCTCTAAGCCAATTAGGGACTGGTGCCTGAAAAATAATTTCATAATGAGGTTGGACGAATCATATCTATCAATGCACTAATCTTCAGAAAGTATTTACCTTCTTAGGACGTTCAGGAACACCAGAAACACCATATGCATCAGCAGAGAATGCTGCAGTAGGATGAATCGTCGCTACTGTACTAAGGGAATAGGGTGCACCATTTGGTGGAATTGTTGGAGGGTGACCAGGTCCAGGAAACCTTCCATATGGTGCTGCTACATGACCAGGAGTGGTAATAGAAGGATTGTGCTGTTAAATTAACCAAGTGTCAGTTGTGTTAAAGAAAGATATTAGTTGACTAGAAAAAACGATATGCCAAAATTTATAACCTGTGGCCCTGAGGGATGACTTGGAGGTATTGGTGGATAACCAACAGCAGGTGCAACTGGAGCACCCCAGTTATTCATTGAAGAACCGGAATCATGATGATTATAAGTTGATTGCATTTGCAGGTCACCATCACGACTAAACCTAGGTGCAAAATCTAAAGGTTGATCAGCAACATTGTTAGATGAGTCAGAATGGCTGTGAGATGCAAAGGATGGTGCATGCAATGATGGTTGCACATGGTATTGTTCTTGAGATGAGGAACTTGGCACAGGAAACATTGCATATGATTGTTGAACCTGATCAGCAGCCTCTTTACCTGTAAGTCAATATGCAGATTAAGCATGGAAAAACAAATAAGAGACAACAGGAATCATTGAAGTTCAAAATATAGCCTCCAAGTCCTAGAATCATGCTCTCCAACGGCATGCTTATGTTCAAGAAAGCTTAGTTATCTTTATAAACCTTCTCTAACTGATAATTCTGACTAGCAGTTTTATAATTCATCTTTAGAAAGAAAATATTTAGCACACGTCTACTAATCATAAGATACAAATTAAAGCAGCAGGATGGTCGGACACAGGTTTCTTCCCTAGCCAAGTGTTCTGCAAATGCGTGAAGATGAATTCATTTTGCAGGTATGGCAGTGTGGTGCTAAGAAATATATTGGCTCACACAATCCCTATATCATATTACAATAAACAATGTACAGGAAACGATAAGATGGTCAACATAAACAAATAGTCTGGCACACCCTTATAAACAACTTGTTTGAAAGCTAGCTTAGTACCGATGCACATTGAAGGAAATAAAGAATTTTACTATATTATTACAGAGCATGACCATTCATTAGGACTTCATTTATTAGGGATATTGCCTTGTTATTTTAAAGCACTTAAAGTTGCAAGGTAGCAAAAACCAAGCAACCATCCATAAATTTGAGCCACTCGTGCCTCGGCTCAACTAGCACAAAGATACAACAAGAAACAATTTTCTTGACAAGAATCATGCGGTTTTAAATATGGTTCTCAATATTTCTAAACAAAAAAAAAGTAGGGCTTTCTGAAACAACTTCGGATCTGCTTATTTTGTGTTACAAAGGCATGTCAACAGACCCTGACCCACATGAGTAAGATATGAATGCATTCTAGTATTTCAATCTCACTTCCAGAAGAGTTCCAGATACAGATACATTAATGGCAAAATTGATTGGCAAAAAATTCAGGAAGACCTTGACTTTAATAGCAAATTACAGCTAATGGAGTTTTTTCAATCTCAACAACGAAGTGTTGTCGACTAGTGATTGACAAAATTTCAAGTATTGCCATGACCCCATAGGAAACAAGAATGGTTTTGAAAAGGCAAATGTTCTTATACAGATTATTGAAAAGCAGAAACCTTCTTGCTGAAGTGAGCGCATTACATAAAGATATTTCTTGTCATGAACAAACTATTCCAAAAGCTTAAGCTAATAGGTAAATACACATTAAATGGTTATATATTATATCTCTAACAGGCCTCTTCACGCAAAAGTTTGGACAATGTACTGAAATTATTTTACTGAAAGGATGGGAGCAGCAAAGCAAGGATCAATCTCTATATCACATGATCAGAGACATTCTGATATTACGTCAAGAATCAGATACCACAAAAGCTTAAGCTATTAGGCGTGTGTGCAATACAAGTGATTTCTATGATCCACAATCACTTTTTGATTTAATGGAGATAATATAATTGTTCTCTGTTGGGTAAGGAGGTAAAGGTTTTTTTCCGCCAAATCCCAAATACCTACAGTACAAAGTTGGAAAATAAACTTTCAAGACCGACAACAGTATTTATGGATAGCCAAAATCACGGAAAGCCACCGTGATTTTGCAAAAGCTAGTGTTAGTCTGATAGCATATCTTTAAAAAGATAATATTAGTAAGCACAAATAATGTGAAGTAACGTGAAGAGATTGAAAGAGGGATCTCTGGTGGTTATCAAACCATAAATCAAATAGAAAATTGGAAGACATATTTTGTCAGTCCTGAATCAAAACAATTCATGAGTCATAAGAATAATAATCAATTATTAAAAATAACATATATTTTAAACATAATAAAATTGTACACATATGTTTAATTAATATTTCATTTTTTTGAAGTAAGATGACGGAGGTAACATTGAGAAAGAAAAAAAGATAAGTTATAAGCTAATAAGCTAATTCAATTAGCTTATCAAAAATTTATAAGCTAGTAAAAATAAGCTATAAGTTCAATAAAAAAATGTGACCAAACAAGTCTTTTAGATCATCTGAGCATATAAGCTATAAGCTCAAAATATGGTATTGCTAAATAGTCATAATTTGTTTCCGTTATATGTACATTTATAATTGGGGGTTTCTAATATTTGTATTGTGTTCAACATTAATTATTAGAACCTTAATTTTCATCAGCCAACCCGTTGGTTTATCACTCCAAAGCAGTTGTCCCAATTGTTGGTCTGTTGTGTGTCTATATCCATGTGAACCTCAAGCAAAGTGACAGCATGTGTAGGTAATATTTTTTAAGCTAGCTTTGAAGACCTCCCAACACTAACACGATTCATCACCCCACGGTGGCTGTTTGGCTCACACCCCACTCTTAAGATCTTTATTGTTAGAAACACAACAAAATCAAGATTCCTACTACTATTCCAGCACAGTTTTGGCAATTCAGCATGCAATTCTGATGGCAAAATTAAACTAATCCAACTACCATGATCTCACCAAACTATAATGGAGTCACATCACAAATACTACAATACAGAAAATTTTAGAATATTTTCTATGACTGATTTCCACAGAGCTTCACTTGCAATTTCAATATATTAAACAAATAATTACCTGCAACAGAACTATAACTAGAAGGTACCTCCTGCGGATGAACTGATGGATTTGAAGGCATGTTTGCTTGTTCAAACGAAACAGTTGGATCTCCGATGCCGGTCCCGTCTCTGGCACTGTATGAATGTCCATCTGAAGTATACGCTGCCTCTGAGCTGACAGGGGCAGCCTCCTGGGAATGTCCTGAATTTTGATGCATAGATGCATCTACAAAGGAAAATTGTTGATAGCCTGATGGTGGATGGGACTGGTTTTGAGCATCAGTATAACGTGGGTCTACAGATTGCTGATACGGATCATGATAATGGGTTTGCTCTGGCAATCTTCCAGCAGGCGAATAATGTGGTTGTGGATGCTGATTTTCCATTGCTGTCTTAGCATCAGCCCATGCTCTGGCCTTGGCAGCCCAATCCTCTTCATTCTTATGGGCTACCATCGTGTCATTATGGCAAACAAAAAAAACAATACTCACTACATTAAGAAATCATATAAAACATTTGGTGGAGAAGGGGGCCAAGTTTCCAAGTGACCAAATATAACGTTAAAAGTATAAAGAGACACATGTGGTAAACCAAAACAATACACTGCACACTTGCAGTTATATCACTTCAATCATTCAATGACAATATCCCAAGATAATTATTAATAAAACATGTTAGAAACAAGTGTTCCCAATAACAGATTTCAGAAAATAAGGGACCACCAAAAATCTGCTATGTAAAATAGCATATAGTGTTGCAGGAAAATAGCAGACGCCGAATAGCTGTTAAAATAAGTCAATTATCATTAGAAAACAGACATGTTGTATACAAATAACAAATGGAATGGAGGCAGACCATAGCTTACATATTGAAAGATTTACGTATTACAGGAGTAGTTATTCTATTTTAAAGATAGGTCCTATCTGACACGCATGCAGATTCTTCAGATTTATCAATTTAAAACCCCTAAAATTCTCTTTCTTTCTGCTATTGCCGCTACATCAGCTAGTAGAAACTGGAATAGCGGCCACTATTGCCCTCATAGCAAAACACTGTTAGAAATTTAAGTTGAAAATGCCATATTACTTTGATCATGATTTCCTACCTAATCTTTATCATACACGCACATGTATCCCTTTTGGTCGATATTCAGCATCAAGTAACAAATCACAATAATTTCATTATATTTCTAAAACAACAAAACAATGCACTTGGCCAATATAAGATCACCACAACTCAACTAACAGCAAACAAAAACCAACACCTCAACATAATAATGCATTCAATTTCATTGTTTTCTTTTTCCATTTTCTCTTAAAATGATTCCCTCTAAAGTTGATTATAACTTCCAAATCCTACTAACTTTGGTATAAAAAAAAAATTAGAAAACAATTAAAACCAACCTGGATAAACTTGATTTTGAGGCCAGCCAGGGTTGTTGTTCCATTCCTATAAAATAAAAATAAAAAAATCAAACAATGAATGAGATCACAAGAATCAAAAAATAAAAAAGCGTAAACAAAACAAACCCTAATTAGGAAAAAGCAAGGGTAAGGAAGATATTTCACCTGAGGATAAGGCTGAGGAATGTGAGAGTGAGGCTGGAACTGAGGAGGAGGTGGAGGACGAGCATGATGATGAGGAGGTGGTGGAGGATGAGGAAACTGGCTGGGATGATATGAATAATTGTTTGACGGGGGAGGAGGTGCCGCCGGCGGTGGCCACTGCTGCGGAGGTGAGGGAGTTTGGTACTGAAATTGAGGGGTGAACCATTGACCTTGTGGAGGAGGAGGCGGAGGCATCTGATGATACTGATGGTGTTGAGGTTGATGTTGATGAGGATCGGCCGAGTGTGGCGGAGGAGGTGGTGGTGGTGGTTGTGGTGGCCTCATGTAACCACCGTGAGGTTGTTGCTGGTACGAATCCATGGGAAAGGGAAAAGAGGGTTTTTGTGAAGAATTTGTGTTATGGAATGTGATGCGTTTGGTTTCGATCTTGAGAAAGGAAAAACGAGAAATAAAGTGAGAACCGCGCTTGTGAACAAAAGCCCTTTTTCTCACTCTGGTGGAGTCTCTTCTTTCTTGGTACACAAAATTAGAAAAATATGTTTTTAGTTTTTACTTTTAAAAAATCATTAGCTTTTTTTTTTTTGCATAACTAAAAATTCACTAGCTTTTGAAGTTTAATTTTAGAAAAAATCATTTATTTTTAGTCTCTATTTATTTTATAAGACTAATTCAAGAAATAAAAATATTTATCTTTTGTAAAGTGTTTTTAAAATAACATTTTTTTTTATAAACTGCAATATTATGCAGGACTAAACTTATCATTAAAATTAATATGTACTAAACATAAAAATATAATTTTGTAGGAATCAAAAAAATATTTAAGTTTCTTTTACAATAATAAACGATAATGAGTAAATCTAAAATAGTACAACTCCAAATAAAATATATACAAGTCGAATAAAAAATTAAAAGACAAATAATATAACTCATTTATTCGTGGAAATAAACTATCACTTCTTAGTTCATAAGTTATATAAATATAGAATAAAGAATATATAACTCTTTTATTTTTCTTTTTATAATAAAATAAATTTCATTTATTCAAATGTTAGTAAAAATAATTGAGATGAGATGATCAGACAGATTATAAGTTGAAACATTTTTTATCCATATTTTAATATTTCTACTAGAGTTCATGATACGGGTCTTTTGGGTTGGCCCTCGGGCCTATATTTTCATCGGCTTGCTTGGGCTGATCCTTCAGCTTGCGGGCTAGCCCATTAAAAAAGGTTAGATTGTATCTTCAATGGTTCTCATTCTTAATGGAAATTCAACATTTTCTCTAATTTGTAAGGGCGTAGTTGCGTTTTTCGTATGGCATAACCTTTTTTTTCCTATTATTCTTTGTTGAAATAACCTTAACTTTCATCAAAATTTCAATGAGCTTTGTATTTCAAGCTTCAGCATTAGATGATTTTAATCCAACCTTGAAGATTACTGATAAAGAGTCGAAGGATGACGATGATGATTTAGTACTATTAAAATCAACTCAAGTTGCAAATAGGAGAAATGTTATTGAGGGAGACCAGACCATTATGGAAATAATACTAGAAGGAAAGGACAAAAACATTTGTTATTAAACCATGAGCTCCACCTTCAACATGCTCAGCTCAGCTCGAGCAGAAGCTCGTCCTCTGACATGATGAGCTCAGCCCATCCTTTGTGCCCAGGTCAACTTGACCATAAGCTTCCCTTCAGCTTGACCATGAGCTCCACCTTCAACAAGCTCAGCTCGAGCAGGAGCTCCTCCTTCTGCATACTCAACTCTGCCCATCCGTCAACATGTCCAGCTCAGCTCCTCCTTGTGTATGTGTGATATACAGATAATACGGAAAACTTCTTTATAAACAACATTTTCAGTTTCATCCGTATCTTTTTTTTATTTCGTCAGTTATCAATATTTTCAAGTCTTTCCTTGAAGTTACTCTTGACATTACAACATATAGTTGACCATGAGAGTAAATAG
Source organism: Trifolium fragiferum (assembly GCA_954870985.1). NCBI lineage: Eukaryota > Viridiplantae > Streptophyta > Magnoliopsida > Fabales > Fabaceae > Trifolium > Trifolium fragiferum. Next base: position 21,507,447 of record OX940792.1, read on the forward strand.
ACTATGAAATATATACACCAACATGTTTAAGTAACTGACCCTGACTCTTGTTGATCGTCATAGCAAAGGAAATAACCACTGAAAACTGTCTACGTTGAAACTTGAACGGGATTCTTTTATATAAAGGAGTCAATGATAATCTAGAAATAAAATCTTTTTCACCAATATTGTTGTCGGATATCACTTTACCTCAACGATATATGATCATAATTTTGTAACTATCAACTATGTACCATTACATAATCCCAAAGATTGTTCAATGTTTCTGAGCAACATTATCGGTACTCCAGCTTTTAATCATAACTTATGATTCGACACTCCATATGCAATGGTGGCATTTAAGAATTCAGGTGTATGAATATCATTTAGTGTGTCAAAATTTGATTTGGATTGACACGAAGAATCATAACTCAAAAACAGTTTTTTCTTCTCCATGAATTAAATCCAAAGTATAATCATTTATTGCATCAACAATTGTATTTTTAGGAGCTAATATAGCATTAATTAGTTATTTTATAAAGAATTTTCAAAAGTTCCATATAAAAACTGATTGAATTTTATGAGCAATGAAACAATTTATAGTATAAAAAGAAAAATCGAGGATATAATAAAAAAAATTGCAATGCCACAAAAAAAATTCAAAAGAAAAAAAAAGAAAATACAATATTGTTCCGTCACAACCAAATATTTAAAAAATGTAGTTCAGGTACATCAAACAACAATAATTGGATTAAAAAAAGATTGAAAATGCGATGAAAAATAAAATGTAGTTGATGCATTGAAAATCATAGTTATTAGGTAATATTACCAACATATTTCAAATAAATTCATGTGGCTTAGTGACTGAATATTAAAATTGTATAGAAGAAAATTTCAAAAATAAGAAAGAAAAAAAAATACAATATTGTTCGTCACAACTAAAATATTTAAAAATATAGTTCAGGTAAATCAAACAACAATAATTGGATCAAAAAAGATTGAAAGTGTGATGAAAAATAAAATGTACTTGATGCATTGAAAATCATAGTTATTAGGTGGTGTTACCAAAATATTTCAAATAAATTTAAGTGGTTTAGTGGTTAAATAATAAAGCTATATAGAGAGGTCATGAGTTCAAATCCAGCTTAAACAACTTTTTTTATATTATTTAGTCTTCCTGAGCAATTCCCTCCAAAATAGCAAATGTGATTAGGGTTTAGGTAGTAGCATGTTATTCCTATTAGATATATACTAGTCTTTGGCCCGTGCGATGCACGGGATTTGTTGTATGATAGATATATAAAAGAAGTTTATGTAATAAAAATTGCAAAAAATTGTGTTAAATTAAATTTAAAATAGGCAGCATTGTGTTAAATTAAATTTAAAATTGCAAAAACTTGTTTTACTAAAACCAAATTGAAACAACATTGGTGCAATAATCTCTTATAATCACACTTCATGGCATGATACATATATAGCACACCTCGCCAAAATCCAAATCAATTAACGGTTGGTGCCTGTTTGTAGTAACTAACTATCTTTCATTGCAACATTCTTAGTTTTGACACTGGGAGAAAAAAAATCATACATAAATTCTGATTACAAAAAAATTATCATCTACATATACCATTTTATAGCAAAATATTCAACTTCCATTATTTGCATTCTAAGGTTATGCATGAATATTTATTATTTAGTTCGCAAACCACTTCCACAGACTTGCACACAAACGAAAAATATATCCTTCTCATTGTTGCACTTCTCTGCAAAGCATAATTTGGAATTTTATGACATAAATTCCATGAACCTTTACTTCCTCTATATGACTATTATTCCTTCATTATCATTGATTTCACTGAAAACTAACAAACCAAATATTAAGATGGATTTGACCAAATCAGTTAGGCACAAACCAAGCAAAAACTTTCAAAACAAAAACAAAATTGAACTCACCAAGGTAAAAAGAGCAAGCTGGTATTTAAAAAGAACCCACTTGTTGAGTCGTAGAAAGATGACAGAATAAGCCTCCACCTTAAGGCCTTATATATAAACAAATTAAACAAATATATCATATGACAAATTATTCTAATTGACAAACTACAAAAAAGAAATGGTTCATAATTTTATACAAACCAAAGTGATTACATATAGAGCTTCTGCTTCTTATATTGTTTTGCTTATGCTTGCATCAACATAGCTACTATTACCCTGTGCCAAGAAGTTATAACTTATAAATATCTTATAAATAAGAAGATAGGTGAAACTGAGCAAGTGTTTAAAGAAGAAGACTCAAAGCCTTTTAGTGACCAAACATGTCATGATGAACAAACAAATTTAAATGTTAGAAACAATAACCATGTGTATAAATGTAAGACATAGCATAAAAGAATGCAGAAATGTATAGTCACACAAATCCATCTTCCTACTATTTCTATTGTCATATATCCAAATTCTTAAGCCAACCAACGGTTCAAATGACCAATCCAAATTATGTATAGTTTTATAATGCAGAATTTTGCAGACCAAATAAGACATATATAAATAAATGGAAGGGAAAAATAGAGATATTGATCAAAACCTATCCCAATTGTTTTAACTGCTCAGATCTTCATTTTCATTTGTCAGTGTGATCACAATAATCACCTACAAATTAGAAAAGCTCAAAATAATTAGAAACAAAAATGAATAATCAACATTATATTATATCAATATAGCTATTGTGTTACACAACTACCTCACTTAGGATTGTCAAGATAAGGAGACGTCCAATTGGAACCTGCTATTAGACTGTCATTAAAGGAACAAAAGAAAGAGCAGTGATGAGATAAAACATATTAATGGAAGGAAACAAAACATATTAACCTTACCTACATGTACTCATTGATCCAACTTACGATTTCCACTTGCAATTCTCATATTGCCGAAGCCTTATGCATATACTACACCAGACTTACCATAAACAATTTAATTTTATCCAAACTTTGATTCTATGTACCTTGCTGCAATTTTCCAACATCAGTAGAACATACACATTAAAATTAGCAAGAATGAAGTTTGCTTGAAGGAGTTTATTTAACCATTTTCAAAACCATCTTAACTTATACCAATGAAAAAAACACAAATTTAAGTAATTTAACATCAATTCAAATAAAATAGAGAAACAATTGAGAGGGTAGTGTTATAAATAAAAATTACATAACAATTAAGAAACAACTAAGTAAACATTAAACTGAATGACATAAGAAATAATCAAATTTGTGATAATTGTCACTTACCATTAGATAAATTCAAGAACACCGAGAAAAACTTCACTTCAAAAGATTAACACCTGCAAATAGAAAAAACACAAATAGGTCAAGATATGTAAGAGTAACTTGGAACTTAAAATTATTAAGGAAAAATAGAAATAACATGGTATTAAAGTTAAGAATCATAAAACAAACAACCATGATCAACCACTCTATCTACAACCCAATTTGAAGCATCAAAAGCAATAAAAATATGAACAAAAAATTTATCAACTCACTAATAAAAAATTAGAAGGACAATAAAAAATACCTTAATTTGCCAAGGAACCTGCAAAAGAATCTCCACGTTGTTAGATTCAGGAATTGGAGAAGAAAGAACACTATGTTTTAAAACCCCAATTTAATACTTATATTATAATCTCAAATACAATTCAAACCCCAATTTAAGAAATACAAAATCATTATTGTTGAAAACCCAATTTAAAAATCCTTAAATGGCCAAACCAACAAATCAATTCAACCCCATGTGACGGCAGCGACGATTCCCATGACGCTGGAGATGTCACAAACTGTGTTCTTTTGGTGGGTATTGCATCAGAGAAATAATAGAGAGAAAGGAGAAACAATAGAACGTGAAAGATGTGAGAGAGAGAGAGAGAGAGAGAGATAGAGAGAGATAGAGAGAGAACTAACGGTGGAGTGGGTCAGTAACGTGCGGTGGTGATTGGATTCCGTCCGAAGATGGGCGACAGTGGTGGTCCGGTAGGATTTATGTGTTGCGGCGATCTGCTCTTCCACTCTTCTTTCTTCTTCATTCTTTTTCTTTGTATTTTGGTTTCTCTGTTCTTGTTCAGCCACTTTCTAAAAATCATTTAAGGCTGATTCAAATTTCAAATTGAGAAAGAGATTAATATGTGGAGGTGGTTGGGTGATAATTATATCTATAATTAATTAGCTGGTTTAGAGGCTCAATACATGGTATGGTTTAGTGGCTCAATGAATCAGGCTTAATGATGGACAGAGAAGCCTATAATGTGAAGAAAAAAAAATAGCATTAATTAAGGAGTTTTGGAGGGAATTTGAGTTTTTTCTAAACATTAGCAAAACACTACTTTTATAGTAATTAAGATAAGATTAAGATTAAGATAAGATAAGATTAAGACTAAAATTAAGATTAAGACTAGCCACCTTGCCCGTGCGACGCACGGGTCATATATATAATATCAATGAATTGTGAATTTGTTTGAGTTTACAAAGTTGAAATATTTAACAATTGGGAATGACCTGCTTTACAAAGTTATATTATACTATCCGTTTTAAAATATAAGTCGTTTTGAAAAAAAAAATTATTCCAAAATAAAAGTCGCTTTACATTTCTAATGAAACATTTAATGCTATTTTTTCTATTATACCCTTAATTTTTTATTTCTCTCTTTTCTTTCAATTCTTTCTTTTATCTTTCTCATACAATTAATGAAGGACAATTTTGTAAACTTACAAATAATTTCTCTTTTCTATACAACAATGATTAAATTTTTTAATTTGTGTAATATGGTCAAAACGACTTATATTTTGGAACGGATGAAGTCAATGGATCCATAAGATGCATTGGCAACCAAATGACCATGCAAGCACACTATTACATCAAAGTCTAACTGCTCTATTTTTTTTTTTTTGTGCAAGTGTGTGTAACTGCATCGGTGTTTTCAATTTTCCATAAAAAGAATTCATGCATTTGGGAAGATGAACATTTCTCTCTTGACAAAAGAATGAAAAGCTCATTATTGATTGTTTAGAATTAATTCACGCATTCATGCAATGAGAAATAAAGATATGGTTAATCATAAATGCTTAGTTATTTTTTAGGAGTTAGTAAAACTTTTTTTTTTTACCAATCGTTAGTTGGTTCGGTGGTGATTGGCGCTGAACTTGATAGAGAGGACCACGGTTCGATCCCCCGCAACTGCGATCGGGAGGGGGCTGGAACCACTTGATGCCAGAACTGACCCCCGAACCAGATTCTACTGGTGGTGAAAACCGAAAAAAAAAAACTTTTTTTTTTGTTTTTTTAACGAAAAACCCGTTTTTTTGTTGATTTTGTTTTTTTTCACTTACTAATTTTTATAATAATTAAATTAAATGAATCTCAATCCTATTATTAAAGAGAATTTCATGCAACAATGGAACAGTAGAGATATAAACAAATGTGAACTTGATTTGTGTTTATTTTCAAATTAAGATATTATTAAATTAATCTCAAACCTATTATTTTTTATAAATTGTTGCAAAGTATCATGAGAGATAATACAAAAAAATGACTGTTTTTTTTGTTGCACAAAATTAAAAAAATGCTTTCTTTTATTTTTTGATAATTAATATTTAATTTCAAGTTTAAACTACATACATAAACGATGAAGAACACAACAGATAACACTAAAAACATCAAGCATATAATAGTATTATTAGAATTGAAAAGCAACACCAATACTCAGCACGTAAAGTGTTGATCAAAAGTGAACAGAACAATGCTTAATACATCAACTAAGATCAAATGTAACAAAATAAAATCAAAACCAAACATTGAAATTGCTTTTGGTCAAAAGTCTAAAAACTATAATCAAGTAATAAATTCATTCTTTCTATCCATGAGGAAAAGAAATGTATATCAGCATACAGTTCCAATGGTTTTCACATTCATCAACTACATTAATAGTAGTAGTTTTTATTCGTCAAAAGCCTTCTCAAAATCTTCATATGGAATCATCTACATATTGAAAATTGGAAATTTATATCAACAAAATATATATAACGGTTATATACGAATAAAATTAGATAAAAAAATAAACTTACCAAGAACCCAAAAGTACAATACAGATTTAGAGGAGCTGTGGTTGTAGAAATGAAAAAAAAAAATTGAAGTTAGCTTCTACATTAATATTCAAGATGAAAGTAATAAACATGACAAAATAAAATATAAATGCAAATTTATGCAAACCTTGCAACAAATTAAGAGGAAGGTTGGTTATAAGGTTTTATGATGAGCCCTTTGTTAATAAGAATGTAAAGTTGATGCTTTTGTGGTGATTTTGTATATCAATTGAAAAATGAAAGACAACCAATGTTTTGCTCAAATAAGGGCGTGAACTTCATTTTTCCTATGTATAATGAGAAATTGATGACTATTTATATGGAGAAATCATGGTAGTTTTAAGAAATGATATTGGAAAAAACACAAAAGCAAGCCGAAGAAGAGAGAAAGTTGTGATGGAAGAAGAAGAGAGAAAGTTATGATGGAAAAGAGTTGTGGAGAGCGTGCATACAATTATACGTGTGGGCTGATTAGCATTGGAAAAATAACAGTAGCAATTATTAATAATTGTTATTTTTAAGGAAAAGTAATACCTTTGAAATACATATTAATAAGAATGTAAAGTTGATGCTTTTGTGGTGATTTTGTATAGCAATTGAAAAATGAAAGACAACCAATGTTTTGCTCAAATAAGGGCGTGGACTTCATTTTTCCTATGTATAATGAGAAATTGATGACTATCTATATGGAGAAATCATGGTAGTTTTAAGAAATGATATTGGAAAAAACACAAAAGCAAGCATAACCATAAAACCATGGCAGTGTTGCTCAAAGTTGTCGAAGAAGAGAGAAAGTTGTGATGGAAGAAGAAGAGAGAAAGTTATGATGGAAAAGAGTTGTGGAGAGCGTGCATACAATTATACGCGTGGGCTGATTAGCATTGGAAAAATAACAGTAGCAATTATTAATAATTGTTATTTTTAAGGAAAAGTAATACCTTTGAAATACATATAAAGAGGATGATAGTTAAAACGTTGCTATAATCAAGGAACTGAGTTAAAGCAATCTGTCAATAAACATGTCCACACGAATTTGGTGCATGCGTGGACCATGAGAAGTGCAATTAAGTTGTTATTCATATTGAACTAATCAATGCATACACACGGTTATTGGAGCAAGGCTTTAATGCATTTGTGTAACCCAATAGCATTGAAAAAATAAGAAGCATATAGAGCAGCGCAACATTTAAGGAGGTATTGGTTAGCATCTGAAGCATTTAATTAAGCTAATTCCCGCCCATTAACAAAGATAATTAGGGTTTAGTAAGTAGCTGCTTATTCAGATTAAAGATAATTGTGGATAACTTACTACTTAGGATGTGGAGTGCTCTAGTAAGTTTTCGTCTATGAATGACTCCTTACTACATTGAATTTCTTAAGAAGTCCAAGACATATGAATCACTATCTCCAATTGCTACTACATATGGACATCATATACGGTATATGCACTTTCTTCAACATTTGACACTTTAAGAAAGGTGTAGTTAATCTCATATATATGAGAACAAATTGAAATTAAAAACTATTTAATTATTTATTTTGCAATATAGACAAAATCATTGACCATTTTTATTATTCAATCTATGAAACAAAATGTAGTTGTCGTATGTTTTATGGGCCGAGAGACAAATAAAATTTTGGTTAGAATTGTTAAGTTGTAGGTAATTTATGTTTTATAAGATAAATTTATTTATGAGTGTGTCTACTATGTTACGATACATTTGTTAAAAATTGTATATAACTTTACAATATATCAAATATATTTTCTATAGTAAGAATAAGACTATTTTCTTTATTTATAAATATTTTATTTTGTAGTTGATATTTATTTTATCTAAACTTTTGTGTGTGTAGGATAGAGGAAAAGCCAAGAAATTTCCTTTGGGTTCGGAGCATTAAACTTATCAGTGTAAGCTTTGATATGCCATTCAAAAAAAAATGTAAGCTTTGATATGACACATTCTATAAAAACAAAGATATTTTCTTTGTATATTTATTAACTACTTTTTAGAGCTGCCATGTATTTCTTTTATGCTGAGCTTTTCCTTTCTCTGTATTCGTTTTGGGTTTCCCTTGGAGAAGATATTTTTGCTCGTTATATTTAGCCATGACAACATTTACAACTGTGGGTTATGGGGACTTTCATGCAGAGTGTCAGCTGAAGATGATTTTTTAAATGATATATATGTTGTGAAATATGAATTTTACAGCTTATATCGTGAGACATTTCGTCAAGTTGTTTGTCGATAATATACGCACAGTGAATAATATTATTTTGTGAAATTATCTGTTGTGCGTAAAACATGTTTTTTTATTGAATGAAACTTGTTTTGTTTCTATCAAGAAACTTGTAGTTTTTTTTATATATATTTTTATTTAAGAAATAAATAAACAAATTATACCGTAAGAGTAATACTTAATAAATAAATAATATTATTGTTAATCAATATTAAATACTTCTATATGATTAGTTTGCCAAGAAAAAAATTAAGATTAGTTTATATTTAATTTGTTTAATAGCGTAAAAATAATTAAACATTGTTAAAAAAAATTTAATGGCGTAAAATTTCATTGTTATCTACTCCATCTAGTCATAGATGTAAGAAAGAAAAAAAAAATCCTTTAAGGAAATGAATAAAGTGCATTGAATGTGAATGAATTCTCTCAATTTTTTTTCTCAATTGTTAAATTATCACCATTAAATTCACCTTTTTACTTTTTCTTTTCTCTCTCTTCTGCCAAATCAATGGTTTGAATTTTTTGTTACCTAAAGTGCACTTGAGCACTGAATAGTGAGAAAAATTATTCCACTTCCAATTTAACTCGTGCTTTTGGATTTGTTTATGACCTTTGTAGTTACATAGATTGGTGGAGTGAAGTAAAGTTATGTTGGAAACCGCACAAAACAATGTATTTATTATAGATTTTTAAAAGGTGAAATAAATGTAGTAATTTTTGCTTATATATGAGACTTTCAATTTTTTTATTTTGTTATTTATATTCGAGACTGGAGTGAATATGTATTAATTTTTTGTTATTGATCCCTAATTGCGTAGTATACAATAAAATAGAACTCACTGAAAGTGCTCGTGTCGGCCACCAATCAATAATTCTAATTATTTCTAACCGTGGAGGTGGAGACTATATCTTGGGTTTTATATTTAGGCGTATTTGTTTCAAGTTATCTTCAAAAATGTTGATGTTTATCTTATCTTAATTTATTGTTTTCTCGCAATGTTGAAGACTAAGAGCTGTATTCTTTTTGGTTTAAGTATTTAGAGCACCGTTGTAGTGATCTGTACAAGCGTGATATTTATGGTTTTATCGACCCAAGGCTTATTCACGGAAATATTGCTCCAAGTGAGTATGAACTTCACGTAACCAAAAAGTTGTCGAGGGTAACAAAAAGTGTTATTTTACACCTTTCCTCGACAAGTGAATCTGACCTTCATATTACTTTTTGGAGAATGTTAACTTATCCCGGCACATGATAAGAAGACAAATATATAAATTATGTTTTGGAATTTTGTGTGTTTTTACTTTTGATGCATTAAATTCCACAATAACGTCACTCCCCTCCCCGGAACCAGAAAAACTCATAGCATTCCTAAGCACCTCAATACTCTCTGCAGAATTAAACTTCGAGTAGACAGACATCTCGCCACCACTTTTAGGTTGAAACAAAACCATCTCCTTTCCTGTGAAAGAAGAACGGGGAATTATTACACAATCGTCGTCACTACTATCAGAATCACTCAAAGTAAGCCCTAATAGTTCCGAAAAATAACCTTCATCATTTAATGACCCATCTATCCTAGTGAAATGCGAACGAATTTGTCGTTCTAGGTCAGAATCGAAAGGGGGAAAACTAGAGGATTCCCCCATTTCGCCATCTAAGCTGGAAGGATAACCATTTAAGTAGAAAACAAAAATCACCATAGAAGAGAGAGAGGAAAAAGGTATACCTTACGCACCTTAGAAATGGACGACGACAGACTAATGATCAAAGTTCTGGGATCGGAGGAAAAATTTTCGGAGGAGGAAGGAATTGAAAGAGAAGAAACAAAGTAAATTAGTAAAGTAAAAGGCTAGTACTGATGTATATAAGGAAAGCTATTACCCAGTGGTTAAAATAAAAGTCGAAACATTAAGGATACCCAACGGTTAATAGGGTGTAACCACACACGCCATCAAGAGAAAGGATCATCTCAATTTGAAAAAGAAATTGAGGAAATAAAGTGGGGTTTTAAACCATTGGATTATAAATATAAAGTAATATTTAACTTGAAAAGAAATGAGGAAAAGTTGATTGATGGTTGAGATGTGAAAATTGAGGAAAAATAAATTGAGAGGATCCATTCTCCGCCATCAAACACGTGTCGAAAAAGAAGGCCAAAAGTTAAAACATAACGCCCAAAATGTAACACAACGCCCAGGATGTACAGCCAAATAAAAATCCTTATTGTCATAAAAAATGATGACGCCCTAAGGCGCCTTTTGTACAAAAACAGAGAAATACAAAGAAAATCCATAGTACATAAACTTAAAGACGATCAACCGCCTCCCGTGCATCCGCCCACATGCCTTCAATGTTCTTCAAGCACTCCCTAGCAATGTGTCTGCAACATCATAGATCTTGGCTGCCACCTCGCCATGAGCTTTCTGGCGATCCTTCAGCTCTATCAAAAGGCGGCGTTTCTCCAACAGTTTTGCTATGTCATCACGGATTCCCTTCCGCAGCCAGCGTTTTCTTTCAGACAGTTGGGTCATCTCAGTCTGCAACCTACAAATTTGTTGATCGATAGAATCTTCCTCATCAAAAGCGGCGGCAAGAGTACCTTCATACATGCGCATACCTTCCTTCACCAACTAGGTTTCTTTAAACAACGCAGATGTGGACCTCTGGTTATCAAGATGCGATGCCTCCACAGACTCAATGAAAGAAAAGTCCTTCATCATTTGGTCCCTAAAAGCCAGCAGGCGATCAAGAAACAGATGTTGAGAGGTGGATAGGCGCCATGAGTAATCTCTGAGGTCAGTGACCATGGAGACAAAATCCTCGTAGTTATCCATCAGGTCATCTGGTTCCTGAAGAAGCATCGACTTCAGAGTGTAAATCAAAAGATCTACAGGGTTATTCATGTTGTAATATGATCACATGTCAAAATAATAGGAAATGTATATATAGTGCGGCTGAAGCCCAGAAAAGGGGAACGGCTAATGTCTATCATGTAACGGATAAATACGCAAACAGAAAAGCAGGAAAAAACGCAACTAGCCGAGAACTTATCAGCGCAACGCCTCTTACGACTTTGCGCTTGGGGGGCTGTGTACCGGTCGAGTTCGCCCAGGCCCAATTGTGTTGTGAGTCCATTATTGCTAAATAGCCCAATATCCAAACTACGCGGGTTTGCCCGACCCGATTCAGCTCGCCTAAGGCCAATGTCGCCTAAGCAGACCTATTACGCAATGAATCACTAAAAAATCACGTAAAAAAATGAGCTTATAGCACGATCGGGGAAGCTTGGCGCCAACGCCTTCCCCCCACTACGCGCCAACTCCGGACCCACCCATGAAGGAAATCGTGGGATCGTGGGGAGTTACATATCCCCTCTGTATGCCTATAAATACAACCCCTAAAAGCATTTCTAGACACACCGAAATTTAGACTTAGCATAACTGCTACATTATTCACTATCACTAAATACACACCCTTTACGTTCCACACAGGAACAATATATTACTAGAAAAATATAGTCAAAATAATTGTCAACAGTCAAACTGCAATAATTATTTTGAGATGGAGGGAGTATATAGTTATGATTATTCGCATGTATTAGAGATAATTGAGGTGAAAAAAATAATATAAGTCGTTGTTTTCCAATGTAGTGGTCATTGAAAGTTGTTCTTTATTGAACTTGAGAAACAAGAAGTAGCCGTCCTATATTTGATGAGGCTGATTTCAAATAACAAATTTGTTGTTGTTGTTGAAGTATAAGTATTTAACTAGTAAAATACCTGTGCTTCCGCACGGGTCGCGCCTTCGGCGCGTTTATTATCATCGGGGTTCTTAGGTCGTGGGACGTAGATGGTTTTAGAATTATATTAGATTGAATATATTGCAAAAAAAAGTAAAAATAATTGAAATAAAAAGTTTGATATATTTGTTACAAAAAAAATTATTTGTTGATAGTTTTTATTTTAAATGATAAAATTGTAATCATTTTTGAGTAGTTATATTTGAAATAGGTAATTGTATTATTGAAATCACGGGACGCGCATTTGGCGTGTTATATTAAGTTTCGACGGTTCCTGCCTTGGTTGCTTTAATTATAGTCGGTTATGTTAAATTTTATAATAAAATAAATCATAACAAATTACTTATTGAATCTTTAAATACATGAGGTCGTAACATTTAGATTAATTAAAAATAGAAATACATTAAGTGGATAAAAATGAGTAGGAACATATAACTTACAAAATTTAACATAATTATACAATATTTGTTGCGATAATTTATTTAGTACAAAAGAAAGCTTATGATAATTAAATTAAAATGTAATACATCAAAGGAATCTATGAGAAACATTAACATAGTTGCTCTCCATAGAAAATTGACACAGAAATTCCAAATAGCTGCATTCTGAATGAGATTAGCTTCACAAAATGTTGTCCAACCTTCACCAAATTTGACATGTTCTTCTGATCTTATCAATTCGCATGCAATTTATTATTTTATTCCAAAGGTCCACAGAGATTGATTTTATAATGGTTTGTATTATTCATGAAAATAGCAAAATTCATTGGAAGGATCTAGAAAACAATAATGATAATAATTCAAAAACCAATAATATATAAAAATTATAATGAAATTAAAAAACATAATATAAACTAACCAATTCGTCGTTGGATGGATTATTTGGAGAAAGAACCACTTCAAAAGTAGGATTTTTGATAGGTGCCGTGCTTAAGGTATGAAATGTTGGGAAATTTGATCTTATTATTTGATTGGTGGAAATAATCAATTCGAAAGTGTTGTCACCCAAGTATAAGAAAGTAATTTTCTTATATCCTTCCCAAACAAAAAATTGACGTAGTTCAAACCATCCTTTTATAATACATGGAAAAATTAATTTTTTGTTAATAAGAACATGATGATTATTATGTTGAGCATCTATCAAGTTCCATTCTGAAGCAAGTTCTTCAAAAATTTTAGCCATGAAAAAAGGGTCTATCTGTCCACACCTCTACAAAAGAAGGAAATAGTTAATATCCGAAAGAAATAAGTTTATATACTTATTACGACATATAGAATATGAAAATGAAATGTTAAAAATGCATTTCTATAAACCTGTAATTTGCAATGAATAGTTTCAAATGATCCATAGACATGTCTTTGCAATATTGGAGATAAGTTAGACATTTTGATAGTTTACATAAAACCAATATGAAGTAGTGGTGTGTGTCATCTATATAACAAATGAAGTGCTGTTATAGAATATAAATATTGACATGTAGAATCTTGTTGTCATATAGAAGTGAATATTTTTTGAAAAGTTGAAAATAAAGTAATTATTATATTTGTAATCGACTTGACAATACAATGGTAAATTATTAGAATGAGACACTAAAAATTACAGATAGCATATAAATGACATACAAATTTCGATCAAGTTTGTTACAGAACATTTATATAAATCCTTCATTGGTGAATTAAATAGATTCCGATATTAATTAATAACTACATTGAAATAGCTAATCATATCATAATATATTTGTTCTCCTTTTGCTCTGTGTCTGATGTTTATAAATGTTGTGGAGAAATACAAATTGATTTCAAATGTTAGCATATATAAGTACTGTAGAATATATTATAATTATGATAGAATAATTTATAAGTATGATAGGATATATATTACATGACCATATTAGATAAAATACATTACCATGTTAATAGCTACAACTGAAAGTCTTAAAACAAATACATCAATAACATCTTAGTACATAACAGGTTAAATAAGTACTTCAAATAACATAAACATCATTGTCTTACATAGAGTTAGAAAACATAAACATTACATAGTATTTTGAAAGTCAGGCTCTTATAATTTCAACCAACACCACTTCAGGTGGATCTTCCAGATGAAATTTCAGAATGTCATCCACATTAGGTCGGTAGTTTCGAACAAATTCATACCAACCTTCGGTGAAGTAACGTTCAATCTTTGCTTTCCCTTTTGTTCTTCTAGAAGTTACAACTGATAACTCAATAGAATTATTAACGTTCAATAAGTTTTATAAGATAGAGCACAATAGTTTAACTTTTATTTTAACAACATTTTTATAACAAATTTTTAGATTAATATAATAACAAACTTAAATATCGCATAAAATAATAGACCCGTGCGAATGAACGAGTCTCAAAACTAATTTTCATATAAAGATACCTTATCATGTGCCCTTAGGGCACAAGTTAACATGACCCTTATTTTTGTTAGTATACTCCTTCCGTCCCAAAATAATTGTCGCTTACGCATACCAATGCATAATTTCAATCACTAATATCTTTATGTTTCTTTGATGAAAAATTTAAAAAATTTAATATTATGAAAATACTCAATGAGACAAATCAAACAATACCTTATATATTAATATTTGTCTTTATATATTACTAGAAAAATACGGTCAAAATAATTGTCAACAATCAAACTGCAATAATTATTTTGAGACGGAGGGGGTATATTGTTATGATTATTCACATGTATTAGAGATAATTGAAGTGAAAAAAATAATATAAGTCGTTGTTTTCCAATGTAGTGGTCATTGAAAGTTGTTCATTATTGAACTTGAGAAACAAGAAGTAGCCGTCCTATGTCTGATGAGGCTGATTTCAAATAACAAATTTGTTGTTGTTGTTGTTGTTGAAGTATAAGTATTTAATTTGTTTACCTTACACATAATCTATTATGTGTTATTGCTAAGTTTCAAGTGTGTAGAGGGCGCGAGTTCTATTCCCTCTTGTGACAGTTTTTTTTATTAATTTCGTTTTATAACTTTCAAGTGTCTAGAGGGCGAGTTCTATCTCTCTTGTGAGAGTTTTTTTCTTTAGTTTCATTTTAAAATATATTTGATAATCTTAATATAATATACAAAACAATAAGTTTTTGCTATAAATAAAATTTTCTACAATTTATATATAATTTTACTACTTTATTTTTATTTATTAAGGGTCCATTTTTATTATTTGTCTCGGACCTCCAAAATCTCGGGACCGACCATGAATTTGAGTAGGAGAAGAGTATATGTGTTGGTGGTGGACGGTGGAGGATGAACTTTTCAAATTTACAAAACAATGCTCATATACAATACAACTTACAAGAAAATGAAATAAATAGCATCACCAATCCATAGCATATAGTCACACAAACCTTCACACACCTCTCATTCCAGTATAAGGAATCACCTTTCTCAGTTTCTGCTTCTAGAATTTGTATTGCGAATTTTGTTCATTCAAACTTTTTCCTTCATACTGACACGAGTTTTCTGTTGTATCAAGCATGAAAGGTAGAATATATTCGAATTCTTCTACCATAATGTGTAGAATATATTATACACTGTATGCGCATACTAAATGCAACATAGCATGTTTTCCTCTTTGATTCTTCTACCTCCCAAGAAACCTTATTATACATATCTTTTAAATACCATATTGTAGTAATGAATTATGCGTTTTTTAGTTGATTTGATTAACTCAACACGTTCACCTTTCTTGTGATGATGTATCATGTGTTGCAAAATATATAAAAAATCAATATGCTATGGTGACTGTATGAAACGTAACCTTTGCTTGAGTTTTGTTTTGTTTTTTATTTTTTTTGAAAAAAAAACTTTTAAGTTGTTCAATAGAATAAAGTCATATGTAAAACAATGCCATGTAATGTAAGCAACTTTTTAGTCAAAACAGTCCAGAGAATCATGAAATGCAAAATGCGATAAATGTGAGGTGTCAAAATTGCACGTTTGAAATTAGAGGGCTAAAATCGCACAATTAGAAAACTTGAGGGCCAAAAATGCAATTTAGCCATTAATCTAATAGTCAAGATTTAAAGAAGAAAAGAGAATGAGAGAATTTTGATCCATGCGAGGAATATATGAAGGATTAAAGATAGCTAAACTAGACGCCATGACTTTTCACATGTGATTGTAAAAAGTGACTCTAAATTATTAATGTACATGGTTACAAATCATTCTAAGATTAATGAGGCTACTCCCGTTTTGATTAATTGAATCCAAGATATAACTAATTTTCCTTGGCATGTTGAGATTAACCACACATTGCGTGAAAACAACAAACATGTTAATCGACTAGCTTCATATTAACAAATGATTAAACAGCAAACGACATCGTTTTAATTAAGAGAAAGTACGTTCCACACGGCACTGGCCTACACAGCTCCACGTTACCATCTCTGTCACTAAAAACCGACAGATTCCATAGCCATTTTCATTCTTACAAGTTACAACCACATAAATATCTTCAGCCACCTCTTTTCAATATTCAAAACCCTTCTTCTTTTTCCACCATGGCCGTAAACTTAGGAAACCTAGCTTTACTACTCGACATTTCTTCACCGCGAAGGAAACCTCTCATCGGCGCCAACGCGATTCTCACCTTACCACTCAAACGAGACTCTTCTTTTTCTTCTACTACTTCATGCTGTAGCTGTAGTTATTATGGATATGAGATGGAGGCGCGTGGACGTATGGTGGTGGCGCGTGGGAAGTCAAACTCGGAACAGAACGGGGTTGATTTTGACGCTGAGTCGAGTGATGAGGAAGCGGATGGGAATGATTTTGAAAAGAGAATAAGGAGGAGAGTTAAGGATTTTGAAGAGAGGAGAGAGCTTGAGAAGAAAGCTGAAGAGTATTTGCAGAGTCGTGTTGATGATGGAGTTGAAGAGAGTGAGGAAGATAAGAGGATGAGAGTTAGGAAAGAGCTCGAAAAGGTTTGAATTTGATTAGATTAAACTAATCTTATCTTAATGATTTTGTTGTCTTCTTTTCAGTTTTTTAATGTAATATTAATTAATATTTTTGAAAATCGAAATTGTTAGGGTGAATATCGTAGTTCAACTAGCAAAATGCCGAAATTGTTCTGGATTTGAATCCGCGGGATCTTTTCCATTTGTGTGTGAGTTTTATGTAAGAATGATCAAATGCATTTTACACCATAATAAGTACTTTATCCCTAATTTAATATTATGTTTTGGAATATCCCCTTTTATTACTATAATAGTTTAACATTTTGCTAATAACAATATAAAAATCAAAAGGGCTTTTGATCCAAAAAGAAAAGACAAGATAGTCCACTTCTAGTTAATGCATTACAATGTAGGATGCCTTTTGAGGCAATGTTTCTGATTCTTATAGTTTATGAAAAAAAAATAAGAGAATGACATTCTTGTGGTTTCACTTTGAAATTATATAACTATGTGCTTATGTGGTGAAAATCTTGTTAATTTCCTTATTGTTACATATACCTTAATTAAACAAGGTCTCATTAGAGAGAAATAAAAACAGTTTTAACCTAACAAGTTACTTGAAATATTAACATAAGAAGTATAAGATGATGATTGAATTGGCACGTGTTGATGTAATGTTTGTTGTTTTGACGAATTAGGTGGCTAAGGAGCAGGCAGAGAGGAGGGCAACGGCTCAGTTGATGTTTGATTTGGGTCAGAAAGCTTATGGAAGAGGCATGTATGGACGTTCTATTGAGTTTCTTGAAGGCGCACTCACTATCATACCCAGATCGACATTATTTGGTGGCGAGGTTAGTTGATTCTTATTTCTTAACTAACTATTTGAGAATCTTCACATGTTCTTTCTTTGTTTTATTTTGATTTATGTTTAAATGATTAAAAAGTAAGTAAAATGAATATTTTTATTAATAAAACAGTAAATTTCAGATACAAATATGGTTGGCTATGGCTTATGAAGCCAATGGTCGCCATGATGATTGCATTGATCTATACAAGCAATTAGAAAAGTCGCACTCTAGTATTAGCATCCGGCGTCAAGCTGCAGAGCTTCGTTACATTTTGGATGCGCCAAAGCTCAAGATAACCCAAGAGGAGATGGTGACTATACCCTTGATTGGTTCCGATTATGACAGGTCATTTGACTGTTCAATTCTTTTTGCTTATTAGTTTGTAGATTTTCCTTTTGCATATGATAATGCGGTTTTTCATGTTTGTTTCTTGCTTTCTTGCCGGCAAGATCATGAGTTCTTAGATGATTAATAATTCATTATGGAAGCAGAGTCTGGGATCCTTAATTTGGATGCAGCTCATATTTGTTGTCATTTTCCCATCTTGTGATAGTGAACCTTAGAACATTTAATAAGGTAAATAATTAAAAATAAGAAGTTAGACATATTAGCTTATACGACTTTGTCAGTGAGGTGCGTTTTGGAGGGGAGAGCTTATGTTTCTTTTATAAATTAACGACACTATAAAATGTTCTAAAAAATGAGTGAAGCGTGATTGAAGTAGTATATGATCATTTATCAGGTTGTTCTTTCAATTTTCGTAAAATATAAAATATATATCAAAATAAATACTTAGCCCTCCATAACGCAACTCTCAAACAAAGCTTAAGATGTTAATATGGGAGGCACAATTAATTTGTATGCTATAATCGCAATTTAATATGTCATGTGAATATTAGCTTTTCTAATCCTATAGAAAAATGCTAATTGGAGAATTCGTGACTGAGGAAAAATTAATTGAATAGGATTAAAATCCTTCAATTCAAATTTATAGTAATAGCAGCCCAACCTTTCTCTTGAACAAATCCAGTTCAAAGGTTAAATGGGTAACTAATGATTGGTTTGTTGTCATGACTTGAACCACTAGAGAGATATAAGCATTCCCAGTTTAGTAAATTGCAAGTTCATAGGATGTGTCACAGTCTTATTGAAATCATCTAAGGCATGTTAAACTAAGGGGTGATACTGCGTCCATCAAAAAATTCGGTTGACTTTTGAAATGGTCACATACTAGGATGCAGCCACTGTCCATTAGTGCTAATTATTTTCAGTCAATTGGTCTTGAGGTATCAAATACTAAGATGCCATGAAAAAAATCAAGACAGCTGATTAGGGGATACTGTAAAGCTCCTTGAGGCCATTTCTCATCAACTAGACAGAAAACCAGTCTTCTAGAGATACGTGAGATATTATAAGAGATTTATAAACAAAGAGAAAATGTGGTTAAACTGTTTCTATTAGCTATCTTGAAGAGCATTTGGACATGTCGTAAGTTACTTTCATAACTTTTTTCATGCATATGTCAGTAGATAAGCTCAAATAAATTCTTTCTAAGTCAATCCAAATTCACCATTTGTCCCAGAGTCCAAAATACTGTGGCAGTATATATATATATATACACACAGATAATAACACGTGACAAAATAATAATTAAATAGTACTTGCAAGTTACAACCAGGCGTAATAATTAATGACGTTCCAGCCGAAATTAACATAAAGTATAGTTTGATTATGTTTATGGTATTTCAGTATTTCTGAGTTTAACACTAGTGATAATGGTCCAAAGCATTTAACTACCACAAACTATGCAGAAACTTTGAATTTTGAAATACTTATGTTAAGTGAAGTTCAAACCCAGAGATGAGATACCCTCAAATTTTACTATATGGATATCAAATTTTTGTATAGGTATATAAACTCATTGGAAGACTGTTAGGATAGTTTGTAAACAGGGAAGAGTTCTGTGTGCTATTTTAGGCTATGTCGTGAGATTGCTTAACTGGTAGCTAAGCAGTGGCAGGTTAGCTTTTTCCGCCTGTTGCTGATCTTGGCTCCCAAAAGCCCACCTCAGATTTACAAAAAATTGTTGAATGAACAATGAATGTTGGTGCTCTCAGTGTGATTTGCGGATCCTGGTCTGATCCTAATCACGCAGTGGTGCAGTCTTGAGTGGGTTTGCTATGGTGTGCTGGTATGCAGCTTCCTAGCATGCACTTTTGTAGCAAAGTCCATTAAGGATTTGGGCATGGGCCCAGTCCGGAACAATTGTAAATAGAATGAATTGCAGATCATTGGGATGACAAATAATGATTTTTGCCGCAGCAAATTGTGGGGGCTAAGTTCTTAGGGGGGGTGTTCTCTTCTTATTATAAGCCAATTGTTTTCTATTTCCTATCTTCCTTCTTCTCGTCATATATAACATCTTGTAGAGAGGTTGAGTAGCTCAACAGATTTGAGCTAAGGGTTAAAGGGGTTGAATGACCAGTGTTCAGACCCTGGTGAAGGAGAAAATATTAACATAACAACTAATATACTAACATTTATCCCCGACTTTTTGATATCTAACAAACTACTATCAATGGTACTATTTTTTATAAATAATAACTCGACAAATAACACGAGCAAAGATGAATAGCTTTGCTGCTACTATCTTAGGTTAGCTCAACAACCTATGGTCTTAACTCCTAATATATTCCTTCTATCTGTAGAAACTGAAGTAAAACAGATCACACAAAGCATGCAGTACTGAATTTGTTGCTCTGAAAGAAATCAAGATTGCTATTATCAATATGGTTTCTTCTATCCCATTGGTTTTTATACCTACTCAATTCCTAGTCTCTTCATTGGGGCTTATGTGGTTTTGGGTACAAGCATGACTATTTTTTGCTAATTCTTGCTAACTTGTGTGTCATATTGTTATTGTCAATGTGTCATATTCTACTCGCTTTGCCTCATATTAAGTGTCTTTTAAGGTTATGCACACTTCTTAAAAAAAATCATTGAGTGGACTAATTTTTATGATAAAATGAACTTCATTTAGTTGTTAGTGGAGTTATTTGCAATTCATTATTTCCTTCAGAATCAGATATATTGTTAGCACACCGAACACAAAACACAACACTGCAGATAGGCGCAACTTGAGCCTTCACTGAGCGCACACACACTTAGGCGCAGATTGAGCTTAATCACTCACACATATTACAGGCTCAGTTTGAGCCTATTTCATAGGTTTTCAGAAAATGAAGGAGGAAGAAGATATGAGAGATTATTGAGAGAATGAGGCAGAGGGAAAAAGAAATTTTATTCACATATCACTAAATGAATGATTAAAACACAAATGAGTTTATATACGCAGTTACTTGACATACAAGGAATTAGTTAGATCACAACAAACTAACTAATTCTCTAACTAACTAATAACAACCTCTAAAGTAGTTACTTATCCTCTAAGCAACAAACATGAATTAACCAATATTACAACATATATCTCCAAAACTGCCATTGACATTGGTATTGAGGATTGTTATAATTTACAAACTTCATATACATTTTTCTGCTGGTTTGATTATAACTACAAATTTAAAAGTGTTGTATTTTTGTGATTTTGAGAAAATAAGATACTGTATGTATTATTTATTTATTTATTTATATGTAGTTATGCGAGTACATGGACTGACAAAAACAAGGATCGTAAGAGTGGAACGATAAACAGTCCTTTTTCATCATCTAAAGATAACTTTTTGGACTCTCTTGTGTTGAGACCACCTGCCGGACTAGGAAAAAATCGAGCTTTCTGGGTTGGTTTGACAATATGGTTGGGATTAGTTGGTGCTGCTCTCTTCATTCAAAGATGAAGTTCCAGTTCTCCAATTTATGATGATTCTAATTGTGTTATAATTTTTCATTTTAGTTCATAGTGTCTATATATATATATATATATTGATCATGTTGTAAAATCATTGTATGTAACAAATAGATATGTTTATTATATTTTCCTGCTAGGGTGTTCTCTTGAAATTACAAGATTGTAAGTTCAAATCTAATTGTTATTGTTGTACTGTGTGTATATGAAAAAAATAATATATTGAAGTTACAAATATTTATGGTAATTCTGTTAACTGTGTTTGGGTAGGTTTAGAGACACTAGGGAAGAACAAAGCCTGAACTGTTTATTTGTAATTTATTCAAGTAATAAATAACATGAAACTATAGCTACTTTACAGTCAAACTATATCTCTTCTATTACTAGTTGTTCTAACATGTTTGTAATGTGCTTTCTAACTCTAAAATCTCACTCAAAAAGCTCAACCTTAGACTTTGGTTTCTTAAGAATTATCTCCTATGCCAATCTTACAGAACCATTGATCTTCTGAGAGTGAAACATCAATCAACCAGTATACCTACCTATTTATCATGAAGTTACAAGGTGCATAAACAAATCTCCACCATTAGATTGCATCTCATTCTTACAAACTTATCTCGCCTGCTCGCTCACCTGGTTCGGAGTTGAAATTGTAGTGAATGACAAATCGATTGAATTTTTCTGTAAGCATATCAATTCGAACCCCCGTCTTATATATTATATGCAATATTCCTACCATCTAAACTATGATCACAAGATTAAGGGGTATATTTTTTATTTTTGGATATATTTATCAAATTCTTATGTCACGTAATTAAATTTAAGTGATTAATAAATTTCACTGAAAAATGAATTGTTTGGGAAAAAAAAAAAATCAAATTTGATTTATGAAACGATTTATTTTAGCATACTTTAGTTATCTCACAAATCACTCTTGACGGAAAAAAATCACCCTATGACGAATCGGAAGGTTAACACACAACAATATCTTAGGTCATATTACAAAAGAAAATTAATTTTGGTGTCCTATCATTCTTCTCGTGTACCCTACGAATTTACCAAAATATATTGTTTGTTACTTAAGTAGCGGGCACCCCCTTAAAACAGCCTAACAAATTTTAATTTATAACGTCCACTACTTATTTTATAGCGGATGCTATCTTTCAAAATTTATCTTTTTTATAACTTTTGCTACTTAAATAACATAAGAGTAATGGAAAAAACATAAGGCGCGTGAGTAACCGGTAGAGTGGCAACATGTGGAAAAATTCTTATCCCACCTCTTAAAAACTCTTTTTCACCACGAAAAAGTTTGGTAAACATTTACTGAACTATTTTTAGTGTAAATTTTACTCAAATTTACGCTAGAAAAAAATTCTGGTCGTGTTTATTGAATTTTTTTTGCCTTAAGGGGTGTGGGGAAAGAAATTAAAATGTGATGTCTTACAAAAAGCCCAACTCAGTAACATCTCCACCAAGCCCAAACACCATAAACCCTTCATACAAAAACGCAATTCAATCCCCACACCATTTCTTCCACCGTCACTGCGCCGAACCCTAATCCCAACCACAGAAATGACAACCAGCCTCAAGAAAAACCGCAAGAAGCGCGGCCAGGTAAGCGCCGGCCATGGCCGTATCGGAAAACACCGCAAGCATCCCGGAGGACGAGGTAACGCCGGAGGTATGCATCACCACCGTATCCTATTCGACAAGTACCATCCCGGTTACTTCGGTAAAGTAGGTATGCGATACTTTCACAAACTCCGCAACAAATTTCACTGTCCAACGGTAAACATTGATACTCTCTGGTCTCTTCTACCTCAAGAGGTGAAAGACAAAGCTGCGAAATCGAAGAATGTTGCTCCTGTAATCGATGTTTCTCAGTTTGGTTATTTTAAGGTTCTTGGTAAAGGTGTTTTGCCAGAGAATCAACCTGTTGTTGTTAAAGCTAAGTTGATTTCGAAGATTGCTGAGAAGAAGATTAAAGAAGCTGGTGGTGCTGTTCTTCTTACTGCTTAATTCGGGTTTTTGGTTTTATTAATTATGTTTTTGTTATTTGGAACTGTTTTAGGGTTTTGAACATGAAATTGATACAACTTAATTTTAGATTTTGAATGCTGGTATTGTTTATTTAATTGAATTTGCTGCTGGTTATATTGTTTTTGGAGGTGAAATATGATTAGCATTGTTGGATGAATTTATTTTTAATTGTCTGTCGTTGTTATTGGATGAATTGTTTGAATAGTTATCGGTGAAGTAGCGGATATAGGGCAGCGCAATTTGAACTAAAATCAGTGTTGGAATTGTTATCGGAGTTGTTAAATAGAGGCTATATCATATCGGCTATTTCTACTTATAGGATTTACAGTGTACAACTTGTATTTCAATACTACGGTCAGATAACAACAACATTACCCTAAACCGTATCTAATAGTACCTTTACCATAGATGAAAGGAGGAAGAACTCCATTATGTAGAGGCATATCCTTGTTATTCCATGCCATGAGCATTCCTTCTGCATTATAACAATTTAATAGGCAAATTCTGTTGTAGCATTTTCTGCAGCAGGAAGAATAGAGACAATTTAATATAGTTTTATTGAGTGTGTAAATGTTTGCATTTTGTACATTCTGAGTTCTTTGGAAGATTTTCCATACCTCCTGGATTTTCACCTGTTTTCTACTATGCAATTGAGAAACATTTTGAGGTAAAGCAACGAGAAGCCAATCGCGGTCAATTTCATAGACATGACTTAGGGTGGAGATGAATCCAGAAAGAATAACTGTTTCAGGATCAACTATAACAAATATGTCTGATGGGAATGAACACGATTTCGCAATCATGGAATGTAAAAAAGGACTGCCAAGGAAGCTGGTCATAAACAAAAACAAAAAACATAGAATGTTATGATGTTCTCAGTCTTGCATGACATATAAGGATCCATCTTAACCAATTTTCATGTAGTACTATTTTGTGCATTCAAAATCTAAATTTGTAATCGCATATAAAAAGAAAATCAATCGTGCGAGACTAGCTATTTCTATTATAGTTCTACATTCTGGTTCGCAATCACAATTGCAGCTGCAATATCAATGTTTTCAAAGTCTCTACAACAGTATCACAAATGCAATTACGGTAGCACTCGTCGCATTTGTTTGTATTTTACCGCAAAAACAAGGTTTGAATTTGATGTTGGTTATCTTATTTTTGGAGTTGAAATATGATTAGCATTGTTGGATGAATTTATTTTTAATTGTCTTTTGTTGTTATTGAATGAATTGTTTGAATTGTTATTGGTGAAGTAGCGGATGTAGGGTAGCACAATTTGAACTAAAATCAGTGTTGGAATTGTTATCGGAGTTGTTAAATAGAGGCTACATCATATAGGCTATTTCTACTTATAGGGTTATTTGATGAGGTTTTTGTGAAATGTTTTTTTTTTTTTCGACGGATTTTTGGAATTGTGGAAAATGTTGCTATACAGTGGCTCTGCATGCTGAATTTAAACAAATCACTATTATGCTCTATTTTAGTACAAAATGTTGTCAAATAGCATCGACAATAGAGCTATATAAGCTATAGGATTGTTGTGTAGTGGAAATATGACTAGCATTGTCCGATGAATTTATTTGGAAATCTCTTTTGCTGATTGTTTTTGAATTAATTGTTTGAATAGCAGCTATAGCGTAGGGTAATTTGAGTAAAAATCAGTGTTGGAATTGTTATGGGTGTTGTTAAATAGCCGCTATAGCTATATTGTTATTCAATGTCTTTTGATTATTCGATTAATTTTGGGAATTGTGATCAGTGTTGCTAAATACTCCCGGCTATAGAGAGCTGAATTTGAAGAAATCATTGTTATGCTCTATTTAGTACAAAATGTTGTCAAATAGCAGCTACAACAAAGCTATAACATTGTTGACTTGCTGTGTAGCAGACTTTTTTTCAAATTGCTATTTTATGTGATCATCAGATGTGGATTCTGATATTTGGTATGGGAGGGTGTAATCTTGTATTCTATGGTGAATATTTTAAACCTAATTTGATGGTCTTATCTATGGGCATGTTTGGTTTTGGAGAAAAACCTAACAGAACCAAACTGTTTTTAAAATTTATAATAACTGAACTGAACTGTTTGTCTTTCAAATTGAACTGTTAAAGTGGTTCGGTTTTATGGTTTTAAACCAAACCATAATCAACTTTTCACTAAAGCGAACCAAACCATTAAAGTTAACCGAACCAAACTGTATTGTTTCAGTTTGGTTTTAAAACTGTTAGTTATGGTTTGGTTTTTTGGTTTTTTTGCCCACCCTTATCTGTGGGTAGAACATGTTCTTGGATTTTTAATTGGATGTATTTTATGTTATGTTAGAGTCTGATTCTATATTTTTTCTGTTAAGTTTTTGCATCAGTAATCATTTATACAAAAATGGTAGAAATTGACCATGGTTTGAATTTTTAAACATTGGTAGAAATTGACAAAATTGTACTTGATACAAAGAATGAATGTCGAATCACCTAGGGGAAGTATACCCCATAGCATTAATTTTATTGACAAAAGCTGATATTGTGCCCTTTGTACTTGAAATCTAGCTGTTTTGAAGTAAATTTATTTTGGATTTGGAGAGTACTTGCTCATCTTTAGCAGAACTTAAACTTACCGTACTTGGTCACTATTATAAACAAAAATTACTTTTTAAGTTTATTAGATAATTGATGTATATAATATTTGTATTATTTCATGGCTGCAACTGAAATTTGAAGGAGTTCCAATTTCTATAACTACATTATTGCATCTAAAATCGTGTCCATCTTAAATTGCCATTGGAAGCCAAACTTAATGATCATTTCTGCATCAACTGTTTATAATTGCTGCATGATGGCAGGTTAATCATGATTGTCCATCTCTGTGATCTTTCCCTCCCCCTCTTCCATCCATTTTTCAAGCTCTCTAAAAACCTAAAGTCACCGCGTCTTTGGTTTTTAAAGTTAGAAAATCCAAATCATTGACGATTAATAAAACTTACTCTGCGTTACATATATAAGCAAAACTTATTCCTTTCAGATGCATCAAATATTTAATGAGTTAGGCAGAGAGTATAATATGTAACGCAGAGAGTACGTCGAACCCAAGTACCAAGTTAGGCATCGATGGTTGTCTTTTTTAATGAGTTAGGCATCCATGGTTGTCTTTTTTAATGACTTGACACTGTTGATCGCTACTTAGTATTGTTTGTCAGTGGTTTGAATCCTGTCCATGTAACCAATGCTAAGTAGTACTACACTACTACCACCTAGTCTTTTTTATGGTATATGATTTTATGATGTACATTCTAAAACACATTTACTTGTTATTACATCTTAATCAATTATTGGCATTAGACTTTTTAGTTTGAAGTAGCTGCTGTTCTTGTGGGTTCATACTTCAAACAATCATTGGTTGGACTTACTCGACCAATATAATAGTGAATAACCTAACATACTCTGTTGATGAATGTACATTAAACTTGCTGGCAAAACAATCGAAAAAAATCTCAAAACAAAAGAAAAAATATAAAGAAAATCTTCAAACAATAAATAAAATTAAACAATCAATTCATACGAATAACTTATTATTAAATCTGCCATTTTTACAAGACAAAATTGACAAAATTGTAATGTTGCAACCTCTCACACTAACGGTTACATTTTTTTGATGATGACCAAAATTGCAAATCCTCTCAACCGTAAATTTTTGCATACTTCATCTCAAAACTCACAACTATCTAAATTCCAATAAATTCAAAAGACTAGAGTTGTTGTGATTAACAAAACTCGACATAAGTCTCCGTTTATTATTACCTTCTAAGTTCTGCCTCTTTTTTCTTCCAACTACTCAATACGAGACTTCTTTGATGAATTTTCACTTTGACACAACAAAACTCAAGAATAATGAAAAAATTGGATAAAAAAACAATAGCAACATCCGACCTCTCTAAAATTTGAAGGAACAATGAAATAATGTTACTGTCACAATACTAATAGATTCACGATTGGAAATAGAAAAAACACTTACATGGACACAACCCCAAATAAAAAATAATTTAGACACATACAAATAAAAAATAAATAATTTAATCAAATTATCTATTTCATTTTTATATCTTTATTTTTTTTGATTCATGAGTGAGTGCTAAAATATTTTTTTATTTGGGTTTGTGCCAAATTAAATATTTCTCCTGAAAACATATAGGCATGGATTAGCTGCTGCTAGAATTTGCAGAGGTTTCAAATATTTCTTGTTGATTCTTCTCATCAACATTCATCTTCAAATCTTTACTATGCCCACCCCACTTGCTTATTCTTGCTTCCGCAAGTGATGCCTGTCATTTACATTAAAAATTAGCCTGTAATAACTAATATATTTACTATATTTATAACCTTTTTAATAATATTATTAAATATTCACACAAAAAAATACTACTAAATATGTTTTTACCTCATTATCCCAGTCAGTTCTATAGACCATGAAGAATAAAACAAGAGTTTGTAGGACGGTCCCTGACAGCATTCCAGACCATATACCCTGGAAATCATCCATCCAAAATTAACCCAATTACAACAATGGAGAGAAATAAAAACTACAAAAATATATCATACATGAAATTGAAAACTTTCAATCATATTAGTCTCTTAAAGATGACTACTATCATAGAAAACTCTTAGTTTTATAAATCATTTTAAATTGACCCTCTAATGATATTTTTGGTAATTACATTTAGGTGATATATTTTATAAATAGTCAATAAATATAATAAGGTATTGCAACTAATTAACAATCTACTAAAATTTAATTATTTTGTCTACCAACAAAATAACAAATATCACTGAAACTCACACAACACTGCGAGATCTTATGTTCAAAATCGGGTGAAGACATCGGACCTAACAAAATGACATTGCTACTTGAGCTAGAATTTACGAGCTCTACTAAATGTAATTTACAACGTATTGAAAATTTAAATGCAGTTTTGATCTCTTAAGTGTCAACCATATAAATTATTGTCAAGTTTTGTTATCAGTATTATTATTTTTTGTCAAAATGCCATTTATGAAACAAATAATGTAACTATAATAAAAGAAAAGAGGAAGAAAAAGGCTTACCAAGACACCAAATTCAAGATAGTACCCAAAGAATAGGCCCAAAGGAACACCAAAGAGATAGTAACAAGCAATATTAACATAAGCCACAGCTGATTGCCATCCTGCTCCAATGGCAACACCTGTAAGGACAGGCTGAATGTTGTTGATGACAATGCATAATGCCAACATTGGTGTAAGCTCCACCACTACCTCTCTCACTGCTGGATCATTTGAAAATAATAAAGGATATTCTTTTCTGAAGATTATTAAAATCAATGAAAGCATGAGACCAATTAGAAATGATGTAATCACTGCAACCACTAGTGAGAATTTTGCTGCTCTTGGATGAGATGCCCCCAATTCATTTGATACTCTCACACTGCATAGTTTTTATTACAATTTAAATTATGTTAAATCAAACCCATATAGTTTACTATATATGAACAAAAATGTACTTTACTTTGTAATAAGAGCAAATTGCTATATTAAAGTTGTCATCACTTACTAAAAAAAGGTCATCTAAGGACATGGGTTAAAAAATGCATAAAAGAAAAGTTTTTTTTTTTCTTTCTTGAATATGTCAGTCTAACACTTGTGAAAGTCAAAGGGACATCACTTCTTATGCAAAAACTATCTCTTTTGATTTTTTAAGCAATGTTCTTAGGGCACAAACATTTTTTGAAGGTCTTTGAATAAATTGAGAATTTTAAATATGTCTATCAATCACAAGTTACTGGCGGTACGACTACAGTCTTTAATTGGCCACTATAAACCTGACCCATATAGTCAATAAATAATTTCAAATTATATCTTTAAACTTTTAAATAATTAATACTAGGGTCTTTCAATTTGAGAGAAATTTGAAAGTTTAGATCTAATATAAACTTTTTTATTCATGGACCTACTTAAAAATACCTAATAGTAAATGAAAATGACTACAAAGGAATTAAACTTGAAGATCTTAACCTATTTGTTTATTACTTGTATGAAATGACAGAAGCATTTGGTGATGAAGAGACAAACCTTACGGCTGCATTAACTCCAAAAGATGCCATGACAGTCCACCCCAATATGTTTATGCTGCAAATTAAAAACTACAACATGAGGGTCGAATAATAATGTCCACAAACTACCAACACATTGTGATACAAGTGATAGATACTTGGGCCCCTTAATTATTTGGTTTTGGGTTCGATCCTCGGCCGATACTTATGGAAAAACATTTGTTGGGAGAGGTCAATCCGTTAAATGGATCTCAGTTATCTCAAGGGGATTAGTCTCTGCAGTTACGCGTACTTTTGGTTTAAAAAAAAATAATGTCCACAAACTTCAAAAGTTTGATCAAATGATAAAAATGCATGTTTTGGATCTTAAGATCCTGGATTCAATCCCTTTAATATTTTGAATGAGTTAAATACAAATATCTTTAAATTCAAAGGTCTTCCTTTTTCTTTGAATTGGGTAAAATTTCCCGCCCTAACTTTTTTATTAATTTTTTTTTCCACAAATTAAAGGAGCAAAGGTATCAATTAAAGCTAAAGATGGAGGAGTTGTTGTAGCTAACCAAGAGGTTCACACTGAAATTTTTCATTTTTGGATACTTAAACGGGATCTTATGCATACATTTCACTTATTTCTAGTTTTTCAATAATAATATTTACTAAGCACTTAATTTCTTCAACTTAGCACCTCTTAAAAAGTTAGATTTAATTTTTCAAAAAAAAAAAGAAGTTAGATTTGATTAATTGTTGTAATAAAAAAGTTTCAACTAGTCCATAGAAAATGCTAAAATGTACATGTAAAAGTTAAGATTAGTTTTTAACTAATGCTAGCATTTATAATTTTAAAAGATACCACCTCCGTCCCAATATATAAGACCTACTTTGATTAAATGATATTATTCATTTATCTTATTTTGACCATAACAAACGTATTATATGAATTACCAACTAGCCAGCTTTTTTCTCTTTTGATGATGACCAGTTATCTTAAAGTTGATTCACATGCTTCACCGGCAAGGGACCTGAATTTACTACGGTAGATAAATCAAATAGTTTCATGTATTAATCAATCACGGTTTTTGATTTATGATCGAACAATCCATATTTTTAATTTAGTTTTTTTAATGCAAAATAATTTCAATTGTAGATTTGAAATTTGATGGCCGAAATTCATTACAGCGGGTTGCTGTAACCTCGGGAAATTCACTTCCAGGGCAGGGTAGCATATATGGATTCTTTCAGATGCAGATTTGTTGCAGTGTGTTTTAACACAATTTTCACACAATTTTAAATTTTAACTGTTGTTATAGAGCAGACGGTTCATATTAACACAATTATAAAATAACTTAAAAACATTATAAACTAGGCAAATGCTAAATAGTGTCCCCGGGACACTCTTTAAGCCTTTAAATAGTAAGGTTTTATTAAAAGGATTATGAAATTGTGTGAAGTCAACGCATTGAAAATTGAAATGTTCAATTTTTAAAAAGAATTACTCCCTCCGGCCTTATTTATAAGCAAAAGTCAACAAAAACTTTTGGCCTTAAATATAAGCAAAAGTTACCAAAACCAAATTCATTTAATGCTATTCTTCCAAAAGTATCCTCATTATTTGTTCTACTTTTTAAAATGATTGTATAGTTTCAATGCAAACTTAAGGTTATTTTAGGAATTGTAATAGACATTTTACATAAAATTAAGTCAAAAAAGTAATTCCTTAATAAGTATGCAAATGAGCATATTTGCTTATAAAAAAAGCCGAAGGGAGTATTTTCTTAAATGGAATCCTTAAAAAGTGCCCCGAAGACACCATTTAGCAATACCCTATAAACTATACATATTTTTTTGAACAACCATAATGCAAAACAATGTGAAAACTCTATTAAAATACACCGCATGAATCTTCTACTTTTTGGGTACGATAATTTCCAATATCTGTAATCGGGTCAAAATATTAATTGAAAGGTCACGCACGAGACGGTTTAGTGTGAAAATGATGGAGCTACAAGGTGGGGTCTATTGCATCGTCCTTGTCTTTAACTCCTTGTTTGTTACTCTAAAAATCAACTCAGCTACTATATGTCTGCATTAATTAATTGCCTAATAAAATGATGAGATAGTGATTGTTGAATAGGGGGACTAGTTTAATTAAGTACTCGTATGATTGATAGATCATATGGAGACACAACTGGTCCATACTTCATTTTCAGTTAGTAGTATATTAATTAGGCAAATGCTAATAAGTGCCCCGAGGTACTCTTTAAGACCTTAAATAGTGTGTTTTTTATAAAATTTTTATGGAAATACGTAAAGTCAACGCATTAAAAATTATAATGTTCATTTTTTAGATAAAAAATTTCTTTAAATAGAATACTTAAAAAGTGTCTCGGGGACACTTGTTAGCAAGACCCTATTAATTAAATTAGAATGGGTGGGTGGGTGAGAAATTTCAGGAACTTTACTCCATAATTCATTGGGTGATAGTATATTTTTTTTTAAAAAAAAAAACTAGTGGGGTAAAAGAAATAATATAGTTGTAGTAAATGCAAAAAATAATAACCAATCATTAGTTAAATTAAAAAAAAAATTAATTGTTAGTTGGTTCAGTGATGATTGACTCTGAATTTGATAGGAAGAACCACGATTCGATCCCTGCAACTGCGATCGAAATGGAACTGAAACTGACTTCTCAAACCAGATTCAATCGGTGATAAAAAAAAGAGTTAATAGGTCTTTACCCCCCCGCTAAGTGTGCATGTTTTGCATTACCCCCTGCTAAAAATTTCTTGAAGATTGCCCCCTTGCAAAGTTTTTTTTTTGTTTTTCCCCTTGAGTGCACTTTTTACATCGGTTATTTTGTTCAACCGGTTTAAAAAGTTATGTTTTTTAAATCGATTATTTTGTTCAACCGATTTAAAAAGTTCAAATTTATTGCATCCAAGAGAGAAAATGGGGGGAAACCAAAAAAAAAAAAACTTTGCAAGGGGGCAATCTTCAAGAAATTTTTAGCAGAGGATAACGCAAAACACGCTCACTTAGCAGGGGGTAAAGAGCTATTATCCGAAAAAAAAAAAAAAAAATTGTAAGACATAATAAGACTTACTCACGGACGGACTCACCATATAGACAAAGCATCAACCGAAACTTCTGCATTCTCCAGATATCCAGCGAATAGAATTAATGCCATAAAATACCATACTTCAAGACTGCATGCGTCACAATAACAAAACAACC
Organism: Trifolium fragiferum; assembly: GCA_954870985.1. Classification (NCBI taxonomy): domain Eukaryota; kingdom Viridiplantae; phylum Streptophyta; class Magnoliopsida; order Fabales; family Fabaceae; genus Trifolium; species Trifolium fragiferum. Next base: position 21,540,594 of record OX940792.1, read on the forward strand.
AAAACATCATCATAAACTCATAAAAATAAAATCCCTAATAAGCTTTTGAGAAAGTTAAAAGGGAACAAACCACATCATAACAGCCGAGGCAAGTGAGAGACGAACAAAACCCCAAAGATTTTGAAAGGCTTGAAAAGAAAAACCACTCCAAGCTTCACCACAAGACCCACTCAAAACATAAACAATTTGAGCCACAACAATAAACCACCAAGAAGAATTAAGCACCACCGCGGCACCGACAAGTCCCCACCCTAGCCGCAACATTAGGAGCCAACTAAAGAACGTGTGTCCCACCAATGCGACCGCGGCAATCCATGCCATAACCATTATTTTACTTTGCGCTTGCAAGAACTTTTGGGCTGGATAGTTCAATGCGTAAGCGAAGAGTTGAGGAATCATCCATAGTGCAAAAACCCCAGCTGCCTCTGATATTGCTATCGTTTGACCTATAAACTTTAGAAGTGGACCCGCAAAAATGTAGAGAAGACTTAGAATAACCGCGGTGGCGTTTAGAATTAACCACGATCTTTGCATGTATATCCCTAACATGTTAAGTTTTCCTTCTCCGAAAGCTTGTCCACATAACGTCTCCAATGCGCTTCCCATTCCCAACTGCAATTAACACAGTTCAAATACAATTTTAAATAGTGGAGAAGAAACTATTATTAATTCAAATGACCCTAATAATTATTTTACAACCGTAGTCTTAAGGTGATTTGAAATCTGTTGAACTAACGCACTTGATGAATTCAAATGACCCAAATAATTATTTTTTTCTTTGAATCAGCCAAATATTACTCCATTCAAAGCTCCACCAAAGGTACGAGTTTTGAGGTTGTGTGCAATCAAAAAATAATGATTGCAGTGCAATCAGTCATATATAAACAATTAAATCAAGATAAATGGTCTAAATTTTAAATTCAAATTTTATTTTCATAAATAATTAAAATTCAATCTTAAATTTTGAACTGTTTCATATTGATCGAACGGTTCAAATATACCAAATGTAAGCGGTCGAAGTGCACTTAATCCAAACCCTATCTAGCAGCAGGTGCTAAAAGACAAAAACCAAGTTCTGGTGCTGTACTTTCAAAATAAACAAATTATCATTCACTATATTTAAACTATATTGCTTACAACTTTGTCATTTTTATTCAATCAAATAGTAACTGAGTTTTTATTGTGTGACAACATCAAAATTTGTAATTGGATCTTTTCATTTTTAATCAATTAAAACTTATAGTATTGACCACTTGAAATTTGAAAGATGAACATCGATACTATTGAATGAATGATTGGAAAAAACTAATTAAAGTCAAACACAACATTTTCAATATTAATTACCGTGATGCCTAAGCAGAAGCCAGCTATGACGGAGTTTTCAATGGAAACCGCAGCCAGTTGAAGAGTACCAACTTGGCCAGCAAAAACTTGAGTAACAGCACCAAGAGAGTATTGAGAGATAGAGGTGAAGATGGCGGGGCCGGCCAGATACCAGAGTTTCTTCGATTCAACGAGGAATTCTCTGGTAAAGTCGCCGGCGCCGTTGATAGGAGGAATATCATCGGAATTAGCTGTGAATACTGCTGTGTGGATTTGATTCTGTGGTGTGAGGAGTGGGTGGGTTTGGGTGTCACTGTCCTCCATATGATATGATAGACTATATTGAAATGATGTAGAAGAAATTTTCTAAGACAAAATTCTCATTCTCATAAATAGATAAATACAATGAAAAAAATGCATCAATAAACCAAGAAAAAAACAAAAAAGGGAAAGGTGGTGGTGTACTACTGTAAATGTCTGCTACACGTTTCCTCGTGGTATTCATGCACTCTTTTAATAGTATATTGTTTTCATCCCTCCTATTTTCTTTTTATTATGTCACATCGCGCTAAGTTTTTTTTACCACAAGTTTAATTTAATTAGGAAATTAATTTTAACATTAAGTGATTTTGGTTTTTTTAATTTGTAGTTGTGGAGGATCGAACCGTAATCTTTATATCAAGTTTAACATTAATCACTACTGAACAAACTAACGATTAGTTATAAAATAGACTTTATCCCTCCTATTCGTAAAAGAAAAAATAGAATATGCATTAATGATATAAAATTATTGGTTGTAGAGTAAGCGCTTCACCAAAATAATTTAAAACGGTCAATCAATAACAATTATTTTTTGAATGACAAATTGTTAGTTGTTAGTATATTATAAAGATATATTATTTTTTCTCCTAGTCAAGATTTGAACCCTGGATCTCCTTCAATGTTAAATCATTTCATTTTAAAATAAAATACATATGGTGGATGTACATAAATGAAAATTCAGCTTGTGACAGCCTCATTAGAGATCATCATGGTCATTTTGTGAAGGTTTTTTTTTGCGTAGTCTCGGAACAGGAAATGTCCTGCTTGCCGAGTTATACGATATTCTGTTTGGTTGTCACATGGCTAGATACATGCATTTGACTCATGTCATCCTAGAAACTGATTCAACTCATATCGTCAATATGATCAACAATCAGTTTACTTCCATCATTCATCTACAACCACTTCTCCACGAGATTATCTTTTTTATCTACCTTCCAAGTTGGACGATCCATGTCAATCACATTCACCGTGAGGCAAACTCTTATGCCGATGCTCTTGCGTTTAGAGGCCACACTGTTGGTTTCACCCATGTTATGCTAGATTTAATTCCTGCTTATATTAGTATGTTTCTTGATAAGAACTTAAGGGGATCCTGTTCCTCTATAGTCATGCTTTAGTTTTTTTTTTCCTTTATATATAAAAAAATAAATCCTAATTCAACTGACAGAAATATCGAAATTGCTAGTGTCGGATGCCATGATCGGAGTTTGAACTACAATCTCTCCACTTTATTTGTGCGAGTTTATAATGGTTTGTCATTTCGTCTTTGTAAAAAAAATGCATAGGGTAAATATAATGAAATTAACAAAAAAATATATTAAAATTGTTATGGAAAGTAGTGATTTTTCTTATAAAATATATTTTAAAACAAAAAAAGAAATTAATAAAAAGTAAAATAATTCAATATTCGATTAAAAGATGACTTAATAATTAATTATTAAAAATATGTATATTTTTGCCACAAGTTATATTAATTTTGTAATTTACGTAATCTAAAAACTTAAATATATACTAAATTTAGAATATTTAAAAATAAAACAATTATGATTCTTTTGACCAACAATTAAATAATTATTAAAAGGGTCATTTGATAATTATAATTCTTTTGACCAAAATTTAAATTTCAAAAATAGGAATACTAATTTAAATTTTATAGCTAATGTAGTTTAATGTTTTTGCGATGGTTGCTTAATTATTTACATAATATATATTATCATATTATTATGTTACATATACCAAATATATTAGGGGTGGCAAAACGGACATGCCCGCACCGTTTAAGCCCGTCCAAAAATGGGATGGGGCCGGCAGCGCGGACCAATTGAGGTGTTCGGGCTCAAAACTCACTACTAGAAAAATCTTAAATACCGACGGACAAAATCTATCTCTAAAATGCAAATATTTCGTCACTAAGCAGGTTATAGACTGATTTGATCCCGTCGGTAATTTCCTTGTCTCTAAACTGTTAGAGACGGACAAAATCTATCTCTAAAATGAAAATATCTGTCTCTAAAATAAAAATATCTGTCTCTAACTGTTTTTTGTCTCTAATTCCATCTCTATTAGAGACAAAATATATTCTGTCTCTAAATTCCGTCTGTATTTCAACTTTTTCTAGTAGTGATTCAAGCACGCCCGTTTATTGGCGGGGTTGCGGGCATGTCCGACAAATACTTCTTTTTTTTTTTTTTTTTACGATTTGAATTACAACTTCAGAATTTAATGTTAAAAAAGTATTAAAAGGCTGAATTCAATTCTTACCTTCTATTTTTAAACTAACAATAATACTATAATAGGGATAATTAAGAGAAGATTGCAGCAGAGAATAAAGATAATTAAACTAAAAGAAATGTTAACTAAGTTAATAAGCAATTTTTTACAATTTTAAACTAACATAATCATCAACTAAGTTAATAAGTAATTCCTTACAATATAAGATAAAACAATAAATACTAGAAATGAGTGGCAAAACGGACATGTCAGCCCCCGTTTAGGCCCGCCCCGTTTAAGCCCGCTCAAAAACGAGGTGGGGCGGGACGTACCAACTTAAGGTAGAGGGCCGAAAATCTCAGTCCAACCCGCAAAAAATGACGGGTCAAATGGGTCGGCCCGACGGACTCGGCCCGTTTTGCCACCCATAAAAAATATGATAGGATAAAATACTATTATCATATATTAATTTGTTATCGTGTACATGTGCGTTACACATGATGGAACAATTAGTATTATGTCCATATCTTGTCGTATCATTTTTTTGTTTTATATGATATTTTATTTCTATTTTATCCTGTTGTTATCTTGTACTGTATTTTTTATAAAAGTTCTTGCGTTTAATGTTAAAATGACATTTAATGCTTAAAAGTTTGAAAAAAGGAAAATGTTTTGTTCAAAAGCTTCAAATAGCCACATTTTTGTTGCCCTCGAAGTCTTGGTATTTCGATTATTATTATGGGCCAATCAAAAACCTTTTTATGGTTATCGACTTAGAATATTTCCATTCGTGGTTACAAGAGCAAGTTCAAGTTCGATTGCTTCAGCGCCTTTGATGCAAGAGCAGTTTGAATATAGAACAATGTGGGTGTACACGTGTTGAAGCCTTAGCATAGGGAGTTATTAGCAGTTATTTCTCCTCTTCATTTATAATTGTAGCCTTGTATTCGAAAACGGGGTCACAATTTAAATACATAAACCTTATAATCTTTGAGTACCCATGCAATCGAGAGAAAATAGTACAAAAGGCAAAATGAATGAACATGTGTACCATTCTTCATAAAGTTTTACTCGTTTAATGCAATTTATTTCATTTGCAACAATTTTATGCTTTCGAATTAAGTTTTTGCCTTTGTCTTTTTAATTTTACTTGCTTTTATTTAAGATTCTTGCCTATAATACTTTAAAAAATGATGAGCATTTCTAACTTTATGGAAAATAAAGCACAAATGTGTCCTTAGGATTTACTAGTTGATTATGCAAGTAATAAATCTAAAGGTTCAACATTACAAGGGGGCATATTCAAATTTTTTTTTTACAGGAGGTAAAATAAAATTCGCCTACTTTACAGGGAGATAAAAATCTATTTACCTTTATATTTATATTTCAAAACTTTAGTAATGAAAAAAATGAAATGAATAAAAAATGAAAATCATCTTATGGAGCATAACTCACGTTTCCTACCTTTTATGCATAAGTATAAAAATAAAGATATTTGTTTGGATTGGACTAAAATCCCTAAACTAATAGGCCATTTGCATCTGAGGCCCAACATCACTCCCATCATCCAAGCAAGATGTATCGTCCTCATGATGCCTCATTTGCAGCATACAAATGACTCATTCACAGGTTCACCTCATTCTTATGCTACACCGCAATTATGCAGTCAACATATTTCAAGTTGTCTGACTTTGATCGGACGATCCAAATATCATCTCAAATTTTTTATTAAACAAAAATAAAATAAAAAACTGTCTTAATAGATGATAGACTATTTTTTTTTTTTTTTGTAAATTTAGTTGCTACAATAATTTTTAAAATAACTTTTAGTAAATTTAATATAATTTAGTTTTTGAACAAAAAATATTAGCCGAAATGATAATTTTTGCCTTAATTTATCACTGGATGACAATAAACAACATGCTAAGAAACTACCCAACATCTCCAATCCATCAACATCAATCTATGTCAAATTTATGAGTTCCAACATGACCTATTAAGTGGAGCAGGATTTTTTGTAGTTACTGCATCATACAATAACTGTTCTGGATTGTCCAATTAACAATTAATGGTTAAGATTGTTTTATTATATAGTATGATATTGTGTGAACTTGTATGGAATTCCTTCCTATACCTCAGGAAATCCAAGTTTCCATTAAGCAAATAGTAAAAAGGAACATACGCTTTGACAAAAATCTAGTATGTATAGACCATGGAAATGTGAGCTGATCACTCCCATAAAAAAAATTTGACACTAAAGGTTGAAAAACACAAGAAAGGGGGTTGAATTGTGTTGACTTTTTCTAATTTTAAAAACGTTTTCTAGAGAAAGTAAGAAAGATAAGAGAGATAGAGAACAAAGACACAAAGATTTATACTGATTTCTCCCACAACTTAGGAGTAGTTTAGTCCCCTTGCACCTCTCAAGAGATTTCACTATAGTCACAAAGATTACAATTTACAAATGCTCAAGCACAAAGAAAAAGACTTCAAATGCTCAAGCACAAAGCAAGAGACTTCTCAACATAAGGTTTTTTTTTTTTTTTTCAATAAGGATTGATAATGAATACTTGATATACTATCAGAGGTGTTTATAAAATACAACTCAGATTACAAGACTTACTTAAAGATTTTAAAGAAATTTCTAAGTGTTTTTTAGCATTTGAATTTGACAGAGTTTTTGCGTATTCAGAGGCTGAGAGTCTTGTTTTTAATCTTCGATATTCCTCTTCCTTTTATAGATGAGAATAAGAGACATTGAGGATTTAGCCGTTGAAATTTTTTTGGGAATCCATTTGGCATAGATCAGTGAGCTAATAATTGTTCTGATTTTTGCGAAGTGCACATGTTAACAAAATGGATGATTCCTTCTTCTACCTTTTGACTCTGAAAACTGTCTATAACATTTGAGGAAATTATTGGTCACGCCTGCTAACTTGAAAGCTACCCTTCATTGTTTGTCCTCTTCTAAGTCAAACATTATCTTCTTGATTCCATCAATAAGATAGAGAATTTTTGGGCAATGTTCTTAGCCTTCAGAATCTGAAGACTTTAGAATCCATGATTCAGGTTCAGCGCTTTTCCTCATATTTTGATCTTCAAGTTCACTTCCTTCAGGTTCAGGTTTCAGCTTTTGCGTTCAAGTTCACTTGTTTCTTAAAAGTTCAATTTTTTTCTTAGTCAAATATAAATTTTAACTATTAATCCTGCACATTAAAGTAAATATTAATAACATCAATTGATCTTTTAAATACTTATTATCATCAAAATCATTTAAAGGGATTAATACACCAATTTTGTTCCAATAGACACAAGATATGTGCACTCCATGAAAAGTGCCACAATGGTTAAACTTTTGAAGAAGAAAAAAAACTAGGATACAAAAACATTGGAAAAAAAACCATTACGACCCATGCATAACATACGCAAGCTGAACAAAAATATTTGTTGGTCACAAAACAATGTTTGACCATTATCGCATGAACTTATATGTGTATCGAGGCACTCTTACATACAGGCACAGGTATATGCACAATATTTAAGCATGCACACATCAATTAAAAAAAATTAAAATGAAAATAAAATAATCACATCAATTAATATAATTTTAATCATTTTTTCTTTAATTTTTGTTTCTTATGTGTGTATGTCTAACACTAGGGGTGGCAAAACGGGCATGCCCGCCCCGTTTAACCCCGTCCCATTTAAGCCCGCTAAAATACGGGGTGGGGTGGGGCGGGGCGGGCCAACTTAGATGTGCGGGCTCAAAATTCAAGCCCGTCTGTTTATTGGCGGGGTTGCGGGTTGGCAGGCATGCCCGCCAATTTTTTTTTTTTTTTTTTTTTTTACGATTTGAATTACAACTCACAATTAAATGTTAAAAAAATATTAAACAAATTGAATTATAATAACTTCACAATTCCTTACAATTCTTATCTCCTATTTTAAAACTAACAATAATACTAAAATATGGATAATTAAGAGAAGCTTACAGCAGAGAATAGAGATAATTAAACTAAAAGAAACATTAACCAAGTTAATAAACAATTCCTTATAATTATGCTTAATTAAACTAACAAATCATCAACTAAGATAATAAGTACCACTTAAAATATAAGATAAAACGATAAATACTAGAAAGGGTGGAAAAACGGGCATACCCGCCCCCGTTTAGGCCCACCCCATTTAAGCCCGCTCAAAAACGGTGTGGGGCAGGGCGGGCCAACTTAGGTGTGCGGGCCGAAATCCTCAGCCCAGCCCGCCAAAAATTGCGGGCCAAACAGGTCGGCCCCGCGGGCTCGGCCCGTTTTGCCACCCCTATCTAACACTTCAAATTTATAGTTGTGCCTAAGTAAGTATTTTCTATGTGTATCATATGCAACGACATCTCAAATTTATTTTATGAATGATGTATTGAGCCTTTTGATTGTATAGTTTGTTATCTTATGGTTAGAAATATAGTTGTGTCTAACACCTCAAATTTATTTTATGAATGGTGTATTGAGTCTTTTGATTGTATAGTTCTTTAGTTTATGGTTGGAAATATAGTTTTTAAACTGAACATTGGATTATCCTTATTCGGATTACAATTTTTGGGAATGGTTGGAGTACTATCTGTACTTCTATTAATGTAGGTAGAGTAACTCTTGTACTTTTTTCCTATATTATTAATACAATTCTTTTGCTGTTCAAAAAAAAATACAACGACATCTCATAGTAAAAAAAATACTTAATTTAATGTGTGTGTGTCTAAATATTATATCTATATTATTATGTTAGATAAGAATGTCTCATCTCATCAATGGCATAACCCCGTGACAACAAAATTCAATGCATTCATCCATCATAAACATGGGTTCTAGGTCCAAAAAATTCAGCATATAATCTCATTGGATGTAATGTAATGGGTGTTTTGAGTGAAGCGGTACCCAAATTGGTCCATTGACAGATACAAGGTCCGTTTGTTTGCAAAAGGATTTTATCAACGCCCCAAAACTAGATGACAATTTCTTTTTCAGCCCCTCGCGTTTCTTTTATATCCCTCAAAAATCCGATTTTGCCCTTAATAAAAATTTCGGTTCGCAGAAACCGAAATTTTTTTTAGTTTAAATTTCAGAAAATTTTGGTTTCTAAAAATCAAAGTTGTATTTCAAGACAAAAAAATTTTCGGTTTATAGAAACCAAAGTTTTTTGTAAGGGCAAAATAGGAAACTCGGGGGGTAAAAAAGAAACGTGGGGGGCTGGAAAAGAAAACTTCAAACTAGATTATGATCAAATATTCAGCCCCATCATCAAACCTTCAACAATTCGACTGGTTCTTACATTGTCCATTAAAAAGCATTGGCATATTCAACAATTGGATGTCAACAACTAGTCGGAGTACCCGTGCAATGCACGGGCACGGGAAACACCGTCTTTTAGTAATTTTATACACAATTTTGAATTTGTAAATGCTATATAAATTTGTGATAAAATTAAATGAATAATTAAATATTATGAAAACAAATCAAGTCAAAATATTATAGTAAAAAAATCACGGGCAACACTTTTCTTTAAGTCCCCCGTATTTTTGGAGACATATTCAAAAGTTATTCTAATAAATATGTAAATAAAAATTTATATGTAATTCTAGTAAGTCTCCATATTTTTTGGGTAAAAATTTAAAAATTATCTAAATAAAAGCGTATATAAAGATTCATATGCAATACTTTTTTGTAAGCCCCCCGTGTTTTTGGAGTCACATAAAAAAATTATCCCAATTGAATGAATATTGCATAAAAACAATACAAAAATTTGATTTTTTTTTTATCAAAATCAATTAAAAATGGCTCAAATATTTGGTTGGTGTGTGACGTGTAGATAGTTTTAAACTTTTTTCATTGACCTTAATAATTAGATAATTTAAAAAATTCAAATAAAATATCAGCGCTATATACAAAGCACCAACATAAAATCTCACAATTTGTCATTATTTGCATATTGTTAAGTATCTGTTTGCCGCCTCTTCAATTTTAAGGTCAAAAATCACCATAGATCATAATAGTCGAAATTGAAAGATCGAATATAATATAATACAATTTCAAATCATTATAAGATGAAATTCTTGGAACAATATCCAGTTCATTTTTTGAAGAAACGCCATAAATTGAGTTGTTGAATGAATCAGAGATCCCTCTTGGAACAATATCCAGTTCAGCCCCAATATACTAATTAAATAAGAATATGTATTCTAATTTAATAATTCTTTCACTAATTGCATACAAATGATAGCTAAGAAAATTTATAGTAAACTTTCTCTATAAAAAAAAAAAAAAAGAAAATATATTCTAAACTTAGGCAAATTCTATCTTGGGCACAACCACAACACATATACATTTAGACACACACTCATGATTTCAAAAAATTAAAAGATAATAAAATTAATTAATAGCAATTGATGTGACTACTTTATTTAACTTTTATTTTTTCTTTTATATATATATATATGTATGTGTGCCCAAATAAATTTTTCTTAGGTTTGTGCCCATCTAAGAATTGCTCCTAAACTTAATCTTTCAAAGAGGAAAAACAGTACAGTCCTTAGTTTTTCTAGTAACTAACAGCATCACATCAACATGAACCTGCAATAAGTTAAAATCTTCTTTAGTAACATAATTGATATTGATTTTGCACTCTATCTAATGCCTTTCAAAAGGATGGAGACTTGGAACTTACAACTTCTATATATAATCACTTTTGGAGATATCTATATTAGTGTTTTTCATACTAAATTTTTACTTTTCCAACACAACTCTGTTAGCAAATTGTTTTGGTAAATATAGTACTAACCACTGTAGGAGATATGTTTAGTAGAAAATCAAACCCTTCTATCAAATGTGCTAAAGCAATATACAATTTCTTGTTTATATTAATTTTTTCTTCTCCTTTTTATAGTGAAGATCCATAATTTTCATGCAAGTTTCAAAGTTAATCAATTCACCAACCTTTGCCACTCCCTTGACACAACAGAAATCAACTTCAAATATCAAAATTTCATTCATCTTTATCTTAAGAATATGACTCAAACAAACTTGATTTGAATCAAAGCTCTTGAAGGAACGAAAAGGCAATATTTGATGTGCCAATCTCAAAGTTCAACACCTGAGAAAATCCCAAACGATGTCAAAATCCGATGGTACCTCAGCTAAGTCCACAACTTCAATTTATACCTGCATGAAGAGCACCTCCTGCAAATCAAGAATTTCAAATTTGAGAGAAATAAAAAACAAAAAGCTTCTTGCTAATACCAAAATGAAAAACAAAATATTGTTTTACACCTAGCAAATATTACATTGTTTTCAAAATACCTCACCTTGCAAATATATATCACATTTTACAATGAGTCCCCATTGAAACTTATTTAACTTTAGTAATGGAGAGTAACCAAAAACAATATTTTCCTTAAATACTACATTAGAGAAATGTAATAACTATACACTCATGGTGTAGAAAAATTAACACACAAATCTAACTATATATCATTATCGTGTTACTTTCTGAGAGTACTTTTAAAAACATGTTCAAACTTATATACATATATAGTGAGATACGATCAAATGCATGTGTAAATGTTTTTATGCCTGAAAATGCATGTCATTAAACTCAAATGAAATCCTAAAGAAGTGACTACACCCATATGGTTGGTCCTTGAATCAATAGAAATTAGATGTCATTCATCAGATAAAATGACTACAATCACAACCACTATGAGCATAAATCATCCATTTTGAATAGTTCAAGTTTTTCATACAATAAAACAGAACATCAAAATTGATTTGAAGAAAAAAATATTGCCAAGCCACAAAATAATCAATATAAACCACAAAAAATATTGCCGTGTAAATATTGCAGTGCAAAGATAGATATGAAATCAACTTTCAATTCAAATGACTCATTTGCACAACAATAAAGGCGCAATATCAACACATTTAGCCAAATATCTTAGCACACATTGTGTTGCAATTCAGATTTGAAACTATAGTGTGATCAAGAACCAAACTGTCCAAACATATAAAATGGTGAATATTTAGTACAATTTATTTCAAATTGCCAAACCTTTTCTATTGACAACAATTTCTTATTGAAGTTTATTGCTATACCTTCCCAGGTTGCACTATAACTTATGCATCTCCATCATGTGCATTTTGAATGAATTTATTTATTCCATATGCAACCCACAAAATTCAACCATATCATTTCATGAATACAAAAATTATCTAGAACCATAAACTTCAAATATGAAATCAAACATCACAAACCCTAGATTTATAAATTAAAAAATCATCTGAAGCAATCTCAATAAAGTAAATGAATTAAAAATTTCTCTAGTCTAGAAAAATTAGGGACAAATTGAGGTTGCTTATAGAGTCTAGTTAAATTATATACCAAATGTGGTGCTCAAATTGAAAAAGAGGGGAAAACATATGCAGCATCAAAAGGGTACCTGCAATATGTCAATATATTATTACTTTGTCTTTATCTTATATCTATAGCAGATTTTATACATCTTTAAGTATGGAATCCCTTTAATGAATTTGGTATTCACATCAGTTGTCATTTGATACAGTTTTATTCTTATTTATTCCTATTTAAGTCAACATACAAAATCTAGAGGGGTTTATTTGTTTGTAAGACACAATCTGTTATGAGAAAGTGATACTATGCCAATTTGATCAATAATAAGACACAATAATTAATGTCAGTACCTTTGTGAAAGTAATTCTTTTCTAAATGCATGTAGTTCCTCTCCCTTCCAACTTACCAAGTCACATACAAACCTGATGCGTCTGCCTCAGAGAAAGATATTTTTGCATCTCTTGTTGTAACCTGTTCCCAAAGAAATTTTCCATACAAATGAAAATTTAATTGTCTTAATGATGTTGAGAAACCAGAGCAGTTAACCATACAAAAGATTATATCACAAATGTGCAGGCATTTTTGTCACACAAACTAAGCTACAATTTGAGTTGAGCATTAGTAGTTTCAGCAAAAGAATTTAAATTGAAAGTCACAAATCAAGCTACAATTTGAGTTGTGTATAACCTTAGTTAAATGTAAGGAATACTACTCACTGAAACAATAGATCAATTCCATTGAAAATAAGAAATCTACTAATAAAAAACTGTTAGAAATAATATAAAATCATTGATGTGCCAAATCCTAACAGCTTAAGCTTTTGGGATAATTGGTTACTTGACATGGTATCAGAGCCTCTATGACTAAGTGGTCAAGGGTTCGATTCCTGCTCCCCTCACTTTCTAATTAAAAGTGGAATTTAAGCATATGGTAGGTGGGCCTATGCATTATCCACGCTTCAAGCCCAAGTGGGCTCTTGCGTGAGGGGGCGTGTTAGAAATAATATAAAACCATTGATGTGCCAAATCCTAACAACTTAAGCTTTTGGGATAATTGGTTATTTGACAAGCTTTTGGGATAATTGGTTACTTGACAAAAACTATGGTTTAACTCCAAACCATAATGAGCTAAGCAAGTATACCTTTAGGAAAACAATCAAAACTTGGTTTACTTACATCTAAATCATGGCACACAGAAATATCCTTCCAATATGCACAATGTGCTACACCATCTTAAGTAGTAGCTGCAGAACAACACAAAACATTCATGTTAAGTTCATGTCTTAACTTCAGATTTGGATACGTTGAAATTGAAGTTCCAAACAAAACAATTAAATCATGTCAAGATCTGATAGAACAGAAACAAATTAAGAAATTAATAATAAATGATGAAAAACAAACTTATATAAAAACTGAACTTGATGCTTAAGCAGAAATTTGAGAGATAAGAATTGTTGATGTGCAAATTTCACAATGCTCAAACATCCTTATTTATAGCCAAAAACTAAAACCCTAAATCGAATAAAAGAAACAAAAGGCGGGAGAAATTGAAATTCAAATACCTTAGAGATTGATCTCCATCGGTTCTTGTTTGTGTATAAAGCCTAATCTCATGGTTGCAAGAAGCATTAAAGTGGAGAAAATTCAGATATTGGGGAAGGGAGAGGAAAAAGAGATAAATTGAATTGCAATATTAAGAAATAGTGAAAGAGATTGGTTCAGATTTGGTGCAGATGAGAAATTTTGGCTTATTCAGCAATTTGCATCGGATTTGTGTTAGGGTCACGTGGAGGGAGAAACGGATTTGGCCAGATATGGTGTGTTTTTATGCGTGTTTTCTGTTCTTTCCCTAAGAGAAGGGTTTTTTGTTTGTTACCAAAATGAGCTTCAACAATTGGGCCTTGAATGCAAAAATAAGACTCAACAAAACCAAAAGAAGTTGGAAAATTCAAACTTAGTTTGAATTTTCTTCCAACTAAGCAACCAAGTTGGCATCCTAAGCTAAAAATGGTATGAAAATAATATTATAAAATGCTGATTTGGCATTAGGGTATTGAGAAGTGGACAAATAAGAAAAATTGCCCAAACATGGTCTTGCATTTGTATATTATTAAGATAAGATGCATTCCTGTATGGTAAGCTTTTAGAAACGGTATACATGCAGCAGCAGTCGGGATTTGTTCATCCAGATTATCTTGATCATGTTTGTTAGTTAAAGAAATCTTTGTATGGCCTAGAACAGGCTCCTCGTGCTTGGTCCTCATTTCCTGTGAGTTTGTCCACTATAATCTTGAGATATTACGGATCTAAAATTACAACACTTTCTTGATCTAGACCTAAAATCAAACAACCGTCAGGCTCTTTTAGCTTAATGCACTTTTTATTTTATTTTTTGATAAGATGAGCTTAATGCACTTTAGTCACACATGACTATACACCCAATCAATAGTTGCGTATTGACTTGAGCAACTTTACATGTATATGAAAATTGGTTTGGTTCTAAGCTTAAGGGAAACTGAAGATAAATTGAAAAGCTTAGATAAAATACGCTATATTCTACTAAGAGCACCTCCAGCGGCCTTATTTTTCAGTTCGTCCGCCAGCTGGAGGTATAGGAAATGTGACATTATGCAAAAACTTGTCAATTGAATATGCCAGTCTGGAGATACGTGATTTCGTGAAGCAACATAGCATTGGGGTTATTTTGATTAAAATACTAGTTTTTGTACTTGTTTTTACTTGTTTAAGTAACAATAAAATTTAACACAAATAAAATATTAATATATGAGGTAAAGTTGTGGGACCAATATTAGTTCTTTAAAATTGTACCATTGGAGTAAATAATGAATGAGTTGTTTCAAGATGATGTGGCTTAATGAGACCCGCAAAATAACTCTTTAGTAGAGATTACCATTAGAGTTGCTCTAAGTGAATATCAGATCTGAGATCCTAGTAATGAGAGCTGAGAATAAGAGTGATAAAAGAAGAGCTATAAAGCTCGAGAGATTTGAACACAAATGTACGTAGAATGTTTGTAGCTTAAAAACTCTTGCTCTTCAATGTTGATTTGCATGCTATGTATATAGATGCATCTTGGCTTGTTAGTCTTGGTCATCATGTATATCCGTTAGAGATCACAATAGAGCTGTTATTGATCAAGGATGTGAGGCCAGCAATTTGAGAGAACGTTCTTAACTTGGAGTTGGTATGCAGAACATGATTTTAAGGTTTTCTTTGCATTTCTTTGGCTTAAATCACTCAGAAATACTTGTTGGATAACAAAATGATCGTAATAGTTAATATAATTAAGATTGTTTATTATCTTTAAAACATCAAATTGAATTTTACCTCAACACCATTCATTTCTTTCTAGGTGTTGAAGTCATTCCTCCTAATCAAGGATTATTTCTTAATCAACACAAATATATTCATGACTTGTTTGATCACACAAAGATGCTAGATGCAAATATTTTTCATTCACCGATGTTCACATATGCTTTCCTTACTAAATATGATGATGCCAGTTCGGTAAATATTACAGAATACAAAAGCATAACAATATTTGTCCATGACAAGGCCAAATATATAGCTTACACTATAAATAAGCTTGCAGGATCATCAACTATACACTTCACGACCTTGAAAAAACTTCTTCACTATCTCAAAGCTACCATTTTTCATGAACTTCATTTGAGTGTTCTCTTGTTGTCGTCACTTCTCTCTGAACAGTCCCGGATGCGCAGCAGTGGTGTCCGCCATATCCCGACTATTTGAAGTTGAATGTTGAGCTAGTTTCAATGACAGAGCTGGAGCCACAGAATGAGGATGATGTTTGTGTGACAAATCAAGGCTGTTTCATTCTCGCAGGTACTAATATCATATGAGATATTGTTAGTTCTCAACTTTGAGGTCGAGTTTTGGCAAATATGATTGTTCATTTTAATAAGGGTGGCCTATTCTACATCTAGTCATTGTATCTTTAAATTGATTTCTCTTTGTATTGATACTTATTAGAATAATAAAATAAATTAGGAAAAATTACATTGTAGGTCATTCATCTTATATTTTTTGTAACACTTTACTCTTTTATTTTTTATTTATAACAGATTGATCTTTTATCTTATTTATCTTTAATACTTTGGTCTTTTATCTTTTATTTGTAACATTTTGATCATTTATCTTTTATAACTTTCACAAATAAACCATTTTTCTCATTTTTTTTTTAATTAAAAAAATGCTGAACTTTATTTTTTTAAATATATTTTTATTAAAATTAAATAAAACTCATAATTTTGATGAATATGTTCATCATTTTCATCAATTTTTTCATATCTTCATCTTCTTTAAAGGACCAAAGTGTTACAAATAAAAAATAAAGCATTAGAGTGTTACAAAAATATAAGATAAGTGACTGTAGTGTAATTTTAATTTTGCCAATAAATTAAATTTGCTATTGTGTAAAACAAAGTGCATTTCTAATCTTCTATTAATTCAAATAATTATTTTCCTTTAAATAAATACAAAGATTTTTTCTGTAGCAATCTGTTGAAAAATAATCCTTGTTTTTTCTTGTTATTGGATTAAGCCCATTTAATCATACAACCTAAAATCATAATCGGTCCAGATGACCTCAAGTACCCGCTTTTTTCTCCAATAATAATAAAAAAAGTATGAATCACATTAGCCTATAAAACTATCTTAAATATTTCTATTGAAGATGCTCTAAATCAACTTAATTGAAATAGTGATTAGATTGAAGTTAAAATTACGGTACATATTAAATCATTTTAAATTGTGTAGTAAAGATTCTTCTAATATATATGTACTTTACCGGCAATTAGGTAAAATGCATATTAGAAGAACTACGATCGAAAGGAGGATAAAACCACTTAAATATAAATTGATTTTTAAATTGAATTAGATGGTTCAGTAAATCGGATATTGGTGATAAAACCACATATGCATGACTTCAGGGAGATTTCAACTGCAAAATTGGAGATTTCAACTATTGATTTATAATAAGATTTTTTTTATTAAAACAAGATATTCATTCATTCCAACTGATAGATCAGATATACGCACAAATTCAACATCGCTAAAAATGAAAGTGATGAATTTGTGAACAAACTCGCAGCATAAAAGTTAATGGCATAAAACGACATACTCAAGCCTATATAAATGATGTGACATAATAAAAGTAACTGAAATACTCATGTTTCCGGATCAACATCGTTGACGACTTTGTCATTGGTTGAATCAGTAGTTGATCAAAGTTGATTTGTCAATCTGGACCAAATGAACACTGCAACAAGACGGGAAAGCAAACGAACACCTTACTAAAATGGAAAATCAAACGAACACCACATGAAGACGGGAAATCAAACAACGTCGTACTGAGATGACGAAATCACAAAATAGAATTAAAAAAAAAATCCTAACTTATATGAAAACCACTTATTTAAATTAAAAATAAGATAAGATCGCTAATGTTCGGGAAAACTAGGTTTATTGTAAGATTCAAAATTTGCTTTCTTTTATTTAGAAAATAACCCGAGCAACACACAAGAAAAATTCAAAAACAGAATTTAAGTTCGATATAAGATTTTTCAAGTGGATTGATATGAAGGTGAAAATTGTAACATTCCCAGGTTTTTTTTTACGTATTTAGTAGGTCATTCTGGCGCGTTATCTCACGATCTTCTCCATCCCTTTCTCTAGTGGAGTTTTTGTCTTCCGTAAAAATCGAACCAGTACCCTAAGATTTAAGTACACGTTTCTCTCACTGTCCTTCTTTGATCCAACAATGACCTACTCTGAGGGAAGAACAACTCTTAGTTCCACTAGAGTCAAATAACTAACATTACAATGAGATATCAATTGGATAAAAAAAAAAATACTATAATATTGTAAAATGTGAGATTTAAACCTTCATTTTATATATAAAATTAAAATTAACAAAATATTATATAATTAATGATAAATGATACATTACGGTAATATGGATCTATATTTTAAATATAATCTTCAATCAATATTTTTTTCGAAACACGACCCTTCCAAAGAAAAAAATCTTAGCTCTCTTCCACCGACACCGTCCCCATATATGGGTAGAAGTTCACATCCCTAAAATGTGGGGATATACTCTTAACTGTAAGGGTCTGCAGTATTAAACAATTGTAGACGTGCCTTTGTCATATAAAACATACGCTGACGTTATGGCTATTGGGTTGGGTAACTTGGGTTAGTTCACATTTCACATCATAAAAAAGATTTTTTAATATTCCTTTGATAATATAATAATTATGCATTCTAAAAAATCAAAGTTTGAAACGTGAAGGACTCATGATGCTCTAAGGTTTACTAAACTCCTAGAACAACCGTCCATTGTATAATACAAGAGCATAAATAATGAGAAATGACTTAAACAACTAAAATTATTAGACTACTTTCGCGACAACTTTTTGAGTGGTTTATCCCATTTGAATAGTAGATTGTTAATTTATGAGTAGTAATATGTGTATAATTATTATTTGACAATTTTGGGACAAATTTTTTTGTTTCTTCTTTTATTTGACAAAAACAATAAAGAAAGATAGTAAAGATAGAGAGGACACAATGGTGGTGGCAATCGGTGCGGCCGTTGATAGCGAACACAATGATGGTAGTAGACGGTGATGGAAACTTATGGTGGATAGATAGACAGTCGGTCAGTCAAAAATGAGGGTAAAGAGAAGAGAAAATATGAAAAGGAAAAAAAAGTATATACGAATAATGTTGTATTGTGTCATATGTTGTATGTGTATTTGAAAGTTGTGTTCCTATAACACAATTGATTTTTTTAAAAGACGTAAAATATTGGTGCGAAGATCAAGCATTCGATCTCCTTATCACTTTAACTTGTCAATATTTTGTATGCAAAAGATATATTTAGTTGTTGTGCACAACTAGTAACAAAAGAAAACGATGATAAAATATTAAGAAGTTTGATAACAAAGTTCCTCGTAAGTACGTCTCCGACTATAGAATTCGCTACAACTCATTTAGATTAGATGAATGAGTAATAACTAGGTTCACATAACAACAATAAATATTCATGAACCATACCCCGAGGCTATCACCCCTGCAACCCCCCCCCCCCCCCCCCCCCCCCCCCCAGCTCCTCGACCGTCCCCAGTCGCTTCATGCTACATAATAAGTCATACTCAACATTAGTACTACGTGAAAATCACAAATACACAACTATAAAATCATCACTTTAAATATAAGCATTATTAGTTGAGCTATATCTACAAATTCATCACATTTTTTCGAAAATTGCTATTGAGGCCCCCCACGTTTGCTCCAAGGCCCCCCAAACTGACCAAATTGCCCTTGGACAGAATTTTCGTTGCATAGACAACGAAAAAAAATGACTATTGGTGACAAACTGACGAAAGTGAGCAATACCTGTGCGCCTTCATGATTTGGCCCAGATTAAGTTGGTTTCGTTGTCTACCTCACGAACGCGCTGCCTTTCGTTGTCTACCTCACGAACACGCTGACTTTCGTTCTCTAGACAACGAAATAGCAAATCTACTAAATTTCATTGCCTAGACAACGAAATTGTGTCGGCAGTCAAAAACAGGTCCCCATGCAGTCAAAATCGGTTAACACATGGCCAACTGTGATTGGCCACGTGTGTGGCTGTGATAGTGCACCAGCCAATCACAATTGAGTAAAAATTCTATAAATAGGCACCTAATGTGCCATATTTTTTTACCATTCACTTCTTTTCCTCTTTTGCTCATTAGTTTTAATTTTTTGTCTTTTATAGTTTCGTAGTTTTATTAGTTTTAGTTGGTTTCTATCGGGCGCATGGTCCGTCGTGGACTAACCATAATGCTCCCACCGGTGTTGTTAAGGCACAATGGTTGGGAACATTATGTTAGTCTACGAGGGATTTTGTGTCCTCACTAGGAACATTATGGTTAGTCCAAATGAGTCTTGCTTGGCTTGTGGTTACTACTGCACAAATGAGACTGTCCTATAGTGTGGGACTAGTCCTCGACAGATGAACCGAAGGGATATTGCGCAAAATTTAGTGGGCGAAATAATGTATTATTTCTGCCTGACATGACCCGAAGGGATATTCCGCTAGGCCGGCTTTACTCTTTCTCCGGAGCGAGTTTCTCTTGCTCCGGCATTCATGTTTTTCCTGGTTTTTACTAGGTTGGTTTTCTTGCGCTTTCGCGCAGTTGTATTTTTTTGCCCATATTTTCCTGTTGCTAGGGGCAGATTTCTTTTTCCCCTGGGATTACGAGGGATAAATGTATTATTTCTGCCTGATGTATTCATTTGTAATGGTTGTAACAAAAAATAAATGAAATTATTTTTGTTAATTGTATTTTGCATTGTTAATGTTATTTTTAATTTTCATTTTGAAGTTGTTAAATTAAAATAAATTAACATTAACTTATTGTAAATAACAAAATCAACTATCCACTAAAATAAAAAAATTAACAGTATCAAAATCTGGAAAACTCTGTGACAACGAAAATCTGGAAAATCTGGAAAAGTTGGAAACTCTGTGACCATATTTCGTTGTAATGACAACGAAAATCTGGAAAAGCGCTTCCAGTTTTCGTTGTCAAGACAACGAAAATCTTGAAAAGTGTATCCAGTTTTCGTTGCCTAGACAACGAAACCATTGTTCACAGAACTAGTTGCAGTGGCTTATTATTGTGTATCCACATGGTTTTCGAAACCACGCAAACCTGTCCATGTTCATTTTTAACAGACCTGTTCATATAATTTGAATATACGTTTCTCAACTTAGTTACGAAAAATTAAAAGTACAAATTAAAATTACGAAACGCATTTATATTGTCGATTAATACGAACAATAAGTACGAACAAACAACACCAAATTGTCGATTAAAATTAAAAGTACCATTATTACAAAATCAAGTTCCAAAACTATAAGTACGAACAAACAACACCAAATTAACTAAAACAAAATAAACAACGACGAGACTCTAGGCTTGAGTGTTTGGTCCGGCATCATTGTTCTTCTTCTTCTTTCGCCTCCTTCCTTCACCGTCTTTCTTCCTCTTGCGCCGCACCGAGTAACTCGTGATTGGCTCCAAATCATCACACACTTTTTTCAATAATGCTTTGGCCTCCTCCAAAGACATTTCATCCTCAACCTTTTCCATCACCTCCGTCCACACTTTTCGACAAATTTCAAACACATCCATCTTTGCATCCTTGTTGTCCTCCTCAATCAACACTTCAAGATTTGCCGGCCGTGGAGGACTGCCCTGGCATGGTGCATTAATCTTTGGATGCGAGACTTTGAAGAACCATGCAATATATCCAGGGTCGGCTTCAAAACCATGTGTGGATCTTGGAACCCGCATTTCCTCCGTCACATAATTCTCAGTCAACATATTTTGAAAGGCGTGATCAATTGTGAATCTGTTCATTTTCGTCTTTGCAGTTGTGTACGGAGCTCTCGGTATTGACTGAGCATGTCCATATTGCCGGAGGACACGTTCAGGCAAATGCGGGGAAATCATTGACTGTCCACACATAATCCAGCCAGAATACCAACTTGCATCTTCAAACGGCTTGACATGGCGACAAGCCGCATATGGTTGCCACACGATGTCGTCGTGCTCCATCCGATCCAACACCAACCTTGTTTCATCTGGTTGCACACCGCCTCTCAACGGTTGAAATTTTGCAGCCAAAGGAAAATGTGGCTCAAATTTTCTGTTCAAAACATATGTCCCAAATCTAGGGAAATGTGCATGAACCCAAGCCTGCGCAAAATAAACAAATTCAATCAACAACATATTATCAGAGATAATGAATTATAACGGAAAATAAATAAATTATACGATGACAACCATATTAATTTATTATACAAAAATAGTAAATTAAATGAAAACAAGAACTAAAATATTAATTTAAATATTTACCTGAAAAAGGCAATTGTAACCGCCGTTGTTCCCACTCTTCTGCCTGGTTTGCTTTTTCAAATAGTTGAACAGATACGCAAGTCCTGAGGCACCCCAATTCCATGTGTGCAGCACATCCAGATCTTGCAAGTATGTGAGAAATATCACATCCACATACCGCGTACTTTTGTTGGTGAACAGTGTCCCACCAAGTAAGTACAGCAGAAAGCATCTGACCGTGCATTCCCTATAGTACAGCACGGTGTCCTCCGGGTCCTTATCACTCTCTGCCTTCTGAGCATAGTTCAGGTTGTCGAAGTATAACTGCAAAAGCTTGGGAAATCCAATATGCGCTCCCTTCATCTTAAAAAACTCATCCATGCAATCCGCCTTCCCGAAGTTGAGGTACTCCTCACACATATCCGCTCCTTCAGCCTTCGTGCATGCAGTGGATTCGTGGTTAAGCATCTTACCACGAATCGGAATGTGCAGCAACGACGCAACATCATCCAAAGTGATGGTCACCTCCCCGACCGGTATATGGAAGGTGCCGGTATCTGGTTGCCACCTCTCTGAGAATGCAGTCAGGACACCCCAATCGACGTTGTCGTAGTTTGTCTTCAGCAGGGGTGTCAATCCACTTGCATTTACAGGATCCCAAAACCAATGCAAGTGTTCTCCGGGCAGGTCGAAGTCATTAATTTTTTTCCCGTTGTTCATGCACCTCAAATATCGCAATGGATTTTACATATATAAAAAATAACGCATATTAATTTTAACGAATTAAGGCATGCATAAAAATTTAATTTAACGAATTAAAAATTAAGTTAAACAATAACGCATATATTAACGTATGTATCATAATCAACAGACATAACACATATTTTAAAAAAAATAACGCATATAGTAAGTTGTTGAAAAATTACCTGTCCCAACCACAAAAAGTTGGCAATATGCTTGCCAAAATCAGGCAAAACTGTCAGATCACTTGGGCCACCCAGGTATCCCCCCTTCGGTGCGTCAATTGGTGGCACCCTATATCCCTTAGTCATTACAGGCCTTGGTCTACGCTCTGTCCTCCTGGTAGGCTTCTTCGGAGGAGACGGCGTCCGTTCCTCATCCTCATCTTCCTGCTCCTCATGATCTCCACCATCACCAATCTCATCCTCATCTTCCTGCTCCTCCTCTCCCTCCTCCATATCATTCTGCTCAACCTCCGCCTCATCATAATCATCCTCCTCAACATCCACCTCGTTCTCCGTCTCTAACGTAGTCTCATGATCGGCCACCGGATCGGGATGATTTTCCACAGTAGAAGAAACTTCCTTCATTCTACCACCCGTCCGTTTTGAGCCCCTTGTCTATGCTAGGGCAAGCTCTCTCTCCCTACGGGCCGAGCTATGGGCAACACTATTCCTACCCGCTCTTTTACGAGTAACTTCATCCATTTTTCCTGCAACATTATTATATCATCATCATCAGCTAAATTCAAAACATCAGATTTAATCATCAACTAAAACTACTAAATTTAATCTAATTTTTATCATCATCAATTATGATCAATTAACAACATTATCATTGTTATACCCTAATTCTAATCATATCAACATCAAGCAAAACTCAACATTATCAATTATAATCAATCCAAATTCTAAGCAACATCTAACTTAATCAACAATGAATTTAAATTTATCAACAAAACATTAACTTAATATAATCAACAATGAATTTAAATTTATCACAAACCCTAAATCCCCAATCTAACACATAAACCCTAAATCCCAAATCAAAATCCCTAAATTCTAAATTAATTTTGTAGCATGCAATTGACTGTTAAATTATAACAAGTAAAACAACTTTAATTGATTACAAAAATTAAATTTAGGGATTCTTACAAATCAAATTCGTTGCCTAAGTGACAAACTGATAAATGGATGCTTGCTTGCTCAAAGAATGGTTGTAGTTGCTTCCTGTGATCGAAATCGATTGCAACTGAATGGTTGGATGCTTTAATCGCCCTCAAAATCGCCCTAAAATCGTTGCAAGGTTTCTCCCAAATCGTTTCTTAGTTTTACTGTACTGATTTGGGATTTGTTGTCACGTTTCAGATATGAAGCGTTTTCATTGTCTAGCCAACGAAACCAAGCGTGTTCGTGAGATAGACAACGAAACTAGGTGTTTCGTTACTTAAGTGACACTTACTCTTATTTCGTTGTCTAGACAACGAATTTCAAGTGAATTAGGCCAGGAACGCGCCTTCGTCCTGCAGGCAACAATATATTTGTATTTCGTTGTCTAGACAACGAAAATTTTGACCATGTCCTCAGGAGTATTTTGGAATTTTAGAAGGGCTTGAGAGCAAGTAGGAGCCTCAATAGCAAAATTCCATTTTTTTCAATGTGCTTATCTATATGGACTAAAAACCCACAGAGCCGTGCGTATCATGCTAGTTTGCTTTTAAAAAAAGATGGATCCCACATCATATGCCATTATTGAGTTGCATTATTAGATGTCCCATTCCTTCCATTTTGGGTGGTGTTGTCTCATATTGAGTGGTTGCTAACTTGCTGATTTGGCAACCTTGTCTTCTTCCTCTAAAAATCCACTCAAATTCCAATTCATTCATCATTCTTATATCTTCCTTCATTTCTTTTTAGATATTCACCAAACCCCACTTAAATTATTTGTTGCTTCTTGCTTGCTGGAAACCATTAAAAATCACTTATTATTAATATTATAATTATATAACAAATAATAATCTTTCATCCAATCACAAGTCACAACTACTTATTCTCATTCTTTCTACTATAAAAGAGTATGAGAGGTTGTGTTTTATTGATCTTAGCATTAAGTTTGGAGTTTGAGTTAGTGAGTGAGTGAGTGAGTGAAAGGAAGGTTTGAAAGAAAGAAAGAGGGATTAGTATTACTGTATGTCAGTGGAATATTACAGTGGAATATATTACGGTGAACTTGCTAATCCTTTGCAATGGCCACAGTTGAGGAAAAAACGACGCCTATTTGTTGTTCCCTCCAAACTAACAAGGTTGCTGCTGCTGCTGCTGCTGCTGCAAGTGCATCCTCTTCTAATGTTCCTCAACAGAAACAGCAACCACCTTTTATTTCGGCGGTTGATTCCCGCCTTGATCCTCCTCCCAAATCAGCTTCTTCCAAAGGTTCTTTCTGTTTTCCTTTCAAATATTTGTATTTGTTCAATTATTATTTATCTTTGATATGATCATTTTGGTGTTTGACTTGATCACAGTTGTCGTGATTTTATATTGCCGATTGTGATCCGTTTATGCTGCGAAGCTTCATATTGTGGTTGCGATATGAAGACCTTTAAAAACTTGTAAATTGCGACCGCAATTTAAAATTATGATAAAAAGAGGATATATCTGATAACTTATAACTTAGCTTATACTACACTTATAACAGATAAGCTAATCGATGGAATTTCTAGTTTTTGGTGAAATTATCAGTTGAATTGAAAAAACATAAAAAGATATGTTTAATTAACATTTAATTTCTTTTAAGTAAGATGACAGGGATGAACTTGGGAGAAAAAAATAATAAGTTATAAGCTCTGAGAAAATGTAAATTATCAAACAAATATTTTTTTTATCTATGAATTATTAAGCCATAAGGTCAAAAATATGTCTTGCCAAATATACCCTTACTCATCATATCAAAATAATTTTACTTTAAGTCAACTATTTAAAATATACTAGTGTTTAATTAAAGTACAAGTTATTAAATACTAGTAATCAAACATTTGGTTGGTATAAGTAGTAAAGGACTTTGAAGTTTGGAGCCTTGATCAAGTGATTAAGAGTTCAATTCAATTATTGACTTTAGTGTGTGTGATTTACAAGTGATTTGAAGTTGAGAGGAGAACAAGCCCTCTTCTTGTGTCACTGCTAAACAACGGTGGATACTTCGTACATATAACATCATTATAAAGAAAAAAATCGCAAAGTTAGTAGTTATTCTCTGTTTTTTTTCTTGCTTGCATATTTGATGCATTACTTGATAAATTCACTGCATGTTTTCTCAGGTTAATATTGTATTAAATCTCTTTATTTGTCATTCTATATTCTAATTATCTGATTCAAAATTGAATCACAGTTTTAGTATTAAATTTCCCATGCTTGCATATTATGCCTTATTCTTGTTTTCCTTCTCTATGTGTTTGGTGGTGGGATAACTTGAAATGTTAACTTATCTTATTGGAGAATTTTAAGGAATGAATTGTCACGTTTCGGTTTAATTTCACAAAGAGATATCGATTTAAGCACATTGGAAATTTATTTTTTTCTCAAATAATCAACTTATTTAACTTCTTAATCTTTTGACCAAAGGGATAGTTCATAGTTAGATATATAGGCCTTCTATGGAAATCTTTGATTTGTTTTAGACATCTTCCGCGACAACTTTTTTAAGTGGTCAACGCAGTTCAAATAATATATGATTAATAAATATATAAGTTATCGAAGAAATTATTGGGTCGTTTGTTGTTGATCTTGATCTTTGCTTCATTGTTTAACTTTTATTTCTCTTCAATGAAAATTTTTCTTCTATCAAAAGTAAACGATAGAAAAGAAACGATTTCCTTTGACATAGGTATTACAGTAATGGCGAAAGCGCAAACTCTCCATCCTTTGGATCCTCTTATTGCTGCTGAAATATCAGTAGCTGTAGCAACTGTTCGAGCAGCCGGAGCAACTCCTGAGGTACATTAAACATTTTCCTCTTTTGGCGAAGATCTTTATTAAGTTAAATGCCAATGATGATCTTTGATAATCTTGTTAGGTGAGGGATAGTATGCGGTTCATCGAAGTAGACTTGGTCGAACCAGAAAAGCAAGTTGTTGCATTAGCAGATGCATACTTCTTTCCTCCTTTCCAACCCTCGTTGCTTCCGAGGACAAAAGGCGGACCTTTGATTCCATCGAAACTTCCTCCGAGGAAAGCGAGATTGGTTGTCTATAATAAGAAGTCAAATGAGACAAGCATATGGATTGTTGAACTTACTGAAGTTCATGCAACGACTCGTGGTGGACATCATAGGGGCAAAGTTATTTCTTCTACGATTGTTCCGGATGTTCAGCCTCCCATGGTAAATATATAACTTTAATCAATTTGAACTGCTTTGGAAAATCGGAATTATTAATATAACCGAAAACCTATTCTAAATTGTTTATTTGCTTTGTTCGCGGTGTACCTATAGGATGCTGTGGAGTATGCTGAATGTGAAGCTGTTGTAAAGGACTATCCTCCGTTTCGAGAGGCAATGAAGAAAAGAGGAATCGAAGATATGGATCTTGTGATGGTGGATCCTTGGTTAGCTACTACATCAAGTTACTTGATTCACACGTTACAATATATTACAGCCATTTCTTTTTCTAATTGTTGTTATGTTGAAACTGATAGGTGTGCCGGATATCACAGTGAAGGTGATGCTCCAAGCCGCAGACTTGCTAAACCGCTATTCTTTTGTAGGACTGAGAGTGACTGTCCTATGGAAAATGGCTATGCTCGTCCTGTGGAAGGGATACATGTACTTGTCGACATGCAAAATATGATTGTCCTTGAGTTTGAAGATCGTAAGCTTGTTCCCCTTCCACAGGCTGATCCGCTAAGAAATTATACTTCTGGTGAAACCCGAGGAGGAGTTGACCGAAGTGATGTGAAACCGTTACAGATTATTCAGCCAGACGGTCCAAGTTTTCGCGTCAATGGGAACTTTGTTCAATGGCAGAAGGTGTGTCTGTACTTTTTCTAAAATGATTTCGTATGAGCAAGCTATACTGAGATTCTGCTAAAACTAATTGTCCAATTTTGCAGTGGAATTTTCGTATTGGATTCACTCCTAGGGAGGGTTTGGTTGTTTATTCAGTAGCTTATATTGATGGAAGCCGTGGCCGAAGACCTGTGGCACACAGATTGAGTTTTGTTGAGATGGTTGTCCCTTATGGAGATCCAAATGATCCTCACTACAGGAAAAATGCTTTTGATGCCGGAGAAGATGGCCTCGGTAAAAATGCTCATTCACTCAAGAAGGTCAAGGAATTTTATTTTCATATCTTAATTTTCTCTCCCTTTTTTGTTTATTTTAAATGTTATTGAGTTTGTTTTGCTTGATGCCATTATTTCAGGGTTGTGATTGTTTAGGCTATATCAAGTACTTCGATGCGCACTTTACAAACTTTTACGGAAGTGTGGAAACAATTGAGAATTGTGTTTGCATGCATGAGGAAGATCATGGCATGTTATGGAAGCATCAAGATTGGAGAACAGGTTTGGCTGAAGTTCGACGTTCTAGAAGGCTAACAGTGTCATTTATATGCACTGTGGCTAACTATGAGTATGGATTTTACTGGCACTTTTATCAGGCAAGTCAATTTTCCATCTATATTATCTGAATTTATTATAACCACATTCAATTTCGTTGTTTTCAATGAGCACATCGTTATTGAATTTATGTTTTTCCTCATCAAGCATGCGAGTCGGATTTCTGAGTTGTTATGAATTTGTAATTTCTTTCGCGCAGGATGGAAAAATAGAAGCCGAGGTCAAGCTAACAGGAATACTCAGCTTAGGAGCATTGCAACAAGGCGAAACTCGAAAATATGGTACAACTATTGCACCTGGATTATATGCACCTGTCCATCAACACTTTTTTGTTGCTCGTATGGACATGGCAGTTGATTGCAAGCCCGGCGAAGCATTTAATCAGGTCAGCATACAATTTTATTTTCGGTAGAGACTTATATTTTATGTCTCTCTTCCATCACTATGTGAGGATTCATTGCCATTATCATATACAAAGGCGAAGTACAAAGAAACCGATATTCTCCTTCTGTTTGGTCAGGTTGTTGAGGTGAATATGAAAGTTGAAGAGCCAGGAAAGAATAATGTTCACAACAATGCATTTTATGCTGAGGAAAAACTGCTTAAATCAGAATTAGAAGCAGTGCGCGATTGCGACCCTTTATCTGCTCGTCATTGGATTGTAAGTTTTTTTTTCCTTCATTTTCATCCAAACAAAGGAAGGAAATGAAAGAAAAAGTATCAGAGGTTACATTTTTTTTTTCCTTATGATTTGCCCTCTATTACTGAAGTTGTAGCAGGGGCAATCTGTAAATTTTCAAATCTGGCTGCTGTTCTATGCTTCTTCTGTTCTGTAAGTTATAGAAAAGATGTTGCCAAGTTTTTATGCTGCATATATTATACATAATTTATTCACATAAATCATAAAAAAATATTAAAGGTTTTTGTTGCGAGATTCGTGATTCTGGTTCAAGATTGTAACATATAGTAGTAATAGTATACAATGTTACAATCATGAGGGGGATGGAAGCACTTGATGCCAGAATTGACCCCTGAACCAGATTAGGCGGTCTAATGGGCCAGATACTGGTGGTGAAAATAGTAGTATATGTCCAAGTTTTTCTTGTAGATTTATATCCCTTCTAGTTATGGGTTCAAGGTGTCTCAATTTTTATAATTTTACAAATTTTCCAAGTGCATATTTCCTACAATAATAATCAATGTATGTATGTAGTTAAGCTATTAGCATTGAAAGTACTTATTTTACTTGTTTGAAGAAACTTCAGCTTCTACCTAGAGTTGCTCAAGTACATGTTCTATTTTTAGGTTAGGAACACGAGGAGTGTGAACCGAACCGGTAATCTAACCGGTTATAAACTAGTTCCTGGTTCAAATTGTTTACCTTTAGCTGGATCAGAGGCTAAGTTTTTGAGAAGAGCAGCTTTCTTGAAGCACAATCTTTGGGTTACTCCTTACGCACGTGACGAATTGCATCCTGGAGGAGAGTTCCCTAATCAAAATCCCCGCGTTGGTGAGGGTTTGGCTACTTGGGTTAAGCAAAATCGACCACTCGAAGAAGCTGATATAGTTCTTTGGTTAGTTCTCTCATTCTTTTTCAAAATATGATAATGCAGTTCAAGGTTGTAGTTTATGATTTCAATGATTGAATACTAATTGTACATAGACCAAATATTACAAATACTAAAACGAAAAACAAGTATATTATAAAAATATTACAATATTACAGAGATGAAAACGTTACAAAAGTTTATCGACCAAAATTGTATTTAAGCCTTTAATATTATTACGATATCTTATTTGGCGAAAAAATTTCAGGTACATATTTGGGGTGACACACATTCCTCGATTGGAAGATTGGCCTGTTATGCCTGTGGAGCACATTGGTTTTATGCTTATGGTATTTCCATTCAACTTATTAGCTTATATGTCTATGTCACTCTTTCAACTTATTAGCTTATATGCTTATGGTTTTTTTTTTTTGTGAATGAAATTTTTTAGTAATGTTAGCATATCTTAATTGGAATGAGAAATTAATCTAACTGTGGAAATATACATATGATGCAGCCACATGGATTTTTCAATTGCTCACCAGCAATAGATGTTCCACCAAGCCCAGGTGATGTTGATGATAAGGAGAATGGCATGCCTGCCAAGCCTAGTCAGAATGGACTAATTGCAAAGCTTTGAAAGTCCCAAAAACTAGAGATATTTAGGCCTATTCAGCCTCTTTGTGTGTTTGTGTTCTTCATTTGAATAAGTGGTTCTACCTAATTGAACATTTAATATTACTGCTTGTGTTAATTAATGTGTATAACCTGGTTATTTAATTTAAAAACAGTTTATTTTGTAATTTTTGTGTATATAAATGCAATTTTTTCTCTTAATTTTACGATCGAGATAATGATTTATTGTTATTAATATCTATAAATTTTAATGGTGTTGAATAAAAGTGCATAAATTCTTAATTTTAATGGGTCTCAATAACATATTAAATTATTTTCGATTTGTGTAAAATTTTACATGAATGATCTAAAAGATATAAACTTTCAATTCAAAATAACATTTGAGGTTGATTGTCAAGTCTCACAATGCCCTCATTCTCTTAAATAAATGAGGTTAAAAATTAGCTATTGAAGAAGTCTCATATTGCTTAATGTGGTGAAGTAAGGGGGATATGGATTCCCGTCAAATAATGACTGCAGTTGAATCTCAACCACGGGATCAGATTAAGATATTTTATTGTGTTAAATTTGTGCCATTTAATTTCAATCAAATGTATAGTGCACTGGCTGTATGGCGACACAATATCTCGACTGCATGGAATCCATGTCCAAGCAAGGGGGAGACCAATATATATATTTGTAGCTGGAATCACGCAAGCATTGATTGACATTGATACAAAGCATGCGGTGAGATGTGTCGATGGTTGAAGAACTTCTTGAAAGCCAACATAGGACTTGCACCAAAAAAATGTAGCAAAGTTTCGACGTAAAGAAATTCTTGAAATTGTTCAGATTCAAGAGAAGTGTACTCTTTATGCTAAAGTATGATTGTCGGTATAGACAATAGAAGCGTAAGATGAAACTCTTACATCAAGGTGTGGCGATTGTTATGGTTGATTTTCAAGTCTCACATTGTCTGATCTCTTAAATAAGGAAGGAGATTAAAAATTAGCTATTGGAGAAGTCTCACATTGCTTAGTGTGGTGAAGCAATTGGAAGATTAAGTCTATATATTGGATCTAGGTTCTTTGTTTTTAGATGCAAAACAGACGTTAGAACTTTAAGTTTATATCTGACTTAGTATAAATATTTATTTTGTAAGAGTGTGGTTATACTGAAGTATTGGGGTGATAGTGGAAGAAAGTCTATGTGTTGTAAAATATTTCACATAGTAATAATTATCTAATTGTCGGTTTAAACAACAGTCATGATTTTTTCTTCAGTTTTTAAATTTTCATGCTATATTCTTATGTTGTGAGTGTGCTTAATTTTCTTCTTCAGCTCTATTTTCTAACCTAAAGAGTCCGACACTATAGTATTTATAAAGTCTCACAATTTCATCCATCAACTTTGAGAGTTCTATATTCAAAATGACAATCACCAATTCTAATGAATAAACATTTTTAAATAAGAATGGGTTTGGATCATCTTCAATTTTTCCTCATGTTTTCTCTCCTTTTTCTTAATCCAATGGTTGATTCTTTCTCTTCTTAAGTGTACTTTTCTTCTTTGGCCATTGGATTAAGAAAAAAAGAAAAAACATAAGGAAAACTCGAAGATGATCCAAATCCAAAAAAATGTTAAACAATGTCTTCAAAACACTAGTTAAGCTTGTTAAT
This sequence comes from Trifolium fragiferum, assembly GCA_954870985.1. Taxonomy (NCBI): domain Eukaryota; kingdom Viridiplantae; phylum Streptophyta; class Magnoliopsida; order Fabales; family Fabaceae; genus Trifolium; species Trifolium fragiferum. Next base: position 21,572,977 of record OX940792.1, read on the forward strand.
AAGAAAAAATTTCTTGTAATTTATGCATTTAATATCTCCAAATTATAAAAAATCATCTTTTAACATTAATTTTCACTTTATTTTTCTTTTTGGATATGCTAAACAAGTATTTCGAAATACTTGTTAGCATACCCTTTAAATAATAATAAAAATAGCATGTACATAAGCGACAGATAGCTAGGATAACAATGAATTCACATTATTATGTGCACGACGATAGTGATCAATGTGTCAATTATTGGTGGTTATAACAGCTTTTTCATGAGTTAAAAAGGGGGGGGCCGTTCAACTAACATAGGATTCTAAATATTACAGAAGAATTACAGAGAACCTTCCCATTACCAAAATACAAACCCTTGGTGGGAGGACCGGGTTCATTTGAGTTCTTCCAAGTACATCATCCTTTTCAAAAATATTTCGTAAGACGAGTCTTCTTTTATTCTCTATAATAATTTTTTTTGTTGAGATTATCATTTATAATGTCGACGAATTTTTTTTTAGTTTATTTTTTGAACACATGGGAGTAAAATGAACTAGAAAAAAGGGGAGGAAAATAAAAAGTCTACTTATTCAAAATATTTTTTTAAGTCTCTCAATATGTTTTAAAATTTTTCAAATTTTTAAAAGATGTTGAAGAAACTTAGAGTATATTGAAAGACTTAACGAAAAATAATCATAACAAATTTGAATATTTTTATCTAACAAATCTCATCTTTTGTTATTTATTTTATCTAAAGATTTAAGATATATTTTTTTTATTCTTTAAGGGACCGGTCCAAAAGCCCGTTGGCCCAACCCATGATGTCCCATTAAAAAAATTGGCCCAGGGGCTCAGCCCAATAAAGCCCAAATATACTTTTTTTGAAGCCCGACCCAGTCCACATAAAACTATAGGGCTAATGAGCCGCCCATTTTTACAGCTCACTAATCTACTTTGAATGTTGTGTAAAAAAAATATGACAAATAGTAACAGGTGTTCTAATAGTACATTCTAGTATTATTTCATGTACTGGTGACCGTGTAAGATGCAAAACTCTAAAAAGTGAATTAGATAAGAGCAAACCAAAGTGTAATGTAAATAAAGTGGTAATGGTAGTAAGGACGTGTGTGGGGCTTTAATCTTGATCAATCAAGCAAGCAGCCGTGCAGCATCAGCCAACCTCTTTGAAAATGATCCAAAATTCGCATTTGGCAACTTATATTATAATATTATTATTATTATGGGTACTTACTTTGACTTCAATTCTTACTTCTACGCGTGTTCATGCACAGTCGCATATATAAACCACAAAATTATATTATTATTTTTTTTACAATGATATGATGGGTTAAAATATTGAGAAAATGGGATATTTTATGTTGTTATTTAATATTAATTATGTATTCTATCAAATTATTTTATTACATCTCACTTTCATGGTATGATGTAAAGAAATGATTAATTCATTTTAGATGTTTGTGTAAAAGTATTTTACATTGACGTAACATATTCATTCAATTCTAAAATATTTGTCCGACAACTAATAAGAACAAATTACTAATACATATAATTATATAAAATAAAAATGCTTAAAAATTAATTATTGGTAACACATACAAATTTAGTTAAATGTACTTAGACAAATTCTTTATTTTTTCTTAAAAAAGAGGACAGAAGACTAAATATGTTTAGACAAGTTATTATTGTAAAAAAGAAAAATCTGTCAAAAATAAAATTGTAAAAAAGAAAAACTTGTTTTATAATGAACTTTTAAAAATATAGTTTGTCAAATAAATGTGCACCAATTTTTTATAAATTATATATAAACTAACTATTATATAATTAAAGTAGCAATATGGTTAAATTATTTATAAATTTGTGAGATTAAGACAAATTAATGGCAACATGTAATTAATGGTTTTTTTATACATAGACGAAATGACAAACCATTGAAAATTCACACATAAAGTGAATAAATCAGGAATCGAACATCGGTCATGACGTCCGACATTAGCAATTTCGGCATTTCTGTCAGTTGAACTAAAATTTAAGGACAATGTGTACTTAGGGTGCGTTTGATTCGCAAAACAGCACGTACTATACAGAACAGGACAGAACAAGATAGTACAGGACATGACAAAACTATATCAGAGAGATTAGTGCGATGATATTTTTTATATTCGAAAATAAAATAGATATTTTCGTATTTTTTATAGTTGTACTATGGTTCTGTGAGGGACAAAAATTCTTGTTTTTGTCATGTTCCTTACTAGCTATCTGTTCAATCTCATAGCCAGTTTTTAAATCAAACAACGTACAACAAAAATTATTCAATCTCTTATTTTTTAGCAGATCAAACACACAATATTTTATCCATGTGTTACAATTACAATTAACTTGCCTATCATTAAAATTGGAGAAATATTAAACAACGTCTCCGGATTAATAGTTAATTAAAGAAATAAAAATAATAATATAATCTTTAAATTAATTAGTGTTGCCTCGAATATATTTTTTTTAATTATTTTTTTTCATTTTTATTTCTTCAACCAATCTGTAGCACAGTTTAACATGATTCTTGAAATTATCTACAAAATAGGACATAATCAAATGTCATAAAAAATCAAAATAGAAGATTTAGAAACTTATTTTTAAAATAAGAGAACCAAAACTTCAAAAAGAATTGAAAATAGAGGAATAAAGTTTAAACCTAAAAAATTATTTCATGATAAATAAAATGAGAAAGCTAAAAAAAAATCAAAGATTCAAGCTAGCATAAAAACAATTTCATTCATTTTGAGACACTTCTATACAAAATAGTCCTAATTAATCCTTAAACTTCTGTAACAAGAGAAAACAATACACATACTATAAACTAGAGAAAATTAACTAAGGTACACAACATAACAAAAGCTATAGCTATAGCTATTGCTAAAAAAAACTAAGGTAACTTAACATTGACAACTACATAATTTTTTCTCCTTACTACAATCAATTAGCACTTTCAACATGTCTTATAAAAACACTTTCTAAATCTGGTGCTTTAAAAAACTCTCTTACAATACCACTATTATGATAATTCCACTTCAAAGAAGATTTTTGTTTTCTAGGAGCAGGTGGACATGTGCATGATGTTGGAATCTTTGATTCTTCACTTGTTGGTGTTGAACATTCCTCTGTTTCAATTTCAACTTCTTGTTCTTTTTCTTTTTGTTGTTCCATTGTGAAAATTGGCTTCAATGGAGCACGTAAAGAAATTCCAGCTATAACCCATTTTCTATTACTTTCTGATTCATTTCCTCCTTCTACTTGTGACTTCCCAGAATACCCCATATTGAATCCAAAAAAATAATATGTCTTAAGACTATGGTTTATAAATTAATATATGTAATGTATAAAAATAAATAAAAATATGTTGTGCTATAAAGTAAGGAATATGAAGAAATGAAAGTTTGGTGATGGAAAGGAGAAGAAGAGGGAAAAGAGGAGAGTTTTTTGAGAGATGAAAAGAGAAAAAGAGCAAGATATGGTATTAAATGTGGGAAAGGGGGTGTGATGTTGAAAGTTGCGTGTTAGAAAAGAAGATTGGGAACCAATGGAAAAGGGAATAAGAGGGAACCCGAGGAAGCTCGTGACATAAGCAAAGACTTTTTTTTTTTTTTTTTTTTTTTGTGAATATGCTAAAAGTAATTGTTCTCTTGAAGGTATCAAATATCGTTTCCTTGAAGGTTTTCAAAAATATTTTTATCCGTAATTAAGTAGTGAACAATATTTATTATTTTCTCCGATTTTAAATATAAACAAAAGTCAAAATATATTTGGCCTATATTTGGACTAAATACATTTTAATTTTTTCTTATATTTAATACCGGAGAGAGTACTTAAGTAAAGGATGAGTAAAAATACAATGATAAGAACGGTTGAAGATTTGATGCCCTAGAGAATCCCCTAAAACCTTTTGAACTTTTGTCATCCGCTATTAAAGTAGCGAACAGACCTGGTACAAATAAATAAATAAATAAAACATACATTTTTTTTAATTTCAATAGGAATATTTTTATTAATTTGATTACAACAAAAAGCAAAATTACATTGAACAATGTTTATTACAATGCAAAACTAAGGAAGATATTACATTAGACTATATCAAAAGTAATAAAATAAAAATGAATTTTGAATCCGCCGTTTACATCTCCTTTTAGTAGTACAAAATGATGAAGACTAGAATGTCATTTTTAGGGAGGCAACAATCAATAATTTCTCCTAGTAAATCTGGAGCACAAGATGGCGGATGCCTCTTGGTTTGTCATAGCGGTTTTAATAAGTTCCAAAAAGTATCTCGTTGATTAGCATAACGATATTGATCATCACTATCACAAAACATAAATAATAAGAATATAAGATCGTTATGACTAACCGACAATGAACTATGTGGCCTAAAATAACGAGAGAGAAAAAATAACTAAGAAAAATGAGAGTAGAAATGGGAGAAGAGAAACGAGAATGAGAGAAAAGAAAATAAAAGTTTGGATTTATAGAATTATAGTATGTGTGTGATTGGTTGTAGCTATCACATCGTCGTCTTGACTGTGACTAAAGACCAAAAATTTTGACCACTGATCAGGTTCGCTACTTAACTAGCGGACACAATTCTGCACAATAATTTGCTATTTATGTAGCGAACTAAACCAAAACAAGTCAAATCCAGATTTTGTTGTCTAAAACACACCAGATAGTTTGTGTGGTTGAAAATACACCAAAACTGATATAAATAGGGGTGTTATGGTTCATTTTTCATTCATTCACAACTTAGAAAGTGAACATTTCTAAGTCCAAAAGAATACTCACCAATTGCAGTCTACTACAAGAATGGAAAACCGAATCTTTTTAGGATCCACATTGATGTTACATTAGGTAATTTGGAGCACCTGGGCTGGACCAATTCAACGGTTGTCTCAACTTCTCCGATGCAAGAAGGGTGGCCGATGTTGAGTACCATCGTCTTTCGGTCTGCTCAGATGGACACGTCTTATTCACCAACATGAAACTTCAAAACGACAGTGATGTGAGAACCATATTTATTTATTTTTTCTCAATACAATATGAAGGGTCCGATTGAGTTAGACGCGACGTTAGTCAGATATGTTCATGCTATCTCTTCAAGCTTGATCCTTCCAAGGACCTTTGATGAAATCGCAGCGTGTATGATTGAATCTGAAGATGATGGAGTAGTTAATTTATTTAATCATTAGTCTTGTTTGTTTATGTTAAATTTATGATCTTCAGCCCAATTTAATGTGTTGTTATTTTTATCGAATATTTCTTTACCGTTTTTTTACTATTGCTTTTTAATTATTGATCAAGTTCAATTCGTTGTTAAGTAGGGAACTGTTAGCAGGTGTACACTACTTAATTAACGAATAAGTCTGTTACAGAAAACAACAACGATAACAGGAAGACATAAAAATTAATTTTAAAAATTAGACAGAAAAGTTACATTAACTTAAACACTCCAAGTGTCACAACAACTTCAAAATTAATATAACAATGGGACCTAAATGAAATTGCTCCCCCAAGGATAAAATAGGGACATTTTCCTCTTGTCAATGTTAGTCCTCGCCGAATGTCTCAACTTCTAGGAGATAATAGACACTAATTCGGTAACAAAAATATAGCCATCCCAACTAGCAGTGAAAAATCCAGTAAAAAAAAACTTGCAGTGAAAAATAGTTACAACAAATCCATAAAAAATCACTTCAGATTTTGTATTTTTGTATGTTAATGTACCCTCGGACATTGTCGAGAAAACAAAGCTTAAAGACCAAAGACCACATTATATCCTTTTCAAACTCCATCAACTGGTTCCTCATGACTTCATGAAACACAAAAGCAAACAGTTTCTTTGCCAACATTTTCCCATAAAGCATCAAGTGTGAACCAATTTACGAACTTTGTTTGAATAATTTCCTCTTGTACTTATCACATTCTTTTCTTACCTAGAGGAAGCTCCAGCAATCACTGGACTCCCACCGCAGCCAAAACTGCTTCAGAACCTCCAGGAATAGAGTCCCAAAATTTTAAAGTAATATATGAAAGCATAAAAAGGAAGAGAAGCAGTCAAAAAATAAAGGATGGAATTTTAAATTGACATAAAGAAAGAGAAGGAGTAGTGTATACTGGAATTGGATGATGTAGACACAGGAAAATTCCTAAAAGTAGGTTGAACTTGAACCTGAGAACAATGTTTACTATATTTTCTTCTTCCATGTATTACCAATTTCCCCCCTCATGCAGTTCTATTTATAGACAAAATATTATTATGAAAACTAATTTGCCATATCATCATTTAGATGTAGTACTTTAATATGAAAAAGGTAATCAGAAATAAGTCCCAATACAACTTGTTTGCAAAAAAAATTTCAACAAAAACATGTTTTGCTCTCTACAGTCTTCCCAATGCGGTGCTACTGAAAGAGAATTATGGGACAAACCAAAAGGAGTTGTTTTCAGAAAACTATCAGATGTAGTAGTAAGAAACTGCAACCCACATTAACCTCTGCAAACATGTCATACCTTATAAAGCTCAAAGAAGATTATGAAGGCCCCAACAACAACAACCAATCATTACCTCAATAGGTAGAGTCGGCTACATAGATGAAACGGCGCCATAATAATATTATGAAAATCACTGGAAAGACAAAATCCAACAAGCGGAAAATAACCAAAGCAAATATGATCAAGAAGAGAGCATGATTCAGAAGATCAGCAGACTCAACTGACAAAGAATAATAGAAAGAAATATAACATATCCTAAAATGGCATGTAATTCCCCAGGATTGACATGAGTTACGCAGGAAACCACCAGAACTTGCAATGTGTCTCAGAAGGGTTTAGTGTTCTACTAGAGTAATAGATAAATGAGCATAATCAATAGAGCATCTATTTATAAAATGGACAAAAATAAATAAGTATAAAAATAAATACTAGTTAAATCTGAATTGTGTTATGGGTTATATATGCAAAACAAAATCTAATATGAAAACTAAACTACATATATATGAGAATAAAAAATACATAGCAAAAGTCGCTTCACAGTTTTCCACACTAAATCCCAAGCCATCATTTTAATCACCATGTGAGCATCATCTGGCAAACAATCCATTTTTACTTTCAACAGAAAGAGTGTGCGAGAGTTGTTTCATTTTTAATTATGGGTCTGGCTAAAGTTTGATGTTTATGGTGTTTCTATAGGGGTGATCTTCAACTCCAAGGGCTAATAGTAACAAAAATGTTGAAAAACAAAAGTTAGAGATTTCGTTACCATTTTAAGCAATATTGAGACCAAGTTGAAAAAAAATGTAAGCTATGGAGAGTAACTATATATAATGGCATTTGGAACTCCCATACCACAACTCTGGGCAGGTTTAGAGAACTTTTCACAGTAAGATCAAACGTGCACTAACTCGACAACACAGTAAGATAACGACTTTCTAATTCTCTATTGCATTGAAAATTAGGAATATACAAGTGGACATTTCAAAGAATAGTGACCAAGATATTCAAGAAGGCTTTCATTTTTTATACCTTGGCAGCCCCCAAAAAACATTGAGTACAAAAGTCAAACATGTTTTCAGCTTCTAACAACCAGTGTAACCTAGTCCGGCAAACTACTAATTTTTTTTCCCGAGTCCAACCATGATCAACAATGCAGTATCACCCTTTTTCATTCATCTGATTCACTATTGAAGTTAATGTCTTGAGTTTCCAATAAATCCTGCCCCATCATACTCACACCTGACTTAGTGAAATCTCTTGCATCTTCTAGAATATATGGCTCAACCAATTTCCAGAACCAAGTTGAATTACTTCCCAGAATACCAATCCAGAATACCTTTCCCTTTCCCTTGACTTTACAATCAATGGACATGGCTTTGAACTTTTTAACAATGTTCTCCACTCCCTCACGACTTCCCTTAATCTTCAGTAAAACATCCCCCGAAGAATTTCGATGGCCCCCATACATGTACCAGTATGCAAGAACACACGGTGACAACCACCTATGAATAAGTTTTGGAGTTGTAGGTTGACCTTTTGACCAAAACTGATCGGCATAAAAGCCAAAATGAGAGCTTGCAATGGTGCAAAACTTATCTGGTATGTTCTCACTGTCATCGCTTGGCTTGAAATTAGGATGCAGCCACTCATAAAACTGGCGATATATATGACTCTTCAAGACATAATGGCTCTCAGAATTGCCATCAAAATCGAAACGGATAATGTGGTTCTTCCTTTGATCATCAGAATCAATCTGCATACCGCCTAAAAGCATCCCAATCAGTATTTCTCTCTGTTCTTTGCTGAGCTTCAGGCTCGTTGGCTTTTTAATAATTTTCCTTCTCAAACTCAGGATAAAATCAAGCTTTTCCATTAAAGGGGCATCGATTTCATACTTCTTTTGGCACATTAAGTCGTAGATCTTCTCCGCCTTTAAGTTATTCCCCGAATATAGGTATCCATGTAAGATGATGTTACATGATCGGACATTGACACCAATACTTGCATCACGAAACATTTGGCTAAAGATATCCTCAGCCTTGTCAATTTTACCAACTTTCACTAAATAATCCAAATATATACTGTATATGGCAGTATTAGGCCGACAATTCTCCAGGCATTGAGAGAACACCTCTTCCAATTTATCATGTGATTCCAAGTTGAAGTACATGTTTAGTAAATAAACATACGATGGTGTAAGGGGCTTCAGACCACTATTGACAAAATCTGTCATGACTGATTCTGCAAATTCGGATGCTTGTGCTTTGCACAGTATTTCTATTATTTTATTATATGCTGCAATACTCGTCTTACCTAGTTTCAACTGCATCTCTCTAAATACCTCCAAGGACTTCATAGGCATACCGACCTTAGAGTAGACTTCCATTTTGTACACAAAAGCCTGTGATGGGGGGTTCCTTTCAAGCTGTAAAAGTTTGGACCAAGTTTTTTCTGCTTCGTCCACCTCCCCCACCCTTGCACAAGTCCTCAAGATCGATACTAGCACCTCTTTACTCTCATCAATTCCAGCATGAAGCATCTCTTCCCTCAATGCTTCTATTCTTTCTTTGTCAATAGAATCCTGATAGCTATGCAACCAAATTAGGCCACCATAAATATCTTTATGTACATCAAGTCCAGTTGTAACCATCCGGTGATATATAAACTCAGCTTGCTTAAGGTACTGCTTTGAAAAATTCCCTGGTTTGTTTACAAGAGCTTTGAAGAGGGAATTATGCAAGCTAAGACAGGGCTGATATCCACCCAACTGAATCATTCGGTGGAAAATGCCACATGCTTCATCCAAACAACCTTGAACAGGAGAACTCAGGTAAGCCACAACCAATATATGGAATGTTGATTCGCTGGGAACACGTCCTTGATTAATAATATCATCAAAAACATCACGGCATTTTGTAAACTTACGCTCTTTACCCATGTAATCAGCTAGCCTGGTAGCAAGAGCAAAATCAAATCGATACCAACTCCGTTGCATCATCCATTTGTATACCTTTAGGCAGGACAAAAATAATTAAATTTGGGAACAAATAACAGCTTATCTAAGAAGTTCAAGTCGGAATTTTGCTAAACTGCTAATTTCATGAACATCTAGAATTTATTTATATATTAAAACTCTCCCTCTAACAAACTGAATTGAAGCAAAAACACCATAAAACAGTTACCAAAATGTAAATAAATGAAACTGACCCTAAACGCAGTCTCGTTTTCGCGAATCCGCAAGCAATGCATAATGATATAAGTGGCATCTTCCTGCCTCAACCACTTCCTCTGCGCATTAAGAATCCTAATTAGAGTTCCGGCCTTGTGCGCCGGAAGCTCCTTGCACAGCCAAGCAACTCTGGATCTCCTCCACAGTTCTGGAACCTCACTCAATTCCATCACCTCCACCTCAGGACGGGGCAGGCGCTTCTCATGAGCTTCCGGCTCCAGCGCGAAATGGAAAAAGTCGTGTTGAGGAAGGTCGTCTTCATGAAGAACCCAGTGGTCGGCGGCAGCTAGGAGGCGGGGAAAGCGGGTAGGGAGAAGACGGAAAGGGAGCGTGCTGTGTGGTGAGTGGATAGTGGAGAGAGTGAGATTGCGAAATAGTGTGAACGTAGAACGCATTGAAGAGGAAGAGAATAAGAAGAGTGAGTTTGAAACTGAAACCCGAAGTGGAAGAAGTAGCTCTAAACCTCTGACAGTGGTTCTGACCACCATGTTCTGTTCGGCTGTTCCGTGCCTGCCTTATAGTCTTGTCTCACAAGTTCCGATAGCTAGATAGACGGAAGGGAGGGTTTAAGGGAGTTCAAGAAACTAAGATAATTTTAATCAGGACCATTGAAACATTTGATTGCCACATGGCAGAAATCTAATAAAAAAAACCAGAGAAAATGGTGAATAAGGTACCGGAGTGGATACCTTAAATACAAAATACAATTTTGAATACAAAATACAAAAACCAACAATTTTGAATATAAGCAAAAAACAATTTTCTAAATACATTGAATAAAGCATGTATCTAAACAATAAAACAATCCAGATACATACTTTATTCAATGTATCTAGAAAGTTATTTTTTGCTTATATTCAAAATCGGAAAAAGTACCTATTTTGGATGCACTTAAAAGTTTCTATCAAATAACTTTGTTAACAAGTTCATTATTGTCTATTGATTTAAAACACTAAGCCAAATAACTTTAAATTTTAGAATTCACACTTTCAAATTATTTCATCAATTTGTATTTTAAACCGTATTCTAATCAAAGTTTAGTTTTGATAAAATATCATAAGATTAACTTAAAATTTGATAACTCAAATCTCATAAAAACATTCCAACATAAATCATCAAACACACAAATGCATTGGTCAAATCATCTGTCATGTGACCCTTAATGGCTTAATGTGCCAAAGTAGATATGTCCAAAATCTCAAATAGTGCCCAACTAATATGAGATCATGATGCGCATTTCAGAGTTGAAATCCTCTCCATTTATCGAAAAAAAAAATCAGTTAAAAAGAGAAGGATTTAAAGAATGAAATAATAATATCAACAAGAGAGGACCCCAACCCGCATTAAAATGCAAAGTTCCAAGACCATTCTCAGGATTCAGGAATGTTTAGTTCAGTTCTGGTAGGCTGTGGAAGAACTCAAGGACGGAATCAGATGGTGATTTCCTGAATAGTTGAAATGTTATACTAGTATATATGTCAGTTGCACCCTGTTATCCAACACAATAAATGTAATCCAGAACAAGTTGGTGAGTACAGGTTCAAATTCTCTAATTAAATTTGGAGAAAATTACTAAAGTTCCATTTCTAATAAAAGAACAATGCACAAAAATTTCAAATATTGAAAAGTAGTATTTTACTTACAAATCATGTTATAGAATGTTATACAAAGGTGCAACTAAAACCTCAAAATTGATTGATAAAATGAATCAACTCCCGAGTTTCCAAAATTTTCTCATTATCTGAGGTTTTACCTTCCCCTTTAATCCCTCAAGTGTTGTATCCCGCTCCGTAAAAAATATATTTGTAATGTTTGTATGGAACTATTTTAACTAATTTTGTGGGAGAGTTTGATATAGTTTAGGAGCCGTTTCAATGCATTTCCACTGTCAATGGCTTCTCGGGCTCTATCCAGCGCTGCAGATATATCTTCTGCACCTTCAGCACCAAGCAAGTGATCCACCATTCCAGCATTTAAGACAATTCGATCATATGCTGGTCCTTTTTCTCCACCGAGAGCTGCTAAACCTAATTCAATGTTCTTTGAGACCTGAAGTTTCAAAAACAAAAAATTAATGCCCGTCTGAAAACTTCAGCTCTATATTAGAAGCTTCCTACCTGTGATGATACTAAACAATATATTTGTTTATTAACACATTAAAATTTTATTTCAAAAGAATAAACTCTTTGGGGTTAACGTGCAAAAGGAGATAGCCTTGAACAAAGATTTTTAGTTTGTAATGGGTGTCTATCTAATTTATCTAACAGTAATTGAAAAATTTTAACATATTGTACAAGAAAGTGAAATGCAGCCATATTTCTTGTAAGTTCTTGATATTTCATAGAACATAGCAAAAAGGAGAAAAACATAAAATCTAGAGAACTTTACAGATCTATCAGTTCTTGGTGTATCTGTGGATTGGAAACCATAGTCCTTCGCATTGACCTCAAGACTAAATCCTTCACGTGTAACTCCTGCAATATGAAATAAAGATAGTTTAAGAGTACCAGTCTAAGATATGATGTTATGCAAAATTATCAGTTTGCTAATCCAAAACTGGTACCGTGATAGGGCTGTCAATGAGATTGGAAAAAATAGAGTAGACAACAAAAGTTAGAGACACGGACACGTTTACGAATTTATTATTTAAGCAAAAACTTTATACTGAACTAATAGAAGAAAATAAGGAAACCAAATACGTACCACCAAGTTCAGATGTGGATGCAATGTCAAGTGAACGAAACCCTGCACAGTAATTCACTGGAATTCCCTTTGTCGTGCTAACAGATCGCAGTCTTGTAGTCATTGAGAGGGCTCCTTCCTCTCCCTAAAATATAAGCATAAGCAGGGCAGCATGAAGTGACTTCTTTTGTCAAAGTGTATGCATCTTTCATTATTAATTATATTATATATTATAATAGAATGATTTAACCAATTATAGTAAGAAAGAAAAACAATAGGTTGTAATGCAACTAATAGTTTAGGGACAATAAAAGATACTCAGAAGTCCATAGATTACATAAAGTAAAATCTAACCTTCACTACCAAACCAGAATGTACACCCCTTCTTTTCATGAGCATTAACAATGAATCTTCATAACCTCCATGATAAAATCCAGTAACAATAGCTTCCTTACCACTTGCCTGTTGAAAAGTAAACATTTTTAACCATACAAACAGATGGTGACAAAAATACCTTCTCGCTAACACATAATTTTTAGTATTCACTTCAAAATGCAGAATTTCATACAATTCAACCAAATTTATTTCCTATTCTTTTTAAAATAGCTGCAGGTCTTGGTTACATGACCCTTAAACTTTAATAAGAGTGAGCTAAAAGGGAAAAAATCAACGTTCGATCATAATATAAATATACTAATGTGATGTAAAAGAAAAAAATATGTAGCTCTAGCCTCTAGGTATCAAAAAAGGAACTAGTTCCCAGGCACCTTGTTTCCTTTGAGCAACCAGGACTTTTGTTTTGATCTTTCTTACCACCATTATTTTGTTTTTAATTATAGACTTTCACAAAGAACTCTATTTTGGTAATTTTTAACATCAGTTCATGTTTTAGATGGTACAACTTGATGATTTACTTAGTAACTTCCATGAGCATAAAACTCACATACCTCATGCATATGATATGAAGAATGTGAAACTAAATAGTCATTTTATCAAGGAAAGATACTAAGATGGGTACAAAAAGCACTTGTGCATTCTTTTAACAAATAATGTTGATAGTCCTAAAATTAACAAATAGAATATGAGGATGAATTCATAATTTATTGAGACTTTAAGAAAAGTGAATCAAGTCTTTGGTATGATTGTGGCTTTAAATATTTTACATATACAATGGCAATAATCAATAAACTAAAATAGATTGTCCTTAACAATAGAAAAAGTCCGAGTCCCACCTTTACATATTGCTGAACCTTTTCAGTTGTTGCAAGTGGAGGGCGCTTCTTTATGTGCTCTCTTATCCCAATTAAAGAGTACCTGTAGAAAGAATAACAATATTTAACCTACTCCATTCCAATAGTACTGTTATACTACATTATACATAAATACAGCACCATACTGAACATTATCCAAATAGCAATATAATTTAGCTTAAAATACTCATTTACCCATTGTTTAAATAGCGACATGAAGAGAAGATGGAATTGTCATCCTCTCCAATTTATTTCTTTTGTTTCTCTTCATTATTTCTTCTCATCCACATATGGGATAACACAAATTCAATTTAGTCCCGAGTGCAAAACCATTTTCAAGTATCCCTATAGTTTCCAAACAATGAAATACCCTGTATAACTTTTTAACAAGGCAATACAGCCTCAATTTGGTACTTCAAGAGTTCAGATTTCACTCAAAAGGGAACCAAAATTAGGTTATAGGGTGCATTTTTACATTATTCCAAAACAAAAAGAAACTTTATTCAATGACTTTGAACTGTAAAGATTATATATAATTCAGAATAAAACTGTCTATAGGGACTGAATGAGGTATGCAAACTCTAATTGTGTATAACATATTCCAGATGTCTGCAAGCAGATGATTAACCAGGACAGGACGAATTTACAAAATTTAGAAATTTCAAAAGAAAAGCATCAAAACTTTTCCCAAAGGAATCCCAAGGTTAACTAGGCCTAGATAAATAATATATGGTTTGATGCTCATACAGAGACGGGCGAGCTTCACGCTGACTTACATAAGCAAAACCAACTTCATCATCCTGGAAAAATAACAAAGAAAGATATTGTTAGAAATAACATACATAAGATAATTATGATTGTACGGTATCATGTAAATATAGAAAATAAGGTAATATTAATTTAGTCTTGGCTGTGACACACACGCACACACAAAATAAAGCTCCAATGTGTAAGATACTGGATTCACTCAGGCCCCTAATTCGAGGAATACTACATGCAGTTCCGTGCTGTAATCAATCTTAGCTATTAATATTTGATCGCACAGTTCAGATTAAATATTCAATTTTATACTGCAATTCAATGTCAGCCGTCGATTTGGACGGTTCTGATCAATTACTGCATGCTGCAGTTTACAGCAGTAAATCTGTACGTGCTCTCAAGTCTCACTATCACACATTCCACTTTTTTATTTATTTTAGTGTTACAGCTCAGGTTTCATTACTACTAGCTTTGTTAGTTCAAATGATCAATTTGTACATGTTTCCATTAAGCCTTTGAAACGTCCTTGTATACGCAATACATGTAACAAGCTTGGTGCATTTGATTTATATGCTCTAAATTGAGGGAGCGTATAAGAAATAATGTAGCTTGGTTGTACAGTATCATGTATATATAGTACATAGGGTAGTGTTAGTTTTTGTATTTATTGTGTTTCTATGTGTACATGCACGGATTCAATCATACGCTCTTTCATTGTCCTGTCTCAACTCTCAACAAATAGTATTATATATAGTGGCTAAACGAAAGGAGAAAACCATTGTGGTGCTACAAAGTATTTGCAGGAAACAAAAAGACCTCGAGAAGTTTCTTGGCGTTGAATGGGGATAAGCTTATATTCGCCCCCATAAATTTCAACATCTGCTCTTCAGTTATACCTCCCTAAAACAAAGACAAAGTATTCAGAAATTTAAAAAAGAAAATGAAATTCAACAAAGAAATTATTTCAAAAAGGAAAACATCTTCATTTGCCACTTAAACAACATATACACCAAACACGGAAAAATTCACACACCTTAGGTGCCATCCAATCTACACCATGAAGCATGCAAGACTCTCCATAGCAAGATCTAACTGCAGCAACAAATAATGTACTCCTGAAGAAGCGTGTATTTCCATCATATGGTTCACCGTAATGAGTCAACGATTTGACATCAGCAATAGGAGGAGGGCCTGAGAGAATCAACTATGAAACAATTAAAAATAGAGATACTAACCATGCTGATTTAGAAATTAACAAAAACAAGCCAGAACAAAATTTGAAATCATATTAAAACTTTACCAATTTCATCATCAAATGCAAGGCAGTATGCTTTTAACTCACGATCAGTTTCCCGATTCATGCGTTGACCAATTAAAAACGCCGCAAGCAAAGCTTCACTTGCTCCGTGAGGATTTTTGCCCCCCGTTTGGAAAGGAAGAACATCCTTCAACACACCTTGGACTTCCTCAAATCCAAGATGGCCACCAGCTAACACCTCCCTAAGAGCACCAACCAATCTCATTTCACTAGTGCCATTGCCAACAAACTGCGGTCCAATCGAACTTCCCAACCCCATCATCAATCCTTCGGGGTCAGCCAAGAATACTACATCTGGTGGAAGCACTCTAACTAGAAGTGGCCAAAAGGTCTTCATTGCACGCATTTCCCCTTCACTCCATTGTGTCGCCTCAGGAAAGGAGTTTGCACGAATTGTCATCGCTGCAAAAAATGCCCCCATTTGTGCTTTAGAAACTTCTTCCTCATCCTTAATTTCTCCCCTGGCTGAGATCAAATGAAAAGTTGTTAGAAAACACTAGCACAAACAATTCAAGTTTTTCATTATAAAACCCTTGGGGTGCCTTTGAATGAAAGAAAAAGTGGAGTAACAAAATTGAATAGACTGAAATGTGGACCATCATTTTCATTTGATTTCAACTATTTTAAAACAATCTAAACCAAAACAAACAAACAAACAAAAATCAACCAAAGAACCTAGCAATGTTCATCTTCATTCCATTTCACTATATATCATTAGTTTCCATCATATACAAAGTTTTCTAGTAGAACACCAGCACACACAATTCAAACATTACATTCTAAAACCCAAAACCTATTTGTGTCTGGGAGGGGAGAAAAATATAGGGTTTAAGATTGGATAGTAACAGCACATACTCCACTTTTTTTTTATTGAAAACTATATTATCCCATTCTAAACAATCCAAACAATAGAACTTAAAATCATTGCCGTGGCCCGAATATAATGAAACCAAGCTCAAGTATTATGAGATGTGATAGAATGCACTAGAGAAATAGATGGGCTCTAGAAGCTTCAATCAATGATGAGTCACTACACTAGTCACCAATTCTGTTTTACAATTCTATAAGTTAGCATTGTTTTAAGATTCCATGGAAAATGCTGATTATGCTTGTTCTGGTTATATTGAGATGCTATATATTGCAATGAAAGAAAAGCAAGAAGAATGAACATGAAAAGGCTTCAGTTTGCTTTCCATATTTTCTGTTTTCATTTTCACTTCAACTAATAAACATATGAGAATATAGATCAAATATCTCCCTCATCCTTCTCTTATAAAATCTATGAAAACAAATCTAACATTGTTTTCACTGTTTCTAAAAATGCATTCTTCCTAACTTGCCTTCCATCCTCTCTCTATCACAATTGTTTCCTAAATGAGTCTTTCATGTCCTTGTTTAGTAATTTAAACTGAACACAAATTTCATTAGAAAATGAAAAGTGAATAAAATTTTGGTTAGAAAATGAGTCTTTCCTCTTTAGCTCTTTTTATCTGTTAGTTTTTTACTCTGGATAGGGCTTGTTTGTACCGACTTATTTGAGCTTACCTACTAAAATAAGAACTTGCGAGATTGTTTGTGAAAGCTTATGATATGTCTATAAGCTATTTTCAGCTTATTTCACATGCTATCCAGAATATTTTATATGAAACGGTTTGACTTTATTTTATATATAAATAACTTATACATAAGCACTTATCACAGTACATTACAATCATCCAATTCAAACTTTACAAACTCTGTACTGTTACAAAACCTACGATTAAGCACTTTACAAATTCTGTTACGATTACAAACACCAATAACATAGTAGCGTGAGTTAAAAGAAAGAAGAACCTGATCTAAGAATTGTATCAAACACCTTGAAGGCTTGTTGTTCATCAAGCGGTCGAGTTTGCGTCGGACCAGTACAAACCCTAGTTTGAGCTTCCAACACCGTTTGATTAGGCTTTGTCAATGTCGACCTCCGATATGAAGACGACAACGTCGGGTTCCGAACATCGAATTCTGGAATCCCGAATTGCTCAGCGGTGGCTGAATCCAGAAGAGCTTTCGCCGTCAACGAAAGCTTTCTCCGGCCAATCCAACGGTGGCGATCTTCGAGAAGGAGTTTGGGGAATGGATGGGGATAAAAGCGGGTGGAGTTTGGGGTTTTGGATGGGAAAATTGAGTTGGTTGAAGAGAGAATAGGTTCTAGATTTAGTAACGCTTTCATTGCTTTGTTAGTGTGTTGCGATAAGCACAAGGAGAAATGAAAGAAGAGTTGAAGATGATGCAGATGAACAAAACCTTAACATTAACACTGCTGAAAAAACTTTTCCAACAAAAATAAATAAATAAACTGCTGAAACTATTTAAAAGAGCAAAATGATTAATGTTAGTGAATTTAATTTTAGTTTTTTTTTTTTTACACAAAATTTAGATTTTAGTTTTTGAAACAAAAGGGAGTTAAAAATGGTGGACAAATTGAATGTAGAATTATTACATCAATTTAGACATTACATTTAACATTTTCAATTACAATTAAATAAACTAAAGAGGCTCCTATTGTGAAATTTTGTTCCTGAACTAAAATTTTCAACAAATTTGCACCCGATCAGGAAACAAATATATAAATCGGTCGAATTATGATTATCCTTCATGTACATATTTATGGAAGAGTTTGGCTTCTTCTCTCATACTCTTGTGAAATTTTGTCACATCCTCAACTTGAAACCTTAACGGGTTTGCACCTGACCAGAAAACAAAGATACTAGCTAGAACTCTCCTCCTATATCAAGTGTTAAATTGAAGAGTTTGGTTTGCAAGTTCCACTTATTTTTCGATGACTACCACTAGCCATTTCAGTAGCATAGAACAATCTTATTTGTGTGAGGGAAAGTCCGCCATGTGTAGATCCAACTTTAAGTAAGGTAGCATCATTTTAGGTTACTCGTATCAATCCTACCGAAGACACAAAAAGTCTCTAGTCGATTACCATATCGATCCCAACCATGGTAACAAAATCACGTGGAATCAATATGGTAACCCACGAAACAAAATCTCCCTTTTTATAGAAATTTTGAAGCATTCCGATTGCCTGAGCACTATTCACCATCTTCCATATATGGCCAATCGCACTTGGTCATGTTTCAATTAGTTCTAACTGTTTGAAAGACTATTTTTTTTTTTTACTACAGACATGTTTGCTATGTGAAATGCAAATATACTTTTCACCCAGTTTGCTATGCAGTAGCGGATGGTGTTTTCCAAAAAAAAAATCATTTTACACACTCACCTAAATAACAAGGAGGTAAAATTGGGAGGTTAGAGGCGTCTGAAAAAAGAAGAAGTCATTGTATAGTACAAGACTCTTACATTGCAATTTGTCTCGTATTCCCTTAATAATACTTCTAACATAATTTATAGGTTCTTCTCCTGGGAGCTTCTATGGTACCGTCTTCCTTTTGACGGTTTTGGAAAAGCCATGCAATTAGCCAATAGAAGCCAAACTTTAGTTTGTCCCCACCATATTGTCATTATATGATGTATACTTTTATTATTGTACTTTTTTGTGCACCTTCACAAATCATGTGGGTGTTATTAGATTTTTCCATCATAAGATTGAGATTATGCTTTTATATTAGAGTTTGAACAAAATGCAAAAGATTTTCCATAAACGAATCTAGAGTGTGCTTTTAATTAAAATCTAGATTTTAATTAAAATTACCTCAAGGATCTAAGTCCTCTTTAAAGTGTCTACTTAAAAATAATTTTAAGGACAGAAGAAATAATTCTTCAAAAAACTAGATGATATTTTCATATTTCTTTCAAGTGTGTATCACAAATGAGCTAGATGCTCTTATTTATAGTGGAGTAAAGACTTACAAAGCAGGTCACATGTCCTTTTTAATTGTTCCATAAATTAATTTTTTATTTGGATTCCTAATTCAATTTATACTTAACTTATTTGTTACAGATTAGCTGAAAATTTTATACTATTGAGTTTTTTGGTTTCAAACAATTGAATCTAATATTTGCACATGAGAAGCCTTTTATGCTTGCTACACTAGATCTTGAATGTATTGGTTCAGTCATTTTGATGAATGTACCTTAGAATTTTCCTCTTCTCTTTTGCCCTGAAGAATAGGGATGGCAACGGGCGCGGGTTTCATACTACCCGCACCCGAAATTAAAACCCACACTCACACTCATTGGGTTCGGTTTTTTTCACCCAAACCCAAACTCGCTGTAAGATAATAACAAAATTACAATTAAAATTAAATCACAATTTTTTTTTTTAAAGGCAAAATATTTTAATGAGTGAATTAAGCACAATGATAAACTAACAAAGTTTGCAATAAAATTAGAGAACAAACATAGATAAATAAAATTAGAGAACAAACAAAATTAGGTAATTAAATAATTAATTATATAAGCGGGTGGGTGTACGGGTTTCGGGTAACCCAAACCCCGCACCCGAAATATCGGGTGACACCCGAACCCGAACCCAGTCAACTCGGGTTTCACCCGTTGACTCGTGTGTGGGTGGGCCCCACGGGTTTGGGCTTGTTTGCCATCCCTACTGAAGAATATGCATATAATTAGGGGTGTACGCGGGCTGGGCTGGGTTGAGCCGGATTTGGCCTAATCCGTTCAATATACATTGAGTTGGATTCATCACCAAATCCGCACTTTCATTGTTAAATCCGAACCGAACCAATCCGATTGTTAACAAGTTGGGTTGGATTGGGTTCGCGTGTTGTACATAAAATAAAATAAAAACATTGATGGTTAATCCACCGATTTGACTTCAAATAAAAATTCATTCATAGTCATAACACTTAATAGAAGTAAATTCCCACAAAACACATCATTTCCATTAGGTTTTAGAGTGAGGAGTGCTATAAAAGGAAGAATCATTGTGAGAAATTTATAAGCTTGATTGAGTGATTTGTGGGACATTGATTACACAAATATGAATAAGGAAAGAAATTGAGAAATTGTCTCATGAAATTAAAAGAGTCAACAATGGTAGTATAGTAGCAATTTGGATCCTCTCCTTTTTTTTTTCTCCAATTCTCTCTCCAATTTTTTTTATGTGTCTATCTCTCTCAATTGGAGAGAAATAATAGGAGAGGATCCAAATCCGTATAGTAGTACTAGTAGTGTAGTATAATAGAGTAATGTTATTTGAACACCAAAAAGATTTGTCCCGGATGGACAATTCATTTTTTTCTTCCTTGACACGCAAATCAACGCATACTACAAATAATAAAAAAATAAAATAGTGGCGGATCCCACGCCCAAAGAGTTGTCCAACAACTTTTTGGGTGTCAAAATAACGAGAATGAATTCTCTCCATTTGAAAATAAATTGAGGAAATAATGTTTGGATTTAGACCATTGGATCAAAAGCATATGACAATATTTTAATTAGAAAAAATGAAAAGAAAGTTGGTGAATGGTTAAGATGTAATAATTGAGAAAAATTGAGGGAAAAAAAATTAAGAGGATCCTTTCTCCAAAATAACATTAGTGAGTATAATAGTAGAATGAAAATTTTAGATATAAGGGTACACGAGTTGGGTATACGGGTCAACGAGTTCACAAAGCTAAATCCGGATTCGGGTTGGACCGGGTTCTACCCGTATATAAACGGGTTCGGGTAAATAGTAAATTTAGTTGGATTGGATCGGCGGATTCGCGGATTGACCCGTACCCATGAACACCCCTACATATAGTGCCTATTTGGTTGTGCGTTTGCGCAACCCAAACGTGAGTTTTATTCTTCAAAAGCGCGTTCAGTTTTTTCTATGATGTTTGGACAAACTCAAACGTGAATCTGCAGATCTGCTTTATGGGCCAAAACGTGCGTTTGATTGAAGCCATAAATCCAAGCTTCTGCGGTAGATAAACGTGAGTTAAAACTTTATGTTAGATGACAGTCACTCATCTTCTCTTTATTCCCATATTGTCCTTCAAAATAGCCATAAATATTAAAGAAAGCTTCAAATCTTATTCTTGCTGCAATATTCTTCTCTTCTTCTTCCTCTTGCAATTTTACTCTTTTTTTGTTTTTTACGGTTCCTGCAATTTGCCTCTTCTTCCTGCCTACCAGCTACGGCTACCGTTTTGTCAACAGCTACGTGACCTTATCTGTAGGTTAGGGAAGAGAAGAGGAACGAGCTTAATTTATTTTATTGGGCTCTTTTTCCTCTAAATAGTAAATACCCATTGTATTCTTTTTGGTAATATTTTACATTTTTTTTATCGTTGGCAGTATTTTTTAATACCCATATGTTTAAATATACATATATTAATTTACTACCCGTTTTGGTAATTATACCTTAAAAATCAATTTTGATTTAAACTATCCAAACAACATAAATTGATAAAAAATCACTTTTAATTCATATATCCAAACATAAATCAATTCACACTAAACTCACTTTTATCCAGGGGTGTCAAAATGGATGGATTTGATGGATTTGGATTGGATTGTTAATGGATGGATAAAAAAAATCCATTAATCCATTAACAATCCATTAAAACTCATTCAAAATATCTAATCCAATCCATCCATTGAATATAAAATCCAATCCAATCCATCCATTATGGTATTTTAAATGGATGGATATCCATCCAATCCATCTATTAAATTACTATTATTTTTTAATAACATATTTATTAATTAAATAGATTATTTTTATTAATAACATAAAACCCAAAAAACACAGAAAATCAAAAAATCGGCCGAAAACCCAAAAAGCGGCCAAAAACCGAAAATCGGCCGAAAAACCTAAAAAAACTTGAAAATTCATAAATCGGTCGAAAATACAAAAAATCGGCTGAAAAACCTAAAATCATCCGAAAAACCAAAAATCGTCCGAAAACACAAAATCGTCCGAAAAATCTAAAATCGGCCGAAAAACCGAAAATCGGCTGAAAACCCTAAATTACTATTATTTTTTGGGTTTTCGGCCGATTTTTGGGTTTTCAGCCGATTTTCGGTTTTTCAGTCTTTTTATGGGTTTTCGGTCGATTTTTTGAGTGTTCGGCCGATTTTAGGATTTTTTGGATTTTCGGGTGATTTTCGGTTTTTCATCAGATTTTTTGTGTTTTCAGCCGATTTTAGGTTTTTCGGCCGTTTTATGGTTTTTCTGCTGATTTTAGGTTGTTCGGATGATTTTTTGAATTTTGGATTTTCGGTCGATTTTCAGTTTTTCGGTTGATTTTTGCATTTTCGGGTGTTTTTTGGGTTTTCGGCCGATGTTTTGAGTTTTCGACAGATTTTTGGGTTTTCGGCCGATTTCTGGATTTTTGGGTTTTTTTGGATATCCGGCCGATTTTTTGGGTTTTCGCCCGATTTTAGGATCTTCAGGTGTTTTTTTTGGTTTTCAACCGATTTTTTATTTTTGAATTGGTTGTTAATTTTATTTTTAAAAAATTGATTATCCATTGGATTTGATATTATTATATTATATATGATCCATTGGATTTTCAAATTAAGATGGATGGATTGGATCCATCCATTAATTAAATGGATGGATTGGATCCAATCAATTTACTAATTTTTTTACTAATGGATGGATTGGATGGATCCATTAGTGAATGGATTGGATGGATAATGGATAAATGGATAATTTTGACACCCCTACTTTTATCAAAATCAATTCTATCAAACTCAATTCTCTCAAAATCAATTATATCTACCGCTAAACCAAACACATACATAATCTTACTATCAGATTTAAAAGCAACACTTCTAAAGCAACAATCAATTGCAAACGATTATTTCTCATTTTTCATTGCTGACGATTGCACCGATCCCCCAAATTTTTGTTTGCTGCAAATTCACATCACAATTTGCTTTTATCATGCTAGAGGTAGGTTTCTTCAACTTACTTTTGTTATTATTTTTAAAAATCATTTTCTTCAGTAAAACCCATTCAACAAAAATAATAACTATCTCGCATTACAAAACATTAAAAAAAAATAAAAATACAGAAGTGTTAAATTAAAAAAAAGTAAGATTTTATATTCAAATTCCCACAAATATTTTTGGAAAGATGTGAATACAAAATCTTTTGTAAATACTCTTTTAATCCTAATATTTTTTTATTGAATTTAATTAATCCTAAGATCTTCACTCTATTGTGTCAAAAAAAAAAAAGCTTCACTGCTATCATTTCCCAACCAAAATACTTCTAATCAATAATTTAATTTTATTTTTGGAACGGAAAATTTATTTATTTAAAAAAGGTCTTGATAAACGGTGTCCCCGGTGCACTCTTTAAGGATTTCATTTAAGGAAATATTTTTTTTAAAAAATTGAACATTTTAATTTTCAATGTATAATCCTTTTTATAAATTCTTACTATTTAAAGGCTTAAATAGTATCCGAAGCACTATTTACATTTACCTTTAAAAAAATATATTAGAATGTAGCTTTGTAAATTCCGGTCACCGTTCACAAGCGGTTTAGCGCCACGTGTAGCCATAACCGATACACGCGTAGATAAATCTTGCCCGATAAATTACAGAACGCATTTCAAATTTTTTGTTTGGTCCGCTTTCTTTTCTTGTGTGAGAGAAAAAGAAAAGGGAGAATTCAAAAAAATGGCGGGAGCAGTTGCAGCGAGATCAACAAACTCACTGAGCGACGAATGGGAGATTTGCTTCGCACGCTTCATTCCTTTTCCTCATTCCATCACTTCTTCATCTTCTTCCTCCGTTCTCCATCCTCTCCCTCATCGCCTCCGTAACAATCCTCCTCGCGGCACCTGGATCTCATCTTCCACTTCCGCTTTCCTCCGATTCTCCCCCGATCTCTCGTTTTCCGATGTCATCCTCACTGTCTCCTTCAACGCCAAACTCCTCGTAACTCCTCACTCTTGTATTTGTTTTTCTATATTCAGATTTGTTCAAAACGGAACTGTTATTGTTATTACTTAATCGTCAATCGATGTTACTGTTTTTGAGTTTCGGAAGTGAAATAAGCTTGATTCAGTATTTTCGCAGTTTTATTTTTGTGTGTGTGTGTGATTTGGATCGAAGTGAAATTTGTTGTGTGATTTTTTGCAGGAAGAGCATTACGTTTCGAAACTGCATTTTTCGTGGCCTCAAGTATCGTGCGATCCTGGATTTCCTGCAAGGGGAATTAGAACTGTGCTGGTTAGTTACAGAGATTCCTGTGGCGAGGTAATTTTTTTACTACATGATTATTTCGTTAACGTTGCTTTAGATGATGTTAATTCATATATCCACAGTGATTTTCATGGATTAAATAATCAGATTAGTTCCTGCTTTTGTTTCGATCTATAATATGTACTATTTATTAGTTAAATTGTTAAATTAGTTCTGGATGTGCATTCTATGATCATGATGTGATGTGAGATATGGTTCTAGATATAGTTCTAAATTGTGGTTTGTGTTATGTTGTTTTACGATGATTTCAATATTGCAGTAAAGTATTAATAAATGTAGTAGATAGATGACTCGATGCATCCACAGCTACAACTTGCAACTGCCTTATCATTGTGGAGACTTTGAAAACTTTATGTTGTACTGTATTTGCAATTGTTGTTGTAGATTGTAATTTAGAACTAAAATTGACGACTAATTTAATCAAAGGAGTTCTATTACTCTGAGAAACTTTGTATTTTTGAAGGATCAATTTAACTATATTTATTAGATTTTCATGCGACCAGAGAAATTTGTTAATTGAATTCGTTTGATAGAGTGAATACTTATTAATCGATTATTGCATATCAATATCCTTGTTAATTGCCTTTCTAATTTTATGTGGTTGTGTTGATTTTGGAGATAATTTTGTTGATAACTCGCCTTAACGCCAGTAACAAATTGGAAATCTAGTGGCACATATACACTACCTTATTCAGACGGAGTATGATAATTGTGATGCGACTTTTCCTTTTTTGCAGATTCAAAAGTTTGCCATGAGGTTTCCATCAATCTATGAAACACAATCATTCATCAGTGCTTTGAAGGTAAACAATTGTTATCATAATACAATAAATCACCATGAAAATACATAGAACCAGGAGTTGCACTTTGTATAAAACTATATTTTTTCCATGTCGTTTTTGATGATTGTGTTCCTTCCCAGGAGATCCTGAAAGATGACAAGGGCCCGGAACCTATAAATATCGACTTTGGTTCAGAAATTTCGTCTCAATCAGAATTTATGTCAACAAACAAGAACCCTTACAGGTATACAAGAGCTCTGTGCCATTGGTTAGATTTTGTTGGAGTAATGAGAGGATGTGACTTTGAGCTTTTTTTATTCTTTTGACAAAACAAAGATATTGAGCTTTGATGCATCATTAGTTGTCATTCTGTTTTTCTGTTTAATACATAACCATTAACTGATCTGTTTTCTATTTTCATGTACATCCTTTTCCCCACTTTTATGTGGAGCAAATATAGTCTCTCATTACCGGATCCGACTCCCGTAAAGTAAGTAATATCAATTGTTTAGGAATAAATCAACAGTTGATATTTATGTATATATGCACAAGCACAACAAATTATGGCTGTCTGTAAATATCAATCATTAATTTTCCACTTCACTCAAAACTCATCTCAAAGGAGGAGATAAATCCCTCACTACCTATATTGTAGTATCAGTTGACTTAATTGTGATGGAGATTGGACATATACTGAGCTTGTTGTGTTTGTGCTTGTAGAGCTTCTGAGGAACTGAGTTTTATGACTCAAGCTGACACTTACATTCCACAAATGCCACTATGTATAACTAATGAAGGAGAGGGACCTTCAGGAACCCAGAAAAAAGAAACAACTCCTGTTCACAACTTTGAAAGCATCCTTCCAGGCTTGCCACCCAGTTTTGCCACATTCCTGATGGATTGCTCTGGGATCAACCATGGTTGGGGAACTTTTCTGTTTTAACATAATATCTGTTCTGATTTCTATCACATTCTATTTCATTTTAATAAAATAATATATCTTGCAGCTCAACCACCAACTGTTAACGAGGAGAATGATCTGAAGTCCCAAATTGTGGTACATATTTTGGATTTCTAATTTTGCTTAGATGTTACTACCTGATACTTTAATCACCATAATACATTGATATGAATTATGATATAAGCTTTCTTTAAGTTGTGAATATTTGGATGTACATCTTCTTTAGTGATTATTTGTTAAAACTGATGTTCTTTTCCTTTGATGCAGAGATACATGGAAGATTCTTCCTTCCAAGGTAGTAATCCCTCTCATTGCTTATTTGAATCTCTCTTACATACCGGTCCAATATGACGTGCCATTTTATTTAGTTAGTTCTTGTCTTTTTTTCTCTTCAGTCCTAGAGTAGAACATGAATAGAAAATTATAAATTCTGAAAACTTAATCTTCTTTAGCTTGGATATACAAGTTTTTATGCATCCTGTATTTTTTATGCACTTTATATGTCAGTGAAAGTTTTTAGACGTTGCTTTTGCTACATCTCTTTTTTGTTTTGTTAATATGGTCTACTAAATTTAATGTCCAAAATATTTACCCACCAATTTCTTGTTGTTAGATATGTTGGTCAAGGTGGAGAAAGTTATCAACGAAATTGGGGGTGATATGTCCCTATAGTAGTCCAGGGCATTGAAAATGACATACCTAGCAGCAGCAGCAGCTTAGCATCTCTTCGTGCTTACTGAACCATGGTGACATTAACTGAACCAAGTTCTTACCAATTTTGAGTTGCTTTCTATTGATTCTTCTATTCTTTCTTAATATCACACTGTTCAATCCATGGCGAAACATCGTCTTCTTTTATTGTTTCAGCACATTTCAATGCCAAGAGAAAGAAGAAAGTCATTGTATGGTAGTTCAGTGTTTAGCAAAACTCAAATTGATTTGTTTCTGTTTACAAAATCTTTCTGTTAGTACAGCGATCTCAGAAAATTTTCAATTCAATCTTTTATTGTCCGACATGACATCGACACTTATGATTACATTGAATTATGTCATTTTCTCAAATTATTATCAGTGTCGAAGTGTCAGTGTCTGTGTCGTGTCTGTGTCCGTGCTTCATAGATAGTGACAATTTTTTACTAGTTAACATTTTAAGTAGCATTTAAACTCGTATGCCTTAATAACATATCTTTCTTTTTCCTCTTAATTACAGCTTTATTATTGATTTTATAAATTAAAGATAAATTTATATGTTATTTTTATATTTATTAGTTATTTCAAATATTAATTTTCAAGTAGTTTATTCGCTGTTAGCTAGCTTATTTGCCATAAGCCAGTTTTTACAGTCCAAAATGAAATTTTCTTGAATTTAAATGACCAGTAATTTGGTAATTGTTATTGTTTTTTTATGAAAAAAAAAAATCACAAAATCACACAGGTTTGTCTTTGTTTGCTTTCTTTAATGATTTTTCGGATCTATTTTAATTTCTCAGCATTGTAAACGGCATCGTTTTATCAAAATTTGCACTTCTTTGAACTTTCAACCCACCGCTGCACGAACGAATCTAACATAACATCTCTCCTCATTGCAACAAAGGAAGCAAAACTTAACCCAAAAAAAAAAAGAAAAAGAAAAAAAAAAAGGACGAATAAATAAACTATAAACAAAACACGAAACTCCAATCTGAAAAACTGCAAAACTGAAATCAACAACATGATCCATCTTCAATTTTCAAACATTCTTCACTGAACCCTAACCTTTTCCCACTGATCCAATCCCAATCCATTTCCGATCCGATCCGATCCGATCCAGGCTCGGAATCACTCTCCAATGTCAGGTGCAGCCTCTGCTCTTTTCCTTCTCGACATCAAAGGCCGCGTTCTCATTTGGCGCGATTACCGTGGCGATGTCTCCGCCGTTGAAGCCGAACGTTTCTTCACCAAGCTCATCGAGAAAGAGGTTCATTTAACACCTCAATTTTGCTGATTTTATCGTTTTCTAAAATTATTTCATTTTCTTCAAGAAATTTGTTAATTTTGTGCTAATTATGGTGGAATTCGAATGAAGAATTTTGATGAATGGTGAAATTTGTTTTTAAATTGTGTACAGGGTGATCCACAGTCTCAAGATCCAGTTGTATATGATAATGGTGTGAGCTATATGTTTGTACAGCATAGCAATGTTTACCTCATGACAGCAACTAGACAAAATTGCAATGCAGCTAGCCTCATTTTCTTCCTACATCGAATAGTTGATGTAAGCACTATTGGTTTTGAATCATTTCAATTGAAAATTTGTATATATTTTTTTGGTCAAGTAGCCTAGTGGCTAATATTCCACTCAGGTGAATAAGTTGAGTGTTCGGGGTTCGAACCCTGGCCCATGTACTTCCTACCAACTGAGCTATGGTCACCGCGAGGGGACAAAATTTGTATATTAATTTGCTAGTTTATGTTATAATGATTGATTGGAATGTGTTTGAGGCAGGTGTTCAAGCATTATTTTGAGGAATTGGAAGAGGAATCTCTTAGGGATAACTTTGTTGTTGTGGTAAAGTGCTTGTGTATCTATGAACTTAGATCTTTATTAGTTGTGTTAATTCATTTTGGTAAAATGCTGAATTATTTTGTTCTTGGTTGGCAGTATGAACTACTTGATGAAATAATGGACTTTGGCTACCCCCAATATACCGAGGCAAAGATTCTTAGTGAATTTATTAAGACAGATGCTTATAGAATGGAAGTTAATCAGAGACCTCCTATGGCTGTAACTAATGCTGTATCTTGGCGCAGTGAAGGGATAAACTACAAGAAAAACGAGGTGGCTATTTTAAAAGTGAAGACGTATCATTTTAATGTGTGGTTTTTTGGTCTTAGCTAGCAATTAATACTTTTTTCGTTCAGGTTTTCTTGGATGTGGTGGAGAGTGTTAACATACTTGTCAACAGCAATGGGCAAATAATTAGATCTGATGTTGTTGGGGCACTGAAGATGAGAACATATTTGAGGTTTGGTTTATACTTTCCCCGAGAATTATTGAATTTCAAGCTATTGAAATGGGCAACTAGTTATTTGGGTTTAGTAATATGGCTTATGTAGTTTTTTTGTTGGGGTATACGTCAGAAATCTTTTGGGCGTCCCTTTTGAACAGAAGGGTGTCCCATCATTGTTGGGGACACACCTAAGACCCGTGAGGTCCATGCCTCATAGATTCCTATAGACCCTAAATCAACTTTTTGCTTTTGGCTGTTATATTATCACATACTACCTTCCTTCTTGTTAAAGTTTTTTTTACATTCCTTTTCACCGTTAAATCAATTTTGAATTACGAGCAATATAGTGAAGTCATGATTCGTCTTTTTTGACAATTACATTCAGTTGTAGATATTTCCATGTGCATAGAATGATCAATATATATATTTGGCTTAAATGCACTTTTGGTCCCCCTATTTTAATATTTTTGAACTTTTATTCCACCCTTTTCTACAACCAGCTTTTTGGTCCCTCTATTATGAAAGTCAGCATATACAAGTATAACACGGGGTCTTGGATATGTTTTGCAAGAATGAAAGTATGGTAAAGAGATGAAGGCTTGGCTGTGATGTGTATAGATATACGAAGAAGGGTTTAGAGGGAAGCATCTTGTCCTTGGATATAGTTAGGGCTTTTTGGCAATTATGAACTTTGCAGACCCTCAGTTTTTTAGTGTTCTAGTTATGTATTCAAGGGAATTTTCTCTAGTTTATCCAAATAAAATGCAGGTTCTTATGAAATGTGGCCTTGGATATGTTTGGTAAGAATATAAGTATAGTAAAAGTAAAACAATAAAGGCTAGGATGTGATGTGTAAAGATATACGAGAAAGGGAGGAATCTTGGACAGAGTTAGGGCCTTTGGAAACAAATTGGGAAGATTTCAGATCCTTGAAGTTTTTTTTTATTATGTATAATCATACTTTTTTTTTAGTGTTCTAGTTCTGTATTCAAGGGAACTTTCCCTATTTTCCTATAAAAATGCACGTATGTTTGACATTAGATCTTAGCTGGGAATCATGGGTACAGACGGGTATGGAACTTGCATTGGTTATGAGTAGTATGGATACGATTTTTTTTTTTTTTTTTAAAGGCTAAGATACCGGTGTGTCAATATAAAAATAATTATATTTTTTAGTTATGATGGAGACTACATGACTAATCATGAGCCAAATGATTATCTCATTTATCCTAGATCCAGTGGGCCCAAGTTATGGAGGGTTTATTCTAGAAGGGGTAAAAGGGGTAACTAAAGAATAATTCTGTTATGAGGTGTTGGTGAGAGAATGATTGTATCCATTCCACTTTATAAGGAAGCATAGAGAGGTTGAGAGGATTACCTTGGTGGAATTCATTTGTTAGATATGAGTAGGAGGCTCTAGCCACCTATAGGAGCATTGCTCTGTGTCAGAATCAGAGTCATTTCCCTCTCTGTAATTTCCATTTTCATTACATCAATAAACAATCATACTGTTATTTTGCCCTGTTTTGATTTCATTCTACAATTCAGTTCTGAGCTTTGTTGGAGTTCCAACAAGTTATAACATGAAAACTAAATTGTTCAAACACAACAAAACACCATAATTAATATATGTATTTGTTCCACAACTCAATATATTTAAGCATGATTATACAAATTTTGTCAGAAAACATGATTACACAAGTCATCCTTAAAGGGGAAGAAA
The DNA here is from genome assembly GCA_954870985.1 of Trifolium fragiferum. Classification (NCBI taxonomy): domain Eukaryota; kingdom Viridiplantae; phylum Streptophyta; class Magnoliopsida; order Fabales; family Fabaceae; genus Trifolium; species Trifolium fragiferum. The sequence goes on from OX940792.1 coordinate 21,604,391, forward strand.
TGGTGTAGAAGACAAAAAAAATACACCCTCTAATAGTTGAAAAAAACCCACCTGCCAAGAATACCAGAATTTTAAATCCCACGATCAGAACTGAAACACGAAAAATAGCACTGGTCTAGCAAATTCAAATTTGTACCTAAAGGAAAGGGATAAGTTATTTAAAACCACACCAGTTTTTCCCCAAAATTGCACCCACCATATGAATAAAGGTAAACAAATCCTAAAATATCCATGAATAAGATCCTGATCATGCACAGCACTCGCAGTTTGTTCTGTGCGTTTTTAGTTTTCACTGCCGTACCTGTGTCTTACCCATACACACTGCTGCGTACTTGGCAAAATAAAAGCAAAACAAACCAGTGTGACAATGGTATCATGGTCTGCACAGTACGCACACCATACACCTACTGGCACCTAATTAATACGTACTTACTACTGGTACTTCATTATTTTGGTGGGTCTTGGATATGTTTTGTAAGAGTTTAAGTATGGGAAAAAGGTAAACGATCACTGTATCTCACTGGTTTAAATTACTATATAAACAACACCTATAAGATTTCTCTTGATTGCAAATATATGAGCAACATAAACCCCGTTTTCAACTCCTTCCATTAGACTTCTCTTGACACCCTTTCACCAAGTTTTATAGGTCAGCTGAATGGAACCATGTGTAGATCTTTCTATTTCATAGTCTCTTTCACACTGGTTTATGGGCTACTTGCCTGCTGATCTTGAGTTTCTGGTTTCTATTTTTTGTGCGTCCACTTGTGTGTGATGATATATCATATATCCAATATTTCTGAAACCAGCTGTTATATTGACTATAAAAAATGTGAGAAATCCTACTGAATTGGTATAGAAGACAACACTTATGTTTTTGTTTTGAAGTATCTATCGATCTAAGCAACTTCTGTATTTGAGTATTTATATGAAAACTTGATATTTCATCCATTGCTTGTTGTGCAATACAGTGGTATGCCAGAGTGTAAACTCGGCTTAAATGATAGAGTATTATTAGAGGCACAAGGTAGAGCAACCAAGGGAAAAGCGATTGACTTGGAGGACATCAAATTTCATCAGTATGTGTGCTTGATTTTCTTCTTATATTAATAACTGATTTTTTTTTGTACATTTAAATATACTCTCTACAAGCAGGCTTATCTCTATTTTTTACTTTAGTTCTCAAATTGTGTTGATCCTTAATGAAGGTGTGTACGATTGGCCCGATTTGAGAATGATCGAACAATTTCCTTTATCCCACCTGACGGGGCATTTGATTTGATGACATATAGGCTCAGCACACAGGTTCCTCCCCTCTAGATATTATATGAATTTTTTGTTTCAGTGGGGGTGACATACAAATATATTTTAGTCGTTGATAATATGATATTTATTTCCAGGTTAAGCCTTTATTTTGGGTTGAAGCACAAGTTGAAAAGCATTCAAAAAGTCGGATTGAGATTACGGTAAAAGCTAGGAGTCAATTTAAGGAACGTAGGTACTGATTTGACTTTATTTTTATTTTTTTATTTTTTTTAACTTATATATGCATGTTCTTTTTCCTCCATTTTCCTTCATGGAGGATGGAACAACTACTTACCTTAAATTTATGAATTGATTCAGTTGTTTGATCTAGATTCTAGACCACCCTATTTGTATTTACTTTTCCATCTATTCATATAATTAAATTTTACAGCACTGCTACAAATGTGGAGATTGAGTTACCTGTGCCTGTTGATGCAACCACTCCAAATGTGAGGACATCAATGGGATCTGCAGCATATGCACCTGAGAAAGATGCATTAATCTGGAAAATAAGATCCTTTCCTGGTGGCAAGGTATTAGTTAACTTGGAAATAGTATTTTTTCCATGAATAACATCCACGACTGATACTCACTTTTATTGTGAAATAACGAATTCGGTTCTCTTGTGTAACACCATTAGGAGTACATGTTAAGGGCAGAGTTTCGGCTTCCCAGCATAACAGACGAGGATGCAGCTCCTGAGAGGAAAGCTCCTATCCGTGTAAAATTTGAGATACCATATTTTACTGTGTCTGGAATACAGGTATTGCTAAATGTACCCGTCTTTTTTTTTTTAATTTTCTGAATATTTCTTACCACCATTTCTAGTATTCGATATCTTTCATGCCCTCCTGCTCTATTTGTCTGTTGGTGTCTCACCTGTCATTTTCATTATTTCCATGGGGCTGAAAATCTTTTATATTTCAAATTTGTTTTTACAGTTGAGTTTATATTCAGTTTACATTCTGTTGATAGATAGTAAATTAATAAATCGGAAGATAATTCCTAATGGGTATAAAGAACTTGCCATCAAATTTGGATTAGAAACTAATATACATCATTTTATACCTTTCCATGATTAACAGTTCTGTTGTAGGAGTTCCCAAGTCCCACATCGAGCAGAATGGGATGCTCGGTCGGTGGAGTATTTAAGTGGGTTGATTTTTCCCTCTTGATAGCCAGTTTTTAAGGGAGGGTTCCTCAAGTGCTTAGATACTTATGAGAAATGGTATCAGAGCATCGGTCCCTCAGAAAGGGCTACCTTTGGGGTAATCTGTGATGCTCAGTAGAGTATTTAAGTGGCCTGGTTCCTGTCCCTTGATATCTAGCTTTTAAAGGAGGGCCTCCCAGTCCCAATTATTTGGATACTTATGAATCATTGTTGACTATATATTGTGATATCCTTTATCAGTTAAACGAGCCTTTGATTAATTTAATCAAGATGCTAATCAAACATTCTAATTTTTTGATTTATAGGTAAGATATTTGAAGATTATTGAGAAAAGTGGGTATCAGGCTCTTCCATGGGTGAGATACATAACAACCGCTGGAGAGTATGAACTAAGGCTTATTTGAGATTTGTAACCTCATTTGGTGTAACTGTATCATTCAAAGATCAATGACTGAAGCTGCTAGACGTTGGAGGGAGTCTTAAGTGGAATTAAGTAGAATATGTTTGGCCAACTACACAGACCGTAAGTTGCTCATTGTCTCTAAAGTTACTGTCAACTGAAATTCATATATGGAGTGTTGGCAAAAAACTCTTACAATTCCCTTTGGTCAATTGTGTGTTGATTTATATATTTTTAGGCCTCCTTTTCTTTGTAATCAGAATGTTCATCTTTGTCCGTTGACGTCAAATTGTAATTTGATTTACAATTTTAAGAGAACTACTGGTTTTTGTTTTTGGAAGGAGACTGTTTATAGGAAGATAATTGATTGTGATACAATCCAAGCTTATGTTTAATTTTTAATTCTGTATTCAAAAAGTTTTACGCATCAACTGCAGAAAAGCCTAGTTGTGTTTGGGTATAAGGTTTGAAGTGTAACATATATGATGGTAAGTTCCATAGATTCCGATTATCAATAACAATCAATAAGGCAAAATTAGCATCTCTTTCCCTGATACAATTTTTAAAAATTAAAATCACCCAAGTTTGTCTCAAGGTAACTGAAATTGTAATAAAGTAAATATAATCTGGGCGAAGTCTAACATGTATAACTTTTTTTTTTTTTTTAGACTAACATGTATAACTTAGCTCACGTGCAAATTCGATATTATTATTATTACTATTTTATGGTTTATTATTATCATTTTTAAAATCTCATTCTGCCACTTCAAAATCTTATTCAATTTGCCTAGACTTAGCAATCAAACCGCATTTCTATCGATTATGCAGAAGAACTTGATATATTATGCTTGCTAAGTTAAATTATCCATATTAGCGTTAACAATGTCTAGAGACCAATATATAGGAATCATTAATCTTTAGGCAAAACAGTAACGGTAACTAAAAATTTATCTCCACAACGTAGCCTAGATCATTTGCTGAATTACCACTTCTAACTCTCAATTACAATATAACTCGCTCTCCTTACACTTATTACCATCACAATAGCCACCACCTCACCTGTCACCTCATTCCACTTCAAACACCCTCTCCATCGGGGGTGGGAAAAAAAATAAAAATACTGAACTGATGAACTAAATTGAACCGAACCAAAAAAAACCGAACCATTATATAATATGTGTGTCATATCAACGTTGATTAACTAAAATATAACAGAAGGACTTAATTGAAAAATATATATTAGTTTAGGGACTTGATTACACACATTTCTCAAATAATTCAGGCAAATAAATAAAATTTGTTTAAATTAGTTCAATCATCTATTTACAAATTGCACATTAGTTCAAGGATCTATTTATATAATATATGTGTCATATCAATGTTGACTAACTAAAGTTTAACACAAGGACCTAATTGAAAACAAAAATGTTATTATGACACCATATACATACACCATATACATGACTGTTCCTAAATATCCACGTGCTGTTATTTTTTATTTTTTTCTAATTAAAAATAAAAAATTAAAAGGGAGTAAAACGCGTACGCTCTCTGCCTCTCTCTCACATAACACTCTCGCTCTTCTTTCTGCTCCATCATCAATACCATCGCCGCAACCTGCCACCGTCACCGCCGCCGCATCCCGTTCTGTTTGTGCTGTCTGTGATCTCTCTCCCTCTCATCATTGCAATTTCTTCTTCACAGTATCTAAGCTCTGGTTGGTAAGCATTCTTTCTTTAAAAATTATAAATTAGGGGTTAATTTGGGGGTTAAACGATTTATATTTTAAAGTATAAATCATAGTGGAGCTTTTGTGATTTTTGTTTTTTCCACACTTGAAGTGTTAGCACTAATCTCAACCATTCTACGGTGAATCACAGAAACCCCATCTTTCAAAATCAAATTTTGAGATAAACCATGATGATTAACCAAATATGCAGATTCTCTAAGAAGTGGATTACGAATTATATCTCAATGTTTGTTCCTGATTTGCTTCATAGATGATAGTGTTCAACTCCAAATTATGTTGTGATTTTTGTGTTTCATAGATTTTTTGACACAATATTTGTTCTTGATTTGCTCTGATTAGGAATAAACGCATACATAAACATTAAGACAATTTCAGGTTTGTTTTTTCCATTATCTATGACCATTCACCATCATTGTGCACAAGCTATATGATAAAATGCTTGTTTGGAATGATTTTTTTTAACCATGTATATGTCTTTATGTTTTCATTGGTTTTTTATTGTGGCTAGTAAATTTATGGAAGATCAGAGTTGCTAACAGAAAACCTTAAACTCAAATCCCTCAAATCTAAAAACTCTAAATTTTCTCTTCAATCTCTGTCTCAAAATAACATGTATGTGTCCTTTGAAAATTGCAGAAGAAGTTGTAGTGCACATTGAGGCATGTGAGAACCGATCGAGTCGTTTCTTCTCTAGTAGAATGCATTGTCTCTCTAAGCTCTCTTGATTCACAACTCATCCATTTCCTTTTCTGTATCTGTGTTCTTCTTCATTGTCCATGTGACGGAGTCGACGTTCTTCCCCTGCGGTATTCCACTTTGACAAGGTATTCTAAACTTCCTTTTCTTTCTAGTATATGTTGTTTTTGCAATTTGTATTTGAATGTTGAGTGCTGCTGTTTGTGGTTCCAAATCTTGGTTTGAGTAATTGATCTTATTTGATACATTCTTCATAACGGTGTTAAAAGAAATGTTCTAGGTTTAAGTAATTAATTTTATTTGATAGATTCTTCATAAAGGTGTTAAAAGAAATGTATTGTTTCCCTTATAATTTGTGATCATTAGGCATATATATAGTGGTTATATGGTTAGAGATTTTTAATTTGTGTTTTTTAGTTGAGGAATTATGATTGTTGTAATGTTATGAGTTGAAAAAAGTTCACAAATGATTATTTACAAACAGGAAAAAAACTCTGCGGGTAGTCATGTGTTAAAAAGTGGGTAGTTGTTTGTAACATTTGGTTAATTTAGAAGTTTCTGTCAAAAATTGGAAACAAGACACAAGTTATGTGGCTTGAAAATATGAATATGTCCCTCTTATGTTTTTAGACTTAGAAGAATTATGTTTGTAGTGGAAGTTGTGGAATAAGGTTGATGAATTATGTTTGTTGTAATGTTATGAGGTGAAAAAAAAAATCACATCACTATTGATATCATTTAGTTCTTTTATGCAGATTTTGTGTTGCACTCGCACCGAAAATAAAAATTCATGGATAGTTCAAATGATATGGAGGATAGTGGTAGTATTCATGAATTTATAGAAGTTGACAAGTTCAAAGATGATGTTGGATGTTGGGAGCCTGCAACCAATATGTGTTTTTCTTCCGCGGACGATGTCAAATCTTTTTATCATCAAAAAAAGGGGTTTGGGTGGAGGATTAGATCATCAAAAAAAGGAAAAGATGGAGAAGTATGCTACATGATACTAGCATGTTCAAGAGAAGGGTGTACAGTCTCAAAGATTCCTTGTACATTGAAAACACTTCCGACAAAGGTGAACAAATGTCCAGCTAAGATTTGTATTAAGATGGAGGAAGATGCATTGTGGTACATCAAAAGGTTTGAGGCTGAACATTCTCACGAAATGAGCCCAACAAAGTCAAGGTTGTTCAAGGTTAACAAGAAGATGAAGTTGCATGTCAGGAGGACTATTGAAGTGAACGATGATGCATGAGTCACGATCAACAAGACTTTCCAGTCTCTTGTTAAAGATGCAGATGGGCATGAAAATATACCATTTTGTGAAAGAGACGTGAGAAACTATATTAACAAGGAACGGCGTGGAATTGGAAAAGAAGGTGACGACCAGGCTCTGCTAAGCTACTTTTCTCAAATGAGGGAACAAAATGCCAATTTCTTCTACGAGATAGATGTAGACGAAGAATTTCATTTAAAAAATGTGTTTTGGGCTGATGCAAGAAGTAGAGCTGCTTATGAGGATTTCGGAGATGTCGTCACTTTCGACACAACATATTTGGTCAATAAATACGACATGCCTTTTGCTGTGTTTGTTGGTGTGAATCACCATGGTCAATCGACATTACTTGGATGCGGGTTGGTTTCGGGAGAGGACACAGAATCATTTGTATGGCTATTCAAGACATGGCTTCGTTGTATGCTAGGAAAGGCCCCCGCTGGTATTATAACCGACCAATGTAAGGCTATGCAAAATGCCATTGAGTTAGTGTTCCCTACAACACGCCATAGGTGGTGTTTATGGCATATAATGAAGAAAATTCCTGAAAAACTCAGCAGATGCAGTGCTTATAAAACCATCAAGGCTGCCATGAAAGAAGCAGTTTACGATACATACGCAACAACGGATTTTGAGGAGAAATGGTGTTCCTTCGTAGAAAAATTTGAGCTTCAGCAGAATAATTGGTTGAGTGGGTTGTATAATGATCGTCATAGATGGGTACCAGCCTTGTTAAGAAAGCATTTTTGGGCGGGTATGTCAACTACGCAACGAAGTGAGAGTATAAATGCTTTCTTTGACGGATATATCAATTCAACAACAACTTTACGTCAATTTGTGAAGCAATATGATAATGCCCTTAGAAGTCGAGCAGAAAAAGAATTTGAAGCTGATTTTAATTCGATGGACACTATAATTCCGTGTGGGTCAACCTCGTCCATTGAAGACCAATTCCAATGTGAGTACACACATGCCAAATTCAAGGAAATTCAAGCTCAATTCCGAAGTAAAATGAACTGTGTTACCTCGTTGATCATTGTGGAAGGTTGTCTTGCTACTTATCAAGTGTTGGAGGACGTGATGGTTGGAGACAGACGAAAGGAAATAGTGAGAAAAGTTGTGTTTAATAGGGAAAATCATGATTTAAGTTGTGAATGCTCATTGTTTGAGTTTAGAGGTATACTGTGTCGCCATGTATTATGTTTTTGTGCGCATGAAAGGATTGAAAACGTGTCCGAGAAGTATGTGTTATCAAGATGGAAGAAAAATATCAAAAGGAAGCATTCATACATTAAGAGCAGTTATAGTGCAGTATAAATGAAGCCGCAAAGGGAGAGATTTGACAAGTTGTGCAAGCATTTCTATAATGTTGCTGAAGTAGCTGCAGTGTCCGAAGTTGCAACTAATGCACTCCATAAAATATTCCTGCAGTATAATTCTAATTTGCCCACCATGGATGATACAACTGCAATCGGAAGGAAAGTTTCAATGCTGACTCAAATGCAAACACCGGTACTCAAGTCCGCAGTCCATTGCATGTCAATCGTAAAGGTAAAAGGACAATATCTATATGTGAAGCATTTGTTAAGAAGGGGAGAAAGAAAACCAAGCAAAGTGACGACAAAAAGACTACTACGGTATGTCTTTTTTCTTTAGAAACTATTGTTGTCTATATGCATATGTAGTATAACCATTCTAATTTTATTTTATACGGAGTAACAAAAAAAAAAGATATTGAGTAAGTTAGTAAAATGAATTATAGGGTGAAGTTATAGGGAGTAGTGTGGGCGGTTGGCTTTGGTGCCTATCCTCTTGCTTTTATTGTGGGGGTTAGTTACTAGTGCCTTTCCTTTGGTTTTGGTTCTACTGGTTTTGATTTAGTGGGGTGCGGTGAATTACTGGTGTAGCTTTCTGATGTTTGCTCTTTGCCTTGTATCTTCATTGTGTACTTCTTGTACCATGTTGAAGTTAATAAAATTTGCTGATTCAAAATAATTAAATAATAGGGTGAAGTTATTTTTGTACATATGTATATTCATTTTAATATTATTGAATCTTACTTTTTTTAATTATCCACATGTGTAGGAGAGTAATATTGGAATGATGAGCAGTCAAGTGGAAAGCAATATGCGTGTGGAATCATCTATTGATGTTGTCACTGGCGGAGGTTTGCTGGATTCGAGTACCGTGGTTCGTGTCCATTATAAGATTATGTTAAATAATAATATTTGATTTATGGTTGAGTGTGTAGTTCTTTATTTATGTGTTGTGTTACGCATTTGAGTATAATTTACAAGGATAATGGATATCCTAGTCGAGGATAAATGTTGTATTTTATGGAAGCATATGTAGTAGCTGAGGATGAGTGCTTGTTGGATTCCGGCAAATTTGGGTGTGTTGGCTTATGAAGCCCACTTATGTATCTTTTCTAATAATCCATATACTTGTTGATGGACTAGTTTATTGACATTTTTTAAGTTTCAACAAAAACATTCATATATCTTCTTGTTGAGGAATTATTGTATTGCTTATTTAATTTTATTTTATGTGCCTCATATTTGAGGTTGTTGTATGTTTGTGTCCAGGTTGAAAGTAATATGTCATTCATGGAACTTTTGGCAACATGTGAAATAGGCTTCAAGGGTTCTACCGAAAGCCGCACAAATGTCGAGTAAACTATATCATAGTACACTTTTTGGATATTTTGTTTTGACCAAGCGATGGCAAATATATTTTGTAAATGATTGTCAAATATTTACACGGTTACGGCAAGTAGAAAAGTTGTGTATGATGGTATGGTGGTTGACAATATTGTCTTGTCTTCATCAATTCAATGGTTTCGTAAAGCTTGTCTTGCATTTTATTAATGATAAATTTTTGGTTGTGCAGGTTTCTAGGATGGTTGTGCAGGTTTCTAGGATGGAAGTCACTACTCTCACTTTTGTAGATGCCTTAGTAATATTTTTTGGTGTGCATAGTGACCACAACTTTAGTGTGAAAATGTAAATTCTAAAGTACTCAATGATTTATAATTTGGAAGTGACACTACTTTTGTGTAAAAAATGTAAATTCCATCTGTACTAAATGTGTTAAAATTTAGATACTTGAATCACATATATACGATTAGCTTATATTTCAGTTAAAATTTGGAAGTGTAATGCTACTTGTGTCATAAATAGGAATACAAAGCTTCAATGCAGAATACAAATTGCAGGGATTTTGTTAAATACATTCATTTGTCGCAATTGTACCTCAAAATATCACATATGAAGGTGAATATATTATAAAAGATGCAAGAAAATTGTTTTAGAGTTTGGAGGAGATTTGATAATGTTAACCATATTTATCATGCAACTCCCCAGTTAGGTTACCCTGACTCCCCACATCTGTAACATATTTAGTATATTTTCTATTATTTATAAACACCATATCATCACTTTTAATCTACTTCAAACATATTATATCAAGTAAAGTTTTTACTAAATATTATTCATACATTAAAACACCATCGACAAAACAAATACAAGAAAATTATTGGAGGAAATTTAAAAGTGTTAACCATATTTCTAAAACAACATCCCAGTTACTCCCACATCACTCCCAACGTATGTGCTTAATAAAATGAAGGGAATCTTACTATTTCATCATGGGAGAACTTATTATTTTTTCATTTTAACACATGCAATACATCAGAAGTGTGTAACACGTGAACAAATAGTAAGATTCACTGAAATTCATAGTAATACAGATCTAGGGACTCAAGTGCACTTTACTAGGGAGTTATGCCTCTAATTTGGTTAACGTACCTAAATTCTCCAAAAAATGAAAAAATCATTCACCTTAGACTTTGTTTTTACTTTTTCATCTGAAATTAAAGCAAAAGTGTAGTCATATATACTGTTCCACGCGTGAACAAATAGTATGATTCATTGAAATTCATAGTAATACAGATCTGGGGACTCAAGTGCACTTTACTGGGGAGTTATGCCTCAAATTTGGTAAACGTACCTAAATCCTCCAAAAAAAGAAAAAAGCATTCACCTTGGAATTTGTTTTTACTTTTTCATCTGAAATTAAAGCAGAAGTGTGTCATATATACTGTTCCACGCGTGAACACATAGTAAGATTCATTTAAATTCATAGTAATACAGATCTGGGGACTCAAGTTCACTTTACTGGGGAGTTGTGCCTCTAATTCGGTTAACGTACCTAAATTCTCCAAAAAATGAAAAAATCATTCACCTTGGACTTTGTTTTTACTTTTTCATCTGAAATTAAAGCAGAAGTGTGTCATATATACTGTTCCACGCGTGAACAAATAGTAAGATTCATTTAAACTCATAGTAATACAGATCTGGGGACTCAAGTGCACTTTACTGGGGAGTTATGCCTTTAATTTGGTTAACGTACCTAAATTCTCCAAAAAATGAAAACATCATTCACCTTGGACTTTTTTTTACTTTTTCATCTGAAATTAAAGCAGAAGTGTGTCATATATACTGTTCCACGCGTGAACAAATAGTAAGATTCATTGAAATTCATAGTAATACAGATCTGGGGACTCAAGTGCACTTTACTGGGGAGTCATGCCTCTAATTTGGTTAACAAACCTAAATTCTCCAAAAAATGAAAAAATCATTCACCTTGGACATTGTTTTTACTTTTTCATCTGAAATTAAAGCAGAAGTGTGTCATATATACTGTTCCACGCGTGAACAAATAGTAAGAATCGTTGAAATTCATAGTAATACAGATCTGGGGACTCAAGTACACTTTACTGGGGAGTTGTGCCTCTAATTTGGTTAATGTACCTAAATTCTCCAAAAAATGAAAAAATATTCACCTTGGACTTTATTTTTACTTTTTCATCTGAAATTAAAGCAGAAGTGTGTCATATATACTGTTCCACGCGTGAACAAATAGTAAGATTCATTGAAATTCATAGTAATACAAATCTGGGGACTCAAGTGCACTTTACTAGGGAGTTATGCCTCTAATTTGGTTAACGTACCTAAATTCTCCAAAAAATGAAAAATTATTCACCTTGGACTTTGTTTTTACTTTTTCATATGAAATTATAGCATTTAATCCTATATATACACTACTTGTGTGTTTGAAGAAATGTCATTTATAACACCAACTAAATCATAGTGTGCTGAAAATACATCCAACAACTCAATGACAAGTGCGGAGGATGAAGAAAATCAATATTGGTGGTTTTCCATACTCCTGCTGTAATGGTAGAGTGTATGGGGAGAGTGTGGGCATTAGAGAGAGATATGTTTCACTACTCATTTTGTCCTCGAGACCGATACTCAAGCTCCAATATGAATGACTATCGTAGAGAATGGGATTACCGCGTGGAAGAGTCTACACAACTCCGACAAAATTTAAGGCAACGTGGCCTTAGAAGGCCAAGGCAACGATCACTACAAGTTCCAAGAAATAGGTATCTATATCAACCAATAAGTACCTATAATCTCTCATTTTTTGAACAAGGTCAAGCTTCAATATTTGATAATGTGATTGAAGTTTATATAGAATAGAAAAGGTACTGACTTTGTTAAATGGTGAACAAATAGTATGATTCATTGAAATTCATATTAATACATAATTGGGGAGTTAGGTGTTATTAACTGGGGATTTGTTCACATAATTTAGTTAATGTACCTAAACTCTTCAAACAATGAAACCAAATCACCTTGAACTTTGTTTTAACTTTTTCACCTTAGAATAAAGCAGAAATGTATCATATATACTGTTCCACTCGTGAACAAATAGTAAGATTCATTGAAATTCATATTAATACATAACTAGGGAGTTAGGTGTTATTAACTGGGAATTTGTTCACATCATTTGGTTAACGTACCTAAACTCTTCAAAAAATGAAAAACCAAATTACCTTGAACTTTGTTTTAACTTTTTCACCTTAGAATAAAGCATAAATGTGTCATATATACAGTTCCACTCGTGAACAAATAGTAACATTCATTGAAATTCATATTAATACATAACGGGAGAGTTAGGTGTTATAAACTGGGGATTTGTTCACATAATTTGGTTAACGTACCTAAACTCTTCAAACAATGAAAAACCAAATCACCTTGAACTTTGTTTTAACTTTTTCACCTTATAATAAAGCAGAAATGTGTCATATATACAGTTCCACTCGTGACCAAATAGTAAGATTCATTGAAATTCATATTATTACATAGCTGGGGAGTTAGGTGTTATTAACTGGGGATTGGTTCACATAATTTGGTTAACGTACCTTAACTCTTCAAACAATGAAAAACCAAATCACCTTGAACTTTGTTTTAACTTTTTCACCTTAGAATAAAGCAGAAATTTGTCATATATACAGTTCCACTCGTGAACAAATTGTAATATTCATTGAAATTCATATTAATACATAACTTGGGAGTTAGGTGTTATTAACTGGGGATTTGTTCACATAATTTGGTTAACGTACCTAAACTCTTCAAAAAATGAAAAACCAAATCACCTTGAACTTTGTTTTAACTTTTTCACCTTAGAATAAAGCAGAAATGTGTCATATATACAGTTCCACTCGTGTACAAATAGTAAGATTCATTGAAATTCATATTAATACATAACTGGGGAGTTCGGTGTTATTAACTGGGGATTTGTTCGCATAAATGGATAATACACATTTATGTTAATTTATTAATTTCTAAATGGATAATCCATTTATGTGAACAAATCCCCAGTTAATAACACCTAACTCCCCAGTTATGTATTAATATGAATTTCAATGAATCTTACTATTTGTTCACGAGTGGAACTGTATATATGACACATTTCTGCTTTATTCTAAGGTGAAAAAGTTAAAACAAAGTTCAAGGTGATTTGGTTTTTCGTTGTTTGAAGAGTTTAGGTACGTTAACCGAATTTTGTGATTAAATCCCCAGTTAACAACACATAACTCCCCAGTTATGTATTAATATGAATTTCAATGAATCTTACTATTTGTGCACGAGTGGAACTGTATATATGACACATTTCTACTTTATTCTAAGGTGAAAAAGTTAAAACAAAGTTCAAGGTGATTTGGTTTTTCATTGTTTGAAGAGTTTAGGTACGTTAACCAAATTATGTGAACAAATCCCCAGTTAATAACACCTAACTCCCCAATTATTTATTAATATGAATTTCAATGAATCTTACTATTTGTTCACGAGTGGAACTGTATATATGACACATTTCTACTTTATTCTAAGGTGAAAAAGTTAAAACAAAGTTCAAGGTGATTTGGTTTTTCATTGTTTGAAGAGTTTAGGTACGTTAACTAAATTATGTGAACAAATCCCAAGTTAATAACACCTAACTCACCAGTTATGTATTAATATGAATTTCAATGAATCTTACTATTTGTTCACGAGTGGAACTGTATATATGACACATTTCTGCTTTATTCTAAGGTGAAAAAGTTAAAACAAAGTTCAAGGTGATTTGGTTTTTCATTGTTTGAAGAGTTTAGGTATGTTAACCAAATTATGTGAACAAATCCCCAGTTAACAACACATAACTCCCCAGTTCTGTATTAATATGAATTTCAATGAATCTTACTATTTGTTCACGAGTGGAACTGTATATATGACACATTTCTACTTTATTCTAAGGTGAAAAAGTTAAAACAAAGTTCAAGGTGATTTGGTTTTTCATTGTTTGAAGAGTTTAGGTACGTTAACCGAAGTATGTGATTAAATCCCCAGTTAATAACACCTAACTCCCCAGTTATGTATTAATATGAATTTCAATGAATCTTACTATTTGTGCACGAGTGGAACTGTATATATGACACATTTCTACTTTATTCTAAGGTGAAAAAGTTAAAACAAAGTTCAAGGTGATTTGGTTTTTCATTGTTTGAAGAGTTTAGGTACGTTAACTAAATTATGTGAACAAATCCCCAGTTAATAACACCTAACTCACCAGTTATGTATTAATATGAATTTCAATGAATCTTACTATTTGTTCACGAGTGGAACTGTATATATGACACATTTCTGCTTTATTCTAAGGTGAAAAAGTTAAAACAAAGTTCAAGGTGATTTGGTTTTTCATTGTTTGAAGAGTTTAGGTATGTTAACCAAATTATGTGAACAAATCCCCAGTTAACAACACATAACTCCCCAGTTCTGTATTAATATGAATTTCAATGAATCTTACTATTTGTTCACGAGTGGAACTGTATATATGACACATTTCTACTTTATTCTAAGGTGAAAAAGTTAAAACAAAGTTCAAGGTGATTTGGTTTTTCATTGTTTGAAGAGTTTAGGTACGTTAACCAAATTATGTGAACAAATCCCCAGTTAATAACACCTAACTCCCCAGTTATGTATTAATATGAATTTCAACGAATCTTACTATTTGTTCACCATTTAAAAAAATCAATACCTTTTCTATTCTATATAAACTTCAATCACATTATCAAATATTGAAGTTTGACCTTGTTCAAAAAATGAGAGATTATAGATACTTATTGGTTGATATAGATACCTATTTCTTGGAACTTGTAGTGATCGTTGCCTTGGCCTTCTAAGGCAACGTTGCCTTAAATTTTGTCGGAGTTGTGTAGAATCTTCCACGTGGTAATCCCATTCTCTACGATATTCATTCATATTGGAGCTTGAGTATCGGTCACGAGGATACAATGAGTAGTGAAACATATTGTTGGATATTGTCTTGAAAACTCAGAAACAGAAAAAAAAAACAGGAAAAATCTGAAGTCTGCGCTGGGCGCAGGTCTTTGGCGCCGGGAGCTTGCTGTTATCAGCGCCGGGCGCGGGGTGTTGGGCGCCGGCATGAGTATATAATGAGTTGTTTACGTTTTCTGAGTACGGAAGGTGGTTTTTAGGGTTTCTGGAGCTGACACAAAGACTAGGGTTAATAGAAAAAGTTCTTGGGAAGACTCTAGGGTTGGGGAAACATTCTATCACCTTGGAAACACTTTGTAATTGAATCTCTTGGTCACAGGGAGAGATTCGGGACTAGGGTAGAATTAGGAAAACACTAATTCTTGTAACTCTATTGGAGAATCTCATTGTAATCAAGGTTTCTATTGAAGAGTGAAACGGAGAGGGCTGCCTCCCCCCAGATTAAGTTCATTAACACCGAACTGGGTCAACAAATTCTATTGTGTCCTTTACTTTTCGCCGTTTATTTGTTCGTGATTATATTGCTTGGTTCTCACTGTTTTTTTGGTTGCTTAATTTATTTTCTCCACACATCAAAGTTTATTGGTGTGAGTTAATCGAATTCGCAACAATTGGCGCCCACCGTGGGGCAAAAGATCAAACGAATTGAGTACCATGGGTTCTAAGTGGGAGATTGAGAAATTCACCGGGAGTAACGACTTCTGTCTGTGGAAGGTGAAGATGAAGGCGATATTAATCCAACATAAGTGTGTTGAGGCGCTAAAGGGTAAGACACTGATGCCGGCAAATCTCTCGGATGCGGAGAAAACTGAGATGGATGAGAAAACACTTAGTGCTATTATTTTGTGCCTCAGTGATAAGGTTTTGAGAGAGGTTGCCAAGGAGAAGACCGCTGTGGAGATGTGGACCAAACTTGACTCATTGTATATGACCAAGTCCCTGACACATAAACAATTATTGAAGCAACAACTGTACTTCTTTCGTATGGTTGAGAACAAGTCTGTGGTGGAGCAACTTACGGAGTTCAACAAAATTGTTGATGATTTGGCGAACATTGATGTGAATTTAGAAGATGAGTGTAAGACCCGAAAATTTTATTTTATCGATAAATATTTTATTCTATTTACAAGTTAGAACATTTTAATTTCTATTTTAGAAACTGATTTTCATAACCTATGATTTAATTTAATAGGGAAACTCTATCTAACCCATATTTTGTTTTCTAGTTTCGAGGACGAAACTATTTTAAGTGGGTAATAATGTAACATCCCAATATAATTATATATATTTTTTATATCTTATGATTCATTATCTTATTTATTTATTTATTTCATATAATTTTCTCTCACAATAATATCATTTCAAATTAGTTTGACCAAGACCATAACTTTTCCTCTCACGTAAATAGGCATGATACCATTAGCCAAGGTAATGAATGCTCCCACTATCAATAGCATCCAATTTCTTAAATTACTAGCATGACGATGATTTGATAAATATGCCACTTTTGTATAACATTACTTCTACCTTAATTAAGTACACCAATGCATATAGATATACGTTATAACTACCTAGTTCCCATTTCAATCCAAGTGGCCGAGTGTGACTTTTCTTCTTCTCCATCAATTATATATATATATATATATATATATATATATATATATTGTCTCTAGTAAATTAGCCCCACACACACATGCTCCTCTCTCAAAGTGCATCACGTATTTTGCAAGCCGAGATAGAGGAAACAACACAGACTAGCTACTATACCTCATACACCATCATCGCCAATGGTTCATCCAAAATATTTTTAGAACCCTCAAGCAATCATCTTGTAAATACTCCTCAACCTCGCTGATGTCTTAAGTTAATAAGTGGCCCTTTTAAACAATGTTGATTTTTAAAAATTTAGTTCAAAAGGTACGCGCGGAAGCACCACCGGATCGGTAGTCTTTTTGCATCCGATTGATCACTGAAAATGTAGTATAGCCTTGAACGTGCGATGATAATGAATAAGAAACGATCGTGTGCAAAATATTCAAATTAAACGATCCAATAACACAATCCAATCAAGTTACTAGAATTTAAAGCTAATCCAATCACAATCAAGATATATGTCAATTGAATTTTGGTGCACACTTACGAACACGAAAAATTCAATTGAATCGGAAAATTAAAGCGATTGCGTAAAGTAAAAGATTAAGGAAGAAAGACACAAACGATTGATTAGGGAGTTCCCAACGGCTTTCGTGTCGTCCTCGCGGTCGGCCGGGTACGTCTCCCCCCAAATAACCAAACGGGTTATTTGAGCGTTTATTGATTAAAAACGATTGAACTATAGTGCACAATTTACAAAGACTCCAATAACCCTATATCGAATCTAATGTAAATTATGCGTAATAACCTCAACAAGTAATGAAGCTTCTCCCTCTGATTCCAACGATCCTAACCATGCGCAAATCCTCGCACCGATCGTCCAGCTGAGTACCTCGCTTCTTCGTTGTTGATCCTTCAAGATATCGCACATTTCGTGAGAATGTTCAGCCTCAAATCTTTTGATGTACCACAATGCATCTTCCTCCATCTTAATACAAATCTTAGCTGGACATTTGTTCACCTTTGTCGGAAGTGTTTTCAATGTACAAGGAACCTTTGAGACTGTAGACCCTTCTCTTGAACATGCTAGTATCATGTAGCATACTTCTCCATCTTTTCCTTTTTTTGATGATCTAATCCTCCACCCAAACCCCTTTCTCAAAGCATACTCTTGATAAAAAGATTTGACATCGTCTGCGGAAGAAAAACACATATCGGTTGCAGGCTCCCAACATCCAACATCATCTTTGAACTTGTCAACTTCTATAAATTCATGAATACTACCACTATCCTCCATATCATTTGAACTATCCATGAATTTTTTATTTTCGGTTGGAGTGCAACACAAAATCTGCATAAAAGAACTCAGTGATATCAGTTGTGATGTGATTTTTTTTTACCTCATAACATTACAACAAACATAATTCATCAACCTTATTCCACAACTTCCACTACAAACATAATTCTTCTAAGTCTAAAAACATAAGAGGGACATATTCATGTTTTCAAGCCACATAACTTGTGTTATGTTTCCAATTTTTGACAGAAACTTCTAAATTAACCAAATGTTACAAACAACTACCCACTTTTTAACAGATGACTACCCGCAGAGTTTTTTTCCTATTTTTAAATAATCATTTGTGAACTTTTTTCAACTCATAACATTACAACAAGCATAATTCCTCAACTAAAAAACACAAATTAAAAATCTCTAACCATATAACCACTATATATATGCCTAATGATCACAAATTATAAGGGAAACAATACATTTCTTTTAACACCTTTATGAAGAATCTATCAAATAAAATCAATTACTTAAACCTAGAATATTTCTTTTAACACCGTTATGAAGAATGTATCAAATAAGATCAATTACTCAAACCTAGATTTGGAACCACAAACAGCAACACTCAACATTCAAACACAAATTGCAAAAACAACATATACTAGAAAGAAAATGAAGTTTAGAATACCTTGTCAAAGTGGAATACCGCAGGGGAAGAACGTCGACTCCGTCACATGGACAATGAAGAAGAACACAGATACAGAAAAGGAAATGGATGAGTTGTGAATCAAGAGAGCTTAGAGAGACAATGCATTCTACTAGAGAAGAAACGACTCGATCGGTTCTCATATGCCTCAATGTGCACTACAACTTCTTCTGCAATTTTCAAAGGACACATACATGTTATTTTTAGACAGAGATTGAAAAGAATATTTAGAGTTTTTAGATTTGAGGGATTTGAGTTTAAGGTTTTCTGTTAGCAACTCTGATCTTCCATAAATTTATTAGCCACAATAAAAAACCAATGAAAACATAAAGACATATACATGGTTAAAAAAAATCATTCCAAACAAGCATTTTATCATATAGCTTGTGCACAATGATGGTGAATGGTCATAGATAATGGAAAAAACAAACCTGAAATTGTCTTAATGTTTATGTATGTGTTTATTCCTAATCAGAGCAAATCAAGAACAAATATTGTGTCAAAAATTTTATGAAACACAAAAATCACAACATAATTTGGAGCTGAACACTATCATCTATGAAGTAAATCAGGAACAAACATTGAGATATAATTCGTAATCCACTTCTTAGAGAATCTGCATATTTGGTTAATCATCATGGTTTATCTCAAAATTTGATTTTGAAAGATGGCGTTTTTGTGAATCACTGTAGAATGGTTGAGATTAGTGCTAACACTTCAAGTGTGGAAAAAACAAAAATCACAAAATCCCCACTATGATTTATACTTTAAAATCTAAATCGTTTAACCCCCAAATTAACCCCCAATTTATAATTTTTAAAGAAAGAATGCTTACCAACCAGAGCTTATATACTGTGAAGAAGAAATTGCAACGATGAGAGGGAGAGAGATCACAGGCGGCACAAATCTATATGGTGTATGTTTGGTGTATGTATATGATGTCATAATAACATTTCTGTATTTCTTTAGTTCAAGGACTTAATTAAAAATTCTCAAATAATTCAGGAAAATTAATCAAACCATTATTTTATTCTCTTAATTTTGAATATTATTCACTTATTGTAGGTGTTGGAATTTGAAAGGTAATATGTTGGGCTTCACCAGTACACATGGACCAGTGCATCTTGGGCTTCCCCCAAAGCCCAATACTTTCTTCTTCTGCTTTCGCTTCTTCTCCTTGTTCTTGTTCTGCGAAACAATTAGGTTTTGTTTCACTCTATGACAGTAACCATTTTTCAATCTCAGAGTAATTAACCAGAACACAAAAAATGTCTCTGATGCAACGTTACGGTAAATGCAAAAGCGTAGTGAAGCGATCAAAAAAGTACTTAGATGAAGCGCTTTACCTCAAACTCTTCAAAGATGGCGGTTCTGAACTCAACGTTCGTCAACAACTTAATCAATTCATCAAGAGTCGAAAACTCGTTTACAAATGGGAAGTTGGTGATACTCTCAAAAAGCTTCGTCAACGTAAACTCTATCTACCTGCTCTTAAGGTATTTTACATTTAACCATTTTTATGTAATAGATTGTTGTTAATTTCAATTAGTTATTTAATTAATTTTTCATAATGAGATGATATATTAGATTGGATCTATAATGTAGTTTTTTTTGTTTTATTATGGAATGGAATTGTAAAATGAGGTTTTTAAGTGTTAATTTCAGCTTAAGTGTGTAGTTATTTATTTAATTGAGTTTATCAATTACTAATGTGAGGATATCAAATGTAGTGCTCTATGATGGTAGACTTGTGATAAAAATTAGAACACTTGTTTTCAGACAAAATGAAGCTTATTTGTATGCTTCTTATGCCGAGTTTAGAAAAATAGATTAATTAATCACTTATAGTGTAAGTGCTTATCAATGTTGTAAGCTGTTTCTTTAATAAAAGATTAAGCTGCTTTCATACTCAAGTTATAAGCTGCTTTCATACGCTATCCTGAAGGGTTTATGGAAATAAGCTGAAAATAATTTATGGACATGTCATAGTTGTTTTGTTTCTATACGCTCTCCCAAACAGTCTTGTATGGATATAGTTTATCAATTGCGATGTGGATTCTTCAAATGCAGTTGTTTATGATGGTAAGCTTTTAATAAGAATTGCGAGAATTTGGTTTCAAATAAATGAAACTATATCTATATGCTTCTTAGGCTCAGTTTGGAAAAAATAGTTTAATTAAACACTTATAGAATAAGCTCTTATCTATGTAAGTGTTCATGTGTATAAGCTATTTGAGATTTCTCTAACAAAAGATAAAATAAAGTTAAACTGTTTTTGTATATGCTATAAGTTGTTTTCATAAGCTATGTTAAAGAGTTTATGGAAAAAAGCTGAAAATAACTTATGGACATGTCATAGTTGTTTCTATAAGCTCTTCCAAACAATCTCGCAAGTGCTTATGTTATGACAGTAGATAAGCTCAAATAAGTTAATCAAATAGACCCTTAGTATTGGTTCTTTAGAAATCTAGTAATGATTTTTGTTGTATTGTTGTGTTGCTGTATGTATGGTCGAGTGTGGAACAAAACCATACAGCGCCAGATTTAGAGATTATTGGTAGCTGACTATGCTTTCCATAACTTATATTCATGGAGAATTGCTCATTTTTCTTGTGTTACAGCTATCGGAAACAATGGCTAAGAGGAATATGATTAAGACTGTCAGCGACCAAGCTATACATATTGATTTGATTGCAAAAGCTAGAGGTATTGTTGCTGCTGAAAAATATTTTGTTGATCTCCCCGAGTCTGCGAAAAATCATCTAACATATGGTGCACTTCTCAACTGCTACTGCAAGGAATCAATGACTGATAAAGCTGAAGGCGTCATTGAAAAAATGAAGGATCTTGACCTTCCTTTGAGTTCAATGTCTTACAACAGTCTTATGACTCTATATACTAAGGTAGGTCAACCGGAAAAGATTCCATCCATCATTCAAGAAATGAAGGCTAGCAGTATTATGCCGGATTCTTACACATATAATGTCTGGATGAGAGCTCTTGCTGCTGTTAATGATATTTATGGTGTTGAAAGGGTTATTGATGAGATGAAGAGGGATGGTCGAGTAACTGGAGATTGGACAACGTATAGCAACCTTGCTTCCATTTATGTTGATGCTGGTTTGTTTGATAAGGCAGAAGGTGCACTTAAGGAATTGGAGAAGAGGAATGCTCACCAAAATCTTTCTGCTTACCAGTTTCTTATTACATTGTATGGTCGAATAGGCAAAGTATATGATGTTTATAGAGTCTGGCGTTCTCTTAGGTTGGCATTTCCTAAAACTGCAAACATAAGCTATCTGAATATGATTCAGGTTTTGGTTAACTTGAAAGATCTCCCGGGAGCAGAAAAATGTTTCCGTGAGTGGGAATCGAGCTGCACTACATATGATATTCGAGTTGCAAATGTTCTGATTGGGGCATATGCAAAACAAGATATACTGGAGAAGGCCGAAGAGCTAAAGGAGCGTGCTCGAAGGAGGGGTGCCAAGCCTAATGCTAAAACTTGGGAAATATTTTTGGATTACCATTTGCAAAAAGGAGACTTTAAGTTGGCTTTGGAATGTTTATCCGAAGCAATATCAATTGGTAGAGGGAATGGTGAGAAGTGGGTTCCATCATCTGAGACAATTGGTGTTATGATGAAGCACTATGAACAAGAGAAGGATGTTGATGGTGCAGAAGAATTTATAGAGATCTTGAAGAAATCTGTGGATTCTCTAGGAGCAGAATTGTTTGAATCATTGATTAGAACTTATGCAGCTGCTGGTAGGACGAGTGCTGCTATGCAACGACGATTGAAGATGGAGAATGTAAATGTGAATGA
Source organism: Trifolium fragiferum (assembly GCA_954870985.1). Classification (NCBI taxonomy): domain Eukaryota; kingdom Viridiplantae; phylum Streptophyta; class Magnoliopsida; order Fabales; family Fabaceae; genus Trifolium; species Trifolium fragiferum. The sequence continues at coordinate 21,627,086 of OX940792.1, forward strand.
AGATTCCCAGAAGTTACTTGAGGCTATCTCTGTGGAGTGATTCATGGTACTTTCATCCTTCAAGTTTTGATTGCTCTAAATTGAGAGGTTGTGTTCATTCTGCACATTCTACGCCAGGCAATAAAATCTGGTATTTCAATTTAAACATTTTTGAAGTGGCGCATGCTCTATAGTGTAGACTATTGACAATCTCTTATTTTATTGTTGAATTATGAAATACTTCGACTGCATGATCAAGTGGGTTACGGGATCTAACATGTAACATCCGAGCATAAATGTTTTCAATGGAGAAGACAATATCTGCAAATAAAATCTTCATGAATTTAATGGCCTGTTTCACTTTTTTAATTTAAATTTTGAGTGAAAAAATAGCTTTCTTTCCATTGCCATCAATCCACCATATGCTAATTTTTCATTTCCATCACACACTCAGGCTGCTAGTTACAGTGCCATTTTTTGGAAATGGTTTACATTTTCAAAATACCTGGTTTTATTTTCTGCAATTCCTAATAAGAAAGAACCAGTTTGGCACAGACATTTTTAGTGTCATTTATTTTAGAAATGAAAACATTAAATGCAGAAACTAAACAGGGGCTTAACAGGTATCCGCAAATTAAAAAAATGGACCTTTTTAGTTGATAAAAATAAATGGACTGTTCTTGTGTATTAAGTATTGGGAAGGGTTGCTGGGAAGAACAGCAAAGCTGAATTCCAAGTTCCCATTCGCACAACTAAATATCCGAGAGAGGTTCCACCTTTGCCATAGTATCGGGGAACAATTCCTCAGATGGCGACGCCAGGATTTTGCCTTTCAGTGCTATATACACATCAAACTTTATTATATACTATTTGCTAGGGTTTGAGGTCACAGAATTTACACAATCCACAGTATTCTGTTTATTGTCTTCATCATTCTCTTGATTGTTACTGCTTTCATTACTGTACTGTGGCATCGACATACTTCCAGCTCGTTGCAGAAGACCATGATTCATGAATGGTATCGAAGATCATTCCTATGCGTTGGTTCATCATCTGTATTATTTATCTATGCGTTGATCATTCCACCGATATGTCTGGATTCACACAGACCTCATTTTTCTGTGGATGCATGACCTGCATATGCTTATGGTTTCTCGATGCTTGGAACCGTTAGATTCCGTGAAGCATTGCTCTTTGTCTGTAACATATCCATGAAGTGCAAGTAGACATTTTGTCCTCTTAAATACTGTAGTAAGCAGTAAACTCAATTCATATTTAATCTGAATATTAAACATCAATTTTATTTAATACAATAACAATGCTAATACATAATAAAAACAAGGTTTAATTACAGTTTTGGTCCCTCTACTTTGCTCTTTTCACAGTTTTGGTCCCTCTATTTTAATTTCAACCAGTTTTAGTCCCTTTTATTCAAATTTGATCTTACGTGTCATATTTTTAATGACATGGCAAACATAATACTAATGTGTCAAAGTCCACATATATTAATATTTTTCATGTCACTAATTATGTTTATTTTAATTTATTTATAATAAAAATTAAAATAGTAAAATAGCAATTATTATAAACCAAAAAAATAAAATAGAAAATTAAATTGTTATTATTTTATTCCATAAATAAATAAGAATCAAGAATCCTAAAATAGAAACAAATTACCAAATTTCTCAAATCTCTACTTCTCGATCTCCATCAAAGTAAGGCTCATACAAATCCTCAAATTTCCTTGCTCCACTTTTTCGTTCCTCTTTTTATTCTTCCTCTTCAATTGTTTTGTCCTTGTTCCACTTCTTTTTGTTCTTCTTCTTCAATTTTCGTTGGTAAAGAAATCATTGTTGCTCGAAAATTTTTGTTTGGTTACTCCTTCTTATGAATTTCGATTTTTCTCTCCTGTATTTCTGATTGTACAAAGTTCTTCTTTTCAGTTACAAGGAAGAAAGGGTTGTGATTTTTTTGACTAGTTTGATGAGAAGATAAATGATGATGCTAAAGAGTTATTTAAAACAAAGTACTAAATTCCTATAACATAAGATGAATGATGTGAAGAAAAAGGTGTTTCAAACAAGGTTCATGATGATTTAAAGTAGTTTTTTTAGGAATTTTAAGGCTTTTTTTTTGTAATTTCTAGTGTATTTGTGTACCAAAACAAATCCTCCTCTCGCGAACATTATTCTAGCAACAACGAAGAACGGTTTTGAATGGGTCGAGTTCTAGCAACAAATATTTTTGCTTCTTAGGGTCGATTGAGCGGCATCGATTTTGGGATCTCTGAGATGTTTTCAGGGAGAGAATGAGAGATTTAGAAGATTTGGGAATTTGTTTTTTGATTCTTATTTATTGATTTATAATAATTGCTATTTTAATTTGTGTTTTTTTTTTGTCAAATTTTTGTATTTTTATTATAAATTAAAATAATAAATATAGTTAGTGATATGGAAAGTGTTAATATATGTAGATTTTAACACCTCATCACTATGTTTGCCATGTCATTAAAAATATGACACATAAGATCAAAATTGAGTAAGAGGGACTAAAACTGGTTAAAATTAAAATAGAGGGACTAAAACTGAAAAAAGAGCAAAGTAGGGGGACCAAAACTGTAATTAAGCCTAAAAACAAATAAAAATATGAATAACATCTCATAATCATTCATTTTTATAATGAACAAGGGATCTGAAATACATTTTGTGTTTAACATGTCCCTTTGATGAAATATTACTCATACATGCCTCTGTACATTGCTCTTGCAATTGAAACATGCCTTCAAGTTCAAAATTCAAATAAACTTCTAATTACATTCAAATTCAACATGCCTCTGTAATTGATACGTAACCTGTTTGGTATAAAAAATTTCATAAAATGTAAGAAAATGTAAATAATCTTTTTCTTATGTAAAAATATTAGACTATTTTCATATACTAAATTGTAAAATCTTAAAATATTTTTCTTCTCTCTATTGTAAAAGTTTAATGTTAAATATGTTTTTTTTTCCTTTTTTGGCATAATCGCTTAAAAAAAAAGTCGCTGTTAAAAGCTATTGGCTAAACTCTTAGCTAACTTTCAAATTCATCGACAGTAAAAAATATATATAATGATCTTTGATTACCATCAAGAATTTTTTTTTTTTTTTTTTGAGATCCTTTCTAAAAGCAAGTGATCAATTGATTGAGTTTAATGGACAAAGATAAACATAACACATCGTTGTTCTTGAGAGACATTCAATAATTATTCTAATATTAGCAAGAGTTTCTTGCAATTCTTTGAGAGCTAAACATTATTTAATTTAAGAAAATAAATCTTTGGGTGTTTGTAGATTATAAAATAATATAAAAAAAAAAAAATTAATTTGTTCCATGCTGCTAAGATAGAAAACGTAAGAAATAAATTCCCAAGTTTATATTCATACATCAACTATATGGTTTACTGATAATATGATCGATCCTTCAAATTATATACTTTAAATATGTTTAATGACGATTCTACTTTTGGAAGGTTTTTTTTACCAAATACTATTTAATAGAAACACAAGACATAGTTTTTGACATTATAAAGTGATCACAGAATTTTATGTTACATACAAATGATAAAAAATATGACTAAAATTATCAAATTTGTTTATATTATGATCCTATTTCATTCCTCATTTCTTGTTCTAGCGGAAGATTTTCCTCGTAAGCCTTTTTACCTTTCTTTTAAGAATTTTTTTTACTACATACATAACTTCTATTCCCATTTTTAACATTTTTTTTTAATTGTTTGACATCATAGCATTTCATTATTCGTGTAAGTTTGACTTCAATTGTCTGTGGATTGACTGTCCTCTTGGAAAAGTTCCGGCATGCAATTTTGAAACGTGTTGTTGCGCACACAGTTAAGTAGAAAAATAATTATTTGTAGACTATAGTTTTTATTTTTCCTTCATAATGTTGTTACCCTAATGATTTAATTATGTTACGCAAGTGTGTTAATTATATTATGCATCACCTTCGTTGGCTTATAACTATATAGAGAAGTTTAAGGATAAGCATGATCTAGCTGGTTGATACACCATATCTAAGAAACTTATAATTGAGGTTTAGATATGGTGTAACAAATCACAACCATCCATTTCAGATCGTACGAATCTACATTAAACAATTTCAGCCACTAATTTTAGATTGGACGATTCATATTAATTACTGCGTGAAACTGCAAAGGATTTCTACAACAGAAAATCTGAATCATATTAAAAGACCTATATATTACAAACGTAAAATTTAAAAAATCCTTGAATATATTAGGCCGATTGTTGTGAAGTGTCCAATAAAAAAATTCTAATTAACTTAGACTAGTGGTCTAATTCAAGATATAACATCTAAATACTACCACATATAACCTAGACGGGTGTTTCACTTCACATGTGATACATAAAATTTAGTTTTAATCCAATGTTCCTTGAGTTAGTTTAACTAACACCATGATTGTTGTAATGCTACTTATGCCTTGTTAGAGTGTAATTCATATTAACCAGTTGTACTTACTTGTGTATCAAGTTAGTTAGTTAGTTTAAGTTGGTTACTAGTTTGTTGAGTGACTTATTATGCAAGTAATGTACCTACATAAAGTGATATGTGTAGTGTGTGTAATATAGTGAAATTGAGCAAGTGTGTGGATTATCAATTTGATAATCACATTTTCTAAGTTTTTTCTCTCTTCTCTCATTCTTCAATTATGTGTGTGTTTACTTTCTTCAATTAAGTTCCAACATGCCTTATACCTTTAAAATGATACTGATTGTGGATGCAGGTGATTTTCCAAATGATGATTTTCCAATTGGTGGTTAAAATTAATTGATGGAGCTTCCCATGTGATGTGAGAGAGGAGTCACTACTTTATATTTTCTTCCAGTAGAAGGTCAATCTCAATCTATCTTAAAGCTCTACTATCTGAGGAGAAACTATTCTCTATTATGATATAGTAATTACCTATCATTAATTAATACTTCATTTGTATATGCTTTAGAATATCACAATTATCTGATTGTTAAGAAGATGCATGCTTAATGTTTCATTGGCGAAGAAAATGGATTTTAACCCGAATTTTTAGGATCTTTTAAGTAGGTTTCATAATCGGCTTACGATCTTCAGTCTAACTATACATAATGTTAAAATACGATTTTTCAACCGACTTAAAATAACATGATTTAATCCAATTGAGATAAATATTCATCTCAACAATAAGAACTTTAATTTCAACGTATATACATGTAAAATCAATCACCACAACCAAAAAATGCAAGAATAGTATTTTTCAAAACAATGTTCATCTTTATAAATATAATTTAATATATTATTTATTATTTTAAGGACAATTCACATTCCTACCAGGTCCACCATAGTAAAAATAATTCCCCCACCCATTATTAGTCCCTTCTTGTATATTATAACAATTTGGAGAGTTAGCTAGAACTTTTAGATTTGGCAAGGGAATTAAGCTATTATCAGAATCTACAACTTGCATATTTCTAAAGTATGAAGCTTTTCCAAAACCCTCATCTGCAAAATGTCCACTACCCATTTGAGTGGAAGTGTGAGCACCTGTTGACATTGAATTCACTATTTCTCCACCAAATTGAACCATTGTTGCATGATCTTTTAATTGTGTGAACAAAGAGGATGGCCAATACCCAATTATTTCTCCATCGGATCCATATTCAAGCCACCAATTTCCATTCTTTGGATCCTACACAAAACAATAAACAAAGCAAATAAAATATACATTTTTTCTCTTACAGGAAACACTAAAATATACATATTGATGATAATTTAAGCAAATAAAATTAATTGAATATTATCACGTGTGTCAGTATTGTATCCGAGTCGGGCACTCTGACACCTACCGATACACAAATATAATTTTAATTTGAAGTGTCAATGCTATATCTTAATAAACCTTCAATGACACCCTTTATTATGTTTTATGAGAATGTTACATTACTCAAACATAGACATATTAATTAAGAGCAACATGTTGGATTTGGATTGTATTTAGTTAAAACTGCATGCTGTCATTTAGTTAGAAAAGATTTGACCATTTGATTAAAATCGGTCAGTTTAAATATAAAGAAATTTAATTAGACTATATGATTATTTTATATTTAAAACGTCTAATTTTAATCGGACAACCAATTTTTCCCTAACTACTTCCGGATTTCAACATGTTAGCCAGCATGATAAGAAAGAGAAATGGGTCAAAAAGAGGAAAAGAAATGTGCCAATGTGGTGAGTAAAATATAGAAAATATTGGAATTTTGTTAAATAATAGAAAAATGAAGGAATAAAAAAGGTGAGGAGTTCATAATTATAGAAAGTGAAAAGAGGACATTGCTATTTAGTAAGAATTTTTTACACAAAAAAAATAAGAATCAATACATGGCAAAATCTTAAAGGATAATGTCATTTAATCTCTTTATTTCATGAAAATCATGAATGGTGATGAATGTAAATAAAGATGGAGATTTATTCTTACAATTCTTCACTTTAAATTTTCTTACCAAAAAGCATTTCCCGTGAAAAGAAATGAAGTAAAGAGAGAATAAAAAAGTTGATAAATGATGAGGGGATAAAATCATAAAAATGAGAAAGTGAAAATGAAATAAGAAAAAGAATCTTGAAAGATAAAGCATAACTAAAGGGAGTTACAGTACATTATTCAAATTCACAGTGCATGCGTGTAATGTACCAAAGTAGTAAATGAATATGTGGCACCCAACATTGGAACACTAGAAAATTTTGTTCATTATATTATTTTTTTCTCTTTGTGTGTCATTTTTTTTTTTGACTAATTGTGTGTCATTTATTTTGTTCTTTTCAAAAATAAATTATTATGTTGTGAAATGTTATAATAATAACTTTCCCCTTTGCTTCTTCTATAATTCTACATAATAACAAAATTTGATAGCATATAATGAGACTTCCAAATTACTAATGGAGTGCTCCATGACCCCACCACCATCGACTATATTTTCACTTTAGAGTTTCCTTTGAGGCTTTGACTAAAAAATTATTTTGACCATCATCCTTGTTGCCCTTCTCAACTCGCCTTATTCAACAGGACACCACATCTCATCTTCAATTCATTTCGACACCAAGAGATCCTATGGTCACGGGTTTTTGAGCTTAATAAAAAAATGTGACTCTCTATCTATTTCATTGTCCCCCCTCCCTATTTTTCGGAAGATCAATCATACTATTTACTACCAAATATGAAGTCAGAGTAAATATTATATATATGGACCGACCTAAACACATAAATTGACATCTAAAGTATTTGAACACGAAACTTAAAGAATAGTACACGTCAAGAACTCAAACTTACACTACTTAACCAACATATAGATTTTAAGAACTATTGCAATACAAAATAAAAACAATTGAGATATTAATTCAGTTTTAAGATATAAAATTCAAATTATCTCAATAACAGTTGTAAACCAACCATTAGTGTCATTTTAATTAATAAAAAAATTTCCTTCAATTTTTTAAAGAACTATTTTAATTTCTTTTTATAACTTTAGTAAGTAGTAAAAATATCTACTAAACTATCCACAATATTTTCAGGTCAATTTAATAATGAGAGCAGAAAATTACCTTCCATATCATTAAGCTAATATCAAATTGTCCTCCATTATATGTAGAAGTTGGAGAAATTGCAGCTCCAATAGCAATTTTACTACTAGTTTGAACAAAGCCAGAGCAAAGTAAATTGTAGCACCCAGTTCCTTGATAATCATCACTCTGCAATTATTAAGATTATCATATTTTTTTTCAATAATTATTTTTAATTTAAATGGGTATCTTACACTTGAAGCAAATATAAATTAATTATACATAACATATTTTTGCACCTTCTTTACTTCAATCAATTTACTTACCGTCCAATAAGTAAAGAATCTAGGGTAGCTATCCCCATAGAGCTCTGGGCTGACCTGCACAACAATTGTTTGAACTTAGCTTATTTGGCTAAAAAACAAATTTAAGTACATTCATTAAAATGAAAGGTAGGTAGTACTTGACATGCTAACTGCCCTTAACTAAATTGAATGCATTTAAGAATATTTTTAATGATAAATACAAATATTTAATTTTGATGTATAATTTATTATTATATCTTCAAATTAACAATCATAAATTGTTAAATAATGACAAATGTTGATTTTTTTTTTTTTTAACTGGTCTAGTGGTTAGACTCACACATCTTATATAGAGAAGTAGAGAATTATGAATGCGAGCTTAAACTCCTAGGTAACAATGTTCTTAGATATAGATCTACATACTAAGTTGTTCTAATACTGACTTTAATCATCTGGCGGGTAAAACAAAAATTAATTGTTAACTTGTAATAAAGATCGGAAAGTGTAACAATTATTTACTAATTTTCGTTAGAAAATCTATTGGACAACAATATGATTTCATTTCTTCCAAGCAAATTTTCTCCATACACAAAAATCACACACGAAACTGTATCCACTTAAAAGTCTAAATACATATTAATAATTTAAGGAAAAACGTCAACAAATATATGCAAATTGGATCCTCTCCAATTTTTCCCCTCATGTTTTCTCTCATTTTGTTGATCTAATGGTTGATATATTATAAAGAATATAAAAACATTTAAGAAGAGAGAGAAATAAATTGAATGAATGGTTAAAATTACCATTGGAGAGAAAATATGAGGGAAAAAATTGGAGAGGATCAAAATCCAAATATATGGTAATAACACTCATTAAGAATTGTCTCATTAGTGTAGCTTAAATGATTGCTATTAAAGATATTATTGAAGTGACCAAGATTTAAACCTCAGATTCCACATTTTTTCACATTTAAATGTGTACGATGCTCAGAATTTAGTTTTCTTATTTCTCAAATTAAAATTATTATGTTTTGTAGTCCAAACTTTGAGGTTAAGTTTATTTAGCGGCAAACAAACATGGTGGCTCACACACTTGCTAGGGCGAACATTTCTTGATCTCACCGTTGTTTTTTTGAACATATACCTCTTTATATTTCGACTTTACTGAATAATAAAATGATATAGATTTCATTTGTAAAAAAAAACACTCATTAAGAATTTAAATACCGAAATACATTTACTATCCTAGACAGTAAAGATACACATGATCATGATGTAAATTAAGAAGAGATGACCAATTGAAAAAGCAAAGCAAAAGGAAATGAAATAAATGGAATGATTAATTAGATGATTACTTAGATGAAGTAGTTAATGATAGTAATTAACATGCCTGCCAACCAGCTTCAATGGTATTGAGATCTTTCTCAAAAGAACCAGTTGTGATCCATATTTGAGACAAGCTGAATTCATTTGGATCTTCCAGTTGTGGGTCCCACACGTTTATGCTAGCTTTTGCTCCATAGTACTCATCCCCACTCACATACCCAATAGCATACTGTGTAGCAATAATAACAACCAATTTGTTAGTACTACTACATTTTCATTTTCAAAATAGCATAAGATTTAGATTTAATGTTGATTTGTATTTAAGATTCTCTCTATTGAAGATAGATTGTACAAAAATAGAAGATAGAAATAGTTTGTGCACATGCATTAATAAATGTAATTATATATTACCCTCTTAATTACTTAAGTGTAACTGTTCAAGTAAAAACAACAATTTAAACTGAGAATTAAGGAACATGGAATTTCTTTGATTATTTATAAAATAGACAAAGTACTCTGCTTCATGACTAAAGAAAGATAGAGAACAGAAACACTTTTTTCTTTTACAAAAGAATTTGATAGAAATTGTTTATTACTTTATTATGCTTTTGTCAGTTTTTTTTTTTTATGAGAGTTAAAGAAGGAATGATATGTTTTCATATGCATAAGTCAGTTGATAAAAATTTTATATTATATATCGAGAGGTTGATATTTGAATCTAAGATTTTTTATTTATTTATCATAATGGTAAATTTTTAGCTACTACACCTTAATAAAAAAGAGGAAAGAATGATTGGTACTATATTCATTTTCTAATTATATAGAAGACTAATATAAAATAATAAAATTAAAAGAAAATATTCAAAATTATTGGTTATATCCCAATTTATTTATTTTAAAATAATTAAAAAGTTAAATATATGTTTAGTCTCTATAAAATACCTATATTTATTTTATTTCCTATTTTGTTTTTATGAAATTTTAGGCATACTTTTTTTAAGTCAAAATTTTAGTCATACTTATTTTAAAAATAAATACTTTTTATCCTTCTTTAGGATTAAATACATATGGTTTTATAAAAGTTATGATTAAAAGTGGTCAAAATTTTGATTGAGACTAAACTTAAAAAATCTATAATTTTTTATAGACTACAAAACATATTTAACACAATAAAATACTCAACTACCATATGTATACTTTACCAATTTCCGTTATCGGTTTATGTTAAGTTGTTTATTCATTCCTAACATCGATCACCATAAGGAAAAACAACATAGAAAATAAAAGAAGTTGTGAGACAAAAATTCTTAGTTTTTGTTATGTTCTGTGATTGTATAATACCTCATGTCCATCATTGCCAATGGTGTCCCTTCTAACACGTTTTAATTTCCTTCCAAATGTGTTAATAGAGGAAGCTCTCAACATGTCTTCTTCTTTTATTCTTCTAATTGGAATTGTACCTTCGGGACATGATTCACCTGATAACCTCCACAATTGAAAATCATCATTCAAAATATTCATTTGATTATGTTTCTTTGGTTTTTCGGGAGGATCCTGTACGTAAAAATTTACATGAAAAATTTCAAGTTATAAAGTTGAGGAGATATATGTAGTTGCTTAGTTTAAAAAATTAATGCTGAATTTTTCTTAATTCAATTAAAAAAAAAACCATACCAATGGTTTTAGTCCTTTCAATCGAGGATGATCAAAAGCCGGTTGTTTATGAGACACAATACAATCTATGATATCACCATCAGGACTCTGGAGAAAGGAAAAAAAAAACATAAACACAAATTACAAAAACAATACAATCTAAAGGAAGTTTTAAGATTTTGTTACCATATACCTGAATTGTCTTAACATAAGGCTTGTTGATCTTGTGAAGATGAATTCCAATTGTACTTTTCAACTTGTGAAACTCTTCTTCTGGCTGAAAAGTTTGATTTTGGTCACTTATTTCTGAAGAATAAACATGACAAACCAAAGAAACAAGGAGAAGGAAATGTAGGAGGAAGGAGATGCTAAAATCCATGTTTGGTTTTGTTGTGTGTGCTTGTCCACATTTGTGTTGTCTTCTTGCATTAACAAAACGAATTTGTGTGTTCCTAGATTTTGGTTTTGTCCATGGAAACAAATCTAACCTCATATCTTTCCAACCTAATTAAATAAATATATATAACTAATATATGTAAGACAATTTAATCACTCATTCACCATTTTCAAAGCCTTTGAAGCCAAGTAAATATCCTCTCTCTACTTGAACATGTAACCAGGGAGACTTTTAATTTATGTATATACTATATAAAATTGTAATGATTATAATGTTAAATGTTATTTTTTTATAAAAAATGTAAAAGAGTCTCCGTGAACATAACTCAGTTGATAGAGATGTTGCATATAATATGCAGGAATTGTGGTTCGAACCTGATATTCTAACTATTTCACTTTTTAAAAGTGAAATTCTAGTCATTTGACTACTTGACCAAAAATAAAATGTAAAAGAATAATTTCTTTAAACACTGTTTTAGAAAATAAAATATTTAATAAATTAAATGTATCAAATTATTTAATGTTTTATTTATTAATTAAAACATTTAATGAAAATATTAAATGAATCATAATTAATACAATACTTTTTAGTAATTAAACGTGGTATTATTTCTGTTAAAAATTTCCTTTATATGTATGGTCAAACACCAAATTCAATATTCTTATATATTTCATCTAGGGATGTTAATGGATATCCATGGACGCGGATAGTGTGATATCTGTGTCCGCTCCGTTGGATAAATGGTATATCTGTGTCTTCTCCATATCCGTGCGGATATTCGCTAAGCGGGTAATCCACAGATATTGAAGTATCCGCGGATATTAACAGATATCCATGAACGATATTTTTTTTATAAAAAAAACCTAATTGCTGGAAAAAAGTTAGTTTTTTTAAAAGACAAAATATTACTAACACATAATATTCAGATATTATGCGCTCTCTCTCTTTTTTTTAATTGCAAAATGGAATTTTATTAAAAAGAAGAGGAGGGATATGTAAGAAACTGAAAAACATTTCCTCAAAAATGAAAAAGAAATATGAAAAGTTTTCTCAATATGAAAAAAAAAAAAAAACTAATTTTTTATACAAGAAAAATACTACAATTTATATTTAAGTAGGGATATATAAGTAATTTTACTAATTATTTAGCGGGTATGGATATCCGCGGGCGCGGATAATATTAAACCCGCATCCGTATCCATTAAACGTGGATAATTGAAATATCTACTTATTTTATCCACGGATATCCATTAAAGTATCCGCTCCGTGCCCATTGCGGATTTTATCCGCAGATATGGATATTTTTGCCATCCCTAATTTCATCTGTTCCAAAATATAAGCAAAAATTGATCAACAAAAATTAATGTATTTGGACTAAATTTTACATCAAATACATTAATTAACTTTTTTTGACCATTTTTTGCTTATATTTTGGAACATAATTGTGATCATATTCAATTCTATAGATTAGATTATGTAATAGCAACAATAATTTGGTTCAAGTGGTAAGTGAATTGATCTCTTTGAGTAAAGGGGTCACATCACAAGTCCGATTGTTGCTTCTTGTGCATGAAAGAAATTTAATTTGAGGGGGAGAATTCACTTTGTATGTCCCATAATTTTTTCATAGAGATTAATCTCATGGGTAAGTGACGGTAAAAACTTCTTACAATATTATATACAGTGTTCGTTTAAATTTTTATTACAATATCAACCAATTATAATTACAAAAGTTAATTATCAATAAATCATAATTATCTAATTATGAAAATGTCCTACTTTAATAATAATTATTTATAAAGTCCCACATATGAGTGATTGTAACTTGTCAATAGCGGAATTTTTTTTTACATCAAAAGTATGTTGAAATTAAGCTCATAAAATAAAAATTTATTAGCAAATAACATCTAGACATTTGAAAATAAGATAAACATATCAACTAAGTTGACATCCATATTCGCCCTATCCTATATATATACTAATAAAAATAGAAGAACCTTTCTGACGCAGGGAACAAACAGTAACATTCTACATGTGAAATGGGAGCCTCCACCCGAAGGAACATATAAATATAATGTTGATGGATCACATAGTCGGCTTGTGAAGGATTACTTAGAAAGGGAAACTCTTACATAGGCACAAACATAAATGAATAGTATTTAGGCACACATACATAAAACATCACATCATTTACATTTTTGAAAAATATTTAAAATTAAATTATTTTATATTTTCTCTCTCTTCTCTCATGTGAGTGTGTTTAAACACTATACATTTATATTTGTGCCTATATTAGAATTCCACTACTTAGACATTATATTGGAGCTTTTGTCTAAGGTTTATACTGCAACCTTAGTCACAACAATTCTCTAACTACAGAGATGTGGGATCCGGTGCATGCCATGAGAATTGCCCGAAATATGCATCTTAATAAATTCACTTTGAGAAGATTTCAACAAGAGAAACACTCTTTTTTTTTTTTCTTTTCTTCCAACTTTATTCGTCACAATTTTTTTTTTCTTAGCTTATTGAAGAGGTTGATTTTATGTTAATTTTGGTCTAAAATCATTCCTTCAAGTTGTTTTTCTTTCTCGTTATAATAAATAAGTGTGATTTTCATATATTTGTTTGTTTTGATTTTCTGTCTTCGTACGGTGTATTTGGTTGTCTCGTCTTTGTGCGGTGTATTTGGTTGTCTCGTCTTTGTGCGGTGTATTTGTTTTTCCGTCTTTGTGCGGTGTTCATTTGTTTCAGGTTGAAAGAGTAGATCTGATCTAGTGCATATCCAATCAATGTCGACTTTGCTGTTATCAACGTTACAGAACCGATTGCATGGTTATTCCAGACACTTCAATATAGTCATATTTGTAGATATATGTAATTTGCCGTTCTATGCTATTAACATGGACACTGTGAGTTTGTTCGCAGATTTATTCTTTTTGTTTTTAGCGATTTTGAATTTGTATTATTTCAATGTACTCTATTTATATGAATCAATGAATACTGTTTATTTTTTTTTATTTAAAAAAATACTTTGAGAGATTCTTCTATTATTGCTGCAGACGTGCTCCATAGCAATATTTCCATTATCCACCTGAATCCTCTCTTGAATGAGGTCCTCAATCTTTCAAATTTATCTGACTGAGATGCTTCCGTTCAACAATGTTTTAGGGAAGCAAACTTGTGTGCTGACATGTTAGCCAAAAAAGGCCATGAAGCTCCTGTCCTTTCTCTCCTGCTTTATTTGATATTGCTTGTAATTTTATGCTTTACTTTTGTTGGATTGTAAGGTTTAATTATTCCATTCCCTGTCTAGTTCGTTAATAAAATCCTCTATTTATAAAAAAAATGTAAAGGGATCATTTTGTGAAAGGAAACAATTTTTGAAATAGTCTGTGTGGATCCTCCATGGTCATTCAATGAGCCTAATTTATTAAAATAAAACAAAAATGCCACACATGAGAGTTGAACTCGCAACCCCATGATGTTAAAATCATAAAGGAGACGTGCGCATTACTGTAGCATTTGCAATTTCATGCTATAAAATCTTATAAAAAAATACTTGACCACATATTGGATGATGGGCTGAAAAAAAATTATTGAGGCCCCAAAAATCTTGAGGCATAGAGTCGTGGGCTTGCTTGTCCTGCCTCGAGGCCGACCTTAGATATAATGTCTTCCAATGGTGTGAGCAATAGAAATAAATTCTTTGGTGGTATATCAGTTGTTTTGGGGTTATTTTAGATAGATATTTTACCGATTATTAGGAGAGGATGTAGATATGTCATAATGACAACAGTCATCAATTCGTCTAAGTTTTGGAATCATCGCAAAGTTTTGTAGCTTACAACAAATATGTGCTTAAGCGCTTCAACCGTTCTTGCTGAACACATTGAAATAAAAAGATTTGCCGAATGGATTCTTTCAATTGGTAATGAAAATGGATCTGCAAATGAGAGTGGAGAAATTAGTGTGAATATTCTTAATGATCTGTTAATACAAGATTCAGTTGATCCACTGCTTTCTCTTATTGATTTTGTATATCCAATTTTTTTGGAAAATATATAGAAATATGATTTTTTTTCAAGAGCGTAGTATACTTGCCCCAACTTTGGATGCAGTAGATCATGTTAATGAATATCTTCTATTGTTGGTCCCCATAAGTGAACAAAAATATATTAGCTCTTATTTAGTTTTGAACCAGTGGTTCAGAAATGAAGGTCTTAGCTCAAGTTGATAAGCTGTTCGTTGAAGGTTGTTGGTGGTGAAAGCATATACTGCATCACCATCAAGGTTTCTTCAAGATGAAGGAGGATCTTCGACACAAGAGGCAAATCTTGGAGCGATCTTGATTTTTTTTTTATCTTCTTTGGTCACTTTAGATTTGTAGTCGTGTTTGTGTTTAACGGTGGTGGTTTTCCGTCTTATATATGTGTCTTTGTTTTGATCTAACAACGGATTGCTTGGCTTGAAAGAGTTGTTACACTTATTGTTGTTTTACAGGGAGTTTGGTACTTGAATATTATTTTTGTGTTGGTAGACGATTCGTTCGCAATTTTATATGTTTTGAATCACTATGCTTTATATATATATATATATATATATATATATATATATATATATATATATATATATATATATATATATATATATGGGAACTTTTAAATAGGATGGATTTTAAAATGAGATAGTGAGAAGGTTAAATCAAAACCATTAGATCAAATCAAACGGTTACAATTAAAGTTTTTTGCTTGCACCTGCACGTTGTTTGTCTTTTCGGTATCACTCTTTTTTCTTTTTCCCTTCTTTTACACGAATCGATCTCTGTGTCTTTGTCTCAGAGCTAATTTCTTCAATCTCTCCTCAAAGCCCTTTTGTTTCATGAACTCCATTTAATTGAACACAGCCAAAATCAAAAACAAAAATCTAAGTTTTCTACTGTTGAACACAACACCACCCACACCGTTCAAGTTTTAGATCTCAAACTCAACTATGTTATGGAATCTGGAATTTTGTTAAAAAAAAAAAAGTTCTTGGATTAAAAACATGGGGAAAGTTTTTCTATTGCCTACAATACTACAATTTCTCCACCCATGAAAAACAAGGTCTTCTCTGTAAAAAAGGAACAGGAACAGGGAAAAAGGTGTGGGTTAGTTTTCACTCCTAGATTTTCAATCTGATTTTTTTTTTAATTCATTAATAATATAATAAATTAAATAAAAGAAGAAGAAGCAGTACAGGTGAAATTGTTAGAGAATTTGTAGGGAGTGAATTTGAGACCGGAAGAGAGAGAATTGTTAGAGATGGAGCGAATTGGATTTGAGACTAGAGAGAATTGGTTTTTGAGAAATCTAAGAAATCTTTGCCATTCAATTGTTTATTCATAAAATCTTTCCATAACTTTAGTTTATTTTGGTTGAGGATTGCAGATTGGAGAAGAGGAGAGAGAGCGAAGAAGTCAAAAAGTCTTTTATGAATAGAGTGGGGTTATTTGTACACCCAAAAAGTTGTCCTTTTTGGGACAACTTTCATTTTCTTTGGCAACAAAAATAATAAAGTAAGAAAAGGAGAGGGAGAGTGAGAATGTAATGAAAGTACGAGAGAGAGAGTTGTCAAAAGTTGTTCCAAATTGGATGTCAAAATATTATTTCTCTTATGAATAATAGAGAGAGAAGAATAGAAACCAAAAATAATTGTGTGTGTGCAGGTGTAAAATTTGAGTTGATCTAAGGGTTGTGATTTAATCCTCTCACCATCTCATTATAAATTCATCACATTTGAAATATATATATATATATATATATATATATATATATATATATATATATATATATATATATATATATATATATATATCATATGAGAATGCTATGTATATATGAGAATATGAGAAAGAATTGGAGCCATTAGATTAAAATAAACGGTTGAGATTAAAACATTCTTATGCGTGTCTTTCTCATTCCACAATTTTCTCTCCCCACTTCCTTCCCTACGGACTGCGACTATCTCTCTCCCCCGACAACCTTTTCTCTCCCGACAACTGTCTCTCTTTCCCGGCAGTCATCTCTCCATGACGGAGGCCCTTCCATATCACTGCTATTGATTTATGGTGTTTTGATTTCCAATGATTCTTTTATTAATAGAAAACAAACAACAAAACATTAGGCGGTGCCACAATCCACAGAGTTCTTCCGTTTCTCTATTCTTCATTTTGTTTGTATGTTAGATTGAAATTAGTTTGTTACTTGTTTTGCCTTGGGATCTCAAATTTCAAGTCCTTGGATTAAATCTAGTTTCATAGTTAAGTGAATTAATAAGAAAAGTAATTAAAAAGATAATTTTTTCATGTGACGGGGAACAGTTAATTAAGATTATCTTTTAGAACAAGAGAATTGCAATCAAGATGATGAGGACAAAGCCGAATTTTCCCCCAAGTTTATTGAAGCAAACTTCAAGGTAATTTTAGTTTCTGCTGTATTCCAGATTCATGCCGACTGTGTTCTTAAGTCGCAAACCGAAAAAAGAGGAAAGGTCAGAACTAGTGGTGGAACACGAAGAAGAACTACTCTTTGCTAGAATGTGACACGACACATCATAGTTATTTTAATCTTAGCCATACAATTTAATCTAATGGCTAATAACTATTCTTTTCATTCTCATATACAATGTCTATTTTATATATATATATATATCTTGGGTTTTGCTATAACACACTCATTCATTTTTATGAAGGTGTGTGTTAGCAAGTTATAACTAAAAAGTATTTAAATACACCTTAAGGTGTATGTTGCTAAAACGTTCCTTCTAAAATATAAGTGGGTGTACGTTAGCAACTCCTATAAGCATTTGCTATAATACACCCACTTATTTTTTTAGAAGGTGTGTGTTAGCAAATGATAACTAAAAAGTGGTTAAATACACCCTAAAGTGTATGTTGCTAATGCATACCTTCATAAAAAATGATAGATGTGCATTAGCATTCCCCATATATATATATATATAGGAAAATAATATAATTTATTTGAATACATACAATTAATAGCATACTGCCTTCATCTCATCTATCTATCTATCTAATCTATCTATCTTATAAAAGGAAGCTACAATAGCTCCTAGAGAAGCATTATGCCTACATGGCACTCTAAGAAAAAAGGATTCTAATCTCTATTAAAACCTTGATATTACTCTTTTAATTATTAAATTAAATCTAAAAAAACTACTGCATTATTTTTATTAATTATAGAGTTATAGGTTAGAATTATGATGCTTATTATGTTTGTAAATCAGAGGTTTTTTTTTTTTGTTTTTTTTGACAAACATAAACTCATGCCATTTCATTAATCAATAAAGGCGAAATACAAATAGGTAATGTCTCAAAAGTACATCGACGAGACCATGAAATGGCCGCCCTAGCAAGGGTATGAGCAACCATGTTCGCTTGTCGCTTAACAAACTCAACCTTAAAGTTTGGATTACAAGATAACAAATTATTAATATAAGAAATAATTAAACTAAACTCGGAACTACCACGCGGCAATATCGAACCGTGTCCACAACACTTTTGGAATCTGTCTCAAAAATAACTTGTGATAAGTGTCGTTGCTCAATTGCTTTCACCGCTTCAGCCAAGGCCCAAGCCTCTTCTTCAATTATGGAATAACACCCATCCATCCAAGTCGTCTCTGCCATAACAAAACGCCCCAAGTGATCTCGCAAACACCAACCCGTACTAGTCTTGTTTAAATTTTTATGGAAGGCCGCGTCAACATTGCATTTATACCACCCTTGAAGGGGTGGCTGCCATCTAGAAATTACCTGCTGCATTACGTGATGATTATCACCTTGAATATGCTGAATAGAAAACCAATCATCCCACATGTGCTTGGCTTGCAATCCTAGGCTTCTCCCTTGGTTTTGTTCACTGTTCCATACCTTATTATTGCGGTTCTGCCACAAGATCCAAGCTAAGGCTGCAAAAACACCCGCCACTTCACTTGATTCAGACGAGCATACATCCATGATCACATTCTTCACATTAATGCCTTGCTGCAACCGACGTGACAGGACTTGGCCGAGACCTGCAGCTTCGCGCGCCTGTACACTAGTAGGACAAGTAAATAACAAGTGCCAATCATCCTCTACATCACAATCACAAAGGGGGCAACACAAAGAACAAGAGACATGCTTTTCTTGTAGCCGTAACCGGGTGGGTAAGCAACCTCTACAAATTCTCCATAGTAAATGTTTGGCCTTTGGGGGAGCTTTAATTCGCCAAATACTATTCCACTCTTCTCTTTGCGCCATATGATCATACTTTCCTGTAATAAGCAAAAGCAATTTATATCCACTCCTAACACTATATTGGCCATGGTTGTCATTAGTCCAAATAAGTCTATCCTCCTCCATCATATTAACAAGTGGAGTTGCAAGAATACGATTAACCGTGTGTAAAGGAAATAGCGACTCAATTTTCTCCTTATCCCACATTCTAGTATTAGGAAGCAAAATGTCATTAACGGTATTAGGTTCTTTTTTATTTTTATTATTATTATTTATAAACATATAAATCAAGAGGTTAGTATATATATGACATATTTACATATAAAACTAATGCATTATTTTTATTAATTATAGAGTTATAGGTTAGAATTATGATGCTTATTATGTTTGTAAATCAAGAGGTTCTTTTTTATTTTTATTATTATTTATAAACATATAAATCAAGAGGTTAGTATATATATGACATATTTACATATAAAATTAATTTATGGGTAATTAAAAATGAAAATTCCCTCTATATGTTATTAGAGGTTAGTATATATGACATTTACATATAAAACAAAATAAAAAAAGTATTGGTAATTTAAAATTAAATTTCCCTCCAATATATTATAAATATATATATATATATAACAAATATAGAAATTATGTAAGTTGCAAATTATAAAATGAATTATATGAATAAGTTTATTAGTTACAAATTTTATTTTTATTAAATAATTACTATTGTCTTAATATTTTTATTAAATAAATTTTATTCTTTAAACTGCTACTTTTTCCAATTCCATAACTCTTTTATATTTTACTAATTCAAATTCCATAACACTTATTCATTAACTATGACCATTAACTCACTCAATGTGCTAATCAATTGGTTGCATACCATTTTTTTTTTACACATACCATTTCTTTGTTAATTTATATAGTTCTATTAAAATATTTAATTTAATAATTTTACCAATAGCTCCTAGAGAAGCATTATGCCTACATGGCACTCTAAGAAAAAAGATTCTAATCTCTATTGAAACCTTGATATTACTCTTTTAATTATTAAATTAAATCTAAAAAAACTAATGCATTATTTTTATTAATTATAGAGTTATAGGTTAGAATTATGATGCTTATTATGTTTGTAAATCAAGAGGTTCTTTTTTATTTTTATTATTATTTATAAACATATAAATCAAGAGGTTAGTATATATATGACATATTTACATATAAAATTAATTTATGGGTAATTAAAAATGAAAATTCCCTCTATATGTTATTAGAGGTTAGTATATATGACATTTACATATAAAACAAAATAAAAAAGTATAGGTAATTTAAAATTAAATTTCCCTCCAATATATTATAAATATATATATAACAAATATAGAAATTATGTAAGTTGCAAATTATAAAATGAATTATATGAATAAGTTTATTAGTTACAAATTTTATTTTTATTAAATAATTACTATTGTCCTAATATTTTTATTAAATAAATTTTATTCTTTAAACTGCTACTTTTTCCAATTCCATAACTCTTTTATATTTTACTAATTCAAATTCCATAACACTTATTCATTAACTATGACCATTAACTCACTCAATGTGCTAATCAATTGGTTGCATACCATTTTTTTTTGACACATACCATTTCTTTGTTAATTTATATAGTTCTATTATAATATTTAATTTAATAATTTTACCTTACAAACCTTTGAACTTCTAATTTGTTCTATCCTCAACAATTGTGTGTATAAATATGTGCTTTTGTGCACAAATGCTAAATATTTGTAATAAAAAATTGAGCTTTGGATCCTCATCACTTTCCTCAATCAACTGTTGGATGACAATTCATCAATTTTGCACTGTATGTTTTTTCTCATCATCTCTTCACTATTTATTGATTTCTATATAGTGACTTGGGTTATTCTTAGATCGATGAAATATTTTAGCCATACTTTTTTTATTGATATATATAATATTTATTTGTCTACTTTTCTAACTTTCTTTTATTTTTTAATGTAGATATTACAAATTTTCATGAGAATTAGGAGAAGAGAATAAAATAAATTTTTATTTTTGCCTTTGTTGCATCTTTGATGCTCGGAGAAGTCTATGTACCAAACATCGTAGTGCATTTCTTATATTATTTATCTTAACTTTCCATCTTTGATGTTCGGGGAAGTCTATGTACCAAACATCGTAGTGCATTTCTTATATTATTTATCTTAACTTTCCACTAAATTTTAACATATGCTAATGATAGTTTGATTGAGACAAAATAACTCTTGAAGTGATATCATCGCTTTCTTCAAAAAAAATCTTGGGGGTGATATTTTCTATTATGTATTAGAGTTTTTATTTATTTATCTTTTTTATTATCCTTTACATATGTCTTGATATTCATTGAATTTTGTAGCAGAATATGGACTATCAACTTATTAAGTAGTATAAATTAACCAAATATTTTATCTCTACTTTTTTTTAATGTTTGTTATTCTACTTTGCAAGCTTTATATTTTAATGTGTATACCACTATTTTCTCATGTTAATGAATAACTAACTAATCTTAATCTTATCAGCTGCATCTATAGATTGAATAGAGAATTGTCATTTCTTGAGAGAGAAATATGTTAAGTTATAAACTTTAATAGTAGTGTTCTTTTATTTTCTATATTTTTTTTTATAAAATATAACACACATATATTTAAACATATTTACATGCAATTAAAACTCACTAAAAACTCAAAAATGATTAATTTGATTTAAGTAAGAATAAAATCATATGTTGAATGTCAAATTCTTATAATATTAATATAATAAACTTTAGGCCAAATAATTAAACCTAAATTCAAATATATGCAATCATCATTCAAACTTATATATTATATTGCAAGAAAAAATATTCAAGCTTATGTAGTCACAAAAATTATATCAACTAAATATTCAATAAACAAAAAGATAAAAACAAATGTTATTGAATAAGAGAAACAAAAACAAACAAAAATATTTGAAGGGACATAAACTTCACAAAAAAAAAAGAATAACAAACCAAAAAAGATGAAGCAAAGAAAAAAATACAAAACCAACAACACACTAAAAAATCTGGGACGGATAAATTCGGGATAAAATCTCATCAAGTAAATATGTGAAAAGAAACTTTAAAAGAAGTCAATATTTCAACACAAGAATTGAATTGCTTAGAGAAGACCGGGTAGTTAAACTATTTGGTATGTAATTTTTAAAAAATGGACATGATAAAAAAAGACAAAACGACCATATATTAATCATTTTCTATAAATAAAGTTTACTTCAATCTTTGTCATGACCAATATTGTCGGCAAGTACATATATATTCCTTAACCCTTTTAGAATAAAATGCTAATTAGAAAATTAAGTACATATATAAAAATAAATAGCAAAATGAATTATGTTTATACAATACAACCCACATAATAAGAAAACTAAGTTCTTATAAACGATTACACTATATTAAAATAAAATATTATAAGAGTTCATACCAAAAAAGATGAAGCAAAGAAAAAAAATACAAAACAAACAACACACTAAAAAATCTGGGACGGATAAATTCGGGATAAAATCCCATCAAGTAAATATGTGAACAAAAACTTTAAAAGAAGTCAATATATCAACACAATAATTGAATTTGTTAGAAAAGACCGGATAGTTAAACTATTTGGTATGTAATCTTTAAAAAATGGACATGATAAAAAAAGACAAAACGACCATATATTAATCATTTTCTATAAACAAAGTTTATTTCAATCTTTGTCATGACCAATATTGTAGGCAAGTACAGATATATTCCTTAACCCTTATAAATAGTTAGAATAAAATGATAATTAGAAAATTAAGTACATATATAAAAATAGATAGCAAAATTAATTATTTTTATACAATACAACCCACATAATAAGAAAACTAAGTTCTTATAAACGATTACACTATATTAAAATAAAATATTATAAGAGTTCATTACAATATGAAGGTTGAATTGTTCCTAAACCTTCATTGTGTCTATGTGCCATATCTAAATGAGCTCCAATTTTTAGTTTTATTTTAATAATCTTGCCAAATTATTATGAATAATAATGCTATCAATTTAATGGAAATAATACATAAGGTTAATAAAACAAATCTATCCACATTCCACAATGAATTGAGACTTGAGTTACACATGGAAAAACTACCCAAGGTAGTGAATTATAAGGTACGGTACAGTTAAAGTTAAAATTTAATTTATTGGTGCATATGTTGTAATATATAAAAACTATCATTAATTCTAAATAAAATAGTGCTCTAATAACTAAGCTGCTAGAGTTTCAACTTAAAGTTCATCTAGCTGAAGAGATTACAATCATCACAGTAATAATTCTAAAGTTTAACCGAAATTTTAGTCTTTGAATTTCATTATATATTGATGTGTTATGTCTCACAAAAGATAAATTATATGTTGATATTTTGAGTCGTGTTGATGATAAACAATGTATTGTTTTAGTTTTCACATGCTTGAACCAAAAGAAGAAAAAGGTATGTAATTAATTTATGGTTCTCTTTTCTATTTGGATTTACAATTTTCATTTGTATCTTGGTTGACATATTCTAAATACATATTCTAAAGTGTTAAAAAAATAAATTTAAAGTTATGGCTCAAATAGTGAGATATTTATCAGAATAATATAACATTTTTTAAAGCAAATAATAAGACATGTTAAATTCTTCTAAAATAATAAATTCTTTCTTCATGAGCCAAATAATTAAACCTAAATTCAAATATATAAAATCATCATTCAAACGTATATATTGGCAACAAACAATATTCAAGTTTATATTATAACAAAATAAACTAAATACTCAAGCAAATATTATTAAATAAAAGAGACAAAAATTGACAATAAATTTGAAGGGATATAAACATCACCAAGAATAACAAAAACAAACCAAAAAATGGACAAAAAAAAAATGTATACAGAACAATAGATTAAAAAAATCGGGACTAATAAAATTTCACCAAGTGAATATGTGAGAAGAGACTTTAAAAGAACGGGAGAGAAATAGAAAAGTTATTTAGTACATTAAATTGCATAGAAAAAAATGAAGAGTTACGCTATTTGATTCATAATTTTTTAAAAACGAGATCACGTAATTTTTAAATAAGGGATATCTCAAAAAAAAAAAAAAGACACTTGACTATACAATTGCAACTCGGATAAAAAAAAACTAAGATATTATACAATTACACTAGTAAAATATAATTTGATGCATCCCTTAAACTTAAAAAATATTATAAAAGATCTATTATATTAAAACATAAACAAAACTACGATATAAATAAGTGAAAAATCTCATATTTCTAAACTATTTTTTATTTTTATACATATACTTATATTAAATATATACATATTTTAAATTAACATCTATATATAATTATACTTATCATAATTTTTATTTTTCATTTATAAAAATATTTTAATTATATATTTTAATCGAACCCGCGCAACGCGCTGGTTTCCCCCTATAAAGAGGTTAGTATATATATGACATATTTACATATAAAATTAATTTACGGGTAATTAAAAATGAAAATTTCCTTTATATGTTATAAGAGGTTAGTATATAGTACATTTACATATAAAACAAAATAAAAAAAATATTTGGTAATTTAAAATTAAACTTCCATCCAATATAGAAATTAGGTAAGTTGCAAATTATAAAATGAATTATATGAATAAGTTTATTAGTTACAATTTTTTTATATTAAATAATTACTTGTCCTAATATTTTTATTAAATAATTTGTATTCTTTAAACTACTACTTTTTCCAATTCCATAACTCTTTTTTGTTTTACTAATTCCAATTCCATAACTCTTATTCATTAACTATGACCATTAACTCACTAAATGTACTAACCAATTGGTTACTTACCATTTTTTTTTTTTTGACACATACCATTTCTTTTTTAATTTATATAGTTCTATTATAATATTTAATTTAATAATTTTACCTTACAAACCTTTGAACTTCTAATTTTTTTTCTATCATCAACCATTGTGTGTATAAATATGTGTTTTATGCACAAATATTAAATATTTGTAATAAAAATTTAAGCTTTGGATCTCGTCACTTTCCTCAATTAACTATTGGATGACAATTCATCAATTTTGCACTATATGTTTTTCTCTTCATCTCTTCACTATTTATTGGTTTCTATATAGTGACTTAGGTTATTCTTAGATATCTATTGATGAAATATTTTAGCCATATTTTTTTATTGATATAATATTTATTTGTCTACTTTTCTAACTTTCTTTTATTTTTTAATGTAGATATTACAAATTTTCATGAGAATTAGGAGAAGAGAATAAAAGAAACTTTTATTTTTGCTTTTGTTGCATCTTTGATGCTCGGGGAAGTCTATGTACCAAACACCGTAGTGGGTTTCTTATATTTTTTATCTTAACTTTCCACTAAATTTTAACATATGCTAATGATAGTTTAATTGAGACAAAAGAACTCTTGGAGTGACATTTTTGGATTATCATCACTTTCTTCAAAGAATTCTTGGAGTGATATTTTCAATTATGTATTAGAGTTTTTATTTATTTCTCTTTTTTATTATCATTTACATATGTCTTGATATACATTGAATTTTGTAGCATAATATGGACTATATCAACTTATTCAGGAGTCTAAATTGATCAAATATTTTATCTCTACTTTTTTTTAATGTTTGTTATTCTACTTTGCTAGCTTTATTTTTTAATGTGTATACCACTATTTTCTTATGTTAATGAGTAACTAACTAATCTTAATCTTATCTGACGCATGTATATATTGAATAGAGAACTGTCATTTTTTTTAGAGAGAAATATGTTAAGTTATAAGTTTTAATAGTAGTGTTCTTTTATTTTCTATATTTTTTATAAAATATAACCACACATATATTTAAACATATTTACATGCAATTAAAACTCACTAAAAACTCAAAATTATTAATTTGATTTAAGTAAGAATAAAATCACATGTTGAATGTCAAATTCTTATAATATTTATAATATAATAAACTTTCTTATCCTAGGCCAAATAATTAAATCTAAATTCAAATATATGAAATCATCATCCAAACTTATATATTATATTGCAAGAAAAAATATTCAAGCTTATGTAGTCACAAAAATTATATGAACTAAATATTCAATAAACAAAAAGCTAAAAGCAAATGTTATTAAATAAGAGAAACAAAAACAAACAAAAATATTTGAAGGGACATAAATTTCACCAAGAAAAAGAATAACAAACCAAAAACGATGAAGCAAATCAAAAAATACAAACCAAACAACACACTAAAAAATCTGGGACGGATAAATTCCCATAAAGTAAATATGTGAAAAAAAACTTTAAAATAAGTCAATATATCAACATAAGAATTGAATTGCTTATAAAAGACTGGGTAGTTAAACTATTTGGTACGTAATTTTTAAAAAATGGACATGATAAAAAAAAAAGACAAAACGACATTATATTAATCATTTTCTATAAACAAAGTTTATTCTAACTTTTGTCCCTTATAAAGAGTTATAATAAAGTGTTAATTAGATAACTAAGCACATATATAAAAATAAATAGCAAAATAAATTATGTTTAGACAATAAAACCCATATAATTAATAAAACTAAGTTCTTATAAACGATTACACTATATTAAAATATAATACTATATAAGAGATTCATTACAAACTATATTATTTATTCTTAAAGTGAAACGATTATCGGGAGAGATTAACCCACTTAAATGATTTTCAATTATCTCGAGAGGAATAATCTTTGCAGTTGTGCGCATATTATACCTTTAGTATACAAGAAAATAATATTTGGCACGTATATAAAGAGTTAGAATAAAATGTTAATTAGATAACTAAATACATATATAAAAAAATAAATAGCAAAATGAATTATGTTTATACAATACAACCCGTATAATTAAGAAAACTAAGTTCTTATAAATGACTACACTATATTAAAATAAAATATTATAAGAGATTCACTACAAACTATATTATTTATTCTTAAAGTGAAACAATTATCGGGAGAGATTAACCCACTTAAATCGAGAGGAATAATCTCTGCAGTTGTGCGCGCATTATACCTTTAGTATACAAGAAAATAATATTTGGCACGTATATAAAGAATTAGAATAAAATGTTAATTAGATATACATATATAAAAATAAATAACAAAATGAATTATGTTTTTACAATACAACCCATATAATTAAGAAAATTAAGTTCTTCAAGTGAAACGTTTATCGGGAGAGATTAACCTCCTTAAATGATTCTCAATTACCTCGAGAGGAATAATCTTTGCAGTTGTGCACGGATTATACCTTTAGTATACAAGAAAATAAAAAATAAACTAATATGCGATATAAATAATTAAAAATGTCATATTTCTAAATAATTTTTTATTTTCAACATACATCATTAATATTATATTAAATATAATCATGTTTTAAAATAATATCCACTAATCATTTAACTATATATAATTATACTTATCATAATTATTATTTTCATTTGTGAAAATATTTTAAGTGTATATTTTAATCGAATCCGTGCAACGCACGGGTTTATCTCTAGTATTATAAATAAAAAAAATCACTTCCCAAATTATAAGCAACTAGTAACTTTTATCATTTTTCAAGATTTATTCTTACTTTTTTTTTACGGAAGATTTATTTTTACTTATATTTAAATGAAATTTAATGAAAATTACATTTAATTTACTCTCCATATTCTTTTTTCCATAATCAATAAGCACTAAAGATTCATTTTAACCTTCCCATGACACTTATTTCAAGAAAAACACAAAAAATTATAGTTCAAATTATTCTATTTTCCTTTTTATAATAAATGTGAATTTTTTTGCTTATAATATGGGACGAAGGGAGTGCATTTTAACCAAAAAATGTTAATTTATTTTTTAAAAAAAATTAAATTTTCAATTTAAATTTTAAAAATAAAAGACATCATGTATCAATATTCGCTTTAAATCACACAATATTTATCTGTTGCGTCGGCCTATGGCCTCCACCCAGGGTCGGCCCAAGCCCAAAACAACTGAAAATAGAGCTTTAGACCCCCAAAATTTTGGGCCTCTAAAATAGGCCTCCAAGATAGAACTTTGGGCCCCCAAAACTTAATATTATATACAATCCGGAAATAAACAACACATAGAGAACTAGAGGAGAGGACAATTTCTTTTCCAGCCCCTCGCGTTTCTTTTATACCCCCCAAAAATTCGATTTTGCCCTTAATATAAATTTCGGTTCGCAGAAACTGAAATTTTTTTAGTTTAAGTATCAGAAAATTTCGATTTCTAAAAACCAAAGTTGTATTTCAAGGCAAAAAAATTTCGGTTTATAGAAACCAAAGTTTTTCGTAAGGACAAAATAGGAAACTCAGGAGGTAAAAAAGAAACGTGAAGGGCTGGAAAAGAAAACTTCAGAGGAGAGTAGCTCAGTGGTAAAGGCTTCAAAATGCAAGGTTGTTGGTTGTGGGATCAAAACTAATCTTTGACGCTTTTTTTTTTTTAAAAAACATTCCACATTTATTTTGTTTTCTACACAACTGCGCCACTAGCTACCAGTGACAATGTCTAAGTTTCAAATAAATGATTCATTTTAATTTATTGAAAAATGGATATTTTTTCAACCTTTATTACCCAAAAAAAATCTAGAAACTCATTATTTACAAAATTATAATTATACTATATACATATTAAGAGGAGAAAGATGTACCCAAAAAAAATGGAGAAAATAAAGAATTATGATTTTACTAATTATATTTATTTTTGATAAATACATATTTATCTTTATTGGTTATTAAAGTATTCATGTGCTAATACGAAGTGCAAAATTATATATAAAAAATAATGTATTCATGCTAATACAAAGATAATTTATTTTAATAAATTTGACATTTATCATCAAACAAAAAGACTAATTCTTGTACAAAAAAAAAAAGACTAATATTTATTCAAAGAAGAATAGTTCGAAACAATCTGAATTTGATTTCTAGTGAAAATAATTTTAGATTAGATTTTACTTATCTCGCGGTCGAATATTTTTTCGAGAACCAAATAATTAATACTAAAAAAAAAACTTATATTTTTAAAGACATCACTTAAATTTTTGTTTTAGACTTCAATAAATATTGGCCCGGCCCTGCCTCCACCGTAACTTGTGAGATCAAGTAATCAATTAATTGACCTTTCTTTAGCTCTCCATTGTATTTGCGCTTGTCTACAATTCTATCAAACCTGTGAGTTCTTCTCCTTTGCCTATTCGAATGTCTTTTGTTTAGACTTTGTCAAACTCTTACACTATATTTCCATATCTCCCAAGCCCTTCATTATCGTCCATCAAGATTTCATAAGATGAATATACCTTGACTTTATTTTTATTTTTTAATTTTTGGTGATCGTGACAAACGAGGTATATATATATATAGGAAATATCATATGGATATGTTGAGTTCTATTCATTAATTTCAACCTGCCTTAATTAGCTAATGAAAGTAAGACACCTTTCAGCGCATTAATCTTGAAAATTAATGATAACTATCACGCAATTAACGATGCTTCTCAGAAATTTGAATGAAGATTGAAAAACAAGTCAGAGGTTTTTGATTTGATAGTATACTAGTATTATTTACACATATAAATAATACTAATATGAGTACATTTTTTGACATAATAATCTCTATATATAATAGCTAGGAGTTGACCATTGCCAGTCTTTATCAACTGGTTGCTTAATTGCCAAGTTTATTTGGAACATCTTTTATTTTATTTTCTGGATGAAACTTGGAAGCTTTAATATTATACCACGTATTGGGCTTAGTCCCTCCTTGTAATAAATAAATAAATAAATAGTATACCACGTTAATTTCCAATGCTAGACTTTGGTTACTTTTTCATATTTAACTTGAATAAAACGTTCAAAATATATTTTAAATAAATGTTCAAGTATGCTTGATAATTTTTTGATAGTTAGTCTAGTATGCTTGATAATTTTTTGATAGTTAGTATGCTTGTTTGATAATATATTTAATTATTTACGTTTCTTTTACATTTTGATATTAATGTATTTATTTATCGGGAATATTCTTCTCCATTGTAAGTTCTTCTAGGAGTTCAGGCGGACTTCCACCCATGTATTTTGTATTTAGATTTATTGTATAATTAATATATCTAATCAACATTTATGAATGACTTGCTACTATGTGATATGTGTGGTAGGGGTGAGCACAAACCCGCAACCCGACTCGAAATCGACATAACCGCCAATATATGGAAGCATTCGGTCGGGTGCGGGTCGGGTCTCGGGTCAACAATTGCGAAAAATTGGTCATGAACGGTTGTATACGGGCGGGTGCGGGTCTCTAAAATTCCGTCTCTTCATAACCGAAACCGACCGAACAATTTCTAAAATACAAATTAATTTTTTTCTAGTTTCGAGCACCTCTTCTTTCTCTTAATATCATATGTTCTTCACTTTGTTAATTTTATCTATTTTTGATAGAGGAGAAAAATGTTGTATTTTACAAGCTTTAACTTGTAATATGTTGATAAAGGAGATGTGAAAGATAATATTTTAGATTTATCTTAATTTTTACTTCTCATCTACTATCTATTATTGTCGTTGAATTTACAAATTTGAAACAAATTAATTTCATCTCATCATTTTTATTGTATCTTTTGTTGCATTATGTACGAAATATTGAACGAATTGTCAAAAAATAAATAATTTTTTCATCAATGAAGTTTTAAATGTAACAAAAACGTTTCAATCTAACCCGTTAAAACCGACCAGTTGGACCCGTCACCCGTATAACCCGAACCCGAACAAACCGAAGACGTAAACGGTCAGAATTGGGTCCAAATTAAGAGGTCGCGGTTTTTATCAGTTTGACGATTTTCGGCCCGAATCCGACCGAACCCGACCGATGCTCACCCCTAATGTGTGGTATATTTGATAGTGTCCTAATACTATGCTATTTTGAATCCTTGCACATTTTACGATTTGGTATCACAACCCTAATTTTATTTGCTTAGGTAATCTTTTGGTGGCCTGTGGTGAATTCTTAAAATCATAGTCTATATTCAGTAGCAACTATATTAATTTGAAAATTGTATTAATGAAATTCAAATAATAAACTATATATTAAACATCATAACATATACTGTATGAAAGATACAACAATATACTAGGAATGTTGTCAAAAGTTATACACTAGGAATTTAGTAAAAATGAAAATCAAAGTAATATACACACACACACACACACACACACACACACACACACACACACACAGCATACAATAGTTTAATTTCTTTGTACAAAGGAATATACAAGCACACAAATTAGCATACAATAGTTTCTTTGTACAAGATGCAGTGCTGAATAATTCCAGACATTCATTTACTTGACGCACTCACTCATTCAGAACAATTTTAGTCATTCGACCAAAATAAAATGACCAAATTTTAAATTTGATATTTTTTTATTTTAAAAATAATTAAGTGTAAAATTTAAACTGTGTGATATTAATCGAACAACTACGGTTGTTCTAAATGTGTGAATGCAGTAAAATAAATTAGTATACTATCGATATATTACATCATAAGCTGCAATGGAGGCTTGGTCGATTGGTTCCTTCTGTTGATTGAAGATCATTAGGATGAACACAAGTTTCTGTGGAAGGTGGTGAATCTAAGAACCATCTTTGACTATATTCTTTAACCATTGAAATGGAATTTTGCCAAAAAATAAGAGTTTCAGAAACAAATAATGCCATTAAGGCAGAAATGGCTGTGATTAAGAATAACCCTGCAAAGCTGTGAAATGTAAGACTTGGTGAAGCTGAAGATATTTGCACAGACTGTTGTTGTAGTACTTCAATACTTTTCCCAAAATATTTTTTCTCAATCTTTTCCATAAATTCATAATTTTCGGTCACACTCAATATGGCTCTGGAGAAGTGAGCAGTAAGATTTGAATTTAAAGGGAATGCCTGAAAAATGTAAGATTATGCATAAATAATTTTTTTGAATAAAAATTAGTGCGTTAAAGTAATATACTATAAAATGTTTACTTTTTAGATTTATAGCAAAATTGATATATTTAGATAAAATTATAGTCTAGAGGCAACAACTCTACGATGAATTTAAAAATTAAATATTTTCTTATAATAAGGACCGAAGAATTGAAGTAGCAATTTGACTTTTCGGTTGGTCTGTAGGTTTAATTCTACTATTGGAGAAAACAAAATTGATTTTTTTTTTTTTCTAATTGATTTTGACATTTGTACTACTAACTCTCTGATTCTCAGTCGTGGAAGAGGTCTCCGATAATTCAGAGTTCATCCGCGAGATAGGTAAAGTTTCGTAAAAAATTATTCTCACTAGAAATCGAACTCGAAATCTTCTGATTGATATTTTTCAAAATTGATTCAACTTGAAGTTAAAAATTGTAGTTTTTAAATTTAAATTTGATTTCTATACTCAAATTTATTATTTAACTCATTTTTATATAAATGCATCCAAATATAAATTATTTTATTACTTTCAACTCAATTTTTACCAAAATTAATTTTTCTCACGACAAAACCAAAAATATACTATGCGGTGAAAATTTTTATACGAAGATTTAATTCAATTTCCATAACTGAAATTTTACAGGACAAAGATAGAAAGGAAGTACTTACAAAACCAAATCCATCAGTTTGATATGTTGGACCAGCTATGATGTAATTGGATTTAAACTTTTGAAGGTAGACATTAAGATAGGGCACTTCATCAAATATAGCTGTGACACCCCCATGTTGGCTTCCAAGTTTTAAAGCATGGTAATAGCTAGAAATGTTGCCATATGCCTTCAAATTCAATGGATTAAACTTTAATTGTTGTACCAACAAATCATGAACAAAAGAACCATCTTGGTATCCAATATAATGTTCCCCTTTCCTTAGATCATTCACACTAAGAAAACTAGGTTGCATATGATCTATGGTCAATATTGAGGTCAAGTTTGCTGTGTAGCTTTGCATAAGGACAAACGCTAATAGAAGCCATACCATCAAAACAAATCTTGAACAATTCTTGGCAACCACTTGTCCTAAAAAACCAAATTTAATTTAAAATTAATTGCACATGAATAAAAGGTAAACGAACAATATGTTGCGTCGCTAAACCTTTTTGTATAACAAAATTCAATCTTTGAAAAACTACATTAATAGATTTAGGCGACATAATATTACTATGCATGACTTTTTGAACTATTTTCAAAAGATTTACAACATGTGTTGCAAGAAAGTAAAAAATGTCGCCTAGGTAAAAAAATAATAAAAAGTGTCAAAAAAATTGTGATCAAGGACGAAATAGTAGTTACTTTCGGGAAGAACTGCCTGTGATATCGGAAACCACAAAATAGTTATTGCACTGAGCTGTTTTTTAAATGATGAACGCTCCTCTTGATAGTTAGGAAGAGTATGTACATTTCTTTCCATGATGAATATTACAAACCCTATGAACATGGAAATTATGACTATACTCAACCAAAGATCCCAACTAAAGGGTTTCACAAAAATCCACATGGTTTTGTGCTTCCCATGTTGAAGTGGAACTAACATTCTAACTCCTGATTCTGTATATGGGAGTGTAAAATCTACACTTGTTGAACGATTTGCCACAATTGTTATGTCTCCAACCACAACATCATACTGCAATATTATCAAAACAAAAGGTAGAGTTGTTAATCTAAAATGAAATATTATTTTGGATTTAACTAGTAATCCAGAGTTTTGCCGCGAAATAAGTAAAATCTGATCGATAATTATTTTTACCAGATATCGAACTCGGATTCTCCTAAACGATTTGTCCTAAGAGGAGTTTATTAACCACGTGCCTGATAATTTTGGTTTAAAAGGAAAACACTTAAACATCATGAGAGACATAAAGGTAATTACAAATTACCTTTGTTGGGACCTGTTGGATAAGTTCATCATATGTTCCTGCACTGTGGTTTGATTCATTAACATAAGGTTGAAATTGTAGAGAAACCTTGAAAGCTGTTATGTTATTTACAACTGCATTGAAAATATCCATGCAATATCCAGAGACATTATAATTGTTTTCATGAGAATTCCAAACTACTTTAACAAATTGGGCAAAACCGTCTTTCATAGGGACCCCGACCCTCAACTTAACTACTCCAGTCGATTTTGGGTTTGACTGGCTAGTTACGGTTTGCATCTGTACCACCAAAAGGAAAAATATTAGAAACCATGAAAACCACAAGAATTTAGCCATCTTTCAAATTGCAATTGATACATTTATTGATCATTTGCTCCTCTTTATATACATACATGTGTTTGAATGGGTCTTTCTTATAATTAATCAATAATGTTAGAAATTAATATGGATAGTAAGGATAGTCTTTACTTTATAAACATATATTCATGTTATCTCGAAATTAATATGAGACTTTTTAACACACTGCACTATTGGGTTTGGGGCGTAGATGTAAATTGTGGATGACGCGGTCAGATTTAATATTTTTTCATACAATAAATTTAATATATCATGTAAAAAACACAAAATTTAATATGTTATGTACTATCAAAAAAAGATTTTAAAAAGAACTTTAGTTTTCCAAATATATAGTATTAATTAGTTGGGAGCTTCTATGGTACATATAAATTTTTTTATTGTATCAGTACATTAGTTCAATTAAAAAAATAAAAATAAAAATAAACTATTGTTTTATAAATCAAAAAATTATTTCTCGATTATTGTATTTAAGAGATGATGATTTCATAAGAAAAAACACAATTTCAATGTTTTATAAGCATTATACTAACTTTTTTACATTTTTTCATAAAAAAATTCAAAATTGACTATTATAATTGATAAAAAAATTTTAAAATAATTTTTTTTTTTTTTACAATTTTGATAAATAGTATTTAGCTATTATAATATTTTAAATGGTAGAAAAGTGATTTCTTTCGAAAAAATATCCATTTACCTTG
This sequence comes from Trifolium fragiferum, assembly GCA_954870985.1. NCBI lineage: Eukaryota > Viridiplantae > Streptophyta > Magnoliopsida > Fabales > Fabaceae > Trifolium > Trifolium fragiferum. The sequence goes on from OX940792.1 coordinate 21,662,729, forward strand.
TAATTTAATGATCTAATGTACCGGTACATTGAAATTTGTCATATGTACCATAGAATTTGCCTAATTAGTTTTATTGAAAAAGATAAGAGTGATTGACAAATGATACAATTGACAAATCATACCCTTAAAAATACTAAATTGACAGTTGAATAGAAATGCTAATTAAATACGACAAAAATGAACAGATAACTGAAAACTTTAGAGTATATTTTACTCTAAATCTAATATTTTGCTCACCACAAAACCCGAGTATATATGTTGACCTTAGATTTATCCAATAAAATAAATGCACCAAAAATACCTATATGGTCATAATGTTAGACACACATACATCAAAATATATCATTTAATAAATTTAAAAGTATATATTATTTCATTACTTTCGCAGCTCTCTACCTTTTTCTTAATATGAGTGACCAAATATATGGTCTAAATAAATGGTAATGTAGAAACGGGCCGAATTCAAGACTTACTTAGCGGTATATATATTAAGTTGGCAAAATGGGTCGAATATGTTGGGTTGCACACCACTTAATTCATGGTTGAAAGAATTCTTTCTCCATTCTCCACATTTTTTTTCACCCCATGAGTTTTCAAAAATACTCTTGATAAAAAAGTTCGAGGAATGTGTACCGATAGTTTTATCAAATCACACCCCTATTGAAGGAAGTTATATGAAAGAAAAGTTCGGGTTGCGTTTACCGATCTATATTTGATCATTTTTAAATTGTAATAATGGTGACAAATTTCCTTGACTCTAGCTTAAATAAGGTATTTGCTGATGAAAATTCTTTAAGCTTGAAAATTAAGAAGAATTTTACTTCATAATTAACCGGATGCTTCCAAGAAGGTGACATGAAGATTGAACCACAAGTCAGAGGTTTTCAATTGGATAGAACAATTTTTGACACTTAATTATACATTTTTTAACAGTTTAATGTGAAGTAAGCATGGTTTTTTTTTTCTTTCTTTTTTCTGGTTACATGTAGTAACTTAGTAAGCATGGTTTAATTAAAAATAAAAATAAAATAAAATAAGTAAGCAAGGGGCAGGGCCATGGGGAAAGCCCGATAGAATAATCCCATAATCTCATAATAGCTACACTAGCAAAAGGTGCTGACTACACCAGTCGAGTTTTATCAACCATCCAATTTCTTGTTTGACAAGTTCCATTTGATCAGGGACGACAATCAATGACCCAAGACAACTCACGAATAATTCAAAGTTTAATTCAATAATTGTATCGTTGAGTTTAGTTTATGAACCAAAATAAGTTGAACTTAACTTAAAAAATTTAATCAATTTGTAATGTTAATATACATCCGCTCAAAAAATAGAAGGTGTGTATTAGCATGGTGCACCTTTTTACTTTGACCCAAATATCAACATCTCTTCATTTTAAAACAATTGAAAGTGATGGTTATTTATGTAATTTCATATTTTTTTATTGCAATTAAATTAATTAATGTATATTGAGTACTGTCTCATGCTTTGGCTTGCTTCTTCTTCATTCTTCTTTACTCCATCCTCTGGGACTGGAATGTGAGTGCGTTGCAGCTAAAGCTAAAGCAAAGATAACTTCGAGAAAAATTGGATATAATATATAGTTGATTGATTTTTAAACAGGCTAACCAAACTTACTGGTACTTGATTTTAAGTAATTTCACAAATTACGATTTTTGTTAAAGAAAATGGTATATGAGGGATATTAAATGACTAATCAAATTTTATCAATTAATTGTTCGTTATGAAAGGAATCAATTATCGAACTATATTCATTAAAAAATTTAACCAATTTGTTTTCAAACTAATTTGTTTTCTTTCATGCCACTAGGCACTAGCCCACTACTATAATTTTTTTTGTTTTTTTATTTTATCGGTAGCTTCTTATAAACTTTAAACCGATAAACACGTCGATCCTGTTGGAATATTTTATATATTTCAATAATATTATGTGGGCAAATATCTTTGTTAATTATATTAGCTATTTATCAATTAGGAGTTTTATTTGATTAGTGATCAAATTAAGTGAAAGACTAATTAGAATTCTATTATGATAATTAATTATGATTAATTAGTTGGTATGAACTCAATATGAATGGATGTCCAGATGTTTGGATGGCCCATTAACGGAATAATGGGAAACCTAATGGCCATCCAATATAAAAGAGGCTATGGTCCCCAATACATAGTACATAGCAAAACTCTCTCTTCTCCCCATCTGAAGAGAACTAAAGGCATAAAGGTACCGGTTGAGGAAGAACCAAATCAGTCGCCGCTAACCGTGTAGATGTTGATGTTTGTTTCAGATCACCTTCTCTCTTTATTGTTGTTGTTGTAGAGAAGGCTGTCATCAAAGCTTTATCCAGGTATTCCTAACACCTAATTATTAATTCATCTTGATGTATCAAATATGTCGTAGATCCTGTAGTTATATACATGCTTCATTGTTTATTTGACTTTCGCACTAAAGTAAGATTAAAGTTCTAATATTTGTTATTGAGCATGTGTTATATAATTAATAAGTAAATTAATTCCAACAAGTGATATCAGAGCAGGTCTTCATGTTTGATTTATTAGGATTGTGATTTCTCTGCACACCGAGATGAGTTTTATGTTCTTTTGTATAACCCTATATTATTATTTAAAAAGCAACTAACAGCCTTATGAATTTTTGTTTGCTTTTGGGAATCCATTGAATTTCTGATTTTATTGATAACCTGCTTATGAGTGTTCATAAATTGGTTTTATATTTTCTTTAAATTTATAGCGTATATGGATTGTTGATAAGCAAACTGTTTGCCGTAAACATACATGATATGTATGTAGCTATTTTTTTTAAAATTGATGATCAGGAAGTAACATAAGGTTCGTTTTGTTTCAATCAATTTGTTAAATTTTCTAAAGTTTGTTTTATAAACCATTAGTACCAATTATGGACTTATTTTAATTTTGGATTGGGATTGAGAGTTTTTTTTATTTGTTATAGTGTGCTGAACTGTGTATACATATGGCATAAATTTTCTTTTCTTGATTGATAAACATTAAGGATCACTACGTTGTACAATCGTTGGTACTGTTTTTTTGGTCGTTCTTCAATCGGTTATTGATGAAATAAGTTTGAATTTGTTGTACTGTACACGATTGTTTGGCGATTTTATTTTTATTTAATTTGGGATTATAATAATAGTGATAATAAGATCACATATGTTGAGAATATATATTAGCTCATTTTGGATTATGTGGATATCTAGAATTTGCATCAAGTGTTCCTGCAATTTTAATTGTTTGCTATTAATTAAGATCCAATAATAAGGTTTAAGAAGTAGCTAATATGAATTTGGTGACTTTCACTTTTTAAATCAAAGCTTTCGGTTTAACTTATACGATCTGTCCATTCTTATAACAATTAAGATCTTGGATTAAGCTAATTTTTTGTTGATTTGAAATTAAAATTGTTTCACATTAATTTTGTACTTGAAGTTTATTTTGATAAATAAGGCATATGAAATTTGTTGATCCAATCTGGCAGGTACAAATTAAAGTTTTGATTCTTTAAATTTGGAAGAAAAAAAAAAAAAATATAGATTCTATAATTATTTGTTTATTTATAGAATATAAAGTTTTGTCTCCTTTTATTTTAGAAATATCAGTCTAAAACTATTTGTTTCTTTATTTAAAGATTCATTGAGTATATGTAAATCAATTCTGGCATGAAATTTTTGGTATATATAAAGATTTAATTTTATTTGAAATTAAATGTTTGGTTTGTAGCTTGTGATTATGATGTTCCAATTATTAAGTTTCTATGCCAATTTTTGTCATGCTTTTCAAATTTATTTCATACTAATATTTGTTTAATAGTGAGATTTTACTCTCACATAAGGGATGTCATTTAATCTTATGATTATCAAGCGACATCATAAAGGAAAATGGCCTACATTTTGTGGGTAGTACTTTGAAAATTTAAGACTTTTTCCATTTAATTTAATAAATTAAACATAGTATAATATGTGGTTATTCATGCAAGTTGTTGTCGGCCCGAAGGAAGGCACAATTTGGCCGAATAATCGCATACTTGTAATGATAATTATTAAATTGTCTAGTAATGACATTTGAGTTGGTTGAAGCAACATGTTGCCGAAGTAACCTCTGTTGTGTAGATTTAATTCAATTGAACTTACAAATGATGTAGTGTGAAATTATTCATGTGAGTTGTCGTCGGCCCGAAGCAAGACACAACTTGACCGAATAATTGCATATTTGTGATGGTAAATGTGTGGTGATTATAAAGCTATTTACCATGCATGTGGATAATAGGATGCCCGAAGGTGACTATTATTTGACAGGACTTATCACCAATGTTTGATCATTGCATCAAGAGTACCGCTTGTAGTTAATTTTTTCAATCCGAAGATTGAGAATTAATGGTGCGCTTGGTATCTTGTTTGAGTTTTAAATTTACAAATAAGGTTTTACATGTCTCTATAATAACTTATTGACATGTAGAATAAACCCATGTTATTGTGAATCCATGCAAGTATTTAATGGATTACACTAGCACCTATAATGGTAAACATGTGACAATATGAGGACTATTGAAATTGTTAGTGTTTGATCATTGTGACAAAATACCACTGGCAATTGATGTTAATTTTAAGGGTTTGACATTGATGATGCACTAGGTATTTTGGTTGGTATATTTTTGTTCTCAACTAATATAGTTTATGTATCTGCAAAATCGTGTTAGGATTTTAATTCTTACAATTCTAACTCTCAAGGATATAAGAAGAACATTATGTTCTTGGATCTAGACCTTTGATAAGGATGGAGGAACTCAACTTCTCTCACAATTCAATAGATTTAAAGTGAGAATCAAGTTTAGAAAGTGAGTATACTCCTAATCACGAAGGTCGTGTGATCATAAAGTTTTGTTTTCCAAAAACATTAGAGGTATTATTTAAGATGACATCAAGTTTGTGTCATATTTTCTTTGCTTAAATTAAAGTGCTTCTAAAGCAATAAGGCGAAAGATAAGCTCTCGTTGGAGAGATAATTTTTCATTAGGATTATTGGGCAAAGAAAATATTATGAGCACATTATGTAACTATTTAATCTTGCTAAAGCATTATGGTTTCGACAATCAGGTGACTTGGTCGAAAATTTAGCATTTATTGTTCTCTTCGCACAATTAATTCCATAACTATTAAAGTCAGAAATGATTCTTTAATAGGATAATTTCATAAAGTGTGCAATATAGAAAATATTGTATCAAGATAAAAAAAAATAGTACTCATTATGTAAATACCTCAAAGGTTAAGGGCAAATAAAGAATAATAAGAAAATATGATCTAAACTGATAAATCTCCAATGATGCTGAAAGACACATCAATCTATGGGGGAAATAAGTCGGTGAAGATTGATGGTATTTCAACTATTTGTTAGATTGTTGTTACTAACTTGTATTTGTATTTAAAAGACAATTTGTGGATCATTATTTGAATTTAGTTTTGTTTTAATTCTTTATCATTACTTTAAAACGAGGTATTTTAAATATAAATATCATTATAGTCAATTCAGTTATTGCTTGTGACAATCTAGAATTGTTGAAATTTTTAAGAAATATACACTTTGGTCCTATGTTAATGAACATTTTGAGATAAGAACTTCAAAGTCTCTTGAAGATATTGAGTTTAGGGGAAAGATATGGTAAAAGAACAAAATTGAATGAGGAAGAATTGATTCTGAACCAATTCATAAAGTTGCTATTTATATAGTAAATTTGGATTTTCATAAGGATATTAGTGTTCTTCCTCTCAATTAAGTTAAGAAATTAATTCATAAATATCAAACTCAATACCTTCAAGAATTGGGGCATCGAGTGTCATAAAGTGTTGACTGAAAAGAGAAATCATATTTGTTTTGATTTGAAAACTCTATTAGGATTGTCACAACACTTGTTACTCATTATAATTTTTGGAGCCACATAAGATGGATATAAAGACGGTGTTTCTTAATGGCAACAATGAGAAACACAATAAGGTGCATTTAGATGAAACTTTATGTCAAAAGAGATAAAGTAGATGGTTTGCAAACAAAAGAAATCCATTTATTTGTTAAGAAAGTTTTCTCATTAATGATACCACAAAAGTCTCATTAGGTAATTGTCTCATTTGGTTCTGAGATGTATATTATGGAGAGTTGTGGGTTATACAGGTTCAGTGGGAGTATGTTTATATCCTTAGTTTAATGTGTCAATTTTATTAAGTAAATAGTGATATATGATCACTGTGCCAAATCAAGAAATCACTAACAAAAGTTTAGTGACAAAAGATCTTGGACAAATCTCTTTTGCATTTGGCATTTTGATACTTAAAGATTATTCTCTATGTATCATTCGGTTATCACAAAAGACTTACATATCAATAAAGTTAAAAGTAAATTCGACATGAAAGACAATAAATTAAGGGATTGCTTTAATCATAAAGGGAGACTATTTAGTTTCAATCATTGTCCAAAAGAAAATCTGGAAATTTAGAAAATAAAGTGTTCTTTTTTATATATGCTTTAACATTGAGAAACTTATGTATGATCTTACTTATATGCATCCAGAAATTGCATATATAATAAGATCATTTGGCAGATACTTGAGCAATTAAAATTTGAATCAGTGAAGCAACCATAAGGATTGTTATAGAGAACAGGATAACTTTTGCTCACATATTGGAGATCGAACAATTTGGAGATCATTAGTATGCTCGACTCTGATCATTTTGGATGTCCATGTATAATGGAAATCCTAACTCAAGAAATGATTGTAAGTATTTATGTCACTTGGTTGCATAAAATAAAAGCTTTTTGAAAGACAACTCAAGTTATATTGTGACATAAATTAGTCAGATAATGCTTCAACAACTGTTTTATAAAGTTTATTGATCTATAAGTTGTTGAAGAATAAAACATATAGAGAAACAAGTTTATGTTAGCTAACTCACTAATTGAAGACTTGACAACTAAAGTTTTTCATATTATTTTTGTCACTAAGGATGTCTTTGATTAGTGGGAGTCTCTAATTCGTTATGTTCTAATTTTGGTTTTGATACTTTGTTATGGTTTTCTGCAGAAATAAAGTTTAAGGTTATTATTGTTATAACTGGTTTTGTATCTTTTGTGCAAATATTGAATTTGCAAACCCAGTTTGATCTTACTAAAGATTTAAGTTGGACCAGTTGGAAATAGACATGATATAGAGATCACATTGCATGAAATTTCCATGTCACTCATCCATATCGATCTATGTCATCAAGTACATTGATGTGGTGGTCGTCGGGGTTCCGTCACGTTATACGTCAGTGACGACAGCCGCGGTGGTCCCACTATTGATGTATGAGGTGGACCAGATTGTAAAGTTGAAATCTAAAGATAAATAACATTTGGATGCGCGCTTAAAGAATATTGATATAATTATTGCGATATATAGCCCAAGTGGGAGATTGTTGGAATATTTTATATATTCCAATAATATTATGTGGGCAAATATCTTTGTTAATTATATTAGCTATTTATCAATTAGGAGTCTTATTTGATTAGTGATCAAATTAAGTGAAAGACTAATTGGAATTCTATTATGATAATTAATTATGATTAATTAGTTGGTATGGACTCAATATGAGTGGATGTCCAGATGTTTGGATGGCCCATTAACGGAATAATGGGAAACCCTAATGGCCATCAAATATAAAAGAGGCTATGGTCCCCAATACACCGTACATAGCAAAACTCTCTCTTCTCCCCATTTGAAGAGAACTAAAGGCATAAAGGTATCGGTTGAGGAAGAGCCAAATCAGTCACCGCTAACCGTGTAGATGTTGATGTTTGTTTCAGATCACCTTCTCTCTTTATTGTTGTTGTAGAGAAGGCTGTCATCAAAGCTTTATCCAGGTATTCCTAACACCTAATTATTAATTCATCTTGATGTATCAAATATGTCGTAGATCCTGTAGTTATATACATGCTTCATTGTTTATTTGACTTTCACACTAAAGTAAGATTAAAGTTCTAATCTTTGTTATTGAGCATGTGTTATATAATTAATAAGTAAATTAATTCCAACAGATCCAATTTTTATTACCTAGCTACTCTCTATTGAGTATTTTTTAAGAAAATGCTAGTGTCCCCGAGACACCAGAAAAAGAACCAAATATGATAAAATTATTTTGGAATTTGTGTAATTGATTTTTTAGAAATGTAAATAACACTATTTTTAATGTTAAAGTTACTTGTTTTGGTATCTTAATTACTTAGTTTATGAAGACATTAGTTAATATGATCCTATTTTTTATGATGGTATGATTATGTGAGAAAAGACACCGTAAATAGCCTAACTGTTAGAAGTAATTTATATTTAAGGGTATTTTAGTATTTACTATGTTAAGTACTTTTGAACTTGTCTGTTAAGTCTTTTCATTTTTAGGGCCTATGTGGCAAACTTTACTCTTTGTATAAATAGCTACTCTTTTATCAATGCAATTAATTCTTCCTTTCATATTTGTGGCTGCTGTCTTTATTCTCTCCTTACTATTTCATTGATTCATCACCTTGTACACCAACAAATTGGTATCTAGAGCTCCGGTTAGAATCCACGGGAAACACGAGTGAAACGTGAGTTGTGTGTGTTTGATTTTTTGGTTCTTGATTTGTGCTGAATCTTGAACAAAAATCTGAACAGAATCACTTTTTCTGATTTTGTGGGATTGGGAAACACGAGTGTTAGTGAGATTTGAGTGTACTGTACAAGGTTTAAGATGAACGGAAACGGTGGCATGAGTACCAAGCTTCCAGTGTTTGATGGCAAAAACTGGAATCGTTGGATGAAACAAATGCTTGTATTGTTCGGTGCTCAAGGTGTGCTTGAGCTTGTCACTGAAGGATACGTTCCTGTTGCAGCATATGCAACAGAGGAGCAGAAAGAGGCGCAGAAAGCTACAAGAAAGAAGGATCAGAAGGCGTTGTTCTACATTCATCAGTGTGTGAATGAGAGTGTGTTTGAGAAGATTGCTGATTCAGTGACGGCAAAGGAGGCTTGGGATCTTCTGACAAGGTGTTACGGTGGTGATGCGTCAGTAAAGAAGGTAAAGCTTCAAACCCTCAGAAAACAGTATGAGAATCTCAACATGAAGAACAATGAGAAGGTTTGTGAGTACATCTCCAGACTAATTCTGATTACTAATGAGATGAAAGCTTGTGGAGAAACTCTTTCAGAACAAGTAATCATTGAGAAGGTATTGAGATCCCTTACCCCTCAGTTTGATTACATTGTTGTATCTATTGAACATTCCAAAGATTTGGAAACCATGAGAATAGAAGAGTTACAGAGCAGTCTAGAAGCACAAGAGTTGCGTCTAACTGAGAGAAACTCTGAAAGAGAAGTAGAGCAGCAGGCTCTGAAAGCAGCCTCTGAGAAGAAGTTTCAGAAGAAGCCTTGGTCAGAAGCCAAGAATAGATCTGATGGAGCTCAGAATCCAAAAACCTCAACTTCTGGAAAGCAGAAGTATGCTCAGAAAGGAAAAGACAAGACAAAGGTACGGTGTTACTCTTGTCAGAAGTTTGGCCATTTTGCATCTGAGTGCAAGTCAAACAAAGAAAGAAAGTCAGAAGAAGCAAATATAGCCAGAAGTTCTGATGACTCTGATAGTGAATTTGTTTTACTAATGGCTTCTGAATCTGATGATGTGAATTCAGAGTGGTGGTATATGGATACAGGGTGTTCAAACCATCTTACTGGAAACAAGAAGTGGTTGGTTGATTTTGACTCTAGAAAGAGTACAAAGATCAGATGTGCTGATGATAAATACCTCAACGCTGAAGGTATGGGAAATGTCAAAGTCATTTTGAACAATGGGAAAGCAGCATTGATTCAGAACGTGTGGTATGTACCAGGCATGAAAAGCAATCTGATGAGTGTGGGTCAATTGATTGAGAAAGGTTTTTCAGTTACTATGAAAGACAATCTTCTGAAGCTATATGACGGTAATCAGAAGCTGATTATGGAGTCAGAACAGGGAAGGAACAGAACATTCAAGGTGAATGTTAGAACTGCAGATTCTGAATGTCTTAGTGCAACAAGTGTTGAGAAGGATAGTGAGTTGTGGCACAGAAGATTTGGTCATCTGAATTTCAGAAGCTTGGGGCATCTGAAGTCAAAGAATCTGGTACATGGAATTCCTATAATCAAGAAGCCTGAAAAATCATGCAAGGTGTGCATGAAAGGGAAGCAACCAAGACTGCCGTTTGCATCAGAAGTAGCTCCAAGAGCAAAACATGCCTTGGGAGTAGTACATTCTGATGTGTGTGGACCATTTCCAGTACCTTCACTTGGAGGAAACAAGTATTTTGTATCTTTTGTTGATGAATTCACAAGGATGACATGGGTAACACTCATCAAGTTCAAGCATGAAGTGTTTGCTGAGTTTCAGAAGTTCAAGGTGAAGGCTGAGAAACAGAGTGGTCAGAAGCTGAAGATTCTCAGAACTGATGGTGGTGGTGAGTTTAATTCTAATGAGTTTAAAACTTTCTGTGAGGAGAATGGAATTGAGCATGAGGTTACAGCTCCTTATACTCCTCAACACAATGGTCTTGCTGAGAGAAGAAATCGTACTTTGCTTGATATGGTGAGAAGCATGCTGAAAGAGAAGAAGCTTCCTCATCACTTATGGGGAGAAGCTGTTGCCACTGCAACATATGTGCTCAACAGATGTCCAACGAAGAAGCTGAAGGAAATAGTTCCTATTCAGAAGTGGACTGGAGAGAAGCAAAGTGTTAGTCATCTGAAGGTGTTTGGATCTGTATGCTATAAACATGTTCCAGAAGCCAGAAGACAGAAGCTGGATGATAGAAGCAAAGTAATGTTACTGGTGGGGTACCACAGTACAGGTGCGTACAAGCTTTATTGTCCAGAGACTAATAAAATTGAATTCAGCAGAGACGTCATTGTGAAGGAATCTGAAATTTGGGATTGGAACAAGTCTCAATCAAATTCTGATGTGAGAATCTCAGAGGATGGCTCTGAAGGTGAGTCAGAATCTGAAGGCTCTGAAGATGATTCAGAAGATGGAGATGAATCTGATGGTGACTCTGAGTCTGATGGTGATTCTGAATCTGACTCTGACTCTGAAGCCAATTCTGAAGGTCAGAATTCTGAATCCAATTCTGAAGGTCAGAATTCTGAAGCCAATTCTGAAGGTCAGAATTCTGAAGCCAATTCCGAAGGTCAGAATTCTGAAGAAAGAATTTCTGAAGGTCAAAATTCTGAAGAAAGAATTTCTGAAGGTGAAGCCTCTGAGTCAAAAACTTCTGAAGATGCTTCTGAACAAGTTCAGAGGCTACAGAGAATCAGAAGCATCCCAAGAAGATTTGCAGGATTTGAAATGTTGCAAGACACTGAAGTAGACTCTGAGGGAGAAATTATTCAGTGTGCAATGTTAGTAGATTCTGAACCTGTGAGTACAGAAGATGCTCTTAAGCAACAAGTCTGGTTGCAGGCCATGAAAGAAGAACTTGATGCTATAAAGAGGAACAAGACTTGGAAGCTTTCAGAACTTCCAAAAGGCAAGAAAGCCATCAGCGTCAGATGGGTTTTCAAGCAGAAACTAAAGCCAGATGGATCAATTGGCAAACACAAAGCGAGGTTAGTAGCAAGAGGATTTCTGCAGAAACCTGGACTAGATTATTCTGAAGTGTTTGCACCTGTAGCAAGACACGAAACAATTAGACTGGTAATTGCAATAGCTGCTAACAGGAATTGGCCTCTGATGCATTTAGATGTGAAATCTGCATTTCTGAACGGTCCATTACAAGAAGAGGTATATGTGTCACAACCTCCTGGTTTTGAGAAAAAGAATCAGGAAGGGATGGTGTATAGATTGCATAAAGCCCTCTATGGATTGAAACAAGCGCCCAGAGCCTGGAATATGAGGATTGATTCATTTTTCAAGAAACAAGGGTTTCAGAAATGTGAGTTGGAGTATGGTGTTTATGTTCAGCACACTTCAGAAGGCAATATGATTCTGGTATGTTTGTATGTTGATGATATATTGCTGACAGGAAGTTCTGAACAAGAGATAGCTAAGTTCAAGAAGGTTCTGATGAATGAGTTTGAGATGACAGACCTTGGAAAAATGAGTTACTTTCTAGGGATGGAATTTCTATATTCTGAGAAAGGAATCATTTTGCATCAGTTGAAGTATGAACTTGAGCTTCTGAAGAGATTTAAGCTGGAGAATTGCAAAGTTGCTATCACACCCTCTGATACGAATCAAAAGTTGGATTCCGATTCTGATGGAGAGGATGTGGATGCTACAACCTTCAAACAGTTGGTTGGTTCTCTGAGGTATTTGTGTAATACCAGACCTGATATTTGTTTTGCAGTTGGAATGGTTAGCAGATTTATGAGTAAACCAAAATGGTCCCATTATCAAGCTGCTGTCAGGATTCTGAGGTATATCAAGGGGACTCTGAAGCATGGAGTGCTATTTCCCTCTGAAGGAAGGACCGAATCAGAACTTCTGAGTTATTCAGATTCTGATTGGTGTGGAGACAGAGTTGATAGAAGAAGCACTTCTGGATATTTATTTAAATTTCTAGGAGGTCCTATTTCGTGGTGTTCCAAGAAGCAACCTGTTGTTGCTCTATCAACCTGTGAAGCTGAATATATTGCAGGCGCTGTGACTGCATGCCAAGCTGTGTGGCTTCTGAACTTACTGCAGGATCTGAAGATCAAGGTAAACAAGCCTCTGAAGCTGATGATTGATAACAAGTCTGCAATCAATCTTGCCAAGAATCCAGTGCTGCATGGAAGAAGCAAGCATATTGAGACCAAGTATCACTTTCTGAGGAATCAGGTTCAGAATGGAGTGCTTGAAGTTGTGCACTGTAGCACTCAGAAGCAGCTGGCAGATGTGTTGACAAAGGCTATCAAAACTGATCAATTTCTTCGTTTGAGGGATGGAATTGGTGTTGTCAGTTTTGTCTAAATATAAATTAAGGGATGGTGTTAGAAGTAATTTATATTTAAGGGTATTTTAGTATTTACTATGTTAAGTACTTTTGAACTTGTCTGTTAAGTCTTTTCATTTTTAGGGCCTATGTGGCAAACTTTACTCTTTGTATAAATAGCTACTCTTTTATCAATGCAATTAATTCTTCCTTTCATATTTGTGGCTGCTGTCTTTATTCTCTCCTTACTATTTCATTGATTCATCACCTTGTACACCAACACTAACGAGAATGTATTAAATTGAGATTTGGAAAGACTATTTTAGCAAAACGTAAAGTTATAAGGATTCAAGAACAACTTTTACAAGGATATCATAATTTAATTTTCATAAGCTGACATATAAGTCAATTCAAACGGGCCATTTAAAGTTCAAACTAGCATATAGAAACAACTTAATCAAGTGTTTATAACATAAATCCTTATCACTTAAGTACTTGTTTTGAAGTTATTTCTATATATATAAGTCATAAACTGTTTACATTATTATGAAAAGCTTATGGAAATAAGTGGAAAAGAATTTATAAAAAAACATGCTATAAGTTATTTCTAAAATCTTTTCTAAGGAGTCCCACAAATTCTTTCGTGAGTAGATACACTCAAAATGAGCAAATAGAAACTAAAATCACTAGGAGATGGATATTGGCTATATGTCTAACCAGTAGTTGCTTTAGTTATTGTCTTATTAGTATTTTAATGATGAAATTTGGGCAACTATTTGGTATAAAATCTGTTTCGTTTCATTATTTATTAACTATTAATTCATTAAAAAAATATCAGCTTATGTAAGTCAATATGATAATCACATAAAAAGAAAATGCAGGGACTAAAACGAAACAGTAAAGACCAAAATATCAGCTTATGCAATTCAATATGATAATCAGCTTATATAAAGTACTAGCTTATGTAATTCAATATGATAATCAGCTTATATAAACATTTACTCCTCTTCATCATAAATAACAAAAACCCTAGAGGGTTTATGTGGTTCATCATGAACAAAAATAGTATCCGTAGTAGCAGGAGTCATCTTGATCTTGTTCTTGTTATTGTTATTGTTCTTCTTGTCATCCTTCAAGTTGTTCTTCTTATTCTCAATTTGAGAGAGATTGAGCTGATGCTCTTTCATCTCAGCATCTTGAAGCTTTTCTTTCTTCCTGTTGATTTCATAATAAGGATAGGGAGAAGCTTTTCTCTTCTCTGTATGCTTAACAACATAGTCATGGAGTTCAGTAAATTAGCTAGCAATGTACTTTTTTTTTTTAATTTTCTTTTTTGGTACATCAATATACATTTTTTTAATTGGACAAAAATATCTTTTTAACTATTTTAAATCAATTGTAGATAAAGAGTAATTTTGTAAATTTGTGTTAATATTAAAATTGAAAACATAGTAACATTTTTCAATTAGTACTAAGTACATTTGTTTTTCCTGTAACATTGTGCATATTTAAGGAGATGAGTAACTCAATTGGTTAAACTAATTGAAATAAAAGTTAAGAAGTTGAAGATTCATGGTTCAAGTCTCGGCAAAGGAGAAAAACTAATAAAAAAATTACATTTGTTTTTCTTATAACAAAAAAAAAAAAAAAACTACTTAACTAAATAAAAAAAATTTCCAATTAAAAAAAAAGTGCATTACCTTGGTACTCTACTCTCCCTTAAATTAGAGTACCTAGTGTATGATTATGCGACAATAGGCACGTTAAGAGCATCCACATCAATGTTACTCATGTGAGTGGTATAAATGGGTCCCACATAATATATTATATGATTTTTGTTAATTGTTGTTTTCATGGTTTATTATAAATTTATAAGGTTTGTCAATTTTATTATTCTCTCTAAATTTCCAGTTAAATCATGGTTTCTTTTAATTCAAAACCCTAATTTCATCAATATCTTCCGCAACAATATCATATCCAACTCTCATCCACCCTAATTCAAAACCCTAAAGTTGTGCTTATTTCTATATATGTATCTTTTGTAAACTAAAAATTTGTACATTGTCTTTTAAACGCTGCAATACAAATTATATATTTATGTTTTCTCTGTATATGCATGTATTTGTACAGGAAGAAGAAATAAAACTGAAGTCTGTGATTGCATTTGATTGTGGTAATTCTTCCTTTGACATTCATTAATTCATTCAGGTGTAATGTAATTGTACTGGAGTGGTGGTGACCAAACTTATACTGATTGTTTCTTTGAATTGATTTTACAAAGAAGTGAATGATTAAATGATTCTTATTTTTGTCTTGCCTTCTAGCTGGTTTGATTAAGATTTAGTAATTGGGCATAATTATGGATAAGGATTAATCCATAACAAAAAGGAAATAATCAAGGATAAACGGTTTTGTGCTGATAAGGATCAATTAGGTGTAATCATTCTTGATCTTATAAATGGTTTTATGCTATTTCGGATGAGTTTTGTTTTAATGCATTATAATTCAAATTTACATGCAGGGATCTTCATTTGGTGCAGTGTCTTTTTTTGGAATACTTTGTATTTATAAACGGTAGTAAAATAATCCAATTACTGATAAAAGCTCTCGGTAGGTGTCTCCTATCCTAACTTTTATTCAGTTTTCCTTCCATTTCTTGTTTCTTGTGTTAGTATTCTCATTGTTCTAAGTGGACTTGTTTATGTTTCTCTCCTTTGTAACTTCTATTTCATTGTTCATCTAGATGTCTATCTTTTAGGAACTGTGATGTTGGTCTTTGGAATGGGACTGTATGAGCTATTTGTCAGTAATCTTGATAGTCTAAGCTCTCTGCCAGATCAAAATCCTTCTGATAGATCCAATCTATTTGGCTTGTTTACTTTGAAGGTTAGCTTTTGAACATTCTTTTTCTTTATCAACCTATTCCGATTCCTATTTAGACACATGATGTTATCTTAGTTTTGTGCATAACCACAGTCCAGATTTGACTAGAAAGGTTTAATGTTGCATGATGTTATGTTGGTTTTCATACATTCTGTTATTGATAGATTTTACAATTTTGATAATTGTGTGCATGTGTAGCTGGATTTCTAGTGAGGGATATACACTAATTTAGCTCTCTGTATTTCATGTTTTGCTTTGTCAGGAATGTCACAATACACATATTTTATAACAATTCGATCACTGGTGACAACTCATATAGCAATCTTTATCTAGTTGACTTGGCCGGAAGTGAAGGTTCAATAATCGAAGACGATAGTGGTGAGCGTGTCGCAGATTAGCTGCATGTTATGAAATCACTTTCGGTGTATGTATGTAAGTATGATGCATTTTCCCCCTTCATTAAAACACACACACACACATGGCAATTTCTGCATGTCAAATTTCATTGTCTAACTCATTGTGGCATTTTTGAAATGTCTTTGCAGGTTGGGAGATTTTTTGTTTTCTTCAACATCGAGAAGGATATTGTTCCTTATGAAAATTCAAAGCTAACAAACAAAACTTCTACCAGATTCACTTGGTATTTATATTTTCTTCTTATTTATATTTATGAACTTCAACATCTATTTGGTGTTTGAGTTATCAGATGGTGATATATTAGTAACAGAATTTGCCTGTCTATTATGATGCTAGTCAGGTGATAGGTAATCCCAGTTAGTTAGTTGGTTAGGAATTAGTTAAGGCGGTAAGTGGGTAACGAAGTATATAAATAAGAGGCAAGGGTTAGAGGGCGATCAACTAGTCAGTTTTAAATAGCCGCATCCTTTGGGAATTTGGGAGGTAGCCAGAGCCTCAATTATCTGCTATTTTGTTATGCATTCGTGGGAATTCTTCCCAATTTTGAAGTTGTTCCTGTGCCTGTGGGGTGCCAAAGATGAATTCAGAAGCTGCACAATATTCAATAAGAATGCTAACAGGAACCTATGGCATGGCCAGAAACTGTTAAAGAATTCAGAGAAGCGCCTAAAGAAGAGGCCAAGTAATTCGAATCAAAAGCGGGGGTGGAGGCCGTAAACAATCTGGAATTGAAAGGTCAAATTGGCAACAACAAACCAGAAATGCTAATGTTAGAAGATGGGAAAAATTAAGAGATGGTTAATTGTTGCTTCGAGTACAATTGTTGCTGGCTATAAAAAAATGATATGGATATATGTTGCCTTCGATGACCCATAAATAAAATTGTTATTCGATATATAAAATAAGGGATGGTTAACTGTTGCCTGGATGTCCCTTAAGTCCATTTGTTATTGGCTATATAAACATTGAGATGGATATATGTCGGCTTCGATTACCCTTCAATCAATTTCTGCGATGGTTATATTTTGCCTTCAATGACTGTTAAATTAAATTGTTTTTGGATAGATAAATTAAGAGATAGTTAACGGTTGCCTCGATGAGCCTTAAGTCCAATTGTTATTGGCGATATAAATACTGATATTGATATATGTTGCATTCGATGACCCATAAATAAAATTGTTATTGGATATATAAAATCCGAGACGGTTAACTGTTGCCTCGATGTCCCTTAAGTCCAATTGATAGTGGCTATATAAATACTGAGATGCATATATGTTGCCTTCAATGACCCTTAAATCAATTTCTGTGATAGATAATTGTTGCTTCGGTGACCCTTAAGTCCAATTGTTATTGGCTATATAAATACTGATATGGATATATGTTGCCTTCGATGACCCATAAACAAAATTGTTATTGGATATATAAATTCAGAGACGGTTAACTGTTGCCTCGATGTCCCTTAAGTCCAATTGATATTGGCTATATAAATACTGAGATGCATATATGTTGCCTTCGATGACACTTATATCAATTTCTGCGATGGTTAATGGTTGCTTTGATGACCCTTAAGTCCTATTGTTATTGGCTATATAAATACTGATATGGATATATGTTGCATTCGATGACCCATAAATAAAATTGTTATTGGAAACATAAAATCAGAGATGGTTAATTATTGCCTTGATGTCCCTTAAGTCCAATTGTCATTGGCTATAAATACTGATATGGATATATGTTGCCTTCGATGACCCTTAAATCAATTTCTATGATGGTTAAATGTTACTTCGATGACCCTTAAGTCCAATTGTTATTGGCTATATAAATACTGATATGGATATATGTTGCCTTCGATGACTAATAAATAAATTTTTATTGGATATATAAAATTAGAGTTGGTTAATTGTTGCGTTGATTTCCCTCAAGTCCAATTGTAATTTGCTATATAATACTGAGATGTATATATGTTGCCTTCGATGACCCTTCAATCTGCTTCTGCGATGGTTGTATGTTGTGTTCGATGACCCTTATATCAAATTGTCATCGAATAGATAAATTAAGAGATGGTTAACTGATGCCTCGATGACCCTTAAGTTCAATTGTTATCGGCTAAAAAAATACTGATATGGATATAAGTTGCCTTCGATGACCCTTAAATTAAATTGTTATTAGATATATAAAATCAGAGATTAGTTAATTGTTGCCTCGATGTCCCTTAAGTCCAATTGTTATTGGCTATATAAATTGAGATATGTTTGAGCTTATTCATCCGCAATAATTAAGATGGTATGATTTGAACCTTGACCATCCTAAGCAGAAAATGTAATAGCAACATGTTTGTACTTAAGACAATCTTGTATAGTAATCACCGACAACTTTGCTCCTAAGATTTGAGCCCCATGATGATTCCAAAGTTTGTGGTGTAAATTTCATAACAATGTTGTGTGATGGTATTGTGTAGCCTAGTAGATGGACTAAGTAAATTTCCATTGAAAATTTAGTTTTTGGGATGTTACATACCTTGAAGTAATGGAATTTGTAATGCAAAATGAGATATGTTTGAGCTTGATCATCTGCTATATGAATTCTTTATTATTAATAATATCAATTTAGTACGGAGAATTTTTTTGCTAGATGCTTTAAATGTGGATAGTCTAAAATTGATATTGCATGATTTTGATGTTAGTCTTTATGAGGGTCCTAAGTGGAAAATGTATAGAAAATGATGATTCTATGTTTTATGGTGAAAATTAATTGGCTGCTATTGCGATATGAACTCATTCGTAATTGTAGTGTTGCTTGCGTAATGTTGTTAGCTTATTTGGTGTCCCTTAGTTCTGCTCTCTTTTGTTCAATCTAACTGCTTAAGTAGTATAGAAATAAGATTGTTTTCTAGGGATACTCGGTATTGATCAATGGTTCTACATACAGTATAAATAAGGTTAGGAGGTGTCTAATAGTCTTGTGAAGCATGGCCTAACCCCGAGTTTTAGTTCTCTTGCATCTTTTACTTCGTTGGCTCATCATTCTGATGTAGCATCAATCTTGTATCTGTGTGTGTATGACTTATATTTGATGCCTGATTTTCACATTTTCTATTCATGAACCTATGTTCTTGTCAAATCAAATTAAATTTCAACAGGGATTACAAACCCTATTAAAATTTAAAAAAGGGGTGTTAGTTTTGAGCTTAATAAACCCCAAATCTGATCCAAGATTGATACTTTGTTCTATGAAATATTTAAGGCTTGATATTCGATGATTCTAAAGGAATCATAATGTAAAAGTTGGTTGGGTGAGTTCTTTATGGAAGCGTTTTGCATACAGAATTCTCACAATATCAAAATTTGGTTTACTTTGGACCGAGATGGTTAACTGTCGCCTCGATGACCCTTAAGACTAATTTTCAAATAATGTCTTTGAGTTATTAATGACTGTGAACTGGATGTTATTGCAACGTGAATTCTTTGTTCATAATGCAAATGCAAATCGGGATGGTTAAATGCAACTATAATGACCCTTATTTCTAATTGCTATTAGCTATAATAATTCGAAGATGGTTGATTGGCTGCCTCCATGACCCTCAAGTTCAATAGCTTTTGACTTTGCGAATTGTGGGATGATATGTTTGAGCCATTGATGGCCCTGGACCTAGATGCTATTGATGGCCCTTGAGCCATTGATAACTAACATGGTTTAATGTCACCTCGACCCTAAATTTTAATTTTGAGATGGTATTTGAGTCATTGATGACCATGGAACAAGATCCTATTACAATATGAAATCTTTGCTCAAAATGCTAACAGGGATGGTTAAATGCATCCTCATTGAGCCTCAAGTCATATTGCTATTGGGTATGCAAATTTTGGGATGGTTAAATGCAGCCTTGGTTAAATTGTATTTATGTTGATTAGAGTAAGGTCTTTATTCATAATGCGTTATTGAATACATATTTGGACACATTAATGCTAGTGATCTTCATCAAAACTTTATTCATCTTCCAGCTTTGAAACTTCTCTATTTTGACTCTCTGCCAAGTTTAATTGGGATGGGTACCAATAACTATCACACAATGTTGCCACACTTGGCGACAGTTACACTCGATAAATGCCCCAGGTTGACAAGAAATCTATTGGTGATTTTGTTCATTCAATGTCAAAATCTCAGGACAGTACAACCATTAAGGTACGTACCCCTCTTTCCAATTGGTGGATGGTATGTTTGAGTCATTGAATGAAGATAAAGAGGATATGGAAAACCCCTTTGATTCTTTGTGGGTGCAGTAATGCATTCATTTGTAATTGTAGTGTTGCGTGCGTAGTGGTGTCGGCTTATTTGGTGTCCCTTAGTTATGCTCTATGTTGGTTTTACAATATCATATGAGTTGCATTTCCTTTTTCTTGTGTGTGGAAATTGAGTAGTAAATGAATTCAATTTACTACTACTAAGGAAAAAGTAATTCTATGCCATTTTCCTTTAACTCAAATTTATGTAGTAGTAATTGATGTTTCGGTTCCATCTAACTGATAAGCTATGAAATGAAGTTTCAAAATTTTAATCTTCTAGAAACAGATGAGGCTAAAGAAAGTACAGTGAAACTACAAGGTGGAGGATTATTTATATTGTAAATCATATGATTTCATCTCTTTATAATTCAAAAAAAGTCAAGTCACCATATTGATGGAAAGTATTAAACCACAAGGCATAACAAAAGCAGTAAGAGGAATCATGAGACCTCAAAATATTTGTTGAGGTAACTGCTTATTTGTTGATGTTTGGCTTCGTCATTTTGGAAGATGCGTCCTTTTCTAGATGTGAGTGTTGCTAGTTGTTTTTTTTTCCTTTTTTTGCCTGTTGAATTGTGCTTTGTAAGAACGCCTAAATTGTCATAGGCTTGCTTCGTCTGTGTTATTACCATGTGACTAGAGGGTTAGTTTTTCATAGTTGACTGGCTAATGTGTTTGAGTTTGTTTTTCGTAGATGATAATCTAATGCTTTGTTGTCCTTCGTCTTGGCCTTGACTTTCATGACTTTCGATCAGATTTGGTGAAATAGATTTGAGTTTGTTTTCGACAGATACTCGGTATTGATCAATGGTATCAATAAAGTTTTGGTCTACCACAAAAGAGTACATCATGTTAAAGTGCATAGAGAGAATTGTGGCTAAAGATAGTCAAAATTGAGTTATGTTTGAGTATATTTATCTGAAATTTGAAATCTTTATTCGTAATATAATTTCAGCAAGAAACATTTTTCCCGGGTTCCTTAAATGGAGCTGCAATGAGTTAATTATTCTCATAATCTAAAATCGGGATGTGGGGCAAGGAGTTAATAGCAATTAGATTTATCCAAATTTATTGGTGTTTATGTATGTTTGTGTAAGTGCTTTGTAATTTAGAAAAGCTTTTGAAAATTGAATAGCTTATATAAATAAGTTCTGCAGAGTTATTCCTGGTTCTCTCTGCCATTTTACAAACTGTTTAATCTCGAATACTTATATGATAAGGGTTTATTTAAGCCGTTTAATATAACAATACCTTAATATGTCTTCCTTCATTATTGGGAAGAGGGTTAATCTCCTTGTTAGGGTATATGATAAAATAGAAACCTCTAGTTATTATATTGCCGCATAGCATTCTTACTTTCTGTGATTTTATGGTCTAGTTACCTGCTTAGAAGTAAGATGGGAAGGGAAGTAAAGGGGAGAGTGGAAAGAAAAACTTGAATTAATCAAAGCAGCATGTTCAGAAAGCTTCTATATCGCAGATGAACTTTTTTAGCCTTAATCTTAAAAGCATATGCATCACATTTTTTGGTATATTCTTACTTTATAGTTTGACAGATTTGTTTCTCTTCAATAATAGCTTAAGTGGTTCAATTCCTGCTAGTATTGAAAACCTTACTAATCTTGTTTCAATATATGTTTATAGTAATCAGTTGTCAGGAACAATTTCAAAATCCATTGGAAATTGTAGTCAATTGGCTTACGTAATTTTGGACTCGAATCAATTGGAGGGAGTTATTCCCGATAGTCTAAACAATCTAAAAGAACTTCAAGTACTAAGTCTCAATAGTAATAATCTCAAACGTACCATTCAATGTTGAAAAATTGCAAAAACTTAAATATATTGAGTCTTTCAGACAATAAATTTATTGGTTTCCATCAAGTCCAGGGAATTGTAGTGGTCTAACAGAATTCTATGCTGCAAAAAATAACTTACAGGCTAGCATACCATAAAGCTTAGGTTTGCTTCACAACCTTAATACTCTAATGATTCCAGACTATTTGTTTGGGAATATACCTCCACAGATTGGTAATTGTAAATCATTGGAAACTTTACATTTGAATTCCGATGAACTTGAGGGGGATATTCCTAGTGAGTTGGGAAAGTTGAGTAAATTACACGAGCTTCAATTGTTCGATAACCTTTTGGTAGGTGAAATTCCACTTAGCATATAGAAAATTCAAAGCCTTGAGCATGTTCTTGTGTATAATAATAGTCTATTAGGGGAGCTACCTTTAGAGATGACCGAACTCAAAAATCTCAAGAACATCTCATTGTTTAGCAACCAACTCTCGGAAGTTATACCTCAAACCTTAGGAATTAATAGCAGTTTGGTGCAGTTGGATTTTATGTTTAATATGGGCGGTACACTTCCACCAAATCTTTGTTTTGGAAAGCAGTTATCATTCCCTTTCTTTTCCAGGTTTCTTTTTAGGTCTTCAGCTTGATATTTCAAATCATCTACCATCTGATTTTTTGATGCAATCCATTTACGAAGCTCTTCTGTAATTTCTTCAATCTTTCTGTTTGAAACTTCAAATTGGACCTTGCATTCATTAAACCAACTGTCAACTTCGTTATAATCTTCATTAAATGTTCGCTGAAGATCCATTACTTTGATGGGTAATTCATTATTTTCTTCTGAGTTTTTCACAGTCCTGTTGCAGATTGTCAACTTTGGCTGTGAAGGCTGTTATTTTACCTGAAGCATCTTTCGCTGCCGCATTAAGCTTACGTTGGAGTGCAGAGCACTCTAATTTTCTCGTTGATAATTCTTTCTCCAACTTCCCTAATTTGTCTTCTTGCTCCAAATTCTCCCGTGCCAGTTGACGGATCTTACTCTTGTTAGCACTTATTTGATTTTCTACTTGCTTTTTACTTTAAAGTGTTCAACTCACGTTCGCCGGCTCTTAATTGTTCTTCAACTTTTACCTTCTGTCTGCTTATGGAATCTAAGTTCTCATCATTGGCCATTTGGCCTCTTTGAAGAAGTCAAACAATCTCTCTTTAGCTTCACTATTTTTCTTCTCCATGGTGCTTATTTCCAGTTTCAGATTCTCTATCTCCTGGTTTTTTTTGTCGAACTCCTCTTTCATACTTTGATTTTGAATCGTAAGCTTGGAATTTTCATGGATTTTTTCCACACTCTGATCTTCCAAGTCAGAGTTTTGGTTTTGTAGAGACTCCACTTTATTCTGCAATAATTCAGCTCATTTGTAATGCTTTCAATATCTTTACCCAATTCAGCAAGTGGTTCCCTCTTCAAAATTTCTTCCGGCGTGCCATCCATAACAAGGCCGCCATCTTAAATAAGTTTCAATATCCTTTTTACTTTGTCTTCAATTTCTGCAAGAAAAGTAGAAGTCCAAATCAATTGTTTGAAAACCATAAACCATAGCATATCTTGCTTGCATCACAATACTCCATCATAGAGACATTATACCTGTTTTACTTTTAGGTCCCTGGATTTCCTTTCCTATATCAGAATCAAGGCGAATTATCTTCATCTTCTACAATTTCTTAGCAGCTACAAAGTCAAAGATAATTTGTCGACAATGTATATTCCAAAAAGTGAAGAGCTGAAAATTTTAAACGCAATTACTACTAATTTATACATACCCAATTTATTGTGCGAATCTAGTTTATTCCTAATCTCTTTTCAAGAAATTTCTTAATATGTCTCTTTAACTTAACAGCACAAATTTTTGCTACTTTTGTACGATTAATAGCACAATAAATTAACTTCAAATCAAAACCATGAACAATTGCGGAGAGTGGAAAGAAAAACTTGAATTAGTCAAAGCAGCATGTTCAGAAAGTTTCTATATTTTAGGGACAAAGCTAAGTCTTCTGATTCTTATCATACAGAAATCACAATATTGTGTGGTATCTTTGACTCATTTAATTTATTTGTTTACTATTTTGCGCAGATAAACTTTTTTAGCCTTAATCTTAAGAGCGTATGTATCACATTTTTTGCTTTCGTGCTTTTCCCTTTTATCGTGCTGAGTTGAATCCTCATCCAAACTTTTGTATCTCTTTTCTTTTGTCTCCTTTCAATCAATTTGTTATGACAATTGCGCAGCATGACCTCAGTCATGACTTGTGCATACAATAATGTCTTTAATCGAGAATGAAAATTTTCATTTTATGCCTTACAGTGGACTTGAAAATAATTAAATTTGTATACAAATATTTCTGCAGGCAAACATTGAATCATTTGTGGTGAGAACACTAGCCAGAAAAACGCTATGGGAGATGCAGACCCCACAGGTCAAACTACAAAAGATGAAAATGTATATTTCATTTATTTTTGAAAGCTTAGTCAACTACTTATGATGCTTATCCATTTTTCAGATCATCAAACTTGAATTGCTGAGGAAAAGCTTTGAGCTTGTATGTTGAGAATATAGATAGTTAGCTACATACCCCATTAGTTAGTTAACTTTTCCATTAGTTAGTTATTAGTTTGTTAGAGTTGGTTATTGGATGATTTAGTTAGTTAGCCTCAAATTGCTCTATATAAGAGCCACCATTGTACTCTTTTCCATTATCTTTTATCAAAATGAAATCTTACAATTTCTATTCTCTCTCAAGCTTTCTAAGCTCTTATAGAGAATCTTCTCTATTTTACCATCAACTTCAGAATTTTAACATGGTATCATCCGCCTCAATCGATCCATACCTTGATTACGATTCCGCTGTTGAATGTGAAGAAGATGAAGCTTCTGTTGATGTTACCGATTCAGTTTCTGCACACATTGTTCAAGCTCAAGGTTCTGATTTTGCAGCCATGGAAGAAAGGAATTCTACATTCCTTTTTGGCAGTTTCCATCAAGATTCAGAATCTGAAATGGTGCAGATGATTCCTATTGAGACAATCAATCCTTCAATTGAAGAACGATGCGTCAAAATTGGAGCAATTGATTGCTTCTTTTTGGTATCTGAATCTGTAGCAGAAGAAAACGAGCAAGAATCTGCTTTTGAAGATGATGAATTTGTTCCTTCTTGTAATGAAGAAAGCTTCATGGAATGTCAACTAGATACAATCTTTGGTAGCAAGAATTGGTTCGATTTGCCTCATATCGGTGTCTCCGACGACGGTTATGCGATCGCCAATTCAAGAACCACCATGTTGATCTTTCTTCCGCCGTATAAGGTTCGTTCCTCATCTTCTAAGCTTGAGAAATTTGTTTCAGCAACAACCACACTGAAACACGTCAATTTCTTCTTCAAGCTATGTGGTGTCTACATTGACGTTTTTGATCCCGGTGGAATTATGTCAGTGATTTCGAGTTGTGCTATTATGCTCTCTATTCTGTCCTTTTTAGATTCAATTTCAATCTTTCCTTTCGATCCTGGTGGACCTTTCCTATGTCAGTGATTTACAGTGCTTTCCTAACACCATATAGAAGTCAGTTCTGCATAATTGTGGAAGTTGCAATAACTGTTGTTCTTGTCATTTTCTGTTTAGTCTCTTGTTTTCCAAACTCATACTAAGAATCCTCTTACTATGAGTTTGAGGGAGGCTAGTACAATATAGATGTCAGTTCTGCAACATTGTTCAAGTTTTGGTTTTGCAGAATTGTTCAGTTTTGGTTCTGCAGCATTATTCAAGCATATTTGATGGTTAGTGGCTTATGGCTTCAGTTTGTGTTTCAATTTACTTGTCCATTCTTGCTGTTTGAATTTGGGCTTAATGTTGCTGGATCTGAAGTTGTAAATCAATCATATGGTTGTTGAGGTTTACAAATTCATAATGGTTTGAGGATTATTTTGGGACAAGGTCTTAATATTAATTTCTCATGATTCTCTACATCAATGGTATTGGCACATTTGGATTTTGCCATATGCAAATTAGCTGGTTTTAAGGGTCAGATCTTGTTATTGGTTATTTGCTGCTACTGCCTATATTCTTGCTTATGTGAAAATTACTTAAATATCTCTGTTTGAAGGGTTGAATTGCTTTTGGCTAAGAGGTTTGTGATTGAGTTCCAGAATACTATAGTTCATAGCTCATTCAGACTCATTCAAATCTGTGCTGAGTTTGAGTTTTGTTCAAATCTATTAAAGTTGTCTTTAAGGGCTCACTAATTACTCCTATTATGGATATACACCAATCTTAGTGCAAGGCAAATTGCAGTGGAAGATGTTTCAAGGAAAAGATCAATGGATCTTAGATTACTTCATGGAGTTGCTTATGGTCACTCTTGGTTTGGTAGATGGGGCTATAAGTTCTGTTGTGGAAGCTTTGGTGTGACAGAACAAAACTACTATGAAGCAATGGGAATTCTTGGTTCATTAGTGCTTGATGATATTGTAAGAGTTTTGAGAATAATTGTAATTCTCATTTTGAATTGCTTTGAGTTTGTTTCTGTTGCTGCATTCATGAGATCACTTCAGCCACTGTTTTGCTTCTTACAAGTGCAATATGCTTCCTACAAGTGTTGATATTTGGTCTTGTTTGAAGACTTTTTGTGTTTGCTACTGGTTTGTCTCATATGTTAAGATTGAAGACCATTTTGAGCTTGTAACTTCCTGATGATTGTGTATTATTTTGATGCTGCAAGAGTTAGTATATGGCTAAAGCAAAGTTATGATAAGGTCTTAATTTGGATGTTGATTGCAACTTGTATATCACTGGTTGCTTCCTGCCATGGTGAACATGAAGCTTGTTTGGTGATTAAGGAAAAGAGTGAAAATTATGAAGAGTTATGTTTGCAGCTAGCATTGGTGGTAATACACTGATGATAGAGATTCTTACAAACACCTTGTCTTGTTGGAGTGGATTCAAGCAAACACTTGTGATATAGCCATTATGTTGAAGCCTTGTGTGGATTTTGGACTTGAAGCTTGTTGAACTAGTTTGTTGTTTGTGTGATTTTAAGGCAGCAATATGCAGTATTATATTTCTTTTTCATAGAATCATTGTAATCCAAACTCAATTTGGTAAATTCACCAATGTTGAGTTTGAGGGAGTATGTTGAGAATATAGATAGTTAGCTACATACCCCATTAGTTAGTTAACTTTTCCATTAGTTAGTTATTAGTTTGTTAGAGTTGGTTATTGGATGATTTAGTTAGTTAGCCTCAAATTGCTCTATATAAGAGCCACCATTGTACTCTTTTCCATTATCTTTTATCAAAATGAAATCTTACAATTTCTATTCTCTCTCAAGCTTTCTAAGCTCTTATAGAGAATCTTCTCTATTTTACCATCAACTTCAGAATTTTAACATTGTAAATAGGTAGTTTCTTATTTTTATCCTAAACCCCAATTTGTAGAGAATGGATTCTTTTCATTGGAAAAAATTGAGGAAATAATGTGTGTATCTAAATCCATTTGATCAAAAGCATGTGATGATATTTTAATTAGAAAAAAAATAAAAAAAACGTTGGTCAATGGTTAAGATGTAACAATTGAGAAAATTTGAAGAAAAAATAATTAAGAGATCTTTTCTTCAATGTGTAAATTTTTGTCTCTCGTGTTTAACAAGGGTAAAGCAAGGAAGGTGAGTGTTTTTTTTAAATTAAAGGAGGTGTGACTGTGTAAGTGTCATATAAGGTAACCTTTGACTTTGAGGAAGTGATTGTAATTTTTCCAAAAAATAATGAACCCGTACAAATGTAGATTAAAATAGAAATTGAAAGTACAATGGACAATCTGGCAAAAAAAAAAAAAACTACAATGGACGACTGTTTACTCCGATTTTTAGTAAACAACCGCTAGTTTAATTATTATAAGAATGATCAACTAGTAAATCCTGGGACATATTGGATTGTGCAGAATTGACGAAAACATGTTCATATTTTCTGGGTTAAATCGGATAAATTGATAAAAACAATGAAATCACTCGACGCAGTCGAATGAGTTTGCTTAAAGTAAAATGCTTCAAAGTTTAAATTTGCAGAAAACTTATAAATGAATTGCAGATAAAGTTTAAAGAAGACTTTGAAAGATAAAAGCATGCAATGAAGTAAATTGCAGAAGGTTTAAAGTGCGTGAACTTTAAAGGAAAAACAAGTAATCAATACTTGAAAAGATAAATTGCATTTGACAATTGTAAAATGTTTACAAAAGATGGTACACAGATTTGTACATGTTCCATATTGCACTCATTTCGCTCGTTGACATGGGTACTTTGAGTTTCTTAGGAATTTGCATGAGAATTGTGAACCTGTTTCTCCTATCAGAAACTAATATTTATAGACAAACTAGAATAACTGCCAAAAACCTACATAACGTCTAACTAAACTCCACGTGTCTTCGACAATTTGAATTCCTTGGACACCTGGCAAGGCTTTCGAACGTTATCCACTTTGAATATTATGCTAAGTCCAGAGTATGCTTTCTCCGTACTGCACAATACGTTATACAAGCAAACACACACATATATATAATATTCGACAAATACGTAGCAATGTCGAAGCATTCAAATATATACTTAAATAGGTTCCTGTCGAATTCGACAGCTTCTTCAGACTCGACAGTGAACTTACATACTAAAAGGCTTTCGACGTCGAATGCCTTAATCTTCTCCTGATTTATTAATCAACCAATTTCCAAGAGAATATCAAAATACAATAATGTACATTAAATGAGAATTCATCTTCTCACTCCAATTCATTAATGCCTGTCGAAAATACAGGCTAACAAATTGCCCCCTCAAAAATGCCAATTTCGACTGCATGTCGAATACGAAAAGGAAGAAATGGCAATTTTGAAGATTCTCTTTCTTTTCAACTTCTGTACGTTTACCAAAGACGGCGTAAACGTCACATTAATGTCAAAATCAATCATGACAAAATTGTAACCGTCACCTCAATCCCCACAAACCATGATTTCCACTTTTTAAGTTTAGTGGTGGGACACGTGGCGAGATCGGGACGATTGAGATGGAAGATGATGGTGTTTCAGTTACCAACTGCATGCAAACCTGCAGAGCCTATAAATAGCAAACGTAGTCCAACACTTTCACTTTTCTGAAACTCCAAACTTTCAACTTCCCTTTCACAGAGAACACTCACGCATTCCTGTCAAAAACGATCAAAACACCCTTCAAATCTTGCATTGTTCTTGTGTTTCTGTTGAATCTAAACCAGTCAAAACGATTGTCAAGCATTTTCGCCCATCATCACCGTTTTTATCACTGCATTTGAGCAAGAAACGGGTTAATTTTGAAGGTTTTAGTTTTCTGCTACTTTACACCAGTCAAAATCACCAGGAACTTCAAGAACACCAAGAACACCAAGAACAACAATGGCTTCATCTTCTTCCACCAGAAACGTCGTTCCTGTTGCTGTAGATGACAAAGAACTTGTCATGGTTGAGGATTCAATGTTCGTGTCGGAACCGGCCATTACTGCTGTCGAAAGCAGCATATGGGGAAAAGAACTGTTGATACCTCACAAGCTTAAAGGTAAGACTCTTGCCTTTGCAGGCCCTTTTCCTTCGTCTGATAACTTCACTGGAGAGATAAGTAGTATTTTCCCTCTCCATATTACTTGTGAGCCCACAATCTTTGCCAACTCTGTATTCGACATGAGTTTCTTTGAACCAGGCTATAGGGCTTTTAGATCCGCACCCATAGTTAGTGAGAGCTATCTCAAATGGCTAAACAAAGTCGAAAAACAATATGGTAAGTTCTGGAAAGAGAGTGGTATATTCGACTTGATTCAACTGTCGAGAGAGGGACCTAAGTACAATGCAGAAATGCTAATAGCTGCCCTTCACTTTTGGGAAAACTCTACCAACACCTTTCACCTGAAAGCAGGAATGATGACCCCAACATTATTCGACGTTGCTGCCATCACTGGCTTAAGACCCACATGACCCACTTTCGACCCCAAGTACACAAGTGTTAATCACCAATTCGACTTCAAAGTTCTGTCCTTTTCAGGATTTCTCAAAAACCATCATGACCTTAGTAGTGAAGAGGTGTCTCATGAAGAACATATAGCCTTCTTGACTTATTGGCTATCTCACTTTGTTCTTTGCACTTGCTCACTGCAAGTTGTAAAAAGACTTGTTCCCCTCGCCATCATGCTTCATCAAGGGTTAGATGTGGCCTTAGGAAGGTTTATCTTAGCTTCCCTCTATGACTCCTTAGGGCAAGCTAGTGATCTCCTTAAGAAAACTGACAAAGGCTCACAGCTCACTCTCTCTGGACCCATTTGGCTTCTGCAACTTTGGCTAAACGCCACCTTTGAATCCAATTTCAAGCTTTTCCTCCCTACTCACATGGAATCCTCTGTTGCTTCTCGACAATCAGAAGGCGCTAGGTTGGCCTTGTTGAGGCAAAGAGAAACAAACTTGACCACTCGACAGCTCTTCTTCCATTATTTCAAAACTCTTCTCGACTTCGACGAGATTACCCCTCAGAATACCCCCTTTGTGAAGAGAACCATTGGACCAACTTGGTTTAAGAAACCATTTCCTGCAACAAATCCAGATGACGTGGAAGACACAAACAACATTTGGACCATGTTTTTGAACCCAACAATCCTGTCTTCAAGGCAAGGAATTGATAAGAGGCATTTGGGCTTGGTTGGGTACCAACCCAATTTGGTTGCTCGCCAGTTTGGCCTAAGTCAGTTCAGGCCAAAGAGTTTGTTCAAGAACAAAGATGATATTGTCTTGGGCAACTCTGGAATGTCTGTCGAGTACTTTGAACGTCGTTTGAAGCTTGCTGACGAGCACTCTTACAACCTCACACCTGTTGCCTTTGAAACTTCTCAATACTGCACCTATGAATTTGCTGCATGGTGGAGCTTGCACTATGAGAGGCATGCCAAGGATGAGAAGCAACTATTGCGTGCATTGAATGCAGGATTCGACGCTTTACAGCCAAGGACTCCCAAAGGCAAAGGTAACTTGACTAAAAATAAACAAAGTTATTTTTGTAATGTTTGTAATTTTGACTCCTCATTTGATGTTTAATTTTCCTTATTTCGACAGCAGGTGTTACCAAGACAAAAGAAACCAATATCTCCACTGACTCCGGTGCTCCTGCTGTGACTTCCAAGAAATCACTCCCAAATACTGGGGCTAAGGTATAAAATTTCAAACTTGTTTTTTTTTTTTTTAACTTAGTTTTCATTTTAATTTTTTACAAACATTTCTTTGAGCCTTTCGACCTTTAACTTGAATGCAGATTCGAAAGAGAGCCAATGTGGCCTCAAAGGAAACTGGAGAGCCCACCATTAAGAAGAAACAAAAAACTCTAACCATCCAAGAGCCAACAGTAAGACCTTCGACATATCCCTTTAGGTTTACTTTAACTTTTAAAGAAAATTTGTGTTAATGATCTTAATGTCTGTTTCAGCCTGCTGGTAGTGCTCAGACCAATCCTACTGCTGCTGCTCCTAGTGGAGAAGGCCAAAGAGACAAAGACAAGGCCATTGATGAAACTAGTGAGGCTAGCACGCCACCAACAAAGTCCAATGCTGAGAAACTCCCCAAGAAGAGAGTTGATAAGGAAAAGAAGAAGAAGAAGAAGAAGGTTAAATCCAACCCTACACCTTCTGCAGAACCAGAAAAAGAAGCTGAGGTTCCTCCTTCCAACTCTCCTGTCGAAGAGCAACCAATACCAAACAATGAAACCACCAACACTGAAGCCCCTGCCCCCAGGCAAGAGAATACAAGTTCATGTTCACATGATCTTGGTGCTAAGGTACAAATCTTCTCACCTTTAAGACTTTGTCAATAAAACAAAAACTCTTTTCATCATAGCATTTCTCTTAACTTCATTTTACTCTGTCTTTCGACAGGATATTAATGAGGAGAATGTCAACATGAATGTTGGCAATGAAGAAAATCTGGCCCAAGGCATTGGTACCAATGATGTCGAGGTCAACCCAAATCAAACTGAGAAAGAACCAGAGATTGGAGAAATTCCCACTATCAACCTTGATTCTGAAGAGACTATTCGTGATCATCCTGCTGAGTCTACTCATTCATCTGAAGGTACAGATGTCGAAATGGCATTCGACAATGAGGAAGAAGAAGCTATGCCAGAGGCTACTGAGGGAGGTTCTGAAATACCCTCAGTTTCTTCAACTTCAAAGCTATCTGCTGACGTTGGATTGTCAGAGATGCAGTTCATTGCCATGAAAGACTCTGATCCTACTGCAGCACTCAAAATGCTTCTTTCAAGCAAGAGCAACAAAGACCAAAACAAGAGTGCTTCACATCAAAGCAGTTCGACGGCCTCTGATTCAGAGATTCGTTCGACAGTGAGACAAGACTCTTTGCTCCTCAAATTGCACACAGATTATATCAATAAAGATGTCTTCTCACTGATTGAAGCTAACCTTAGCAGTGCCTTCGCCCACTTAGGCTTTTTGAGCAAATTCCATAACCCCATGACTGATGGTGCCACTTTTAGTAAGGTCATTCAACTCGAAAACCTTATTGATGGTTTTACCAAAGCCATTCAGAGAAGGCAAAGCAACGCCTCAAGGTTGGAAGCTCAGACTCAAGCTCATGCTGTATTGGTCGAAAAGGCAAAGGCTGCTCAAGCTAATGTCGAACGCCTTGAGAAGGATATTGAGTCGAATGCAGAGATCACAGGATATGACAAGAACATTGCTGATTGGGAGAATGAGGTTGCTGAGTTGAACTTGAAGATTCAAAGCCTAAATGCCAAGATCACCACTGAGAAAGCCAAGCGTGACGAAGCCAAATCCAATATTTCCAAGGCAACTAAGGCTATGATTGACAAAGAGGCGAATGCAGGCATCAAGTACTTCAGCCATTCTGTAGCTGTGGACGAAGAGATCAAAATCTTGATGGATTCCAACATGATCCTCGACGCAGAAGTTGCCTCCTTCAAAAGCTTGTATGAAGACTTGAAGAAAAAATTTTAATTTTGTAATGACTTTAGTTTTGCTGTTCTTAGTCTTTTGCTTCAACTGTCGGAACAATTTGTTAAGGTTTTTTGGTTTGTAATCTTTGACAATGCCCAGTTTGTGGCGAACCAGTTTATGATCACCATTATTTCATTATGTCTCAAGCTTTATTCTTCGTTAATTTTTATTTCTTGCAACGCTGGTTTATACTTCTTCAAGTATTTACCATTTATAATTAATGAACGTTGTTCCTCTGTTAATTCTTCAATTTCATAAGTACCATTTGAAAAAACTTGAACAACTTTAAAAGGGCCTTCCCAATTTGGAGACCATTTGCCTAAGACTCTATCTTTTTTATCCATTGGCAAAATAGCTTTCCAAACCAAATTTCCAACATTAAAGGTTTTAGACTTAACCTTTTTATTATAAGCCTTTGCAACTCTTTCTTTCTGTCGAGTTAACATCTCTAAAGCTTTTACTCTCTCCTCATCTAAATCAACTAATTCGTCTAACATCATATCCCAATAATGATCCCTTGGGATTTCTGCCTGCCTTTGAATCCTAACTGACTGCAGGTGTATTTCGACAGACAAGACTGCATCATGCCCATAAGTTAGTCGAAAGGGTGTAGTGTTAGTTGATTCTTTCGGAGAATTCCTACATGCCCATAAGACTTGATCTAAAGTCTTGTTCCAATTTCTAGGCTTTTGGGAAATATGCTTTTTAATCAAGCCAATAATGATCTTATTAGCAGCTTCTACTTGACCATTTGCTTGGGCATAATATGATGTAGTGGTCAAAAGTTTAAAACCAGTTTGTTGGGCAAATTCAACCATCTTTCGTCCAGTAAATACTGAACCTTGATCTGTAGTAATAGACTCAGGTATACCAAATCTATAAATGATGTGACTTTGTATAAAACTAATCACTGCTTCTTGGTCAACATTTGGTAATGGAATTGCTTCTATCCATTTGGTAAAATAATCTATACCAACTAAAATATAACGCTGGTTTTTAGACGAACTTGGTTTAATTTCACCAATTAAATCTAAAGCCCATCCTCTAAAAGGCCAATGTTTTACTATTGAATGGAGTTCACTTGTAGGTACATGTTGTATACCTGAATGTCTTTGACACTCTTGACAGCCTTTAGCAAACTCTATACAGTCCTTTAAAATTGTTGGCCAATACACACCTTGTCGAAATAACAACCATTTCATCTTGTGACCTGCCTGATGAGATCCACATGCACCACTGTGCACATCAGATATAACCAAATAAGCTTCAGTTTCACTTAAACATTTTAGCAAAACTCCCTCAGGTGTTTTCTTCATTAGTTGATTACCAATGATGACATAACTCAAGGCTCTATATTTGATTTTTCTATTGGTCGTTCCATTTGGATCTTTCAAATATTCGACAAGTTGTTTTCTCCAATCATTATCAGATAGATTGTCAATGGCCAAAATTTCAAAAATTTCAAAAATTTCAGAATTTTCATCATAATCATAAGTGATATCTTGACCATTGTCTTGTGGTAAGTCTGCCAACACAAGTTTTGGCATTGACAATTCCATTGAAGTAGGTTGATCAACAATGAGTTTATCTTTAATCTCAATCAACTCTTCTAGTTTTTCACTAGAGATTTTATAACCAGAAGCTATTTGAGCCAAATCATTGGCTTCTTGATTTTCTATACGAGGTACATGTTCAAAGATAACTTGGTTGAAACGTTTTAACAAAGAAATTGCTATGACAAAATATTTCATCAAGTGTTCTTTTATGCATTTGTATTCTTTTGTCAACTGTTTCAACACCAATTCTGAATCACCTCTGATCAAAATATTTTTTGCCCCCAAGTCTAATAAAATTTCCAGGCCTGTTATTATAGCCTCATATTTTGCTTCATTATTTGAGTAGAAACCATTGATTTTATATTTGAACTTGGTGGGAATTTTGGAGGGAGAAATGATTAAAATCCCAATTCCAACTCCATGTTTATGTTTAGAACCATCAAAATATAATTTCCAAGGTTCTGAATCCACATAATTTTGTGGAGTTTCTAATGCAGAATGATCCACTATAAAATCAGCCACAATTTGGCCTTTAACTGCCTTTAAAGGTTTATAAGTTAGTGAATATTCTGTTAAGGCTAAGGCCCATTTTCCAATTCGACTATGCAAAATTGGTTTAGACAACATATGCTTGATGATATCACAATGAGAATAAACAAAAACATCAACAGACTTTATATAATGCTTGAGTTTCATACAAGAAAAATACAAACATAAGCATAATTTTTCAATGCTACTATATCTAGTTTCAGCATCATTTAAAACCCTACTTAAGTAATAAATGGCTTTTTCTTCACCATTTTCATCTTCCTGAGCAAGCATACTACCCAGTGTCGAATCTGATGCTGATATATACAACTTCATGAATTTGTTCCTTATTGGAGGCATTAACATTGGTGGCTTCGACAGATAACTCTTGATTTCGTCAAAAGCTTGTTGTTGGTCTTGCTCCCAAGTGAAAACACTTTCTTTCTTGAGTCGAAGTAATGGCGAAAACGGTTGAGCTTTACCACTTAAATTTGAGATAAATCTTCTCAAGAAATTGACCTTCCCAAGTAAGGACTGAAGTTGCTTTTTTGTAGTTGGAGATTTTGTCTCCATAATAGCCTTTGTTTTGTTTTGATTTATTTCAATGCCCTTTTTGTGCACAACAAACCCAAGGAAATCTCCTGCATTAACACAAAAAGCACACTTTAATGGATTCATTTTTAATCCATATTTCCTCATCTTTTCAAAAGATTTTCTCAAGTGATCTAAATGATCATCATTTGACGAGGATTTGACAACTATGTCGTCAATATACACTTGCATGAAAGTGTCTATGTATTCATGAAAAATTAGATTCATTGCTCTTTGATAAGTAGCCCCAACATTTTTCAGACCAAAAGGCATCACTACCCATGCATATGTGCCTAATGCTCCTGGGCACCTAAAAGCAGTTTTGGGTACATCATGCTCAGCAATGAAAATCTGGTTATAACCAGAATAACCATCCAACATACTCAAATATTCAAACCCAGCTGCTGAGTCTATTAACATTTCTGCCACAGGCATTGGATATTCGTCTTTTGGTGTAGCATTATTTAAATCTCTAAAGTCTATGCATACTCTAAGAGAACCATTTTTCTTAATCACAAGTACTATATTAGCTAACCATTCGACATACCTTGCAGTTCTGATGAATTTGCTCCTCAGCAGCCTTTCAATTTCTTCTTTGATCTTTGACATTATTTCTAGTGAGAATCTCCTAGGCAATTGTTTCATTGGATTTTTATCTGGTCGAACTGGTAGTTCATGTTCCACCAACTTTCTGCTCAAACCTGGCATTTCGTTGTAATCCCAAGCAAAACAATCTTTGAATTCCACCAGAAGTTGCACCATTTTTGCCTTTAGATCAGGAGGAATGTTTGCACTAATGTACGTTGGTCTTTTCGTCAGACCATCTCCAGGGTCAATTTCTTGCAAAGGATCTTGTGCTTGCATCTTGTAACTTTGACTGATTGGATCTTTTTCAAATCCTAGGGGTTCGTCGTCATAGATGCAATCCAGCTTTTGCATTTTTGGCTTGTGTTTGCCAAATTTTATATCATTGGCTGCAACAGCCATATTTTCTGACAGTGAATTGGCTTCCAAAGCCATTTTGATTCTATTTTCAGCCATATAGGCCGAAATCTTTGCCCAAGTTTGGGACTCAGACATAGTAATCTTCATTGATATCCCACCCAGTTGGGTAATTATGGCCTTCATATTCGCCATCTTCAATGTCTCCATCTTCTCTTTCCCACAAAAAACCATGTGTGGGATCCAACTTGATTGAATGGTGAACATTTCTCACTGAACGATATGCAAAATCCCTTTCAGTGCATGGCGAAATAGTCGCCAATTTCTTGTCGAATGAGTGCTTTGTAAGATGATGAACTTCAGTTTTGAAGTAGCTTTGGTCTGTTTCCACATTTTCAACAATACCATCATCTCGCCAAATAATCAGGCGTTGGTGCAAGGTAGAGGGGACTGCCCCCACGCCATGAATCCACTCTCGTCCTAGGAGCAGATTGTAGTTTGCCTTAGAGGCCACAACCAAAAATAAGGTTGGCCTTATAGTACTTCCAACAACCACATCCAACTGGATTGCTCCTAAGGACAAACCAGTTTCACCCTCATAATTTGACAGAAGTATGTTGTGAGGATGAAGATCCACCAAGGACTTGCCAATCTTTTTCAGCAGAAATTCTGGCATTAGGTTGACAGCAGCACCACCATCAATCAGTACTTTGTTGATTGCTACATTATTCACTTTAGCCTGTATGGAGAGAGGCTTCAAGTGATTTTTCATGCCTTCATCTTGCTTTTCAAATGTAGCCATTTGGTTTTCTAAAGCACCATTGTTCATTACATAGTAACAGACTGGCCTGTGAAGGGCCATTTGCATTCCAGATTCTTCTTCTTCATCTGTTATTTCAGAACAGACGTCGAACTCTCTTGGCAGAATTGACACAACATTTACTATTATGTCGAGATCAGGTTCAGAATCCAGAAAATCATCAGCTTCCATGTGTTCGTCTTCGACATCATCAGCAACTGAAGAATATATTTTTGGTTCAACTAACCTTTCTTTCATTGGCTTCTTAGCCAATTCCATAGGTTTCTTCCCGTTACCATAAGCAGTAATCTGGGATTTTTGAGCAGCCAACTTTTTCTGGCGTTGATATCTACGCCATTGAGCTCTTGTCATAGGGTTTTTCCCTTTATAGTTATTCCTGTAATCATACTTCCTTGATTCAGAATCTTTCTTGGGATTGGAGTTACTGGAACTTCCTTTTTCAAAATTCCTTTGGCCAGAGACCATGTTTCTTCCATGAACCCATTGATTGACAGGTGTCCTGTTTGAGGGGACAAATGATTTTTGTGGTCCCAACCTTTGATGCACAGGCGCCTGTTGGCTATTCAGAATGTTAGAGTAAGTTGGCCTTTGATTTGGCCAATTGTTTCTGCCCTGACTATGAGGCAAAAATTTGGTGAGGCCTGCAGCAGCCTTTTTGTCGAACATGGCACTACAATGAGGACATAAAGTAGCTTCGCCATCATTCTCCTTGCAGCGTTGTAGGAAATCTAGCAACTTCTCTCCAGCTTGTGGATACACCTCTTCCACTTTGTTTTCGTACTCTTCCTCAGGAATAGAAACTAATTGCCCCCCTTCAGTGAGGTTCAATGCTTCCAACATCAGACACTCGAACGGCTCTGTGTAAGCAGCGTCAGCAATCTGTAATGGATTCTCGTCCACCTGCTGTTTGGATTTTGGCTTTTCGCCAAATTTAAGTCTTCCCTCCTGCAGGGCTTTATGGACCAGGTCCCTAAAAAGAACACATTGTGAGGTTTTATGACCCAAGAAATTATGATATGTACAAAAACCTCTTTTCTTACGTTGTTCCAAAGGTGGAACTTTTAACCCCTTTGGTACAATTATTTGGCC
The DNA here is from genome assembly GCA_954870985.1 of Trifolium fragiferum. Taxonomy (NCBI): domain Eukaryota; kingdom Viridiplantae; phylum Streptophyta; class Magnoliopsida; order Fabales; family Fabaceae; genus Trifolium; species Trifolium fragiferum. The sequence goes on from OX940792.1 coordinate 21,701,698, forward strand.
ATCAGTGACCAGTAAGTCAAAAATTTCATCACATTTAGTAATGTCGAACGTATATGTCTTAGAAACAAATCTATCATTTTTTGGTTCGATAGGATTATTTCCATTTGATGGTTTCAACATTTTACAAGTGTAGGGAGGTCCCGGTTTCAATTCAGCAATATTGACCTCATTATTTTCTATGTAATCCTGACCATCGTCGAACTCATTTTCACTTTCATAAGTTTCTATATACGCCACTTTTTCTTTTTTATGGAATTTAGAATTTCTGACTTTTTCAGCCCTGAGGCGTTCGACCTGTCGAACACGATCTGCTAACTAGACCATATCTCTTAAATGTTGAGTATCTAACTTCTTTCTAATGGAATAATCAAGGCCACCAGCAGCCATCTCACCCAATTCATGTTCAGGCACTTGAGTAAAGCACCTTGCCTTAAGGAGGCGAAACCTATTCAGATAATCATCAATGGCCTCTGAAGTTTTACGTTTCATACTGGCTAATTCTTTGAGGCTAATCCTAGATTGTCCCATATAAAATTGTTCATGAAATAGCCTTTCCAACTGAGTCCAATTATGAATTGAATGAGGGGGAAGCGTGGTAAACCACGTAAAAGCATTTTTTGTGAGGGAATTGGGGAAGAATTTCATTCTTAAATCTTCATTATTTGCTAAATTCCCTGCTTCTGCCATATATCTGGCAATGTGTTCGACAGTAGACTCATTAGTATCACCAGCAAATTTTGTGAATTTGGGAATTTTCCATCCCCTCGGTAGTTCTGTCTGCAATACATATTCAGACAATGCTGACACGAAATTTGGCCTATGCAATCCTATATTCAAACCATTTTGGTCCAAGATATTTTCTACTAAGTTGGCCAAGTTATTCTGCCCTACTATGTTATCTTGTCGAACGTTCCTAAGAACATTATCAGCATTTTGGTTTCTATTAACCAACACCACTCCTTGTTCTGGCTGTTCTCCTTCAATGCGTAGTGGCTGGGCTTGAACTTCTGGTTGAATTTCTAGGTTTGCACGAGGAATTCTTTGGTTATTTGGAGCATCAGGGGCTCCAAAAAAGTCTGCCATTCTTCCCATTTGATTGGCTAATAACAGGTAACTATCGTTGGTTGTCTGTAACATAGGATTAAAAATTGTGCCAATCTGTTGGGTCAACGCGTTCACCATATCATGGTTGCTCTCATCCATTTGTTGCCTTAGTACTGCCATAGAGTTTTTAGTAAGCAACCGCTAGTTTAATTATTACAAGAAGGATCAACTAGTAAATCATGGGACATATTGGATTGTGCAGAATTGACGAAAACATGTTCATATTTTCTGGGTTAAATCGGATAAATTGATAAAAACAATGAAATCACTCGGCGCAGTCGAATGGGTTTGCTTAAAGTAAAATGCTTCAAAGTTTAAATTTGCAGAAAACTTATAAATGAATTGCAGATAAAGTTTAAAGAAGACTTTGAAAGATAAAAGCATGCAATGAAGTAAATTGCAGAAGGTTTAAAGTGCGTGAACTTTAAAGGAAAAACAAGTAATCAATACTTGAAAAGATAAATTGCATTTGACAATTGTAAAATGTTTACAAAAGATGGTACACAGATTCGTACATGTTCCATATTGCACTCATTTCGCTCGTTGACATGGGTACTTTGAGTTTCTTAGGAATTTGCATGAGAATTGTGAACCTGTTTCTCCTATCAGAAACTAATATTTATAGACAAACAAGAATAACTGCCAAAAACCTACATAACGTCTAACTAAACTCCACGTGTCTTCGACAATTTGAATTCCTTGGACACCTGGCAAGGCTTTCGAACGTTATCCACTTTGAATATTCTGCTAAGTCCAGAGTATGCTTTCTCCGTACTGCACAATACGTTATACAAGCAAACACACACATATATATAATATTCGACAAATACGTAGCAATGTCGAAGCATTCAAATATATACTTAAATAGGTTCCCGTCGAATTCGACAGCTTCTTCAGACTCAACAGTGAACTTACATACTAAAAGGCTTTCGACGTCGAATGCCTTAATCTTCTCCTGATTTATTAATCAACCAATTTCCAAGAGAATATCAAAATACAATAATGTACATTAAATGAGAATTCATATTCTCACTCCAATTCATTAATGCTTGTCGAAAATACAGGCTAACAACGACCGAGTAAAATTTAAATGTATGTTTGGTCTCAATTTTGGAGTTTCCAAAATTAATTTTAAACATGTATAATTGATTTTAACTTGTTTGGTTTCTGAAAAGTAGAATTGATTATGTTTCTAGAATTGATTCCAATTGATGCTAGAAATCGTAGCTTTTGATTATAAAATTGATTTTTACACTCAATTTTTTTGTTCAACTCACTTTTACATGAATATATTCAAACATAAATCAATTTTTGTCAAAATCAATTTTTCTCACCGCATGTACCAAACATACACTAAGTATAATATAACAAGTAACCCTTCCCCTCTTAAAATCCAAGCCATTGGATATATAAATTATAAATCAACGGTATAAGATTTTACATTCCCATCATAGGAAAACTAATCATCATTCCCACCATATTGTTAGAACATAAGATCAAAGAAAAATAGAAAGAAAACGCAGCTATAGCCTTGAACAAGGCATATGAAAAATCAATGAACAAGATGAATGAAATAAGAAAGAATAGGACTCATGACTAAGAGAGAAAATTATTGGTAATGTGTAAAATTCATTAAGCTTTAAAAAATTCACATTACAAGAAGTTTATATATAGTGGTTACAAAATAACTTGCAATGCAAGTAATCTCAACAAACTAGTTAACTAACTAACATGTGTAACTAACACCTCTAACTGACTAACAGCTTTGAATTAGTTATATCCAACACATATAAGCCACCTTCAAAATAACCCAAAAAAAAGAATAGAAGCATTAAAATACTAAATGAACAGTTCTTCAATGTTGATTCGACATCAGTTCATCAAAGTTTTGCACAATAATGGGACTTTTGGTACTGTTGTCCTGTATATATCTTTTGTAACTAAAATACTCATTTTCTGAAGAGGAATTCAGGCAGTTGTTATTAGGATTTGCATTAAAATTGTTGTCATATTGATAAACTAAATCCGATGGAACATTCTGCTGGGCAACTTCATGGCTCCGTTGTGATAATGGTGATAAAGATAAACGGAGACACGGCTCATCAGAAACTTTGCCAACAGTGTTGCTATCTTGATCATCATTATGTTTTGCATAAACATTGTTGTCGCATTGTTTAAGTGAACCCAAACCAACATTAAGGTCCTGTTCTTGGTTTGAGTGGACAGCTTCAAGGGTCGGTTGTAGTGATTGTGATGATGATGGTAATAAATTTGGATATTCTAAGGGCACATTAGAAACTCTAACAACAGTGTCTTTCGGATTGTTATCACATTGATTAACTGTTAAATTAAAAAACTCCAAGGGTTTGGGGACAACTTCAACAGAAACTCCGGCAGTGTTGGTATCTTGATTATCATTACTCTCAACAGAAACTCCGGCAGTATTGGTATCTTGATTATCATCTCTTTCAACAGAAACTCCGGCAGTGTTGGTATCTTGATTATCATTACTCTCTTCTGACATTGAAAGATCAACTTCACGGCCTTCATACTGTTTTGACATTTTGATTCTATATCTCTGCCAACCAATATTGCAATCTTAATGTTATTAATATAAATTACAATTTATAATCGCCCAAAAAGTACCACATCATTAGTCTATAATAATAAATCTATTGCCTCATCTTGTTGTATTTTTTTATCATATAATTTATTTTAAAGTTACTTAAAATTATTTTATAATATAGTTTTAAAAGAATTAATGTTATTATTATTATTATTATTATTATTATTATTATTATTATTATTATTAATGATTTGTTAAATGTGCTTTTTAACTTGGTCAAAGCAACGTTTCTCTTTAAACTCCTATTATTACTCGGCTTTCAATTCTAATTACAAGACTTTTGCAGTTATGCTTTGAAATGTGGTTACCATATATTAATTAGAGCATGAGGATATTATAGAGATAAGGAAAAGGGCACTGTTTAAGGAACCAAATATAGTAATTTGACATTGAAATTTGTGCAGTTAACTCTTCGAATGACTAAAAATATGTTATTTTTAATTTGAAACTTTCTTTTTTTGGTTACCTTAACCAATGCCTCGGGCCATCGGTTATCATGACACTAGAGATAAATATATGATTATGGTTTCTTGCTTCATATAGAGTTTTATGATTTTTGAACTTGACAAAACACCATTTTATATCAACAAAGAGCATATCAAATTTATAAAGATGAATCATGTGTAAAATATTATTATTAGAGTTCTTCCGCTTCCTATATAATTGAGTTACTACTTTCTATATCACCGGTGTCGATTAATATGTTGATAGTTATGTTACTTCATTGAGAAAAACATGTTGAATCCCTCGATGGAAAGGACTTGTTGAATTCTGAGGATTTGCGCTTATGAGGCAGATAAATCCTTAATGACAACGATCAACACGCCTCAGGTTTGCATCATGGTTTACAATTTTGCAGGTCTAATTACACGGCTCTTTACTATGCGGTTGTCGACAAGAGATACGTTTCTATTGTCCCTAATTTATTTTATTCGCATCAATATAAATTTGATCGATTAAAGATTAAAATTTATATGTTGTTTATTATTTGAGTGGGTCCAGGTTTTACGACACATCTATCTATATGTCTATAACATAACAATATAGGCTACAATGCATTTTTGACCATTTAACTTTCACGAATTTGCAATTTTAGCCTCCTAACGTTTAAAATAACAGTTTTGACCCCTTAACTTTAATTCCTTTTACAAAACCTCAATTTTGACTTAGTCAATGCATAGGTGGCAACTCACTTAGCTTATTAAGATGCAATATGTGTAATTTTTAAATTAAAAAAAGATGCACATAATTAAAATTGAAATAAAAAAATGCAAAAGGCAAGTTGGGGTTATTGAAAAAGAAGAAATTTTTGAAATTTTATAAATTTAATTTGCGATCATAGAGATAAGGAAGTAGAGAAGATGAGTGACAACCTTGTTGGTAAGAAGTTGCAACATGAGGAAGCTGATTGAAGAGTTGCGCATTATGGGGTTTGGGTGAGTTAGAGAAGAGAATGGTAGCTTTTGGAATTATCTAATTATTATTTTCATCTTTAATTGTGGCTTTTTTTAATTTTAAACTTAATTATACACATACATTTTACTAAGCTAAGTAAGTTGTCAGATATGCATTGACCGAATTAAAATTAAAGTTTTGCAAAACGGATGAAAGTTAGGACCAAAACTGCTATCATCAATCATCAATCAATATACATTATAATAGGAAACTTATGTTAGTTCCTAAGCCTCCATTTTGCCTATGTGACATATCTAAATAAACTCAACTCAATTCTTCATTTTCGATTAAAAATCTTGTCATAATTTCTAAATTAATTTAATTTAATGTGTAATGATATTATTAATAGATAAAAAAATTTGTGTAATGCATTAATAGATAAAAAAAAAACTATTCCATAAAGACTATACATTAGTACATGAATAATTAGGAGGTTAAAATTGTAAGTATATGAAAGTTAAGAAGTTAAAAGTATATTTTAGTCAACAATATATGAGTATGGATCCTCGGCAGCTAAACCACTGCAGCCATAACTGCTGTAATACATTGCCCGTGCGATCAGTACTATTGGATTGGATGAGAAATAGCTTTTAAAGCTGCGTTGCAGTTTATTTTTTACCTGACAATAGCTCAAACGGTCAAACCCACACATGCTTATTCTATCATCATTAGCATTAGTTTTTTTTTTTTTTTTTGGTAGATTATTAGCATTTTTTTTTTTTTTTAGTTTTTATTCTAATCAAACTAATAAAAGTACGTAGTTAAAAACATATAAAAAAATAGTTAAAAAAATGACATTACACCAACAACTAATTAGTCCAAATAGTAAAAGAATTGAGTTTCTTAAACAAGCGATTAATGGTTCAATCCAATTCCGATGGATATTGATCATCGTTAAATAACAAAAATTATAAAATATTGCATCGAAAGTTGAGTAAGTCAAATATTTTAAAATAAATTTTTATTTCTTTTAAGTCTTCTATATTTTGACGGAAAAAATAATATATGATTAAAAGAAAAATAATGTGAATTTTTTTTGTCCATAAAAAATATTGGAGGCTTACTTGAGAGTCTTGAAAATAATACTCCATAATGATTATGATTATAATATATATTTTTATTTTATAATAAAATTTTACTTAAGATTTTGCAATGAAGAGAGTAGAAGTTATAATTGTTTTTTTTTTTTTTTTTTAAGTAGTTTAGTGGTTAGAAATTTCACTCCTTAAGGTAGATAAATGAGATGATCTAAGTTTGAACCTCGATTCACTGCATATATAATGCAATGCTTTTATCAACTGGGTTAAGCTCATAAACTAGTTATAAATTTTTTTATCACAACAATTTTTAAGGGTTTTTTTTTATAAATTTTTGCTAAGAAATTTATAAGATTTTAATCATCGTTATTGATAAATGTAAAAATTAGGATGCAGACTTGAAAGAAATTTTTAGAAAATGAAGATAAGGTTTACCCAGCACAATGAGAGAACCAAACAAGCAAAGTAGAAATGCACAAACAAAACAAACACAAAGTTGGAACTGACGCGTAAAATAAAAGATTTTGGGCTTAATTTAACAACCACATGATTAATCTAATGGCTAGCATCCACAATGTATAAAGAGAATATATGAGTTTGGTGTGGACTTTTTTTTAATTCTCATTATACCCTTCCTATTTTAGTTTCTAAACACATTCATTTCCCATCCCTTAAGAGCATCTTTAGTGGAAGTGAATTAAGTGGGTAAACTAAGTTATTTTTTGTGGGTCCAAAGTCAGTTGTAGGATTTTAGATGATTTTAGTTACTTTTACTTTAATGGTGGTTGTTTATAAAGAACCAAAACTTAACCCCACATCTTTATATCTTTATTATTAATTTACTTTAATGGATGTTGAACTACTATGAATTTTATTATTATGTTTTGGATTGTGTAGTTCACGTTAGCTATATACTTGCCCTGAACTAAATTTTAGTATACCCACTGCTTGCTCCAATGCAAATTCCATATAATTCACGTCAGCTATAAAAAATTAGAGCTTAGTGCACCTGCGTTAAAGTTGCTCTAAGTCAAATAATTGTGGAGTAAAACAAAAGACCGCTGCCTCACATAACCTTCACCAATTCCTCTCACAGCAAACTGAGTTTTGCTTTCTTAATTTTTTTATATGTTACATGTTAGACAATAAGGTTTTTCTTATTGTACTTTTATGGTAGTTAGATTAGTCATTAGGTATTATTATTATATATTTTCTTTGTAATTCTTATTTTATTAAATTATTTGTATTCTATGAAATCATAGCCTTCATTGCTTATTTCTCCATCTTATATTTGTATCTCTAAATTTAACATAGTATTAAAAGCATGATTTGATCCGTCTTAAATTATTAAATACTTCCGCTGTCGAGTTCCCAATAGTTTGAGAATGTGTTATCCATCTTGCTTTTAACATATGTATTTTCCTTTTTATTTTCTTCAGTATTTTTTTTTTCAACCACGTGTTTCTATGTTTGATGTTGGTATTTTTTTTTTGGGTATAAAAATGTTGATATTTTATTAACATAATAGAAAATGTCGATTACATAGACGGGCATGGAAGTGGTCCGCTAGTTTTAATTTATTATAATGAAAATCAACAAACTTAATGCATATATTTCATATGCTTAAAAGAAATGAAAATTATGCTTTAGCTCTTTAATTTAGAGGAGGTGTTTATCTTTAGATGGGACAAAAATAAATTATAAGTATTTGCTTTAGAGGGACAAAAAGAAGTTATAATCATGACAAAAAGAGGTTGCAAATAGAAATTAAAAAGTGAATAAACTTTTTTATCTGGGGTAGCTAAATATAACTACTTACTACATGTTATTTCTTTATCTTAATATGTCAAAGTTACTGCATGTAGCAATAACAAAATTTCACAAGCACGAAAATTAATCCAAAAAAAGAAAAAGAAAATCTCACCATGAAAAAATATGAAATAAAGCAACCAAATTAATATAAAACAAACCTGTAAGTAACTAGACAATATTGCTGGTGTCAAACCAGGAACATCCATTAGTTCCCCAATCTTTGCTGGCTTTACCTCTAAAAAATGATTAAAAAATGAGTTGAGTTTCTTGAAGTATACTTACAACAAAATAAAAATGTAAAAAGATATATATATATATTGAAAGAGGAAAAAGAATCTTACTATCAAGGCCAAGATGATTCACAGCTTTTTTAAATTGTTTTTGTCGTTCTGTTGTCCATTCGAATTTTTTCTTCTGTTGATAATTGTCCTTATCAACAACAACGCAACCATTTGTTACTATTGGTTCATTTTTTATATTATCTCTCACCCTTTTCTTCTTCTGAACATGTTTTGCGTTTGAGGTACTTAGTTTTATTTCTGCTTTTTTCCTTAGAATTTCAGACCGCATCTTACCAATATGTTTCTCGTCGAAAGGTTTACTCCAAAAGGCATCAGCTCCATTTTCAAAAGCCATAGACATTGCATCCTCTGATAGATCATCAGACATCACTGCATATATGTATGTAGTAGTAGTAGGTTAAAATAATATTAATTAATGACACACATAAGAAATTTGAATTAAGCATGTGATATATAACATTAAATGTTAAATAATTTATTTAGTAGGAATGAAGTCCTAATAATTCAATTAATGTTCTTTCTTACTACAGAGAGGAAATTCTTTTAGTTGCTTAACATATTTGACAAAACCATAGGAATTCGGATCTTGCATTTGAGCATCGACTATGATTATATCAACACAATCATTGGCTTCCTTCAAAATATTCCACAGTAAAGAAACTGTAGGGAATATGGCAACTGCAACAAACAAACAAACAATTGTTAATCACAAAAGGTTTAAGACTTTCACGTGTTGACATAATTTAATTTACATCGATCTGAATAAGGTATAATTAGTTAACAAACCTTCATAATTATGTTTGTCACATTCATTCCAAATGGGTTTAAGGAAAGCCGTGTCTTGACCAACCACGAAAACCCTTAGACGCTTTGGGCATTGTTGGGTCTTCTCAGTTGAAAGAGTCATATAGTAGAAAGCAACAACAGAGTTTTTGAGGTGAAACCCAATAAATCTGTTAAATTGAGTCAGGATAAATAAATATTTAGAAATTAAACAATCCTTAATTACTATCTATCTATCTATCTATACTTGTAAACTAAAGCTTAATATTTACTACTACGTAATATAGTAATTGATTGATGTGAATCCTCCTCCGATTTAAAAGGAATTGTAGAAATAAAACTCTATGAAACATCCAGTTTACATTACAAATAGGAGAGTGGTTCAACTCCAAAATAAAGATATCATTCAGATCTAAGAAATACGTTGTTATAAAAAAATGAAGTAGAAGACGAAGACAAAGCTGGATGGGTAATTAAAGAAGACAAGATCTTACTATACTAATTAACTAACAACTGCTGCTCGTTTTGTCCACTGATGATTGATGAATGACAATTCTTGAATATTGAACTCTGATGCAGGTTCAATTTTGAATGATTGTTGTTGCTTTAAAAGACTAGTATTTATAATAGCTTAAAGTCAACTTTTTAAAATTAAAGTCTCATCTTTCTTGCCGGCCCTAATTTTTCTTTTTTTTCTTTTGAGTTTTCTTCTTCCTCTGTCGGTAAAGGAATGGTTTTAAGTCATTTTTGCCCTAAAATCATTTTTTCTGCATTTTGTTTTTATTTTTTGCTTTTAATTTAAATAAGTAATTTTCACATGGTTTCTATTTTAATTGATTGTTTTTTTATTTGTGAGTTTGTCGTCGAGTGCGGCGTTGTATTGGTCGTCGTCTTGTTACGACGTTGTTTGATTTCTCGTCTTGTTGCGGTGTTCATTTAGTTCATACTCAAAGATCAACTTTAGTCAATTGCAGATTCAATCAATGATTTGGACATCAACTTTGCAGATCCGGAAGTATGGACATTCCGATGACTTTAATTTTATCATATCATGTGTAGGCATTTTGCGTTTTATGCTATTAACTTGGATGATGTGGGCTTGTTCACTGATTCATCCTTTTTGTTTTTAACGATGTTGAATTTGTATTTGCACATATTTGTACTTTTTTTAATTATTGGAATGAATGAATATCGTTATTTTTAGTAAAAAAAAAATTAAAGTTGAAATGACAGTTTTAATGGTAATTAAAACTAAAGTTTTTTTGTACTTATAAAAAAAATAATTAAAATGTACTTCAAGCTACTTGGCTTAAGATCACAACCAAACATGGCTTAATATTAGAGATGTCTCATATAAAATTATAAAAATGGATGTAAATTAGTAACCGAGTGTACAAAATATAAATATTCAATTTAGTAGTTTTAATTAATAAAGATTAAACAAAAAATCTTGAATCGAAACTTAGTTTCAAAAGTCAAAAACTGCAGAATATAACATGTTTGAATATCATGTCAAAATAAATCAAATATAATCTATACCATATTCATTTCCAAATCCATAATTGAGATTCAAATTGAAATCGTTAAATCAGATTCAAATGTACGAGATTGAAATTATTATGCGGCGAAGACGTGTGCTGTGCTTCTGTCTGCGGAAATCACGAGTTATTAGATTATCTATTGCATTGACTATTCAGTTTAGATTATTTGTATTGGTCTAAATAGAAAACCTTAATTAGTTAGCATATTTTAAGCTCTTAATTTATATAAATTTAAGAAAACCTTATTACATAGTTAATTAGCTCGTTTTCACGATGACACAAGTAGTTGAGATTATTTTTTTATAATAATTTATTGAATCTAAAACTCATACATACTACTAAATTTTTTTACCACTAGCTAGACTAAATGGGAGATGATTAAATATGAGAGTGTATGATTAAATATATATACACACAAACAATAAACAAATATATAACCTATTTTTATTTTATTTATAAAAAAACTTTAAATAAGTAACAAAAAAGAACAACTTTACAGATTGAGATTGAGACTTAAATCGATAAATCATATTCAAATTAACGGGTCAACGAAAATCATGGTGGACAGTGTAAATGTAAAGTTGCAGTCTTTTTGGTTTGAACTTTGAAGGAATTGGATCATCTCTAACACTTTGTGTTCAGTTCTCTCTCCTTTTTCTAATTTAAGGGTTGTTGATCAACAAAAAAAAAAGTATAGTACAGAGGAGAAAGAAAAAGATGATTGAATGATTGAAATTAGAGCAGGAGGAAAACATAAGCGGAAGGACACGAGAGAATCCAGATCCAACTTTAAACAAGAGTCCTAAGTTTTGTTCTATCTTGGACTTGGACAGTTATAAAGTAGAGTCCTTTTAATTCTCAATATCTAATCTAAAAGTTTACTTTCACTTCCACTTCTTTCTTTTGAAGCAAAAATATATCGAAACTCTTTATTTCATTTATTTGTAACATTTTATTTTAATTTTTTATTTTTTATTTGTAATATATAGATATTTTATTTTATTTATTTATAACACTTTAATTATTTATCTTTTTTTTTTTCTCATATAAATCTTTTCTCTTTTATAACCATTAATATCTTAATTTAATTCAAATGATATTTGTTTTCCACCCAAACTTCCTTTGATAATTCATGTGGGACCCTCAAACCTCTCTTTTAACTAACAATTCCGTGTGTACGCTATGTGTACAAAATTAATCCCGTTACAAAATTATTTATTATTGTTAAAATTGTTGTCTGATATATGAATTTTTATGAAAAACTAATGTAGACTAAATAAAATATTGCTCATAATTTTTTTGAAATAGATATCTAAAATTTTGTTTGTAGTCTTTAAAAAAAATATTTAGGTTTTGTTTGTGAGTTGGGTTTTGGAGGGGATCGAATGGAGGGCAATGCTTATTTTATTTTTTTAAAATTAAGAACATTATAAAATACTTTTAAAAATAATTTTAAGTGTGATTGAAGTATTATGTGATAACTTATCTTTTTTCTTTCAATTATTATTTTAAAATAGTAACTATAGACCTACAATTTAGAAAAGAAAAATAAGTATTCCCCTCCCTTATCTTCTAAAACCCAACTCACAAACAAAGCCTTAGCAAAATTTTGATCATCCAAATAATTTTTTTATATTGAATTTATATATATATATATATATGAGTCATGATCAGTTGACACCAATTAGTTTGACACCAAGTGTTACACCTCTCAATAACGTTTTAACCGATATAAATTTTATAAAATTCATCGTTGGATTGAAAGTTTATATCATATAGATCATTTGTGTGAATTGTCAGACAAATCTAAAATCACTTGATATGTTATTGAGATACATCGAAATTAACGGTTTGGACGTTTTTTTAAATGTCGTTAATCTTTATGCGTTTCAATAACATATCAAATGATTTTGAATTTGTCCGACAGTTTATACAAATGATCTAGATGATATAAACTTTCAATCCAACGGTGGATTTTATAAAATTTATATCGGTTAAAACGTTATTGAGAGGTGTAACATTTGATGTCAAACTATTTTGTGTTAACGGATCTTGACTCTATATATATATATATATATATATATATATATATATATATATATATATATAGGGTTAGGATCAAATGACACCAAGGTGTCAAACTTAGTAACATGACACCTCCGATAATTCTTTACCGGATAATCGTATTACAAAATCCACCGTTGGATTTAAAACTATTATTATAAAAATCATATCTATAAAATTAAACATCAATCGGAAATCATTTGATATGTCAAGGAGATGCATAAAAACCAACGTCTTACAAAACTTCATCAAAACCGTTAATTTTGATCATTCTCTTTAACCCATCAAATGATTTTCGATTGATGTTTATTTTTATAGACATGATCTATATAATGATAGCTTTGAATTCAACGGTGGATTTTATAATACGATTAACCGGTAAAGAATTATCGAAGGTGTCATGTTACTAAGTTTGACACCTTGGTGTCATTTGATCCTAACACACACACACACATATAGGGGAGGGATCAAATTACACCGGTGTAACATTTAAGTAATGTTACACCGCTCAATAACGCTTTAACGAATTTAAATTTTACGAAATCCACTTTTGGATTGAAAGTTTATATCATATAGATCATCCATGTTAAGTTTTACGAAAATCTAAAATCGTTTGGTATGTTATTGAGAGCAATCAAAATTAATGGTTTTTGCGTTTTTATTGAATATCATTAATTTTGATTTGTCCCGATAACATATCAAACGATTTTAGATTTTCGTAAAACTTAACATGGATGATCTATATGATATAAACTTTCAATCCAACGGTGGATTTCGTAAAATTTAAATTCGTTAAAGCATTATTGAACGGTGTAACATTACTCAAATGTTGCATTGATGTAATTTGATCCCTCCCCATATATATATATATATATATATATATATATATATATGTATATATATATATATATAATAATTACACTTTTTTAAAATCAACACATGTGTATCATTAGAAATTTTAATTATTTTTTTAGCTGTCATGCTTACTACACTAAAAAAATCTCTATAGCAACAATTTACCTTAAATGTTGTTGCGCATGACACGTATATTTTTGCGCTTACAAATTTTAAATTTTTTCGACAGCTATCTATTATACACAGGATAAAATGTTATTGATAAAATTTAAATTAACTATTATATATACTAGTAAAACAAATTGCTGCTAATGAAAAATTTAAATAACAACTATATATGCGGAACAAGTTTTTGCCGATAAAAAATTTAAATAATTACTACACTTTTTTTTTTTGATAAACTAAGAGCATCTAGGCATCAAGGAGGGAATAGACATCCAACAATGTTGGTACATTTAGACACTCCCATCGTATACCTATAGCTTATAATAATATAAATAGAAATAGAAAAAAATATGCATTATCCAATATAATGAGCGCCAGTCTATGAATTATATATAGTCTCCAAATTTTAATTCATTACAAACTTTCTTTATTGTATTTTAAATATTTATAATGAACTTTAATAAATATTTTTGTTTTCTAATTTTATGTTTTGCATGACACATATCTGAAAAACTAGTATGTTAGCCCGTTCCGTGCACGGGATTATTCTCTTTTTTAATATTATTTATGTGTTTATTTTAATATATTACTTGAACAATTTAGTTAAAAATAGTAAGATAAAATTGATATAGATTTTGCATGATATATATTTAATAATGCTATAGGATAAAGCGAGATGTAGAATATTATTTCGCTTCCCGTTATACACTAATAAAAGATAGATTTTTTCTTTCATCTTCATCTCTAGGACTATACGGTGACTCTTTAAATATAAAATAATTATAAACTTCATTCTCAAATGAAAATTTAATTAATCTAGGTGCATTTTTAATAGTGGGATCGAAAGTGTTACGCGTTTCTCATTCTACCCCCGTGAGAGACTCTCTCTCTCTCTCTCTCTCTCACTATTTCTACATTTCTCCCACAGGATCATTTTCATTTTTAATGATATTGATTTGCTTATGTTCTTCATTTTCTTTTGAAGGTTGTCTATGTCATTTTTCATTTTATATTATTTTGAATGTTGCCTATATTTTTCTTTCAATTATTTATGAAATTGAAGTTATTTAATTTACTTGAGTATGAAAATGCAATATATGTTTAAAATTGTTACAGGGACATAGTAGGATGAGAAGTACTCCTTCATTCCCCGTTCAACAACACTATATGAGATTCTTTCTCCCTCCCTCTCTCTCACGTCTCTATAGGGACTTCATCAACAAAAAATAATTGTAAATTTTATAATATTTTTCAAATGAATATTAACATACTTTGACCGTGTTTCTATACTCAAACTATTTTTTGTCATTGTACCACAAATAATCAATTTTCATGTGTGAGCGTCAAATGAAAAAATCTATGTATGAATTTTCACTCACATTGATAAATTAGCATCCAGAAAAAGATTTGAACGAATGTTTATGGAAAGCTTAAAATCAAAATTATAAATAAAAAACCCATTGATTATAAAAAATTAAAATTATATTAATTTCTTTTAGGTTTCAATTCTCATAGATTTTTTCAGTAAGATATGTAATATAGTGAAAGTGCGATGTACACATAATATGGAAAAACTCTCGTAGTCGGAATTCAAATTTTAATTAGTCAATATATATTTTTAATAGTGTAGTGAGAAGTGTTTTCTGTTTCCCATTATATACCATGATCAAAGATTCTCTCTATCTCTATCTCTCTCCCTCTCTCTCTCTCTCTTTCTATCTCTCTCTCTCTCTCTCTCGTCTCAGTTACATGATTTTATAGGGGTTACATCAACAAAAAATAGTTGGTAATTCTATATTATTTTTATGGTAAATGCTAAAGAGTGCAGTGCACTATTTAAGCCCCTCAAATAGAAAGTTTGTATAGATTTTTTATAAAAATATATAAAGTCAACGTATTGGAAATTGTACTGTTTAACTTTTTGATTAAAAAATTTCTTTAAATAGTATGCTTAAAGAATGCACCGGGTGCACTTGTTAGCAAGACCCTTTATAATGAATATGAATAAAATTTTTGTACTCATTTATCACTATCTTCTACATACACTTTTCTTTATGGTGAACTAATTTTCATCGTACTAAATAAAATTTTGAATAAGGGATCCCCATAATAAAATATGAAAATATGGATAAGCCCTACTGTTAGAATTCAAATTTTAATTAGTCAGTGTGTGTTTTTAATAGTTGGGTGGAAAGTGCTTCCGATTTTTCATTTTATACCACCGAGAAACCCCCCCCCCCCCTCTCTCTCAAAACTCTATAGGAGTTCTATCAATAAAAAAGTTGTTCATTCTATATTTTTTTTAATGGATATTAATAAAATTCTCGTGCTCAGGTCTCACTATCATCTACATACAGTTTTCATCATGGGGATCATGTTTCATCCTGCTAGATAAAATTTTGAATAAGTAATCCCAATGACAAAATATGAAATTATGGATAACTTCCACATTCAGAATTCAAATTTTAATTCGTCAATGTATATTTTTAATAGTGAGGGTTAGAATGCTCTCCGTTTTTCATTCTACACCATCGAAACTCTCTCTCTAATTCTATCTGTCTTCCGTATTCATTACGGGACTCTATAGCTACTCCATGAACAAAAAATAGTTGTTAATTCTTTACTATTTTTTAAAAAATCAACATAGAAATATTACATGTAATGTAATTGAATGATTGGTTAATAGATACATGTCAAATCAAATTTTAGCTGAAGTGTTCACATAAATTTTATATAGAAAATATATAATACTTTTTTTTTTGAATTTGAAAATATATAATATTTAATCATGGATTAAATAAGTTTGTTGTCATTAAAAATATAATATATGTTAGTAATTAAAATATAATATTTTAATTTCTACAAAAAAAATATAATATTAGAAAAGTTTTAATTGAATTTCACCAACGCAATATTATTAAAATATAATAATAAAAATATTAAGATACGTATAATAATAATATTAGAGTTTCTAAAATTAAAAAGTACCAATCCCCACAAAAAGAAAGAGTTTCTACAAAAAAAAAAATAATATCAGAGATTCTAAAAAAAAGTATTAGATTTCTTACAAAAAAATATACTCGCATAATATTAAAGTTTCTACAATAAAAAAAATATTAGAGAATTTTTAATTGAGTGACAAAAAAAAACAAATACAAACTCGATAAAAAAAATGATAAAAAAGAAAAAAAGCTTTAATTTAGTTGTATATATCCAACAATTTAACAATTTTGTTTCATAATAATGGGTTAGAGAGATACATCCGATTAATTTAATAGTATATATCCAAAAATTTGTTTTCTTAAAAAATAATGGGTTAGAGAAGATTAAAAAAATACAAAATAAAATAAAAAACTCTAATTGAATGCCACATAAGCAAAAACTCTAATAACTCTAATTAAATGCCACATAAGCAATTTTCTTGAGAATGCACAGGAAGGCTCCGTGGGAATCTCGCTATGTATATAATAGATATTGCTATATTAAAGCTTAAAGTAGCATCCTAAAAAGTTTAATATTATTCATATATATATATATATATATATATATATATATATATATATATATATATATATAGAGAGAGAGAGAGAGAGAGAGAGAAATTCTTATTTGTAAATATTACTGTATAATTATGATTATCATACACCGGATAACAATCTTATAATGATGAATAAATTTGTAACGAGAATAATTTCTAATTTCATACTATATAATATTCACTTTACAATAAAAAATTGCGACAACAGTACAACTCATGCTTGCGCACGGATATTATACTAAGCAATTAATAAAATTCTATATGTACTCTTACAAAAGAAAAAATTAAAATAAAATTCTATGAAGCAAAATAGTTATTACGCGCACTGATTTTTTTTTTCTTGCAAATAATGCATTGATGTAGAGTTGGTACAAAAATTTAACATATTCAATTGTAGAAATAGATTGGAAAAAATAATTGACTTTTGAAAAGAGAACAAGTTGCTGAACATATGTGTCAATTAACTAATACATATAAAAATTATGTTAAAATAAAAATCAAATCAAATTCAAATATAATATAAATCATATTCATTTCCAAATCCATAATTATTTTGAAACTGCTAAATCAGATTCAAATTCAACATTAAATCAGATTTCAAATTCAATGTATGAGATTGAAATCGTAATATGCAGCGAAGGCGTGTGTGCTTCTTACATAGTAATAGTCAAACTTTCTGTTGGATATTTTTATCTTTTAATTTATTTTAAAGTTAATTATCATATTATTATTTATTTTCTCTCTTGACTTAGTCATACCGTTGCTGAGAGATGGTGGGCGGGTATACTTGTTGCTTTGGTAGAGGTAATTTGATCCCTCCCCCATATATATATATATATATATATATTGGTAGGGTGCCTGCTCTGATGTCAATTGAAATTCCTGTTACGCTAAGCACGATGTGCGATATAATATTCTAAGTACTTTAACACTAAACGTGATGTGCAATACAATGTTCTAAGCTTCTCAACACGTATATCACAAGATAAATGTAAACAAATAACTGAAAGCAAGTAAAAGGCACGGGATATTCGTTAATCCAGTTCGGCGCTTAAAACAAGCCATAGTCTGGGGGATACCAATCCAGGAAGGAATATCACTATAATAGTCCTAGTTGTAAGTTCTCAGCAAACACCACGTTTACAACTCATAACCTAGACAACTACCAATGATTCTTCAACCTAGGAACTCCTAAGTCTGAGATCCCATCTCACTCCCTTACAACCTTACAGACAGCAAGGATTTCAAAACACAAATACAAAATGTTTTTGGAGACACACACTCCTAAAACTACACACTCGTACCTAAAGGCTTAGAGTGCTAAAAACACACAAGGTCCTAACCCCGTACTTCAAAGCTTAGGAGAGGATCACAAAGATTACAACACAAAGACACACGTCCTAAACTTGCATCAATGAGACACAAGAAAGGCTCACAATTAAACACACACGCAAAACCTAGAATGCTAGACACAAAACAATAACGGCGTGAACAACAACCAAATTAGGTTTAGCACAATCTTTAAATACTCTAGGCAAAAGTCCTTGATCCAGAATTAAACATGGGCTTGATTTGTTTGACCCAAGCAATTGACCACATTGATTAAAATAGATTCTTTCCAAAAATACACTTCAAAGAGATTTTTCATAAAAATATTCTTGACAAGGATCTGAAGCATTAAATGATGATCCTCATAATAAGCCAGATAAAAAATGCGCCATGCAAGATTCATGAAAGAGAAACAAACATTCCATAAATAAGAACACGCGCGCGCACACTTCCAAATGCGTGATACGATGTTGAGGCATCTTATCACACATCCTGCTACAAAGTTTATTTTACCAAAAATGCAGCCAATCACCAAAGACTCAACAAACTCCCCCTTTGGCAAATTTTTGGCTAAAACAAATTATGACCATACAGATACTTAAACAGATACCTCAACTACATTTCTTTTTCTCAACATAAGCACACAAGCATAAAGATCAGTAGAGAATATCCTTCAAAACAGTTTCCATACTACTCCTTCTTGGAGAACAGTAGACAAGAATAAGATGTATCTTTTAAGTTTATCAGAGAGGCATGCAACAGCGGAACACACAAAACAACTTAGCCTTAAATGGTCAGGAAAATAAACATTGATAGGATGTTGTGGAGAATGCTTCAACATTTCACAACACATCTCCCCCTGCACATATGCATGGGATGTTGGAGCATCATATCCAACATCTCCCCCTGCAGACCACAAGTCATTACTCTAAACACTCATGCACACATATCAGGTATCAGATCATACAGGTCCACACATACATATACTTCATGCAACCTACTCTACAGATATAGCATAACCAGAGCAGTGCAGACTACCAGCAGAGACAGAGATCATAATAAACACACCAAATAACAAATCCAAATTATACTCCCCCTTTTTGCCACAAATTTGACAAATATATCAGAACAGAGTGAAGAGGTCCAGGAGCATCATAGTTAATACAAAACAGGGGTCATTATAGTCTATGCCCATACAGCAGAAAAGGAACAAAAGTAACAGAAAACAAAATAACATGCCAATACATAGAAAATCCTCTAATCATAATCACTGGAACCAGTCACCTCCAGTTCTTCTGTATCACCACCAACATATTCATTTAAAGCTGCGTCAGATGCTGCAGCATCATTACCAGCATCCATCATCTCTGCAGCATTTGCAGTCTCACCCTTAGCACCTACACCTTCTTCCTCAGCTTCCTCTTGTTTCAGGGCAGATATAACCAATTCAAGCTCTTTCTTTTGCTCATCCAAAGCTCTAACAGTAACTTCCAAAGAGGCAATCATGTCTTTTCTATTTAGACTTGAAGATGGAACCTGCCTTGGTACAGACTTGCTCTTAATTGGCCCTGCTATGTCAGCAGCATGGGCTCCTTCAAACAACTTAAAATGGAGAGAAAGTGGCGCCTCTCTCTTGAGTGGTTCATCAGCAGCAGTCAAAATATTAGGGTATTGATCAAGAATAATTCCACAAATGAAGCTAGGGAAAGCTATTGACATCTTCACAGCCCAAGACTTGCCATGAGACATAGTTTGCTCAAAAATGTAGGTTCCATAGTCAGCTTCAGTCCCAGTCCCAACAGAGTAAATGAGTCTTGCCAAACCAGTGGCTATATGAGAAGTGTGGGTAGTGGGAACCCAGTTCACAGTGCCTATCTTATTCAAAACTGCATACTTAACAGAGAGCATGCATGAGGGAACTTTACCTTTAGAAGGCCACACCTTGACCTGATTGGCAGTGATGGTTTTGCAGACTTCATTGTTGGTGACATCAATTGCAGAGTACCGATCTTCTTGCCTACCAAGAAACCTGTTGATGATGATTGGAGAGAACTCCACACACTTGTTTCTCACATACACCTTTTGATATTCATTGCTGAGTGGGTTGTCACAATCCTCAGCTAGGGGTGTGCAAAAAATATGGTTATCCTTAACCAAATTATTAACCAAACCATATCCAATTTTAATATCCTAATCCATTTTTTTAAAAAACCACACCAATCCAATTAAAAAAAACCAATTCTAAACAAAATCCAATTTTTCATAATTGGTTTGAAATTGATTTTGAAATTGAGGCTCAATTGTACAAAAATCTCAAACATTCAAATTTAATATCATTTATATAATATAATAAATAAATAATTTAAAAGATGGTGGAGGGGTGGTGGTGCTCTGGCGATCGGCGCGGTGGGCGGCGGCGGAGCTCCGGCGGCCGACATGGTGGTTAACGGTAGAGCTCCGGCGGCCGGCACGGTGGTTGACCGCGGTTTTCCGGTGACCGGCGGCGGAGTTCCGACGGTCGGCACAGTGGTTGACTGCGGTTTTCCAATGATCGGCGGCGGAGCTCCGGCGACCGGTGCGGTGGTCGGTGGTGGTGCTCCGGCGGCCGGCCGCCACCAACCACCACTAATATTAAATTATTTAATTACCATTTTTATTATTATTTTATTTAAATAGTTATTATTTTTTAAATAACTTAAAAACTTTTTTTTTGTGTTTTTATTTTAAAAAATTAGTATTATTTTGAGTTTAGATAAAATTAAATTTTTTGGGCTTTGAAATATGTTTGGGCTTAGAAAAGAAAAACCTTTTTGAGTTGATTATAAACCAATTAATTTCATAAAATTATATTTTCTTTTTAAAATTAAACAAATTTGTTTTTTTTAAACCAATAATAAAAAAAAAATTAAAATGAAAAGGAAAAAATTGATTTAAAATTAGTTCAAGTAAGTAACCAAATTATTATTACGAATTGGTTATTAATTGGTTTTAAACCGGTTAGAAACCATATCCAAATTAGTTTTATATAATAACCAATTTTTTATTAAAATGGTTTTGGATCTTAAACCAAACCATAAATTTGGAGTGGTGTGGTGTGGTTTTTAAACCATGCACACCCCTATCCTCAGCTATGTTCACAATGAATTCCTTGACCAGCTTGGCATAACAGTTGCCCAAGCCACTAACTGTCTTCATCAGCCCAGCTTCATCCAACAGCTCAATGACCTCTTTCCACGCCAAAGTTTCATCAAATAACTCTCGTTCCAGCCCAATTCTTCTAGCAAACACATATTTCCACTTTTTGACACTGTCAATGAATTGGAAGGAGACACCATCAATGGGAACATCAGGAACATTGGGTGGTATGAATCTTCCACCAACTCTCTTCTTAGAGGCAGTGATGCTTGGAGCATTGTATTCAGCATCCTCATCAGACACAGCAGCAACAGATTTTTTCTTCTTTAGAGCCCTCTTCTGAGGTGAGGGAGTGATGTTTGGAACATCTTCTGCAACATCATAGTCTGAGTCACTCAGACTAATGGTCTTCCTCTTGGAGAACTTCTTCTTCTGTTGAGAGGGGATCTCAACCTTGCTTGAGCTCCTACTAGGACCAACAAACTTTTTCTTGGGAGACTTAGTTGGTGCACTCTTCTTTTTCTTCACTGACTTTGGTGCTTCAATTTTCACCTCAGTTTCTTTGCCTTTTCTTTCTCTAAGTCTCCTACCAACACCAGTTTTTCCTGCTTGAGATGTACCAACAGATTTTACAACCACAACATCTTCTTCTTCACTAACATTCTCTTCAGCAGTCTTCTCAGAGTCACCTTTTTCTGGTTCAACTTCAGATGTTGTAATATCTTTACTAGCATCAGCGAGAGCTTCTCCTTGCGCCAGGGATGCTGAAGCATCCGGCGTCGCATCCTCTTGAGGAATACTTTTAGCCAACGATTGGAGAACATCTCCAACAATCTGAGCATCTTCATCGTGTTCATCATCCTTAGGAGAGTCAGGAACAGTTGATTTTGTCTTTTCAGTTTCCAGAGCACTTTCCCCCTTTTCAGAATTAGGGATTTCAACAGTATTTTTTTCGATCTGCACATTTTGAGAAGTTGCTGCAGCATCGAATCCCACATTCACACTATCTGAGCCCTGATTTGCAAGAAGAAACGCTTGCATGTCGAAATCAGAAGAGTATCTGGATTTGGATTTCTTTGCTTTGGGTTTCTTAGTGGCAGTCGCTTTGGTTTTCTTTGAGGATTTGAGTTTGGATGATGATGAAGTTTTGTGAGGTTTGAGGTTGAGTGCAGAAGCAAAGGATGGGTGAATGGTGGAGAGAGGGATATCATCTGTGATGATGTTAGTGGATGGATCAATGGGGGGGGGGGGTTGTCTTGCGACGGTGAGGAGTGGTTGGGAGAGACGGTTGCAGGAGAGTTAAGGGGAGAAGTCTGAGACATGGTGACGGCGAGGTTTTTGAGAAAATAGGATTGATAGTAGTGAAGGTTTGTAGGTTTGGTGGAGAGATTTGAGAGAGAAGTGGAGAGGTTATAGTAGTATGCAAAGTAAATAAGGAAAGAAATAATGTGAGAAGATTTGAAAAGAAAATAACCAACCCTTGATAGTGGCGTGTTTAAGGGGAAATTGGAACCATGATTACCTTGATCAACGTGCAACACTTGATAGGAGAAATTAGAAATAACTGCTGCACGCGCCACTATCATAAACGGTAACTGCTACAATTCTTCATGAAGGCAAATTCCTAACTTGCCCCTTAACTTCTCAAACTGCACAGCATCAAGTGCCTTGGTGAAAATATCTGCCACTTGCTCATTTGTACCAACATGCTCCCAAGTCACAATTTTATTCTCAACAAGATCTCTTATGAAGTGATGACGAATGTCAATGTGTTTGGTCTTGCTATGTTGAACTGGATTTTTTGAGATGTTTATGGCGCTCATGTTGTCACAATACAATGTTAGAGCATCTTGTTCGACATCGTACTACTTCAGCATCTGTTTCATCCAAATAAGTTGTGAGCAGCTACTCCCAGCAGCTATGTACTCAGCCTCAGTTGTAGATAATGCCACATAGAAAGAAACATCCTAGCTCCGGAACTCCTAAGTCTGAGATCCCATCTCACTCCCTTACAACCTTACAGACAGCAAGGATTTCAAAACACAAATACAAAATGTTTTTGGAGACACACACTCCTAAAACTACACACTCGTACCTAAAGGCTTAGAGTGCTAAAAACACACAAGGTCCTAACTTCGTACTTCAAAGCTTAGGAGAGGATCACAAAGATTACAACACAAAGACACACGTCCTAAACTTGCATCAATGAGACACAAGAAAGGCTCACAATTAAACACACACGCAAAACCTAGAATGCTAGACACAAAACAATAACGGCGTGAACAACAACCAAATTAGGTTTAGCACAATCTTTAAATACTCTAGGCAAAAGTCCTTGATCCAGAATTAAACATGGGCTTGATTTGTTTGACCCAAGCAATTGACCACATTGATTAAAATAAATTCTTTCCAAAAATACACTTCAAAGAGATTCTTCATAAAAATATTCTTGACAAGAATCTAAAGCATTAAATGATGATCCTCATAATAAGCCAGATAAAAAAGGCGCCATGCAAGATTCATGAAAGAGAAACAAACATTCCATAAATAAGAACACGCGCGCGCACACTTCCAAAGGCGTGATACGATGTTTAGACATCTTATCACACATCCTGCTACAAAGTTTATTTTACCAAAAATGCAGCCAATCACCAAAGACTCAACACTCACAGCCAATGTTTTTTCCTCCTTTTTTACCAAGAAGGTGTGTAAGAATTGTTTCAAAATTATGGATGTCAGAATAGCATAACATTGAGAGATATGAGAATATAATCAACTAATAATTTTCAAAATCATTTTTGAAACATAGAAGCATAGAGGGAGCTAGATTCCTTAGCAGTATTAAATATAAATCTCGGATTATTTTTTTGTGTTAATCCTCTAGTTCCTAGGGAAAGAGGGCCCTAGTAATCTGAAGTTCGAACTCGAGGTAAGTAAAGTTTGGCTAAAATATTGTCTGATCTTGATCAATGGTCTCGAGATCACCGACTACAATAACCGCTAACTGCATGTAATCCATAATCTGTTTTTAGGATAGGCCTTATGATAGCAGGCATAGAGCAGTTAATTTGACCAACCTAACATTTGTGCCTAATGACATGACCCCTACAATATTTGACAATCAATTTTACAAAGAAATTATGATGAGGAGAGGTTTGTTTGGTATTGACTTGAACATTTCTACAGATCCACGAACTGCACCCTTTGTCCGAATCAAAATAAACATTATAAAGAACACTAGCAACAATAAGTAGAATTTAACAGAACCAAACAGTGCAGAGACAACGTCAATCAAATTTCAATAAAGCAAAATATAATACCTCCGCCTGTAAGACCTGTAATTCCACGATACATTTTATGTGAGGAAAATAAATATTGGCTGGGAATATTAGGGTTTTTGTTAAGTGATTTTGTGAGTATTGTCGCGATAATAGAATTTTGCTGAGTTGGAGCCTGTTTTGTGCTTGTGTGCTGGAAATGCACAGACTTTTGTTCCTTAGTCTTTATTTATCTATGAGAGCGTTCCTGTGTCTTCAGAATTTCAAAATTTGACTTTCTCCGCTTTTTGGAAAAACGAGTAGAAAACTATACCCGCTGTTAGAAAATTTATGGTTTCTGTTTTCCGTCGAATTTTAATTAGAGACTTTATATATCGACGCGAGTTGGAATCTGGATTCAGAATATTTTTGAGAGCTTAGGATAAAAGTTTCAGTCGGAGAATCAAGTTTAGCGATAATTTTTAGAAATGGTTTACGGCGAACTTTTATTTCGTAGATTTTCTATTTTCGCGATTTTATCGGTACGCGAGATACGACTCGCCTGCGAGCGAGCGCGAGAGCTGAGTAGCGTAAAGTGAAAATATCTAGATATTTCTTAAAGAGTAATCATGAGTTTTGTGTGTGAGTGAGTGATCCAATGGCTAGGGTTCAATCTCACAATTTTTTTGCTTTGATCCAAGGGCTATGATCCATCAAGACTTCTTATACTATGATGACTTAGAAAAATTAGAGGAACTCATTCACTCTTTCTCTCTTAGCCGTGAACTCCATTCCATATTTCCCTTCATCACAAAAATTTCAATCCTTCACCAAATCACTTGATCTTAGGCTTGTTGGATCATAAAACTTGCAAAGAATCATCTTCTCTTGAGGTAACTAACCTCTTCCCTTCTTTTGTTGGTTCAAACTCTTAGAGTTTAGGATTTTATGGATTATGTTCTTGAGCAAATTTTCTTAGAACTTGGTTTTAATTAGTTTTTGTTCCATAGAAATTATTCATGAGTGTTAGACTAGCTTGTTCAAGCTTAGTAGTGTTGATTTCCATAGAGTAATGAGTTTTTCATGAAATTTTGAGTTAGGGCTTTCATGAGAAATTTCTCTTGATCATTAGCATGAATTTTTATTAGTGATTGTGTTTATGATGTTGTTTTTGAGCTTTTTATGGGAATGGATATATGATAAATGGTTTTGTTTTGGAAAACAAGAAAATATATTTTGTGTGTTCATGGGAATTTTGAGAAAACTCTTATGACTTTTGAATTGTGTGTTGGAAATGTTTTGGTTGTTCAAATTTATGATTTTGGTAACTAATTGGTTAATGTTATGCTTTTGAAATGAAAGAAAATTGGAACTAGGTATGTTGTTGTTGTTTTGGCCGTGGCCTTTGTGTGTGTATGATCAAGGAGTTGCAAAATTTTAAGTCCTAATTGGGAGGCAATGATCATGGTTTTCATAGGGATGATATAGAGGTTTTGTTTGGAAAGAAAACTAGTAACTTGTGATTTAATTGCACAAGTGAAAATTTGTAAAGTTTTGAAGAAAAAAAAATAGTATTCTTTGATTCAAATGGTTTGGTATGAGAAGTTGATCACTCTTGAGAAAATTAGTAATAATGGGAGTGTTTTAAACTATGTTTGTTTTGTGAAAAACAATATTTTGGTTTGATTCCAAATCTGGTCGAAAATCTTGAAGGGTATTTAGGTCATTTTAAAATTGTTTTGTGAACTGGAAACTTAACCATTTGATCCGTCTTTTCGAGACAAAAAATTTGGCGTATGGCACGTCTCAATCGGATAAAAATTGTATGAGTTATGGCCATTTTATTCGAGAAGTAAAAACTTGTAACTTGTGTTGCAAGAAAACTTTATTTTCGGTGAAATTTTTCGAAGAGTTGTTGGGCTGTTTTCAAATGGTTTTAGTGTGTGGAATTGATTGCTTTGGTGTTAAAAAAAAAAAGTATTTCATAGTTTGATTTGAAACGAAAATATTTTCGTGAAGTGAACATAGTGTATTTAACTTCATGAATTTTTTATCAATATAGGGAGGTCTCGTAATCACTATCCGAGAGTGTTAGAAAGTACCTTAGACCCCTCTAGATTTTTGGGTTTTAGTTTTGTTTCGATAGAATACAGTGGGAGTTTTTATTCACATTGCGCTGCTTAAATTTTAGGAAGCGCGATTTGTAGAGTTGAGCGAGAAATAGTTGTGGAAGCTTGCCGAGGTAAGGACACCTTTATTTCTGTCTTACTTTTCGTTAATGGCATGTGTGTATGTTTGTTGTTGTGGTGTGTTTTGAATGCTTGGCATGTATGAATTATGTATTCTCGAGACGAGAAGTTGTTTAAAATACATGCGTATGTCTTACATATGATTTGCGAATATATGTATTGGTATGTGGGGATGATTACATATGTGTATGTATATTGATTGTTGCATGAGCATGTATGGAACGTGTATGTCAGTGGAGACTACATGGGTGTTTGTCTGTGTGACTTCACCGGGGATTTGTCTGTGTGACTGCCCTATATATGCTGAAATATAAAATATGCTCATGCATTTCATAGTTGCGTGTACGGGTGTTAGAGTCTGTGTGGCTTCACCTAAGCACCGGGTGTTAGAGTCTGTGTGGCTTCACCTAATCCTGCGGGATTTTTATTGAGTTGGTGTTAGAGTCTGTGTGGCTTCACCTTGATGTTATAGTCTGTGTGGCTTCACCTGCCCTGCGGGGTTTAGTAGGTGTACGACAGCTAGTGATTGGTGTCCACATGAAGCCTACGACTCTCTGCGGAGAGGTTAAATTCCGGAATTCATGCATGTGGCAGCCAGTGATTGGTGCCACGCTCATTGTAGAGTCTGCATTAATAGGCTTTGTGTGCATTTGAATTATAATGCCTGTTGAGAAGGAAATGCTAAATGTCTATTTACTTTCCGTATTTGGTATGTGTATATTCGGTGTGTATTATATATATGTATATGTGTGGTGACCCTTGCCATAATACATGAACGGGCTCCTCCCACCCTAGACGATGGATTCCCGCCTGATACCGTGGGTCGTGAGGACGACGGTAGCTTCTTGAGCCCCCAGTGATTGAGTGGCGTGGTATATCTAGTTAGGTTTATGTCGGTGCGTTGTACACCGTGCTTTTTGGTTAGGGAGTTTTATTCTGACTCTTTTGGATAAATTGTATCTGAGTATTTATACTTGTGGTCTAGACTGCGATATTTTGGGATGTAAGTATTCAGGTACACACTTTGCTTCTCCGAGAAGCACTATGATGCATATAGTACTATTTCAGTCACCTTGTTGGTCGTACTATTATTGCTTTAGTCCTGTTGTATGAATAATGCCGGCTCTTGTAAAATATTTTCCGCGCACTCTGTCTCGTGTTTTAAAAAAAAAAAAAGTGCCTACCTTTGGGCCTTTGAAAAACGGGGTGTTACACCGCCCATTTCTTTGTAACACTAGCAGGGACAATGTCAAACATATTCTTCATTACATAATATCCACAGTCATTGTCGGTGGATTGTACCCTTGTCTACATATGAATGACATTTAGTTAATACATATTAAAAAAAAAAGCAACCATGTTTTATGAACGTAAATAAATATTAAAATTTACTCCGCGCTTACTTTGGGAAAAATCCATCTAGGCTTCTTTCTATTACCACAAGCTAATTGATGTATCATGAAAGCCCTAGATAAATACAAATTTAAAAACCAACAGAGTTTTAATAGGCAGGAAGTGGATGATCACTTATAATAGATAAAATAAAATCTTATTAATGACTAAAGGCAAACTAAATAAAATAAAAACTTACTCGGTAAAATATTTCTTCGTGTTTTATCAACATTTTTGTGTAATGAACAAAGGCAAACTATAATATTGTCTTTAGGGCACATAATTATTAATTTCCAATGCCTGCTGTACACGTGAAATAACATTTATTAATGACTATGCTATAAAAATCAATAAGAGAATACATGTAACTTATTAATCAATATGCTATTAATATATACTAGGTGTTAAACCCGTGCGTTGCACGGGCTTGATTAAAATTTTTATTTTATAATTTGTTCATTCAAGAAAATAATATGATATTCAATTTTTTAAAATTTAATATGCACATTGATATATAATTATTTTTTGGTTCTTAAATCTTGAAGTATATTTTAAAGTTGCGTTTAACCTTACTTTTTGAAGACTTAAAAGTTACATGAATACCATATGAAATAATACAATTACAATAAAAAATCAATTAGGTGTATAGAAATCATTAGAAGCTACCTTAAAAGCTACTTTTTAAACTATCATTCATAGTGTATAGAAATCAATAGAAGTGTAGCGGAATAGCGTATTATATTATAAATTTGTTTTATTAATCCAGTTTATGTCTTCAAGTTAAGCATGTGTAAGTAGTATTTTATATAGTTAAATATATTTGTAATCCCTCTAAATATATTTCAAATTAAAATTACAACATAATTAAAATCATGCGTTGCAAAAACCAATATATATGTTAAAGAAAGATTTATTAATCCTCATACCAAAGTCACAATATAACAAAAAAATTCATTGTCATTGTGTTCGAATAAAATTGTCATATTGCTTGAACAAAACAGTGAGATTATGAGTTCACTGAGCATGTGAAAGGAGACTTAAATAAAATGCACCAAAAATGAAAATTGTGTTCATGTTAATTTTATTGGTTGGACATTATTTTGGCAGTTTACGGTTCATATCATGAGTTCATTAAACATGTGAAAAGAAGTTTATCATAAAGATCGATTAGATGATGAATAATTGAGCACAACTTTAAGACATAAATTGGATGAGGTCCAAATATTCATATGATAATAAGCATTCATTGGCTGATTTATGGTTTTAAATTTAATAATATTAATTGGACTAAATAGAAAACAATTAAGCCCAATTTTGTTTATTTTATATGTAATTTTTGTTCTATTTTATGGATGGATTTTTAAATGACCTGTTATATTCCTAGCATAGCATCTCTAATTGCTTTTTAGTACGTAGTGCTCTAAGTCATTATAATGGTTAGTGAAAATTTATAATCATATTTGGTGCGTATTTTCTAGGTAAAGAAAATGCATATGGTAAATGCATGGTTGTGGGAAATAAATTCTACTATTTCAAGATTAGACTATATATAAGAATCTCATATGTACTTCTCAAACAACAATTTGAAGTTTGATCAATTTGAGAGTTTTCTATATTGTGAGAACTTTTTCTTTGTTCTTGGGTCAAGAACTTTATAGTGTAGGTTATACCCAATACACTAAAACTCTCAATGGCTATAAATTTCATGTTACAATAATAGATGTTTAGTTTGTACCTTCATAAGAAACATTGGAATAAGAATTTTTTTTTTAAAGTTGATGGTTTATAAGTACTATCAACTTATTTACAACGAAAATACTACATTTGCTGCTGCCAAGGATCGAACCCCTGATCAACAACCTACACCCGCTCAGTCAGCAAGTGCCAACTGAGCTACCCCACCCACCCCGGAATAAGATAGATCATCATAATTATATAAAAATATTATACTGCAAATTAAAACTCTAAGTAGATTATATCTCTTCAACCTCTCAAAAATCAAACATAAATAAAATAAAATAAAGAGAAATAGTATATTACCTCTTTTGCCATTTTCCAAAAAATTTCACTAATGAAGATTGAGATATACAAAAGCACAATTTGATAATCTGCAAACACAAAAAATAAAGGTCATGATCATTTTATTTTAAAATGCTATGCATCAAAACTAAAAACAAATTTGCAAAAGTAGATTCTAAGTAGTTAGATTATATCTCTTCAACCTCTCAAGAATCAAACATAAATAAATAAATAAAAGAGAAATATATAGTATATTATCTCCTTCGTTGCTTCTCAAAAAATTTCACTAACGAAGATTGAGATACAAAAGTACAATTCGGTGATCTGTAAAAGAAAAAAAAAGTCATCAAATCATTTTATTTTAAAATATTATGTATCAAAACTAAAAGAAAATTTGCAAAAATAGAAAAAAAAAAAAAAAAAAAGAGTTTCAATTGCAAAAACAATATTCGATCTTTCAAACATTATCATCCAGATACATCAGCCAATTAGAGAAGTCACTGTCTCTAACTCTTCATATGTAGCTGCCACTAAAATTTCATTAAAATATTAGAATGGATTAGTGTAAGATAAACATGCATTAAAATATTTAATTAATCCAATAAAGAAAATGTGAAGAAGAATTTGTAAGGCCAAGAAAGAAAGAAAAAAATGTGAAGAATTATTTATTAGTGTAAGATAAACATTCATTAAAATATTTAATTAATGTAATAAAGAAAATGTGAAGAAGAATTTGTAAGGCTAAGAAAGAAAAAAAAGGTGAAAAATTTTTCTAGTCAAAGAGTTATATAGTTTAAAGAATATTAAACAAGTTAATTGAAGGTTACATTGAAAAGAAAGTACACATAATCAAAATATGACACATAAGCACCGACTATTGCTTAGAAAAAAGAAAAATGGGAGGAGCTTTCTTAGGCTACCACATAAGCAAAAAATAGTTTGCTTTACATATAGTAGATAGATACTTACGGCACAAGATATGACTATAAGTAGCACTCTTTCTTTACATCACACAACGTATTTTGTATGTATTGTTTACCCACCTTTTGAATTGAGTTTGACTTTGTTGCAAAATTCAATTGACATGGGTCCAAAAATGCATACATATCTGAGTTGTTTGTTGCTATCGAAAGACGATGCATATACCTGAACAGTTTATAAAAAAACATTGAATATCATGTAAAGAGACAAAACCATAATATATATTTGATAGCAGTAACAAAAAATGATACTTACATGCACCAAAGCTGTAGAATTGAAAAGTCAAGCCAATAATCACCCACCAATAAGTCTTTCATATACTTTGGTGACATCTTAAAATTGGTGACACACGCATCATGTTCTAAGTGTATGGGCAAATATTTTTTCCTTTTCACAATCATGCATAACAATTTTTGAACCGAGTCTATGTTATGTCATAATCAGAGACCTCCTTAATGTTTGCTGGTGCAACAGAACAACTACCTTTCACGCTTCCATTCCCAATATGTTTTGGAGAACGCTCCTCAACCACTTGCTTTGTTGGGGAGGCGGCTTGAGAGAAACCCATAGACTTAAGTGTCTCCATTATCGATTGACGCTCTGCAACCAACTTATTTTCAAATTCAGCTTTAAGTGTTGTTTCTAGTTGGGAGAGCTGCTCGATGACATTTATATTTGGTGTTGAACGTGAAGACCTTCCAAAGTAATTGCTAATATTAGCACCTCGTCCAGCACCACGAACACGGCCACCATACTTAGCTGTTCCAATAGCATTTGTTAGAATATCATCATGTCCATTTGGAACAAAGGTACCCTTTTCCGTCTCTTCAACTAGAGAATCTTACAAAACACATAAAATATAACTAAGTGATTTCAGAACCGGTGATTGTTATAGAGCACCACTATATATGATACTAGAGGCTATGGCATATTCTACAACTCATAAAACAAGTGATTGCAGAACTGGTGTATAATCAAGTGATTGCAACCTCATTAAACAAGTGATTGCAAAATTAAGCACCTACAATTGACATAAAATGAACTAGTGCTATGCAAAGTAATGCTGCTACTGACTAATAAGCGAAATACTTTTGGAGTTCTTGATATCCAAATATTACTTACAATTTTATCGGCAACAACTTTTGTAGCCATCGATTTGTATTCTCCATCTTTCCCTTGCCGTGCCCTCTTCCATTTCTCATGACGTGGGGGTGGAGATGGACTACGTTCATCAGTCAATTTCTCCGTAAGCAATTCATTCCCTCCACAGTGATAACCACTTGAGCCAAAGATTACTACATCAAACGACCATACTCTCCGCCATATTTGGAGTAATGGTTGCCCTTTGCAAGACTTATGCATGGGGGGCTATGCAAGCTAAAGAATCTGATAGCTTCTAAAGCGAATGACATCTTCCCCTAACAAACACAGATCGACGAATTCAAAGTTCTAGACAATAGTATTCGTACAAAAAGAAAATAAATTGTCAAGCTATACTTCTCAAAGACAATTTTATCTCGCCTATGCTGTTGAAAGAATTTATGAAAGAACAAGAACCAAAAATTCGTGCGAATGAAATTATCTCAAACTATCACCTTAAGCATTTAATCTTAACGAACCTCATGCCTGAGGGAATGTGTAACGAACAAAAATACCGAGGTATCATTCGGCCCAACTCACCTATTGGCCCGTGGACTTGGTCATGCTTTGAGTGAGATGGAACCAAGAAAATAACATCACATCTAGCCACTTCCTCCCCGATGATCTCAACTACCTACCCCACTGCTCCATATAACCTCTCAATTAACCCCTCTATGATTTTCTATCCCACTCTTATATATAAGTACAAAAACACTCTTCTCTCTCTCTCTCTCTCTCTCTCTCTAACCATGAACATGAATCAAAAGAACAACGTTAACATATTTGATGGTTTCTTCAGAACCTTCTCTTCCACTTCCATACAAAACTTGTTCCAATTTCATCCTTCCGTGAACCCATTTCTTCAAACCCTAAATCCAATCCAATCAAACCCTAAACCTAAAACCCCATTCATCACTACAACAAATTTGGTACTTTGCGATAACAGACCTGTGACGGTTCGCTCAAAACTACCCTTGTTCCTTCTTTGCCACCTTTCAGTCATCTCCATCATCAATAACTCAAGGTAAACCCTTTATTTCTCTCTAAATTTTGTTTTTTTAATCTTATTTTTGTCTTGCCTTCTAGCTGGTTTGGTTAAGATTTAGTAATTGGGCACAATTATGGATAAGGATTAATCCATAACTAAAAGGAAATAATCGAGGATAAACGGTTTTGTGCTGATAAGGATCAATTAGGTGTAATCATTCTTGATCTTATAAATGGTTTTATGCTATTTCGGATGAGTTTTGTTTTAATGCATTATTATTCAAATTTACATGCAGGGATCTTCATTTGTTGCAGTGTCTTTGTATTTATAAACCGTAGTAATAGTAAAGTAATCCAATTACTGATAGAAGCTCTTGGTAAGTGTCTCTTATCTTAACTTTTATTCAGTTTTCCTTCCATTTCTTGTTTCTTGTGTTAGTATTCTCATTGTTCTAAGTGAACTTGTTTATGTTTCTCCTCTTTCTAACTTCTAAATGTCTGTCTATCTTTTAGGAACTGTGATGTTTGTTTGGTCTTTGGAATGGAACTGTATATGAGCTATTTGTCAGTAATCTTGATAGTCTAAGCTCTCTGCCAGATCAAAATCCTTCTGATAGATCCAAATCCAATCTATTTGGCTTATTTACTTTGAAGGTTAGCTTTTGAACATTCTTTTTCTTCATCAACCTATTCCGATTCCTATTTAGAGACATGATGTTATGTTAGTTTTGTGCATAACCAGAGTCCAGATTTGACTAGAATGGTTTAATGTTGCTTGATGTTATGTTGGTTTTCATACATTCTGTTATTGCATTTCTTTATATCCAATGCTATCCTACACCAAGGTGGTGCTAAACCTACACCCGTGTAACTATCGCTCTGTCAGCTGTATAACAGTCTCCTATTACCTGATGCCATCTGGCAAGCCAAATAATATTCTAGAATAGTAAAGCAAAAATACACTTAGTAGAACAGAAATGAACTTTACTGAAACTGCTAGCTAATCAATAATCATTACTCTTATATTCTATTTATTTATACGCGCGCGCGAGCACACACACACACACTTCTGTCTTAATTTTTATTGAAATTTTGGGCAATTTCTGCATGTCAAATTTCATTGTCTAACTCATTGTGGCATTTTTTAAATGTCTTTTCAGGTTGGGAGATGTTTTGTTTTCTTTAACATTGAAGAAGGATATTGTTCCTTATGAAAATTCAATGCTAACAAAACTTCTAACAGATTCAATTGGTATTGATATTTTCTTCTTATTTATATTATGAACTTGTTGTATTAGTAGCAGAATTTGCCTGTCTGTTAGTAGCAGAATTTGCCTGTCAATCACGATAGTTAATCCCGGTTAGTTAGTCGGTTATGAATTAGTTAAGGCGGTAAGTGGGTAATGAAGTATATAAATAAGAGGCAAGGGTTAGAGGGCGATCAACTAGTCAGTTTTAAATAGCCGCATCCTTTGGGAATTTGGGAGGTAGCCAAAGCCTCAATTATCTGCTATTTTGTTATGCATTCGTGGGAATTCTTCCATATTTTCTCTAAAACAATACTGGGTTCTATCAATTGGTATTAGTGCTCCAATCTTGAAGCTGTTCCTGTGTCTGTGGGGTGCCAAAGGTGAATTCAGAAGCTGCACCATATTCAATAAGAGAGCTAACAGGAACCCGTGGCATGGGCAGAAACTGTTAAAGAATTCAGAGAAGGCCAAGTAATTCGAATCAAAAGCGGGGGTGGAGTCGGTAAACAATCTGGAATTGAAAGGTCAAATTGGCTACAACAAACCATAAATGCCAATTTCAGAAGTTGGGATAAATTTTGAGATGGTTAATTGTTGCCTCGAGTACAATTGTTGCTGGCTATATAAATACTGATATGGATATATGTTGCCTTCGATGACCCATAAATAAAATTGTTGTTGGACATATAAAATCAGGGATGATTAAATGTTGCCTTCGATGACCCATAAATAAAATTGTTGTTGGACATAAAAAATCAGGGATGGTTAAATGTCGCCTCGATGTCCCTTAAGTCCAATTGTTATTGGCTATACAAACGTTGAGATGGATATATGTTGCCTTCGATTACCCTTCAATCAATTTCTGTGATGGTTATATGTTGCCTTTGATGACTCTTAAATCAAATTGTTTTTCGATAGATAAATTAAGAGATGGTTAATGGTTACCTCGATGACCCTTAAGTCCAATTGTTATTGGCTATATAAATACTGATATGGATATATGTTGCCTTTGATGACCCTTAAATAAAATTGTTATTGGATATATAAAATCAGAGACGGTTAACTGTTTCCTCGATGTCCCTCAAGTCCAATTGATATTGGCTATATAAATATTGAGATGCATATATGTTGCCTTTGATGATCCTTAAATCAATTTCTGCGATGGTTAACTGTTGCCTCGATGACCCTTAAGTCCAATTGTTATTGGCTATATAAATACTAATATGGATATATGTTGCCGTCGATGACCCATAAATAAAATTGTTATTGGATATATAAAATCAGAGATGGTTAATTGTTGCCTCGAAGTCCCTTAAGTCCAATTGTTATTATTGGCTATATAAATACTGAGATGGATTTATGCTGCCTTCGATGACCCTTAAATCAATTTCTGTGATGGTTAATTGTTGCTTCGATGACCCTTAAGTCTAATTGTAATTGGCTATATAAATACTGATATGGATATATGTTGCCTTCGATGACCCATAAATAATTATGTTATTGGATATATAAAATCAGAGACGGTTAACTGTTGCCTCGATGTCCATCAAGTCCAATTGATATTGGCTATATAAATACTGAGATGCATATATCTTGCCTTCGATGACCCTTAAATCAATTTCTGCAATTGTTAACTGTTGCTTCGATGACCCTTAAGTCCAATTATTATTGGCTATATAAATATTGATATGAATATATGTTGCCTTCGATGACCCATAAATAAAATTGTTATTGGATATATAAAATCAGATATGGTTAATTGTTGCCTCGATGTCCCTTAAGTCCAATTGTTATTATTGGATATATAAATACTGAGATGGATTTATGCTGCCTTCGATGACCCTTAAATCAATTTTTGTGATGGTTAACTGCCTTTGATGACCCTTAAATCAATTTTTGTGATGGTTAACTGTTGCTTCGATGACCCTTAAGTCTAATTGTTATTGGCTATATAAATACTGATATGGATATATGTTGCCTTCGATGACCCATAAATAAAATTGTTATTTGATATACAAAATCAGAGATGGTTAATTGTTGCCTCGATAAAACGTAAGTCCAATTGTTATTGCCTATATAAATACTGAGATGGATATATGTAGCCTTTGATGACCCTTCAATCAATTTCTGCGATGGTTATATGTTGCCTTGGATGACCCTTATATGTTGGCTCCTAAGATTTGAGCCATATGATGATTCCAAAGTTTGTGGTTGGCTTGGATATGTATTTGTTAATACTTGGTAAATTTCATAAGTAAATTTCCATAGAAAATTTAGTTCTTGGGATGTTACATACCTTGAACAAATGGAATTCGTAATGCAAAATGAGATATGTTGGAGCTTGATCATCTGCTATATGATTTTTTTTTTATTAATAATATCAATTTAGTACGGAGAATTTTTTTTGCTAGATGCATTAAATGTGGATAGTCTAAAATTGATATTGCATGATTTTGATTTTAGCCTTGATGAGGATCCTAAGTGGAAAATGTAATAGAAATAGGAGTTACTTAAGATGATATTAAATAGGAAACACTAGCAACTTGGCTTCTAAGGTTTGAGCTATGATGATTTTATATTTTGTGGTGAAAATTAATTGGCTGCTTTGCTTCAATCTGTCGAGTCTTTGGTAAAGAGTTCTCTGTACAATGTAAAGATTTCTCATCATAGAATGAATTGGCTGCTTCAATCTGTCTAGTCTTTGCTAGAACAAATTTAATAACAATGTTGTGTGGCGACTAAGGCAATCTGTCTAGTCTAAATATCTGCTTTTGGACTATTTACAGTTTCCATATGAGTATCCTTTAGTTTCATAGTATTGATTAGGTGACTGATCACGAGTTCAATCTTCCAGTTAGTCCCTATTTATCATCATATGAATGATGTCTTTAAATCATGTAGAAAATAGCTTGCAGAATGCAGATATGCTTGGCTGAATTGTTTACTTCTTCAAAATTAACTTTTTGGAAGAACCATCATATTCTGACATGACTATAATTGAACCATCTGTTTGCTGGTTAAATTAATGGCATTATGGTTGTTTACTAAATTGGCAGTTGAGATGCTTGCTTTCCTTAAGTCTGCATGAGTTTTTTTTTCTTCTAGAAATAGATACTTTAAGTTGATCAATGTGAATTTTGATTTTTCATATTTGTTGCAATAGAAATGGCTGCCTAGGCACACTCCGCAAGAGTGTCATGTGAATTTGAGATGGTATCTTGAACCATTGAGGACCCTAGAATTAGATGCTATTGCAATGTGAACTCATTTGTAATTGTAGTGTTGCTTGTGTAATGTTGTTAGCTTATTTGGCGTCCCTTACTTCTGCTCTCTTTTGTCCAATCTGACTGCTTAAGCAGTATAGAAATAAGGTTAGGAGGTGTCTGATAGTCTTGTGAAGCATGGCCTAACCCCGAGTTTTAGTTTTCTCGCATCTTTTACTTCGTTGGCTCATCATTCTGATGTAGCATCAATCTTGTATCTGTGTGTGTATGGCTTCTATTTGATGCCTGATTGTTGGATTTCACATTTTCTATTCATGAACCTATGTTCTTGTCAAATCAAATTAATTTTTAACAGGGATTATAAACCCTATTAAAATTTAAAAATGGGGTGTTAGTTTTGAGCTTAATAACCCCAAATCTGATCCAAGATTGATACTTTGTTCTATGAAATATTTAAGGGATGAGATTCAATGATTCTAAAGGAATCATAATGTAAAAGTTGGTTGGGTGAGTTCTTTTGACGTTAAATGCAATTTTATTATGAATTTCTATTCATGATATCTATGGAGGTATATTTGTTATTTGATGACGCAAAATGCAATTGCAAATTATGCCACCTTTATGGAAGCTTTTTGCATACAGAATTGTTACAATATCAAAATTTGGTTTGCTTTGGACCGAGATGGTTATCTATCGCCTCGATGACCCTTAAGACTAATTTTGAAATTATGTCTTTGAGTCATTAATGACCGTGGAACTGGATGTTATTGCAACGTGAATTCTTTGTTCATAATGCAAATGCAAATCGGGATGGTTAAATGCAACCTTAATGACCCTTAATTCTAATTGCTATTAGCTATAATAATTCGGAGATAGTTAACTGGCTGCCTCCATGATCCTCAAGTTCAATAGCTTTTGACTTTGCGAATTGTGGGATGATATGTTTGAGCCATTGATGGCCCTGGACCTAGATGCTAGAGTAATTAGTGAATTCTTTACTCAAAATATATAACTAACATGGTTAAATGTCACCTCGACCCTAAATTTTAATTTTGAGATGGTATTTTTGAGTCATTGATGACTATGGAACAAGATCCTATTACAATATGAAATCTTTGTTCAAAATGCTAACAGGGATGGTTAAATGCATCCTCGTTGTGCCTCAAGTCATATTGCTATTGGGTATGCAAATTTTGGGATGGTTAAATGCAGCCTTGGTTATATCGTATAGATGTTCATTATGTAAATTTTAAGATTATATGTCTGAGCCATAGTTGACCTTGTATAGTAAGTTCTTTATTCATAATGCATTATTGGGGCGGATTGTATGTTTGAGTCATTGAATGAAGATAAAGAGGATATGGAAAACCCCTTTGATTCTTTGTGGGTGTAGTAATGCATTCATTTGTAATTGTAGTGTTGCTTGCGTAGTGGTGTCGGCTTATTTGGTGTCCCTTAGTTCTGCTCTATTTTGGTTTTACAATATCATATTAGTTTCATTTCCTTTTTCTTGTGTGTGGAAATTGAGTAGTAAATGAATTCAATTTACTACTACTAAGGCAAAAGTAATTCTATGCCCTTTTCCTTTAACTCAAATTTATGTAGTAGTAATTGATGTTTCGGTTCCATCTAACTGATAAGCTATGAAATGAAGTTTCAAAATTTTAATCTTCTAGAAACAGATGAGGCTAAAGAAAGTACAGTGAAACAAGGTGGATGATTATTATTATAAATCATGTGATTTCATCTCTTTAGGCAGATATAATTCAAAAAATAGTCACCATATTGATGGAAAGTATTAAACCACAAGGCATAACAAAAGCAGCAAGAGGAATCATGAGACCTCAAAATATTTGTTGAGGTTTGGCCTCGTCATTTTGGAAGATGCGTCCGTTTCTAGCTGTGATGTGAGTTTTGCTAGTTGTTTTTTTTCCCTTCTTTTGACTGTTGCATTGTGATTTGTATGAACGCCTAAATTGTCATAGGCTAGCTTGGTGCATACCATGTTGCAGGGATATATGCCTGGTCTGTGTTATTACCATGCGACTAGAGGGTGAGTTTTTCATAGTTGACTGGCAAACTTGTTTAGGTGATAATCTAGTGCCTAGTTGTCCTTCGTCTTGGCCTTGACTTTCACGACTTTCGATCAGATTTGGTGAAATAGATTTGAGTTTGTTTTCGACAGATACTCGGTATTGATCAATGGTATCAATAAAGTTTTGGTCTACCACAAAAGAGTACATCATGTTAAAGTGCATAGAGAGAATTGTGGCTAAAGATAGTCAAAATTGAGTTATGTTTGAGTATATTTATCTGAAATTTGAAATCTTTATTCGTAATATAATTTCAGCAAGAAACATTTTTCCGGGTTCCTTAAATGTAGCTGCATTGAGTTAATTATTCTCATAATCTAAAATCGGGATGTGGGGCAAGGAGTTAATAGCAATTAGATTTATCCAAATTTATTGGTGTTTATGTATGTTTGTGTAAGTGCTTTGTAATTTAGAAAAGCTTTTGAAAATTGAATAGCTTATATAAATAAGTTCTGCAGAGTTATTCCCAGTTCTCTCCGCCATTTTACAAACTGTTTAATCTTGAATACTTATATGA
The DNA here is from genome assembly GCA_954870985.1 of Trifolium fragiferum. Lineage (NCBI taxonomy): Eukaryota > Viridiplantae > Streptophyta > Magnoliopsida > Fabales > Fabaceae > Trifolium > Trifolium fragiferum. The sequence continues at coordinate 21,742,553 of OX940792.1, forward strand.
TAGAATAGAAACCTCTAGTTTATATTGCCGCATAGCATTCTTACTTTCTGCGATTTTATGGTATAGTTACCTGCTTAGAAGTAAGATGGGAAGGGAAGTAAAGGGGAGAGTGGAAAGCAAAACTTGAATTAGTCAAAGCAGCATGTTCAGAAAGCTTCTGTATCGCAGATGAACTTTTTTAGCCTTAATCTTAAGAGCATATGTATCACATTTTTTGGTATATTCTTACTTTATAGTTTGACAGATTTGTTTCTCTTCAATAATAGCTTAAGTGGTTCAATTCCTGCTAGTATTGAAAACCTTACTAATCTTGTTTCAATATATGTTTATAGTAATCAGTTGTCAGGAACAATTCCCAAATCCATTGGAAATTGTAGTCAATTGGCTTGTGTAATTTTGGACTCGAATCAATTGGAGGGAGTTCTTCCCGATGATCTAAACGATCTAAAAGAACTTCAAGTACTAAGTCTCAATAGTAATAATCTCGAAGGTACCATTCAATGTTGAAAAATTGCAAAAACTTAAATATATTGAGTCTTTCAGACAATAAATTTATTGGTTTCCATCAAGTTCAGGGAACTGTAGTGGTCTAACACAACATCTCATTGTTTAACAACCAACTCTCGGAAGTTATACCTCAAACCTTAGGAATTAATAGCAGTTTGGTGCAGTTGGATTTTATGTTTAATATGGGCGGTACACTTCCACCAAATCTTTGTTTTGGAAAGCAGTTATCACTTATCAGTGCTGAATATGGGTTGTAATCAATTTATTGGAAGCATACTTTCTGATGTAGGAAGGTGTACAACTCTCAAAAGGGTGAGACTCGCAGATAATCATTTTTCCAGGCGTCTTCCTGACTTTGAAGAGAATCCAAATATCTCGTACATGAGCATTGACAACAATAATATCAACAAAACAATTCCGTAAAGTTTGAGTAACTGCACAAATCTCTCACTTTTAGATTTGTCCATGAACAACTTAACAGGTTTTGTACCTTTAGAGCTTGGAAACCTTGTGAATCTCCAGAGTTTGGGTCTTTCTTACATTAATTTGGAAGGGTCCTTTGCCACATCAACTTTCAAAGTGTACCAAAATGATTAGTTTTGATGTGGGATTCAATTTGCTTAATGGTTTGTTTCCATTGAGTTTTCGGAGCTGGACAGAATTAGCAACTTTAATCGTAAGAGCATATGTATCACATTCTTACTTTCTTTGTTTACTATTTTTCGCAGATGAAACTTTTTTAGCCTTAATCTTAAGAGCATATGTATCACATTTTTTGCTTTCGCGCTCTTCCCTTTTATCGTGCTGAGTTGAATCCTCATCCAAACTTTTGTATCTCTTTTCTTGTCTCCTTTCAATCAGGTATGCTGAAAAATCTTGATCATCTACAGGCAATTTGTTATGACAATTGTGCAGCATGACCTCAGTCATGACTCCGCAGTGTTAATGATCTCTTTGACCAACAAAACAGGTAATGAATGCATCAAATGCAGTGCATCCATTAGGTGATATATAATATGCCTTTTGTACTTGAGATGGAATATATTACCGAAGTTTTATTTTTTGAAAATAAGCATGAATCAGTGTTTATATGATCTCTCTAATAATATGAACTGTAGTGTTATAGAAAGTTTGATGCAATCGTTCTAGATTATCATTATTCAGTTTGGTATTTTGTTGTCTTGGGGTCAAGCAACATCATGAAAAATGCAGTTGTTCAGAATTACAGAAAAGCATGCATTAACCATTTCGTGCCTGCCCTTGAAAACCATTGTCGATCGGTGTGGTGATGTTTTAAATTGTGGTTTTAGTTGACGTACTATTAGTACAGAATTAAAGAAGACCATAATAATTTGCTAGGGATTACCAAGCTAACCACATTAGCTAATTATGAGCCTTGAAGGAAATTTTGAACAGTAGTATATTTGATCATAGGCCAAGACTCCGTTCTGAATTTTGCTGAAGGGTCTGCCCAGAAAAACTGAGAAAATTATGTGTAAAATGAAGCTTTATTTTTCTTGGAAGATAATTCACTGATCTTCGATAAGGTATAAGCTTGTTCAAATGATTTCCCCTAACATTTGATAGGCATAGCTAAAGTTCCTGCTTCTGTCTGTTGAGTATTTTGCTAAATGCATATAGGCAAAACCTCTATCCACCATCACATATTAAAAAATGAGTATTTTTTTTAATAATACCAAAACGCTTCTGTAGAAACTTTGTTCATGACTATAACTCAGCTCATGATACCGGAAAAATCAAATTATACACACACACAAATTCATGTTTGTAAAACAAAAGAATCAATTCACAGGAAAACTAAGGCAATAATATGTCTAATCATGACTATACCTAACTGCATTACAAAAAAAGAGCTAACACAAACACAACAGTAGCTGCGAGAAATTGATATGATATCCCTGAGATCGTCATTAACATTCCTGAGATCACCAACAGCTACCTAATGGCTTCCATCTGTTGCTGTCTCACGCATTCATCAACTTCCTCGGGTCTTCTTCAACCTTTCATCAATTTGCTAATGGCCTCCATGTGTTCATGAAATTTTCTCTGAACTTGCTGAAGCTCTTCTTCCACCTTTCTAAAGCTCTCTTCCTTTTCACTTAGCAATTGTTCTGTCTACTGTAGCTTTTGGCGAAGCTCTTCCTCATGATTCACGACACTCTCAAGCAAAGTGCTTGTCTCATTCCCTTTCTTTTCCAGGTAAGTTTTCAGGTCTTCAACTCGATCTTTCAAATCATCTACCATCTGATTTTTTGTTGCAATGCATTTTCGAAGCTCTCCTGAAATATCTTTATTCTTTCTGTTTTCAACTTCAAGTTCGACCTTGCATTCACCTAACCTACTGTCAACTTCTTTATAATCTTTATTCAACTTCTGATATGTATCTTCCTGTTCTTTCAATGTTCCCTGAAGATCCATTACTCTTTTGGCTAATTCATTCTTTTCTTCTCTGAGTTTTTCACAGCAAATCTCCAATTCTTCTTTTGTTTTCTGCATGGAAAGCAAGTCCTTTTGCAGATCATCAACTTTGGCTGTGAAGGCAGTTATTTTTCCCAAAGCCTCTTCCTCTGCCTTATTAATTTTATCCTGGAGATGACTGATCTCTTGGATGTTGGCCCTTATTTGCTCTTCATCTTTGCTCATTAGGGTACTCATCTCCAGTTCCAGATCCCTTAGCTCCCTGGTTAAATATTCTTTATCTTCTAAAAGTCTCTCTTGTTCCTCGGTTTTTCTGCCAACCTCCTTTTTCAGACTTTCAATTTGAATCAAAAACTCAGAATTTTCTTTGCTTTTATCCACAAGTTGCACTTCCAAGTCAGATTTCTGGAGTTGTAGAGACTCCTGATTGTCAACTTTGGCTGTGAGGGCAGCTATTTTACGTTGGAGTGCTCTGCACTCTAATTTTCTCGCTGATAATCCTTTCTTCAACTTACCTAATTCTTCTTCTTGCTCCAAATTCTTCTGTGTCAGTTGACTGGTCTGATTCTTGTTCTCACTTGTTTGATTTTCGTAATCACTTGCTTTTTTCCTTAAAGTATTCAACTCGAGTTCGCTGGCTCTTAATTGTTCTTCAACTTCCATGTTCTTCAACTTCAACTCACGTAATTTGTTATCAGATTCCACTTTGAAGTAGGCAAGCAATTTCGTTTTATTTTCACTATGTTCACGGATTGTTTCCTCATGCTGAGCTTCCAATTCAGATTTCAGGTGTTGCAGAGACTCCACTTTATTCTTCAATACATTCAGCTCATCTGTAATGCATTCGATATCTTTAACCAATTCAGCAAGTGGTTCCCTCTTCAAAATTTCTTCCGGCGTTCCATCCATATCAAGGTTGCCATCTTTAATAAGTTCCAATATCCTTTTCATTTTGTCTTCAATTTCTGCAAGAAAAGTAGAAAAAGTCCAAATCATTTGTTTGAAAACCATAGTTTATCTTGCTTGCATCACAATCTTCCATCATAGAGATTATACCTGTTTTAGGTCCCTTGCTTTTAGATAGTTCCTCTTCTCTCTCTTTGGAATTCTTTTCAAATTCTGTAATTTGGTTTTGTAGCCCTAAATTGTTCCCCTCCGGATGATCACGATACAAGATGTATTGGTTGTAGACATCCTGAATCAATTCAGTAAGTTCTTCCGGCGTTCCATCTATATCACCATCTCTAATAAGTCTCAATATCCTGTTTACATTGTATTCAAATTCTGCAAGAAAAGTAGAAAAAGTTCAAATCCTTTTTACATTGACTGATATACATAAATCATAGCATATTTTGCATCATGATCTTCCATCATATCACAATTCAGCTGTCATGATGCAGAGTGAAAATTGTACCTGTTATTTTAGCAGGATCAATCTGACTTTTCTCCATTGATATCCAACTTCTTACCAGTTATCAAGTCAAAGATAATTTGTCAGTGTCGATTTCAGAAAAAGTGGCTAAAGTTTTAACACAATTAAATTGTTTACAAGAAATTTCTTAAATTGTCTCTTTAATTTAACAACACAAATCTTGCTACTTTTGTGCAATTAGTGTTTCATTAATATCCATCAAAATTATAACATACAGGATGATAATATACACATGGTCAAAATACACATGCTTCAGGGTAAACAACTGGTACAAATTTAAGTAGAATAATTAAAAAATCAATTTTAAAAACATAAAGAAGAACAACTAATAATCATGAACAACTATGTAATAATTTGTGGAAAAAATACACTATTAGGTTTAACGCGAATAATTAAAAAGAGATTAGATATTATCAACCAATTTGAGTACAATCTTGTAATAATTTCTGGTAAATTAGAATAAAATACCTTAAATATGGTTTAAGTTTTGCTTCTATCTTCTCTTCTGAATCTGTTAATCTCCAAGAACAAGATTACACCAATTCAATCAATGCCTGTGAAGAAAATGAAAACGGGTATTAAAGATGCAACAAATTCAATGCAAGAAACAAAAAGAGTGAGCTTCGAACCTATGTTCTTGATGAAAATTCAATGCAAGATTATTAACTTCAAATCAAAAGCATGTAGAACTTATAATGAAAGTAGAAATTGAGAGAACGATAATCAAATTAAATTGAAGCTTACGTGAGTGATTAGAGCTTCAAGCAGATTAAGTTGATCTGATGAAGAATTGAATTGAATTTGGAACGAAAAGAAACGCAAGAAGAAGGAAATGAAAATTTTGAAAAACGGAATTCACCGTTTCCCGGGAAAATCAAGTTGTTGTATTAATAAGTTGAGAAAATTTAATCATTTTCTAATGCATACACACACTTATATATATATATAATAATAAGGGTTGGATATCGATTACTCGTGTTATTTGTATTCCGTAAAACAAATTATTGTAAACTATACAATTAAAATTTTATTTATGATCTTAGTATCACAAAATAATTTTATTATTTTATTCATTTGTAATTATTTTATATATATATAATAGCTAGATTTGTAAAAATAAAAAATAAAAATAAAGGATTAATATTTATTAGGTTTGCTAAATAATATCATGAGGTACTTGTTATGTATAAAAAGAGGAAATAAAAGAGAAATTTAATTGTTGAAACTATAATTTTTTACACTTATAAAATATTGAATGCACATATTTCTAGACAAATTTTTCGTATAAATATGTTTAATCAGTGTCGGATACACTTTTTAGCATTTTATATGTATATTTCACAACAAAAAATGCCTAAGAAACATTTTTTAAATACTTATTGTTGGAACAATGTTCACATTGGTGTGTGAATTGAAAATAAAATTTGAGTCCCTCGTCGGGTACTAGAGCATATTAGTGTGTTGTAGCATACTAGTGTGTATTTTGAGAAAATAATTAAATTAAATCTCATAATTATTTAATTATTGTGATTTATTTTCCATCAATTTGTAACCGATAAATTTATGGGAGAATAACTCTATTTGATGGCTATGCTTAAGAAAATATATGAAGAGAGACCGCAGCCCTAGAGGAGAGAACGTAAGCTTCTCAAAATGATATATGTGTGATGCATATCATATTTTCAATATTAAAAAATTGATTGCTTGTTATATTGTTAGCATTTCAAGTTTAGAGGTTGAGAACATTCTCACTATAGTTGAGAATTTGCATTATGTATTGGAAGTTTTGTCTTCATCCTCTTTGTATGAGAACCTCACTTTGTATTGCCATGGAAGAAGCTGATTGAGTTTACCAATAACAAAGGCAACATGTCTTGTAAGTTTTGGTTCAGCAAGTAATTTGGTATGCTCATTCTCACCATTTGTTTATTTTAATAATGACAAATGATTTAGGCATCTTTATTATCGGTCACTATAATTGTTTGTGGAAAAAAATAAGGTTTTGTTTATTCATTGAGTTGTTAGATTGCTGAATGTTGAAATCCTATTTTAGCTCATTCGGTCCATATTTGATTATTTGGATATGTCATTATTTCCTAGAGCTTGTTGTTAATTGATATATGATATGATCACTTGTTTAATTTAGTTGATACTAATTTTAGCTTTTGAAAACGAAATCATTGTTGTTTATGGCATGTTCTTATATTAACATAGTCTCTGAAATTTGATTTTGAGTGATATATATTTGTGCCATATTACAGTTTATTTTATTTGTATCACTAAGTGCCTTAATAATACTAGTAGTAGCTAGTATTACTATTATTTTGTTTTAAGAGTGATCTAAGTATCATTAGTTCCTTCAAATTAAGAATGGTCTTAGTACCATATTCCCTTTGATTTATGAATGGTCTTAGTTACCATATGCGATGGGTATCGTAGTACCATTATATTGATTGATATTGTAGTATCAATACCGGAGGTATCGTAGTACCACTAATTTATAGATTGATATTGAAGTATCAATTCGAGTGGTATCGTAGTACCACTCAAGAAGGTATAATTCTTGACCGATTTCTATAAGTGCAGTAGTAATCGGTATACAGTTGAAATTGGGCTGTTTTATCCTGGAGGCGGCGTGGTTGATAGTCTGCTTGCACAATTTTGGGCAGTGCCACGAAACGTCTTAAAGAGAGCGACCTGGTCGTGACTCAGCCCATAATTTCTTTGGTTCCAATTTTCGGAAAATTATTATTTTTAATATCAAAAACAACAATTTTAAGACGATTCGTTCTGCCATGAGATTACCGAAGAAATTATTGGTTCAGATTATAATGTCGCTAACTATGACAAACCATTTTGGTTTGAAAGAGAATCACTTCAAATATTGGCAACAAATTAAGATTATGTTTTTAAAACAACAAAAGAGTTGCTAATATTTGAAGTAGAATACTGCAATTGTATTTTATACAATTGAACAAGTTTAACAGGATAAAAAGTCTAAAGAATATATACCTTTGAAAGTCTGAAATCTTGTCTTCTTTTGAAAGAAAAAGTTGTAAAGCAAGATCAGAAAAATAAGAAAGTGCTTGTTGTTTCGAACAATAACACTAGAAATATAAACAGATACTTCATCAATTTTGTTGATGACTTTTCAGATTATTCTTTCATAAATATTATGAAAAAGAAAAGTGAAAAATGATGTTCTTGACATGTTTCAATTCCATGAGCTGAAATTGAAAATTATTTCAATAAGAAAGTCAAGTAACTTCATTTTGTTAAGGCACAAAATATGATTCCCACAATTTTTATGAGAATGAAATTATTCATGAAACAACTGTGACTTACTCTTTTGAGATGAACGATAAAACGGATAAAAAAATTTATATAGAATCTTTTACCAAGTTCATTGTTACAGTCATGTTTGATTTCGGCATTGCATCTCATTAGTGGGGGAAATTTAATTAAGTGATTATTTTGTGTCAAATTGAGTGCCGAAGCACAAGAACAAAATTTCTATTCATGAAATTTTGAAGAAAAGACAATTTAACTTGTCTTATTTTTGAACTTGGAGTAATTTGACGTAGGTTCAAATTCTCGACTCCAAGAGAGTTAAACTCAATAGTCGAGGCTATGAATGTGTATTTGTTGATACACAAAGCTTATAGGTTGTTGCCTGCTAATATGAGCATAGAATCAAAATATGTTGATCTCTATGAAATTGAAGTTCTCTCTAAATTGAGAAATAGTGGGGGCTTTGCAAGATCAGAAGCAGTAATGATAACATCAAACAAGATGTAATAGAACCTCAATGAGGTAAGATGACAAGAATTGCTAAAAACTATGAACCCGATTAGATGGTTTATAGATTAGAAGAGAATCCAACAAAACTCCAAGAAATTGTCTTTCTTGGATGTTGATTTATGGTGGTAGCTGTAAAAGATGAAATGGAGATTTATGGTGGTAGCCGTAAATGATGATATGGATTCTCGAGAGTCTAATAAGACTTGATATTTAGTAGACTTGCCTCGCGAGTGCAAAATAAATGGTTGTTAATAATAATGTTTTTTTAGAAAGAAAAATATATAGATCTTTTCAACGTTTTTTCTCCAATCACAAGAATAATATCCATAAGGTCAAATGGATGTTAAAACTAATTTTCGAAATAGTGATTTGGAAGAAGAATTTTTTTTATGAAACAAACTAAAGACTTTGTAACTCATGGGCAAGAAAATTAAAGTTGATAAGTTAGATAAGACTTTGCAGAGTCTTAAATAAGCCATAAGAAATGGCATGAATAGTTTGACAATTTGATGATGTCAAATGAGTTTAAAGTGAATGAAAGTGACAAATGTATTTTCTATAAAATGGAAAATAGAATTTGCACTATCAAATGTCTCTATGTAAATGATTTATTCATGTTTAGAGAAAATATTCATGTTGTGAATAAAGTGAAAACATTGTTGTCTAACAACTTTGATATGAAAGACTTCAAAGAAGTAAATGTAATCTTAGATGAGATTACTTATTCATGAATGTGAATTTCCTTAAATCAACTCACTATGATGAGAAAGTTTTAAAGAATTCTATTTAGTGAATGCAAACTTGTTTGCATATTATGTGATCATAGTGTAAAAAACTATGAAAGAACACTGGTAAAAGTGTAAGACAATCAGAATATGAAAGCATATATATGTTGTCGCATTTGATATATCACTGATTGTATTAGACCCGACATTGCATATGTTGTAGCATTGCATATGTCGTGGTAATGCTAATGAGCATTGGTATGCTATTGTTGTTATTGACGGATATAGTGATGTAAATTGGAATACATTATTCCAAAATAATTAGTGACTATATATTTGGTATATATAGTAGAAAAACTATATCTTGGAAATAAGAATACGGACTATATTGGCTTAGTCCAATATGGAGTCTGAAATGATATCATTAACATTAGCTAGTGAAGTAGCAAGTTGGTTGCTTGCTATTTGAAATTCCTTTGTGGAAAAACTTATGACAGATGTGTTGATCCATTGCGATAGTACCGCGGCTATTGCATAAATTGAGAACCGTTATTATAACGGTAAGAGACGTCAAATAAAAAGAAAGCACAACACGTCGAGATTGTTAGTCCCAAAAGGTGTTGTAAGAATGGGTCATGTACACACTGATTTAGCAGATCCTTTGACGAAAGGAATAGCTAAAAAGGAAGTCCATAATACATATGTAAAGATGGGACTAATGCCTAAATGAATTTCTCATGATGGAAACCCAACCTAAATGACTGGAGATCCCAAGAAATAGGTTCAATGGGTAATAACAAGTTGTGAGGAGTTAAATATGATCATGCAAATATAAATAAGAGAAGCATGAATCCTGAAAGCGAAAGGGTGAGATATTAAAACTCTTAATGAGATCTATACTCTGTATGAGTGGAGTACCGAGCTTCAGGAGTACTCTTGATAGACTCACCTATATGAATGTGGAACTGAGGCCGGTTCCTATGGAATTTAGAGGCGAATTCCTAGAGCGTTCATGAAACTGGGATACACGTGCAGGGCCATTAAAGCACGGGCTATTAAGATACACCTTAAGAAAAGGTTGTGTGCGGGTTTGAGAAAAATCCGAGATAGAGTTCAAGACATGTGTCACTCTTACTAAATCGGGCTCTTACTTGCTATGTAAAGGTTCAAGTCATAGACACCTTTGCTTATGCACAATCTTTTAGACTCGTCCTACGATATTTTGGAATTTTCTTTTAAATTCAAGTGGGGGATTGTTGGAACAATGTTCACATTGGTGTGTGAATTGAAAATAAAATTTGAGTCCCTCGTCGGGTACTAGAGCATATTAGTGTGTTGTAGCATACTAGTGTGTATTTTGAGAAAATAATTAAATTAAATCTCATAATTATTTAATTATTGTGATTTATTTTCCATCAATTTGTAACCGATAAATTTATGGGAGAATAACTCTATTTGATGGCTATGCTTAAGAAAATATATGAAGAGAGACCGCAGCCCTAGAGGAGAGAACGTAAGCTTCTCAAAATGATATATGTGTGATGCATATCATATTTTCAATATTAAAAAATTGATTGCTTGTTATATTGTTAGCATTTCAAGTTTAGAGGTTGAGAACATTCTCACTATAGTTGAGAATTTGCATTATGTATTGGAAGTTTTGTCTTCATCCTCTTTGTATGAGAACCTCACTTTGTATTGCCATGGAAGAAGCTGATTGAGTTTACCAATAACAAAGGCAACATGTCTTGTAAGTTTTGGTTCAGCAAGTAATTTGGTATGCTCATTCTCACCATTTGTTTATTTTAATAATGACAAATGATTTAGGCATCTTTATTATCGGTCACTATAATTGTTTGTGGAAAAAAATAAGGTTTGGTTTATTCATTGAGTTGTTAGATTGCTGAATGTTGAAATCCTATTTTAGCTCATTCGGTCCATATTTGATTATTTGGATATGTCATTATTTCCTAGAGCTTGTTGTTAATTGATATATGATATGATCACTTGTTTAATTTAGTTGATACTAATTTTAGCTTTTGAAAACGAAATCATTGTTGTTTATGGCATGTTCTTATATTAACATAGTCTCTGAAATTTGATTTTGAGTGATATATATTTGTGCCATATTACAGTTTATTTTATTTGTATCACTAAGTGCCTTAATAATACTAGTAGTAGCTAGTATTACTATTATTTTGTTTTAAGAGTGATCTAAGTATCATTAGTTCCTTCAAATTAAGAATAGTCTTAGTACCATATTCCCTTTGATTTATGAATGGTCTTAGTTACCATATGCGATGGGTATCGTAGTACCATTATATTGATTGATATTGTAGTATCAATACCGGAGGTATCGTAGTACCACTAATTTATAGATTGATATTGAAGTATCAATTCGAGTGGTATCGTAGTACCACTCAAGAAGGTATAATTCTTGACCGATTTCTATAAGTGCAGTAGTAATCGGTATACAGTTGAAATTGGGCTGTTTTATCCTGGAGGCGGCGTGGTTGATAGTCTGCTTGCACAATTTTGGGCAGTGCCACGAAACGTCTTAAAGAGAGCGACCTGGTCGTGACTCAGCCCATAATTTCTTTGGTTCCAATTTTCGGAAAATTATTATTTTTAATATCAAAAACAACAATTTTAAGACGATTCGTTCTGCCATGAGATTACCGAAGAAATTATTGGTTCAGATTATAATGTCGCTAACTATGACAAACCATTTTGGTTTGAAAGAGAATCACTTCATGTAAGACCCGTAATTCTACTGTACTATACGCAAGATATAAGCGTAATTAGTGGCTAAGAGTTTTAGGGTTCAGTTAAGTTTATTTCGTAGTTATCGTTGTAATAAGCAGCGTCGTCACTGAGGTGGAGACTGCTTTTTTCTTATGTGTTAATAAAACCTAGACTTTGGACCCGTAATCTGTATTTATCAATCTGAACACTGGTGTGCTTTCAGAATTTTGAATTTCGACTTTCTCCGTTTATTGGAAAAACGAGTGGAAAATGGTATCCGCTGCGGAAAAATTTACAGTTTCTGTTTTTCGTCAAAATTTGACTACAGACATTATATATCTGCGCGAGTTAGAATCTAGAGTCAGAATATTTTTGGGAGTTGAGAACCAATATTTCAGTCGGCGAATAAAGTTTAGCGATAATTTTTGGGATTATTTTACGGCGACCTATCACGACGTAAATTTTATAAATTTCGTAATACGGACCGTCGACGAGATACGACTCGACTGCGAGCACAAAAGAGGCTCATGAGATGACTCATAAAGGCTATGAGAGCCCTAGAGCCATCCCATGGTTGAGAAGCAACCAACCACACCTAGTCTAAAAATCCCATGGAAGGGGATTGACCATGAGTCTTAAACTAATGTGAGTGATTACACAATTGTCACAAAAGCAAAAAAAGAAAAAAATTCAAAGACTCTCCTTCTCTTCTCTCCCTCGGCCGAACCCTTTCTTTCTCTCCCACCACTCAAAATTTTTCTTCTCCCTCAAGAGCTTGCTTGCTTGTGCTAGGAAATTTATCAAGATTACTACTCTTCTCTTTCACTTGAGGTAACTAAACCTCTACTCTTTCTTGTGATCACAAATTCTTAAACTCTTAAGAAATTTAAATTATTGTTCTTGAGTAGAAATTATGAGAAACTTGTTAGAATTGGTTTATGATAGGATTTTTGAGTTATGAAAAACGGGGTGTTCCATTGTGGTATCAGAGCACGGCGTTAGATCATCAAGGGAAAAGTGTGTTGTAAGAATTGTCAGTCGAGTTAGGACCAGAGTTTGTTGGTTGATGTGACACTACTTGGTTTGTTTGAGTTGGTAACTCGTGAATAAGAATTCTAATAGAGTTGGAAAGGAATTTGACCAGATATTGGTTTGTGCAGGAAAACATGCCTCCAAGACGGGCACCTGCAATTCCTGGAGCCAATGATAATAATGTGAACCAGCTGGCTTACGCAATGAATACTATGGCAGCAACCTTGACTGCCCAAGCCCATGCTAAGGCGCAGAGGGATATGGAAAAGAGGGATAGAGAGATTCTTGCTGCGGGATCTCGAGTCCTCACTAGTTTTAACCATCAGAACCCTCCGAAGTATAACGGAGAGGGAGGTCCTGATGCTGCTGACTTATGGCTTCAGGCTATGGAAAAGATCTTCGGAGCAATCCACTGCCCCGAGGGAGAAAAGGTGACTCTGGCTACCTACCAGTTGTCGGGAGGCTCTGAGTATTGGTGGAAGAGCACTAGTCTTATGATGGAGGCTGCTCACGAGGAAATCAACTGGGAGAATTTTAAGAGAAAGTTTTTGGCCAAGTACTTTCCAGAGACCGCTAGAGAAAGGTATGGAGAGGAATTCCTTAGGCTGCGTCAGGGGGGAATGAATGTTGAGGCATATGCGAAGAAGTTTGAATCACTGTCAAGGTTTTTCCGTTTCTTCAGGGATGGCATAGATGAAACCTTTATGTGTCGCCGTTTTCAAGATGGGCTGAGGTATGAATTACAGGATTCGGTGATACCTTTGGGAATCAGGAACTTTCAAGTGCTGGTTGAGAAATGTCAGGAGATAGAGGACATGAAGAACAAGCGAGTGAATCGCAATGTGAATTCTGGTGCTGGGGGACCTAGTCGTCCAAGTAATCAGACTCAGAATCGGGGAAGGCAAGGGAATAAGCCTTACAACCGTCCTCAGAATAACAGAGGACAGAATCGCTCCGTGAATCAAGGAAACCAAGGAAATCAGAGTGTGGTGAGGCAGAGTTGCTTCAAGTGTGGTCAGGAGGGACACTATGCGAATGATTGTAAGATTTCGGGAGCTGTTTGTTACAATTGTAAGAAACCAGGTCATTTTGCTAGAGATTGCAAGGCTCAGAAGGCTGAACCATCGGTGAATGTGACACAAGGAGCAAAACCCGCTGCTAAGGGACGTGTCTACTGTATGGGCACGGAAGTGAGTGGCGAGGCCAGTAATGCCATACATGAGGATTGCCAAATTGCAGGTAACACTTTAACTGCATTGATAGATACCGGGGCAACCCATTCCTTCATATCTGTGGATTGTGCAAATCGTATGAAATTGATTGTTTCTCCGCTGCCGTTTGATTTGAATGTTTCTACTCCTGTTAAGGATTTATTGGTAAATACTGCATGTTTGCACTGTTTGGTGATGATTCAGAATAGGGAATTCATAATTAACTTGATCTGTTTACCCCTTCAGTCTCTCGAGATCATTCTCGGGATGGATTGGTTGTCATATCACTATGTCATTTTAGACTGTGCTCGCAAAATGGTCTTTTTCCCCGAACCAGGAGTGCAGAGGTACTTGTCGGCGAACCGGCTTACCATGACCATGAGAAATGGAGAGCCAGAATTTCTTTCACTTGCTAATATAGGAGTGACTTTAGACGTGCACCTAGAGGAATTGCGCGTAGTTCAACAATTTCAGGATGTTTTTCCGTTAGAAATTCCAGAATTTCCTCCAGTCAGAGAAGTGGAGTTCTTTATCGACTTACATCCAGGAACGGGACCAATCTCGGAATCACCTTATCGGATGGCTCCAGCCGAGTTGGTGGAATTGAAGAGTCAGATTGAAGACTTGTTAGAAAAGGGTTTTATTAGGCCAAGTGTGTCTCCGTGGGGAGCGCCAGTCTTATTGGTGAAAAAGAAGGATGGTCGGTCACGGTTATGTGTGGATTATCGGAAGCTCAACAAGGTTACTATTAAGAACCGATATCCTTTGCCACGAATTGATGATTTGATGGACCAGTTAAAAGGTGCATCTGTGTTTTCAAAGATTGACTTGAAGTCGGGATATCATCAGATAAGAGTAAGAGAAGAAGATGTTCAGAAAACCGCTTTTCGTACACGTTATGGACACTATGAGTATCTAGTGATGCCATTTGGGGTGACGAATGCACCGGCAATTTTTATGGATTATATGAATAGGATCTTCCATACGTTCTTAGACAAGTTCGTGGTGGTATTTATCGACGATATACTCATTTATTCGAAGGATGAAGAAGAACACGAAGAGCATCTCCGTTTGGTTTTACAAGTTCTGCGTGATAGAAAGTTGTATGCAAACCCGTCAAAGTGTGAATTTTGGATGAAAACTGTGAATTTTCTGGGTCACGTTATCTCAGAAGAGGGAATATCTGTGGACCCAGCAAAGATTGAGACCGTACTTGCGTGGAAACAACCGCAAACTATTACGGATATACGGAGTTTTATGGGTTTAGCTGGATATTATAGGAGGTTTATTGAAGGTTTCGCTAAGATTGTGGCGCCAATGACACAACTTACGAGAAAAGACCAGCCTTTCGCTTGGACAGAGAAGGTGGATGGAAACACTGAAGGATTTTGATTTCACGTTACAGTACCATCCTGGAAAGGCTAATGTAGTAGCTGATGCTTTGAGTAGAAAAAGTGTATCTGTATGTTCAGCTCAGAGGGCTAGTCAACATGAATTGTTGAGAGAGTTTCGAGATTTACACCTGGAAGTAGAGTTTGCGCCTGGAAGTTTGAAACTCGGTATGATTACGATTTCGAATGGGCTATTGGAAGATATTGCCAGTTGTCAGGACGACGGTCTACTTATGGAGAAGAGAGCTTTGATAGATCGAGGAACCACCACAGAGTTTAAAGTGGGGCCAGACAATATTTTGAGGTGCAATGGGAGGGTGTGTGTACCCGATGCTAAGAATTTGAGAAATACAGTCCTAGGGGAAGCACATAAGAGTAAACTGAGTATACATCCTGGAGCTACTAAGATGTATCAGGATTTGAAGTTAGATTACTGGTGGCCGGGTATGAAGAGACATGTAGCAGAGTATGTGGCGTCATGTTTGACATGTCAGAAAGCTAAGGTAGAACATCAGAAACCTGCAGGAATGTTGCAATCGTTAGATATACCAGAGTGGAAATGGAACAGCATATCAATGGATTTTATCACTGGTTTGCCCAAGACTAGGAGAAAACATGACTCTATTTGGGTGATAGTGGATCGTTTGACAAAGTCTGCTCATTTTCTACCTGTGAGAATTACTGACACAGCAGAAAAGTTAACCGACATCTATGTGGCTGAGATTGTGAGACTTCATGGTATACCGTCCAGCATCGTTTCAGATCGAGACCCAAAATTTACTTCACATTTTTGGAGAACCCTACATGAGGCATTAGGGACGAGATTGAGATTAAGTTCGGCGTACCATCCTCAGACCGATGGACAAACTGAGAGAACGAATCAATCTTTGGAAGATTTGTTAAGGGCTTGTGTGCTTGATGACAGAGGAAGTTGGGACGATGTGTTGCCACTAATAGAATTCACCTACAACAACAGTTTCCACACGAGCATTGGAATGGCTCCGTATGAGGCTCTTTATGGGAGAAGGTGTCAGACTCCTTTATGTTGGTATCAAGATGGAGAAAGTATGATTGTGGGGCCAGAAATGGTGCAACAGACTACGGACAAGGTTAGGAAGATACGGGCAAGAATGAAGGTCGCCCAGGATCGTCAAAAGAGTTATGCTGATAGGCGTCGTAGACCCTTGGAATTTGAGGTAGGGGAACATGTATTCCTCCGAGTTACTCCAACTACTGGTGTTGGAAGGGCAATAAAAGCAAGAAAGTTGACTCCGAAATTTATTGGACCGTATCAGATTACAGAAAGGATAGGAAAGGTGGCCTATCGAATTGCATTGCCACCGATACTGTCACAGATTCATGATGTATTCCATGTGTCCCAGTTAAGAAAGTATATTTCAAACCCGTCACATGTGATCGCACCAGACGACATTCAGTTGAAAGAGAACTTGTCATTTGAAGTTCCACCAATTAAGATTGTGGATAGAAAGATGAAGCGTCTAAGGACTAAGGACATACCGTTAGTCAAGGTGATATGGAATGAGGCTACGGGGGACGCGACTTGGGAACTAGAGAGTAAAATGAAAGAACAATACCCCGAGTTATTTAGCGATGTCTAAGTTTCGAGGACGAAACTTCTTTTAGGGGGGAAGTAATGTAAGACCCGTAATTCTACTGTACTATACGCAAGATATAAGCGTAATTAGTGGCTAAGAGTTTTAGGGTTCAGTTAAGTTTATTTCGTAGTTATCGTTGTAATAAGCAGCGTCGTCACTGAGGTGGAGACTGCTTTTTTCTTATGTGTTAATAAAACCTAGACTTTGGACCCGTAATCTGTATTTATCAATCTGAACACTGGTGTGCTTTCAGAATTTTGAATTTCGACTTTCTCCGTTTATTGGAAAAACGAGTGGAAAATGGTATCCGCTGCGGAAAAATTTACAGTTTCTGTTTTTCGTCAAAATTTGACTACAGACATTATATATCTGCGCGAGTTAGAATCTAGAGTCAGAATATTTTTGGGAGTTGAGAACCAATATTTCAGTCGGCGAATAAAGTTTAGCGATAATTTTTGGGATTATTTTACGGCGACCTATCACGACGTAAATTTTATAAATTTCGTAATACGGACCGTCGACGAGATACGACTCGACTGCGAGCACAAAAGAGGCTCATGAGATGACTCATAAAGGCTATGAGAGCCCTAGAGCCATCCCATGGTTGAGAAGCAACCAGCCACACCTAGTCTAAAAATCCCATGGAAGGGGATTGACCATGAGTCTTAAACTAATGTGAGTGATTACACAATTGTCACAAAAGCAAAAAAAGAAAAAAATTCAAAGACTCTCCTTCTCTTCTCTCCCTCGGCCGAACCCTTTCTTTCTCTCCCACCACTCAAAATTTTTCTTCTCCCTCAAGAGCTTGCTTGCTTGTGCTAGGAAATTTATCAAGATTACTACTCTTCTCTTTCACTTGAGGTAACTAAACCTCTACTCTTTCTTGTGATCACAAATTCTTAAACTCTTAAGAAATTTAAATTATTGTTCTTGAGTAGAAATTATGAGAAACTTGTTAGAATTGGTTTATGATAGGATTTTTGAGTTATGAAAAACGGGGTGTTCCACTTCAAATATTGGCAACAAATTAAGATTATGTTTTTAAAACAACAAAAGAGTTGCTAATATTTGAAGTAGAATACTGCAATTGTATTTTATACAATTGAACAAGTTTAACAGGATAAAAAGTCTAAAGAATATATACCTTTGAAAGTCTGAAATCTTGTCTTCTTTTGAAAGAAAAAGTTGTAAAGCAAGATCAGAAAAATAAGAAAGTGCTTGTTGTTTCGAACAATAACACTAGAAATATAAACAGATACTTCATCAATTTTGTTGATGACTTTTCAGATTATTCTTTCATAAATATTATGAAAAAGAAAAGTGAAAAATGATGTTCTTGACATGTTTCAATTCCATGAGCTGAAATTGAAAATTATTTCAATAAGAAAGTCAAGTAACTTCATTTTGTTAAGGCACAAAATATGATTCCCACAATTTTTATGAGAATGAAATTATTCATGAAACAACTGTGACTTACTCTTTTGAGATGAACGATAAAACGGATAAAAAAATTTATATAGAATCTTTTACCAAGTTCATTGTTACAGTCATGTTTGATTTCGGCATTGCATCTCATTAGTGGGGGAAATTTAATTAAGTGATTATTTTGTGTCAAATTGAGTGCCGAAGCACAAGAACAAAATTTCTATTCATGAAATTTTGAAGAAAAGACAATTTAACTTGTCTTATTTTTGAACTTGGAGTAATTTGACGTAGGTTCAAATTCTCGACTCCAAGAGAGTTAAACTCAATAGTCGAGGCTATGAATGTGTATTTGTTGATACACAAAGCTTATAGGTTGTTGCCTGCTAATATGAGCATAGAATCAAAATATGTTGATCTCTATGAAATTGAAGTTCTCTCTAAATTGAGAAATAGTGGGGGCTTTGCAAGATCAGAAGCAGTAATGATAACATCAAACAAGATGTAATAGAACCTCAATGAGGTAAGATGACAAGAATTGCTAAAAACTATGAACCCGATTAGATGGTTTATAGATTAGAAGAGAATCCAACAAAACTCCAAGAAATTGTCTTTCTTGGATGTTGATTTATGGTGGTAGCTGTAAAAGATGAAATGGAGATTTATGGTGGTAGCCGTAAATGATGATATGGATTCTCGAGAGTCTAATAAGACTTGATATTTAGTAGACTTGCCTCGCGAGTGCAAAATAAATGGTTGTTAATAATAATGTTTTTTTAGAAAGAAAAATATATAGATCTTTTCAACGTTTTTTCTCCAATCACAAGAATAATATCCATAAGGTCAAATGGATGTTAAAACTAATTTTCGAAATAGTGATTTGGAAGAAGAATTTTTTTTATGAAACAAACTAAAGACTTTGTAACTCATGGGCAAGAAAATTAAAGTTGATAAGTTAGATAAGACTTTGCAGAGTCTTAAATAAGCCATAAGAAATGGCATGAATAGTTTGACAATTTGATGATGTCAAATGAGTTTAAAGTGAATGAAAGTGACAAATGTATTTTCTATAAAATGGAAAATAGAATTTGCACTATCAAATGTCTCTATGTAAATGATTTATTCATGTTTAGAGAAAATATTCATGTTGTGAATAAAGTGAAAACATTGTTGTCTAACAACTTTGATATGAAAGACTTCAAAGAAGTAAATGTAATCTTAGATGAGATTACTTATTCATGAATGTGAATTTCCTTAAATCAACTCACTATGATGAGAAAGTTTTAAAGAATTCTATTTAGTGAATGCAAACTTGTTTGCATATTATGTGATCATAGTGTAAAAAACTATGAAAGAACACTGGTAAAAGTGTAAGACAATCAGAATATGAAAGCATATATATGTTGTCGCATTTGATATATCACTGATTGTATTAGACCCGACATTGCATATGTTGTAGCATTGCATATGTCGTGGTAATGCTAATGAGCATTGGTATGCTATTGTTGTTATTGACGGATATAGTGATGTAAATTGGAATACATTATTCCAAAATAATTAGTGACTATATATTTGGTATATATAGTAGAAAAACTATATCTTGGAAATAAGAATACGGACTATATTGGCTTAGTCCAATATGGAGTCTGAAATGATATCATTAACATTAGCTAGTGAAGTAGCAAGTTGGTTGCTTGCTATTTGAAATTCCTTTGTGGAAAAACTTATGACAGATGTGTTGATCCATTGCGATAGTACCGCGGCTATTGCATAAATTGAGAACCGTTATTATAACGGTAAGAGACGTCAAATAAAAAGAAAGCACAACACGTCGAGATTGTTAGTCCCAAAAGGTGTTGTAAGAATGGGTCATGTACACACTGATTTAGCAGATCCTTTGACGAAAGGAATAGCTAAAAAGGAAGTCCATAATACATATGTAAAGATGGGACTAATGCCTAAATGAATTTCTCATGATGGAAACCCAACCTAAATGACTGGAGATCCCAAGAAATAGGTTCAATGGGTAATAACAAGTTGTGAGGAGTTAAATATGATCATGCAAATATAAATAAGAGAAGCATGAATCCTGAAAGCGAAAGGGTGAGATATTAAAACTCTTAATGAGATCTATACTCTGTATGAGTGGAGTACCGAGCTTCAGGAGTACTCTTGATAGACTCACCTATATGAATGTGGAACTGAGGCCGGTTCCTATGGAATTTAGAGGCGAATTCCTAGAGCGTTCATGAAACTGGGATACACGTGCAGGGCCATTAAAGCACGGGCTATTAAGATACACCTTAAGAAAAGGTTGTGTGCGGGTTTGAGAAAAATCCGAGATAGAGTTCAAGACATGTGTCACTCTTACTAAATCGGGCTCTTACTTGCTATGTAAAGATTCAAGTCATAGACACCTTTGCTTATGCACAATCTTTTAGACTCGTCCTACGATATTTTGGAATTTTCTTTTAAATTCAAGTGGGGGATTGTTGGAACAATGTTCACATTGGTGTGTGAATTGAAAATAAAATTTGAGTCCCTCGTCGGGTACTAGAGCATATTAGTGTGTTGTAGCATACTAGTGTGTATTTTGAGAAAATAATTAAATTAAATCTCATAATTATTTAATTATTGTGATTTATTTTCCATCAATTTGTAACCGATAAATTTATGGGAGAATAACTCTATTTGATGGCTATGCTTAAGAAAATATATGAAGAGAGACCGCAGCCCTAGAGGAGAGAACGTAAGCTTCTCAAAATGATATATGTGTGATGCATATCATATTTTCAATATTAAAAAATTGATTGCTTGTTATATTGTTAGCATTTCAAGTTTAGAGGTTGAGAACATTCTCACTATAGTTGAGAATTTGCATTATGTATTGGAAGTTTTGTCTTCATCCTCTTTGTATGAGAACCTCACTTTGTATTGCCATGGAAGAAGCTGATTGAGTTTACCAATAACAAAGGCAACATGTCTTGTAAGTTTTGGTTCAGCAAGTAATTTGGTATGCTCATTCTCACCATTTGTTTATTTTAATAATGACAAATGATTTAGGCATCTTTATTATCGGTCACTATAATTGTTTGTGGAAAAAAATAAGGTTTGGTTTATTCATTGAGTTGTTAGATTGCTGAATGTTGAAATCCTATTTTAGCTCATTCGGTCCATATTTGATTATTTGGATATGTCATTATTTCCTAGAGCTTGTTGTTAATTGATATATGATATGATCACTTGTTTAATTTAGTTGATACTAATTTTAGCTTTTGAAAACGAAATCATTGTTGTTTATGGCATGTTCTTATATTAACATAGTCTCTGAAATTTGATTTTGAGTGATATATATTTGTGCCATATTACAGTTTATTTTATTTGTATCACTAAGTGCCTTAATAATACTAGTAGTAGCTAGTATTACTATTATTTTGTTTTAAGAGTGATCTAAGTATCATTAGTTCCTTCAAATTAAGAATGGTCTTAGTACCATATTCCCTTTGATTTATGAATGGTCTTAGTTACCATATGCGATGGGTATCGTAGTACCATTATATTGATTGATATTGTAGTATCAATACCGGAGGTATCGTAGTACCACTAATTTATAGATTGATATTGAAGTATCAATTCGAGTGGTATCGTAGTACCACTCAAGAAGGTATAATTCTTGACCGATTTCTATAAGTGCAGTAGTAATCGGTATACAGTTGAAATTGGGCTGTTTTATCCTGGAGGCGGCGTGGTTGATAGTCTGCTTGCACAATTTTGGGCAGTGCCACGAAACGTCTTAAAGAGAGCGACCTGGTCGTGACTCAGCCCATAATTTCTTTGGTTCCAATTTTCGGAAAATTATTATTTTTAATATCAAAAACAACAATTTTAAGACGATTCGTTCTGCCATGAGATTACCGAAGAAATTATTGGTTCAGATTATAATGTCGCTAACTATGACAAACCATTTTGGTTTGAAAGAGAATCACTTCAAATATTGGCAACAAATTAAGATTATGTTTTTAAAACAACAAAAGAGTTGCTAATATTTGAAGTAGAATACTGCAATTGTATTTTATACAATTGAACAAGTTTAACAGGATAAAAAGTCTAAAGAATATATACCTTTGAAAGTCTGAAATCTTGTCTTCTTTTGAAAGAAAAAGTTGTAAAGCAAGATCAGAAAAATAAGAAAGTGCTTGTTGTTTCGAACAATAACACTAGAAATATAAACAGATACTTCATCAATTTTGTTAATGACTTTTCAGATTATTCTTTCATAAATATTATGAAAAAGAAAAGTGAAAAATGATGTTCTTGACATGTTTCAATTCCATGAGCTGAAATTGAAAATTATTTCAATAAGAAAGTCAAGTAACTTCATTTTGTTAAGGCACAAAATATGATTCCCACAATTTTTATGAGAATGAAATTATTCATGAAACAACTGTGACTTACTCTTTTGAGATGAACGATAAAACGGATAAAAAAATTTATATAGAATCTTTTACCAAGTTCATTGTTACAGTCATGTTTGATTTCGGCATTGCATCTCATTAGTGGGGGAAATTTAATTAAGTGATTATTTTGTGTCAAATTGAGTGCCGAAGCACAAGAACAAAATTTCTATTCATGAAATTTTGAAGAAAAGACAATTTAACTTGTCTTATTTTTGAACTTGGAGTAATTTGACGTAGGTTCAAATTCTCGACTCCAAGAGAGTTAAACTCAATAGTCGAGGCTATGAATGTGTATTTGTTGATACACAAAGCTTATAGGTTGTTGCCTGCTAATATGAGCATAGAATCAAAATATGTTGATCTCTATGAAATTGAAGTTCTCTCTAAATTGAGAAATAGTGGGGGCTTTGCAAGATCAGAAGCAGTAATGATAACATCAAACAAGATGTAATAGAACCTCAATGAGGTAAGATGACAAGAATTGCTAAAAACTATGAACCCGATTAGATGGTTTATAGATTAGAAGAGAATCCAACAAAACTCCAAGAAATTGTCTTTCTTGGATGTTGATTTATGGTGGTAGCTGTAAAAGATGAAATGGAGATTTATGGTGGTAGCCGTAAATGATGATATGGATTCTCGAGAGTCTAATAAGACTTGATATTTAGTAGACTTGCCTCGCGAGTGCAAAATAAATGGTTGTTAATAATAATGTTTTTTTAGAAAGAAAAATATATAGATCTTTTCAACGTTTTTTCTCCAATCACAAGAATAATATCCATAAGGTCAAATGGATGTTAAAACTAATTTTCGAAATAGTGATTTGGAAGAAGAATTTTTTTTATGAAACAAACTAAAGACTTTGTAACTCATGGGCAAGAAAATTAAAGTTGATAAGTTAGATAAGACTTTGCAGAGTCTTAAATAAGCCATAAGAAATGGCATGAATAGTTTGACAATTTGATGATGTCAAATGAGTTTAAAGTGAATGAAAGTGACAAATGTATTTTCTATAAAATGGAAAATAGAATTTGCACTATCAAATGTCTCTATGTAAATGATTTATTCATGTTTAGAGAAAATATTCATGTTGTGAATAAAGTGAAAACATTGTTGTCTAACAACTTTGATATGAAAGACTTCAAAGAAGTAAATGTAATCTTAGATGAGATTACTTATTCATGAATGTGAATTTCCTTAAATCAACTCACTATGATGAGAAAGTTTTAAAGAATTCTATTTAGTGAATGCAAACTTGTTTGCATATTATGTGATCATAGTGTAAAAAACTATGAAAGAACACTGGTAAAAGTGTAAGACAATCAGAATATGAAAGCATATATATGTTGTCGCATTTGATATATCACTGATTGTATTAGACCCGACATTGCATATGTTGTAGCATTGCATATGTCGTGGTAATGCTAATGAGCATTGGTATGCTATTGTTGTTATTGACGGATATAGTGATGTAAATTGGAATACATTATTCCAAAATAATTAGTGACTATATATTTGGTATATATAGTAGAAAAACTATATCTTGGAAATAAGAATACGGACTATATTGGCTTAGTCCAATATGGAGTCTGAAATGATATCATTAACATTAGCTAGTGAAGTAGCAAGTTGGTTGCTTGCTATTTGAAATTCCTTTGTGGAAAAACTTATGACAGATGTGTTGATCCATTGCGATAGTACCGCGGCTATTGCATAAATTGAGAACCGTTATTATAACGGTAAGAGACGTCAAATAAAAAGAAAGCACAACACGTCGAGATTGTTAGTCCCAAAAGGTGTTGTAAGAATGGGTCATGTACACACTGATTTAGCAGATCCTTTGACGAAAGGAATAGCTAAAAAGGAAGTCCATAATACATATGTAAAGATGGGACTAATGCCTAAATGAATTTCTCATGATGGAAACCCAACCTAAATGACTGGAGATCCCAAGAAATAGGTTCAATGGGTAATAACAAGTTGTGAGGAGTTAAATATGATCATGCAAATATAAATAAGAGAAGCATGAATCCTGAAAGCGAAAGGGTGAGATATTAAAACTCTTAATGAGATCTATACTCTGTATGAGTGGAGTACCGAGCTTCAGGAGTACTCTTGATAGACTCACCTATATGAATGTGGAACTGAGGCCGGTTCCTATGGAATTTAGAGGCGAATTCCTAGAGCGTTCATGAAACTGGGATACACGTGCAGGGCCATTAAAGCACGGGCTATTAAGATACACCTTAAGAAAAGGTTGTGTGCGGGTTTGAGAAAAATCCGAGATAGAGTTCAAGACATGTGTCACTCTTACTAAATCGGGCTCTTACTTGCTATGTAAAGATTCAAGTCATAGACACCTTTGCTTATGCACAATCTTTTAGACTCGTCCTACGATATTTTGGAATTTTCTTTTAAATTCAAGTGGGGGATTGTTGGAACAATGTTCACATTGGTGTGTGAATTGAAAATAAAATTTGAGTCCCTCGTCGGGTACTAGAGCATATTAGTGTGTTGTAGCATACTAGTGTGTATTTTGAGAAAATAATTAAATTAAATCTCATAATTATTTAATTATTGTGATTTATTTTCCATCAATTTGTAACCGATAAATTTATGGGAGAATAACTCTATTTGATGGCTATGCTTAAGAAAATATATGAAGAGAGACCGCAGCCCTAGAGGAGAGAACGTAAGCTTCTCAAAATGATATATGTGTGATGCATATCATATTTTCAATATTAAAAAATTGATTGCTTGTTATATTGTTAGCATTTCAAGTTTAGAGGTTGAGAACATTCTCACTATAGTTGAGAATTTGCATTATGTATTGGAAGTTTTGTCTTCATCCTCTTTGTATGAGAACCTCACTTTGTATTGCCATGGAAGAAGCTGATTGAGTTTACCAATAACAAAGGCAACATGTCTTGTAAGTTTTGGTTCAGCAAGTAATTTGGTATGCTCATTCTCACCATTTGTTTATTTTAATAATGACAAATGATTTAGGCATCTTTATTATCGGTCACTATAATTGTTTGTGGAAAAAAATAAGGTTTGGTTTATTCATTGAGTTGTTAGATTGCTGAATGTTGAAATCCTATTTTAGCTCATTCGGTCCATATTTGATTATTTGGATATGTCATTATTTCCTAGAGCTTGTTGTTAATTGATATATGATATGATCACTTGTTTAATTTAGTTGATACTAATTTTAGCTTTTGAAAACGAAATCATTGTTGTTTATGGCATGTTCTTATATTAACATAGTCTCTGAAATTTGATTTTGAGTGATATATATTTGTGCCATATTACAGTTTATTTTATTTGTATCACTAAGTGCCTTAATAATACTAGTAGTAGCTAGTATTACTATTATTTTGTTTTAAGAGTGATCTAAGTATCATTAGTTCCTTCAAATTAAGAATGGTCTTAGTACCATATTCCCTTTGATTTATGAATGGTCTTAGTTACCATATGCGATGGGTATCGTAGTACCATTATATTGATTGATATTGTAGTATCAATACCGGAGGTATCGTAGTACCACTAATTTATAGATTGATATTGAAGTATCAATTCGAGTGGTATCGTAGTACCACTCAAGAAGGTATAATTCTTGACCGATTTCTATAAGTGCAGTAGTAATCGGTATACAGTTGAAATTGGGCTGTTTTATCCTGGAGGCGGCGTGGTTGATAGTCTGCTTGCACAATTTTGGGCAGTGCCACGAAACGTCTTAAAGAGAGCGACCTGGTCGTGACTCAGCCCATAATTTCTTTGGTTCCAATTTTCGGAAAATTATTATTTTTAATATCAAAAACAACAATTTTAAGACGATTCGTTCTGCCATGAGATTACCGAAGAAATTATTGGTTCAGATTATAATGTCGCTAACTATGACAAACCATTTTGGTTTGAAAGAGAATCACTTCAAATATTGGCAACAAATTAAGATTATGTTTTTAAAACAACAAAAGAGTTGCTAATATTTGAAGTAGAATACTGCAATTGTATTTTATACAATTGAACAAGTTTAACAGGATAAAAAGTCTAAAGAATATATACCTTTGAAAGTCTGAAATCTTGTCTTCTTTTGAAAGAAAAAGTTGTAAAGCAAGATCAGAAAAATAAGAAAGTGCTTGTTGTTTCGAACAATAACACTAGAAATATAAACAGATACTTCATCAATTTTGTTGATGACTTTTCAGATTATTCTTTCATAAATATTATGAAAAAGAAAAGTGAAAAATGATGTTCTTGACATGTTTCAATTCCATGAGCTGAAATTGAAAATTATTTCAATAAGAAAGTCAAGTAACTTCATTTTGTTAAGGCACAAAATATGATTCCCACAATTTTTATGAGAATGAAATTATTCATGAAACAACTGTGACTTACTCTTTTGAGATGAACGATAAAACGGATAAAAAAATTTATATAGAATCTTTTACCAAGTTCATTGTTACAGTCATGTTTGATTTCGGCATTGCATCTCATTAGTGGGGGAAATTTAATTAAGTGATTATTTTGTGTCAAATTGAGTGCCGAAGCACAAGAACAAAATTTCTATTCATGAAATTTTGAAGAAAAGACAATTTAACTTGTCTTATTTTTGAACTTGGAGTAATTTGACGTAGGTTCAAATTCTCGACTCCAAGAGAGTTAAACTCAATAGTCGAGGCTATGAATGTGTATTTGTTGATACACAAAGCTTATAGGTTGTTGCCTGCTAATATGAGCATAGAATCAAAATATGTTGATCTCTATGAAATTGAAGTTCTCTCTAAATTGAGAAATAGTGGGGGCTTTGCAAGATCAGAAGCAGTAATGATAACATCAAACAAGATGTAATAGAACCTCAATGAGGTAAGATGACAAGAATTGCTAAAAACTATGAACCCGATTAGATGGTTTATAGATTAGAAGAGAATCCAACAAAACTCCAAGAAATTGTCTTTCTTGGATGTTGATTTATGGTGGTAGCTGTAAAAGATGAAATGGAGATTTATGGTGGTAGCCGTAAATGATGATATGGATTCTCGAGAGTCTAATAAGACTTGATATTTAGTAGACTTGCCTCGCGAGTGCAAAATAAATGGTTGTTAATAATAATGTTTTTTTAGAAAGAAAAATATATAGATCTTTTCAACGTTTTTTCTCCAATCACAAGAATAATATCCATAAGGTCAAATGGATGTTAAAACTAATTTTCGAAATAGTGATTTGGAAGAAGAATTTTTTTTATGAAACAAACTAAAGACTTTGTAACTCATGGGCAAGAAAATTAAAGTTGATAAGTTAGATAAGACTTTGCAGAGTCTTAAATAAGCCATAAGAAATGGCATGAATAGTTTGACAATTTGATGATGTCAAATGAGTTTAAAGTGAATGAAAGTGACAAATGTATTTTCTATAAAATGGAAAATAGAATTTGCACTATCAAATGTCTCTATGTAAATGATTTATTCATGTTTAGAGAAAATATTCATGTTGTGAATAAAGTGAAAACATTGTTGTCTAACAACTTTGATATGAAAGACTTCAAAGAAGTAAATGTAATCTTAGATGAGATTACTTATTCATGAATGTGAATTTCCTTAAATCAACTCACTATGATGAGAAAGTTTTAAAGAATTCTATTTAGTGAATGCAAACTTGTTTGCATATTATGTGATCATAGTGTAAAAAACTATGAAAGAACACTGGTAAAAGTGTAAGACAATCAGAATATGAAAGCATATATATGTTGTCGCATTTGATATATCACTGATTGTATTAGACCCGACATTGCATATGTTGTAGCATTGCATATGTCGTGGTAATGCTAATGAGCATTGGTATGCTATTGTTGTTATTGACGGATATAGTGATGTAAATTGGAATACATTATTCCAAAATAATTAGTGACTATATATTTGGTATATATAGTAGAAAAACTATATCTTGGAAATAAGAATACGGACTATATTGGCTTAGTCCAATATAGAGTCTGAAATGATATCATTAACATTAGCTAGTGAAGTAGCAAGTTGGTTGCTTGCTATTTGAAATTCCTTTGTGGAAAAACTTATGACAGATGTGTTGATCCATTGCGATAGTACCGCGGCTATTGCATAAATTGAGAACCGTTATTATAACGGTAAGAGACGTCAAATAAAAAGAAAGCACAACACGTCGAGATTGTTAGTCCCAAAAGGTGTTGTAAGAATGGGTCATGTACACACTGATTTAGCAGATCCTTTGACGAAAGGAATAGCTAAAAAGGAAGTCCATAATACATATGTAAAGATGGGACTAATGCCTAAATGAATTTCTCATGATGGAAACCCAACCTAAATGACTGGAGATCCCAAGAAATAGGTTCAATGGGTAATAACAAGTTGTGAGGAGTTAAATATGATCATGCAAATATAAATAAGAGAAGCATGAATCCTGAAAGCGAAAGGGTGAGATATTAAAACTCTTAATGAGATCTATACTCTGTATGAGTGGAGTACCGAGCTTCAGGAGTACTCTTGATAGACTCACCTATATGAATGTGGAACTGAGGCCGGTTCCTATGGAATTTAGAGGCGAATTCCTAGAGCGTTCATGAAACTGGGATACACGTGCAGGGCCATTAAAGCACGGGCTATTAAGATACACCTTAAGAAAAGGTTGTGTGCGGGTTTGAGAAAAATCCGAGATAGAGTTCAAGACATGTGTCACTCTTACTAAATCGGGCTCTTACTTGCTATGTAAAGGTTCAAGTCATAGACACCTTTGCTTATGCACAATCTTTTAGACTCGTCCTACGATATTTTGGAATTTTCTTTTAAATTCAAGTGGGGGATTGTTGGAACAATGTTCACATTGGTGTGTGAATTGAAAATAAAATTTGAGTCCCTCGTCGGGTACTAGAGCATATTAGTGTGTTGTAGCATACTAGTGTGTATTTTGAGAAAATAATTAAATTAAATCTCATAATTATTTAATTATTGTGATTTAGTTTCCATCAATTTGTAACCGATAAATTTATGGGAGAATAACTCTATTTGATGGCTATGCTTAAGAAAATATATGAAGAGAGACCGCAGCCCTAGAGGAGAGAACGTAAGCTTCTCAAAATGATATATGTGTGATGCATATCATATTTTCAATATTAAAAAATTGATTGCTTGTTATATTGTTAGCATTTCAAGTTTAGAGGTTGAGAACATTCTCACTATAGTTGAGAATTTGCATTATGTATTGGAAGTTTTGTCTTCATCCTCTTTGTATGAGAACCTCACTTTGTATTGCCATGGAAGAAGCTGATTGAGTTTACCAATAACAAAGGCAACATGTCTTGTAAGTTTTGGTTCAGCAAGTAATTTGGTATGCTCATTCTCACCATTTTTTTATTTTAATAATGACAAATGATTTAGGCATCTTTATTATCGGTCACTATAATTGTTTGTGGAAAAAAATAAGGTTTGGTTTATTCATTGAGTTGTTAGATTGCTGAATGTTGAAATCCTATTTTAGCTCATTCGGTCCATATTTGATTATTTGGATATGTCATTATTTCCTAGAGCTTGTTGTTAATTGATATATGATATGATCACTTGTTTAATTTAGTTGATACTAATTTTAGCTTTTGAAAACGAAATCATTGTTGTTTATGGCATGTTCTTATATTAACATAGTCTCTGAAATTTGATTTTGAGTGATATATATTTGTGCCATATTACAGTTTATTTTATTTGTATCACTAAGTGCCTTAATAATACTAGTAGTAGCTAGTATTACTATTATTTTGTTTTAAGAGTGATCTAAGTATCATTAGTTCCTTCAAATTAAGAATGGTCTTAGTACCATATTCCCTTTGATTTATGAATGGTCTTAGTTACCATATGCGATGGGTATCGTAGTACCATTATATTGATTGATATTGTAGTATCAATACCGGAGGTATCGTAGTACCACTAATTTATAGATTGATATTGAAGTATCAATTCGAGTGGTATCGTAGTACCACTCAAGAAGGTGTAATTCTTGACCGATTTCTATAAGTGCAGTAGTAATCGGTATACAGTTGAAACTGGGCTTTTTTATCCTGGAGGCGGCGTGGTTGATAGTCTGCTTGCACAATTTTGGGCAGTGCCACGAAACGTCTTAAAGAGAGCGACCTGGTCGTGACTCAGCCCATAATTTCTTTGGTTCCAATTTTCGGAAAATTATTATTTTTAATATCAAAAACAACACTTATAACAAATGGATAGAGTGTTTGCAATGTCCATAATGAAGACCGAGCAACTCTGAGTAGAATTGCAACGCATTTTTGGTGCATATGACATCACCGTAATAATGTAGTTTGGAAAATCTCAGCTTACCGAACCAAGTTGGGCAAATTACATACGACGAATGAATTTTTAGTTTGTTGTTCATCATCTAAAGCATGGTATGAAGCACCGACACCTCTATGATTAGACGTGTCGCGGTGTCCGACACTCGTATGACACACGTACGACACTCCTACAAACTTGTCGGAGAGATGTTCAAAAAAATAATTTTTCTTTTATTCCGACACTCCTTAAATCGGTGTTCGACACCTATCATTCGTATAAACGTGTCGGGATACGTGTTCAAATTTTATTTTTTTTATTTGCTTATACTTTTCTCATATATATATATATATACAACGATTAAAGATGTGTCGAAATAATAATATTGATCAATAAGGGATTAAAGATATTACATTTTGATTACATTATTTTTAGTTTTTTTATAGTAGTTGGATGAGTAAATGTCAAATGTACTATCATATATTCTTTTAAAACTTTTTTTATTGAAAAATTTATTCAACTCAGATGCATATGTACATATTTTTAATTCTAAACTTATATTTTTTATAAATATGTAACGGTGTCGGTGTCGTATATTTTTTACATTAGCGGTGTCGGAATGTCCGTATCGTGTCGTGTCGCGGTGTCCGTGTCAGAGTCCGTGCTTCATAGGTGAAAACTATAATTTTGCACCTTCTAATGTTGGTTGATGGGAAAAATCTCACATTGATTGGGTAAAATGTAATGTTGATGCTGTATTTTTTGTTAAAGTGAGGTAACAATAATGAGAGCCTATTTTTGGAATCATGTTGGTAATTTTGCTGTTGGTTTCATGCAGAGACAACAGCCCACCCTATCAACGATGTGATGCGAAACACGAGCCCTCTTGCATGCCATGAAGGAAGTCAATCACAGAGGTTTGGATACGGTTCAATTCAAAAGTGACGCACATGTATTGACTGAGGTTATCCGAACTAGACGTAATGGTAACTAAGAATTTAATTTAATTGTTGATGACATTACCCAAATTATGTTATTTTGTGTAAACTTTGAAGTGGAGTTTGTTAGCAGACAAACAAATATGATTGCTTATACCTAGTCGATTCTTGAAATATCTTCATAGAATTGAGATTATTCTCTCGGGGTAAAAAAATTATTTGAAGTTGACAAAAATAATAATTTGAATATTTTAATTATACCTTTTAATTATAATTTGAATTGTTTCCTTTATAATGTACACATTTGTATAATATAATGATTTGTTCATTCTTTATTTATTATTCATCCTTTATTATGAGATTCATCCTTAATTTATTGTGAGATTTTTTTTGAAGCAAACACATTTAATGATAAATCAATATAAGAGGAGAATGCTTGTGAGAATGTCACGTGTACAATTATATTTATAAAAGGGGTCTCATTTTATATGTATATATAGATATCACTACTAGAAATTTACCTATTTCCTGCGGATTTGGGTAAAATATCCGCAGGAAATTCCTGCGGATTTTGGTTCCCAGCTAAAACCTTCGTAGGTAATTGGTTCCTGCCGATTTTTTAATCCTCAGGAAATTTTCCTGCGGAATTTCCTGCTAAAATTGAAAATTAATCCGCAGGAATCTTTCCTGCGACATATCCTCAGGTAATTCCGTAGTAAATTCCGCAGGCAAGTCCGCAGGAAAGTTGTTCCCGCAGCAAAATTTGCAGAAAAATCCGCAGGAAATTTGGTTCTGCAGGAACTTCCACAGAAAAAAATTAAATACCAAAATTAATACAAAAAATCATTTTCACTTAAAATATTGTATATTTAGAAATTATAATAGCAGCTTTGTAATTCACAATTATAATGAAAATATAAATTATAAGGATTACGCAACTTTTTAACTCAATAATTACACTTGAAAAGAAAGCAACAACCTTCCAAACACATTGGGGGAATATTCAGAGTCAAAATACAACATTTATTAAATACAAACAACAAGCCACTTTATAACAATTGCAACAGGGCTACTAATTTAAGAAGTTTGGCAATGAACTCGTCGTAGTCTATGATTCCATTACCATCAGCCTGCCTGTAATTTGCAAGCCCTTGCTTGAGCTCTTCAATTGTAATGGTTCCACTGTTGTCAAGGTCCATACCCTTAAACATCTGCTTCAATCCCATTTTTTCTTCCTCTGATAGGCAGCTAACAATAACCTATCCATATGTAAATTTTATTATACTGTCAAGAAACTGCACACAAGAAACTGTACCTAAGGTTTGTTTTAAGGAAAATGGCAGTACCTTTAGAGCAATTTTCTTGAATTGATTCATTGCTCTGAACTGTTTGAGCCTATTGAGCACTGCATTATCAAGAGGTGTATTTGGTGCTTCTCCATCTTCCTTGATCCAAGGATAAAAATTAAATTATATAGATGTGAGAATTAGAAAACAGAAAAGAAATAGCTTCTAACAGAAACATACCCAAAACGTTTAAGGAAAGATCTATAGGCAGGCAACAAAACTTCAGCAACAGCCAGTCTAAGTGATTCGCGCAACTCACTATCAGGAACAGTCCACTGAGATTGTCTCTGATGAAGCTCCTCAAATTGACTGTTAAATGTCTTGAACCTATCTTTAACCGCTGTTCTTGAAAGTCCACCGCTATCCCCTCCACCAGATGAATTAGTTCCTTGGACAGTGAGGCACTGCAAGATCTGCAGGATCATATAACACTATCTGTTAATGAAAATTTCATCATACAAACTAAGGTGAATTAATAAATGATTTGGATTAACATCTTTTACACCCATATATCGCATAGTAAATGCAATATTGAAGTTAGTACATATTTACATATTCAACTGCTTCCTCAAAGTCACCAAAGGTTTCTTGAGCTGTCTGAGCAAGTGGCTTTGTCAAACTGAATGCAGCATCCCGCATTTCAGCCCAAACTTTACTATCAAACAGTATCTCAATCTGCACCATGTACCAATCCCACAGAAAACCTTCCAAACCTCCCATTGCACTTTTTGAACGTCATCCTTACTCAGTCTCTCCACACCTAACTTCCTTAGACTCTGCTCCAGGATTGCAGAACGAGTGTCTCTACAAATTTGGTACATATAGTTATCATAAATCAATCAAAATTTGGAAGAATTTATGTGCAGACTTGGTCCAGCTTGATCTCATATATTTTCAGCTTTGTACACACAAAATTGCAGCCTAGACATCAGATAATACAATGTCCCGCTTGAACCATTTGTATTGCTAATTCATGAAGCAATGGTAAAACTCTGGGGGGAATAAGAGTTGGAAAAAGTGAGAACAAATATAGTTAAGGTTATTCATATGCAAGGACAATTGGGTCGCTTGGATCAAGGGAGCAATTGGAAAGGGAAAAAGTTAAGCCTATGAATATAAAAATGCAAATAAAATCAATTTATCCACGAATAAGATTTAAAAATTACCACAACTGCTATTTTGTAAATGAGAAAACTAAGGTAACATTTGTTAGGTATCCAAACTATAGAGTCACTAGTGATGATCTACCTGAAAGAAGGACTATATAATGCTTAAGTTAGTGTCTAAAAGAGCTGAAAATCCAAAGATAAGAAGAGGTTAAATGTAATGTATACACAAACACATGTCTACTGAAAAGAAAAACAGAGATTGAAATTCAAGAGCACGAACCTGTAATTTGTCAAAAGATGTTTAAATTCATCTTCAAGCTTTAAGATAGCTTTAGCAAGCAAGTTGTTTGCATGGTTGATGATACCTTCACTGCTTTTGAAACTCTTTTTGCTGCTGAAGAAGCAAACATTAGCTCTAAGCTGATCAACTGCTTCCAAATAGCTTTCTAGATCCTCATGTGGCCCTCGCAGTATTTTAGCCTCCGCCTAACAATCAAATTTGATTGAAAATCATTAAAAAGCCAATAGCATCTACAATGAATTTAGTTGAACTAAAAAGTATCATACTTATCAATTGCCCAAATGTATACAGGATTTCAGTTATAGATACAATTTATAGAATACCCTAATCTAAAAGATTAATTTCATCAACATACAAAGCACCTCTATGAGCTTCAGCAAGTAGGCCTGGCTGGAAAACAGTTGTGCCTGTCTTCACAGACTCCTCAACATCAACTGATCCAATGAGTCTGTCCTCTGTGACTCCAAGAGGAATCTGAAGCATAAACAAATACATATGATGCTTTATTTAAAATGAACATCTTTACAAATAATTAACGGAATAAATCTTGGATGAATAGAACTTAATCCCATACATGCAAAGCTTATTCTTTGAACAGTACCTGAACAAAGGGAGACTTGATGATACGAGTTTTAATATTTCCATCAGAACATATTTAAGGTGTTTGGAAAGACCGTCTTCCCACCTACAAATGTTAACTCTTGATCAATGAGAATAAAAAAAAAAAAAGGGAAAACGAAGAATCTAAGACAGCTTATAAAACAAAGACTCAAATGTAAAAATAAGAAAGGGGATCAACAAAAATTGATTCATCCCAATTAAACTCCTTTTTGAACTCTTATCTACGTAAAGACATAAACGCCTTTTTGAAATCTGGTTTTTCCTCATCATGTTAAACTAGTAAAGTTACTTTATTTATAAACTCTCTAAATTGGTTAACATTTTTCTCAAGGAAGAAACCAGTGACCATACTCTTCTGGGCACGATGGATCTGCATTGGCTATGGAACCTTCTACTACTTCAATAGGCGGCAGTTTCGCATGCATTCCACGTGCCATTATAGTTTTGGCAGTTCCTCGCCTTCCTGATATAGCCCCAAGTAAAAGAGCAGCTTTAATTGCATCCTGCATAACAACCACAATTCTAAGTTAACTAATTAGACATGTTAATTACAACCACAATTCTAAGTTAACTATAATTCAGTAAAGTTTCAGGTACAATTCATTTTATTTAGTGCATTAGAATAAGTATGCATAACATAACCAATTATGTGCTGGAAACCCAGCTTTGTCCCACATCACTCTAACCTAACCATTTTACATACTCAGACAAACATTTTACATACAAAAACTCTTCTTGGTGTGCAATGCAATTTATAATCAAATAATATTTTGAGAATCACCCAGACAAACATTTTACATACAAAAGCTCTTCTTGGTGTGCAATGCATTTGAATCATAGCAGGTCCTTTATTCTGGTAATGAAATATTAGCTAAGTCTTCTCTATAAGGAACATGGCTCAATTAAAGCAAACAACAATATCGACACTCGACGAACAAAAAGTAATGACCCCAAATAAGTTCAAAATGAATCTATGTCCGTCACATTTTTTTATATAAACATGTAATAGCTCACTTTTCACAACCAAAACTAAGATCACAAATGGATTTTTTCACAGTTCTTTTGTTTAGTTTATATGTTATAACATTGTTTCCTGAGTTTGTAGTGAGCAGAACAAGGAACTATACATTTAATGTACAATAACTAAACTCCTGCATGCAATATTAAGTTTCCTACTTCTATTTCATTGAATTTCATCTAACTATACATATTATATATCATCACACTCTCTATGCACTAAATAAGTACTTATTCTAATGCATTCAGTCATTTTATAAAACAATAAGAAATAGTAACATAATATGTATATATCATTAATCACTTATACACAAAATTCCTTAATCCAAATTCAATGGCAATAACAAAAGTATTCTCATTAGACCAACCTTTGCAAACCGAAATCGGAAGAGTCGAAGGAAGAATCGAAATCGAAGCTCAGA
Organism: Trifolium fragiferum; assembly: GCA_954870985.1. Taxonomy (NCBI): domain Eukaryota; kingdom Viridiplantae; phylum Streptophyta; class Magnoliopsida; order Fabales; family Fabaceae; genus Trifolium; species Trifolium fragiferum. The sequence goes on from OX940792.1 coordinate 21,779,391, forward strand.
AAATCCCAAAGCCAAAGCCAAAGCCAAATCGGAAGAGTCGAAGGAAGAACCGAAATCGAAGCTCAGAATCCCAAAGCCAAAGCCAAATCGGAAGAGTCGAAGGTTGAATCGAAACTCAGAATCGGAATCTAATAGTTTCCAATTAACACCATAATCATTGAAATAAGCTCAGAATCGAAGCTCAGAAACTCGAAACAGTGTTCAAATCGGAATCGAAGCTCAGAAACTCGAAACAGAAGTTGTTATTAGATCGGAATCGAAGCTCAGATCGGAATCGAAGTTTGAATCGAACGTTTGAAGCTCAGAATCTCAGAGTGATTTTAGGGATTTGTCGCGAGTGATTTTAGGGATTGAGAGAGTTTTTTTGTTCAGGAATACCTGCGGATTGAGTAATTTAAAAAAAAAAATCCGCAGGAAATTCCTCAGGAATACCTGCGGATTTTTCTAAACAATGCATATCTGCAGCAAATTCTTGATAGTGACAAAATCCGCAGGAAACTCCTTAGGAATACCTGCGGATTTTCCTGAAAACTACAAATCCGCAGGTAATTTTTTATAGTGATTAAATCCGCAGGTAAATCCTTAGAAATACCTGCGGATTATTTATCGCAGGAAAATCCGTAGGAAATGGACCAATTTTTTTTTTTTTTCTTTCACCCCCAGTTGAATCTGATTTGGGGGTCAGTTCTGGCATCAAGTGGTTCCAGCCCCCCCCCCCCCCCCCCCCCCCGATCGCAGTTGCGGGGGTGGTGAACCAACTAACGATTGGTTAAATTGACAGATTTCTAGTAGTGTGAAAATTATATTCATGCCAAATAATATCAAACTAACAGTAGACCGCTAATTTAAAAAATAAAAGCTTACAATTGACCGATCCGATATCCTATAGTCCTGCAATTTTCCATTAACATTATCAAATTAACATTATGATATTTCCACATTCAGCTGTAACCAACAAAAACTATTTCCATATTCAGCATCTTTCTCATTTAATTTACTCTATAAAATCAGATCAGTACCAGATACAAAGATAAGTGTAACCGATAAAATACAAAGCAAGTAACAGTTGATATGCACAAAATATATAGAAAGTTGAGAGACTGAACTAGAAACTTTGAAAAGAGGATCTCGATATGTATACAAAAATTCTTAGCTATCACAATGTCTAACGGAATTCTCATCTTAAGGCTATATGCTATCTAAAATAACTAATAATATATGGTCGACACCAAATAATAATCAATTAATATACAATAATATACAATCAATAGTAAATCCAAACTAATAATGATTATTGTATATTCTATCAACATGACCAATTATATAATTATATTTTTTACAAAAGGAAAAGCATATGTACACACACAAACATCAAATTTCAATACTAATATATACATGCATAGAATTGAACTAACAAGATACCAAGAAATGGCTCAAAAACAAAAGTCTTTCATGTTTGTCTTGATGGTGGTTCTTCTATTATCAATAGGTATATAGACATGTACAATTAGATTGATTCTTTTCTTTCTATACATATTTTGTATACTAACTATATATTATTGTATTATTCTAATTAATTAGGTATGCATAAAACTGAAGGTAGAAATGTTGTAATTATTAGATGCATTGGAGAATGTGAATGGGGTTTTCATGATTGTGAAGTCGAATGTAAACATAAGGGCTTTGCAAAAGGGGGATGCCTTCCTCCTAAGTATTCCAAATGTTGTTGTAGTACTTAATTTCAACGATTAGCTTGGTAGTTAAGGCTTTTCATGGAGTTGAGATAAAATATTTTAGTTTCATAAATAATTAAGTTTCCTTACAACAAAATAAAAACTTGATATGTTATCCAAAAGTTAACTTTATCCAACATCAATTGTTCTTACTTATTATTTTGCCCTAAATTTTTTTAAGGTTTATTATTTAATTTTTATCAAATTAATAAAATATTTAAAATTATATTAATATTGATCTTTTTTTTTTGGTGAGAATATTGATCAAATTTAAAAGACTATTTTATTCCGTGAAATTTTTTTTAAAGGACTCTTGGTGGACCCATATTTTGCTACAATGTTGATCCATCTTTGAACAAATTTTGATTTTCTATATCAGACACACTATATATAATAAATCAAATTTTTTTTGGTACATATAATAAATCAATTTTAAGCCGAATAAGTGAGGTGTTCGAAAATTATACCTTAACACCTAGATATATAAGAGAGCTATTTTTCGCATCCCCTGAATTTGAAAATTTTTTTTCCTACCCCAACAATCTTTTCAATACCCCAACATTTGAAATTGAAATGACTAAAATGCCCTCATATATAAATTAAAAGAGTGAAAAATTTATCACTTTTACCATTTGCAAACAAAGTGTACCGAGAGAGCAGAAAAAGTGAGTTTACCGGCACACTTGTGTAAAAGTATACCGGTATGTAAACTTGCATACCGGTACAGTTGGTTTGAGTGTACCGGTATGTATATTCATACCGGTACACTTTTGTGCGACTGTACCGGTATGCATATTCATACCGGTACACTTTTGTGCAACTGTACCGGTATGCATATTCATACCGGTACACTTTTGTGCAACTGTACCGGTATGCATATTCATACCGGTACACTTTCAATGACTGTACCGGTATGTATGTTCATACCGGTCCAGTTGAAGATTTATTTTTTTTTTTCTAAAAATTAATTTTTTTTTTCAGTGGTGCGCACCAGAGGACGAGACGGTAGAATTCGACGTATGGGAGGGACTAGTCGTGGCGATCATCGTGAGCGCCAGGCAGAGGATCAGCCTGTGCCGGAGCAGCCTGCGGCTGTGGGCTGGCCTGGAGGTCCCATTGATACCAGACTTCTGACACGATACGAGCAGCATGTATCTCGTCATGTATGGTTTGATCAGGTAACTAATTGTTTATTTTGTTATTATTTGTTAAGTTATATTGATGAAGTTATATCAACAGTAGTGTTAAAATATTATTGATAATGTTTTTTTTTTTAAATATATGCAGGATCGTCCACTTTTGAGGATAGCATCTTTAGGAGCAAAGTTAGCTAGTTGGGTTTCTGATCAACGTCCACCAGTTATTAAAAATTGGTTGGAATTGTCTGGATTGAGCTGGCTTGAGCATACGAGTTTGACAAAGGTTGATCCAAACCTTTTAGCAGCATTTATTGAGAGGTGGCATCCGGAGACATCGTCATTTCACATGCCATTTGGTGAAATGACGATTACACTCGACGATGTGTCATGTCTGTTGCATCTGCCTGTTAGGGGTAATTTTTACACTCCGATATCAGTTAGCATGGAAGAAGCTGCATCACTTGCAGCAGAGTTGTTGGGGGTCAGTATTGAGAGCGCATTGGTAGAAACTTCAGAGCAGAGGGGTGGATATTTTTCTCAGCAGTGGCTATATGAGTGTTATAAGAATAATTGCCAACACGGGAGATTTGTTTTTGCTGGTAGGGCGTGGATGCTGTTGTTGGTTGGATGTACTATTTTCACGGATAAAAGCTACACGCGCGTGGACGCAAAATGGCTGCCTATGTTTAGAGATTTATCTGCATGCCATACATATTCTTGGGCCAGTGTTGCGTTAGTTTGTTTATATGATAACTTGAATGATGCCTCCATGTTCTCCACAAAGGCTTTTGCAGGGTACGCGACACTTCTACAGGTAACATTTCTTTTTCGGTACTGTAGATGTTATTTAATTTTGGACATTTTTGTATGCATATTGCATGTTTAGAATGTAATTTAGTATGCGATTTTTTTTTTAATATTTAATATTTTTTTTCGTTGCATAGACATATTTTTTATTTTTGTTGTAACAGTGTTGGATTCACGAGTATTTCCCTGGCCTTGGTCGGCGGGGGGATGCGGATTCCGGGTTTTCTTGTAATGCACCCGGTTTCCCTCGAGCTATGCGATGGAGATATAAGCAGGGGAAACTGAAGGTTCATGAGTATCGACCGATCATGGATGCACTGACCCCGTCTGATGTGATTTGGCGTCCGTTTGAAGATCACAGGGGTATTAGACCTTATGACCCGATTTGTATGTATAGTGGTTATCTGCGTGGTTGTGCGGTAGTTCCTCATTTGCCTGAGAGGTGTGTTAGGCAGTATGGATTCTTACAGTATATACCACCACCACCACCTTCAGCTCCTGCCACTGCTGTCATTGATAGCGATTGGATCGGTTATAATATTTCTGTTGATCAGATCCTTCAGGCGACACGTGCAGCGACATATCCTGCTGAGGCTACAGATGATTATCTGCCGTGGTACTATACGGTGTCACATCCTATATTATGTCGCCCTGTTGATGGACCACATGGAGTACAGCCAGTTCCCCAGTATGTGCCAGTACAGCAGCCAGCACAGCAAGATGATCCGATATCAGAGGATGATCCGATACCAGAGGATGCACCACGAGGCGAGCATTATTGGAGACATGAAGCTGCTACCGCGCTTGAGAGATATATCACTCAGATTGACGCTCAGAGAGAGGATGACGCCTTTTATGATCTTTTTATGGCATTGGATATTTGCCAAGGTGGAGGTTGATCCTGATCATTATGTGCCTTGATGCATTTGCTTCTGTACTTTTTTTTTTAGCATTATTGGATATTTGCTTGTGATCTTTTTTGACAAACATTTGCTTGTGTACTTATCTATGTACTTTTGTGAAATTTTTGTTACAGTTATTTCTTGCACTTGTTTATTTACGTAAATTATTTTTATGTCCTAAAATAATCACACGATTCAAACCAAAAAAGCAAATAACCACATTACGCTACGTGTAATAATCTTTAATATAAGTTTACTAAAACGATTGATGATGTGTATATAAATGATGTCATCTATCATAAAATTAAAGAACTAAAAGTATCAAATTTAGATTCAAAATTAAACAACTACGATTCGAAATCAAACATCCACAACATCACGAGGATGATTAACCGGAGGATTTAAAAGTTGCCAAAATTGTAGTCGTCCAGTTAATCTTTTGATCCAAGATTCTGCCTTAGGTGAACAATATTTTTTCCAATCAGGGTTCACATCGGGCAACGGAAATCCGGGATTCATATTTACCTATAAGAAAAACAAAATAAGTTCAGGTTCGTAGAAAATAAAAACATAATAATTATTTTGAAAATTGATATGTTTAAGTTTAAATTCATATTTACCTGAACCCAATGATTTCCATCGACATAACCGATACAGAAAAACCTTGCTGAAGGGGAATATGATCTCATCATAGGAAAGAAAGTCGTGCTAGGTTTACCCAAAGTGACCAAAATGACATTATACCTATTTGCAACCAAGTAACCCATGGCAGGTATGGTGAACCATCTATCTTTTGACTGAGCGCCTAATCCTGATATCTGCAACGATTCTTTCACGAGTTGTATACGTTCGCCGAATAACTTTTCGTACAAACTGATATTACTTTTCAATTCATTGTCTAACTCTCGACGGACCATGGGCCAACCATCCTCTGTGTAACCAAGTAAAGATGCAATAGCTCTAAAACCACAATTTCCATCTGCAATGACTTCAATAATGTGAGCAACATGTGGATGTATATGCTTTGGAAATTGTGACAAATACTTTTGAAATATTTTTTTTTTAGATGTCTGAGATAGTTGCTTCTGAGATGGTTGCTTCTGAGATGACTGAGGTGGTTGCTTCTGAGATGGTTGCTTCTGAGATGATTGAGATGGTTGCTTCTGAGATGACTGAGATAGTTGCTTCTGAGATGACTGAGGTGGTTGCTTCTGAGATGGTTGCTTCTGAGATGATTGAGATGGTTGCTTCTGAGATGACTGAGATAGTTGCTTCTGAGATGATTGAGATGGTTGCTTCTGAGATGACTGTGATGGTTGTATACACAACCTCTTCGATGCACCTTGTGATTCACGCTCTTCTCTTTCAACATGCTCAAAGAATGACGGATCACGATACACATCATAACCCACTGGTGCTTTGCCTTTATCTTTGTTCTTCACTCCACCTCTAGTTTTAATTTTTTCAGGCGGTGAAATCAAGGAACTTGTATTTGGATAAGCAAGTTCAAACATTTTACTATTTAACGCTCTTTTACCAACAGTATCAAGTGATCGAAATCGACTCCATATTGCATCTATTGCACGACTCATGTCTAACTCATATATATCATCTGTGTCATCCTCTAATGGTTCCTCCATAGTTAATTTCTTCCAATGACCATGAACTGCCTCTAATGGTATCGATTCAGCGCTCTTTGTATACCCACCCAATTCACATGCACAAGGCAACTGACATGTTGACCTAAGTATACAACCACAAATGTCCTTGTCGGTTCCAACAATGCCAACTCTCTGAAACTCCTCAGAAATTATATTCATAGCGGCTCTTGACACAAAGCTTCTTAAATTCTTAAAAAACGGACTGCTATGTAGAGGCTCCGTATAATAAAAACTTTTTTGAAATGATGCCTTCACTTTGCCAACTTGAAGAATTATATTGTCATTCATGGATGTCAAACACTTGAATAAGTCACCTTTGCTATTTCCCAACATCTGCTTCAATTTCCAATGCGATGACTCGACTCTAAATATTAAATTCCACACAAAAGTCAATTAAATGAAGAAAAAAAATAGAAAAAAAATTCAATTTTGAAATTGACATAATCATACCTATTAGTTGTTGTGTTTCCTAAATGCATCACTTTATTAGTCCATGCTGCAACAAATTTTTCCTTGTGAGGGGTCAACCAGGTCTTACTAACATAGTCAAAAAACGTACTTGAGTTAACACATGCTTGCTCAAGCGCATTCAACTGTTGATGATACTCCGCCTCATTTGTACTACGTACAACATTTTGCCATAAATTTTTCACCAACTCTCGCATATCCTTAATTACATGTACGCCGCATCTTCCAGTCACATTTTTGTTTATGTGCCACGTACAAAGCAAATTTACAGTACGTGGAAATACAATTTCAATTGCTTTCATCAAAGCAAGCTCCCTATCGGTCAAAATTACTTGAGGAACATTATTTTGCTTAATAAACAACTGTTTTAACTTCTCTAATGCCCAACAATAATTGTCCGTCTTCTCAGCTTCCAAGTAAGCAAATCCAACATTGAATGTCAATTTGGTTGAAGTTATACCAATAATTTCAAGCAATGGTTGTCTGTATTTATTTGTTTTGCATGTGCAATCCATTTCCAAAACAATTGGAAACAAATTTAACAACTTGATTGAATCTGGATGTGCCCAAAAAATATCACTCAAAATATCAGACCCATCATCTTTTCTTCTATTCCACGTGACATATTTTTTATCATCTAAACATTGCAGCACGTGTTGCATCTCTGATATAGAACCTCTTTCTTGTTTTTGCAGCATGTGTCTTTTTCGATATATTTGGTTGGCATCAACAAGAGAATCTGGATTAATTCTTTTTAAGTCTAAAACGATGTTCCTTGGTGCTACATTACACTTTGACAGATTTTCAACACGTTTATTTTCTTCCACGGTTAAACGCGCCTTACGAGGATGACCTGCATATTTTTTTATTTATTTTTGAATTGCAAAGATAAATATAATATATTATGAAAAAAAATAACATTACAAATAAGAGAAACAAGGATGACCTGCATATTGATCAGGTAGTCCGTGATTGTGAACTCCACATTTAACCTGAACTTTCCATCCCGAACCATCTGTTGAAGGTGTGGCTCTAACTTTGAATGGACAATTACATTTTTTTGTTGCTGTTGACGTAGAACTTTTCGAAGAGTCATATTTTCCACCTCTATCACAGCCCAAAATTAATTTGTCATTTCTTCCTCTTATTCCATTCTTTGTATCTGATCTAGTAATTATTATACTCACTTTATTGGCAATTCCAACATCTTGTGCCCATGTTATAACATCATCTCGTGTATTAAATTTTTCGTTGGTCGTAAAAAAAGCTGTGGTATCTACTGATATTTGATATGCATCGCCAGTTTGAGCCATATCTGTTGTACAAAAAAAAATAATAAAGTTTTAAAAAAAGTGAATAATAATAAAGTTTTAAAATTTTAAAAAAAAAAACAAACCTGTACCGGTACACTTTTCCAAAGTGTACCGGTACAGTTTTCGAACAACATACCGGTACAGTTTTAAAAGTGTACCGGTATGTTCTTCTAACTTAACTACACCGGTGCTCTTTTTAAAGTGTACCGGTGTGTTCTGGAAAATTTAAAATACCGGTATACTTTTAAAAAGAGTACCGGTGGATTATGGAAATTGAGAATACCGGTATACTTTTAAAAAGTGTACCGGTGTCGCTTTAACTCTGAAAAATACCCAAAAAAAATAAAATTTTAAAAATAGTAAAATAACAATATTATATAAATAGTAACATAAGGGTAAAATAGGAATATTTAAAAATTTGTAGGGGTACAGAAAAGATTGTTGGGGTAGGAAAAAAAATTGAAGAGGTTGTGTATACAACCATCACAGTCATCTCAGAAGCAACCATCTCAATCATCTCAGAAGCAACTATCTCAGTCATCTCAGAAGCAACCATCTCAATCATCTCAGAAGCAACCATCTCAGAAGCAACCACCTCAGTCATCTCAGAAGCAACTATCTCAGTCATCTCAGAAGCAACCATCTCAATCATCTCAGAAGCAACCACCTCAGTCATCTCAGAAGCAACCATCTCAGAAGCAACTATCTCAGACATCTAAAAAAAAAATATTTCAAAAGTATTTGTCACAATTTCCAAAGCATATACATCCACATGTTGCTCACATTATTGAAGTCATTGCAGATGGAAATTGTGGTTTTAGAGCTATTGCATCTTTACTTGGTTACACAGAGGATGGTTGGCCCATGGTCCGTCGAGAGTTAGACAATGAATTGAAAAGTAATATCAGTTTGTACGAAAAGTTATTCGGCGAACGTATACAACTCGTGAAAGAATCGTTGCAGATATCAGGATTAGGCGCTCAGTCAAAAGATAGATGGTTCACCATACCTGCCATGGGTTACTTGGTTGCAAATAGGTATAATGTCATTTTGGTCACTTTGGGTAAACCTAGCACGACTTTCTTTCCTATGATGAGATCATATTCCCCTTCAGCAAGGTTTTTCTGTATCGGTTATGTCGATGGAAATCATTGGGTTCAGGTAAATATGAATTTAAACTTAAACATATCAATTTTCAAAATAATTATTATGTTTTTATTTTCTACGAACCTGAACTTATTTTGTTTTTCTTATAGGTAAATATGAATCCCGGATTTCCGTTGCCCGATGTGAACCCTGATTGGAAAAAATATTGTTCACCTAAGGCAGAATCTTGGATCAAAAGATTAACTGGACGACTACAATTTTGGCAACTTTTAAATCCTCCGGTTAATCATCCTCGTGATGTTGTGGATGTTTGATTTCGAATCGTAGTTGTTTAATTTTGAATCTAAATTTGATACTTTTAGTTGTTTAATTTTATGATAGATGACATCATTTATATACACATCATCAATCGTTTTAGTAAACTTATATTAAAGATTATTACACGTAGCGTAATGTGGTTATTTGCTTTTTTGGTTTGAATCGTGTGATTATTTTAGGACATGAAAATAATTTACGTAAATAAACAAGTGCAAGAAATAACTGTAACAAAAATTTCACAAAAGTACATAGATAAGTACACAAGCAAATGTTTGTCAAAAAAGATCACAAGCAAATATCCAATAATGCTAAAAAAAAAAGTACAGAAGCAAATGCATCAAGGCACATAATGATCAGGATCAACCTCCACCTTGGCAAATATCCAATGCCATAAAAAGATCATAAAAGGCGTCATCCTCTCTCTGAGCGTCAATCTGAGTGATATATCTCTCAAGCGCGGTAGCAGCTTCATGTCTCCAATAATGCTCGCCTCGTGGTGCATCCTCTGGTATCGGATCATCCTCTGATATCGGATCATCTTGCTGTGCTGGCTGCTGTACTGGCACATACTGGGGAACTGGCTGTACTCCATGTGGTCCATCAACAGGGCGACATAATATAGGATGTGACACCGTATAGTACCACGGCAGATAATCATCTGTAGCCTCAGCAGGATATGTCGCTGCACGTGTCGCCTGAAGGATCTGATCAACAGAAATATTATAACCGATCCAATCGCTATCAATGACAGCAGTGGCAGGAGCTGAAGGTGGTGGTGGTGGTATATACTGTAAGAATCCATACTGCCTAACACACCTCTCAGGCAAATGAGGAACTACCGCACAACCACGCAGATAACCACTATACATACAAATCGGGTCATAAGGTCTAATACCCCTGTGATCTTCAAACGGACGCCAAATCACATCAGACGGGGTCAGTGCATCCATGATCGGTCGATACTCATGAACCTTCAGTTTCCCCTGCTTATATCTCCATCGCATAGCTCGAGGGAAACCGGGTGCATTACAAGAAAACCCGGAATCCGCATCCCCCCGCCGACCAAGGCTAGGGAAATACTCGTGAATCCAACACTGTTACAACAAAAATAAAAAATATGTCTATGCAACGAAAAAAAATATTAAATATTAAAAAAAAAATCGCATACTAAATTACATTCTAAACATGCAATATGCATACAAAAATGTCCAAAATTAAATAACATCTACAGTACCGAAAAAGAAATGTTACCTGTAGAAGTGTCGCGTACCCTGCAAAAGCCTTTGTGGAGAACATGGAGGCATCATTCAAGTTATCATATAAACAAACTAACGCAACACTGGCCCAAGAATATGTATGGCATGCAGATAAATCTCTAAACATAGGCAGCCATTTTGCGTCCACGCGCGTGTAGCTTTTATCCGTGAAAATAGTACATCCAACCAACAACAGCATCCACGCCCTACCAGCAAAAACAAATCTCCCGTGTTGGCAATTATTCTTATAACACTCATATAGCCACTGCTGAGAAAAATATCCACCCCTCTGCTCTGAAGTTTCTACCAATGCGCTCTCAATACTGACCCCCAACAACTCTGCTGCAAGTGATGCAGCTTCTTCCATGCTAACTGATATCGGAGTGTAAAAATTACCCCTAACAGGCAGATGCAACAGACATGACACATCGTCGAGTGTAATCGTCATTTCACCAAATGGCATGTGAAATGACGATGTCTCCGGATGCCACCTCTCAATAAATGCTGCTAAAAGGTTTGGATCAACCTTTGTCAAACTCGTATGCTCAAGCCAGCTCAATCCAGACAATTCCAACCAATTTTTAATAACTGGTGGACGTTGATCAGAAACCCAACTAGCTAACTTTGCTCCTAAAGATGCTATCCTCAAAAGTGGACGATCCTGCATATATTTAAAAAAAAAAACATTATCAATAATATTTTAACACTACTGTTGATATAACTTCATCAATATAACTTAACAAATAATAACAAAATAAACAATTAGTTACCTGATCAAACCATACATGACGAGATACATGCTGCTCGTATCGTGTCAGAAGTCTGGTATCAATGGGACCTCCAGGCCAGCCCACAGCCGCAGGCTGCTCCGGCACAGGCTGATCCTCTGCCTGGCGCTCACGATGATCGCCACGACTAGTCCCTCCCATACGTCGAATTCTACCGTCTCGTCCTCTGGTGCGCACCACTGAAAAAAAAATTAATTTTTAGAAAAAAAAAAAAATAAATCTTCAACTGGACCGGTATGAACATACATACCGGTACAGTCATTGAAAGTGTACCGGTATGAATATGCATACCGGTACAGTTGCACAAAAGTGTACCGGTATGAATATGCATACCGGTACAGTTGCACAAAAGTGTACCGGTATGAATATGCATACCGGTACAGTCGCACAAAAGTGTACCGGTATGAATATACATACCGGTACACTCAAACCAACTGTACCGGTATGCAAGTTTACATACCGGTATACTTTTACACAAGTGTGCCGGTAAACTCACTTTTTCTGCTCTCTCGGTACACTTTGTTTGCAAATGGTAAAAGTGATAAATTTTTCACTCTTTTAATTTATATATGAGGGCATTTTAGTCATTTCAATTTCAAATGTTGGGGTATTGAAAAGATTGTTGGGGTAGGAAAAAAAATTTTCCACAAGTGTTGATGGTTCATTATTAGATATTATAGATATGCAAGATCTAAAGGTATAAGTTTTATAAAAAAGATCAAATGATTATAATTAAAAAAAAATTAATTAGATTTATGGTTGACCATTTATAGTGTTGGTTCACCTTATATATTCGAGGTTAAAATTTAACAAAAAAGACTTTTGGTTAATGGAGATATCTCTAAAGGACCAAAGTGAAACTTTTCTTTTTTATGGGATCAATGTGAAACAAAAATTCTCTTTAAAGGACCAATGAACTAGTTAAGCCATTATATAATTACTATTTTATCCCTAATTTTTAATTCATAAACTAATGTTCTCAATTTTCTCTCATTTTGGAGCACACGTTTCTTGATTGTCTTCTTCTGTTGCTCTTCTACAACTCTTGTTCCTTCTTCTGTGTTAGAGACCAAACTCTTTCATTTCCTCCAAAATTTTATTTGAAAATAATTAATAACAAACAACAATGAGAATAATAATTTATGAATTAAATCCTCTACAAGAAAGCAATTTTTGTGTTTTATTCTATTGGTGGTTATTTTTGACTTACTCTGCCTACCCTAATTCATCAAAATCCCCCAATTTTTCTTTCAAAACTCTGATCAATTTCATTTTTGATTACAAACTAATTCAATTTGTATGTTGGAATTGGCTAAGAACACACTAGAGATAATAAGAAAGATTGTATTTTCAAAGGTATGTTTATGCCTTTGTTAATTTTTTTTTCGAACAGCACAAATGAATGTATATAATATTGGAAGGGGAAAAAATACAAATAGTACTAAATCCATAATTTGAGATGAAGTACAAGGGGTACTAAACCCAAACCAATCAAAAAAAGCTAGAGGGAAATTATCTAGAGAGGACTCTAGTAATAATCAAGTCTTATCTAAAAATACAATCCATTGGATTACTTATCCATTCATAATAGATACACGTGCCATTTTTTTTTTCCCAACTAACCACTTCCACGACGTTCTTTTAATGAATCCCATTAATCCTTTCCCCCGCCCAGCCGCCAAACAAAACATTTCCATCGACACAAAAGGGTTCGAATGAATCACCGAACAAAAACCAAACCAACTGAAGATTTTATACCACAACGCAGAAGCAAAATGACATGTTACAAATAAATGACCCTCTGATTCCGTTACCGATGGGCACCACATACAATTCGGTAGTTGGTTGTCGCCAAGAACTCTCTTTTTCAAAAGATTTGCCTTTGTTGGTAGCCGTCCAAGAAGAAGTTGCCACGAAAAAACTATCACTTTGGAGGGGTATATCTTTTCCAAAAATGTTCTTAAATTGATAGTTTTTCTCATTTCAAGGCTATTGGGGGAGGAGAGGTGGATTCAGATAGAAAACGATAAGTTGAGTTAACCATAAACATACCTCCAGTCGAGTGGTGGCATTTCCACTCATCCTCCAGTGGTCTTAAATGTACTTGAATCAATATGTTATCAAGATTCTCTCTTAACTCCTCTTCCCAATCAAAGAGGTTCCGCCTCCATTTTAAGTTCCACTTCAAACTTGACACCTCCCACCACCCCCAACAAAACATTCTTTTAATTTGATCTGACACTTGAAATAAACTATCACTTGAAATATCTGATACTCTTTCGATACGTCTAGATACTCGTATCGAAAAAGTATCGGTTAAATTATTATTTTTAAATAAAAAAATAATACTCGATACATGTTAGATACGTCCCAATACCCGATGTTTGTTTGTATCTTTAACTCTTGTGGTTTTCCTTTGTCAATATAATTTTTTACTTTTCAAAAGAAAAACAATGGTGTCCTACTATATAACAGATTGTTAAACATTCGAGCTTTTTCCAAAATTCTGATATAAGATTAGATATTTTCTGCTTTTAATTATTAATATTGTTGATTTTAGTCATATTTATATATTTAATTTTAAATTTAATTTTTAAATAACGTATCGCGACAGTATCAGATTGAGAATTTTAAATTTTTTTACGTATTGACGTATCAATATCGTATCGTATCGGTATCGTGTCCCGTATCGGGACTTCATAGATTTTCATTATCAAGCTTCTTGAAGAATAAACTTGTGTCAAAAAAAAAAAAAGAATAAACCTTGTAGCCAATCAAATCCGGCCACCTTACCCACCTTGTAAAGATCTTTCCACCATATTGAGTCTCTAGCTCTTGGTTCTACCTGGAAGACCCACTCACCCAATCCCCCACCTCCATACTTTGCTTGGATTATTTCTTTTCAAAAAGGTTCTGTCTCGGAGAGTAACCTCCATCTCCATTTAGTCAATAGAGAGATTTTCATGACTCTCAAATCTTTTACCCCTAGCTTGATCTACAAACATCCTCTCATTTGACCCAACTAATTTCTTTGTTAATTGTTTGCTTTCAAAGAGCACGATCTATGTACGTCAATGGGTTTCAGACAATGGTTGGATCCACTGCCAAGTTTCGAACCAGTTGAACAAGAAAGAAAGGTGAGCAATGGACGAAAGATTAAAGGAAAAAAATAATAATTTGGGGATATTTTATTTTGAAGAGGAAAAAGCTAATGAACAATGATGAATTTTTGGATTTTATAAGAGGAAGATCCTATTTTTAATTTTTCAAAATTTTTATTTTTACAAAAATAATTAATAAAAACTTGTAACTTTATATCTTTGTCATTTTTATTAAATTAAATATATCAATGTTTTATAAACAAAGAGTAAAATTAGAATAAAAAATAAAAAATTATTTCATTCCGTCAACTTTTCAAATAATAGAGTGAGAAATTAATTCTGTTACGTTCCGTTCTATTCCAGGGCTAAATAGAATAAAAATTAATCAATTAAATAACAAAAAAATTTATTGAAGAAACACAATATTTTTAATTTTATACGATAATCTAATAAAAACTAGGGTAAATAGATATTTACCACTTTACAAAGTAGACAAATTTTATTTTATTCTGCATTTTTTTTTAAATATCCCTTGTAATGTTGATGAAATTTGTCTTATTTCATCTGTTGATTTTTTGTTGACAGTGACTTTTTTCGCTATCAGATAAGCAAAAAATTAACAAAAGAGGTAAAACAAAATTCATCAACATTACTAAAGATATTTTTTTAAAAAAAAAAAAATATGAATTTACGGGGGCAAAATAAAAAAATAAAACAAAGTTTATTTTTGCATATTCTGCTAAATGATTCTCAAGAAGTTTAATACTAGTATTCAGAATTTTGATATTCCTTTGTCACTTGTGTTATTCATCTCGTTTCTACATTTGCACTTCACAACTCTCAATGGCTACTCCAACAACGAATCAGAAGAAAAACAACAAGGTTAGCAGTAACTATATACCCGATCACCTTTCCTTTTCCATTCTCTCTAAACTTCCAGTTAAATCTCTCAAGCGTTTTTCTTGCGCTCGCAAATCATGGTCTCAATTAATTGAAAACCCTAATTTCATCAATATCTTCCGCAACAATCTCATATCAAACTCTCATCCATTCTACGGCGGCGACGGCGATGTCTCTCTTGTTCTTAATCAGTTTGTAGGTACTTATGATTGGAACATTTATTTAATTTCTGGTAATAAATTTGAGAAAAAAGTGAAACTAGATTTGCCACTTCCATTTCAACATCAGTTTGGTGTTACTCCGATTCGTGTTGTGAATTCTGCTATTAATGGCATTTTATGTGTTTATGATTGTGATAGAGCGAATACAATAACTGTATTGTGGAATCCTGCTAATGAGGAAAAAATTGTTATTCCTCCTGGTCATGCTGAGTTTAAATCTGAGTTTACCACTTCGATTTTTCCGCATGGATTTGGCTATGATCGTGTTGGAGATGATTATAAAATCATTCAACATGTGAATTATTATACTATAGATGATGAAAATCATTTGCTTCATTTGGAAGATGTAATGCCGGAGCCTTTCTGGGAGATATATAGTCTAAGAAGAAACTCGTGGAGGAAAATCGATTTTGATATGCCGGTGATTTACTTGATTTTTAATAGTGCTGTGTACTTTAATGGGGTGTGTCATTGGTTGGGGGAAGGAAATACCTTGCTAGTGTCGTTTGAATTGTGCGATGAAGTGTACTCTGTTACATCTTTACCCTTAGAAGATACGCAGCATGATGATGATTTTGAAGTTAATCTTATAGTGTTGAATGAGTCTGTTGCTATTATAACTAATTGGAAGAATACTACGTCTTTCCAAATATCAGTTTTGGGTGAATTTGGTGTCGAAGAATCATGGATTAGACTCTTTGATGTTGAACTCTTGTCTACCATTGAGCAACCTATCGGAGCAGGGGAGAAGGGCAATATATTCTTTAGAAGAGAAGATGGCGAACTAGTTTGTTTTGATTTAACTACTGGTTTGATTGAGGAGATTGGTATTAAAGGAGAAAAGTATTGGTGTCAAATTGCAATTTACAAGAAAAATCTTATGCCAACTAGTTTGTTTCATTTAATTGGAGACATAAACTAGTTTGTTTTGATTTTATGCCAATGCGTGAAGTTTTCACTTTTCACACTGGAGGTTTATGAGTCTAGTTCTTATATGCAAATCGGTTTGTCAATTGTCAAATTATATGTATTCTCAAGTATACGAGATGTCAGATACATGTTAGATACAAGTTTTCACTCTTGAAGGAATAAACGTTTGCTGTTAGATACATGACGTTAGCTTGTTATCTATCATTGATTTGAAATAGGTACTAAAATATACATGGACTTGCGGTGTATGTTTTGTAGCAGCTGTTTTTCTTGATAACAATATGGTGATTTCAAGTTCGGAGTTTAGTTTAATTTTACATGGATCTTCCTTTGATTTTGTTAGGCATATATAACAGGTGTGATTAATCTCTCAGGAATAATATATTGTCGTTTCTGCATTTGAATGGCTTTGTTTGTGTGCACCTGTATTCTCTCTTATGCATAGTTGTTTTTCATGATTTTACCGCTTAGGCATATCGGTTAAAGTGTTGGGCATAAAGTCTGATTAATCTCTTAGGCGTAGAAATATGAGTGTCTGCTTGCACTTGTATTCTATCTTTTACACATTTGTTTCAAATGGTCTAAGCAATAGTACTTGGGATTTTCGGCTAAGCACTTGTACCATGTGTTCAATCTTTAGGTAGTTTGTGCAGAAAATGAAGAAGTTGAAACATCCATGACTTTCTTTTTATGCTCAAATTTCAGGAAGTTGAAACATCTATTTAGAAAGAGAAAAGATTAGCAGACAGTTACTTTTTAGTTAGTTGTTTTTCTCACTCTGAGTCACTTAGGCATATTGTGTTAACGTGTTGAGCATAAGGGGTATTGGATAATATGATATTTGAGTAGTTGTCAATGGTTTCATTTACTGTAAAAACAGTAGGAATTGTTCTCGGGTTAGAGCTGTGTTGAAATTTAAATTTGTTGGTTATAGGAATGAGTAATGAGCTAAATGTGGTTTCAGATCAATGTGAAATCTGAGGTAACATTGTGAAATGGGTGTCAATTAATTATTTAACAATGATGGATGGGCTTAAACTGTATATATTGCCTTGTTTTTATGCTCTCGATTTTGTCAAAATTAACGGTGTTCAATAAAATCATATAACCCCTCCTCAATCTTTTGATGTAGTGTGGATACTAATGTGTTGTCCAAGAAAAAATGGTGAATGAATTTCTTTATGAGGGTACGTGAACTAAGTCCATTAATACAATTCACTTATTTTAATTATTTTACGGAGTTCAGTTGATAGAGACATTATAATTGAACACAGCTACAAACAAGTAATAAATGACATTGTTTCTTTATATTGACCACAACATAAGTTCTGAGGCATGCGGAGAAGTTTCTCTCCGCATAACATCACAAAGCTTCTCGAAGGTTCGAAGGATTTAAGCAAAGCATGTTCACTCATAAATCATAATACAAATGTGGAAATGGTTCACAAGCTGGCACAAATTAGAGGGATTGGTGGTATTGGCATTTGGCAGGTGTGTATGATGATGCAGAAAATGCTAGCTCACTGGTAATGCTATAAATGAATGGTGCAAGAAATTGTGGAGAAGGGAGGCATCAGTTCAGTTGTAGCAGGGCATGTGCATTTGAAAATAAGTACTAATTTTGTGAAATGTTGGGATGTATCAAAACCCTCTAGTAAGATTTTGCTGATTTAAATTAAATAAATGTGAAGGAGTAGTAATCATCATCTTTTTTTTTTTTTATGAGTATGGATTAATTCTCTTTGACCGCGTATAAATGCACATAAGTGAAGGAAATAAAATGGTATGATCTCGGATCTGGATCGTCAACAGCCTGTTTGTCTACTGCGTCCTTGGCTACAACATTCTGCTTCTGCCTTGGTCAATAGTACAAAATCTGTGACTCCATTATTTGTGATTAAATGCAATTAAATTCATTTGGACAAGAAAATGGAAGGAAATGGTGCAAGCCAATTACTTAAGAACTAGCAATTAAAATGAATATTAAGGGAAAGAAAATTCTACTTTTAATAGACTATCATGGCTTGTTATAGACGTTGAAAGGATTAAAAGGAATGATATTGTTATCCTCAAATAGCTAAGCAATAGTTTGGTCAAAAGAAAATCTTGGTGATAAATGATTAATTAAATTCATTCCTAAGTTCTATCTTTTGTTCTTGATAATTTATATGGTTATGTACTTTTCAATATTACAATTGACTTCAATAAAAATAAAATAAAATAATAATATTACAACTTACCGTTCACAAATCCTAATTCAATTGGAAGAAATGTCAAAATTATTAGGTCGGACATTATGAATTGGACTTCGAATCTAGATCCATTTTGTGTTTGTTCATTTCTGATGACTTATCATTTCATCTATTTACTAGAAAAAATAATACTATAACTTACTAATACTCTCGTAATCATGCCATTAAAAAAAATCCTGTTTCATGCGTATGAAGAAAATTCGGTTGAGATGGAGAACCCACCATGTGTACCCACAAATTTCCAAACCGAGATTAGTCTTCGCTAACGATGGTGGAAACCTTGTACTAATATCATAGTAACCCGTAAAAAACCTAATCAAATTGTTGGTTTAAAAATGAATTATCAAAATAATGAATTGAACTATAAATAATTATATAATATAAACAGATCTCTAAAAATATATATTATCAAGTATCAAAATAATAACAGTTTGAACAATAGTTTTGATAGAATTTTAATGCAAAATTGAGATTTATGGGAAAAAAAATTAAAACTGAGGTGAAATTAAGCCAAGTATAACCGTTTGTGTATCAAATTAAAAAACTAGCCGTTGTATAGAATAATAACAATTATTCCCTCGATCACATTTATAAGTAATTTTTTTCTTTTTAATGTATGTGACTTAATATAGGCCATATACATCCTTTTTTTTATGCATAGTATAAATGCATTTAGAATAATTCTATAATATTTTTTTTGCTTTCACCACCAGTTTAATCTGATTTGAAGGCCAGTTCTGACATCAAGTGGTTCCAGTCATATTCCGATCGCAATTATAATTCCATAATGTTTTACTATAAAAACATTTTTGACCAAAATATGTTTAAATTATTAAAAAAAATATTGATTAAATAATATATTTGTTTTAATTATTTAATTATCCCACGTTTAGATATTTTAATAATACATTTCTCGTGAGTTTAAATCGGCTGATAAAAACATCGCATTATACATAAAATAGTCGAGATATTCAAACTCCAAACACTCTCCTAATTCAATTCACTTTTAACGTGAAACTTCTATCTACTGGACCACTCGACAAAAAAAAAAAAATAAATACTAGTCACGCGCACACATACACACACACACACATATATATATATATATATATATATATATATATATATATATATATTTGTTTCCCAGCAAAAAACCAAGAGAAACACAAAAATGGAGTTCAGCTCCCCAATCATTTCCCTCCTGTTACATTTTGTTGTCCTTGTTTCTTTTATTTGTCCTATTAACTCATCAGAGATAAACAATCATCAATTAGTCAATCAAACTTTTCGATTAGAGGACGAATTTCACAAGTTGAAGAAGATGATAACAACCCATCTGCAACAAATCAATAAGCCCGCTGTTAAGACAGTTAAGGTATGGGAAAATAAATTTTAAAGTATCAGGTATGCAATCCAAACAATTATTTGATTTAAACTTATGTTGGTGTTCAATTTTGCAGAGTCAGGACAGTGATATCATAGATTGTGTTTTGTCGCACGAACAAGTAGCTTTTGATCATCCTCTTTTGAAAGGACAAAAACCCTTGGTATATATATACATATATATTTTTTTTTGTTAATTTAATTAAGAAAAAAATAGAAGTAATTTTTAAAGCTAATTAAGCAATATATATTTCAAATTTTGAATTTTCATTCATATTTTTATACAGGATCCTTCAGAAAGACCAAAAGAGCATAATCAAACGGATAGTTTGAATGATATCTCTCAATTGGGGAATTTAGTTGGCGAATCATGCCCTACAGGAACAATTCCAATTAGAAGAACAAAAGAACAAGACATATTACGAGCTGGCTCTATTAGTAGATTTGGAAGAAAAATTGCCGATGAAAATAAACATGTGGTATGCAATCGTACAAACTCGGGTTTTTTCCTCTCAATTTTTCTTTTTCTATTTATTTGGTTTTTATTAAAAATGTGAATTAAAGTAAGGAATATGTTAAGAAGTTTTATATTAGATGTGAGATGACCTTGTCATAGTTTATGAGTAGAGTCAATTCTCACTTTACAGATCAATTTTGTAGAATTGAGTTAGACTCAACATTCAATTCTAAAATGGTATAAAAAAATTTCAAGATCAGTTGACTACACACCATTTATATCCACAAACCAAAATCAATTTTATAGAGTTTAGTTAGACACATCTCTCTCTCGATTCTAAAAGAATAAATAAAAACCTAACAAAACCAATAATTGAACTGGGTTGATATAGTTGAGTATTTAAGTTTTCACTAGTATATGCTTTTTAAAACAATTAAACTCATACAAATCAGAGAATTCCAAATGTTTTTCTTTTCTTTTTTTGTGTTTTATATATGAAACTGAGCATTGTACCAATCCTTCTTGTACTCTTAAAATGTATCCAAAAAAATGTTATTCTGATAAAAGCATATACAGTAAACAATTTCAATTTGTTTCTTTTGTAAGAGAGAAATTTTTTTCAGTTTTCTATCTACCTTTAGTACTCATGAAACTGAATTATTGTTTCCATTTAAAGTGGTCACAATGTTTCAATTTATCTTTGCTACATTATGTTTATCTTCTACAATAAGAAACTTAAACATAAATCAATATATTAAATTAAATTGTTCTCTTAACCTTATGATATATGTTATTTTGATAATGAAATAATGCAGCATACAATTGGCTATGTAAATGGGGATTTCTATGGAGCAAGGGCTACCCTAAACGTGTGGGCCCCACAATTGGAAAGTCAAGATGAATTCAGCTTGGCTCAAATGTGGATCATCTCTGATAGTAATCAAGATGACCGCAACACCCTTGAAGCTGGTTGGCAGGCAAGCTAAACAATATCTCATTAATTATTTCATCTTAATCCATTCTTTTTGCATAGTTTTTCTTTTATTTGGTTTCAAGTTTTTATTTAATTAGCGCAAATAAGATATACACTTATCATATAGTAATTGTTAGGTGAAAATCCTTTTAGTTACACAAAATTGAAGGTTAGGTGTAGATTGAGCCTACGCGTGCAGGAAACAGAAAATGAGATCCACTTGAGCTTATACACAGAATCACACACACACACACATAGATAAATACTCTTGAACAACAATAAGGGATTTGGGTTGGGTGCACTCAGCACCCCTAACTGAATGCATTCAGTAGAATCAAAATCATTTGATCAAGATCAGAAGCTTAGATTTAACATCAGAATTTTAGATGTTTTAAATAATCAGTACTGACTTTTAATCTGAGCCGCTTGATTGTAATCAGACAGCTGTGATTCTTTGACTGCATCTTGATTGCATCACAACTGACTGCATTTAATCCATTTCCGATCACTAATGCATAGCTTTATAGTGGGTAACTTGAGTAACAAATTTCATAACTAACTTTCCCTAAAATATCTCAACTAATAACAAACTCTTCAAACACATATACTAACTATGTTACTTGTGTTACAATCAACTATAACATGGAATTATTCACAACACACCACTTAATTCGTTGTTACCAATGTTTCTACACAAATCAAGTCTCTCAGCCTCTTAAATGTTTCTATCTACACAACTTTTATGTCAGCAATTTGGATCTCACTTCTATACAATGCTCCAACTTTATTCTTCCTTTGTTGTCTTGTTGCATAAGATTGGAACCTCATCCTATGATCTTGTCCTTCTATTTCTTCAATTAAATTCACCAACCAAAAAATGGCTTGACATGCTGTTGAAGTACAAAAGTAAGTATAGTTTTATCGTCTCCACAGGGACTGGTGCGATATCGATGCCGTTCAACAATTAATATAATTTGAAGTAAAGTGATTAGAGATGTTTGTTTATGTAAAAGTAAGAAAATATAGTGATGGTAAAGAAATGGTTTAGAATTCAAAGAGAAAAGGTTGTCGGGATTAGACTTTACTCATTTACTCGTATCTACGTTTCTAAATCAGTTAGATATATTTTAACCATTCATCAATATTATCACGTATTGCTCACGTATGTTTCTGTGTCCAGATAACGACGAGAATCACGTTATATTTATTAACCCTCGATGTCTCAACAATTAATCAATATAACGACTAATTACATTATTCAAACTCCGATGTCTCGGATAATTCAAACAACACAAAAGCATTAAATCCCAATACAAAAAGTGAATATTAATCCTAAATCTATGTCTAGAAATTAGGGTTTAATAGGTGATTATCTTTAAATTCTTGATTCAAACATTATATGTCTATAAATTTAAATCAAAAGCTAAACATGAAGATCAAAGATAACACCAATAATGATGAATGAATTAGAACATATCATAACATGATTAAGAGTTGTAAATATTCATAAACAAGCTACATCTAATCCTAACAACAATAGATTTAGTTACACATGGTGAGCTTACAAAGATGAGGAAAATAGAAGTGAATGAACATCACCCTTGATGTCTCAAAGATGTGTGAATCCACCTTCAATCTCCTAGGCAATGCACCTCAAGGCTCTCAGATTTCTCTAAGTTTTTCTCTCTGAAGTTCCATCAAATGGTCTCCTCTTGAAGGCTATTTATAGGCGTGAAAAGCAGCTGGTCGCTCAGCTACCATCTGGTCGCTCAGCTACCAGCTTGTCTTGGTGAAGGGTTTATCTGACACGTGTAAAAATTCATGCTTGATGCCCAAGACTTCCTTCAATTTGGTCGCTCAGCTACCATTTGGTCGCTCAGCTACCACTGGTCGCTCAGCTACCATTGGTCGCTCAGCTACCACTGGTCGCTCAGCTACCAGCCTCTGTTTGCAGATTTTGTTTCTTTTGCTTTTCTTCAATTTTTAGCACAAAACCTGTCAAAAGGGTTAGGATTAAGATATACTAAACAAAATAAAATAAAAACAACTATTTACATGATTTTGGGGTTTTTCAAAAGGATATCTTACAAAACAAGTTAATAAGTGCCTTAATTCACTATATGATTTTACTACTTTTTTGCACTTATCAAACTCTCCCCAACTTAAAACTTTGTTTGTCCTCAAACAAAAGTCCAAAATAAACTCTCCAAACATGGCTCAAATATCGTTAGTGCATAATTCATTTAAGCTTTGCAATCAATCAAAAACTTTGAATGTAAATCATTTTAAGCTTTGCATGATTTAATGTATTGCAAGTTTAAACCAATCATTCATAATCATCAAAGAATCAAAGCATGAATGTGAAATAGTTTCTAAATTCAAGCAAGATTTCAAGCTTTCCAAATCAACATGATAATCAACTAGAATCACAATTCTCACAAGTGTTTCAACTCAAAGGTGTAGTGTTTCTCTCAATCCAAACAATGTGTTCACAACAAATCAATTCAAACATACATCTCAACATAATTACAAAACATGCTATCAATCATGGATCACTAAGGACTTTCTTAAGCTTGTAATGGGGCTAGGCTACAAGAAATCATTGTTTTTCTTTGGATTCAAAGAGCCTTAAGGATAAGAGAGCATTTTTCTTGAGTACTTTCATCTCATAAGTTGTTCACCCTCTTTCACTTTCCCCTTTTTTCACATTTGGTGATTCTTTATGCCACAATCTTTTCTTTCTTTATCTTTGCAATTTCATTGATTACTTTTGTTGATGATATTCTTTTTCTTTCTCAAAATCACCATTTTCAACTACTTTTTTTTTTTCAAATTGATCAAATAACCTCCTTCTCCCCAACTTGTTTTCAACCCTACATAAACTCAATGCTCAATCATCCTAAGACAAGGGTCAAGTCATTGTTTTTCTTTATTGTGGTTCAAGGGTTCATCACAAACAAAATTTTCAAATTTTGGCTCAAGTGGGGTAACAAAGGATCACACAACTCACAAGGTAGGTTATATTTGGCCAAAGTAGTTGCACTCATATAGAAACATGGCCTTGATCATTTCCATGACTTCAAACACATCAAGTAATAGCAAGATTCAGTTAAAATCAACAGAGTTAAACACAATTGCCGGCTCTCAAATATATAAACAATGGAAGGTTCACACCATCTCACCCGGCTAGGTCTACGTGATTCATAATCAATTAATCATGTTAAGAAGGAATAAATGAAATCAAATTGAATGAAGCTACTTAGTTCAAATTCATCCTATCATTCAAAGATAATCACAAACTTTTGACCTCAACTTAAGCAATTGAAATTATTTTGATCATGCATTTGCTTTTGATTAATCACAAATCTAGACATATTAATTCATATGCACATTTAGCAATCACAAAGATTTAAACCATGTTTGTTCAGTCAACATTTGCAATGAGATATAAAACATGAATTTAAATGACTGAAACAATAAAATGTCACTGTGTATGGTGTGCTTTAATACTCTGCTTCTGCTACTCACTCCTCTTCAAGAAGTGTGGACTGTCCTCAGGCCAAGAAAATGAAGTTATGCCTGCATTCACAAGGTAATAATACAGTCCTATGCTTTTGTCAGAAATTTAGAGGTAATGATATGCTTAGTGACAATGGCAGAAGCGAAACTTCAAGTGGAAATTCACACCAGTTCAAGGACTTTGTTCATAAGAGGATGAACATGTTCAAAAACTTATTATAACATATGCGAAATTAAAAATGCGTAAATAAAAGTAAAGGAAAGAAAATTGGGTTGCCTCCCAACAAGCGCTTCTTTAACGTCATTAGCTTGACGCCTTTTTGGTTAGGGTGGCCAAAACGAGACGGAAAGCACATCATCCGTCTTTTTCCTTTGGTTTGGGAGGAATTCCATGAACTTAAGATAAAGATGTCGCGGAGTCCAAATCCTCCTCAATTCTTTTTTGTTGAACAAGGCACAAATTTCGTCAATGACCCGATCAATTTCCGCCTTGTTCTCCAACTCCTTCTTTTGTTCCACTGATTCTTCCTTGTCAACTAATCCTTCATTTTCCTCTACAACCATCATCACTTCTTCATTATCAACAATTTTGGCCTTTTCAATATATGGAAATTCTTGAGGAAGTTCTATTTCGTGTGGTGCTTCCATTTCATCCATTGTTTTCACTACACCACCTCTTTCAACTATTGTTTCTTCCTCATTTTTCTCAACATCTTCTTCCACACACTCTCCACATTCCTCATTCTTTGTGAAATTATTATCTTTCTCATCAAGATTGGTCTGAGTGTTGGTTTGAACTTCTTTGATTTTCTTATCAGCCATTTGCTTGATCATTTGTGCAAACTGCTCGTCAGTCATCGGAGGACAATGACCAGTGGGATGGTCTCTACTACAAAGCTCACAATAAGCAACTTGTTTGTGTCTACTCGGCACTTCTTGCATCTCCTTGATCATATGGGCAAACTGCTCTTCAGTCATCGGAGGACAATGACCAGTGGGATGGTCTCCATTGCAAAGCTTACAATAAGCAACTTGTTTTTGTCTACTTTTCACTTCTTGCATCTCCTTGAAATGTTGAGGAAATTTTGACAATTGTTCTGTTAACTCTTGCAATCTTTGAATCAACAATTTGTTACTAGCTAATACCTCATTAGTCCTATCCAATTCACTAATTCCATAATTTTGCCATTGCCATTGCTCTTGCTCTTGGCCATAATAATTATTGTAACCACGGTCAGTCATGGTCCTGTTTATGATGGGGAATCTGAAAAAGAATTGAACTTAACAAGAAAAAATTTCTTTGACTAGCAAAGAAGGATTAGTGCAAAACACAACTATACAATATAAACAAATATGTACAAATACTTAAAAGAATATAAATTGTTGCAATGCTCCAATATCTAAACGCCAGTCCCCGGCAACGGCGCCATTTTGTTGAAGTACAAAAGTAAGTATAGTTTTATCGTCTCCACAGGGACTGGTGCGATATCGATGCCGTTCAACAATTAATATAATTTGAAGTAAAGTGATTAGAGATGTTTGTTTATGTAAAAGTAAGAAAATATAGTGATGGTAAAGAAATGGTTTAGAATTCAAAGAGAAAAGGTTGTCGGGATTAGACTTTACTCATTTACTCGTATCTACGTTTCTAAATCAGTTAGATATATTTTAACCATTCATCAATATTATCACGTATTGCTCACGTATGTTTCTGTGTCCAGATAACGACGAGAATCACGTTATATTTATTAACCCTCGATGTCTCAACAATTAATCAATATAACGACTAATTACATTATTCAAACTCCGATGTCTCGGATAATTCAAACAACACAAAAGCATTAAATCCCAATACAAAAAGTGAATATTAATCCTAAATCTATGTCTAGAAATTAGGGTTTAATAGGTGATTATCTTTAAATTCTTGATTCAAACATTATATGTCTATAAATTTAAATCAAAAGCTAAACATGAAGATCAAAGATAACACCAATAATGATGAATGAATTAGAACATATCATAACATGATTAAGAGTTGTAAATATTCATAAACAAGCTACATCTAATCCTAACAACAATAGATTTAGTTACACATGGTGAGCTTACAAAGATGAGGAAAATAGAAGTGAATGAACATCACCCTTGATGTCTCAAAGATGTGTGAATCCACCTTCAATCTCCTAGGCAATGCACCTCAAGGCTCTCAGATTTCTCTAAGTTTTTCTCTCTGAAGTTCCATCAAATGGTCTCCTCTTGAAGGCTATTTATAGGCGTGAAAAGCAGCTGGTCGCTCAGCTACCATCTGGTCGCTCAGCTACCAGCTTGTCTTGGTGAAGGGTTTATCTGACACGTGTAAAAATTCATGCTTGATGCCCAAGACTTCCTTCAATTTGATCGCTCAGCTACCATTTGGTCGCTCAGCTACCACTGGTCGCTCAGCTACCACTGGTCGCTCAGCTACCAGCCTCTGTTTGCAGATTTTGTTTCTTTTGCTTTTCTTCAATTTTTAGCACAAAACCTGTCAAAAGGGTTAGGATTAAGATATACTAAACAAAATAAAATAAAAACAACTATTTACATGATTTTGGGGTTTTTCAAAAGGATATCTTACAAAACAAGTTAATAAGTGCCTTAATTCACTATATGATTTTACTACTTTTTTGCACTTATCACATGCACATAGCGAAGCTGTTATGTACTCAGCTCCACAAGAGGACAATGCTACAATTGATTTCTTCTTTGAATTTCAAGCTAAAAGTGCACCACTTAGTAGAAACACATATCCTGCAGTTGACTTTTTGTCATAGTGTCACCACACCAATTTAAATCAGTATATGCAACAAGTTTGCATAATTTCACTCTATCTGCACTTGGGAATATAAGATAATGTTAAGCCATATGTCATGATCGGAATTCGAATTTCGACTTCTTCACTTATGTGTGTGAGTTTATAATGATTTTGTCATTTCATTTATAAAAAAAAAGTTAATATTTTTACTGATGTTTAATTTTATGATAAAAACTTTACAACATAAACTAAAAATGTATACAGCAAGATTTAGTAGCTAGGGACATAAAATACAATCAAGAATTCAAGATTAAGTGAAGACTAGACTAAAAAAATTCTTATTTTATATAGCTACGAAAAACATAAAAAAGTTATTTACCTTTAAAATTTTTTTTGTTGACAAACAAAGAAAAAGACCTTTAAAAGTATCTTAAATATATTCAAATTGGGTTTTTCGTTCAAAGGCATTTAGTTAGAATTTTCAACCACCTATCTTTCATTTTCAATAATGTATTTAATTTTGTATTTTATTTTTAGCCAAAACTAAGTTCAATTTTATATATGCAGGTCTACCCACGACTCTACGGGGATAACAAACCTAGATTGTTTATTTATTGGACGGTAAGTAAATTAATATCTTTTTTAATAAAGTAAATTAATCATGTTGAAACAGAACAGTTTTTTTTTTTATTTTTTATATATATATATATATATGAAACGAATTATAAGGATTGAATACATCCTATATGAAGTTGTGTACTTTTTTTTAAAGGGTTGGGTGAACAAATATACTAGTGCTATGTATATATTTTTTCATTACGAAAGCAGAATAAATATTTTCTTCATGTAAAATATGGAAATTAACAAAAACATTTTTGAATTTCTTCAAAAGAAAAAAACAACATTATTGATAAACGATAATAGTAAAATTGCAGGCTGATGGATACCAAAAAACTGGATGCTACAATTTACAATGTCCAGGCTTTGTTCAAATCAACAAAAATGTTGTACTTGGAGGTCCACTTTCTCCAACTTCTACATATAATGGAGAGCAATTTGACATTAACTTAACCATCTGGAAGGTAATTTTCTATTTATATTACCAAATTGACCTTAGAAGAGTATAGATAATTTTTATAGATAAAGCATGGATTTAAATTACAGTCCGCATCCAGGGGCGGAGCTATAGCCCAGCATGCCCGGGTACTTGTCCGGGCTCCGATAAAAAAATTCAGTATTTTAGAAGTTAATTTTGGACAAAATTGAAATTTTTAGGGATTAATTTTGGACAAAATTGAAATTTTTCGTTCAAAATTGAGATTTTTAGTGCAAAACTGAAACTTTTGTTTAAAATTGAAATTTTGCCCAGACTTTATAAAGTTTCTAGCTCCGCCACTGTCCGCATCTATACTTGTGATCGTAATATTGTTGATGTAGTAGTCTCTGCAACGTTATTGCACCACAATTACCGTGTGATTTTTATTCATGTATGCGACTGCATCATAACTACATCAGGAGTTGCATAAGACGATTTCAATCACGTTCGTTCAAATTTTATATTGAAGTTTTACTTTGATTTTTGTGTGTGTGAAGGATCCAAAAGATGGGAATTGGTGGTTTGGATATGCATCAACTGTAGTTGGATATTGGCCATCCTCTTTGTTTCCAAAGTTAAAGGATACTGCACATTCAATTCATTTTGGTGGAGAAATAGTGAATGATAAGGTAACAGGGTCACATACTTCCACCCAAATGGGTAGTGGACATTTTGCTGAAGAGGGTGAAGGAAAAGCTGCATTTATTAGGAATTTGGAAGTTGTGAATACTGATCACTTATTGCATCCATTGACAAAAGATCCTGAATTTTTAGTAATTGAACCAAATTGTTATAATATAAAAGGAGGGAGTAGTGAAAAATGGGGGCAATATTTTTATTATGGTGGACCTGGTAGGAATGAGAATTGTCCTTAAAGAAAACAATAACGAATAATATGTAACAAATTACAATAAAAGTTATAAATTAAGTTGAACATTTAAAAAAATCTTTATGATATTTTATACATAGGTCATCCGTTTATCATAATATCATTAACATTTATACATTTATTGAGACTCTGGTCTCTCAATTGTTCGGGAATTCATAGGAGAAATAATGGATCAAATGTTTGAAGACTATCGGAGGAGTTGGGTGTTATCACTAAAAACTTTAAGGCATTTAAGTTAATGAGTTACCTCTCTGATAAATCTAACATTTTTGTCATTCATAATCGGATCTACTCCAACTCCTCCACAGAGCCGAACCACGACTCTGATATAATTTTTTGGGGAGTCCGAGAAAATTCGAGTGAAACTGTTAATAATGAAAAATTGAAGAAATAAAACAATTGCTTGTGAAACAAGGCAACTAGTAGTTAGCTTTGTTGGTTACTTGACAGTTAAGCCAACTGTCATGGAAAGTTTGTTACCAAGTTGTTAGAAGTAGTTTTAACTACATTTGTTAGTTAGTTATCCGATTCTATTCATAGACTTGTATATAAGCTAATCTACCCACATTTGTATCCATTGAGTTTGTGAAATAACGTTTCCTCTATTCTTTCAAGGTTTGTTTGTTCTCTTCTTTTTTCTTTGGCTTGCTCTGCGCTTACGTAGCTTAATTTTAGCATTATCAATGGTAGAATATATCATTTTTTACATAAACATCAAGTCAAGTGTTGAGAGAGAGAGAGAGAGAGAGCATCTCCGATCAAAATCTTAAAACACTTAGATTAATCAGTTACCTCTCTTATAAATTTATCATTCATAGTCAATCTAAGATTAAACTGCTCACACTTAAAAGTAGCTCAACACTCGTCTTGAAAGTTGATCTACCAACAAACAAGCCACTAATTTTCATGAATGGCCCCTGGCACATTACTAGAATACGAAGTTATGCATTCCATTTAATTTTGTTACGATCTTATATCATTCTTGGCATGACCAAAGACCCATGTCACACCCGGGGATCACGAACACGATGCTCTACGATAATCAAATCACACATTACATAGTAGTAGATTTCAACAATTTATTTT
This sequence comes from Trifolium fragiferum, assembly GCA_954870985.1. Lineage (NCBI taxonomy): Eukaryota > Viridiplantae > Streptophyta > Magnoliopsida > Fabales > Fabaceae > Trifolium > Trifolium fragiferum. Next base: position 21,810,478 of record OX940792.1, read on the forward strand.
AAATCAAGTATACCCATCTTTCACCATATACATTTCCAATAAAAAAACATTTCTCTATCAAACAATGGAATAATACTTATACGATCCAAAGTTTTCTTTAGTATGTCGTGGTAGAGAATTGAATTTCCTGCTGTTGAAAAATTATGCAATTTCACATTGTTGGTCTAATAATGAGGAAACAAAGAAATAACTACAAGGGTTAACTAATATCATGCGTTGTTCTGTGAGTTTAGTTTAGTTGATTTGTGTCCTCTTTTGTTGTATTAAGACCATGGTTTGTAATTTTAATTGGATTGTATCCAATACTATTATATATCTTTCGACTAAATATTCTAAATATTTTGGTTGGGATCGATGCTATAGTCATTCAATTTGTTGTCTTTGTTAATCTTATGCTATTTAAGTTGGCCTCCTTGCTTTTCTTTTATGAACAAAGTAAAAACAATAGAACATTTCATTTATCTTCAAGGTAAAATTTATAGTCACTAGACTATCTAATAAAAATAAAATAAAATAGAACAACAACTTTTTGAAATAATATGGCAAGAGAATATTGTGCAATAAATATTTTAAGCGAACAAAATAAACGCAAAATATTTGGTGTCAAAATATATTTTAGTATCATATATCGATCTTAACGTTTATAAAAGGGTTAAATATATTTTTGGTCCTATAATTTCTCAGAATTTCAATTTTAGTCCTTGAAGATTTTTTTCGCACTTTTTAGTCTTTGAAGTTTTTTCCGTCAATATTTTTAGTCCCTTCTTTTAATCAAACTCTTGTATATTTTCATATTTTTAAATGATTTTTTTGTATTTATGTTTATAATATTATAAGAACATCTTCGATAAAAATTTACAATTTTTTAACATAAGATGAATTATTTATGTGCAAAAATTAAAAAATTCATATCTAATTAATCTCTTGTTAAGAAAATTTACACTTTTGTAAGAGAGATTCATATAATGTACTAAACATGATCGCGGAAAACAAATTAAAATTTCGATTGATATGCACGAGTTGAATGAAAAGTAAGGACTAAAAACATTGACGGAAAAAACTTCAGTGACTAAAAAGTGCAAAAAAAATCTTCAGGGACTAAAAACGAAATTCTGAAAAACTATAGGGGCCAAAAGCATATTTAACCCTTTATAAAATAATCCCGTTGGTCATTTCTTCTTTCTAGATTTATTGAATAATTAATGTATCTGGTCTATATTATATGTTAGATACATTAATTATTCAAGAATCTAGAAAAGTGAAGTGTCTCTTATAAAAAAGTCCGAAAGAATTAGTAAAAAAAATGCATTTAACATATTTTCTTATTTCCAAATTCCATTAATAGACAAATATAAACAAAATTACACATATTTCCTTATTTTTTGACCAATAAATGTTTTTACTATTTAAAATTGTATATTATTAAATAATTCTAAACTGGTTATATATTAAATATTTTACTTTTAATAATTTTTTTTCTCAATCGGGGTTTAAAAAAATATATTTTAACAATTCTTGTCATACGTATAAGTATGGGGTAAGATTTGTCTCGTTGAACAAAACCAAGAACCAAAACATGGAATTTAATCGTATAATCATTTTCCTCCTCCTAATTTGTTTTGTTTGTCCAATATATTCTTCAGAAATAAGCAAACATAAATTGCTCAATCAAACTTCTCAATCCAAAGAAGAGTTTTACAAGTTGAAGAAGACAATAACAACTCATCTGCAACAAATCAACAAGCCTGGTGTTAAAACAATTCAAGTATGTTAAAATAAATTTTAAAGCATTTTTAATGTGTTACAATATTGGAATTGTTCTATCTAATATAATTTTATAGTGCAGTTTTTTTTTTTTTTGGGTACATTTTATAGTGCAGTTTAATTCTTCATTATAAATTATTTTGTATATCGAAAATGAAATTAAGAGAGTTTTCAAAATAATCAATATTCATGAGGTAGTTATAACTAAATATAAAAATAATTAGTTAAAGCTAAATATAAAAATATCACAAAATGCTTGTGAATTTCAAATTTTCTTCTTATACAAATATATGAATCTTCAAGCCTATAATTATCATCAAATTTACAAATTTGTCCTCACAAGTTTAAAATTCATTACACCAGTCAATATTTATTTTTCAAATTGTTAACAAAAAAAATTGCAAATTGAACTCTACAGTTTTCAAATTTCAATAATGGCCCTTTAACTTTTTTAATATTTCAATTTTGACTTTTTAAAAAAATTCTTTGAACCACTTTACTTTTGATATTTATATTATTATTACTCCATAATATTTGAAACTTATAAAAATGACCCAACTTTATATAAGCAAATACTCTATGAAAAACAATTACTTCAACCAAACTTGTGTTTCTGTTCACGTAACTCATATTGGTGTTCATTTTTGCAGAGTCCGAATGGTGATATTATAGACTGTATTTTGACTCATGAACAACCAGCTTTTGATCATCCTTTATTGAAAGGACAAAGACCATTGGTATATATATTTTGTTTTGGTCAATCAATTTAGCTATGGAAAATTAACTAACAAATTTTTATACTAATTAAGATATTATATTTCAACTTTATAATTTGAAATTTTCATGCATATTTTAATACAGGATCCTCCAGAAATACCTACAGGTCATAACCAAATGGATAATTATAGTGACATCTTTCAATTGTGGAGTTTATCTGGTGAATCATGTCCTGACGGAACAATTCCAATTATAAGAACTAAGGAACAAGACATATTAAGAGCCGGTTCGATTAGTAGATTCGGAAGAAAATCCATCAATGAAGATGGACACGAGGTATGCAATTGAAGTAAATTTTTTTCTTCCTTTTTTATTTATTTATTTATTTGGTCTTTTTTCATTTTGGTAATTAATGTAATATAAGGAATAAACAAACAACTTAACAGAAACCAATAATCGAAATCGGTAAAAGTAAAATAATTAAGGATATCTCAAATGGTAGCTATCAAGAATATATTAAATTAAATAAATTGTTCTTTATTCTCATTTCTTCATATTTAAATGTGTGAGTCTAGACACTAAACTACTTGATAAAAAAATAAATTAAATTGTTCTCTATCTTTTTCTCTACATCTTATTCTGAAAATGAAATAATGCAGCATGCAATTGGGACTGTCCATGGGGATTTCTATGGAGCAAGGGCTACATTAAACGTGTGGTCCCCAAAAGTGGAACGTCAAAATGAATTCAGCTTGGCTCAAATATGGGTTGTCTCTGATGATCGAGATCTTCACAACACCATTGAAGCTGGTTGGCAGGCATGTGAAATTTTAATCTCACTAATTAATTATTTCATCTTAATCAATCCATTCCTTTTCTATAGTTTGTACTCCCTTCATAATAAAATAGATGAAAAAAAATCCACTTTTTTAAAGTTTATTTGGACAAACAGATACATTAATTATACTATAAATCTAGAAAATGGATTTTTCTTTATATTTTGTTATGGAGTAGTACTTTGTTTATTTACTCCATCAAGTCTATTATATAAAAACTCTAATTTATTGAGACAAAATAAACATTTTGAAATTAATAATTGATTTATTTTAATATTCTTATAAGTTTAAATTTATAATTCTATCAATTTATTTACTTTTAATATTCTTTCCATAACAAATGAAGGCACAAATAAAATTTTGCATTTAATAAATTTTTTTCTTATATCAATTTATGAAATATAATTATAGAATGAAGGTGTTTATAAGTGTTAACATATTTGAAATGTCTAATTTTTTTTTTTATGTTTAGATGTTCTGGATTTATCAAATAAGATCATAGAAATGAAGACTTTTGTTTTTCATAATACGAACCGTTGGAAATATTTGGTTTCAAGTTTTTGTTACATGAATTTGATAGACACCAACTTTTTTTGTCTTAAATAATTATAAATTTTTTCCTTATAATTAAAATAAAAGAAAATATGATATAATATTAGCACTTATGTGTGAAATTTTTCTATAACAAAAAGTCATGAAATTTTATATATATGCAGGTCTTCCCACTACTCTATGGGGACAACCGACCTAGATTGTTTATTTATTGGACGGTAAGTATTCATATTTGCATCTCTTCGTGCGTAATATGCACATTAATAAAAAATTAATTTTGTTGAATTTCTTCAACAAAAATATACATTATCTTTTGACACAAAAATGATAATTGTAATATGAGTAATGTTATATAGTAAGAAAAATTTGTATAAGAAAGAGAAGAATCTATATATAGAATAAAGAAATTTGACCAATACAAAATTTGTTAATCATACATGAAAAAAAAGAGTGATTATAGTTTGACCAATAAAAAATTGACACATAAAATTCTTCTTTTTCTTGTATCAAAAAATTCTTACTAATTAAATAACATTTTCCTTGTAATAATTGCAGGCTGATGCATATCAAAATACTGGATGTTACAATTTAAAATGTCCAGGCTTTGTTCAAATCAACAAAAATATTGTAATTGGAGGTCCAATTTCTCCAATTTCTACATATAATGGAAAGCAATTTGAAATTAAATTGACGATCTGGAAGGTAATTTTCTGCTTATATTACTAAATTGACCTTACCAAAGTACGGATAATTTGAAAGATATCTATCAATATACTCATTTCTTTGAAATTGGTTGGTGCTGGATCTCGACCTGAATTCCTCTTGATTGAAGAATAAATCCTCAACCAAGTGAATTTTCGAGAGACAAACATTTACTTCTTTCTATTAATTAATATTTAGTGTGAAAATTCCTCACAATTTTGTAACGTTTTAAAGTAGTCTCTAATAAAAATAAACTCAAATTTATTGTTATAATAGAGATATAAATTTTTCTTAGATTAAAAAAATGGAGAGGAGTAATTTGAATTTTATTTCTATTAAAGACTAAATTGAATCACCAAAAAATTTTCGGGATGAAAAATAATGATTTATTTGAGGTCCGAAAAATTGTGTCTTCACTCTAATATTTATGTTATAGGCAAAATTACATTTTTAGTTCTTTATATATTTTTTAATATCATGAGTCTTTTTTTTTTCCTTAATCCATGTTTATTTCCTTTCAATGTCTTTAAAAAATATATAAAGAACTAAAAAAGACTCTAATATGATATTAAAAAATATAGGGTTAATAGGTTGTTACCCCCCTGCTAAGTGGGCGTGCTTTGCGTTATTCCCCTGTTAAAAATTTCTTGAAGATTGTCCCCTTGCAAATTTTTTTTTTTGGTTTCCCCCTTGAGCGCACTTTTTACATCGGTTATTTTGTTCAACCGATTTAAAAAGTTATGTTTTTTAAATCGGTTTTATTTTTTTCAACCGATTTAAAAAGTTCAGATTTCTTGCATCCAAGAGAAGAGAAGGGGGGAAACCAAAAAAAAAAACTTTGCAAGGGGGCAATCTTAAAAAAAAAATTGACAAGGGGTAACGCAAAACACGCTCACTTAGCAGGGGGTAAAGACCTATTAACCCAAAAATATATAAAGAACTCAAAAAATTCACTCTAATATTTTTTAATTCTTTATATATTTTTTAATATCATATGAGTCTTTTTTTTGTCCTTAATCCATGTTTAATTTATGATTTTTCATGGTTTAATTCTATAATTTTCTTATATGCTTTAAATATATTTATGATTGAAAGCGAAAAAAGAAATAAAATTATAAATTTGACTAAAATTGTTTTTAATTTTTATGTGCGAAGGACCCCAAAAGTGGGAATTGGTGGTTTGGATTAGGATCTATTGTAATTGGATATTGGCCATCCTCTTTGTTTCAAGAATTAAAGAATACTGCACATGCAATTCAGTTTGGCGGAGAAATAGTGAATAAGGTATTAGGGTCTCATACTTCCACTCAAATGGGCAGTGGACATTTTGCTGAAGAGGGTGAAGGAAAAGCTGCATTTATTAGGAATTTAGAAGTTGTAAATACTGATAATTTATTACATCCATTAACAGAACCACCTGAATTTTTTGCACTACGACCAAATTGTTATAATATAAAAGGAGGGAGTAATAAGATTGGGGGGCAATTCTTTCTCTTTGGTGGACCAGGTAGAAGTGAGAAATGCCCTTGAAAAATGAAAATAACATATACAACTTGGACTCTTTGTATTGTCAAGAAAGAAAAATTGGACTCTTTGTAATTGTTTAACGAGAATGAGAAATAAAATATACAACTTTGTTGGTATCCCTTTCAATGTCTTTCCCAACAATTCCTTTCTTCGATCATTTTTCTTTTACTTTGTTCATAATACATGCAAAGGTTAGTGTGCATTTATAATAAAAAATATAATTTTTGATGATTAATTTTATGCAAATATTAGACCATTTACGATGGTTAAACCATTCAACACCCAATTTTTCCACTTTTTACACTCCACATCATCTTCTCTCTCTTCCATCTAATAATTCAACACCCCATTCAACTTTTACCCTCTCCAATAGTTTTTTCATTCAACACTCTACCCCACCACCTTATCTACCCCACCACTTTTTATTTCATATTCTTATTTAAATTTAAGTTTTTGTTTTTATGATTCAATAAAATTATAATTATCGATTAAAATTAAATTAAAATAATAAACACTTAACAAAAAAAATTTAAAATAATTTTTTTATTATATTCTTAATTTAAAATGCAATACATCACACAAATAACGTAATTAGTATCGATGAAAATTAAATTAAAATCATTGATTACAATTATAATAAAAACAAAATTTATTTAAATAATTGATATGATACGATCATCTTAACTTAATTTGTAACACCCCAACTAAAATATCTAGAATTTTTAGTCGGAACATTAGTAACTGGAATCTGAGTACATTAATTAAAAGAAGTATAGCTGAATAACATATTATCATTAAAAATAATATTATGAAATTTGATACAATAAGTGGAAGGAATCGAGAACAGAACAATAAGCTAAATAAAAACAAGGAAGAAGACTAAGTCTTCTAAGCTGACAATCCAAGCTCAGTTCCAATCATCAGATCCATCCTGGTCCTTGCTCCGAAATAACCTGTCTGCCTAAAAAAATAAATGGAGTGGGGTGAGACTACTAAGTCTCAGTGGGTCCTACTACCCTCTTAATGGCGACTACGCCGGGGCACCTAATCAGTCATAGCATATATACATTTCATAACATTATTTCATAACGTATAAATAAAAGTGTATCACAGATTATCAGTCTTATTGATTTTAACCGCAAGGACACTCTAAGGTGAGCATCTCTCAGAGGCCTGCCTTGTCCGCTGAACACGAAGTGTTTCCGGCATACAACTCACAAGTATTTTCTTATGGAAGCTTCCGAAGGAAGTCCATAAGCGATATCACAAAATCGCACATAACTGACTGATGCTAAATTGAGTTACATACTACCATAATTATCCCAAACCCGGGGAACATACATAATTCTAAATTCCTAGGTCAAGCCCTAATAATCCGACTGTGATGACCTCCTGTTTAACATTATATAATTTATATGACTGCAAAATGACTAACTCTGATGAGGATATAAAACGAGTGATCAATTATTTTGAAAATGGAAAAAGTGAGTAAATTCTGGGTTAGCTCGCTACGGCGAGTTACCAAGCTCGCCATGGCGAACTTACAGGTTCTGACCTAAACAACTCGCGAGGCGAGCTAGAGCTCGCCATGGCGAAGTTCTTCAGCCCAGAGCCTTTAGCTCGCCATGAAGGCTCGCTAGCAACTCACTATGGCGAGTTCATGCCGAAGTAACCCTGTTTTACGAAAATCATCATTTTTCAAAAGTTTCACCTACAATCCTTATCTGAGATAGTGCAGAAATATAAAATAAATAATATAGAACAGAATAGAGTGAAATTTGGGGAATTCTAACTACCTAGCCTAAGAACCCACCTGATAAAAGAAGCTTTAACTCGCTCCTTGGGCTCTACACAGCTACAGCAATCCCTCAGCAATACCCACGAACCCAGGAAACAGCACGAACAGAGAGACACATGTAGGAATTTGCTGCTGAACTCGCCATGGCGAGTACTCCTGCTCGCTGTGGCGAGCTTGACAGGCTGAAGGTACAAGGTTCTGCCATTTTCTCTAATATTCCATTTTCCCATAGCATCCATGACATACCCAGTGATCAAGAATTCGTGTTTTTTGAAGATAAACATACATGCAGCAAAGGATTAGAAGTGTGGGTTAAGATTGAGATGATGAACTAAAAGGGAAAGGTTTTAGAGTTCATGAAAATTGAGTTTCTTTATGAATTTGAGGAAGAGGGAATGGAGGGGTTTCGACTGAAGGTTCCATTTAAATTTGCATGCAGAGATTCTCTGTAGAAGAGAGTTGGTGGTGTAGAGTTTGTAAGGAATTGCCAAGCTCATAAAAGAGTAAAAAGGAATTCTTGGAGGCTTGTTGTTTGTTTTGGATCGTGATGAGAGGAGAATGAGGGAGAGCTCTTGTGCTTATGTTTTTCTAAAATGGGGCAATGAGAGAAGGGATTGGTTTTGCATGTATTTTGATTTAATGGGAGAGAATAATGAGTGTAGTGGTGAGGTGTTTGATGAATGAGGGAGTGAGTCATGAAATTGCATGAAATGTTGCCTAGTCATTTCTTGCATGTGGTGAGGTGTTAGCAAGTGTCCTCATAGGTGTAAGTTATGGTGTGAGTGGAAAATGAGTCATTGTTTAGTGATGAGGTGTTATGGTGAAGAGAAAAGAGTGAGTCATGAGATGAAGGGAGAAATAAGAGGGAAGAATGGATTCTTGGAATTAATTAAATCGTACTTGAAAAATAATTGTACTAAGGCGTAATTTAGGTCCTATAAGAACTCATAATTTAACACTTAATACGTTTAATTTTCAAGACTAAATTAATTAATTACCTCCAATTAATCCTTGAATTGTTGATTAAGCCCTAATTAAAATTAATTAGGAATTTTAGAAGCTGGGATATTACATAATTTAAAATACAACACACAAATAATGTAATTAGTACGATACAAATAATTTAAAATGCAATACAACATACAAACAACGTAATTAGTACAATACAAATTATCTTCAATCACGTCTCATTCCAAACTTTGGGTGTTGAAATGATTGTTGGTATTCATTTCACTTAAAAAAAAATTAAAATTTCAAAATAAATACTAATAGAAAGATAATAATAAGATTAAGATAGTGAAAAATTTGATTTTTTTTTTTTTGTGTCCAAATCAAATGAACCAAGCCTCTATTTATAGAGAAAAAAAAATCATGAATTTTGGTGAAAAAATAAAAAAAAAATAAAAATTAGTTTATAATGAAATAATTAAGTTCAAAGTAATAATATGATAAAAATTCAAACAGCCTATCACAAGCTGCCACGTGTTCGTCTTTATCCAAAAGATGCTTCTCTCTCCGCGTCCCCTCTACGTTCACTCGCGTTTTCTGCGCGTGTGCAGCACGCGCCCGCTGCATTCTAATTATTGTTCTCTGCGTGTCCCCTTCAGTCAGCCTTCAACTCTATTGAATACTTTCATCTTCTCTCCCCTCCAGGTAAGATTCAACAGGTCCATTGCAAAGGTTTTGTTGTGTTGAGACCAAATTCAACACTTATTCAACAGACCATTGTAAATGGTCTTAGTTCAAACATTGAATGTACATAGTTTAACTTTTTAATGACCAACTATTTTTTACGCGAGCAAACTTATAATATTTCATCTTGAGTGATTAATTTTGTACATATTACAACTTCAATTGTTATATGCAATACAATCTTTATATTTAATTTATGAAAAATGCTAAACAATGCACCTGATGCATTGGTTAAGCTTATTAATATAGAAATTTTTTCTTGGAACTTGTGTATTAATGTGTTAAAGATGCAAAAAGTTATCTTTCTAGTATTAATTTTGTTTCTTTATTTCTTTTTTGGATATGCTTACCTAGTGCACCCACCAGGTGCACTGTTTAGTATGACCCTTGATTTAATTAATACTAATATTTTAGCGCCTATCAAAAAAAAATTCCTGACTCCGCCAACCGCGGCGGCAATGGGCAGAAGATGAACATGAAATAATGAAAGATGGAGAAATATTGAAACGTGGTTCAGTTCTTTCTTTTTTTAATTAAACAAATACTTGATTTATAAAACAAATATTACTTAACTTTTAATCTTAGCCCTTAAATTTGTTTCTACATCCATGCTTTTAAATCATATGATCCATGATAGACCATATATATTAGTCGGGTGCATTCACAACAACATTTTGGGTATAGTACAACACTACTTTTTAAAGAGTCCAAAAAAAAAAACCATTGCGTAATATACCAAAGACAACAGATTTTAAAGGGTCCAAAAAAACCATTGTGTAATATGAAAAAAATTAATTGCCACCAATTAATTTTGGTGAATTAGTTTTGCCGGATCGTGTATTATTGTTTAGTCTTTTGTTTGCTTGGTTAAATTTAGAACTCCTGCTTGAGCTTAATCAAATATCATAATATAAAAAATTTTGTATAATAGGAGAATAATTTTTGTTATTCTTTTAGATACAAAACAAAAATTAAACACTAGGCCTTGATAAAAATTACTATAATATTAGAATAAGATTTTATTTTATTTTTACAAAAATAATAAGATCTATTTATTATTCCGCATATTCTTTTAGATACAAAATCAAATTAAACTATGGGCCTTGATTATATTTTATTGTGTTGTATTTCAAACGATGAAATCTATATAAAGCCATAAGAAGATCTCTAACATTAGGGAAAGAATTAAGAAAAAATTAAGCTAATACAATGGTTCGTATTTCATTCTTAACGATTGTGTTTCTTTCATGTGTTGCATCATCTTTTGCCACTAATATTGTGGATGTGCAAGGCATTTGCAAGAAGACCAAAAACCCTTCTTTTTGCTTAAATCTTCTCAACTCAAAGCCTGGTGGTGCAAGTGGAGACCTCGTTAGCCTTGCCTCGTACACCACTGATGTGCTTCGTGCTGATGTATCCAATACAATCGCTCAATTAACAAAATTAATTGAACAAAGTGGTAGTGATCCCAAGAAACAAGACCATTACAAAAATTGTTTGACAAATTTTGGAATGGATGAAGGAGCTTTGGGCGAGGTTACAGAAGCTCAACAACTTTTGAAGGATTTTGATTATAATGGTGTGAATGTGCATATGAGTTCTGTCATGACCGATGTTGACGACTGTCTTTCCGGGGATTCTTCTCCTATCCAAGATACATCTTCACTTTCAAAATATGCAGATATTGTCGACCAAGTTGCTCAAATTATTCTTATTATCTCAAACATGTTACAATTCTAGTAGATAATTAGTTTGGTTGTGTTTCTTGAATAATATTGTTACAAATGTCTTAGTTAATTTTGACATTAATAATATATGAGGAATACAAAGTTTAAACAATAATTGTTCGACTTTAATTTTGTTTTAGGTACTCTAATTTGAATTTGATGTGTTTTTCTATCGTTAATTGTGTTTTACATGATCCTTTAAATATGAATGATATTGAAAATTGAATTGGGTCACCGAATTCTATTGTTAGCATATTTTATTATTCAATTTCTAGTGTTTGTTTTTTACAAATTATTCAATTTCTAGTTAAAAATAGTGATTTTTGTTACTCTACATAATATAATATGTTTAGAACACTACTTACTAATTAGTATCATATTGTTTTTTTTTTTTTGGAAATTTGTCTCATTTTTTTAAAAAGGAAATTTGTCTCTCATGCATGATTGCCGGAAATTCTAATTTTATATAATATCATGTAATTAATCAATTTTATTTTAACAGAATTATATTATTAAAATATAGATATTATTCAGTGCCTAATTTTCTTTTTGTAATTGAATTAATTGATGGTAATTATTGTTTATTAATATTGTTATTGAAATCTTTTTGATAAAATATTGTTATTGATTTTAATTAATTATTTTTTAGATCTTACTAACGATTTTCCTGGTGCACCTTTTCTAGATTCAATTAAAAAGAAAATATTTTATTTAAAGAAACTATTTCAACTTTATTCCTATAATTTAGATTTAATAGACATTATCCTAGTTCAATGATTCAAAACATATACCCCTATACTATTTCAAGTCAAAAGAATAAAACAATGAAAGCAAGGATAATATCAAGATTGGTTAAATCACTAAAACCAAATATAATACCATGATCAAGAGAAATACATATTAATAGAGGAGTTTACGTCGAATCCCAACAATAGAGATGTTTAGTTACCCATAATATTCTTACAAAGATGAAGAGAATTGAAGTGAACTAGCATCATGAGTTGAATCCTCAACAAAGTTGTACAATCCACCTTCAAGAACTCTTAAAACAGGTTTCCTAGGGTTTCTTCTGGTATTTTCTTACAAGAAAAAAAAGATATGATCAGTTTTTCTGTTTTCACAAGCTATTTATATCAGTTCAACAAACAAGAGCTCGTCGGGCGACCGAATGCCTCGTCGGGCTAGACATCCCTTCTTCGGCTGTGGGTTTGTTGATACGTTTCCCACTTGACAGCCATTTGTCGCAAGACCTATCCGGGTGAGACCTGGCGAGCTTCTCGCAAACCTTTGCGAAACTTCGTCAAAAATGTCATTTCTCTCTGACTTGGTTTCGCCACTTCTAGCCGGGTGAGCTTTGGCGAGGCCTGTAAATTCAAAATCTTGTTTCTTTGTTTAAAAACTGACTTTAGCTTTATTAACCTACAAAATTAGTTGGGATTTAGTCATAATAGATGCAATATGCACAAATGCAATTATCTACCTAATTTAGAGAGTTTTATATACATTACTTTCAAAACAAGTTAATAAATGCCTAGGTTTATACATGAAATCTTACTACTTTTGGGCACTTATCAGTTATCACCCATCCCTCTCAAACTGAGGATCGAGAAATAAGAATAGATAAAGATGCATTTATTAAAATTTCATGAATTCAACAATCCAACAACATGCCTACACCACAAAGACAAAGACATTCTCTTGTACACCAAATAATTCCTAAAATACAAATTAATTTTTTTTCTAGTTTCGAATATCTCTTCTATCTCTTAATATCGTATATTCTTCACTTTGTTAATTTTATCTATCTTTGATAATAGAGAAAAATGTTGTATGATAAAAGATATGTAAAAAATAATATTTTAGATTTATCTTAATTTTTACTTCTCATCTACTATCTATTATTGACGTTGAATTTACAAATTTGAAACAAATTAACTGCATCTCATCATTTTTATTGTATCTGCTGTTGCAGTGTGTACGAAATATTAAACGAATTGTAAAAAAATAAAAAAATTTGATCAATGAAGTTTTAAATGTAACAACAATGTTTCAAACTAACCCGTTAAAACCGACCTGTTGTACCCATCACACGTATGACTCGAACCCGAACAAACCGAAGATATAAACGGTCGGAATTGCCCATAAACCTTAAGGCCATGGTGAGAATACATTAAGCTTTTCTGAACTGGAATGAATTAAGCATGACCTAGACATATGATTCATCTTATCCCTCATTTTATAATTTAATGTTATAAACACACACTACAAGGTATAGCTTTGCTCACAAATGTCATGACACCCGTTATCAGTCACATATACTAGATTGTTAGTTGAATTGATCATACTTCCAACATCACTACCAAATTTGATCTTTAAATTCCTTTTTAATTATTTTGTTTATAAACTCTAAAAAAATGATATTATTTGGTTATCTTCTTGCTCATGAATTAGAATGCAATTTTGTTTGTTTAATGAAAAGGTTTTCTTAGACAATCTCTGTGGGTACGATACTTTTTCTTATCGTTTGCTATAGTTTGACATGTATACCTGTACAGCGTCATTTGCAACATGTTTTTGACGCTGCTGCCGGGGATTGTACGCTTCTAATTTTCATTTTACATTCAATTTTTAATTTTAATTCATTTTAGCCTTTAATTTTTTTCTTTTTTCTGTTTAGTGTCTTGACAGGTTATATCAGAAGCTTTGTCTCCATAGGTTGCTAACACATGAACTCATACCAGATCCTGTCATGACAGACCTATACATTATTGGCATTGCTGATGATAAGGAGAGGCTTATCAAAGACTATGTTGTTTTTGCTTCAAGTTCAATGAATAGTGGAATAATCATGTCAGAGATTATTGTTCCTCAATTTGAATTCAAGCCTATGATGTTCCAAATGCTACAAGCTGTGGGATAATTAGTGGTGTTGAAACAGAGGATCCACACTTGAACCTCAGCCAATTTCTAGAGGTGGCAAACAACTTCAAAAATCCTAGAATTACTCAAGAAGCTTGCAGACAATTTCCTTACTTAGTTTAAAAAGTTTTCTTTGGTATGTCGTGGTAGGGATTTAGATTTGCTGCTTTTGAAAAATTACAAAATTTCACACATGTTGTCCGTGAGTTTAGCTCAGTTGATTTATGGCCTCTTCTGTTGTATTAAGACCATAGTTTGTAATTTTAATTGTATTGTATCCAACTATGATGCACAGGTGCGGGTACGGTACCGGTACGTGGTACGGTATTTTTAAAAAAATTAAGATACGGGTACGTCCATATATATATTTTTTTAAATATAATTATATAAATAAAATAATAATAGAATATATTGTTAAAATAAATAATTAAACATAAAAAATACCACATTTTAAAAATAATTGAAATTGTTCAAAAACATCAAAATAGAAACTCAGAAAGACTAGTAATATCCATGGAGTCAAGAACAAAAATAAAACAAGACCGAATATCATGGAGTCAAGATTGATTCTCAAATGTTTCTCTCGTCAACATCATTAAAAAGAGCAGCCTCTAGCTCAGGTTCATCGAGAGAAAGACTAGCAACTTGTAGAATACCAGCTCCATCAACCAAATCAAATTCATCTCCACCAACATCCCACATTTTCGTTGGTCCTTCATTATAAGCTGTATTATTTCTCGAGAGAAGACGAAGATTTGTATGAATAAAAACTAAACCTTCGGCTCTCTTTGGATTGAGCTTATTCCTTTTCATTGAGTTAATAAATCCATATGTGCTCCAATTTTTCTCAGCAGAAGATGAAGAACTTGGTTGGGAAAAGAGTTTCAATGCAATGGATTGAAGTTTAGGGGTTGAAGAGCCATAAGCTACCCACCATTCCTTTTATAATACTATTGTCAACTAGTAGTACTATGTCCTATACCTATTGAATATTGAATTGACTATTGAGAAAGAAGAAAAACGAAACAGTACAAGAATTTTACCTTTGTTGTCTTCTACTATTGGCAGGTTCTGACGGCTGTGAATTTTCAATTTTGCAGCAGCGGCTACTTTGTTTGTGGTTTAGGGTATTAGGACTCGTAATTTAGGAGTATATTACTGCATAACTGCTACTTTTATAAAATACTAGTAGTACTAAACAGTTGGTATATAAAAAAAAATAAAATATTTTCTTGGCTAAGTACCACGCGCGTACCGGCCAAGTACCACGCTTGTACCGGCGAAGAACCATGCGCGTACCGGCTTGTAAAAAAAAATTAAAAAAATTGGTTCGCTGTCGGTGCGTACCCACGTAATACCGTACGCGTATCGGGTACCCGGTACGTACCCGATACTGGTACTATTTCAAAAACGGAGTACCCGTGCATCATAGGTATCCAATACTATTATGTATTTTTTGACTAAATATTCTAGTTATTTTGGTTGTGATCGATGTTATAGTCATTCAATTTGTTCTCTTTGTTAATCTTATGCTATTTAAGTTGGCCTCCTTGCTTTTTTTTTATGCACAAAGTAAATAATAGAATATTTCAGTTATCTGGTTACTAGATTATCTGACAAAAAAAAAAAATAGAACAAAAACATTTGAAATAATATGGCAGAGAATATTATGCAATAAGTATTTTAAGCGAACAAAATAAATGCAGAATATTTGGTGTCAAAATATATTTTAATTTCTTATGCCGATCTTAATTAATGTACCATGTCTATATAATATGTTAAATAGATTAATTATTCAAGAAACTAGAAAGGTGAAATGTCTCTTATAAAAAAGACCGGAATGAATAGTCAAAAAAATGCATTTAACATATTTTCTTATCTGCAAATTCCACAAATAGACAAATATAAACAAAATTACATATTTCCATTATTCAATAAATGTTTTTACTTTAATCATTTTTTCTCAATCGGGGTATAAACTATATAATTTAACAATTCTAGTCATATGTATAAGTCATATGTTTTTACTTTACTGCATTTAACAATATATTTTAACTGTCCGATCATTTTCCTCCTCCTAAGTTGTTTTGTTCTTATTTCTTTTGTTTGTCCTATTTATTCTTCAGAAATAAGCAAACATCAATTGCTCAATCAAACTTCTCAATCCAAAGAAGAGTTTTACAAGTTGAAAAAGACAATAACAACTCATTTGCAACAAATCAACAAGCCTGGTGTTAAAACAATTCAAGTATGTTATAACAATATGGGAATTTTTTATCTAATATAATTTTATAGTGCGTTTTTTTGGGTACATTTTATATTGCAGTTTAATTCTTCATTATAAATTATCTTGTATCGAAAATGAAATAAGAAAGTTTTCAGAATAACCAATATTCTAATTATTATCAAAATATAAAAATACCACAATTAATGCTTGAGAATTTGAAATTTTCTTCTTATACAAGTATGAACTTTCAGCCCTATAATTATTATCAAACTAGTGTGAGACCCGTGCCAAGCACGGGCTATCAATTCATTAATTATTTTTTATAAATTAAACAAATATTATATTATTTGTATATTATAATTATTTTTTATTTTGAAATTAATTTTTCATAATTTAAGATTTTATTAAGACAAAAAAATAGGAAAAAAATAAAATAAAATTAAGGACATAAGTTATCACAAATTTAGAATAGATTTAAAATAAACACAAAAGTCAATAGAAAAATTTAATGTTTTATAAATTCCATGGACCGGTCCACAGATTGAATGGTTGACCATTACGGTCTGAACAATTTCAAAACAATCGAGGAGGGTAGGTCGTAATTGTTTTAAATTTAAATTATATTTATTGTGAAAATAGTGTAAGAAAGTCACATTATTTTATAAGTTTGAAGGCTTAATGTACTGATAATATAAGAAAACATATTTGTAAAAATATATAAGTATAAATATATGCCGCTTGTAAATTTTAAAAATAAAATAAACAGGCTCATTTATTAATTAATGAGTATAACCCATATACATTACAAAAAAAACACCTCATATTAATAAATTGGTACAAATATAGGTTCGCGTACATAAAAATTACGGTGTACATATTAATTTGTGAGTATAAATATAGGTCTCGTATTATTTTTTAAAAAAACATTATATTAACATATGAGCATAAGCATAGATGACTATAGGAATTAGATAAAAATAAGCCCCTTATTAAAATGAGTATAAATATAAGCCTGTATAAATTGTAAAAAACTTCTCCAAATTAATATAAAAGTATACATATAGGTCCCGTATAAATTATAAAAAAAAGAAATCTATATTAATATATGAGTATAAAGATAGGTCTCGTATTAAGCAAAAATAAAATTATATATATATATATATATATATATATATATATATATATATATATATATATATATTACTCTAATTGTGAAAAGGTCTCGTATATAATATATATTACAAAAACAAAATAGGCTTCTCTATTAATATATAAATATAGTTAGGTTCATTTAAAAATTACAAAAAAAAAAAGGTCTTATATAAATATATGAGTATATATAAATATAAACTCTCATATTAATATGAGTTTAAATAGGACCACATATTAATAATATGACTATATTTATATAGGTCTAATATAAATTACCAAAAAAAAGGCCTTTTATTAATATATGACAAACAATATAGGCTCCATATAAATCTCTGTGTCAAAAATATATGAGTATAAGTATATGTCTTTTATAAAATTTTTTAAAAAATAGAGAATTTCATATTAATACCAGTATAAATTACACAAATTAATATGAGCATAAATACAGGGTCAATTTAGGCTTATAGAATCACCCCTCCAAGTCGCTTTTTTTCTTCTATTTTAATTATATAAGTATGGTTTCCACATATATTTGGTATTGTATTTCTTTTGTATTTTTGTGATTTCGTCGTCTTAAAGTGTGACGTTGTTTCTTTTAATTTCTTGTTTTAGTGCGAAGTATTTTGTTTTTCCGTCTTTGTGTGGCATATTTTGTGTGTATTCTGTGTTCCCGTCTTGTTGCGGTGTTTATATGTTTCAGGTTGAAAGATTAAAGTCGATGTAGTGCAAATCAAATCAATGACTTTGATACCGTCAACGCTATAGATCCGGAGACATGAATATTTCGGACACTTCAATTTGGTCAAATATGTAAGTTTAAACAATTTTCCGTTTTATGCTATTAACATGTATGTTGTGAGTAATTCATCTTTTTGTTTTTAGCGATTTTAAATTTGTATTGCATCGATTAACTCTATTAATTTGAATGAATGAATATCATTTGTGTAAAAAAAAAAAAAAACAAGTTTTCGTATAAATTAAAAAAAAAATCTTTATATTAAATAATATGAGTTTATATAAACCCTATATATATAATTTTCTTAAAAAAAACTATTAATATATGAGTATAAATATAGATCACATATTAATAGGATGAGAAAACAAATAACAAAACTTACATGGATGTATAAAAGAAAAAAAGGGTATAATTTTCTTTTATATATAAGATAGAATGTCGCAAAATACTAACCATGATCATAATCCTTAAAATATGGAGAACCAAAAAAAATCAAACGAACATTATTTAAGATACAATTTACACATTTGATACATTAACACGTGCCCTAAAGATACATGTTAACATTTTTCTTAGATTAATATACAAATTTCTCAAGAAAGAAAATAATCTCATAATTTGTCAAAAAATAAATAAAAAAATAATCTCATAAATATTATATGAGTAAAAGTAGAGAATATATAAATTTTATGAAAAGGCCCCGAAAATAACAATAAAAGTTAAATTAATCTTATAATATTTAGAGCAAAATAAATCTGAAAAAAAATAGCCTAAAGTAATTATTTGAATATATCTCATATTATTTAATTCCACGTTAATACCCTCCAAATAAAATACAAATAGAACCTCGTATAAGTTATAAAAAAAAGGTCTCTATATTAAATAAAAATATAGTCCTCATATTAATATATGAGTAAATTATAAATAAAAAAGACCATATAAGTTACAAAATAAAAATAGGTCACTATATTAATATATAAATATAAATATAGTTTTCATATAAATAAAAAAAAGTCACCGTATAAATTACAAAAAAATCTAACACGGGCCATAAAAATGCAAAATAAAAATATAGGCCTATGTATTATATGAGTCCTATATATGCTTCTTTTTTTTTATTTTTAAAAAAAGCTTTATTTTAATTCCATAACTATGAAGCACCGACACCTCTATGATTAGACATGTCGTGGTGTCCGATACTCGTATGACACCCGTACGACAATCCTACAAACGTGTCGGATAGGTGTCCAAAAAAAACAATTGTTTCTTTATTTCGACACTCCTTAAATCGGTGTCCGACACCTATAAGACACTCGTACAAACGTGTCGGGGTAAGTGTCCAAATTTTATTATTTTTTTATTTGCTTATACTTTTCTCAGACATATATACAACGGTTAAAGATATGTCGAAATAATAATATTGATCAATGAGAGATTAAAGATATTACATTTTGATTACATTATTTTTAGTTTATCGATAGTAGATAGATAAGTAAATGTCAAATGTATTATCATATATTCTTTTAAAAAATATTTATTGAAAAATTTGTTCAACTTAGATGCATATGTATTTTTAATTCTAAACTTATATTTTTTATAAATATATAGCAGTGTCGGTGTCGTACATTTTTTACATTAGCGGTGTCGGAGTGTCCGTGTCGTGTTGTGTCGCGGTGTCCGTGTCAGAGTTCGTGCTTCATAGTTCCATAATATTTAAATTAAAATAAATATGAAAAACTACTTAAGGATAGTGAACTTTATCGTCAAGTAGATAATGAACTTTACTTAAAGATAAATTAATGGGAAGATTCTAGTTCAAATTTTGATTAAATTGATTATTGTACAAACTTTACTTATCTCCTATAATCGAATTATGGATTATTATTAAGGATTTCGTTTTTGATTAATATATAGTTGGAAAACTAAGGGCCAAAAAAATAATATGGAATATCAAATACTTTGAAAGATTAGCCATTGCGATTGCGCGTAGATCAACCTTGAAAATGCATAAGAAATGTTTTACACAATACTTCATGTTAATTTGCTAAATCATCTCAATTTTTCTATACCAATTTTATTTCTCATTATATACATTACCTAAATTTCATTTATTTTCATTTCAATGTTCTCTATCTTTTTGTCATGCCTTTTTTCTTTTTTCGTTTACAAATTTTATGTTTGAGAGCTCACAAAAATATTTGAGATTGGTTTAATTTAAACAATGCGTTCACAATTATGGTTCATAAGGTAATGTAGGAGTCAAATATATTGTTTTGTAAGATTGGATTTGAATTAACTTTGCATCAATTTTTTTTTTAATATTCATGAGAGCTTAAGCCCGTACTTTATTTGCATCTATAAACTTTGATCAAATTTTATATGATCTCAAGCAATAAATGAAAATAATATTTTACTATTTATGCCATAATTATCAAACTTATTGCAGATTTTTTGCTTATAGTTTTGATTTTTATTCTCATATATTTAATATAATTTTTTTTCTAAATCAAATAACTTTATTCAATCTTAATAAAATATGTTAACAATATTTTACATTTTTTTTCAAAATAAAAAACCTCGCAACTACGATCGCGGGAAGACTGGAACCATTTGATATCAAAATTGATCCATGAATCAGATTAGGCGGTCCAATGCTGGATATTGATGGTGAAAACAAAAACAAAAAAAAACTTGCGATCAAACTCTAAATTGCCGAAATCCTTAAAAATCATAGAATTAATAAAAAAAAACTTTACGGTTTATTTATGCATTTAGAATAAAATTTATTTTAATATTAATCAATTTTAATTCAATCTCAAAGAATCTCAATCAATAAATTTAAATATTATTTCCAAATTTCTATTGTAATTATAAAACTCAATATTACTTAGGAAGCTTGCTCGTATTTTTCAAATTTTTTTCTTCGTATTTTTATATCACTGTGTTTTGAATGAATATCAAATGATTGCAAATGTAAAAATACTCATTTTTACAATATATATTATAATTAACAAACTTTTGTGGAAGTTTGATCAATTTTTCATATATTTAATATATTTTTTTATATTGATTGATTTTGTCTTAGAGTAAGTTGATCAACAAATTAAATAATGTGTCACAGATTTTATTTAATTGAAAAGCTCAATGTAGAAGCTTGCTCATGATTAGAATGATCAATACCTACAACAATATTACTATTAACATAAACTAAACTAATTGTAATCCGTTAACAATAGACACTTCAATCACATATGTATATTACAGAGATCTACAAATTAATGTAAAGTTTAATAAAATCTACAGCTTTAATCAATTTTATATAAATTTTTATTCGCACACAAAGAAAATTACAACCTATAAAAACTATACAAATCTTATCCAGATACAATAAAAAAAAGCTATACAAATATTTATGTGCTCCATCTTTAGTTCTAGAAATTTCACATTTCCATCTTTCAATGAATCTACATAAACAAATCAATAAAAGTTAGTCAATAGCAAAATATAATTGTTGAAAGAAATTACAATCTACATATATCTCGCACGTTGCTACATAAAAAGAAGAAAAATGTAGGAAAAATAGAGAATGACAACATTTTCAGAAGAATAAAAAATGAATATGTAATATTGTGAAGAATAGAAATGGGATTAGACATTATTTATAGGCACAATAGTACTCCCAATTCCTTTGCAATCATAATTAATGCATATTAATATATTAATTACCATGTTGAAAACTAATTTCAAATTATTACCAATTTTATTTTATTACCATTAACTTTATCAGTTTTAAGAATCAAGGATTTTTTTTTTTTGGTCAAGTCAAGGATTTTATTACCACAATTTGAAAGTTGCACGCATTTTTGTGGATCTAATTTGTTTTTCTTTGTTAAAAATTTTTGTAGTAAAAATTAATACATTAATACACTATACATTAATACACTTTTTTTTTAAAAAATAATGTAATTGAAAATCTCATAAAATATAAATCAATTAAATGCTAATAATTTAAGACAAAAATATATTTATATAAAATAAAATGCTACTGAATAATAGTATAATTTTTTATCTAAAAAAATAATAAAAAACATATTTGAATACATTAAAAAACATATTTGAATGTATCTTAAAAATGTTTTTTGCCTATAATTATGGCCGGAGAGAGTATATATTTTACAAATTCTTTCATTTTTTAGACTTATTAAATTTTATTGAAAAGATAAAGTTTTTCTTTATTGTTTTAAAACATGCATCAAAATATGTTTTCATTAAAATAATCTATTTAATTAAAATTAATTTTTCTAGTAAACAAATCATGCAAGAAAATTTATTTATAATATTATTTATTTGGTCCTAGTATTATTTTTATTTTAATCATGTATGAAAAACAAAATTATTTGAAGTTGAAAACAATAATAATTTGAATATTTTAATCATACTTTTTAATTATAATTTGAATTATTTCCTTTATTTGAATTGTTTCCTTTATTGAATTGTTTCCTTTATAATGCAAAATTAAATACAAAATTATAAGAAACAATGTGGTGAAGGCAAACATTTAATGAGACCTTATAAAATTTGTCTCATTTGTATAGTACTAGTGTGAAACCCGTGCCAAGCACGGGCTATCAATTCATTAATTGTTTTTTATAAATTCAATAAATATTATATTATTTGTATATTAGTATAATTTTTTATTTTGAAATTAGTTTTTCATAATTTAAGATTTTATTAAGACAAAAAAATTAAAAAAAATTAAGGACATAAATTAGCATAAATTTAGAATATATTTAAAATAAACACAAAAGTTAATAGAAATATTTAATGATTTATAAATTGCATGGACCGGTCCACATACTGAATAGTTGATCATTACGGTATGAACAATTTCAAAAAAATCGGGGAGGGTAGGTCGTAATTTTTTTAATTTAAATTATATTTAATGTGAAAGTAGTGTAAGAAAGTCATGTTATTTTATAAGTTTGAACTTTGAAGGCTTAATGTACCGATAATATAAGAAAATATATTTGTCAAAATATATAAGTATAAGTATATGTTGCTTGTAATTTTTAAAAATAAAATAAACAGACTCATTTATTAATTAATGAGTATAACCCATATAAATTACAAAAAATACCTCATATTAATAAATGGGTACAAATTATATAGGTTCGCGTACATAAAAATTATAGTGTACATATTAATTTGTGAGTATAAATATAGGTCTGGTATAATTTTTTTTTTTTTTTTAAAAGGCACCTTATATTAACATTTAAGCATAAACATAGATGTTTGTAGGAATTACATAAAAATAGGTCCCATTTTAAAATGAGTATAAATACAAGTCTGTATAAATTGTAAAAAACTTCTCCAAATTAATATAATAGTATACATATAGGTCCCGTATAAATTATAAAAAAAAAAAAACCAGAATTAATATATGAATATAAAGATAGGTCTCGTATTAAGCAAAAAAAAAAAAAAAAAAGTTCTCATATAAATTACAAAAACTAAATAGGCTTCTCTATTAATATATAAATATAGCTAGATTTTTGTAAAAATTACAAAAAAAAAAGAAAAGAAAGGTCTTACATTAATATATGAGTATATATAAATATAAACTCTCATATTAATATGAATTTAAATAGAACCACATATTAATAATAGGGTAAATAGATCTTTACCCCCTGTAATATAGGCGACATTTGCAATACCCCCCTAGCAAAAAAAAATTTAGGATTTCCACCTTACAAATTTTTTTTAATTTGCCTTACCCCCCTTACCCAACACATGGCACATGATGTGGATGGAATCTCCACGTGGCGCCACCAGATTATGCCACGTGGAAATTAACCTAATAAAAATATTAAAAATTCCACATAATTTAAAGCCACCTCATTTTTCATTTTTCAAAAATCAGAATTATATTTTTAATTTTTTCTGATTATATATCCAAATTTATTATTATTATTATTATTATTACAAGAACACCCTTTTATTAGCCATTTCCTTAGCTCTATCTTCAACCACTCACCCAGAAACTCAAAATCTACCTATTCACTCTCTCCCCAACCCTTCAACTCTCTCATGGCCCCAACAATCAGAATCAGAACAAGCTTTATCCACAAACAAGAACAGCAGCAGTGCCACACACTGATATTTGCAGGCACTGGATTATGGTGTCATGGTCTCCAATTCATTACCATAGATACAATTTTTACTCTGCAACCTAATCTTCATCCATTTTTATTACACAACTTGAGTATTCATATCAATTCAAATCAATATGAGAACAACAACAACTAACAGAACAACAAATTTCAAACCCACCCCATAAACTAATAGAACAACAACACAAGCTTCAACAACCAGAAAAGAAAAAAAAAAAAAAAAAAAAAGGTGAGAAATTTATGTTATTAAAAACAAAATTGTATTCTCCAATCCAAATACCTTAGAATCATTGTCTCCATTATGTGAACCTGCAATCAAATACAACCCAGAAATGCACTTTTAAGTACTTTGTAACTGAAATGGTATTTCTATTGCTACTCGGTCAGATTACAGATGGAACAAGGCAGATCTTTTGAAACTACAAGGATGCAGATATCAATTTACATAGGATACCTTAGTAAAGATTTATCAACAATCTAAATTGATTATTTGTCTTCCAAATCTGACATTGATGAGATCGAAAATCTCATCTATGCTTCTCCGGCCACCGTTCTTCCGGCGAGACCACCAAATCCACCGTCCGCTTCAATTCCCGTTTCATCCTCTTCACCTTTCATAAACTCCAATCTCCCTAACCCCGCTCGACCAAAATCCTCATTTCAAAACCAAATCCCAAAACCCCCTTCTTCTTCTCTCCCTCCTCCTTCACATAACAGTTTTCCAAATCTAGAATCTGAAGACCGGAGAAGTCATTAGCACCGGCAGCCACCAACGACGGTGAATGATTTGGCTTTTAATGGAAGATTACCGGTTCTAAGGAGAGAAAGAAGGAGTGAGAAAATTTCAGGGTCTCAGTCAATGAAAGGTCTTGAAGATCAATTTTTTTTTGTTTTTAAAATTTTATTTTGTTTTATTTAATAATAGTTAAAATAAAAATCTGATTTTTAAAAAATGAAAAATGAGGTGGCTTTAAATTATGTGGAATTTTTAATATTTTTATTAGGTTAATTTCCACGTGGCATAATCTGGTGGCGCCACGTGGAGATTCCATCCACATCATGTGCCATGTGTTGGGCAAGGGGGGTAAGGCAAATTAAAAAAAATTTGCAAGGTGGAAATCCTAAATTTTTTTTTTTGCTAGGGGGGTATTGCAAATGTCGCCTATATTGCAGGGGGGTAAAAACCTATTTACCCTTAATAATATGACTATATTTATATAGATCTAATATAAATTACTAAAAAATAAAACAAAAAAGGTCTTTTATTAATATATGACAAACAATATAGGATCCATATAAATCTCAGTGTTAAAATATATGAGTATAAGTATGTCTATTATAATTTTTTTTTTTTTTAAATATCTAGAATTTCATATTAATATCAGTATAAATTACACAAATTAATATGAGCATAAATACAGGTTTTCCTAACTATAGCCGTCACAACTTCCCCTTCTTCTTGATCTATTGGAGATGAGTGATTTAGGGTCAATTTAGGCTTATAGAATCACCCCTCTAAGTCACTTTTTTTCTTCTATTTTAATTATATAAGTATGGTTCCACATATATTTGGCATTTCTTGCTTATTTTTGTGATTTCGTCGTCTTAAAGTGTGACATTGTTTCTTTTAATTTCTCGTTTTAGTGTGAAGTATTTTGTTTTCCGGTATTTATGTGGCATATTTTGTGTGTATTATGTGTTCCCGTCTTGGTGTGGTGTTTATTTGTTTCAGGTTGAAAGATTAAAGTCGATGTAGTGCAAATCAAATCAATGACTTTTATGCTGTCAACGCTATAGATCCGGAAACATGAATATTTCAAACACTTCAATATGTTCAAATATGTAAGCTTAAGCAATTTGCCGTTTTATGCTATTATCATGTATGTTGTGAGTAATTCATCTTTATTGTTTTTAGCGATTTTAAATTTGTATTGCATCGATGAACTCTATTAATTTGAATGAATGAATATCATTTATGTGTAAAAAAAAATACCGGTTTTCCTATAAATTAAAAAAAGTTATAAAAAAAAAGTCTCTATATTAAATAAAAATATAATCATCATATTAATATATGAGTAAATTATAAATAAAAAGACCATATAAGTTACAAAATAAAAATAGGTCACTATATTAACATATAAATATAAATATAGTTTCCGTATAAATTTTTAAAAAAATCACCGTATAAATTAAAAAAAATCTAACACGGGCCATAAAAATGCAAACAAATATAGGCCTATGTATTATATGAGTCCTATATATGCTTCTTCTTTTTTTAAAAAAAAAGGTTTATTTTAATTCCATAATATTTAAATTAAAATAAATATGAAAAACTAATTAAGGACAGTGAACTTTATCATCAAGTAGATAATGAGCTTTACTTAAAGATAAATTAATGAGAAGACTCTAGTTCAAATTTTGATTAAATTGATTATTGTACATACTTTACTTATCTCCTATAATCGAATTATGGATTACTAAGGATTCCTTTTCTGATTAATAGTTGGAAAACTAAGGGCCAAAACAATAATATGGAATGTCAAATACTTTGAAAGATTAGCCATTACAATTGCGCATAGATCAACCTTGAAAATGCATAAGAAATGTTTTACACAATATGTTAATTTGTTAAATCATCTCAATTTTTCTATACCAATTTTATTTCTCATTATATACATTACCTAAATTTCATTTATTTTCATTTCAATGTTCTCTATCTTATTTGTAATGCCTTTTTTCTTTTTTAGTTTACAAATTTTATGTTTGAGAGCTCAGTAAAAAAATTTGAGATTGGTTTAGTTAAACAATACGCATTCACAATTATGGTTCATAAGGTAATGTAGGAGTTAAATATATTGATTTGTAAGATTGAGTTTGAATTAACTTTGCATCAACTTTTTTTTAATATTCATGAGAGCTTACGCCCGTACTTTATTTATATCTATAAACTTTGATCAAATTTTATACGATCTCGATCAATAAATGAAAATAATATTTTTCTATTTATGCTATAATTATCAAACTTATTGCAGAATTTTTGCTTATAGTTTTGATTTTTATTCTCATATATTTAATATAATTTTTTTTAAATCAAATAACTTTGATTCAATCACAATAAAATATGTTAACAATATTTTATGATTTCTTTCAAAATCAAAAACCTCGCAACTCTGATCGCGAGAGGGATGAAACCATTTGATGTCAAAATTGATCCATGAATTAGATTAGGCGGTCCAATGTCAGATATTGATGGTGAAAACTCAAAAAAAAAAAAAAAAACTTGCGATCAAACTCTAACTTATTGAAATCCTTGAAAATCAAAGAATTAATACAAAAAAAAAACCTTACGATTTATTTATGCATTTAGAATAAAAATTATTTTTATATTAATCATTTTTAATTCAATCTCAAAGAATCTCAATCAATAAATTTAAATATTATTTCCAAATTTCTATTGTAATTATAAAACTCAGTATTACTTAGGAAGCTTGCTCGTATTTTTAAATATATTTTTTCTTCGTATTTTTATATCAGTGTGTTTTGAATGTATATCAAATAATTGCAAATGTAAAAAATACACATTTTTACAATATATATTATAATTAACAAATTTTATGGAAGTTTGATCAATTTTTCATATATCTAATATATTTTTTTATAGTGTTTTGCTAACGTACACCCAGTTATTTTTTAGAAGGAGTGTTTTAGCAAGTTATAACTAAAAAGTTGTTAAATACACCTTGAGGTGCATGTTACTAAACCACTCCTTCTAAAATATAGGTAGGTGTAAGTTAGCAACTCCTATAGGCCTTTGCTATCGTACACCCACTTATTTTTTAGAAGGTGTGCATTAGCAACTAATAACTAAAAAGTAGTTAAATACACCTTAAGGTGTATGTTGTTAATGCACACATTCATGAAAAATAGTGGGTGTGCATTAGCAAAACCCTTTTTTATATTGACTGATTTTGTCTTAAAGAAAATCGATCAACAAATCAAATAATGTGTCACAAATTTTATTTAATTGAAAAACTCAACGTAGAAGCTTGCTCATGATTAGAATGATCAATACCTACAACAATATTACTATTAATGTAAACTAAACCACTTGTAATCCATTAACAATAGACACTTCAATCACATATGTATAATATATAGAGGTCTACAAATTATTGTAAAGTTTAATTAAATCTATAGCTTTAATCAATTTTATACAAATTTTTATTCGCACACAAAAGAATTTACAACCTATAAAAATATACAAATCTTATTTAGATATAACAAAAAAGGCTATACAAATCTTTATGTGCTCCAACTTCAGTTCTAGAAATTTCACATTTCCATCTTTCAATGAATCTACATAAACAATTCAATAAAAGTTAGTCGATAGTAAAATATAATTGTTCAAAGAAGTTACAATCTACATATATCTCGCACATTGCTACATAAAAAGAAAAAAATGTAGGAAAAATAGAGAATATCAACATTTTCAGAAGAATAAAAAAAGAATGAAAATGTAATATTTTGAAGAATAGAAATGAGATTAGACATTATTTATAGGCACATAGTACCCTCAATTCCTTTGCAATCATAATTAATGCATATTAATATATTAATTACCATGTTGAAAACCAATTTCAAATTATTACCAATTTTAGTTTATTACCATTAACTTTATCCGTTTTAAGAATCAAAGATTTTATTACCACAATTTGAAAGATCTTTTTTTTTTTTAGTAAAGTTGATGGTTTATAAGTACCACCAACTTATTTACAAAGAAAATACTACATTTGCTGCTGCCAAGGATCGAACTCCTGACCAACAGCCTATACCCGCTCAGTCAGCAATTTGAAAGATCTGATTTGTTTTTCCTTGTTAAAAAATTGTGTAGTAAAACTTAATACATTAATACACTATCACTACAAGAAAAACCTGTTTTCTAGACGAATTTTGAAATTGGATATAGAGGGCCTGGGCCGTCTGTAATTTAGTGACGGCCTGGGCCGTCGCTACATATTCAAAAGCCCTCAAAAAAATAATAAAATAATAAAATATTCAAGGAAAACCGTCCAGCTTTTACTGACGGCTCTGTCCGTCACTAAAAGACCATTTCCTGACGGCCTAAACCGTCCACAAATTTTGACGAATATACTGACGGCTTAGGCCGTCGCTAAAAGTGGACGGATAAAAAAAAAACCGCGTCAGTCTTGGACGGTGGGAAGTCAGCTCTTGGTCTGCGCGCCTCATTTATAGACGGCATAGGCCGTCGGTAAGGGATTGGACGAAATTTTCTGCAGAATTTGGGTCTTTGGGCAACGGTAACGCATGCAATTGCTTCAATATATTCATTTCCCTTTCATTTTCATTACACCATTCTCATTCAAAATTTCTCCAAATCTCTCTAAATTTCTCCAACATCCTTCAACATATCTTCATCATATTACAATTTTTCTTCATCAATTTTTGATGTCTTAATAAATTGTAAGTGATTTTTATTATTTAGTGAGTTTCAAAATTTACTGTTTTATTTTTATCTTGAAATTATATTACGAATTTATATTAATAGTTTATTTATTAAAAAAATTAATGCAGAAAATGTAGTGTTCTTCTTCCTCTTGCTGTGTTTGAGAGTTTAATATATAAACATTGCTTGACATACCAAGTAAGTATAATTTTATTTACTTAAAGTTTAATTTTTTTAGTTGTTTTTAATCATATGTGAATTTTTTGCTAATAGTAGTTTTATATTTTTTTTATTTTGATTTAGAGAATGTTGTTTGATTCGTGGGTTAGAGTTATTGGTAGCTTAGTTTTGAAAGCTTGAAGTCTGACACTACCCGGCACAACAAGTAAGTAACATAATTTTGATTATATAATTTTTCTATTTGAATTAATTTTCAACTTTATAGCATGATTAAAATAAAAGAAAAAAATAATTAATGTGAGAAATGATGGTATTTATGTACATATATTGACATATATTTTTGATGTGACTATCCATGATATTTCCTCTATTTGTTACAAGAAAAAAAGTTTGAATTTAATAAAAATGTTCGTATGTTATTTAATGAAAATATTAGTAACTATCAATTAAAAGTGAATTTTTATTCTTGTATACTATCAATTAATAAAGTTGTTAATAAACTAAATATATATATGTAAGTGTCGTATTGTAAAAAAAAAACTAGTATATTCTATTTATTCTTTTATAATTTTATAGTTTGGTGTTCACATTTAGAATATATATAATATTTTCTTTTGTTTAATATGATATAAAAATTAATTGTTGTTTAACATGATACAAATACAAAACTATTGCATTTGAGGATATAATATATTTTATGTTAACTAATTTTTTAGTTTGAATATATATTACACAAAGCTTACAATAAAACTTACAAAGAAACAAAACCAAGGTACCAACCAAATAAAAGGCCACCGCACTAATTTTATGTGTTAATATGTATTAAATTTATTTTTATGTTAATTTGTATTTTTCAAAATAATAAATAAATTTTATTTAAATAAAAGTAAATATTTAATTTTTAAAAAAATTAAATATTTAATTTTTTAAAAAAAATTACGTCCAGATTTAGCGACGGCCTAAGCCGTCGCAAACTAGTCAACCATTGTCTGCTGCGTCAGTCCGTCCAGATTTCGCGACGACCTGAGCCGTCGCTACATCAAATTTACCGACGGCTGAAGCCGTCGTTAACGGGAGAGCTGGATGTGACCGTTAGCCTTTAGCGACGGCGTCAGGCCGTCGCAAATTCCGTCATGTCCGTTTACAGACGACCTGGGCCGTCTGGAAATTTACCGGCGAGCAAATTAGCGACGGACGCCGGTTTTTTGAGGCCGTCTGTAAGTGAGTGGTTAGCGACGGCTTTTAGCCTTTTGAGAGGGCTTTTGGCCGTCGCAAAAACGTGATTTTCTTGTAGTGTATATATTATTTCTATTTTTGGCTTGAGATATTTTTAGCAATGAAACTTCTAAAATTACCACTAAATACATTTTTTTTTATATTTTTGTTTTTTTTAAATAATGTAATTGAAAATCTCATAAAATATAACTCAATTAAATGCTAATAATTTAAGACAAAAATATATTTATATAAAATAAAATGCTACTGAATAATAGTATAATTTATTATCTAAAAAAAAATAAAAAAATATTTTCTTCTTGCTTATATTATGTTTTTAGTACAAAACTCACTAAAACCAAACTAAATGAATAAATAATATATTAATTTTCATTTAAAAATTATTTTATTTTTTTGAATAATAAAATTATTTGAATTTGAACTAATAATATTTTAATCATTCATAAATAATTTAATTAAAAGCTAATATTTCTATTAAAAAAAATGCAAGATATTTGATTTAAAATATTTAGTCTTAATTTTATTTTAATTTTAATCACAATTTTTTTAATCCCAACTTTAATAATGCAAGAAAAAAATGAGATGAAATTGAAAATAAATAATGATTTGAATATTTTAATTTATTCTATAATCTATCAATCTATTAATTTGATAATTTGAATATACAAAAACATATGAGTAATAATTTGTTTATTTATTTATATTTAAATTTGAATAAAAAATAGATGAAATTGAGTTTTTTTTTAAAAAATTATCATATAGGGTAATGGCTTTGGTATTGCTTTCAATCGAAATTTTTTTAAAAATAAAATTTCCTTTTAAACAAAAATCAAATTTTTATAATAATTATATGTTTGAAATTTTATTATTGAATTGAATTTGAATTGTTTCCTTTTTAATATAGAAATTGAATGCAAAATCTTAAGAAGCAATGTGAGAAGAGCATTTGGAAAAGAGCATTAAATGAGACCTTATAAAATTGGTCTCATTTGTATAGTATTAAGATTAAGATTTGCCCTCACAAGTTTAAAATTTATTACACGAGTCACTATTATTTTTCAAATTGTTAACAAAAAAATTGCAAATCGAACTCTACAGAGTTTTCAAATTTCAATAATGGCCCCTTATAACTTTTATCAATATTTCAATTTTGACTTACTAAAAAATTATTTGAACCACTTTTCTATTTATATTATTATTACTCCATAATATTTGAAACTTATAAAAATGACCCAACTTTAAATAAGCATGCAAAACAATTACTTCAACCAAACTTGTGTTTTTGTTTATTTAATTTGTGTTGACGTTCATTTTTGCAGAGTCCGGATGGTGATATTATAGACAGCGTTTTGACTCATGAACAACCAGCTTTTGATCATCCTTTATTGAAAGGACAAAGACCGTTGGTATATATATTTTGTTTTGGTCAATTTATTGAAGGAAAATTATTAAATAATTATTTATTCTAATTAAGATATTATTATATGTCAACTTTATACAGGAGCCTCCAGAAATACCTACATGCCATGACCAAATGAATAATTTTAGTGACAACTTTCAATCATGGAGCTTATTTGGTGAATCATGTCCTGATGGAACAATACCAATTATAAGAACTAAAGAACAAGACATATTAATTAAGCGCCGGCTCAATTAGTAGATTCGGAAGAAAATTCATCAATGGAGTTGGACACGAGGTATGCAATTATAAAAAATCAGTTTTTTTTTTTCCTTTTCTTTTTATTTAGTCTTTTTTTATCATGGTAATTAAAGTAAGGAATAAACGAACGAAAACCAATAATCAAAATCGGTAAAAGTAAAATAAGGGTATCTCAAATGGTAGCTATCAACAATATATCAAATTAAATTGTTCTCTGTCCTATATAGATACATATATTATATATTGGAGTGATCGGGATTCAAAATCCAAATTCCACATTTTTTCATATTTAAATATATAAGTCAAACCACTAAAATACTTAAAAAAAAATTAAATTGTTAAATTTTTCTATACCAAAAAAGTCATGTTAAGTTCAAGTGTAATTTTTATATATATGCAGGTCTTCCCACACCTCTATGGGGACAACCGACCTAGATTGTTTATTTATTGGACGGTAAGTATTCATATTTGCATCTCTTCAAGCGTAATATGCACATTAATAAAAACTTAATTTATTGAATTTCTACAACAAAAATTTTACATTATTGAAAAGAACAAAAATGATAATAACTGTAATAATTGCAGGCTGATGGATATCAAAAGACTGGATGCTACAATTTAAAATGTCCAGGCTTTGTTCAAATCAATAAAAAAATTGCAATTGGAGGTTCGATTTTTCCAGTTTCTACATATAATGGAAAGCAATTTGAAATTAAATTAACGATCTGGAAGGTAATTAATTTTCTACTTATATTACATTGACCTTACAAGAGTACGGATATTTTGATGGATATCTATCAATATATTCCTTTCTATTAGTGTGAAAATTCGTCACAATTTTGTAAGTTTAAAATTAGTCTCGAACAAAAATGAAACTCAAATTTATTGTTATAATAGAAAGATAAATTTGTCCTAGATTAAAAAATGGTAAGGACTACTATAAATTTTATTTCTATTAAAGACTAAATTGAATAACAAAAAAAATTTCGAGACTAAAAAGTAATGATTAATTTGAGGTTCAAAATTGTTTTCTTCACTCTAATGATTATATTATAGGCAAAACTACATTTTTAGTCATTTAACTTATATAAGTAAAAAATTGTCAACAAACGTTAATGTATTTGATGCAAAATGTAGTCTAAATACATTGACTTTTGTGGACCCGTTTTTGTTTATATTTTGGGACGGAGTGAGTATATGACTATGTATTTGAGTAACTAAAATTTCTCACAAAACATAACGGAGTTATTGAAGGCTTACTTCTTCATTTTTCTTTTTTTATATATTGAAGGCTTACTTTAATTTGTATGTGTGAAGGACCCAAAAAGTAGGAATTGGTGGTTTGGATTAGGATCTACTGTAATTGGGTATTGGCCATCCTCTTTGTTTCAAGAATTAAAGGGTACTGCACATGCAATTCAGTTTGGTGGAGAAATAGTGAATAAGGTAATAGGGTCTCATACTTCCACTCAAATGGGTAGTGGACATTTTGCTGAAAAGGGTGAAGGAAAAGCTGCTTTTATTAGAAATTTAGAAGTTGTGAATACTGATAATTTATTGCATCCATTGACACAACCACCTGAATTTTTTGCATGACGACCAAATTGTTATAATATAAAAGGAGGGAGTAATAAGATTGGGGGGCAATACTTTCTCTATGGTGGACCTGGTAGAAGTGCGAAATGTCCTTAAAAATAACATATACAACTTAGACTCTTTGTAATTGTTTAAAGAGAATAAGAAATAAAATATACAACTTTTGTTGGTATCCCTTTCAATGTCTTTCCCAACAATTCCTTCCTCCAATCATTTTTATTTTGCTTTGTTAATAATACATGCAAAGGTTAGTCTACATTTACAAGGAAAAAAAAATACTCCTTAAGGTACATAGTTTAATTATCGAAGGTACATAGTTTAATATTTAAATGACCAACAATTTTTTACACGAGCAAAATTATAATATTTCATCTTGAGTGGTTAATTTTGTACTTATTACAATTTCAATTTATTTATTTTTGTTACCAAAGAGAAAAAGAAATGTAAAAACAAAACAAGCAAACGGGATTACTCCCGGATGAAAACTATTCCTCTAGCATCAGCAAGCAGAGGTAGAAATAGACCACTAGGAGGTGTAGAGAACTTCACCAAAGCTGAGTCAGCTGAACTAGCTAGCACCCATCTTGACCAATACATCCGCACACGCATTACTTTCTCGGAGTGTATGTTCAACCACAACCTCCCAATCCCTTCAACCACAAGCTCCCAATCTCTAGCAAGTAGCTGACGACTACTAAAGATCTCATTGGCAAACGGTGATGAGCAAATACTCCATATCGGATAAGATTAACCGACTGAAGCAAATCTGAGAAATAAGTAACTCTCTGGAAACCATTGTCCCAAAAATTTGTAAACCGTAGAGCGCAAACCATGAGTTCTGCAAAAAGAATACTTTGAATGGCAGCAACCCCATAAAAGCCCGAGGTAAACTTGTCATTGTTATTCCGCAGTAGACCAACATAACCAGCAGAGTTTGTGGTACTCAGCAAGCTCCCGTCGAAATTAATACAAATCGCACCTTCCATTGGTCTATTCCAAGACACAAGGCGAGTGTTGGCGGCAACAACAGTTGTTGTATGTGAAGGATTAAATGCAACAGAACATGATTTCAGCAAAGAATAGATTTCCATCACACTGTCGTACACACTTTCTTTGTGGTTATTGAAGACGAAATTGTTTCTCGCACACCATACCACCCAAAGAATAATACAAACGGTATTCTCGTGATCTTTAACAAGCTTTTTGTACCAAGTGAAGTTATGGGCGTCTTGAGATGCATTGGGGGTAATATGCAAGTTGCAGGCTCGCCAAACACTAGCTGGGTCCACACAAAGAAACAAACAATGATCAATGTTTTCTGGTGCCGTGTTACAACGCTGACAAAGATTAGTGCTGCAAACTCGTCTATGATGCAGTACCGCATGAGTTGGAATAGAGCCGTGAATTAATTGCCAAACAAAAAATTGCATATTAGCTGGACGTTTAAGTTGCCAAATCCACTTCCAGTTTGGATGATCGTTCAAAGGGGCAGGATTTAGAAGCCAAT
The DNA here is from genome assembly GCA_954870985.1 of Trifolium fragiferum. NCBI lineage: Eukaryota > Viridiplantae > Streptophyta > Magnoliopsida > Fabales > Fabaceae > Trifolium > Trifolium fragiferum. The sequence continues at coordinate 21,846,640 of OX940792.1, forward strand.
TGTACACGTCTTTTACAGTATAAATTCCCGAGCTTGAGTTACTCCAAGTCCAGACATCAGGTAGATTCTGCACAATCCGGGGCTGAATTGCGCGAATAGCGTGCACTACGTCCTCAGGGAGAGTAGTGTACAAATGTTGTAAATTCCAAGCACCATTAAACCACACTTCATTAATTTTTAGAGCTGTATCTTGAATTGCAACAAATCGTAAAATAGTACACAACTTTTCTTTGAATACCCAAGAATCATACCAAAAACTCGACTCGCCATCACCAATTTTGAAGCTAAAACCCCCTTTCAGCATACTTAAATCCTTAGTCACCGAGTTCCAAATATATACAATATAATCTACGTATTTAATTTATATATTATAATATTTTAGCAGCCCAACAAAAAATAATATTCTTGGCTCTGCCACTGGCGACAGCAATGAGCAGAAGATAACAGAAAGATGGAGAAATATTGAAATGTGTTTCAATTCTTTTTTTTTTTTTTAATTAAATAAATACTTAATCTATAACAAAAAAGAATACATAATTTTTAATCTTAGGCACACCCTTAAATTTGTTTCCACATCCATGCTTTTAAATCTTGATCCATAATAGACCATATATATATATTCGACTGGTGCATTGAAACACTTTGCCCATAATTCTGTGTTATTGACTAAATCAACATTTCTTCTTTATTGGTTATATTAGCAGTGACTTCACAAAAGAAAAATCAATTTATAGGATGTCGAAATTTTGCGTTTAAATAGAAACTTGTTAATTCATTGCAAGAAATAGAAATTAAATTGTGAATTCAAGGTGCGCTACCTATAACTAGTCCAAAGTCCCTCATTCCTCTCAAATTGATGACTGAGAAATAACAATAAATATAGATAAAGTATCAAATTATGCTGAAAAAAAATGGATCCAATGATGCATTTATTAAAATTTCATGAATTCAACAATCCAACAACATGCCTACACCACAAAGACAAAGGCATTCTCTTATACTACCATCTAGTGACCAAATCAACTATTAAGCAATGAAAACTGCTTAGATTTCACCATCCTAAAGTTCTTCAACAGATCTGTAGCCACCATAAGTTTCAAGAACAAATGAATAACCCAGGAGTAATCTTGTCTGCATAAAAACATATGATAGGAAAAGAGTTTTGGGGGTTAGCAAGAAATTTTTTTCATAAATTAAGAATCCATCAAAATCAATTCATTTCGCTATATTGCTTCACACGTAGGGCACATTATAAGTATAGTCAATATTTTAGGTTCTAAAAATCTATAAATATTGAGGACTACCATCAAATACTTACTTGTTCAATCTCATAAAATTTAGCAATTAAGTCTTCAGGTATAAACCAATCAAAATTTTCTTTTATTCTTCATTGATTTGTAGTCTTAGGAAGCACACTATGACCCATTTGCAATCCCCATCGAAGAGCTACCTGTGCAGGAGTCTTTCCTAGCTTCTTAGCAATACTATTCAGAATTGCATGCTTAAGGATATCAATTTTCAACCAGCTTGGGGAACCCAAAGGTGAATATCCGTACAAATTAAAAAATAAAATCGCGCAAATAAAAAGGCTTCATGAAAATAGTCATTGTAACGTGCAGAAACAAACTAATGATCATTTAAGATTTGGAAACTTACAAAGAAGTGAACATCTTTGGATTTGCATAAATAGCGCAACTTCTCCTATCTCTAGGCAGGATGGCATTCCAGTTGATTAACACCATGAGGAACATGAGCAATCTCGATCAAGCAAATCCCCCAACTTCTTGCATGCAAAATTGCTTACACCTATAGCTCGTCCATAGATGAAATTGTTAGCTATTGAAAATTCACACATGCAAAGTAGAGGGACCGGAATTCGAACCCCGATCATGGCATCTGACCGTGCAATTTTAACATTTCTATCAGTTGAGATATAATTTATGGACAAAAAAAATAGTATTTTTACTACAATAAAAGAATGCAATTTTAATTAACTTCATAATTTTATAATTAAAAAACAAGGCTCTTCTTGAAAATAAGATTTCGCATCTAGACTTTATGGGTTGAGTTTCTTTATGCTCAGACGGCGAAGTTGTACCTTGGTGACTGCCATTGGAGTGCAACAAGGTGATCCGGTGCGACCCACTCCTTTTTGCACTTGTGCTACGCCCACTCATTCATAAAATGAGAGACGACCGCAAACTTCTTCTTCATGCTTGGTATCTTGATGATGGGACTATCATAAGGGATTCAAAGGAAGTGACTAAATCCCTTGATATCGTTAGAGAGGCAGGTCCATGATTGGACCTTCATTTGAATATTCGTAAAACTGAGATCTTTTGGCGTTCTTGTGATGGAAGCAAAATTCCCGATGCATTGTTTCCTTTGGACATTGAGAGGACGATGTATGGGTGAAATTGCTCGGCGCAGCTGTTAGTTGTGATAGAGGTTTTATTAAGGATATGGCCATGAAAAGAGCTGTCTGGGCGGTTGAGTTATTGCATCTTCTTCCTCAGTTAAGAGATCCGCAAAGTGAGTTTTTTCTACTTCGATCTTGCATGTATATTGCCAAACTTTTTTCAACCTTAGGACGTGTCAACCAATTCGCATGGAGGAGGCAGCTTGTAACACCCCGATTTTCAAAGACCAAAAAGGGGCATTTTTTTTTTAAACAAAACAGAGCGCGCATAAATTTGTGACGAGCCGGCATTAATCATACAACAGGACTAATTATCTATTAGTACAACCCAAGCAACGACATAGTACTAATTATACATAAAAGTGCTTTTGAGAAGCAAAATGTGTATATGAATATTTACAATCCAAAAGACAACCGTCTAAACCAAATGTATAAGTACGCAGATACAATTATCCAAAAGAGTCAGAATACTATGCCTAACCAAAAGCACGGTGTACAAGACACACCGGCACACAATCTAATTAGATCAGCCACGCCACTCGATCACTGAGGGCTCAAGAAGCCACCGTCGTCCTCACGACCCACGGTCTCAGACAGGAATCCATCGTCTAGGTGGGGGTAACCCGTTCATGTTTCATTGTAAGGGTTACCACAAGTACCACATAATACAAATACCAAATATGGAAAGCAAATAAACATTCATCATTTTCTTCTTAACAATCATTATAATTCAAATGCGCACATAACCTATCAATGCAGACTCTACATGATTGTGATCTCCCTACCCGGGACTGTTTCACATACATGAATTCCGGAATTTAACCTCTCCGCAGAGAGTCATAGGCTTCATGTGGACACCAATCACTGGCTGTCGCACATCTACTAAACCCCGCAGGGCAGGTGAAGTCACACAGACAAATCACCGATGAAGTCACACAGACAAATCACCAACTCAATAAAATCCCGCAGGATTAGGTGAGTCACACAAACAAACACCCGGTGCTTAGGTGGGCCCACGCAGGAAATCCACACCCCTACACGCAACTATGAAATGCATGAGCATACTTTTTATTTCAGCATATATAGGGCAGTCACACAGACAAAATCCCCGGTGAAGTCACACAGACAAATCACCCTGTTGGGACAAAGTTGGTTCTGACATAACCCAAGTAGTTTTGATGATAACAATAGTATTAATATACAATAGGGAATACTGATAATTTACTCTTGTGTGCAGATATATAGTTAAAATTTTATATTCACTAGAAGATTGAAGTTCTGGTTACTACGTTTCAAGTATCCCCAGAAGTTGGGAAAATGCAAGTTCTGAAGCCAACACAGAAGTTGAAGCCCACAGAAGTTGCAAGTCAAAGTCAACCAGAAGATGAAGTCATCAGAAGATCATTTATTATCTGCAAATTCTGATGATGATGAAACAGCAGAAGACGTCAAAGAACATTCCATTCTCTTAACGATTATCATCTATATGAAAAAAGATCTGAAGAGTCAGAAGAACTTCATTCAGACCGTTATTCTCACGACAATGACGTTTGTACTATTGTACTAACTTTGTTTTCCTGATTTGGGCGAATATTCGAAATCAAGGATCAGAACTTGATCTTTACCTGATTTGAATAAGCACAATTCAAACGAAAACAATGGTACAGTACTACCCAGCTACTTTCATCAGTGTCCGCTCAAATTCAAAGACGCTCCAACAACGCCTATAAAAGGAGAAAGAATTTGAAGACGTAACAACACACTTACAATGAACAAAAGAGCTGTTATTCTGCTAAATTTCAAAGAGCATTTTTAACTTAGATACAACTTGAGTTGATATTCAAATTCAAGACATTAGTCTTCAACTTCTGGTCTGTCAGTAGTTGAACCTTAGTTTTCTTTTTAAGAATTCTAAGAACAGTCTTGTTATTTAAGTTGTATTTCTTTGTTCTCAGAACTCTGATATTGTTTTATTAGAAGTTCAAAACTTGTAATTGGTTTTGTGTTAGAAGTCTCTTGCTTGTGAGCTTGAGCATTGGAAGTCTCTTGTAAGGAGTTACTTGAGCATTGGAAGTCTCTTGCTGTGAGCTTGAGCAATTGTAATCTTGTGTGATTATAGTGAAATCCCTTGGAAGTGCAAGGGGACTGGACTACTCTCGGTTTGTGAGATCTCTTGTGTCATCTCTTCTCTCTTCTCTTTGCTTTCATTCTTTCTTACTCTGTTTTCGTTAATCACACCAGAAGTTGATTGTGTTTACGTTTTGGCCTGCTGCGAAATCTGATAAGTTGAAAAACTTAGAAGAAGTTTTAAATTTAACCAAAACACAATTCAACCCCCCTTCTTGTGTTTTTCACACCTTCACACCTGTGTAGTCTCCATCTGACATACACGTTCCATACATGCTCATGCAACAATCAATATACATACACATATGTAATCATCCCCACATACCAATACATATATTCGCAAATCATATGTAAAACATACGCATGTATTTTAAACAACTTCTCGTCTCGAGAATACATAATTCATATATGTCAAGCATTCAAAACACACCACAACAACAAACATACACACATGCCATTAACGAAAAGTAAGACAGAAATAAAGGTGCCCTTACCTCGGCAAGCTTCCACAACACTTTCTCGCTCAATTCTACAATTCACGCTGCCTAAAATATAAGCAGCATAACATCAATAAAATACTCTCACCGTATTCTATTGAAACGAAACCAAAACCCAAAAATCTAGAGGGGTCTAAGGTACTTTCTAACACTCTCGGATAGTGATTACGAGTTCTCCCCATAGTGATTAAAATTCACGAAGTTAAATGCACTATTTCTCGCTACGCGAAAATATTTTCGTTTCAGAACAATTTATGAAACACTTTGATTCCTAACTCCAATGCGATCAATTACACATAATAAAACCATTTGAAAACAACCCTTGAGCTCTTCAAAATTTTTCACAAAAATAAAAGTTTACTTGTATCACAAGTTACAAGTTTCATTTTCCAATAAAATGGCCATAACTCATTCAATCACAAGTTTCAGCATATATATGGCAGTCACACAGACAAAATCCCCGGTGAAGTCACACAGACAAATCACCCGTGTAGTCTCCATCTGACATACACGTTCCATACATGCTCATGCAACAATCAATATACATACACATATGTAATCATCCCCACATACCAATACATATATTCGCAAATCATATGTAAAACATACGCATGTATTTTAAACAACTTCTCGTCTCGAGAATACATAATTCATATATGTCAAGCATTCAAAACACACCACAACAACAAACATACACACATGCCATTAACGAAAAGTAAGACATAAATAAAGGTGCCCTTACCTCGGCAAGCTTCCACAACACTTTCTCGCTCAATTCTACAATTCACGTTGCCTAAAATATAAGCAGCATAACATCAATAAAATACTCTCACCGTATTCTATTGAAACGAAACCAAAACCCAAAAATCTAGAGGGGTCTAAGGTACTTTCTAACACTCTCGGATAGTGATTACGAGTTCTCCCCATAGTGATTAAAATTCACGAAGTTAAATGCACTATTTCTCGCTACGCGAAAATATTTTCGTTTCAAAACAATTTATGAAACACTTTGATTCCTAACTCCAAGGAGATCAATTACACATAATAAAACCATTTGAAAACAACCCATGAGCTTTTCAAAAGTTTTCACAAAAATAAAAGTTTACTTGTATCACAAGTTTCATTTTCCAATAAAATGGCCATAACTCATTCAATCTTTATCCGATCGAGACGAGCCATACGCCGAAATCTTCGTCTCGAAAAGACGGATCAAATGGTTAAGATTTTAGGTCACAAAAACAATTTTGGAATGACCTAAATGCCCTTGTAAATTTCGGCCAGAATTGGAATTATTTTAAAACCATTGTTTTTCAAAATCAAACATAGTTTAAAACACTTAAACCATCACTACTTAAACCATCACTAGTTTTCCTCAATGATCAAGTACACACACTAAATCATTTTGAATCCAAGAATACTATTTTTCTTCAAAACTTTGCAAATCTTTTCTTTTCACATAAAACCCCAAAACATTCTTTACAAAGACCATGGTCATTCTTCACACTAAATGATCATTTTCTTATCATTTCAGGACTTGAAAAATTTGAAACCTCATGGCCATACACCAATGCATGCCACGGCCATTTTCATCAAAACACACTAGCACTCAAAATTTTCCATTTTCAAAAGCATAGTATTATCCATTTAGTTTCCAAAATCATTGTTTTGAACAAACAAAACATTTCCAAACACAATCCATAAGAGTTTTCACAAATTTCTCAAGAACACCAAAATATATCTTTTTCTTGTTTCTCAAAACAAAACCATTTATCACACATCCATTTGTCTTAAAAGCATGTAAACAACATTCATTACTCAAACACTAACCAAAAAGTCATGTTCTTGATCAATATAAAATTTTAATCAAAACCCTAACATGAAATTCTCATATATGATCATAAACTCGTGGAAATCAACACAACTAAGCCTAATTACACTAGTTAATCACTCATGAACAACTTCTAAGCAACCCTAACCAAGCATACAACTTTTCTAGCAAAACCCTCTCAAGAACATAATCTAAAATCTCACTAAACTTCATGAGTTTAGTCAACTAAGAGGAAGGAATAGGTTGGTTACCTTAAGAGATGATTCCTTGCAATTTTTTCTTTGATCCAACAAACAAGAATCCAAGCTTTGTAGAAGCAATTAAAAATTTGAATGAAGAAGGTGGTGAAGAAGGGGGTTTGGCCGTGGGAGAGGAATGAGGGAGTATATATCACATTTTGATTTTTGATTCTATGTGACATAATGTAACATCCCGAAATTTTATCCGCTTAATTAATTTCTAATTAGAGCTTGTTCCATAATTCTAAGATTGATTAGAGGTAATTAACCAATTAAATCTTGCGGATTAAGCGAATTATGTGTAACAATTAGAAAGATTCTAATTTAACTCAAATATACATTAGCACTCTAAATCTATGCTTGAGAAACTAAATTGACATTGAGACTCTAATCTACTCTTGTGTGAGGTGTAGTGTTATGATATAATGGTTGAATGAGTCATCACATGCAAATTAATGACTCATAATCCCACTAAAACAACCTACCACTCACATAAACCTTCACCACACACATTACATGCAAGAAAACCCTTACTCCTCCTTCAGCAAAACTGTCAATGCTCTCAAGTTCACTCTCTTCTACTCTTGCTCACAACAACAACAAAATCATGCTTCACTTTCTCCTTCAAATTTCCACACCCATGTTATCATCTTCCTTTAAACCATTCATCCAAACTCTGTTCTGCAGAAAACTCCTGCATGCACTGTTAAATAGAAGCTCAAGCCCTCCTTTCTATCTTCCTCAAATTTATCAAACAAGCAACAAGCTCAAGAACCTCCCCTTTTTGATTTAAACTCTCAAATACTAACCCATCCTTGAGGATTCCTTGTTACATATGCTATTACCTTCTAAAATACGAGTCCTACAGCATTAAAACGTTCTGGGTACTGAAAGAAGGCAAAGCTTTGGGAAAATGCAGCAAAAACGCGTTGGTGATGTTGCTGAGCTGAAGCAACTCGCCATGGCAAGCTGTTCTACTCGCCATGGCGAGTTAGGCAGGATGAGGAATGGCTCTTCAGCTTGATTTCGTCGTGTTCTGGCCGTTTGGTGAGTTTCTATCGCTCCTTCCGCGCTCTGTCAAGCTGAGTTCGTACCATTAGCATACTCTAGAGTTGTTCCCACTCCAATCCTTTGAAAAACAAGGTTAGGTAATAAATCTTAATTCTTCTCCTTTGAATTCATTTCGTGCCACGTTTCTAATCATAATCTGGACGGTCTTGCATGTGGATATGTTGAGCCCTGAGTGCTGCAAGTGATACCTTATCAACCAAGTAAATTAGAAAGTCCATTCTCCTTCAAATTCTCAAAATTCTGTCAAAGGAGTTTGTGGGTATAGCTGTGGATGTTGTAGCTGTGTTAAAGAGCCCAGAAGCAAGGATAAAGCTTCATTATCAGGTGGGTTCTTAGGCTAGGTAGTTTAGATTTCCGAAAATTATGAATTGCATGTGAATTTAGGAATTAAAATAGGTATAGCTGTATGTGTGGAATTAATCCCAAATTCCATTCTATTCTGTTCATATTTAATTACCTTATATTTCTGCAATGTTTCAAATGAAGGTGGTAGGTGAATCTTTTGAAAAATATTAATTTCTGTAAAACAGGGTAAATTCTGTATTAACTCGCCATAGCGAGTTGCTAGCGAGCCTTCATGGCGAGCTGAAGGTCCTGGACTGAAGAACTTCGCCATGGCGAGCTCTGGCTCGCCTAGCGAGTTGTTTAGGCCAAGACCTGTAAGTTCGCCATGGCGAGCTTAGTAACTCGCCGTAGCGAGTAAACCCAGAATGTACTCATTTTTCCTATTTCCAAAAACTCCTGATCACTCGTTTTATAGCTTCATCTGAAATAGTTATTTTGCAGACTTATAATATATACGATATGAATAGGAGGTAAATACAGTCGGATTATTAGGTGATAACTTAGGGAATTTAGAATTATGTATGCTCCCCGGGTTTTGGGAATTATTGGTAGTATGTTAATAAATTAGTGATCAGTCGAATTAATTACATGAATATGCTATCAGATTGGACATCGTTTTAGATGATCCATTTAGAAAATTTATGTGAGCTTTACGCCGGAGCGCTTTCTGCTCGCGGATAAGGCGAACCCCTGAGACGTGCTCACCTTAGAGGGTTTGCGGTTTAAAATGAACAAGATAAACTTTGTGTTACACCTTTATATTATTGTTTAAGATAATTATGCTATGGATATAGATTATGATATGACTGATTAGGAGCCCCGGCTTTATAGCCTAGGAGGGTAGTAGAATTCACTGGGACGAAGTGACTGTCTCACCCCACTCCCTTTTTGATATAGGTAAGACAGGTTATTTTTGGAGCAGGGACCAGGATGGATCTGACGATTGGAGCTGTGCTTGGATTGTCAGCTTAGAAGACTTAGTCTTCTTCCTTGTTTTATTTAACCTGTTGATCTGTTGTAGTTTCTTCTTCCGCTGTCTGTATCGAATATTCATTATTATCTTAATGATAATATATTATTCAGCTTTATTTCTTTTAAATTAATGTACTCAGATTCTAGTTTTTAATGCTTCGACTAAATATTCTAGATATTTTTAGTTGGGGCGTTACACATAACATCCTAACTAAGGTGATCTTGATTAATAATAGCCTTTGGATCAAATAGTGTAAAGGCAACTTGTTAAACCCTAGCCATTGGATCAAATGTGGTAATGATTACCTTTTAGAAAAATATCTAGATATTTTGCTTTACGCTACTCAGCTCTCGCGCTCGCTCGCAGGCGAGTCGTACTTCGCTAACGGTCTAGCTTGTGAAAAATAGAAAATCTACGAAGTAAAAGTTCGTCGTAAACCATTTCTAAAAATTATCGCTAAACTTGATTCTCCGACTGAAATTTATATCCCATGCTCTCAAAAATATTCTAAATTCAGATTTTAACTCGTGCGGATATATAAAGTCTCTAATTAAAATTCGACAGAAAACAGAGACCCTAAATTTTCCAACAGCGGGTACGATTTTCTACTCGTTTTTCCAAAAAGCGGAGAAAGTCGAATTTCAAAATTTTGAAAACACAGAAACATTCTCATAGATAATTAAAGACTAAGGACCAAAAGTCTGTGCATTTCCAACACACAAGCACAAGACGGGCTCCAACTCAGCAAAAATGTTGTTATTACGACGATACTCACAAAAACACTTAACAAAAACCCTAAAGTGCTTAGCCGTTACTTATTTCTCCCTCACAAAAGGTACTGTGGAATTACGGGTTTTACATTACTACCCACCAAAAAGAAGTTTCGTCCTCGAAACTAAAGGTAAGAGCAACAACTCATCTAGTTATTACTATTACCAACACAACAAAATCTCGTAGGAATCGGTGTAGCCACACAGATGCTATCACCAGGTGAAGCCACACAGACGCTATCACCACCACACTGGCACGACCGTGCACAAATCGCAACCCTCTACATAGTCGCACTGGTTCCAAACTCTAGACACAAAGCTAGACATCACACAACGAGTACACCACTCAAAATCTAACCTCACTACGAAGGTTCACAACTCTAATTCTCAAAGATCCTAGGTCAACACGACAAATTTCTAATGTCACCTTTTTCGCCTCCGCGACATAGCCGTTTCCAATAAGTTCATGCGAAGTGGTGACTGGCTACCCACCAAAAAGAAACACTGAAACTCTCTGCGCACCACCAAAGCTAGCAAAAACTTGTCAATTCCAGTCAACACGATTCTGTCTACTATTAACAAGAGATTAAGGATGATCAGTTCCTCAATTTGTCAATAGATAGCCGACAATCATGATGGTGGTTTAGACCATCTTTACCTAACTTGAATAATGCTCCCTTCCACTTGTGCTCAAGATCATCCGAGGCACAAGGGTCCACTAATTCCTTCGAGGTTTTCTACACATTTCCTCAATTCCTACTACCTCGATCTCCCCAACGAGACCCAATACTCAAAACACAACACTTAAAACCTCATGCTTCCACTCTTGAAACATCTGTTAAGTATATCCAATCAGTAAGCACGAGGCAACCATGGCAAGTACCATCCATACCATTATACTCCGAAAGAAGTTGTCATCGCTATACAACTTCACTAATATCTATAAGTCCTTAATTTTTCCTTTAATCTCGTAACCGTGCCGAACTGCATAGTTACACTTTCAAATCTCGTTCTAATCATAAGCTTAATGACATCATCCAACATCCAGTTGGTGATTACAACTCCTCGAATTTTCTTGGCGCATGCAAGATGATATCATCTACTTCACTGTGACTCATTTTGTACAAATCTCAAATTCCCAAAATTCAATCTCTCGGCCGTCCATATTATTTTCCAATTTAATACTTAGCTTATACTTGCTAGTCCTAGCACAAAACGTTTATCCTTGTTGACTACCCTCATTGGCACAAACCATTTTAAATCGTATTCTCATTCTATTTCTAAACTCTCTTGAGTTTATTTCCTTTTACCATTAAACCCTCTTCTACTCAGAAAGAGCTTGTCACCCTGGCCATTCTTAATTACTCCGACATCACCTCTCATGTCGAGATACCTACCTCCAGAATATACTTAAGGTACTCCCCACATCATTATTATTCAACCGTCCATGATGACAATATCCGAAGTCATTTACTTACTCGATACAGATTTCTATTATGCTACATCTTTCTTCATCGTAACCACTACAATGAATCGAAGATCTACTAGTTTCCACCAAACCTTGCCATTAGACGATTGCTTATCCTTTTCATTTCCACATACAACACACACACACACACCGCCATGACATCCATTCAAGTGGTGCTTTCGAATCCTTAATATACACGCACAATCATAATTTTCCAAATTATGTGTGAGGTAATTTCGTTTGCCAATCATCAATTGACGTAAGCCATATTCTCACGCGCTTCTCTCTTACTTATTCTTAACATGTCTTTCCAACGACTAACTTCCTTTGCGACTATCTCATCGACGTCATAAACTCTACAAAACTCCAATTATGCATGTATCATCAATCTACTAATTTGCAACTTTCAAGTTCAACAACTGCCTCGAGTTGGTTCCCAAACCACCATGACCCATAACTTGTTGACTCCAAACAAAATCTTTAATTCGCCGCACACAATCCAAATACTCTCGTTCCACATCAGCTTGTTTCCAATCAAGCACACTCTTCTCTGTTCGACCAATCTCAAATCTTCATAACTATATAAAGTTATAGTATTCTCCAATACTAATAAACAACTTCACACATACGTTCTCGCTACCCATCCTGATACATACATTCACTAACTGGATTCTTATTCATCTCTAACTTCCCTTACGGTGTCAACTATTGTTCTTATCATAATCAAACGCTCCAAATAATTAATTCCTCAAGTCCCTATTAAGTATCTCTTTATGCAAAATTATCTAAAGTTGTTCCCACCGGAGAATCAATCCCTAAATCTCAAGTTCGAGCTAACCTTACTCTTACATCTAGTCATTCATCGTTTTCTTATTCATTTTTAACCTTTACTAATGATCATCTCTTTAGGAACAACTATTTCTAAACTCGTTCTTATAAGGTCACTGTAATTCACCTACAAATCGACTCATCCATCTAGCGATTGAATAATTATTTTAAAGCTTAATGCTCGACTTCTCAAGAACAACTACCAAAGCATAACACTTTGCTATGATTTCAACCTTAATACGTTCGATACCCAAATCAAAATCTTGAATCTACTTCTCAAAAACTACAATTACCTGTCTTACCATCTAGATTCATCTATTAAATCCTAATATACAGTACAGGGCCTTTCTTTATAGTAATTCTCACCATCTCAATACTCTTACGAATGAATTATTGTCTAATCACAACTTGATATTTCTAGAAAATTTCCAAACATTGTCGTCCATGACGTGAATTTCTTAACGTTTGGTTACATCAACTCCTATGATTTCATAATTTCAAGGTGCTACTTGGTCCTTCAACCCTCTTGGTCGATCAAAATCATTAACTTAAATGCACATCTGCACAAGATCTCTACTCAATCTTGACTAATCTCTTCAAACTACTCAATAATTTTTTACTAATCCCTAAGAATTACGCAATATGTTCACTTCCTCTTAAGGTTTACCTGCCGATAACTAACAATTCTAGTTTACACTGCTACAATTCTCTAGGTATTTCTATACTACACACATCTAGTATCACCTATCCGTGATATGAAACTTACTTTCCACGGTTGAACTCCTCGTTCTTACCTAAACATCTCAACAAAGCCATAATTATCCAACCAATGATTACCTATAGTTTTGTCTCACATCGACATCTATACTTACTGTCTTCCGAACTATGTATAAATTGTCACTTATCAACGTGATACTTGGTCTCCTACCTTTAATCATCCCGCCGTTCATCCTTAATAATCTTAGTTTCAAATCTAATTTATTTCACACACTATAATTAAACTCTTAAGTTATCCATCATTTGTATAATCGTCGTCTAACACCACCAGGTTTCCTCACACTTGATGTATAACGTCCTTTTAATTCCAATTCAAGTCGCCCCAATGATTTTCCAATCATTGTAATAAAATTCAACTGACATCTCTGCATGCTCCACCCTTCCACAGTGGCTGTTTCCTTTAGACAAACGAATGACTTCATCGAGTCTTGCCCTAACTCATCAGACGGATATCCAATATCTTCTCCAAAAGGTCATCTCAATCTGATCCTTACTTGCAATCCTTTATCAGTACGACGCACACTCGTCCATACTCAGCACATCCGAGTTACAACGACCAATGCTACTTCCAATTCATTATATTAATACCAAGAATCCCTTGTAGTTCTTATTCGCCTCAAGTCCATCCTCCTCAGACCACTCTGTCTAAGGAATTCAAAGACACTGGTCGACTAAATTCGACCAATGCTCGGGGATTTCAACTATTCTACTTACCGAAGCATCACTCCCTAAAGTACTTCAGTAAGAAACAGTCCAGTGCCTGAGCATATCCCATGCTAGACTCAAGATAAATAACCACATAACCCACAACACAACAAAAATCGATCGCTAGAACTAACACAACTCTAGCTATATTCTGACTGACTTTGGACTGACAACTCTACAACACACTTTCCCTTTGATGATCTAACGCCGGACTCTGATACCACAATGTAACACCCCGATTTTCAAAGACAAAAAAGGGGCATTATTTTGTTTTTAAACCAAATGTATAAGTACTCAGATACAATTATCCAAAAGAGTCATAATACTATGCCTAACCAAAAGCACGGTGTACAAGACACACCGACACACAATCTAATTAGATCAGCCACGCCACTCGATCACTGAGGGCTCAAGAAGCCACCGTCGTCCTCACGACCCACGGTCTCGGACAGGAATCCATCGTCTAGGTGGGGGTAACCCGTTCATGTTTCATTGTAAGGGTCACCACAAGTACCACATAATACAAATACCAAATATGGAAAGCAAATAAACATTCATCATTTTCTTCTTAACAAGCATTATAATTCAAATGCGCACATAACCTATCAATGCAGACTCTACATGATTGTGATCACCCTACCCGGGACTGTTTCACATACATGAATTCCGGAATTTAACCTCTCCGCAGAGAGTCATAGGCTTCATGTGGACACCAATCACTGGTTGTCGCACATCTACTAAACCCCGCAGGGCAGGTGAAGTCACATAGACAAATCACCGATGAAGTCACACAGACAAATCACCAACTCAATAAAATCCCGCAGGATTAGGTGAGTCACACAGACAAACACCCGGTGCTTAGGTGGGCCCACACAGGAAATCCACACCCCTACACGCAACTATGAAATGCATGAACATACTTTTTATTTCAGCATATATATGGCAGTCACACAGACAAAATCCCCGGTGAAGTCACACAGACAAATCACCTGTGTAGTCTCCATCTGACATACACGTTCCATACATGCTCATGCAACAATCAATATACATACACATATGTAATCATCCCCACATACCAATACATATATTCGCAAATCATATGTAAAACATACGCATGTATTTTAAACAACTTCTCGTCTCGAGAATCATAATTCATATATGTCAAGCATTCAAAACACACCACAACAACAAACATACACACATGCCATTAACGAAAAGTAAGACAGAAATAAAGGTGCCCTTACCTCGGCAAGCTTCCACAACACTTTCTCGCTCAATTCTACAATTCACGCTGCCTAAAATATAAGCAGCATAACATCAATAAAATACTCTCACCGTATTCTATTGAAACGAAACCAAAACCCAAAAATCTAGAGGGGTCTAAGGTACTTTCTAACACTCTCGGATAGTGATTACGAGTTCTCCCCATAGTGATTAAAATTCACGAAGTTAAATGCACTATTTCTCGCTACGCGAAAATATTTTCGTTTCAGAACAATTTATGAAACACTTTGATTCCTAACTCCAATGCGATCAATTACACATAATAAAACCATTTGAAAACAACCCTTGAGCTCTTCAAAAGTTTTCACAAAAATAAAAGTTTACTTGTATCACAAGTTACAAGTTTCATTTTCCAATAAAATGGCCATAACTCATTCAATCACAAGTTTCAGCATATATATGGCAGTCACACAGACAAAATCCCCGGTGAAGTCACACAGACAAATCACCCGTGTAGTCTCCATCTGACATACACGTTCCATACATGCTCATGCAACAATCAATATACATACACATATGTAATCATCCCCACATACCAATACATATATTCGCAAATCATATGTAAAACATACGCATGTATTTTAAACAACTTCTCGTCACGAGAATACATAATTCATATATGTCAAGCATTCAAAACACACCACAACAACAAACATACACACATGCCATTAACGAAAAGTAAGACATAAATAAAGGTGCCCTTACCTCGGCAAGCTTCCACAACACTTTCTCGCTCAATTCTACAATTCACGTTGCCTAAAATATAAGCAGCATAACATCAATAAAATACTCTCACCGTATTCTATTGAAACGAAACCAAAACCCAAAAATCTAGAGGGGTCTAAGGTACTTTCTAACACTCTCGGATAGTGATTACGAGTTCTCCCCATAGTGATTAAAATTCACGAAGTTAAATGCACTATTTCTCGCTACGCGAAAATATTTTCGTTTCAAAACAATTTATGAAACACTTTGATTCCTAACTCCAAGGAGATCAATTACACATAATAAAACCATTTGAAAACAACCCATGAGCTCTTCAAAAGTTTTCACAAAAATAAAAGTTTACTTGTATCACAAGTTTCATTTTCCAATAAAATGGCCATAACTCATTCAATCTTTATCCGATCGAGACGAGCCATACGCCGAAATCTTCGTCTCGAAAAGACGGATCAAATGGTTAAGATTTTAGGTCACAAAAACAATTTTAGAATGACCTAAATGCCCTTGTAAATTTCGGCCAGAATTGGAATTATTTTAAAACCATTGTTTTTCAAAATCAAACATAGTTTAAAACACTTAAACCATCACTACTTAAACCATTACTAGTTTTCCTCAGTGATCAAGTACACACACTAAATCATTTTGAATCCAAGAATACTATTTTTCTTCAAAACTTTGCAAATCTTTTCTTTTCACATAAAACCCCAAAACATTCTTTACAAAGACCATGATCATTCATCACACTAAATGATCATTTTCTTATCATTTTAGGACTTGAAAAATTTGAAACCTCATGGCCATACACCAATGCATGCCACGGCCATTTTCATCAAAACACACTAGCACTCAAAATTTTCCATTTTCAAAAGCATAGTATTATCCATTTAGTTTCCAAAATCATTGTTTTGAACAAACAAAACATTTCCAAACACAATCCACATTCCATAAGAGTTTTCACAAATTTCTCAAGAACACCAAAATATATCATTTTCTTGTTTCTCAAAACAAAACCATTTATCACACATCCATTTGTCTTAAAAGCATGTAAACAACATTCATTACTCAAACACTAACCAAAAATTCATGTTCTTGATCAATATAAAATTTTCATCAAAACCCTAACATGAAATTCTCATATATGATCATAAACTCGTGGAAATCAACACAACTAAGCCTAATTACACTAGTTAATCACTCATGAACAACTTCTAATTAAGCAACCCTAACCAAGCATACAACTTTTCTAGCAAAACCCTCTCAAGAACATAATCTAAAATCTCACTAAACTTCATGAGTTTAGTCAACTAAGAGGAAGGAATAGGTTGGTTACCTTATGAGATGATTCCTTGCAATTTTTTCTTTGATCCAACAAACAAGACTCCAAGCTTTGTAGAAGCAATTAAAAATTTGAATGAAGAAGGTGGTGAAGAAGGGGGTTTGGCCGTGGGAGAGGAATGAGGGAGTATATATCACATTTTGATTTTTGATTCTATGTGACATAACATCCTAACTAAGGTGATCTTGATTAATAATAGCCTTTGGATCAAATAGTGTAAAGGCAACTTGTTAAACCCTA
Organism: Trifolium fragiferum; assembly: GCA_954870985.1. Classification (NCBI taxonomy): domain Eukaryota; kingdom Viridiplantae; phylum Streptophyta; class Magnoliopsida; order Fabales; family Fabaceae; genus Trifolium; species Trifolium fragiferum. The sequence goes on from OX940792.1 coordinate 21,864,270, forward strand.
GCCATTGGATCAAATGTGGTAATTATTACCTTTTAGAAAAATATTTAGATTTTTGCTTTACGCTACTCAGCTCTCGCGCTCGCTCGCAGGCGAGTCGTAATTCGCTAACGGTATAGCTTGTGAAAAATAGAAAATCTACGAAGTAAAAGTTCGTCGTAAACCATTTCTAAAAATTATCGCTAAACTTGATTCTCCGACTGAAATTTATATCCCATGCTCTAAAAAATATTCTAAATCCAGATTTTTACTCGTGCCGATATATAAAGTCTCTAATTAAAATTCAACAGAAAACAGAGACCGTAAATTTTCCAACAGCAGGTACGATTTTCTACTCGTTTTTCCAAAAAGCGGAGAAAGTCGAATTTCAAAATTCTGAAAACACAGAAATATTCTCATAGATAATTAAAGACTAAGGACCAAAAGTCTGTGTATTTCCAGCACACGAGCACAAGACAGGCTCCAACTCAGCAAAAATGTTGTTATTACGACGATACTCACAAAAACACTTAACAAAAACCCTAAAGTGCTTAGCCGTTACTTATTTCTCCCTCACAAAAGGTACTGTGGAATTACGGGTCTTACACAGCTGTTTTGTTTGATAAAGAGCTACGTGTGGCGGTTGACGACATTGTGGTTGGGGGAGACCCGTTCTTTGGAGACCTCCAATGGAGGATAGCTTCTTTTCCTATTAAGTTTGGGGGGTTAGGTTTGTATTCAACAGTAGAGGCCACATCATATACTTTTCTGGCTTCTAGGGTCCAATCATGGGGGCTACAAGATTATATATTGAGAGACAATGGAGTATGTGGTATGGACTCGGATTTTGACAATGCTTTGGACGACCTTCGTGATACAATTTTGATTTTTGACTTTAGCAATTTTGCTAGCAAGGACACCGGTCCTCGTAAAGCCCAACATGTTTTGGCGAGTGTTCTTTTTTGTACAATTGTTCAAGACATGGAAGTTGATTTTAACATGACTACTATCCAAAAAACAGTTTTTGGGTGTTTGAAAGCAGCACATGCTCAAGATTTTCTTTTAGCTATTCTTATTGATGGGTTAGGTCAACATATGCCCCCAGTGGAATATTGTAATATCCTCAGGTACCGCCTCATGATTCCGTTATTTCCTAAGGATGAGGTTTGTCCTGACGGTCGTAAGGCATGCCTAGACACTTTTGGGGAGCATGCAACTCATTGTAGGGAGCTTCCATGCTTCAAATACAAGTATGACTTGGTTAGAGATGTGTTTTTTTTATATCATTCGGCGTGCGGACATTTCTATGAAAAAAGAGGCACCAGTGAACTTCTTGACTGACCCACAGAAAGAGAGATCGACACTTCATCCAGCGGATATCATGGTGTTTGGGTGAATAGGAGAAAAACATGCTTGTGTATACTTGACAGGAGTTTCCCCACTTTGGAGTTGGAGATTTTACTATTGGACGGACAATTCTCAAAACTGCTTCAAGCAAAATGTTTAAATATGAGAAAGTGTACTCTGAAAATCAACATGCTTTTATTCCAATTGCAATTGACACATTCAGTTTCATTGCATCAGAAGTTGCTTACCTTCTAAAAATAGTTCAAAAAATTATGTATAGCAATGTTGTAACGCCTAGATATATAAATATAATTTTTCGTAGGTTGGAGTTTACTATAAAAAAAGATTTAGCAGTGCATCATATTACATGTCAACCTCTCATACACATGTAATTATTAAGTATATTAAGTATAAGAAGGGGCATTCAATAATAAATCGTGCATAACATTTTAAAACTAAAATCAATTTGAGACAGTGTGAAGATTGAGTGATATTATATTACTCCATAGAAGATAAAAATCAACATAATCAAGATGCAAGTCTTTCAAAGTCCTGTCCAATGCTAGCGGTACATCAGTATTCTTGTTGTGGAGAAAACAAAAAATTCATAAATGATGGAAATTGTTAAGAAGACTCATATTGGCTAGTCTTTATAAATGTAGTTGAAATTTCAACTCTCAAATTAGCTTTTGTGGTTAAGTATAAGCTTCTCAAATTTTAATATGCTATCAGAGTCTATCATAGATCTATTTGTTGTTTGTTGTGAAGACCTCTCATATCGGACCACTCGTTATTTATATCCACACATTAAGCCCAATAATGTTGAACATGAAAGGGTGTGTTAAGAAATCTCACATTGACTAGAGATATGACATAAATAATCTATAAATGTAGTACAAATCTTAACTCTCAAACTAACTTTTGTAATTGAGTATAAACGTCTCAAATTCAAATAAAAACAAAACTAATTAATCAAATCTAGTATATTGATATAATGATAATTTGATAAACAAACCAGAGTTTAGACGTAATCCACAAATCTTCGTGTCTTACTATACACTTTCATCAAAACGTTTCTTCAACACAATATCAATCTGCAACAGAAAAAATAAAAGAAAGTATAACAGTCTCTATATTGCATCACAATTGACAAAACAAACAACAATGAATTTACCTCCAAACAATTCAGCCTAAGGAGACGCTTATCAACCCGTAGATCTCAATGTATTGGTTAGTATCACCATCCATTTCAGAAGATGGAGAAACAGCTACTACTAATTAGGAACTGTAATAAAAATAAATCAAAGAAATATGGTGTAATAATTACTAATGAGCAAATATTAGCCTTTGAATTCAATAAAATCAACGCATAAATATGGTGTCTCAAGCAATGTTATTAGTATTTGTTTTGTTTTTTAAGATAGTTTAGTAGTTAAAAATTATACTCTTAAGATAAATAAATAGAATTGAGATTTGAATCTCAATCCCGTACATATATAATATAATATTTTTATCAACTAAATTAAACTCACATAACAATATATAATATTGGTTAACCCTTATAGTTATTTCTCTATTTCCTCATTATCAGACATATTTGTTAAGAAAGTTGTACTTTGTTGGCCTCCTTACTTTACTTTTATGCGCAAAGTAAAAACAAATTTATATAAAGAATTATATGACAAAAAAAATTAAATTTATATAAAGAATATTGTGCAATAAATAATTTAAGCGAACAAAATAAATGCAGAATATTTGGTGTTAAAATATATTTTAATATGCATATGCTGATAGTAACTCTTATAAAATACTCGCTCTGATCCTTTTTATAAAAAAAACACTTATCTTTCGATATTTATTGAATAATTAAGGTGACTACTCATCTATTCTTTTATAATTTGAGATCATTTACCCTTCGATCAATGAGAACAAGCCACATAAGTAGATTTGTATGTGGTCGCCTAAACTAATTGTAACAAACTTGTAGGGACCACATACACATAATTTGTTCTCATTGGCTTAAGGGTAAATGCCCTCAAATTATGAAAGGGCCCTCAAATTATGAAAGGGTAAATTAAAATTCTCCATAATTAATGTATATTTACATTAATTATTCGGTGATTCAAGTAAGGTGAAGTGTCTCATATAAAAAGGATCGAAGGGAGTAGTCAAGATTCAAGAAGATGTATTTAACATATTTTCTTATTTGCAAATTCCATAATTAATAGACAAATATAAAAAAAAATTATATATTTCCTTAATTTTTGACCAAAAAATGTTTTGACTATTTTAAAATGTACGGAGTATAATATTAAATAATTCTAAACAAGTTATATATTAAATGTTTTACTTTTAATAGGTTTTTTTTTCTCAATCGGGGTTTAAAAAATATATCTTAACAATTCTAGTCATATGTATAAGTATGGGGTAAGATTTGTCTGGTTGAACAAAACCAAGGAACCAAAACATGGAATTTAATCGTACAATCATTTTCCTCCTCCTAATTTGTTTTGTCCTTATTTCTTTTGTTTGTCCTATTTATTCTTCAGAAATAAGCAAACATCAATTGCTCAATCAAACTTCTCAATCCAAGGAAGAGTTTTATAAGTTGAAGAAGACAATAACAACTCATCTGCAACAAATCAACAAGCCTGGTGTTAAAACAATTCAAGTATGTTAAAATAAATTTTAAGACATTGTTAGTGCTGTGTCAAAAAAAAACATTGTTAGTGCAGTTTTCTTTTTGGGTACATTTTGTAGTGCAATTTAATTTTTCATTATAAATTATCTTGTATCAAAAATGAAATTAAGAGAGTTTTCACAATAATCAATATCATGAGGTAGTTTGTTAAACCTAAATATAAAAATTCCACAAAATGCTTGAGAATTTGAAATTTTCTTCATATACAAATATGAATCTTCAGACTTATAATTATTATCAAATTTACAAATTTGTCCTCACGAGTTTAAAATTTATTACACACCAATCACTACTATTTTTCAAATTGTTAACGAAAAAATTGCAAATTGAACTCTATAGAGTTTTCAATATTTTGATTTTTTTTTTTTGTGTTTTCTTTCTGTAACCTTATGTGACTATATGTAAACATTGATAGTCTACCTTAGTACGTCTTATGCTAGGGAGATTGTTTTATATTATATATTTTATTTTGGCTTATTCAAAAAAAATAATTTTATTTTGACTTTTTAAAAAAATATTTGACCCACTTTTCTTTTGATATTTATATTACTACTCCCATAATAATTTAAACTTATAAAACATGTCCCAACTTTAAATAAGCAAATACTCTATGAAAAACGATTACTTCAACCAAACTTATATTTTTGTTTATGTGACACTTGTTGATGTTCATTTTTGCAGAGTCCGGATGGTGATATTATAGACTGTGTTTTGATTCATGAACAACCGGCCTTTGATCATCCTTTATTGAAAGGACAAAAACCATTGGTATATATATCTTTTGTTTTGGTCAATTTAGTTATGGAAAATTAATAAATAAATTTTTATACTAATTAAGATATTATATTTCAATTTTACAATTGGAAATTTTCATAAACGTTTTATTAATACAGGATCCAACAGAAATACCTACAGGCCATAACCAAATGGATAATTATAGTGACATCTTTCAATTGTGGAGCTTATCTGGTGAATCATGTCCCGATGGAACAATTCCAATTATAAGAACTAAAGAACAAGACATATTAAGAGCCGACTCAATCAGTAGATTCGGAAGAAAATCCATCAATGATGATGGACACGAGGTATGGAATGGAAAAACTTTTTTTCCTTTTCTATTTATTTGATCTTTTTTATTATGGTAATTAAAGTAAGGAATAAATAAACAACTTAACATAAACCAATAATCGAAATCGATAAAAGTAAAATAAAGGCATTTCAAATGGTAGCTATCAAGATATATTAAATTAAATTATTCTATGCATGTCCTATAAGTGTAACTCAAATGGTAGCTATCAAGGATATTATTGGAGTGATTGGGGTTCGAATCACAAATTCCTCATTTCTCCACATTTTTTTTATAAGCAATGAATGAATTATAAGGAGTACAAGTGTTACTCAACCTTTACAATTCAAGTATAGTTACACTTAGCATTTTATAAACACTTTATAGGATTATTACACGAGAGTTGATTTTTTGAAGAAATCTCCTCTAAATAAGATATTATTGCGCATACGCCATAGACTCCATGCATGTTGTTGCTAACCAAATGATATGCTTAACTCTCTTGCTAGTATTGCCTTTTGATAATGCTCCAAACCATAAAAAATGATGTTGTATATTGCTTGTTACAACACCTTTAACACCCATCTACTTGTATATAATATTCCAAACCGTATTAGTAACATTACAATTAAGGAAAAAGTGTTCTATAGTCTCCTCCGAATCAAAACACGCAACTGCGCTCTCGATTATTTGTAATAACACCTCTATGAAAAAGAGCAACCCTAGTTGGCAATTTCTCAAGCAAAACTCTCCACTCGAAAATGGTTACTTTCAATGGAACATTGTTTTTTCACAACTTCAAAACTATAACTTTTATATCATCAACCCCCCTACCACCTGATTTCTCCACATTTAAATGTGTAACTCTAACTATTAAGTTATACTCTATCTTTTTCTCTACATCTTATATACTATATATATGCTATTTTGAAAATGAAATAATGCAGCGTGCAATTGGGGCTGTCCATGGGGATTTCTATGGAGCAAGGGCTACATTAAACGTGTGGTCCCCAAAAGTGGAACGTCAGGGAGAATTCAGCTTGGCTCAAATATGGGTCATCTCTGATGATCGAGATGTTCACAACAGTAACACCCTTGAAGCTGGTTGGCAGGCAAGTGAAATATTAATCTCACTAATTAATTATAGTTCATCTTATCCATTCCTTTTTTATAGTTTGTACTTCCTTCATAACAAAATTCAAATTCACTTTATAAGTTTTTTTTTTAAGCAAAATGAACTCATTGCATTATTTCACTTTATAAGTTTATTAGTATAATTAATATATTGGATAATTAGATACATTAATTATACAATAAATTTAGAAAATTAATTTTTCTTTTAATTTTGTTTCGGAGTAGTATTTTGGACTCGTTTGAATTTTACTTATTTTTGAGCTTATGAAAATAGCTTACTTAAATAAATAAATAAATAATTTTTTATGCAAATAAATAAATTTTTATATTAATTCATAAGTTTTCACTAATAAAAATTATATTTCTATAAGTTGTTTTCTTATAAACTATCTTGAATAACTTGTGATGTTACGTAAAAACTTATTTATTTGCATCAATTGTTTTGTATAAATTCAAAAATAAGTCAATCCTAATAGATCATTTGTTTATTTACTCCCTCAAGTCTATTATATAAGGAAAAAACCTCTAATTTTTTTTGGTACATAAACAACCTCTAATTTTTTGAGACAAATAAAACGTTTCGAAATTAATAGAATGAAAGAGTTAATGCAGCTGGAATGTCTAATTTTTTTTATGTTTAGATGTTTTGAATTTATCAAATAAAAAAATTAAAAGCAAATAAGATCATAGAAATGAAAACTTTTATTTCTTATAATATGAAATGTTGAAAATAGTATTTGGTTTCAAGTTTTTGTTACACGAATTTGATATATACTAACTGTTTTGGTCTTAAATAATTATAAAAAAACTTTTGCTTATAATTAAAATCAAAGAATATATAATATTAGTATTTATGTATGAAATTTTTCTATAACATAAAGTCATTGCTAAGTTCAAGTATAATTTTTATATATATGTAGGTCTTCCCACAACTCTATGGGGACAACCGACCTAGATTGTTTATTTATTGGACGGTATGTATTCATATTTGCATCTCTTCAAGCGTAATATACACATTAATAAAAACTTAATTTATTGAACTTCTTCGACAAAAATTTACATTATTGAAAAGAACAAAAATGATAATTGTAATAATTTCAGGCTGATGGATATCAAAATACTGGATGCTACAATTTAAAATGTCCAGGCTTTGTTCAAATTGACAAAAGTATTGTAATTGGAGGTCCAATTTCTCCAATTTCTACATATAATGGAAAGCAATTTGAAATTAAATTGACAATCTGGAAGGTAATTTTCTACTTATATTAATTGACCTTACAAAAGTACGGATAATTTGATAGATATCTATCAAATATGCCCCTTTTTATTAATTACTAATAGTTAGTGTGAAAATTTCTCACAATTTTGTAACGTTTAAAATTAGTCTCTAACAAAAATGAAATTCAAATTTTTTGTTATAATAAAGAGACAAAGTTGTCGTAGACCAATCGTTAGTTGGTTCAGTGGTGATTGACGCTGAGCTTGGTAGGGAGGACCACGGTTCGATCCTCCGCAACTGCTATCGGAAGGGGGCTGAAACCACTTGATATCAAAACTGACCTCCGAATCAGATTCAACTAGTGGTGAAAACCAAAAAATAAATATAAAAATTGTCGTAGATTAAAAAATGGCAACAATTAATTTGAATTTTATTTCTATTACAGACTAAATTGAATAACCAAAAAAAATTTGGGACTACAAATAATGATTTATTTGAGGTCCAAAAAATTGTGTCCTCACTCTAATGATTATATTATAGGCAAAATTACATTTTAATTCTTTTAATTTAATTTAATTTTAGGTAATACTTTAATCCTTTGTGTTTTTTTTTCATATTATTTTTGTTTATTCAATCCTTAATCCATGTTTAATTTATGATTTTTCATGGTTTAAATCTATAATTTGTTTATATGACATAAATATATTCATGATTGAAAGCGAAAAAAGAAATAAAATTATAAATTTAACCAAACTAATCTTTAATTTTTATGTGTAATATGTGTGAAGGAACCCAAAAGTGGGAATTGGTGGTTTGGATTAGGATCTACTGTAATTGGGTATTGGCCATCCTCTTTGTTTCCAAAGCTAAAGGGTACCGCACATGCGATTCAGTTTGGTGGAGAAATAGTGAATTCTAAGGTAATAGAGTCTCATACTTCCACTCAAATGGGGAGTGGACATTTTGCTGAAGAGGGTGAAGGAAAAGCTGCATTTATTAGAAATTTGGAAGTTGTGAATACTGATAATTTATTGCATCCATTGACACAACCACCTGAATTTTTTGCACGACGACCAAATTGTTATAATATAAAAGGAGGGAGTAATAAGATTGGGGGGCAATACTTTCTCTTTGGTGGACCCGGTAGAAGTGAGAAATGCCCTTGAAAAATGAAAATAACATATACAGCATGGACTCTTTGTAATTGTCTAGAGAGAATGAGAAATAAAATATACAACTTTTGTTAGTATCCCTTTCAATGCTTCCTTCAATCATTTTTCTTTTATTTTGTTTGTAACTAGTATTGGACCCGTGTGTTGTATATATCATTCATTAAGCAATATATCGTTAAAAAAACCTTAATAAAATATAATGAGATTTCATTAACCAATTGTTTAAATAACAATTATTGAATTTGTATAACAATTTTAGTTCTAAAATTTTTACTATAATTATAACTCAAATCTTTTAATTATTAGTTTTGAAATTAATTTTCGTAAAATTGTAATAATTGGTTAAATAAAACAATAAAAAAATATATCAATATAATTCATTATGGAATGTATTGTTTATTTCATTAAGCAAAATTTATTTGAGTAAAATATTGTTAAAAAAAGGTTAATAAAATATTATGAGATTTACATGAAAAAAAATATTATGAGATTCCAATTATTAATATTGCTATCAAAATAAAATACCATAAACAAAATTAAGTTTTATTAATAGAACACATCACCACAATATTAAGATATTTAAAATTACCTTAAAATCTATATGATCATAAAATATTTTGTGTATGATAATTATAAGAAACTAATGTGTTTTTTTAAAAAAAAGAAAGGACGTCGGACAATTTCTATATATCCTTCAATAAGCAAATACTTAACATTTAATAAAATAGTGAGACAAATGTGTTTTGTGTTTCTTGAATAATATTGTTACAATGTATTAGTTAATTTTGACATTGATAATATATGAGGAATATAAAGTTTAAACAATAATTGTCCGACTTTAATTTTGTTTTAGGTACTCTAATTTGAATTTGATGTGTTTTCTGTCGTTAATATTGTTTTGCATGAGCCTTTAAATATGAACAATATTGAAAATTTAATTGGGTCACCAAATCCTATATATTGCTAGCATATTTTATTATTCAAATTCTAGTTTTTTTTTTTTACAAATTATTGAATTACTAGTTAAAAATAGTGATTTTTGTTACTCTACATGATATGCTATATATGTTTAGAACACTACAGTAATTACTAATTAGTATCTCATTGTTTTTGAGACAGGAAAATAGATTCTAGGGACAAACCGGTAGAATCAAAGTCTCAAGAGTAGGAATTCCAATGGTTTGAATAGAATCCGGTATAATTAAGAAATCATATAAAGATAAATTGCGAGTTTTTGAGAAAGAAGATAATTTGTTTGAATATTGATTGAATCTCAAATGAAGCACAAAGGCTTCTTAAATACAACACCATAAAGACTAAAATAGTAAAATGACATAAAATAAACTATTATTTAAAATAAACTAACTACTAAATTCCTATAACAATACCCTCCCCTTCAAACATCCTTGTTCTTAAGGATGAAAATTTCTAAGTACCATGCTTAGGAGGTAAACTCTTCCATCTGAGCAGAACTTTAGCATCTCGAATATTTCCCCTATGAATCATCTTCCTGTGAAAAATAATCACACATCTCACATGTTGAAGGAGTAGATATCCTTTAGTAAAAGAGTATAAGATGGCATAATGAAGTGTTGTGACAAGCTTCAAGGCAAGTGGGCTGTAAGCAATAACCACAACCACAATGCTTTTTTCATTAGCCACCCTTGGTCCTAAATAGTAGCAGCAACCAAAATTAAGAAGAGGTTGTGAACTTAATCTTTGGTTTACCATTAAATCAAATGCAGATGAAACCAACTTCCTTGCCTCTTCATAACTGATGTAATATCAAAGTAAGTATCTAATTATCGTATCCACAAGGACTAGTGTGAAATTAAAAACCATTCAACAAGTAACATCATTTTAAGGTTGGGTTTTTCAATTGTTTTGTTGTAAAATGAACTTGTAAACATAAAAGTGCAAGTAAAATATGAGTTGTAATTCAGGGAGAAAAAGTTGTCGGGATTAGACTTCACTCATTCATTTGTATGTACGTTTCTAAATCAGTCACATATATTTTAGCTAATCATCAACATATCACGTATTGCTCACGTACGTTTCCGTATCCAGATAACGACGAGAATCACGTTATACCTATTAACCCTCGATGTCTCGAGTGATTAATCAATATAACGGCTAAATTGTATTATTCAAATTCCGATGTCTCGAATAATTTGAACAACACAAGAGCATTAAGTTCCAATACAAAAAGTGAATGTTAAAAACCTAAATCTATGTCTAGAATTTAGAGTTTTAACAAGTGTTTATCTTAATTCCTAGATTCAAACATTATATGTCTATGAATTCAAATCAAACGATAAAGCATTAAGATTAAAGATAACACTCATATTGATGAATAAACTAAAACATGTATTAACAAGATTAAGAGTTATACATAGTCATAAATGAGCTACATCTAATCCCAACAACAAAAGATTTAGTTACATAGTCATGGGATTCTTACAATGATTAATGAAGAAGAAGAAATGAAGCACCATCAAGCTTTGATGTCTCAAACTTGATTAGATCCACCTCTTTGCCTTTAGAAACCCTTGCTCTGTAGTTCTCTCTCTGTTTTTGTTCTTTCTCCAGTGAAATTCCAAGATCTCCCACAAAATGACTGAAATGACCCTTTTATACTTAGTTTTCATCTGACAAACTCGCCTAGGCGAGCTATTTACTCGCCATAGCGAGTTGAGGTTACTTCACAATTGGGTTTTGCCACGTCAGCTCTGAGGACTTTGGCCGCCTTAGCTCGCCTCGCGAGTAATCTACTTGCCATGGCGTACTGATCTCGCCTTCCACTCGCCATGGCGTGTTGGTGGCGAGTAAACTTTGATGCTCTCTGCCATTTGCTCGCCTTGAGCTCGCCATGGCTAGTAACCTTGGGTGCTTTCTGACTTGTGCTCGCCTTGTTCTCGCCTTGTGCTTGCCATGGCATGTTGGCCTTTGGATTTTTCTTTGTTTTTCTTCTTTGCTTTGTGTCTTGACTTTAATTTCCTGCACAAATGGATGGAGTAAGATATAAAAAGCGTAATAGGGCAATTATACAATTTCTCTCGGCTTTTCCCTTAATAACTTGCAAAACAAGTAACAAAAGTGCCTTAAATGTAAAGTGAATTTAACTACTTTTTGGCACTTATCAATAACCAACTTGGAAACCACCCATCATTCGCGCATAACCCTTGAAAGCTTAAAAGTAAACCGTAGAGGCTGATTTGAAAACATTTATATGAATTGAATTACTTAGCATTTTCAGACAAAGAGTATGATGAAGTCCATTTTTCTTTGGTATGATGAAGTCCATTTTTCTTAGATGCGTACAAGACTTGCACAAACTTCAATGCAACATTAACAAAGAATGTAACTTTGTTGGTCAACAAGGAGTCATATAATGCTAATGACACACAATCCCCAATTCTTCCAAAAACCTTAGAGGGCTTTACATCATTAATCCCAATAGAGAATGTCATCACTTTCTCTCTGATCGTAATAGAAAAACCCGATTTCCTCCTTTCAACTAAAACTTCCTTATCTTGTCCAAGTACTTTTAACCAAGATTCAACCATCATATTTGCAAAAGCTACATAACTAAAGCATGCACAACAAATGTAGAAGAATGTGGTAATGAAGATAGCAATCATGAGAGTCTCTGGTGGAGAAGACTCATGGTCATGTATCTTATGGAGGATGATAGTGTGTGGGTAGGAAATTGAGACAATATCACCAATTACTATGAAGATTAACCATGATGTGTCTGCAACATTAAAAGTTGATACTTCAGTTACACTAATTCTTCCATTTTCTATGAATTTTGTGATGCCAAGTCTTAGTTCAGTAGATGAGTATGTAAGGGACTTAACAACTTTAAAAATTGAAAGCAATGCATTCAAGACTTCAATTCTCGTAGGCCTAGTTTTGCATAGGAGAGATCGGATCATCCTCTTGATTTGCAAAGAACCCAAGACAACTAACCAATTCCCATAATTCAAATGTTCCATTGAGCAAAAAATCAACATACTGGAAATATTGCAATTACCAATTCTATTACCCATGCATATGCAACCAACATTTTTGGTATATCTCAAACAAACTCTTATCAGCCCATTTTTAGACAGAGGGATATTCACAGTTGATCAAAATTCATAATTTTTCACCACCCAAAAGTATGAGTACATGGACATTGTCACATTGTTCATAGCATTATAAGCTTTAAATACACCATTACAACTAAAAGATACAGTGCCAAGAGATTTTAACACAAAATAAGCATTCTTTTTGCAAAACTTAAAAACTTCAAGGAGCACATAATCAACATGTTGATTAAGGTGTAATGATCAGGTGCAACATATAGCAAATTCAGGTCTTTGGAAAAATCAAGAGAAACACTTTCAGACTCATAATTTGTGCACATGCTAAAGATGACATTCCCAACACATATATGGCACTTCAACAGTTAATCAAACACTTGGAGGGTAAGTGGTACAGACCCGTGGCCAGCATTTTTGTGGTATTTGGTTGCTGCGGAATGGTTTATAGTGGTAAGAAACACGGACAAAATGAGTGATGTCATCAAAACGGCGACGCGATCGAGTGGTTCTGGCAGTGGAATTATTGACCACGATGGAAATTGAACCGAAATAAAAACAGAAGAAATTGGAAGAAACAAGAAATGAATCATTCCTCCAGGATCGAAACATTTGAGTCTGTAAAAGCTTTGAAGAAGTTTTAATTGTCGCACCATGACTGGACTAGATGTTGTTTGTTGCTTGTTCAACTGTGAGAGTTTCAACCTCTTTGTAACGGCACAGTGGATGTTTCTTGATGACAACGATGCCGCAAACCTAAATGGTGGTTCGGACGGTGAAATTATCGTCGGAATCGAAACGGGAAGAACACAGTGGTTGTAATGACGATCGCCCAAGACAAAAGAGGCTTCGTCGAGATGCTTCATTTTTGTGTTAATGTCCAAAACTGAGTCACCGGCGAATTTCTCTTTACTCTACAATTTTACTGTGTTGAATCGGTGGGTTTCTCCATATTCATGTCTGTGGAGGTTGATGTTGAATTTGGGATTTCAGAGTTACAAATAGAAACACAAAGTGAATCTTCAGCAATCTTCCTCGGGTTTTTCTATTTGTAGTTCTTTGGTGTTGTTTGCTACAAGGCCACCTGCCTGGTGTCGGAGAACTTCATGCTCTGCTTGAACTTCGTCTTCATCATCCATCATTGTTATTTGAATATTTGTATGATGAAGCAATTGATGTTCCAAACTAAAAGGTTTATCACATATGAAACATAAACCTTTTCCATATCAAGTGCATTTAAAAATTTTACTAGCTTCTGTTTAACGGTCATTGAATCGAAGGCTCTAGATACCAATTTAGATGGAAAAATAGATTGTAGGGACAAACCGGTAGAATCAAAGTCTCAAGAGTAAGGATTCCAATGGTTTGAATAGAATCCGATACAATTAAGAAATCATGTAAAGATAAATCGAGAGTTTTTGAGAAAGAAGATAATCTGTTTGAATATTGATTGAATCTCAAATGAAGCACAAAGGCTTCTTAAATACAACACCATAAAGGCTAAAATAGTAAAATGACATAAAATAAACTATTATCTATATTATTATTATTTGTCTTACTCAAAGTAAAAAGTACACTTGACATCCTCACGTTGCTTCTCAAAGAGCAAATTCATATGTGACATTATTTTAATAATGTGGCGTCTATGTGGCGCCTACGTGTCTTCTCTTTACGACCTAAAGGGACGCGGTTCGAATCCCACTAACAACAAAGTATTAATTTTATGATTTTTTGTCTTTTCTATTTTATCTTGCTTTTTATTTTTTTAGCGATTATTAAATCTATTGTGAAACAAAAAAATATATAGATAATAAGATTACCATAAAATCTATCGGATAAGTACAAAAAAAAAAAAAAAAAAAAAAAAAAGAATCTATTGTCAAAAAAAAAAATAATAATTGCCTTGATTTATTTTACCAATTATTCAATGTATTGCCAACAAAATAATAACAAACCTTACAAAAATAGAAAACAAAACAAACAAAAATTGATTATATATATATTATAGTAAATTACACTACCCTCTCTTGAGAATTGCTTAAATTACATTACTCTCCCCTCTTATATTAAAATATACACTTTCCTCCCATCTTATACAAAATATATTAGAGAAAATTAATCTCTTCTCCATCGAAAGAAACTTGAATTTCCTCTCCCTTCCCGTAATATTAAAACATACATTTTCCTCTTTTAATCAAACTCTATTTTAACTTTTTACACGAGCTTTACATAGTTAGAAATAACTCTCTTTCGTTAGTTCATATATCTTTGAATATTTTAATAGAACATTTTATTAAAATAATTAAGATGTGAGACATAAAGTTATGGTTCGTGTTGTTTTGTATATTACACGGGTTTGATTTAATTATTCATACTATAAAAAAGTTACTCTCTCCTATTAGATTACATCCTTTTTGATATTTTAGTTGAAAATTTTGCAAAAATAGTTAAGATGTAAGGTTATAGTTTCAATTGTTTTTCTTTTACACGGGCTTGATTTTGTTTTTCACACCGCAATAAATTACTTTCTTTTATTTGATTAAATTCATCTTAAAATTTTAAATGAACTTTTACAAAAAATAATTAAGACGTAATGCCTAAGAATATTTGTCTCAATTGTTTTACTTTTGATGGCTTTATTTATTTCTTTACGCCGTAATAGATTATCATCTTCCGTTAAAACAAATTTTTCTAGATATTTTAATTGAAGATTTACAAAAATAATTAAGAATCGAGACCTTAGGTTATGATATCAATTGTTTTACTTTTTACACAGACTTCATTTAGTTCTTCAAGTCGTAAGAGCGATTATCCTCTTTCGTTTGATCATATCTCTTTGAATATTTTACTTAAGCATTTTTTTAAAAATGAATAAGGTAAAATTACACGTTTCGTCCTTTATCTTATTTTTTTTGTAACATTTTGGTCATTTATCTTTCATTTGTAACATTTTGGTCATTTATCTTATCTTTTTGTAACACTCTGGTAATTTATCTTTTATTTGTAACACTTTGGTCGTTTAAAGAGCATATAAGAGATGAAAGAATTGATGACGATGAACATTTTCATCAAAATTATGAGTTTTATTTAATATTAATAAAAATGTATTTTAACAAATAAAATTCAGCATTTTTTTAATAAAAAAAATATGAGAAAAAGGGTTTATATGTGAATGTTATAAAAGGAAAAGGACTAAAGTGTTACAAATAAAAGATCAAAGTGTTACAAATAAAAGATAAATGTCCAAAATATTACAAAAAACAAGATTAAAGACCAAACATGTAATTTTGCCAATAAATAAGTTATGAGGCCTAAAGTTATGATCCAAGTTGTGTTACTTATTACACGAGATTGATTAGTTCTCCACACTGTAATAAATTACTGTTTTCAGTTAGAGCTAATCTCTCTTGAAATTTTAATTGAACTTTTTATAAGTATTATAAAAATGCGAGACCTAAGATTATAATGTCAATTGATTTACTTTTTACACGGGCTTGAATAAGTTCTTCACATCACACCTGTAAGAGATTATCCTCTACTGTTATATAAAATTCATTTTGATATCTTAATCAAAGAATATACAAAAATAATTAAGATGTGAGACCTAGCGTTGTGGCCTCAATTGTTTTACTTTTTACACATGTGTTATTTAGTTCTTCACACCGTAAGAAATTACCCGATTCTCTTACATCAAATCCCTCTTGAAATTTCGATTGAACTTTTAAAAAGAAAAATTTAAGACGCAAGACCTAAGAATACAGTCTTAATTGTTTTACTTTCTACACAATCTTTATTTATTTCTTCACACCTTAAGAGATTACAATCTTCCGTTAGAATAAATTTCTCTTGATATTTAATTGAAGTTTATTAAAAATAATTAAGATGCGGGACATAAGGTTATGATCTCAATTTCTTTACTTTTTACACGGACTTTATTTAGTTTTTTACGCTATAAGAGATTACACTCTTCCGTTAGTTCAAATCTCTTTTGAAAATTTAATTTAACATTTTACAAGAATAACTGAGATGTAAAAGATTAAGAGCTTTACTTTTTACAGAAGCTTAATTTAGTTCTTCACACTATAAGAAATTACTTTCTTCTGTTAGCTAGATGAAATTCCTCTTAAAATTTTAATTGAACTCTTTACAAAAATAATTAAGAAGTGAGACCTAAGATTATGGTCTCAATTGCTTTATTTTTATACACGGGCCTGATTTAATTCTTCCTACCGTAAGAGATTA
Organism: Trifolium fragiferum; assembly: GCA_954870985.1. NCBI lineage: Eukaryota > Viridiplantae > Streptophyta > Magnoliopsida > Fabales > Fabaceae > Trifolium > Trifolium fragiferum. The sequence continues at coordinate 21,881,212 of OX940792.1, forward strand.
ACCCTCATTTGTTAGATCAAATTCCTTTTAATATTTTAATTGAACATTTTATGCAAAATAACTAAGATTCGAGGCCTAAGGGCATCGTCTCAAATTTCTTAATTTTTCACGTGAGTTTAATTTATTTCTTCACACTTTAAGAGATTATGCCTCTTCTGTTTGACCGGATAACTCTTTGAATATTTTAATTGAACATTTTACAAAAAATAATAAAGATGCGAGGTTTAAGATTTGATTTCAGTTATGGTTTACTTTTTATTTCGGCTTGATTTAATTCTTTCCGTTAGATCAAATACATTTTGATATTTAATAGAAACTTCTTTACCTAATAGTCATAATACATGACTTAATGTTAGATGCTCTTGAATAAATTCTTCATCACATAAAAGATTGTCATCTTCCATTATAACAAAACCCTCTTCATAGATTAATTGAACTTTTTACCAAAACAAGAATAAAAGAAACATGCATATATGTGCACATTAAAGTCTAAAATCATTAATTCTAAGGAAAAAAAGTCCAAAATCAATATATCTTTATGATTAAAAGATAATTCCTATATAACTCGGGTAATTTTCCACTTCTAAAATATTAATTAATTTCAAAATAGAATTATATATATATATATATATATATATATATATATATATATATATATATATATACACACACACACACACACTACACGCATTTTTAAGATTTATAAAAAGAAAATTTAAATTTCTAGCCCGTGCTTGGCACGGGTGTCCATACTAGTATAAAATAAACTACTTAATTCCTATAAAAGTTTTACTTTTGGGAATTTGTCTATTTTTTTAAAAAGAAAATTTGTCTCTCATTGTTGCCGGAAATTCTAATTTTGTAGAAAATCATGTAATTAACCAATTTTATTTTAACAGAATGATATTATTAAAATATAGATATTAGTTCATGCCTAATTTTCTTTTTGTTATTCAATTAATTGATGGTAATTAATGTTTATTAATATTGTTATCGATTTCTTTTTTGACAAAATATTGTTAACGATTTTAATTAATTATTTTTAGATCTTACTAATGATTTTCTTGGTGCACTTTTTCTAGATTCAATTTAAAAGAAAAATATCTTATTTTAAAATTAAGTAAATATTTCAATTTTTAATTTATTAACTTCACTTAATATTGAAACACTTTGTCTATAATTTTATGTGGTATTGAGTAAATTATTAATATTACTTTTTTTTATTATAATAATATTACTTCTTTTTTTATTAAATTAGTGATTTCGCCAAAAAAAAATCAATTGAGTTACTTCATCTTAAAATCTTCTTTAAGAAAAATCTAGTTATACGATGTTGAAATTTCGTGTTTAAATAGAGAAACTTGTTAATTCATCGCAAGAAATAGAAATTAAATTGTGAATAAGAGGTGCTCTACCTATAACTAGTCCAAACCCTCCCATATTCATCTCGAACGATCGGGAAATAAGAATAGATATAGATATAGATAAAGTATCAAATGATGCAATTATTAAAATTTCATGAATTCAACAATCGAACAACATGCATACACCACAAAGACAAAGGCATTCTCTTATAGATCTAGTGACTAAATCTGCTATTAGGCAATGCAAACTGTTTAGATTTCACCATCCCAAAGTTCTTCAACAGATCTGTAGCCACCATAAGTTTCATGAACAAATGAATAACCTAGGAGTAATCTTGTCTGCAGCAACAAAAACATAAGAGAAGAAATAAGTTTTCGGGGTTAGCAAGAAAATTATTCATAAATTAAAAATCCATCAAAATCAATTCATTTAGCTATATTGCTTCACAAGTATTGCACATTATATGTATAGTTAATATTTTAGGTTCTAAAAATCTATAAATATTGAGGACTAGCAATACTTACTTGTTCAATCTCAGAAAATTTAGCAAACAAGTCTTCAGGTATCGACCAATCAAAAATATCAAAATTTTCTTTTATCCTTCCTTGATTTGTAGTCTTAGGAAGCACACTATGACCCATTTGCAACCCCCAGCGAAGAGCTATCTGTGCAGGAGTCTTGCCTAGCTTCTCAGCAATACTATTTAGAATTGGATTCTTAAGGACATCAGTTTTCAGCCAGCTTGGGGAACCCAAAGGTGAATATCCCTAAAAATTTAAAATCTCAAGTTAACGCGTAAACAAAAAGGCTTCACGAAAATGGTCATTGTATGTGCAGAAACAAACAAATGATTATTTTAGATTTTGGAACTTACAGAGAGGTGGACACCTTTGGATTTGCAAAAATCGCGCAATTTCTCCTGTCTCCAAGCAGGATGGCTTTCCACTTGATTGACAGCGGGAGGAACACGAGCAACCTCAAGCAAATCCCCCAACTTCTTGCATGAGAAATTGCTTACACCTATAGCTCGTGCCTTGCCAGAATCATAGAGTGATTCCATTGCTTTCCATGTGTTGGCTAAGTTAGGTTCCAAAAGATCTTCAAATGGTTTATATGTGCTAGCTAAATTAGGGTTTGCAATGTCATCAACCTCAAAGCCCATCGATCCTTTCTTCATTGGAGCAGGCCAGTGGATCTAAAGTGGAAGAACCATAAGTTAACAATGAATATGTGATCTTAATAAATTATGGCAAATGCTAACGAGTGCCCCCGGGGCACTCTTTAAGATCTAAAATAGTAAGGTTTTTATATAATTTTTATAAGAATGCGTAAAGTCAACGCATGCATAAATTATTAACACCAAGTTTTCAATGTGGATGATGATAGACTGGAATATTCTTGTCATTAATCATAATAATATTTGTCATTATTTGTAATTAATTTAGGGTCATGTTAACTTGTGCCCTAAGGGCACATGATAAGATATCTTTATATGGAAATTTTGCATTTAATAAGCTAAGAAATTTAATGCATCAAAAGTAAAAATACACAAAATTCTAAAACATAATTTCTATATTTGTCTTCTTATCATGTGCCTTAAGGGCACAAGTTAACATTCTCCATTAATTTATTGATCTCGCAACAGTATATATACACAACAATACTGTGTTAGTCAAACCTAGAGTAATGACATACATAAATCAAATTAATTACAAATAATGACAAATATTATTATGCTTAGTGACAAAAATATTCTAGTCTATCAGATGAAATAAAGCTTACATGCATATGAAGGAAAACATTAAAAAAATAGTAATTTATAATTATTATTTTTACAACCAATTTGTGACAACGTTCTTCCTTTTTCTTTTTCTGAGACAAAAAGAATAAAGATAAAAAATTAAGAAGGAGGGAGAGTAAGAACCCAATGAAAATATGAGAGTTGTTTCAAATTGGTTGTACATATATTATTTTTTAAAAATAAATAAATGAATATATATTTGATAAAAATCCCTAAGCAATGCAACATACTCTCTTCGATTTCAAATATAAAATAAATAAATAAAAACCCATTTTCTAGATTCCCTAAATAATTAATTTATTTATTCAGTAGTAAGTTATAATTATTTAATGAATCTAAAAAACATTTTTTTTGTTATATTTAAAACTGGAAATATATATGCAAGAAATGAAACTTAAATTTCCTACCTGTTCGTGGACCATGGTCAATAAGTGTGCAAGAAAAGAAAAATTAAACACATGCATGGTCCCTAGACTGAAAAATACTTGTGTCCATGACATAAGATTAAGATTTAATTACATTTTGTCGGTAAGAGAGTAAGTACTTGCGTGTTTTTTTTTATCATAAAATAGTGTTTTTACTTCAATAGAATAATGCAGATTTTAATTAAATTCACAATTTTATTATTAAAAAACAACATGTAGAGGCTCTTCCTTGAAAATCAGATTTCACATTTACACTTCAAATTTTGACTTATGTTTATTATCCAAAGAATAAGGGGCATCAAATCATAAATCGTGCATAACATTTTAACACTAAAATCAATTTGAGTTGAGACCATGTGAAGATTGAGTGATAGTATATTACTACATACAAGATACAAATCAACATAATCAAGTTGCAAGTCTTTCAAAGTCCTGTCCAATGCTAGTGGTACATCTTCTGGGGCATGATCAGTATTCCTATTGTGGAGAAAACAAATAATTAATTAATAAATCATGGAAACAAAACTAATTAATCAAATCTAAAACATTAATATGTTGATAAACAAACCAGAGTTTAGACGTAATCCACAAATCTTCACGTCTTACTACATCTTCATCAAAAAGTTTCTTCAACACAGTGCCAATCTGCGATGGATCGCGAAGAATTAAAAAAAAAAAAAAACTATAACAGACGGACTCTATATTGCATGACAACAATTGACAAAACAAACAACAATGAATTACCTCTTTCTCATTGCCATAGATTTGAGCACAATCAATGTGACGGTAACCAATCTGTATATATCAAATTGATCAATCAAAAATGAAGATAAAAAAAAAATATGGATCAATAAAAATAATATATATATATATATATATCATTATATTGAATAGTAAGATATTTTCAAAATATGTGTATGAAAATCGATATTAATTTAATGAAACTCAACATATTACTAATGAAGATGAAGTGAGAAACCTTGATGGCAGCAGCGACAACTTCACCGACAACACCAGGATCGGCCTGCCAAGTTCCTAAGCCGAGGGAAGGGATCTTGGATCCGGTGTTGAGATCGAAGAATTGAATATTTGTTGACATTGTTGAAACCTAACTAGAGAAAAGTTTGTTTCTGGAGCCACACTTATTTCTTCTTAGACAGTACTACTAGTATATGTACAGTAACATGTATGGTTTTGATTTTTGACATTAATTTACATTAATTGACATTAATTGATATTATACTGCACATTAATTATTAATTGATAGTAATGATTTTGGTTGTGACTTCTGAGTTTTGACTTTGACTTTTGACTATTTGTTTTGGATAAGGATATCTGGTTATGTCAATTATTATGTTTTTTGTTTAATTTCTTTTTTTTTACTTCTACAAATGTTTAGTTAATATTTTCAGACATTATTAATTGATTTTGAATTTGGTTTTCACTTTTGACGGATATTTTTTTTGTATACAACGAAGTTGATCAAGATCGAATTCAATACACATCTAACATATTACTTGAAATTTTCACCATTAGACCAAATATATAGTATAATGCTTATTTTTTACAAAGCGTTATTAATGTTAATGTTTATTTTTGTCGGGTGGTTTAGCGGCTAGAAATTCACCCCTTACAGGTAAATAAGTTGGCATACCGAGTAGGCATGGCAATGAGGCGGGGTGGGGTCGGATTGCTCTCCCCAAACCCAAACCCATAAAATTCGAGTATCCCATACTGTACTCATCCACATTTTAAGTGGGGAAGAAAAGTAGAACCCCAAATCCATACCCGATGGGGTTTGCGTATCCCCAATAGATACCTTGATCCCTGCATAAATGTGCAATGTTCTTTACGAATTGAGTTAGACTCATGAGGACATGTCAATATCTTCTTTAATTAATATTTTAACACATTAATATAAATATACACAAATTACAATTATGTTTAATTTATTCTATTATTTATTTTTTATTTTTTATTTACATGCTATTTCTAGAAATTTGATTTTCAATTTAGATTTTTTTTTTAATGGAAATTTTTAATTTAGATTTGATTTCATGTGTGTCCACATTTTTTTTAAATTGGGAAAGAGGAATTTTTGTATCAATTAAAGTGTCACTAATAGTTAGGTCGCTAACTAAATGATCTAAAACAAATTCTTCTAAAGTGAGAATTTTTGTATTCTATTGAAATTATTTTATTTGTTTTAAATTTATTTTTCAAAATAAAATCAATACCTTACAACCCGTGCTAGCACGGGTCTGTTACTTATTATCATAATAAATTTTATTTAACATTTCTTTTCCAATCAATAATATTAAAGCCAATATAACACCTCATATCGATTTTCTAGAATATCAATAGATGTATACATATATAACTGAATCAATACATTAAATTAAACATAAATTTTGTCTGATGCAACAAAACTATTAGGTAATTTAACAGACAATACATTATGACAACTAACTGACATATTATTCAAATCGAGTCTTTAGGTCAGACTCATAAAATACAAAATAAATAACATTTATATAAGAAATGTCTTATACTTGGATTTCCCAAATAAACAACAACTAATTAACTTTTTGATCCTCTATTTAGAAGTCCACCTCTTCATAAGATGAATAAGTGGGGACTCCCAAGTTTAATCTTAATCCTTACATATAAAATATAATATTCCTAACAAATGAGTTATATTTGAATAAAAAAGTAACATGCTTCTAATATGAAGCTCATATATTTTTACATTAACTGTTTTGAATAAATAAATGAAAGACTGAAAAAACCAATGTAACCAATTAATTAAAGGGTCATGTTAACATGTGCCCTTAGAGCACATGTTAAGGTACCTAAAAATTAGAGGTGGGAATAGGTCAGGTCGGCCTACGAAGCCTTAAGACTTAGCCTATATAGGCTCAGGTCAGGCCAGCCTATTTTTTAAAATAGAGCAGGCCAAGACTTTTTTATAAGCCTATTTAGTCAAATAAGCCAGACTGCAGACCATTAAAAAAGTCTTATTAGCCTACTAGACCGGCCTATTTAAGTTAATATTAATAATGTTTTTAATAATATTATTATTTATATATTTTTTTTTATAAACTCCCAAATATTATATAAAAGAAAAGAGGAGTACAAAAGACGGGGGACCAAACCAAACCCTCAAGAAAGCTTAACAAATTCTAAAGCACGGGAACCCTAGTCTGTTACAAGCAAGGTCCTTCCTAATGACTATTATTTATATATTAAAATTTTTTAGTTTTTAGTTTATATATTTTTTAGTTTTTTAAGTTTATTAATCTACATTAGTTTTTCACATATTATAAACTAAAATTGAAATATGATGATATATATAGTTAAATTCTCTAAAATATCATATTAAATATCAAAAGGACGTTTGTTTATTAGTTCATAAATATTTTTAAAAATAAATATAATTATTTATTTAAATATGTTCATGTGAAATAGGCTTTCAAAAGGTCAGACTCAAGCCTAAAAGATAAGCCTATGATAGGCCACAAGCTAGGCTCAGGCCTTTGATTTTTTTGACATGCCAGGCTCAGGCTTAGCAAAGCCTAGCTCGGCCTAGCCTATTCCCACCTCTACTAAAAATAGAAATATTGCATTTAATAATACAAAGAAATTTAATGCTTAAGGAATTGAATACATCACAAGTTCAATAAATTATTTTCACATTTATCTTCTTGACATGTGCTTTAAGGGCACATGTTAACATTCTTCTTAATTAAATTCTTATTAAAATTTATTTGATATTTTGTTGATAGAATATAAAAGTTAGTTATTTAAAATCATTTTCTGACTGAATTTTAATCACAATAGAAATATTATAACATATACGAAAGGTGTATTTAACGTATTTCCTTAACTTTTTCAATAAATGTATTTGACCAATAAAATAAATGGTTTTAATTAAATAAATATATTTGAGCGATGAGGAGTTGAGTAGTATGCTAGAAGTTATGCGTTCAATCCTCAACTCTTTTGTAAGCAAAAAAAGATATGTATTTGACCAAAAAAATGTTATTATTACTTACCTAAAAATTTTAATATTAAATAATTCTTTTTTGAGAGGAATGTTAAACAATTATATATTTGCTGTATATTAAATTTTTTAATTTTAATTATTTATTTTCTTAATAGGAATATTAAATACTTTGTCGTATATATTCATATTTAAGTTAGATAATTTGTTTTTTTAAGCAAAATCAAAATCTAGGAACAAAAGTATGTGTAGTTTCTGGGAAAAGAAGAAGTTTGATTAGTTGATGTAAGAAGACACCACAATTGTGGACAAGAACTCACAAAACGAAAAATGGATTTTAGTATTCCAATCATCACCCTTCTTTTACATTTTCTTTTGTTTATCCTATCAATTGTTCAGAAACAAGCAAATCACCAATTGGTCAATCAAACGTTTCAACAAGAGGAAAAACTTTATAAGTTGAAGAAGATGATTGCAATTTGCAACCCGTTTGTTTGCAACAAATCAACTGTTATAAAAATACCACATAATTAAAGATTTTGAACCTCTTAAGCATGTGATTAGGTATTTGATTTATGATCCTTGCGTATGGATATAAGTACGATTTAAATAAATGACTCGGCTTATGTCTCTTATGTTCTTCGATAAAGATTAATTAGTCATCATTAACGGCGGTGGATACTACGTACTTATATCATAGTAATAAAAAACTTGAGGATTTGAAATTCCACCATTATACCTTATAAATATGAAATGAATCTTAAAATGGTTCCTATAACTCCTTCAAATTAAAAAAATTTATCCTTGTAAGTTTTAAAATTTTCATTAACATTAGTGACAACTATTTTTCAAATCGTTCTCTATATTTATTAAAAATTTGCAAATTGGTAGATTAAAATTCATCCCTCAACTTTAAAAAAAAAAAAAATTAGATATAACTTTTTATTGACATAAAATGTCATAACCTATTTTTTTAAAATACCTTAAACTACGCTTTTCTTTTGATATTATATTTACCCTAATAAAATTTAAACTTATAAAAATTAACACATATTTAAGGGAGCAGGGGAGTCTCCGACATTTTGGAGGCCCTATGGAATTATTATTATTAGGCCTGGTAGGATTATTTAAAATATGATCTAATAAAGGTAAAAGTGCAAGAAAAAATTATTCACAATAGAACAATATCTTTTAGAACATTTTGTAACTAATAAATCTTTCATTTTAAAATAAAGAGAATTTTCAAATATTTGGACTTCACAATCCCTGATTTAGAAGCCCACAATCCCTGATTTTATACGCTTTATTCACTAATATTACTACCCTATATATTTTTTTGAGACCCTCAGTTTTACGAGGCCCTATGCAATAGCTCATGTCGCACATGCATCGAAGACGCCTCTGTAAGAGAGGGTAATGATATTGCATACTATTTGGCTAACCTTGGCATGGGTGTAGACGATGTTATGTACTATAATGAGGCTCCTAATTGTATTATTAATAATTTAAATAGGAACAAACTTAATTAGTCTTCCAAGTTTTAGGTTCACTATTTTTTAAGAGGGTTTGATTTGATCCCCCTCTTGATCTTTTTGTGTTGGCTTGTTTTGTTTTGGTAATGAATGTTTTGTGGAGCTAGCACCCTAGCTGCTCCACTTTTGGTTTAAAAAAAAAAAACTTATAAAAATTAACCAACTTGTTTTTCTACAAAAAATAGCCGAACTATAAATAAGCAATAACTCTATCCAAACAAAAAAAATATATAAATGAAAATAATACAACTAAATTATTAAAAAAATAATTTTAAATTCTATAAACTTTAATTACTTAATCCAAACACGAGATCTTAAGTCTTGGCCCAAATTTATATGATTTTCTTTAGGTTTATAATTATGTTTATATATATAATTTGTGTTTGTATATATTCCTTTATGCAGTTTTGATGGTGATATCATAGATTGTGTTTTGACTCATGAATAACTAATTTTTTATCATCCTCTATTGAAAGGACAAAAATCATTGGTACAAATTTTATTTTTTACTACTAGAATCACATAAGATTCATATATAACTTTGTTAGCTAAGTAAAGTATATTATATTTCAAATTTATAACTGCAAATGTTCCATGCATATATATTTTTATATAGGAACCTTCAGAAAGTCTAATAGAACATAATCAAATAGATAATTCGAGTGACGTATTTCAGTGGTGGAGTTTATCCGGAGAATTATGTCCTGAAGGAATGATTCCAGTTAGAAGAATAATTGAACAAGACATATTAAAAGCTGGCTCTATTAGCAAATTTGGAAGAAAATATGCCGAAGAATGCAATCATAGAAACTCTATCAAATTATTTTACTTATTTTTCTTATGGTAATTGAAGCAAGGATTAAACAAACAACGTTAGCATAAAACCAATAATCGAATTTGGTAAAACAAACATATTTGGTAGTTGAGTATTTAATTTTTCATTTCTATATGTTCATACCAACTATCTTTATCTTATGAAACTTAAACACTGATCAACCTAGCTAAACATAATATTTTTTTTGAACGACTAAATTTTATTAAAATCCCAACTGAGCGCAAGAAGAGCTCGGTGCGCAAAAACATGTGTTACAAGCACATCACAAAAAAAAAAAAAAAAAAAAAAAAAAAAAAAAAAAACTAGAATAACACTTAAATCCACAACACCCATAGCAGACCCTTACACCAAATATCATCAATCCGGCAACCCCCAAGGAATACAAAAGCCACGACACCTTACACCAACACAATACGCCACTACACCATACCCAAATCCGCTTAGAAGAGAACCACCATCCGACGGCAATGCAAAACATTGATAATCCAAAAACAGAACACAAAAAACAGCGGCTTATAGGGCCAAAAAGGCAATGCAAAACATTGATAATCCAAAAACAGAACACAAAAAACAGCGGCTTATAGGGCCAAAAATCATGGCGAAAAAACCCAACAGAAAAACAAAAATCATTCCTCCTTCACACAAAACCAAACATCCACGGCCATAGCTTGATGACCGTTGCCGCCACCACAAAAGAGAGCAATACCAGATCCAAACGGTCACGAAACACAGAAGAAGAAACACAGAAGCCAAAATGCTGCAGAGAGCAACTCGCCACGAACCACCGATCAAAACCGAATAGAGCAACACACCCCTTGGTCAGAACCACCGCTGGAAACACACACCAATGTCAAAACCATGCCATACCCATGTTTCATAACCACCGTCGGAGACACCCTGTGGCAGAGCCATCGTCGGAAACACACCCATGTAATAACCACCACCGCAAAATTACCTCCATAAACCCCCCACTGTAACAACCTCCGCCGTGACGGAAACTCTCTGAATGCAAAAAGACTGCCAGAAAATCACCGGCCAAAATCTCGGCGATGCTGCAATTGAACAGATCAACCACAACTACTAGAAATTTGGTGTTTTCGGACGGAAGTTTAGACGGATTAGGGATGGAGTTCGGACAAATTTCGGACGGAATGGATTATTCAGACAGAGTTCGGACGGATTAGTTCTGTCCCAAAAACCCTCGTCGCAAATTTTAATGTTCGTCCCAAATTCCGTCCAAACTGCATTTCAAACGGATTTCAGACAGATTTGGGACAAAAGTTTCAACCAAAATATGTCTTATTTTTTGCATGATTTGGGACGAATTTCAGACGGAAAGGGAAAATATTTAAGACGGATTTCGAACAAAATACATGTATTATTTGAGACGGATTTCGGACGGATAACAAATATTTTAGACAAATTTCAAACAATATATATATATATATATATATATATATCCATTTCGGACAAATTTGAGACGGAAAAACATTTTAAACAGATTTATTAAATTCTATGATCTTATTTCAACCACATTTTCCACTGAATTAATAATCAGATTTATTTTGTAAATTGATTATTTTTTTACCGAGTTCATAAAAAAATTGAACAATTAGGAAACAAGATTTATATAAAATAACCAATAATTCAAGAGTAATCAAATGTTCATCTTCTCTAGTACAAAAGTATGCATACTAGATTCATATATAAATACTCAGTGTTCTAGCACAAAATATAACAAACCACATATTGAGTGACTTCTAGCGCAAAATATAACACTCCAACATGAGTGACAAATGGAAGTGATAATTTTATCACTCTAAAATATAATTAAATAACCTACATCAAATTCATCAATCAAGTCCAAAATTATCATCATTCTGTCCATCAGAAGTTTCAGCAATATCATTTGATTCTTGCATATGTGTTGCACAGGCAAAGGTCACTATTAAAAAAAGTTGAAATACCGATGGAATTTAGAGACAGAATATATTTCGTCTCTAATAGAGATGGAATTAGAGACAGAAAAAGCAGTTAGAGACATATATTTTTATTTTAGAGACAAATATTTTCATTTTAGAGATAGATTTTGTCCGTCTCTAACAGTTTAGAGACGAGAAATTACCGACGGGATCAAATCCGTCTCTAACCTGCTTAGTGACGGAATATTTGCATTTTAAAGATAGATTTTGTCTGTCGATATTTAAGATTTTTCTAGTAGTGGTTTGGAGGCAATGACATATTCAACTTTCCTAATATAGCAACAAGCATGCCTTCAGTTGACTCAATTCTTTTTTGTTGTTGCTCTAGTTTATGTTTTTTATCTTGATTTATAAGTTCTTGCTCTTTTGCTTTTTCCTTCCATTTTAGTAGCTCTTGTTCTATGTTTGTTTCCTTAAAGGCATTTGAGCATGAACCAATAGTAGACTTTGAACAAGCATTTGTTCCTATCTATGAAGCCCCGATACAGGACACGATATCGATACGATACGATACCGATACGCCGATACGTAAATTTTTTTAAAATCCGCAATCTGATACTGCCGCGATACGTTATTTAAAAATTAAATTTAAAATTAAATATATAAATACACATTATATAAACATGATTAAAATCAACAATATTAATAATTAAAAGAGAAAATATCAAATCTTATATCAGAATTTTGGAAAAAAAACTCAAATGTTTAACAGCATGTTATATAGTAGGACACTATAGTTTTTCTTTTGAAAAGTAAAAAATTATATTGACAAAGGAAAACTACAAAAAGTGCTAAAGATACAAACAAGTATCGGGTATTGGGACGTATCAAACATGTATCGGGTATTACTTTTTTATTTAAAAATAATGATTTAACCGATACTTTTCCGATACGAGTATTGAGATGTATCGGAAGGGTATCGAATATTATTTTTTTATTTAAAAATAATGATTTAATCGATACTTTACCGATACGAGTATCGGGACGTATCGGAAGAGTATCGGTATCGAGGACGTATCGGACACGATACGGCGCCATTTTTTGAGTATCGGGGCTTCATAGGTTCCTATAGAACCTAAACAGTGACTAACCTAATTCAGACAATTTAAGGATGGATTTGGGACAAACATATTTGTATTTTTGAACCGTCCGAAATTTGTCCGAATCGTGCAAATGCTTTCAGACAGAACATAATCCATCCGAAAATTTCGTCCGAAATATCCAATTTTCTAGTAGTTAAAGAAGAAGGAACAAGACCAACACGCTGGGAAAAGGAACACGACCAACACAGAGAAGAATAAAAATGCAACAAAAAAAGGAAAGGAGAAGTGCAGAAATGAGATTGAGAGGGGATGCAGAGTGAGATCTCGTCGCACCACCACATCCTGTAGATCCACACTACACACACAACATGCAATTGTGTCTATTGAAGGGGATGGGTACACAGGAGCAAAGGCTAGCCTAAATGTGTGGGCTCCCAAAGTGAAAAGTCGATATGAATTCAGCTTGGCTCAAATATGGATTGGCTCTAAAGATTCAGAAACTATTGAAGCTGGTTGGCAGGTAAGCTAAATATCACTCTCATCGTTTATCATATAATTAAAGTGTTGATGTATAATAATAATAATAATAATAATAATAATAATAATAATAATAATAATAATTATTATTATTATTATTATTATTATTATTATTATTATTATTATTATTATTATTATTATTATTATTATTATTATTATTATTATTTTAAAAAAAAGATAGGATTTTGACCACAAAAAAAAAAGGATTTTATTAATTCAATATATATATATATATATATATATATATATATATATATAGCTTTCATTGATCAACTATACCAATCAAGAAATCGGCAATTTATTCCAACAACAACACGTGCATGTTGGGTGTTTCAGTAGAATTGCTTTGCATGATCACCATAATAGTATTTCATCAATTGTTTCCATCACTTCAAATCAACGTGCTACCTCCAACAAGCAGTACATGATTTATTTCAATTGAAGAAAGCAACACGTCAGGTTTGTTTTAGACTCTCGTGGCCATGGTGGATATACGTATGTGGCCATGTATGGTCTCTTCCAAATCCTCTTCGTCGGCATTCAGTCGCTCCTTTGCTCATATCAGATGATAAACGATGCTTATGACAAAGACAAGATAGTTGAAAAACTATTTCTCTCTCATCAAAATTCTCTCCACCTTCTCTCTTACCCGTAAACCTAGCCGCCGTTGTTTTTCTCCCAACAAATCCAAACTGAACGGCGAGATGTAGATGGTGGTGGTGGTGGTGCGACGGGCATCCTAGCTCCGTACCACCTTGCTCGCCCCAGATCTGCTGCAGGGGCGAATGATTTGGGTGTTTTTCCTTTCCTTCTCCGCCGCTACTGCTTCCTTCTCCTCCGTCGGCTCTCGTGTTTTCTCCGGTTTCGCGTCTGTCTGGTTTGCTCTCTGCCGGTTGGGTTTTGGTGATGGGGCTTTCGCGTTTAGGTGGGGTCTAGGTCGCGTTCTGGTTGTCGCTGGTGTTTTTTCCAGTGGTGGTTGGTGGAGGTGTTGCGCCGGCGGTTTTGGAGGTGCTGGGTGGTTGTGAATCACGTCTGGTAAGGTGGGGGAAGATAAGTTTTGGTGGTGGTGATGTGAGGTGATGAGGCTTACGTGTGGGTGTGGGGGTGGTGGTGGTTTGGTGTTTGCTGTGTGGGTGTGGTTGTGCTTTGGTGGCTGTTTCAGGAGGTTGGGTTGCCGGAGACTAAGGTGGTACGGCGGCTAGGTTTAGGTGTTTAGGTGGCGGTGGCGTGGTGAAGATGTGGTGGTGGTGTTGCTTTTATTTAGGTGTTTTGGTTGCAGTGGTGGTGGGCTGAGGTGATGTTTTTCTTGGTTTGGAGTTTTGTCCTGGCATGCCCGAAAGGGTGGAGTAGGTAGACACTCCGTGCTGACGGAGTTTGTCGTTTTATCGTACTTCTGGGACGTATTGGTGTATGGTGAGGTGGTGGATGGTTAATGCCGCATGTGAGTGGATTCTCCTGATACAAGAGTCTCTGACCATTTTTCAAATCTGATGAGATTTGCAGGACTCTTCGAGTCGCTGAGGGGTGTTCAAGTCTGTTGAGACTTGCAGGTCTCTGGTATCGGGTCGAACTCGACTGCATTAGGCGTTGACTGTCAATTTTCTGATTATCGGAGTTCCTCATCTTTTGACTTTCGGGCTATTTTCTGGGTCTGATGGGCCGAGTAATTTTAATTCGAGTTCGGAAGTTAGTACCTAGTGGTGTCTCCTAGAGTCGGGTTGGGGTTTCTCTGGTGGTTTAGCGGATCATTATCAATGTATGGGAGGATTGGGGTTTGATTAGGTGTCGGTAATTGTGTTATATCACGTTACCTTTTATTGTATGTTTCCACGACAAATCCTTACACTTCTTGTGGAGGAGGAGTCTTTTAATAAAATTTAGCCGTTCAAAAAAAAAACGATGCTTATGACATCAAAATCAGTCAACTTCATGTGTCAGCAATTAGAGGCGACGACCTCTCTGTATCAAAATTACCCAACATGAATATGAAAAAGGTCTTGCGAACTGCAAGAAAAACCTCCATGGTAGGCTTGTTATGAACAAAAGGGGACAAACCCTTGACTTCCTGTGAACTGCCATGTAAATTTTCTGCTATATGGAAGACTGCGAATCAATGGAAGATGATTTCTCTTAGTAGAGGATTTTATGAGTTTTCAGTTTGCCTCCTTTGAGGACATGCGCTTAGCATGGTCTATGGGAACCATAAACCTCAAACCTGGGGTGCTTAGGCTTTTTAAGTTGACCAACAATTTTAATCCGTACACGTAGCGGCAAACTCATACACAAATTTTGATAAGACTAACGGAGCTACCCCAAGAATACTCGCGCCAACGTACGTTATTTGAAATAGCTAGCAATGTTGGTACTCCGTTGTCGTTAGATGAAGCTACTAAAGCTCGTGCGTTCGGCCATTATGCACATATTTTGGTCGATATGGATTTGTCCCGTCATATTTTTTATGAGATTCTAGTCGAACGCGAGGGATACTCTTTCAAACTTGCAGTGGTATATGAATGTTTGTCTGCTTTTTGTATGCATTGTGGAATTATAGGGCATAATGTCCAAGCTTGTAACTAGTTTAATCCTTCTGAAGCGAAGGTTGAAGACCGTGGCAAAAAGATTATCACAATCAAGAAGAAAGCTGCAAACATGCAGTACGTACCAAAAAACAAGATCAAGGCCTTACCTAGCTCTTCCGTTGAAATGAAAAAGAAAAAAAAAACAGCAAGCCATTTTGAGTGGAACACATGAGGAAAAGAAGCAAAATATATAAGGGACTAGAAGCAGAACGCCAACAAACACACGAGAGCCCCAAATTTTCAAGTAATGGTAAGGGCGCAGGGATGCTAATGATGGCGTTTTTGTCCAGCATTCAACCTCCTTTAGTATGACGCTAAATAATGTTAAAGATGACATTGTTCTTGGAGATATTCAAATCGACTTTGATGCCTCTGCTTGTGTTATACCCGGTACAATGCAAAATATTGTTATATTGTCAGATTATGAGTTTGATGAGGTGGTCCAAGTAGATCTTCAAGTGATTAAACAAGTCTGGGCCGCGATGGAGAAAGGAGAGAGGTATTTCACCCTGTTATTTCTAAAAGTTAAAATAAGAAGATATAACAATTGGCTCGGAGTGTTGGGCAACCATATAACTTTCGTTCTATGGATGACACATCTCAAAAGTCCCTATGAAATTGGAGGGGGTTTTGGCAAACCGGAAGCTCTAGTTCTTTGTGAATTCCCTTTGTAGGGATGGTTATTCGGTATCACTTTATTTTGTTTACTTTTGGGGTAATGTCCAGGCCCCTATGTACATTTTTTTTTTTTTATATTATTATGAGATATAAATATAGAATGGTAGTGTTTAAGTGTGTCAACTAAATTGAAATATATACTCACTCTTTGATATTTAAATGCTCTTAACTTATCAAAGATATTTTTTTGTCAATAAATTATAAGTCGTTCGGGTTAAGATGCCACAGATAATAATACACTAATTATAGACAACTATCCATTATCCAGATAAAGTACACAATTTACACACACACAAAAAAAAAAAAAAAAAAAAAAAAAAAACCCATAAGCTCCCGAATTTTCATCAACCTACTTTTTATTTTCGTTAATCTAATATTAATATTTATGCAGGTCTATCGGACTATATATGGAGACGACCGCCCTAGATTATTTATTTACTATACACTAAGTAAATTGATTGAAGTAAATGATGTGGAAAAAATTATAATTTTAAGCAGATAAGTAATTTATATTTTGATTCAAGCATTACATGCACTTTAATAATTTCAGGTTGATAACTATACACGTATGTGGTGGAAGACTAGTACTTATGTAAATTAAACAAAGTCGTGAATAAATGGAAAATTCTGATTTGGAACTTTGATTAACTTTATCACAAACAAAAGTGTGTGATTGACGAGGTTTACTTTGATTATTTTTTTTTTTTACAGCATGCAAAGACTGGGGATTGGTGGCTTGTATTTGGTAATGGAAATATTGGATACTGGCCAGCCTCCTTGTTCAGAGAATTAAAGGGTGAAGCATATTTTGTTCATTTAATTTTGGTGGAGAAGTACTAAATTTAAGGGCGAGTGGGGGTCTCATTACTACTACCCAAATGGGTTGGGTAGTGGACATTTTGATACTAAGGGTTATGGGAAAGCAGCATATATTAGGAATATACAAGTTGCTGCTAATTTTCCTAGCATTTGGATGGATCTGCCAGAACCTGAATATATAATGGAGAAAGAAAATTGTTATGCTTTAAAAGGAAGGTATAGTAAAGGGTGGGGGAATTATACATATACTTTGGTGCACCTGACAAGAATAATAGGTGGGAATAGGTCTGGTCGGCCTAAGAAGTCTTAAGATTCAGCTTATATAGGTTCCGGTTAGGCCAGCCGATTTCTTTAAATAGAGCAAGTCAAAGCTTTTTTATAAGTCTATTTAGTCAAATAGGTCAGACTACAGACCATTAAAAAAGCCTTATTAACCTACTAGGCCGGCCTATTTAAGTTAATATTAATAATGTTTTTAATAATATTATTATTTATATATTAAAATTTTTACTTTCATTAAATTATATATTTATTATATTTTTTAGTAGTTTAAGTTGATTAATTTACATTATTAGTTTTTCATATATATAAATGTATTATTATAAACTAAAATTAAAATATGATGATATATATATATATATATATAGTTAAATTCTCTAAAATATCATATTAAATATCAAAATAATGTTTGTTTATTAGTTCATAAGTATTTTTAAAAATATATATAACTATTTATTTAAATATGTTCATGTGAAATAGGTTTTTAAACAGACTAACATGCCACATTAGACTTTCAAAAGGCCAGGCTCGGGCCTAAAAGATAAGTCTCTGATAGGCCACAGACCAGGCTCAAACCTTTGATTTTTTTGACAGACCAGACTCAGATTAGGCAAAACAAAGCTCGGCGTAACTTATTCTCACCTCTAACAAGAATGAAGATTATCCCTAAGGGAGTAATTCAATAAGTATCTACTATTAATTTTTTTAAAAAGATGTATAAATTCGATTATAGCTCGTCTTACTCTTTGTTTACTTTTTTTTATTGTACTAAAACTTAAGGATATTATTGGAATTATTGAGCTAAAAAACTGAAATTCATCCTCACAAATTACCATCAGTGTTACCTATTTTGTCCTTTGTACAAATTCTTTTACTATGATTAGTTAATATGTGTAAGAAATTCAAATTGAAGGATATTGTAGACATTTTATCCTTAAACTTGAAAGAGAAAAAGAAAACATAAAAAATTGTTCATGCATTGCAGGTTGAGTCTCCAGACAAGTGGCACTGGCGGCCAGATTCTTTCATGGGTTATTCGGTTCGAGCGACGTATCAGATTTTGACCTCTAAGGACTTTGGTATTTTAGGGGCTGCTGAAGATCTTCTTTGGCACAGTCAGGTTCCTCTGAAGGTGTCTATCTTTGCGTTGCGTCTATTGTGTGATCGGTTGCCCACAAAGATCAACTTGGTTGCTTGTGGCATTGTCTCTCCAGATCTTCATCACTGTGTGACAGGTTGTGGTGGTATAGAGTCAGCTAAGCATTTATTTCTCTCTTGCAGCACATTTGGTTCTCTTTGGCCTTTCGTCCGGTCTTGGATTGGTTTTTCGGCGGTGGATGCTCATAGTCTCTCAGACCATTTTATTCAGTTCACCTATTCAGCTGGTGGTCTCCGGGCTCGGCAGTCCTTCTTGTAACTTGTTTGGCTTGCTTGTGTTTGCGTTGTGTGGAATAAAAGAAATCTTCGAGTCTTTCGACATTCGTTGAATATTGTGATTCAGCTCTTGGACAAGATAAAGATTCTTTCATACAGATGAATGCAGACGAGGGATGATACTTTAATCTCCAATTCCAATGTTGATGGTCGTGCTCTGAGAAAGGATTCTCTCAAGTTGGAAAACAAATTGAGGAAATAAAGTGGGTTTTTAGACCGTTAGATTATAAATATGGAACAATATTTAAATTGAAAAAAATTGAGAAAAAATTGATTGATGGTTAAGATATAAAAATTGAGGAAAAATAAATTGAGAGGATCCATTCTTATCGTGCAGTATGCTTTGTCTCGGCAGAAGTTAGATGATACATGTGCTTGTTCTCATAGTTAGATGATAACTTTGAGTATAGCTATTACCTCATATTATTTTTAAAAAATTAATATAAAATTAAAGTGTTATGTTTTGATAATTGGAAACGTAGTCTTCTCCCTCCAGGATAGGCATGGCAATGGAACGGGTCGGAAACGAATTTCGTCATCCCCAAACTCAAACCCATAAAGTTCGGGTATCGCTAAATCCGTCCCAATTATTAACGGAGATGAAAATTAAAATCCCAAACACATATCCAACGGGGTACGGGTATCCCCGTGGGTTTCGGGTATCCCCATTTCGCTCTACCTCCATATGAATTTGAGTTGCACTTATTGTTTTTTTATTAAAAAAATAGTTAAAAGTAGAAAATTATATTGTTTCAACAATATGTATACATAGAAAATAAATTGATTAATATTCAACTTAAAAATATGAATGCAATCTAGAGTTTGTTTAAGAATCTCTAATATATAAATGATAAAATGTAATTCGATATAAGTGGGGCGGGTTCGGGGACTGATTCAGGGTGAGTATTAGTATCCCCATTACCCGTCCCAACCCCAACTTTTAAAATCGAGGAAAATCCAAACCCGAATTCAAACTCAATCAACTCGGATTTTTTCCCGTCAAAATCGGAACGGGGCAGATGGGTACCCACAGGTTTGAGTTATTTTGTCATGCCTACTCCAAAACAATAGTCTTATTGCATATTTTTTCATCCCAAGTGTAATGGTTTCATTGCTACAACACATACAGCCAAGCAAAATAGTCAAAAGCAAGTTAAATATCCATTAATTTAGACGGTCTTTTTTTTTTCTGCCTCAAGGAAATTGTATTTGGATTAAATAGGTTCTTTTAAGTTATCCTTTTTTATTTTTTATATTGTTTATTTAGGTTGCATATATTTATAATTATATGGATCTAAATTAGTAAAGTGAGTGTACATCTTTTAATAAAATTTATCTAAATAATCATCTATTTTCTAGTGTAAAATAACTAAATATCAAGGACATATTGCATGTAATATACATGGTACTTCCATTTATTGATCTTAAAATGTAAAACTTTAACTCTAAAATCTAAACTATAGTCAAGCATAAAAGTTTTACATCAATTGTTTTGAATAAATAAAAGGTCAAATGTATATATAGGTCATTTAAGTTTTATATTTGTATTAGATAGATCCTTTCAATTTTTTTTTTTTTTTTTTGAAATAGATCTTTTAAGTTTTTAAAATGTAGTATATAGATCAATGTGTAGCGGAATATAACAGAAGGACCTAAATGATACAAAAAAAAAAAAAAAAACTTAAAAGACCTATCTAATACAAATACAAAACTTTAAAAACCTATATATGCATTTCATCTAAATAAAATGTGAGACTAAAAAAATTAATATGTAACCAACTTATTCAATTTATATTAGTAAAAGGTATTTATTTGTTGATCGAATAAATTTAATAAATGTTATATAATGTGTTTTTGACAAGAATAAATTTTTTAAAACCATAAAAAATGAATATATTTTACTTAATTTTTTTTTACAAGAATAAATTTGATTTAATGAAAACACTTTTTTGATCGAATTTAAATCATATTTCAAATATTATAAAATAATTATACAACAAAGTTTGACCAAAATATGTATACAACAAGGTGCAGTTAGCATATTTCTTTTTTTTTTTTTTTTTTTGATAATTCTTTAACATATTTCCTTAATTAATAAATGTATTTGACTTTGACCAAAAAAATGAAAAATAAATGAATTTGACCGAAAAATGTCATGTCATGACTACTTAACAAGAAAAATATAGATAATATTTAAAAAAAATTGACTCAATAATCCTATATATATTAACAATTAACAATCGTAGTTATAGAGTCATATTTATGTTAAGTTTTGTTTGGTTAATGTAAAAAGACAACACGATTGTACTCAAAATAAAATAACATGGATTTTTGCTTTTTAATAATTTCTCTCCTACATTTTCTGGTTCTTGTTTCTTTGGTTTATCCAATTAACTCTTTAGAAACAAGCAAGCACCAATTTGTCAATCAAACGTTTCAACAAGACAAAGAATTTTACAAAATGAAGAAAATGATCGCAGCCCATTTGCAAAAAGTCAACAAACCTGCTGTTAAAACAATTCAGGTAACCCTAAAATAGTTCCTATAACTTTTTCAAATTTAAAAATTTGTCATTATAAGTTTTAAAATTTCTACATTAGTTGCTATTATTTTTCAAATTTTTCTCTATATTTTTTTAATAATTTTCAATAATAGCCAACAAATTTTAAAAACACACATTAATCCAATTTTATTTTGATTATATATTTTTACCCCAAACTTTCTTAAACATATAAATACTACCCAACTTTAAATAAGCAAATACTTTATCCAAATATAAAATATATATATAAAAATGAAGAGAACTATTAAAGCATTTCAATGTTTTGGCATTTTAAATTCTCTAAAATTTAATTACTTTAACTAAACACAATCTTAAGTTGTGGAGCCTAATTTATAAGCTTGTGTTTGTGTTTGTGTTTGAGTTTATATAATTTGTTTTTGTATATATTTTTGCAGAGTCCAGATGGTGATATTATAGACTGCGTTTTGACTCATGAACAACCAGCTTTTGATCATCCTCTACTGAAAGGACAAAAACCATTGGTATATATTTTACTTTTTATAATTGAATTACAGAAAACTCGGATATTTTTTGAATTACATTTCAATTTTATAATTGTGAATTTTTCATGCAAATTTTTATATAGGATCCTCCAGAAAGTCTAATAGAGGATAACCAAACAGGTAATTTGAGTGACATACATCAATTATGGAGCTTATCAGGTGAATCATGTCCTGAAGGAACAATTCCAATAAGAAGAATAACAGAACAAGACATCTTAAGATTTGGCTCTATTAACAAATTTGGAAGAAAATTTGTCAATTACTCTATACACGAAGTATGTTGAAAAACTTTATTTTGTATTCTTTTTCTCTTTTTTTTTTAACAAACGTTTTCTTTTTCTCTTAATTATTTTTTCTATATTTTTTTCTTCTCATAGTAATTAAAGTAAAGAATAAACAAACAACTTTTATATATATATATAAGTGTTCCATTTTCTATCTTTCTTTCGTAAGTACACATGAAACTAAATTTTTTAGTACATTATTCATGCAATAGTAAATCTGAGTTGTTAATTTGAAATTGGACAGTTTAAATCATTCACACAGTTAAATAATTTGGATTGTCGATCAGATCGAACGGTTCAAGACTGTAACTATGTTTCCTAACTTAGAGTGTCTCTTTTGATTTCATTTATATATCTTTGCTCCAACTATTTTAATCTTAAGAAACTAAAGCAAGATCATTTTTAAACATTTTTTTAATGTCACAACTAATAATAATTAAATGTTAAATTATTACATTTTTCCTTTGTTAGAATTTAAACTTTGTGCCTAGTGCTTTAAGGGTACTAATTAAAGAACTTAATATAGTAAAATAATCTTAAAATTTGTATAATATGTCTTTTCCAAATATTAAAAATCCTCTTTTCATTTCAATAAAAAGTTTATTTATTTTTTATTTCTTTAACTAGTGTCCCAACATAACCAAGAACTTAATTTCTCTCTAAACCTTGAAAATGTAATAACAAGTTAGTTCTTATTGCTCCACACACAGTATGTAGTTGCTGTTGTAGATGAGGAATTTTACAGAGGAGCAAAGGCTAGCCTAAGCTTATGGGAACCCAAAGTGGAAAGTCCACGTGAATTCAGCTTGACCCAATTATGGATGGGCTCTAAAAATAGTGAAACTATTGAAGCTGGTTGGCAGGTAAGTTAAACATTACGACAATTTCTTTTTCAGCCCCTCGCGTTTCTTTTATACCCTCCAAAAATTAAATTTTGCCCTTAATAAAAATTTCGGTTCGCAGAAACCGAAATTTTTTTAGTTTAAATTTCAAAAAATTTCGGTCTCTAAAAATCAAAGTTATATTTCAAGGCAAAAAATATTTCGGTTTATAGAAATCAAAGTTTTTCGTAAGGACAAAATAGGAAACTCGGGGGTAAAAAAAAAACGTGCGGGGCTGTAAAAGAAAACTTCAAACATTACTCTCATCATTAATTCATTCAGTTCCTTTTACATAGTTTTTTTTCTTTTTGCTTTCAATTTTTTATTTATTTAATTACAACACATTTTGTTGACCAATTATGTCCACCAAATACCAATTATGAACTATAGGTATATATTTTCAAAAAGACTATTGGAGAGTATATGAAAATACATTTGTTGAAAGAGGTCAAATTTTTTAAAAAAGCCTCAATTATTTTGAGGGATTAGTTTTTTGCAATTGTATATGGAGATACCTTGATTTTAAAAAGAAAGAAAAAAACTTACTATAATTTTATTTAATTTTAACATGTACCGCAACATTAATTTTTTAATTATTATAAGTCTCAATTTTCCAAAATGTTTTTTTATTGATCCAAGGTATTGAAATTCGTTCATTTAACAAAATTACGATGCCATGGCAAATACAAGTGCAGAAAAAAACCCATTATTGAAGTAAAATATAAGATTAATTTAAATTAAAAAAAAAAAAAAACCATAATCCGCTCCTAACTTTTGATTCAAATTACAGTTAGCATGTCATCCACCTCCCATCTAATATTAATTTTTATGCAGGTATATCAGCAATTGTATGGGGACAACCGCCCTAGATTATTTACTTATTGGACGGTAAGTAAATTGATTGAACTAAATTTAAGAAGGGGAAAAAAATTATAAAAGTGGGCTTATAAATAATTTATATTGAGAAAATAGAATATGCATAGACAATGTAAAATAATGTTAGACTTTTTTTTGTTTATAAGCATTTTGTATTATGTCAAATAAAAAAATTTGAATTGATTATATGACATAATGTATTGATTACTTCTTATTGGATAACAGTGTAATACTATTTTACACAATCAGTGCATACTTATTAATTTAATGAATTTAATTTATATACACCGTCGGTGTAAAGTTATTTTACACGTACGTCCAATAATATACTAACACATCATGTATTATGTTTAAAAACACATGATGTGTTACATTCATTAAATGACGTGACAACATTGTGCACAACAATTTAACTCTAATCTAATTTATATTTTTTTATAATGCTTTTTTATAATGTTTAATCTCATTTATATTTGATTCAAGTTTAATATATACTAAAAAAAGTGTAATATATACTTTAATAAATGTAGGCCGATAACTATCAACATACAGGGTGCTACAATTTAAAATGTTCTGGCTTTGTTCAAATCAGCAAGAGTGTTGTGGTTGGAGGTTCAATTGATCCAATTTCTGTATATAACGGACGACAATTTGTAATTCACTTAAAGATCCAACAGGTAACTAATAATAATGTGTGAATCATCAAATTCTACCTTGAAAATTGTATAGATATAACACTTACGTACAAGTAAACTAATCATTTAAGTATTTTTTTAATATATATTTAAAAAGTAAGGGACTATTAATTAATTTAGCATGAATTTTAGTTGTTATGTTGTCTCCCTAACATATTATTAATTAATGATTATATATTCTGTGTTTTACTAATTTAATTTCATCTCAAAATAAATTGATTTTTTTTTATAGGATGAAAGGACTGGCAATTGGTGGCTTAAATTTGGAACAACAATAGTTGGATACTGGCCATACTCTTTGTTTAAAGAATTAAGGCGTGAAGCATATTTTGCTCATTTTGGTGGAGAAATAATAAATTTAAAGTTAAAAGGGTCTCATACTAGTACCCAAATGGGTAGTGGACATTTTGCTTCTGAGGGTTTTAGAAAAGCTGCATATATTAGAAATATGCAAGTTGCAGTGCTTGAAAGTGGTCAAAGTACTTGGATTGACTTGACACTGATAAAGTATAGAATATCTAATGCAAATTGCTATAGTATAAAAAGCCTTTATAGTAAAAGTTGGGGGGATTATATGTACTATGGTGGACCTGGCAAGAATAATCGTTGTATCTAAGGGACTATTGAATACTATATCGAATTAATAAATAAAATAAAGGTTGAAAAAATTTTGGAAAAATAAATATTATTTTGTCGATTTATGATTTGAGTGATTATAT
Organism: Trifolium fragiferum; assembly: GCA_954870985.1. Taxonomy (NCBI): domain Eukaryota; kingdom Viridiplantae; phylum Streptophyta; class Magnoliopsida; order Fabales; family Fabaceae; genus Trifolium; species Trifolium fragiferum. The sequence continues at coordinate 21,907,045 of OX940792.1, forward strand.
TATAAAAACACACTTTGTTTTGATTACTAGACTTGAGTACTGAAGTACATTGTGGAGCACCTATTTATAGGAGAAGATGAGACTACTATGGTTACATGAATGAAGACAAAGTGTCCAAAGAGATACATGCAACAACACAAATGCTAAAATCAACATTACAAGTGTTAAAATAAACTTAACAAATGTACTACATGCAAGACTATATGTTTACGGACGATGGATCATATAATAGATGGACTTTGACCAAAATGTATGGGTTATGTTTTTTGGCCTTCATCATCGGTGTTGGACGAGACTCTTCCTCGAGTCAAGACTCTCTTTATTTTCTTTGAGGCAACACCATTAAGCTTCTGACATAGGATGATATCAGCAAATTTTAAAATTTTGTTTGCGACCACCATTATCGGTTCCTTCTGCTTCTGAGTCTGAGGTGGTCGAAGGACAAAGCCCATATTGACATTTTCCCAAGGTGGCTTAGGAACTTGTTGTGGCGTGTATAAGCTTATATCATGACTCTCGACGTGTTATTGAGGACTCATTCTATATGATGACTTGTTGGGAATGACTGCTCTAGGGACAAAGTCAATGGCATGTTGAATATCTCGCATTGGCGGCAATCCATGTGGAACTTCTTCTACAACTTCTTTGCCTTGTAATTTAGTGATTAAAGACACTAATGGCTTGGCTTTCTTCTTACTTTTATCAAGTTCACTCGGTGATAATGGAGTTAACTTGATTTTAATTCCATCTTTGATGGAGTATGTGTTGGCATAAAAATCTTGATGGACGTGACGATCATATTTTCGAGGTCTTCCAAAGAGAAGGCGGCATGCATTCATTGGGAAAACATCGCACCAAACCTGATCTTTATACTTCTCACCAATGGAAAATGTAACAAGACAGCGCTTTGTAACTTTTACTTCACTTCCATCGTTGAGTCACTGCAACTTATACGAATCAAGATGACTTTCTGTTGGCAACTTCAACTTATCCACCATGTAGTTTAACACCACATTTTCACAACTTCCGCTATCAATAATAACATCACAAACCTTTCCAGCAACAGTGCAAAGAGAATGGAAAATGTTGTTTCTTAACCAATGTGCTTCTTCATTGGACGCGTATAGGCTCTGTCTAATCATTAATGACTCGCCTTGATCGGCAACAACGAGTTTTTCATCATAAACTGGTTCTAACTCTTCTTCTTTTCCAAGATCGCCTCGAGCTTCTTCAAACTCTTCATAAGCTTCTCCTATGATATTGGTGATTTTTCTTTAGGTAAGACAATCAGAGGTTATATGTTCAAAGCCTTGACATTTGAGACAATGGATAGCCTTGGTTTTATTTTGAATGGGGGGTTTAGGTAAAGGTTTATTTGAGGAACTATGTTGTTTAATCGGTGGTTTGTGTGGGTTAGAAGATTTTTCAATAGAGGAAAAGTTCTTGTAGGACATCCATTTTGGTAATTGTTCCTCAACTCGTATGGCGATGCGGATAACATCATCAACTAACCAATAATGTTAGAGTTGGACAGGATGCGCCATGTCAGTGTTAATTCCTCCAAGGTAACGAGGTATTGTTTGTTCCTCCTTTTCATGAATATGACACTTCATCATCAACCTTTCAAACTTTCTAGTGTATTCTTCCACCGATAAATTCTTTTGGCGAAGATTTTGTAGTTGAATAAAGTTGTCTTGGTAATAATGGGCAGACAAAAACTTACTTATTAATTCTCTAGTGTATTCTTCCTTTTTCCTTCACGTTCACACTTTTTTTTTAATTATAAATATCTTGGAACACTTTAATAGTGCACAAATAATAGAAAGCTAAATAACAATAATATATTACTACCGAAAATGCAAATCCAAACATAGTGTCTCCAAAAATTTATCAAGTCATGCAACTCACATATATAGAATAAACATTCTCATCATGATTTTCAATATCAATACAGAACTAATAATATTAGAGTCATTACTTGATTTCACATCTTCACAAATTTGATCACTAATTCTTCATAAGGACAAATAAATTATAGAATTATTATTTAAATGTATTCAACATACACTTATGATTTTAATACACTCTAAGTTTAGAATTTGTGAAGTTTAGAGATTAGAATGTGTATCTTATAACGTTCTCAAAATGTTGCAGTAACATTGTATCTTTCTTACCGTCACACATCATGTATCTTCACATTAATTCACAACCATCTCTCGTGACTAAAATTGATAATTCTATCCAATTAAATTCAAAGATAAGGATAAATTCCTAAGATTGTTGTATAATTGGACCTAAAATTATCAAAATAATAAACAAATATATAAGAATATAAACACCAAATAAATATAATATAATAAGGATAGGGAACTTATCTTCTAATTGTAGTAATCTGATCCCGACAAATTAACCGCGACACTCCATAACCGAGAACAATGTTAATCTGCAATTAGTAAATCATGTAATAACCCGAGGCATGACAGAGTCACTATCCATAGGAATTTATCTGCCGTATATATGCGCAAATTTTGCAACACACAAACCCGTTATTTTAATAACTTCTACCTTTATAAAATAATATTCAAAAGTCCGCAACAGAAATAAAATTTGATTCATAAAAGGTTTGGTTCGAGTATTACATTCTACTCATAAAACACTTACTAATAATTTAATCAGTAAAATACTGTTATACAAAATACTTTTCTAAAAATAATGCATCCTTAAATACATTGAAATAAGAAATAAGACTCAATATACATTAAATACATGAACTCATCCCCGTGTCTCATCAGAGCGGAGCTTCACCGACGATTCGGTCATAAACATAACTTGAGAACCTGAACCCCTAAAGGTTCTGCACATACACAAAACGGAAGGTTAGATGATATAACCATAAAAATAATTAAGTGTAAGAACACACTTAGTACACTTATGACATAGTATATTTATGTCTAACAACTCAATTCATGACATACATTGATTTCATGTCATTCATATCTCATAATCACAAAGGTACAACACATCACAATAATACCACATTCTCAATCAATTGATAAAGTATACACATCATCATCAATTATTTACTACACATCTCATAACACACTTAATCGCTTAATCACATTATTAAGATATATCAATCAATGTCAAGTACCAATTATCACATTTAATCACGTATCCTAATGCAATTAATGTCATCATCAATGTTATGTCACCCTAGACACAACTAAATGCATGTTGTACCCTCGTCTCATTTTAGGATAAATTTATATCCAACTTCACTCTGGCAGTTTATAGTCATGATGGACATCTTTCTCGATTGACTCATGAATGCATGAATGTACATATACCAAACAAGATGATACCACTACACAACTACTCATGAATACTAGGCAATTCATCCTAATATTCTTTCTCAAGTTCACATCAGCATATCATCATTAAGGTCATACATTCAAACATATATCATACCTCAACATTTAAGTTATCATAAGTCATTATCATCATCAACTCAATTCATCATCTTAATTCATTATCATAACACATCAACATCATAAATTCATATAGAATCCAAACATAACGCATCATTTATCAATCATAATTAGATTTGTATAATTATATTTTAGATTTGTATAATTATATTTTAGATTTGTATAAAGTCTAGATTTGTTGGAGATATTTATTCCTTATAATTATATTTTAGATTTGTATAAAGTCTAGATTTGTTGGAGATATTTATTCCTTAAAATACTTCAATTAGGTTACTATACTTGTGTATATATACACCTCTTGTAAACTCTCAAAAGGAATGCAAATACAACTTTATTCATTCTCTTATATGGTATCAGTTGGTACCGTTCCAGCCCTACCCTGTTAAACCAGAAAACGCCGTTTTTCTCCCTTGCCGTCACCCTTGCCTCCCATGGCTTCCGATGGCTCTTACTCCATAGCTAACCCCTATGAACCCTCCAAACCCTTTGCGTGTATCACCCTCAGTGGTGTCACCAAGCTTCTCCCTACCAATTATATCAATTGGAAACTCCAGGTAGAAGCCTTCCTTGATGGTTTTGATCTACTCAAATACCCTGATGGATCGTTCCCTGCGCCGCCAGCAACGATCACCACCACTGACTCGCCTCCGGTCACGTCGTCAAACCCTGCCTTTCAAACTTGGCGTCGCCAGGATCGCCTCATCTATGGCGCCATCCTCACCACTCTGTCCGACGAGGTGGCCTCCCTGGTGTCCCAAACGAGGACCTCGCACGACCTCTGGGAGCTTCTGAAGAACACCTACGCCAAAGCCTCCCGCAGTCACCTTAAACAACTCAAGGAACGTCTTCGGATGGCCTCGAAAGGTACTCAATCCATCACGACCTACATGCACTCTCTGAAGCAAACTGCTGATCTCCTCGCCTCCCTCGGATCTGCTGTCTCCGTCGAGGACATGACCGACCATGTTTTGCGCGGCCTTGATGACGGTTACCGAGCAGTCATTGATGGGGTCAACGCAAGGGACACTCCAATCACCTTTGATGATCTCCTCGAAAAGCTCCTCATCCAGGAACTCTCTCTTGCTGCTGCTCAACGCCAATCACCTGCTCCTGTTACTGCGTTGCACGCTCGGGTAAGGTCGACCAACAACAAGCCTCGACCAAGTCAAGCTCCTGCACCGACCAACCAACGCCCAGGTGATCGCAAACCATTCCTTGGTCGATGTCAATGGTGCAATACAAAGGGACACGTGCTCGCTGACTGTCAACTCTTTCGGACTCAACACCCCAGTGTCCCCGCACCTCCTCGTCCTTCTCCGAGCACAACTGGCCAGGCCCAGGCCCACACCGCTACTGCTGGCACATCCTCGCCAGGTTTCCTGCTCGACAGTGGGGCAACGCATCATGTGACCAACAAACTTGCTCAGTTCATGCAGACCCCGAGCACCATGCACTGGTTGGCTCTCAAGCGCCTCCTTCGCTATCTGGCCGGCTCTTGCGACAAAGGCATTTTCATCTCTGCGACTGCTCCCCTGCACTTTCATGCGTACTCAGATGCGGACTGGGCAGGTGACAAAGATGATTATATCTCTACCACTGGTTACCTGCTCTATCTTGGCGACACTCCCATCTCTTGGAGCTCCCGCAAGCAACGCTCGGTTGCTCGATCATCCACTGAAGCTGAGTATAAAGCCTTGGCCGACACGGCCAGTGAACTCCTTTGGGTCCTCTCTTTGTTCACTGAACTTGGTCACACTCCTACAGCTGGTCCGGTCATCTACTGCGACAATCTTGGTGCTACACATCTAAGTGCTAATCCTGTCTTCCACTCCCGAATGAAGCACATAGCCTTAGCTTACCACTTTGTCCGTGAAAACGTTCAACGTGGTCGTTTTCGTGTTTCCTTTGTCTCCACTAACGACCAGCTTGCCGACATTCTCACCAAGCCTCTGCTTCGCCCTCGGTTCGAGTTTCTACTATCCAAGTTGCATCTTTCTTCCAGGTCGCCCAACTTGCGGGAGGATATCAATCATAATTAGATTTGTATAATTATATTTTAGATTTGTATAATTATATTTTAGATTTGTATAAAGTCTAGATTTGTTGGAGATATTTATTCCTTATAATTATATTTTAGATTTGTATAAAGTCTAGATTTGTTGGAGATATTTATTCCTTAAAATACTTCAATTAGGTTACTATACTTGTGTATATATACACCTCTTGTAAACTCTCAAAAGGAATGCAAATACAACTTTATTCATTCTCTTATATCATTAACTAACTTTTAATCATCACACATCATTAGTTAATCAACATGCATTATTAACTAATTCTCATACCTCATAAATCATCACACATATCATATATGAAATTCATTTCACGATTCAAAATCATTAATCCAAACTAATCATACAAATATAAGCATATTATTCTCATATCTCCTCAAGATCTAATCAATCCAATTTTATAAGAATGAAAAACATATTTTATCCTTCTTTAAAATAAACGATAAAGTTGTCTTTTGAAATTTGCTAGTTTCTAAAATAAAGTTTCAAAATACTTAAAAAGAAATTCACAAATTCAACGAGAATTTTTTTTTTTTCAAGTTTTCTCATTTCATTGACTTTAAGATTTATGAATTGAACGGTAAAAAAAAATTTATGAATCAAGTCCACAAGTATTAGCTTAACTGACAAAAAAATGTTGAAATTATTAAATTGAATGTGATGATTGAAATTAGAAGCCCTATTTTTTCACTTGTGTACAACTAGCGCACATATTAGCAACATGGACATGTACCTCAAAGAAAAAGCAACATGGTCACATCGTACAATTTCAATGAGTAAGTGGTTCTGCCTAGGGGTGTAATTGGATCGGTTTGGATCGGTTTTTGATGAATTCAAAGTCCGAACCAATGTGTACTCAATTGGTTCGATTTGGAACGGTTTGTCCTGTTTTTTAAAAATGAAACCGAACCAAACTAATCGGTTTGGTTCGGATACTTTGATCGGTTTTGTAATGCTTTTTTTTTCAATATTTTTCTTACTATTATTTTTTTTCTACTATTATTTTTTCGACGATACATAATCAAATATCATCATACACAATAAAAAATGAATCGCAGTTCATAACAATAATATCATTTTTTTTACACTAACAATAACATCATATTGAAACTCAAAAAGTTTTCAAACATAGTACAAAATACAATCCATAAACTTAATTCAAACTCATATATTTGAAACTCATAAAATTTTCAAAATCTTATATTTACATAAACTTATATTCACATAATTAAAAAGATCCAAACTTAAGGTTGCTGCGCGTTTTTGAATTCAAAATCCTAACAAATATTAAGGTTGGGCCGGTTTAATGTTGACATGAGCTTATCACATATGGGCTAAAATTGATTCTATTATAGGTATCGGTTTGGTTCGGTTCAATCCAATGGATTTGAAAACGGAACCGAGAACCGAACCAAACCACATCGATTTTCAATTGGTTTGGTTCGGTTTTTGATCCGAACCAAAAAAGTCGGTTTTTTTTCGGTTTTCATTGGATTGGATCATCGGTTTAATCGGATTTTTCTGATCCGCTTACACCCCTAGTTCTGCCATAGCATGGCTTATCAAAATTTATCATTAGTAAGATTGATTTTTTTTTTCTCATGATTCCGGTACTAATTGTCAATTTAATTTTATATTCACCAATTACAATTTTAAAAATTGTGATACATTCATCTACTAAATTGATGCTACTCCAATATTTTTTTTTGAATTTTTGGAAAACAATGTTAAAAATGGTGAACTCTATAAAAAATTTTAAAAAAAATATATTAAAAATTGTGAATCAAATTTGATTTTTTTGTTGACAATATCTATATATATAAAGATTTTTTTATTTATACCCACCTAAAAATATAAAGATGTAAATTAGCAATGCGTATCCTTTTTATTTGGACCAAAAAAATACCAACTGTTTTTGTCCATTCAACAATGGTTGATCTAAAGCCAATTGTTTATCAAGCATAATACAGTCTATAACATCACTATTGGCATTGGGACTCTGAAAAAAAATGAATGCAAACACCGGCATTTATATGAAAAATTGAGGGAGCAATTTGAAAATTTTAGAATTTTTATATGACCAATTCATAAATTTTAAAAGTAATATAAAAAAATTTAATATAAATTTTTGAAAAGTTAAATAGGGACCAATTTCAAAATTTTGAGTATAGAGAGATAAATTTGTTAATTTTGAATAACAAACACTAGGAGCTAGAATTTTAAGTTTCATATATTATAAGCTAGGGAGAGAATTTTTTTTCAAAAAAAAAGGTATTGAGAGAATTTTAAATTTTTACAACCTGTTTTGTTTATGAGAATTAATTTTATTTTAGGTCATGAAAATTATTCAACCAAATAAAATAGTGTTGAAAGACTTGAGAAAATCACTCTATTCTAAGCAAAACACCTTAATTAAGTTGTAAAAATTTTTAGGACGTGAAAATTATTCATTTAGTTTGTCCCGTTGTCGATTCAAGTATATTGCAAAACACCTTTTCATACATGCAGAAAAACAGCCATAGACAAACAAAGACACATTAAACTGAATTAAAAAGCAATTTATTCCATAGTATATTTTGCATTAAAAGAGATCAATGTATATTTTAACATAACTGGGGAAGTGTAATTTAAACATCTCATAAAGAATATTAAAATAAATCACCATAATCAAGAAATATGAAAAATAAATGTTTTCCTTTATAATTCTAATTCTATATATATATAAATTTTTCTATTTCCTTAAGGACATTTCTCATTCCTTCCGGGTCCACCATAATAAAAATAATTTCCCCACTCATTATTGACTCCTCCTTGTATATTATAGCAATTTGGTTGCTCTACCAAATACTTGGGATTTGACAATGGAATTAACTTGTTATCAGATTCAGGAGTCAGAACTTGCATATTCCTAAAATATGAAGCTTTGTTTGAACCCTCGTCAGCATAATGTCCACTACCCATTTGAGTTGTCGTATGAAATCCTGTTGACTTTGAATCAACTATTTCTCCACCAAATTGAATATTTGTTGCATGATCATTTAAGTGTGTGAACAAAGAAGATGGCCAATATCCAATTAGAGTTCCATGAGTTCCATATTCAAGCCACCAATCCCCACTTGGAGCCTACATAAACAAAAACATAAATCTTAAATGACACCCTATTGTTTTGCGACAAAATTAAGGAATTTGGATTGCCTACGGTCGACAATCTCAAACAAACATATAGTCGATATATCGATGGATGGATGGATGTTAGGTCAAAATTGGATGGACAAATTTTGAAAAACAATAATTTAATTTTAATTAATTAAAACTTGCTTAAACATTCAAAGAATCATTTTGGTAATACAAGTAGAAGATTACCTTCCAGATATTTAAGGTAATATCAAATTGTTGTCCATTATATGTAGAAATTGGAGAAATAGAAGATCCAATTACAAGTGTATTGCTTGTTTGAACAAAGCCTGAGCATTGATAATTGTAGCATCCAGTTCGTTGATATCCATCAGCCTGCAATTATTAATACTAGTATTATCATTTACTTTTTATTTTGTCAAAAAATCATTTACGTTATTTTTTTCAAACATCCAAGATACTTATATATACTACGTATTATAAAGTGGGAAAAAATACGAGAGGTATTTGACCCACGTTCGTTGGAGAAGTAAAAGCAGTACTATATCCAATAAATCGTTTATTTTTTATTAACATGTACTTCATTCATTTCAAATTATAAGTAAAAATTTCACATTTATTTAAAAAATTAAAACATAGTAATGTGGACAATGACTTTTTATGTTTTTCTTGAAATAAGTTTAATGAAAAGATATAAAAAAAAATATTATTAGTTATTAATTATGAGAACAAGAAAATAAAAAGAGAGCAAATTAAATGCATTTGCGATGAATTTCAGAAGAAAAAATAAAATTAAATCTTTTTTTGACAAAAAATAAAATTAAATCTTAAAAATAATAAGTAAAAGTGAGGAATATTTTGCTTATAATTTGGAATAGAAAAAGTAAGGTTTTATATTTTAATTTTTTTGTGCGTATATAAACAGAGACGGAAGGAGTGGTATGTTATACTTGAAACAAATACTCTATATTATAACTTACCGTCCAATAGATAAACAGTCTAGGTAAGGAGTCCCCGTAGAATCCTGGATCTACCTGCATCATACAAATAATTGATATATTTATATTATTACATCAGTTATTCAATAAACTTAACAAGTAAATTGCTTACTTATAAAATTAGAGTATGGTATATTAACATACCGACCAACCAGCTTCAATGGTGTTGACGCTTTCATATGGACCAGCAGCGATCCATATTTGAGACAAGCTTATTTCTTTTGTATTTGCCACTTGAGGTTTCCACACGTTTAAGTTAGCCTTTGCTCCATAGAACACCCCAGATACAGACGCAGTTGCATGCTGTGTGGTGTATAGCAATAAGAAGAACTCATTTGTTATTCCATTTTATTTCGAAATAAAATAAAGGTTTATAGAATAATTAAGTTTAATTTTGGTTTGTATTTAAGTTTCTTGCCATAGAAGAAAAAAAATAATTGCAACAAAGATATAAAACTTTGGAGTCAAAAGAGACACACTCTCTCTCTCTCTCTTAATTATAGGTGGATGCGTGCATATGATGAAAGAATAACTTAAATCAGAACCATTAAAGTTTGTGATCACTTTAAATTGAATTATGATTCAATTTCATCCCTAAACAATGATTAAAAAAATGGAATTCTAAAAGCATATAATGAAAAGTTAAATATTCAACTATGTACCTACTTCAAAAATAAAATAAAATATTCAGAGACAATAAATTATCGGTTTTTATTAAGTTGTTTTTTTAGTATTACAAAATTAAGTATTGAGAGACAATTTTTTTTCATTGAAATTTAAAAATATATTAATAAAATATTTTGATATGTGAATTGTGATTACGTACCACATGCCCATCGCCAATGTTATTCCTTTTGACTGAATTTAATTTTCTTCCAAACCTATAGATAGAGTTAGCTCTTAACATATCTTCTTCTGTTGTTCTTTTAATTGGTACTGTTTTTTCTGGACATGTTTCATTAGATAAACTCCACAATTGAAAGTTGTCATTCAAACTATATGTTTGATTGTGGTCTCTTAGTCTTTCAGGAGGATTCTGCATATAAATATGCATAAAAAATTCTCAAAATTATAAAAGCGAAATACAAAAACATAACTTACTTAATTTGCTTCAAGAAATATTTTTGGATTTTCCTTAGTTCATTTAACAAAAACATACCAATGGTTTTTGTCCTTTCAATAGAGGATGATCAAAAGCCAGTTGTTTATCAACCGGAATACAGTCTATGATATCACCATCGAGGCTCTGCAAAAATGAACGCAAACATAGGCATATCAGTTAGGTGTTCTAGGTAAACTAGTTAAAATTTGGTCGCATAAATAAATTAGAAAAGTTTTGGTGTAAAATAAAAGTGCTTAAAATTAATTATTAGTTGTTGGAAGTAAATTGAAGTTTTTGAAAATTTGAGGGAGTTTATGCAATATTTACATACTTTTATAAAATATAATGATAAATTTAGAGAATATAAAAATTAAACGATTGATTTCCAAATTTTGAGCATATGGGATATGGCGATAAATTAAATTGGTAAACTCTATTTATTTTTTCAAAACATTTTTAAATTTATTATCCGAACAAGGTAATATTTATTTAAACTTCATACTTTTATTAATAAAATTTCAATCTAAGATACAAGAGAAACCTATGTCAAAGCTGAAAATAAAAAAAATCACATCCCGTATACAACTAATTACTACCACCTTCTATTTAGAATAAACCTCTTAAAATTATGAATTATTTATGAAGGATTTGAATTTCTCATTAAATTACATTACGTCATAAAATTATCTCATTCAAACACACTCTACTTACGCAAACACAAACATATTAACTAGACTCCAAAGGTTAACGAAGTTATAAGATTTAATTTACATACCTTAATTGTCTTAACACCGAGCTTGTTGATTTGTCGAAGATGAGTTGCTATTGTCTTTTTCAACTTATGAAAATCTCCGACAGACCGAAAAGTTTGATTCGGTACATGGTGGCTGCTTATTTCAGATGAATAAACAGGACAAACCAATAAAACAAGGAGGAGGGCAATGATTGAATTGCTAAAATCCATGTTAAGTATTTTGTGTTTCTTCACGTATGTTTGTGTTTTCTTCTTATAGTATTTCTTTTTCCAACCCTAGAGTTGTACTAAAAAAACACACCTTTGTTTTCTCTCTAAAACTCCCACGTTCATAAGCTTATATATAGAAAATATAATGTTATTTTTTTGTAGGAAATATAATGTTTTGTTTATCAAATATCTAATTTAAAAATAAACAGAATCTTATACAAATATAAACTTTTATTTTGAAACATTCAATTTAAAATATAACAGAATCTTGTAGAAATTGATTTTAAGACAAACTATTCTTGTTCTTGTAATATTCTTTGCAAATAAAAGATAATCTTATACAAAATATAAACCTTTATTTTGAAACATTCAATTTAAAATATAACAGTATCTTGTAGAAACTGATTTTAAGACAAACTGTTGTTATAATTTTTTATTTTTTTTTGACAAACTTATAATTAATATTCTTTGCCCACTATTTTATATCAAAACACTTTAAAGCATCATTTGAGAAATTAACTTTTCTGTTTTTGAAAATTTTATTATTTTAGAATGTAAAAATCAATTAAGAATATTTTATTTTTTTAATCATTTTTAGTAATTTATCTAAGAATTATATTTAATCTTTTATAACTTCATAGTTGAGATTTGTTGACTCCAAGAATAAGTTTTATATATACTTATTCCAAATCAGGACCTTTATTTTAATATTTTGTCAAAAAAAAAAAACAATTGGTGACCTTGTATTAATTTACTAATAATTCTTATTAGGGTGGAATTTTACAACATTTTCACACTAGACTAGATATACGGCAAAACTCTGAAAAAAATGGCAAATATATTCCACATCAAATAATTAGGTTAATTTATATTTATATATTCTATATTTGAGACCTATTTTATAAGCCTATTTAAATTGTCATCTACACATGGCACTCACCTTACAATTAATATACTATTTGAAATTGCATTAAGTTCCCCTGTTTAAAAAAAAAAAAAAACAAACAAACAATTTAAACTGAAATAATTCAATGTTTGCCATGTTTAAAAGAGCAAACTTGATTTGGTTAAAAGAGCATAATAATATTTGCCATGGTTGAAAGAGTGGCAATGTTTAATGCTCTGTTTTGCCACGGTTATAACCGTAGTCAAATTTCTCTCTTAACTTTTCTAACTATTATTTGTCACGCCTTAATTAACCACGGTTAATTGATCAATAACTGTGGTTGTAAGAATCTTACCACGCTTTATATTGTCGTGACAAATATCAAATTTAGCCATGGCTAAATAGCTAAATTATGCAACGCCCGAATAAGCCATCTATAAATAAATAACACAATTTTTGTAGTGTATGCTCGTCATCTTCCTTGGATGAGTATATAATTGAAAGTTTGAACATATATATAATCAATTCTTAAGATACATTAAAAGAAAAGTTATTGAAATCTAATCTCGGCAATTTTATATCTCTATCTTTCTTTGAAAATTTCTCTTTCCACCCCCATCTTTCTTTTCACCCCCCCCCCCCCCCCCCCCCCCCCTCCTCTCCCTTCCGTTTCCAACTGAACAAAAACTTCGGTATTTACATATCAAAGTTTTGAAAAATTCGGAACACCTTTACCGAAAGTTAGTGATATAGAGACAAAAGTCTAACTCCATCATATATGCCTGTGAACCATTTATTCGGTAAATACGAACCAAAGTTTTTAAAATTTTCTTCCCCTTAAATTTTTGGAGGGTTAAAAAGAACAGAAATGTTATGTGGTGGGAAGAATAATTATTGATAAAACACCGTAGGATTTTTTGTGGATATAATAACTTGAAATACTTATATTTGATTTGTAATAAGTATATCAAATGGACAAATTCTCCTTCTTAGTTTAAAGGTAATGTTTTGATATCGATATTATTGGCTAAAGTTATTATACATAAGTGTAATCCTTATGCATAGTACATAAGTTAATAACACCCATTAGATTGAGCATCCACATGTAATAATTCTAGTCAATCTCAACTCACACACTCATACCCCATCTCACACCCCCCAAATTACTCGTGCACCCGCCAAATTACTCATGCACTCCCTAAATTTCTCGCGCACCCCCCCAAATTTCTCGCGCACCCCCCAAATTACTTGTGCCCCCATTTTTATTTTTATTTGTCCCTCCTACATTTCTAGCCTAAACCATTTTGTTGTGGGAATTGTTTCAGATAGATACACTCCAAAACCATTAAGTGCATAAGATGGTTTTGAAACACAACCTATAATTAGAATCATTATTTTTTATTTTTTTGGGGTACAATTATAATCATTATTTAAAACCATTTAACAATAATTTTGGTTTCTCATATAAGACAATCTAAACCATTAAATCACAATTATTGTTTCTATTCTAATTTAAAGGGTTGTACTCCAAAACCATTTTATGCATCTAATGGTTTTTATTACAACCATCTGAAACCATTCCCACAGCAAAATGGTTCAATGGTTTATTATTATAATCATTATTTATTTATTTTTTTGGGGCAATTATAATCATTATTTAAAACAATTTAACAATAATTTTGGTTTCTCATATAAGACAATCGAAACCATTAAATCACAATTATTATTTCTATTTTAATTATAGGGTTGTACTCCAAAACCATCGTATGCACTTAATGGTTTTGGATTGCATATTTTTGAAACCATTTCCACAGCAAAATGGTTTAGGCTAGAAATGTGGAGGAACAAAAAAAAATAAAAAATTGGGGGCACAAGTCATTTGGGGGGTGCGCGAGAAATTTGGGAGGTGCGGGAGAAATTTGGAAGGTGCGCGAGAAATTTGGGGGTGCATGAGAAATTTAAGGGGTGCACGAGTAATTTGGGGGGTGCACGAGTAATTTGGGGGGTGCACGAGTAATTTGGGGGGTGCGCTAAGTAACTTATGCATGGTGATAAGGATAACTTATGCGTAATAACCAATCCCGATATTATTTATTATTACTTTTTGTGCAAGTGTTTTATTTCTATTATTGAAGATATGGAAAATGAGAAAAGCATTCACTTGAAACCAGGAAACCACTAACTATTGTCTGTGCATACTACATAAAGGGTCTATACAGAGTGCAAATTAGCTCAATTAAAACTTAGAAGGATCATATAATAATCAAGAAAACATTAAGGCAATTAAGGTGAAGATGAAAACAACACTCATGTGCTTTCTCTATTATTTGTTCATTGCAATTTGTTACTGCTTTGGCAATTCAGTGCATGCTATTGAATCACCAAAGTATATAGTGATACAAACAGAATCAGATTTTGAGATCAGACTCTACAATGAATCATCATGGATCTCTGCTCCATCTTCTGGAACTAATTCCTTCGAGCAATCCACCAAAACAGGATTTCACAGGTTTTATTTTATATATATTTCTCATTTTGGTTGATATATATGAATTTAAGATCATATTAAGTGAGTGCGTGTGTTATGTTGAGCTGTCATAGCTACACCCTTCTCATGTGTGGTGAAATTTAATTCCCTTATTAATCATGTTCCTGCAGGTTGTACCAATATATTCATGGTGCAAATTTAAATTCTTCTAAACTAGCAATTACTGCTCCAATCTTAACAAGGATACCTTCATCAATATCTTCAGAGGTTGGCTATAGTGTAAGAATGTATGTATCACCTCACTTTCAAGGGAAACCTCCACAGTCAAACCCTGAGCTCAAGTTGCAACTTGAGAAATGGAAAACTCAATGCATAGCAGTTAGGAAATTCAATGGATATGCAAAGGATGATAACATTAACAAAGAAATTGAAGCTCTTGTTAGCAGCCTAAACAAACACTTAGATGGAACTTCAACAACAATGCAAGATACTAGCTCATATACCATTGCACAATACAATGCTTCCTTTCATAACACTGAACGAGTAAATGAAGTGTGGATAAATGTGTCAGGATTCAGAACTGATTGCTGAAGGTAGTCTAGCTCCTCCGCATAATTTCGACCAAAAAAAAAGGTTCTCAGCATAACAGCATTTTGTTTCAGTGACTGTGCTTGAAGTGTTTCTTGTTTCAGTTTTTCATTGTCAGATCAATGTATGATAATACTACTAGCTATTTGAGAGTGTAGAGTGCAGGGGTAAACTTTGTGTCGAGCTCTCTTTGTTTGAATTGAGAGCATGAAAAATGTTTTTACTTTTGTCAAATTTCCTTTAGTAAATGTTGGATTCATGAGTTTCGACTTGAAAGTGATGGTAGTGTAACTAGGTGAGATCAACTTATATCTGGATATTTCTCACCAACAGAAAAGGTTAGTATACCTATATATGTGAGGTATAATCAAATATTCCTAAGTAACTCTGAAGTTAATGATATATAACAAAAGGATAATAACAAATCTAACTACAATCAATAACAATTAACAATATCTCAACAAATATCCCTAACCTATACGAATAAGAAAGAATCATTGAATCAAGCACTGCAGTAGACTAATGATTTTAACTACAGCAAATACAAAAGGTATTCCAGGTAAAAATATTTGAGTGCATATTATATAATCTTAATCATGAACAATGTACCTCCGGTAAACATACAACATGCCTATGAAGAATAGATTTCAGATTGTACATATAGTAAGAGAAGAAAAAAAATTGAAACATTTAATGTTTCCGTATTTACATTATTCTATAGTTGGACATAAATTATTCCTTATTTTCATATATATAAGTTACATTAAAAGTACAAACCAAAGCTCTCATTTTCACAAGAAGCTACTCACGTTTGATTTGAAGTGTCATGTAGTATGGTGATGAACGTAATTGAGATGTGCAGCTTATTTGTTATGAGTCTAAAGACCTACACTTGTGGTCTGGTCTGGACAACATAGACTTTTCCCTCCTTGATGACACCTTCAATGTCCTGAGGAGTGCCATACAACTCTTCGATTGCATGTCCTGCACGGGCAATGCTTGACAAGATTGACTGGCGAAAACTACCATCAATCATCAGCTTATCTGATGAGTAATCTAGCACCACTTTCTCCTCTTCATCCATTGGCACACTGTTCACAAGGAAAACTCGGTTAACCGGTACAGATAGCATAGCACGATATAGTAAAGAGTCACTAAATGCCACTTCATTAATATAAATTAAACATATGGTTACATTACTTCATCAAATTCCATTAGTTCTACAAAAGATGCTCATCGAAGAATAGATGTCAAATTTTACCTGTCATAAAGACCAGCACCAGCGTAACCTTCGAGATCTTCGCCATTGGAATCAGACCGGAAAATTATTGATCGTCTTATAAATAGCCCGATAGGTTTGCTCGGATAACCCAAGACCTAAAGACGCCCAGAAGCATCCGTAAAAGAATGAAAAATTATAAGAACAGATGCAGTACTGGTGAAGGTAATTCAATACGTTCACTATGGTGTTATAGTACTAGCCATAATTGTTGGGATATCTGAAAAGATCTCCCCACATCATTAATCTATTTCTATCATATAATATATTAGAGTATCTTCAATTATCACTTAGAAATTATTTATGTATTTCGTTATTTTCATGATTTGTTTTCCATATTTGATAGGGATTAAGAAACTATTACAAGTATAAATAAGGATGAATAACATCCAAAATGTCATGTGCATTACTGTCAACAAAATGTTATTATTCTCAGTGTTGTTTTCGTCCCTCTTGTCCAGATAAACTGACTATATAACTTCAAAAGTAATCATTACAAGAATGATAACAAGCACGAAGCATAAACGACACTGGAAAAAATTGCTATAACAAAATCACCTGAGGAGAGTTCAAATCATGTTTTTTGCAGATAAAACTCAAAGCACGGCCGGGATAAGCTCCAACCAGTGTTTCACCTAGTCCCTTTACAACCTATATCAAAAGAAAATCACACAAAATGTCTCTTCTTATTGCCATAATCTCTTCAAATGGTGAATATGTTTCTTCAAATGTGTTGAATCATAGGCAAAGAATCATGAAATTATTAATTATACCTCTGTATATATTTCTGAAGAGTCTCCAGAGGTCGGATTGGTTGTGTGGATGACAAAAGCATAGTCAGCATTAATCACTTCCTGTACAAGGACGGACATGGAAAGATAATCGTGGTCCAGTTTTACTTTTCTTGTGCTGAAGTACGCTCTTTCATTCCACTTTGAGCCCCACACCTTTTTGTCAGTCAAGCAAATCAATGACATATTGTTGGAAATAGTAAAAGTTTCTCTCATTGAAAATAAAAGCATTTAAGTCTTTAGGTTCATGTATGCTTAGATTCATGCATTTACTACTTAGGAAGTTGGACTTGCATTTATTTCTCCTTGTAAACATAACATCTAATTTATTATGGTGTGTATATAAATATCATGGTTGCTGAGTGCTTTACTCACTCATGCACATTAAGAAAGATTCCTGTTCATAATTTTCACATGGCATCAGAGCTCCTGATCTAGGGGACTCTACTTCCGCAAATAATTCTTGAGAAAATCTGACTGGGCATTTTTCTGCTGTCAGTAACCTCGAAATCTGACTGGGCATTTTCTGCTGTCAGTAACTTGAAATCTTGACTGGGCACTTTATGCTGTCAAGTTCTTAATTTTCTGCTGTCAGTAACCTGAAATCTGACTGGGCATTTTCTGCTGTCAGTAACTTGAAATCTTGACTGGGCACTTTATGCTGTCAAGTTCTTCAAATCAGCCACTGTTTCTTGCCACCGTCGGTACAGCTCTGCACTCTTTCCAGAAGCTATCCGTACATTTTTAAGCAGCTGTCTGTGCAGTACCAGCCGCTGTCCCTACATTTTCCGGGTTGATTTCTTGATCGAATCTTGTTTTTTGTGGTCCCTTATACATAAATATTTGGTGGTTGTCTCTGTTTCCTCTTTTTTTGTTTTGGTACGTCTCTTTGGTTCCTTCATGGCCAATAGTATGGAAAAATCAGGTAAGCTTCCACTTTCAGTTGGATTTCATGTCTCAGAAACAGCTTCTAGACTATTCTGGATATTAGATTCAGGAGCCACAGACCACATGACACCCTCTTCTAAACAGTTCTCTACTTATTCCCCTTGTCCCAGTAATAAGAAAATTGCTACTGCAGATGGCAATCTTGTAACTGTAGCTGGCATTGGAGATATCCAAATAAATCATTTTATAACCTTAAAAAGGGTCCTCCATGTTCCAAAACTATCTGTGAACCTTATCTCCATACAAAAAATTACAAACGATTTATCCTGTAGTGTGACTTTTCAGAATGATTGTTGTATATTTAAGGATAAGGAGTCGGGAAAGACGATTGGACGTGCTAGAGAAAGGAATGACCTTTACTATCTAGAAGAACCAGGTCAGTGCACAAAAATCCCATTGTCTCACTCATTTATGTCAGAATCTGTACTCACTAAGAAGGAAAAAATATTTCTCTTTCATTGTCGATTGGGTCATCCTTCTTTCGGAGTCATTAAAGTTTTGTTTCCGTCTTTATTCACGAAGGTAGATGTTGAAAGTCTTCACTGTGATGTGTGTGAGTTTGCTAAACACAAGCGTCTACCCTTTCCAATAAACAATAAAAGAAGCACTTCCCCCTTCTATCTTATTCATTCAGATGTTTGGGGTCCCTCTACCGTTCCAAATGTAACTGGCGCTAGGTGGTTTGTGACTTTTATAGATGATTGTACTCGGATTACTTGGGTGTTTTTACTCAAATACAAGTCTGATGTCTGTACAGTTTTCCCAAAAATTTTCTACATGATTAAAAATCAATTTGGAGTGAACATTAAAAGGCTTAGGTCTGATAATGGAAAAGAGTACTTCAATCATGTTCTTATTTCTTTCTGTCAAAAGGAGGGAATTGTCCATGAGTCTTCTTGTGTTAAAACACCACAACAAAATGGAACCGCAGAAAGGAAAAATAGGCATCTATTAGACCAAACACGAGCACTGTTGTTTCATCAAAATGTTCCCAAAAATTTCTGGGGGGAGGCTGTTCTCACTAGCAGATATCTTATTAATCAATTACCCTCTAGAATATTAGGGTTCAAGAGTCCTATGGATGTTCTTTCTTCCTTCTATCCAAATTTGTCAGCAAGTAATAATCTTAAACCTCGAATCTTTGGGTGTGTGTCATTTGTCCATGTTCATTGTCAAGATAGAAAAAAACTCGATCCTAGAGCCCTAAGATGTGTTTTTGTCGGGTATTCCCCTACTCAAAAAGGATATAAGTGTTTCCATCCTCCATCTAAAAAGTTTTTTGTGTCACGGGATGTAACCTTTCATGAGAGGGAATCATACTTCACTCAACCTTATCTTCAGGGGGAGAACCATATGGAAGAGAAGGTTGAAACACTTGATCTTTCAGATCTTGAGTCAAATATAATCAATCTTATTGGTACCAAGTCAAATACATTTGGTTTCGAGTCAAATAGACCCAATCTGTCCGGTATCGAGTCAAACACTTGTACCAAATCCATCCGAGGCTGAAGAACTCGGAGCAGAGTCAAATCAATCAAATTCACCTGCAACCGAACATGGACCTGAAGTGGATGTAAGATATGGAAAGAATCTGGTTTACATCAGAAATTCAAAGGCCATTCCTGAATCGACACAAGTATAAGAACCTAAATCGACTCCTTTGAATGGGGTAATTAATTCTTCTGAATTACAAGATGAAATGACCCAAACAACATATGATGACCTAGACCTTCCAATTGCCATTAGAAAAGGAACTAGAAAATGCACCAATCAGCCTTTATATCCCCTTTCAAACTAGATGCATTGAAGAAGAATAGAACTTGGGAGTTAGTGACTTTACCAGAAGGGAAGAAGCCAGTTGGATGTAAATGGGTGTACACGGTAAAATATAAGGCTGACGGATCAATTGAAAGATATAAAGCCAGGTTGGTTGCCAAAGGGTTTACACAAACCTATGGAATTGACTATTCAGAGACATTTGCTCCAGTTGCAAAGATGAATACTGTCAGAGTAATATTGTCACTTGCTGCCAATTATGGTTGGGATTTACAACAGTTTGATGTGAAGAATGCCTTCTTACACGGGGAACTTAAGGAGGAGATTTATATGCACATACCATCAGGCTATGATAAAAATGTACCCATCAATACAGTCTGCAAGTTGAAAAAGGCATTATATGGCCTGAAACAATCACCTCGAGCATGGTTTGGAAGATTCACTAAGGTTATGACATCTTTGGGGTACAAGCAAAGTCAAGGGGATCATACCTTGTTCATCAAACACTCGCCACAAGGGGGAGTAACAATTTTGTTAGTGTATGTAGATGACATCATAATGACAGGAGATGATTTGAAGGAGCATCAGATCTTGAAACAGTGTTTAGCTAAGGAGTTTGAAATGAAAACTCTTGGAAAGCTGAAGTACTTTTTGGGAATCGAAGTGGCACATTCTCGAAAAGGCATTTTTATATCTCAGCAAAAATACATTACAGATTTACTCAAGGAGACAGGTAAAATAGCGTGCAAACCTGCGAGCATTCCTATGGATCCAAACTTTAAATTGGGTAATACCGAAGAAGGTGTTGCAGTGAATAAAGAAATGTATCAGCGTCTCGTTGGGAGATTAATTTACTTGTCTCACACTAGACCAGATATTGCCTATGCTGTAAGTATGGTTAGTCGATTCATGCATTGCCCGAAAGAGATCCATTTACAGGCAGCTCATAGAATTCTGCAGTATCTCAAGGGAACTCCAGGAAGAGGAATTTTGTTCAAAAGAAATGGAAATACAACCCTTGAGGCCTACACTGATGCAGACTATGCTGGGTCAATTATTGACAGGAGATCCACTACCGGGTACTGCACCTTTCTTGGAGGAAATCTTGTGTCATGGAGAAGTAAAAAGCAAAACGTAGTAGCACGTTCTAGTGCTGAAGCTGAATTTCGAGCCATGACACAAGGCATTTGTGAATTACTTTGGCTCAAAATTATATTGGAAGATTTGAAAAACAAATGGGAAGGACCTATGAAGCTCTACTGTGATAACAAGTCAGCTATCAGTATAGCACATAATCCGGTTCAACATGATCGAACTAAGCATATCGAGGTTGATAGACATTTCATTAAGGAGAAGCTTGATAGTGAGCTGATTTGCACCCCATATGTGTCCTCACAAGGGCAACTTGCGGATATTCTCACTAAAGGATTAAGTAGCTCAAATTTTGAACGACTTGTATCCAAGCTGGGAATGGAAAATACCTATTCACCAGCTTGAGGGGGAATGTTGGAAATAGTAAAAGTTTCTCTCATTGAAAATAAAAGCATTTAAGTCTTTAGGTTCATGTATGCTTAGATTCATGCATTTACTACTTAGGAAGTTGGACTTGCATTTATTTCTCCTTGTAAACATAACATCTAATTGATTATGGTGTGTATATAAATATCATGGTTGCCGAGTGCTTTACTCACTCATGCACATTAAGAAAGATTCCTGTTCATAATTTTCACACATATATCCATGAGCACAAAAGTAAGATTACCAAAGTACCTCAACGATTTGATTACACTAAAATTTAAAATAAGATGTCCCAGTGTAATAACTTTGGAAAATTTAAGAACATCAATGAGGAATGAGAAAAATCAGTGGGGAGTAGATTGTACATAAAACTGCATGGCGAAGGAACACCATTGTCACAAACTTCATTTTATTTACTTTAACCCATTCCATGTGTCATATTAAGGATCAATACATTATTGATTGTCATTAATCCAGGAAAGTTATGTAAACATTACTCTCTATGAAAGAAACCTTGTAAAGATAGGCCTCCATTAAGACCTCATTAATTTTATTTTATTTTTGAAATTTATGTTGACCATGTTGAAAATGTAAGAGAAGTGGAATGTTGCCCAAATATACAAAAGAAACTTTTTATTTTTGAGCATGATATATACTTGAAACAGACATCAAAATAGAGTATTTGGACAGAAGTCTCACTTTTTTTATTGCCTTCCATGCCTGTCCCCAGCGTTGTTCACCTTCATCACCCGGCCAAGGCATCCCGGAACCCTTCATTGTAGTTTTCAACTCCTCTACCTGTAATAATCAATTCATTGGTTTCATCTGTAAGACCATACACCATTTTAAATAGTAATCTAAAAACAATAGACTGCATATCAACTTTTGGCAATCCAGTATGGGGAGAAAAATAATGACAAAAGTACTGTGTCAGTGAGAAGGTAAACTAAAAGCCGGCTACTTCATTAAACAACTAAAAGATAAATGAGAAATTTGAAACAACATATTTGTAACGGAAATCAGTAACAGAAATGATGAATACATGCTTAAAACGGGATCCCCATTAAAGTGGAATGACTATAGAAGGGTTCTCTAACCTTATTTAAGCTGTTTTCTTTAGTTATTTTTTAGGCTAGTATGTAAGTTTGTTCTTAGGAGATCTGTTTCCTTTATCTCTTGTGTGCTATAAATGTGGACCAATATCTTGAATAGATTGATATACTGGGATCCCACATTAAAGTGGAATGACCAGAGAATGGTTCTTTAACCCTATTTAAAATGTTTTCTTTAGTTAGTTTTTAGGCTAATATGTAACTTTGTTCTTGGGAGATTCGTTTCCTTTACGATATCTCATGAGCGCTATAAATATGGACCAATATTTTGAACAGATTGATGTGCAAGAAATGAATAAAGTAAGCTTATTACTATAAATCCTTCATAGACTGTTTGGTTCAAAGAAGGGCAGAGAAAGGAAGGGGAAGAAAATAAAAGTAATTTACCATGTGGATAGGGGAAGAAAATAAAAGTAATTTACTATATGCCTTTATGAGAAATAGGGGATAAGAAGAAGCCAAAAATCATAACTTATATGGCTTGATGTTGACATAAATAATGTTAAAACTCAAATTTGCACCACGTGAAATTGAATAAGCTTGATGTGGCATTGATAACATGGGATAATAAGGGATGATAAAAATTAAGGTAGTTAGAAAATCATATAAATAAAAAAATAAATAGCCAAAGTAATTGTTATCTCGGTTCACATCTATTTTGAGTCATTTCTCCTCCCCTCAGAGATTTGGAGGGGTGTCAAAATTGGAGGGAAGGGGCTTTTGCCCCTTTATTTCTTTTCCGCTTCTCTCCCTTCACACCTCTCCTTTATATATTCCCTTCCCTCCATTTCCCTCTTGTTTCATTTGCCGAGATTATCTATACAAATCAAATTTGCAAGAGATTCATATAGAGTAATGCCTTTTCAAATTTTGTTGGTAATCAGTTACTGAGTTTCGCCGAACATCTCTCATTATGTACAGCTAGGAGTCACAATAATTTTTTTATAAGGATCTCTAAAAAAAATTGTTTTTTACCATTTAGATTTATAGTATCATCTCATACTCAAGCAATCCAGGAAAATAAAATATTTTTCTGCCACTTCATATGCAACTATAATAATCAAAGATAGAACTATGAATGTCATGCCAATATTAAGCCTAAGATTAAAAAGAACATACCAACTTGGGTGGTGCATTCAACCCTAAAACTGTTTCACGAATCTCCTTGAGGGCACTGAAGTCTCCTTCAGTT
Source organism: Trifolium fragiferum (assembly GCA_954870985.1). Lineage (NCBI taxonomy): Eukaryota > Viridiplantae > Streptophyta > Magnoliopsida > Fabales > Fabaceae > Trifolium > Trifolium fragiferum. The sequence goes on from OX940792.1 coordinate 21,931,379, forward strand.
AACTTCTTTTTTAAAATATTGACCTTCTCAGCCACAACCTGTTGGTTAATATTCCGTCCAATATTATTAAACTACGCGAGAGATTTATACAAAGCAAATGAAAATAAAGAACTAGATGCCGATCATACATCTAAGTAATCTTTGAGATTGAATCCTAAGGCTAACAGACTTTAATGTTATCCTTTGCCAGAAGTAGGTTCTTGACCAGAACCTTAATTATCTTAAAACATCCTGACTACAACACTCATAAAGCAACTTCAAGAAGGCAGCGAACCCCATTTTTCGGAATATATTACAAAAAGTTCACTCATCACAAAATTTACGATTATTGAATTATTACCTAAGTTTGTATTCAAATTTATGCTCCAATGAAGAGTTACTAATAGAATACAGACAGAATCAGGAACCTCGTTTATTATGCAAGATAACCACAGAATACGAGCTGCAAAGCTTATTATGCAAGATAATAACATTTAAGAAATAAGGGATAATAAGCAGAACCTGATTTGACTTATCAGAGAGAACATGTTCAAAAACTCCAAATGGTATGGCAACCGAGGTAGGAATTCCTACCCAAGAAGGCACCTTTCCTTTCAAGTAAGAGATATTACGAGATTTAGCTCCAACCTGGGAAAACCAAACCTTACAAAAGTTATACTGAAGGAAGACAGAACTAGAACAGTGACAGAGTCATAACACAAGTGTTTGGCCAAATAACGGCTAGATAGACAGAAGCAAGTCAAAACAACTATAACTGCTTAAATTTAACGACACATTTTTAAAATCTAACCATTTCACCAGTGAATTCTTCAGATGAGATAGCATATCTACCACTGAACTGCTTTTTTACCAAAGATAAAGTTGGAACAGAACCAACTTCTTTCAGGTCAGTTGATTTGTCATCAATACCCTCACCCTCCTTGACCTCACTGTAAGAACCCCCACAAAATTAAGAAAAATGGTGTTAAAATGGTAACTAAAGTGCAATTTAGGTTGTTCACCGGGATGTAAAGTGAATGTTTTAGCAAAAAAGCATTCAATCATCACAGAAAAGGATATGGGTAGATAAAGTTTAAACTGATAGGCTCGAAGCTAAAGCATAAATATTACCTGTAAACTACCTCAGCAGACGTAGGCTTTAAGCGCAAGAGCTTTCCTTTATTTGATTGGAGGTCAGCAAAGATATCGGGATCAAAACATGTCGCAAAACACACCTGGAAATCTTGAAACCTTAGTATTTCCAAACAGTACATAGAAAATCTCATTAGAAATAAATATCTCATTAATTATCATACAACTCAGCCTTTTTTCCACTAGATGGATTCAGAATCAGTCAACACCAGAGCGTCCTGACCATATCTTATCATTTACCATGCTAGAAATAATTCTTACGATTTATCATGGTAAGAAATAATTATGAACTTCTTAAATTATGACCTATATGGTAATTTGTTGAATGTTTAATGTATCCGCAATATCAATATGATAATTATTTTGAAATTTATATGTTAGATTAATACAAATCACATATTCACATTCAATAAAAGGGTAGTTAGATGATGCAGGTTTGTCAAGTATTACAAGTTACAACATTGTTAATTGGTAAGTTTTAATTTAAAGATTGTATCACTTCACAGAATTTCACTGGAAGGTAATATAATGACAGTCAAATTTCAAATCAGCCAAAATTGAAGCAACTTTTTTTTAACATAATTGTAAATAGTTTTGTTTAAAGTTTATAAGGTCTATGTGATTTGCAAGAGAACAATTACAGGACAGAACAATATTAAATAATCTTTGAAGGTACTGGAAAAATTTTGTCATGTGCGATATTTGGTGAACAATGGAAACAGCACAAACAAAATAATGTGAAAATTACTACAATAACCTTTATAGTATATACATGTATAAAATATATAAATTATATTACATAATGTATATTATGAGAGAGAGAGAGAGAGAGAGAGAGAGAGAGAGAGGAGAGGGAGAGAGAATTAGTTAGTTATCTTAGTTAGTTGGGTTTGTTTGTTAGTTGTCTGTCAGTTTGTTTTCTGTTTTAGACCAGTTGGTATTGATCCTTTTCCCTATCCTTGTGTATAGGAATTCTATAAATATAGATTTCCTTAGGAAGGATCTTATGAAAAATATTGTTTTGTGGTTTCAAACCGAGTATCTTCTCTGGTGTATCTTTATCTTTTTATTATTAATATTGATATTTTTTTGGAATCCAATTCTTGGATTCCTAACAGAATATGTAATAATTAGGTAACATATTTAAACAAAACTATTTAACCCTATTTTTATCCTTGTGATGGTTTGTTCATGGACAACAATTTGTACCATAAAAGTAGGGACTAAAAGTAGGGACAACAATTACAGGACAAAACTAAAAATATAATAAAAAAATGTAGGGACTAAAAGTCGAAACTCGCATAAAAGTAGGGACTAAAAACATATTTAACCCTATTTTTATCCTTGTGATGGTTTGTCCATGGACAACAATTTGTACCATGGTTTAGTATGGTACAAAATTTTGAACTTTTGTTCAGTCCTTCACCCCTTTATTGTCCATTCCCATGGTCAAATTTCAAACCAAACATGGAACATATATTTTTTTCATGTCCAGTATTTTCGTGCAAATGAAACGCACCCATAGTTTTTCACGAAGTGCATTAGTTTACAGTTTGACCATATACTACAATATGTCATTATATTTGAAGAGTGAAAGTGAGATTGCCTTGTTTGACTAAACATCACTGATAAAACACAAAAATAAACATGAAATACATAGGTCCAGTATTCAACAGTGGTACCTTTAAATATATGCCAAAAAAAGAAGTTATTCGAAGTGGTATACCTTGCTATTTCTTGCTCGTACAGATACATGAGAAAGGACATCTGGCATATCAGGTGTCAGGACAGCAACTGTACCATCTGGAATTTCCTCTTCTCCCTTCACGCTCTTGGCTATCAAAATTGTAGGTCGCTCATATGATTTGTTTTGAACAGCTAGCAACTCATCCACGACCTCAACATATCCAACGGTTTCAATTGGGCTAATAACCTGCCAACTGTTCCAGGCAACCAGAATTGCGTCAGAAAGTATCAATATCAAAACAACCAAAAAATGAACGACATCATAGTTTAAGTGAGCTATACTACACGGAAGATGAAATCATGGACTCAAGTTGAAAAGCATGATTAACCCCACCTTCCAAGATTAGCAGTCTTTCGGAGTACAGGATCTAGTCGATTTACAAGAGTAGACAAAGAAGCTGCAGATCCAGCACGGATAATTTCTTCAGTAAATATTTCCACCTGCAAGAGGAGATTTTCAAGAGAGAAACAAGAGCACAAAGACAGAAGAATTAAATAAACTAAAAATATACATACAGCCCAATTTTCCACGCCAAGTAATGATCCAAGATATTCAGCTGATGGCTGAAGAATTTTCTGGTATGACTCTGCCTTATTTGTCAGTGCAAGACGTGTTCTGTCAAGGACTGACTTTGCATACAATGCCCACTGAGTGTCTTTACCTTTACACATGTTTAAGGCAAGATTCCATCCCTTTAAAAGGAAAAAAAAAATAAGAAATATTAAATTGTGGTTTTCATTTAGCTAGACAGATAGACTGCAAACATCTACAGACTACAGCAGCTTAGACATTACTTCCATTTAGCAATTGTCTTTTAGTATTATCATGAGCCATTCACAATCAGTTTAAAGGTGTTTGATTTTGTTCAAAGCAATTTCAAATTAATATGGAACAAGCATTAATAAAACTCTCACATCATTTGATATTATTTTAAATAATTATAATTATAAACAGTGTAACGAACCACGATAAAAAATAAAATAAAATAAAATAAAAAATTGCAGATATGAACAACTGAAAATAATACAAGTCATGGCTCTGTCCAGAATCAACCTGACAAAATATCATGGATTTAAATTTTTATGGTAATAACAGGAATCCTTCCTTTCCACTGTTAATTAAACTCAGCTTGCATTTTTTTTTAAAAACACTGTTAAAGAAATGCACAACACAACTCTTTGCTGTTAGTGAAGTTAATCCTTTTTCAGATGAGAGACCAGACTGGCTGTCTTGAAGTAATGATATGACCAGTGAGTATAAAATAAAAATGAACATATCACTATACCTTCAAACAGTAGATGAGATCTTCATTGTCGTCTGATGAAAGTGCAAGGTTTTCAAGTACCAAGCAGATAAAGTACATTATTTTCTGCATAGTCCACAAATCAGAATATCAAGAGTCATTTCATTGCATATTTAAGTTCTATAAAAATACTGATTTTTAAATTTTATATATATATATATATATATATATATATATATATATATATATATATATATAAAACAGTGAGCAACATTTATTAGACCCTCAAAACAAGGAATCACCTCAGGTCCAGCATTATTTAATTCCTCATATGCCCTTTCCACTGCTGTTCTAACCGTAGAATCAAGGGCAATATCCAAAAATAAAAGATCTTTCAGCCGACTTTGGGACTTATTGAGTAATGGTCGTAGATCCTGACGAGCCTCTAGCAAACCCTATTGAAAACAATCATGCATACATATATCAACAGCGAAGTGTAAGGTATATATACAAACTGTTACGCTTTATCTAGAAAACACCTCTGAATATCTTTATGTTATCAGAATGAGAATAAATTTATTTTTTTACAAAGAATGAGGTGGGATGGATTGATAACTACAGTCTACATAAAAGAGATTAAAGAGAAGCTAGAAAATGGATTGATAACTACAATCTATAGCCCTTCTGCGCATCAGTTGGAACATGTGTTAACAAAGGGATTACCAACATAACATTACAACCAACTTACTTGCAAACTGCGAATAATAGATATTCTCATATTCATTCACCAGCTTGAGGGATAATGTTGTAGATAACGTATATTAGTAATAATTGTAGTCGGCCCACTAATTGAGCTAATTAGGTTTAGAGTAGTCTATTTAAATGGATTAATAACGGATTAATGCATGTACTCTCTTTACTACTTTGAAATATATCAGAAATATTTACTACAATATTAAAGCAGCACATACCTCGAGCAGAGGTTCAACATTCTTTTCTTCAACATGTTCCATGACAAACTGAGCTAATTCCTAATTGAGACAGATCAGAGAAATTATTGTTATAGTTCAGGAGGTATAAAACAGTATCACAAATAAAAAATCATTCAAAGGAAGATATGACATACAGTAAAACCAGATGGCAAACCAGGCACTGGATTTATCTGCACCCCAACCATGAAGCCCTGACCCTGAAGAATAATAGAGTATAAATTCATGGAATGGTCTCTACAAATATAAGAAAAACTGTCCTGGGCAAAAGAAGTCTTAACAATCTTGTTACCTCAGATTTGTAGCCTAAGCAGTTTGTAATAGCTGATTCAAGATCTGCACCTGAATGAACTGCCTGCATATTATATAATCAAACCAAAATCATCATATGACAAAACATAATTGACAAGTAGGCCAAATATGTTAAGGGTACTGGTAGTCAGCCAAGAATTAATATGTTTTCTTACAAAGTAACAAGACCACAAAAACAAAAAACAAAAACAACAAAGGAACGAAAGAATAAACAATCATTGAAATAATCTGTTGCAGTAGTGGGTGCCTACAGAATGCAAGATAATAACTCAATGAAACTTCTCCCTCCCCCTTGCAGCTTATCATTAATATTGAATAGAAGCAAAGAACATTTGCAACAAATGCAAAATCACTACTAAAAATCTAACCTTCAATGTCCTCATGTAGTGTCCCAGATCTCGCAAAAGACCTTCCTTCTGATCTCTACTAAAATTGGGTTCATTACGGATGGCACGGTCATAACTCAGAAGACGTTCTTTTGTAATTCCATTGTCATTCAATGTTTTCCAATACACAGCAATATCAAAGTCGCTACTTATATAATCAATTAGTGCCTGGTGAGATTTTTACCAAAATATCAGAGGTGATGATGACAACGAAACTATAAGTATTACCAAGAGATCAGCAACCAGCATATTACCTGACAGATTACAACATCATCGGGACTAGTATTATTGTGTAACTTCTGGTGCCATTCCTCCATCATTCCACCCTTGCAATGATTTTTACTCTACAAACCAAACAGAAATTTTCCTTGCAATTTAAGATCAATGTAGAGAGGAGACAAATACGCAGAACTCTAAGGAAAAGTAGATAAAAATCATATCTACCTGGATGACAAGGATTTCGTCTCGAATACGCTGTCCCACATCACCTTCACCTCCACGACCAACAGTAGAAAGGATCATCCTCACAACTTCCCTGTACTGTGGATAACTTGCATAAACATTCTGGAGCAACTCTGTAAGCCTATCCTGGGCTTTACTTATCTCACTGTTCCAATCAGTAACCGATGCTTATGATCAGAAGAGATTAAGCCGACAAAAAGCTATATTATAACAAATTAATTAACCTGTTTACAAAAGAAAGGCAATAAACTAGCTAAATCTGAAGCAGAAGATATTGTAATACATCATGGATATTTTCCAGAAGGCTTAAAAGAAATTATGTCTAGAGTGCATAAACAAAGGAATACTAAACATTTATATGAGGTTTACCGTGGCTTCACGTTGTAATTTTTGTTCCATATGAGCTGTCTTGTAGCCATAAATCTCATCCACACCAAAATACCCGCAAGACCCAAATGACCGGCATTTTTGGCTTGATCCATCAAATCGGCTGCAATATTAAATCTGCAAAAAACAGATGTATAAATGACTTGCAAAGATTCTACTGAACAAAGTAATGTCCTAATAAGTATTGTGGTGAGTACATTGAATCAATATGGGCTACCTCAGATCCAATAAATTATATTGGTGAACTCGCAGCATGAACTCAAGGAATAAAAGATTCCAATATAGATGAACTCATACATAGATTAAGTTCAACGACAAACAAGTTACCTCTAAATAATAGTCTAAGACTGTAGTAACAAGGCATGAAAGTATTATTCAATTACTTTCTTCAGATTTTTTAGGGGTTACTTACCTATGCATAAAGGACTTTTGTGCCTCGCTTTCCACTTCTGCTATTTTATCCAGCAATGGCTTAGCTGTACCTTTGCCATCACCAACATCCTTCAATGGAAAAAAAAAAAAAAGTCTTGTCAATCAAAATAACGTTGTGATGTCGACCAATATACGTTGATTTAGAGGAACCACTGATACAATTCCACGAAGTATAACCTTTTGTATCTGCTTCTTCCCACCAAATTCAATAGAAAAATCTGATCCACTGTTCTTTAACCACTTTCCGTCTGATAGAATAACAAAAGTTAATCCTCCAAATGTGTCATCATTGACCTCTATATCTAAAGTCTGGACCTGAAAATTGTATTAATATTATCAGAATTTTAAACTCAGATCTCAAAGGGCTAAGAGATTAGAAAACAACTTCAGATTGTTATTGTAGAAACCTGAGAAGAAGGATCAGATGAAGAACCAGCTTTAAAAGGTGTTTCTGCAGCCTTATCCATAATAACAGACCCAGGGGGTATAGAACTTGCAGGTGGTGCCTAAGATTGACATTACATTCCATGTAAATAAAAACCCAAATGAGATAGACATCCAACGGATACATCAATTTAAACATTATTAGTGTTCTGTCAGTTCTAGACTTAACAATATACACTCACCAACCACTCTCCAGGTGTTGTTCTAGATAAGGCCCAGTGAAGTGTAGCGGGTATTTTGTAGTCTGTAGCCAGGTGAACCTTTATCTTATCACCATCTTTGGTAATAAGGACCTTGAAGAATGAAAGAATTAAAATTAGGATCATAACCAAAAGCACACCTGCTTAAAAAGAGATGAGAAACACAACAACAAGTTGATGAAAGTGTCTCACCAAAAGATCCTTATCAGCAAGCTTGTAAATTTTTCTATTCAAAACACTACCCGTATCAAATTCCTCCCTTGCCTTGGCATATCTTTCAATTACTGTCAAAGTCTTTGGAGCATCTATAGATTGTTGGTTTGCATCTGCAATTTGTTGGTCTATGTTTTCAGCAGCATTTCTGTTGATAAGCTGCGTCAAATCTCTCTTTTTCCGTTGTATTCGTTCAGAGCGAAAGTATTGTTTGGTTTTCAATTGCTTGGAAACTTTGGTTTGTATTTCTCCTTTGGTAATCTTCTTTTGTATCTCATCCACAGAGGCACCCTTCTCAAGCTCAGCTTGCAACTCTTTTCTTGCTTCCTCAAATTCAATCTAAGTCAATTAAGGAAAGAGAGCAAAAAGGCCTAATAAGATAAAATAACATTATAAAGTTGAGAATCTAAGTAATTAATGTTCAGCAGAAAGGAATTTATAAGGTTACAAGTTGTTGTTCAGGAGAATAATTAGGCTTCCCAGCTTTTTCCCATCGTATAAAAGCTTGAATCTGTACAAGTTCCTCAGGGATGGTCTTTGCTTTTGAAACAGAAGGCTCCTTTACTTCAGCAGCATTAGCTTTATTAGGCTCCTTTACTTCACCCTCATTAGGTTTATTAGTCAACCTTGCACGAATGTCTTGTACAGAAGTACCCCTAGCTACTTCCTCCAATAGTTCACGTCGAGCCGCTTCATATTCCTCCTAAAAAAGGGAAAATCTTATAAAAACAATGCATTTAAAGACAAAATGCATTAGTTATAACTTAGAAATTGAAACGCATCTAGATAACACTTTGTTGAATTCAAAATCCCAAGTTCCAAGACTACAAGAGAATGACGGTAATATGATTCTTAGAATTGAGATTTTGGGCCTAACTCATCCTCACAAAACCGGCTTGTAAGGTGAGGATTGCCTCTTACTTATAAACACTTGTTCAGGCCTTGTCGCAAGCGATGTGGGACTTCTTTAACACACCCCCTCGCGCTCAGCACTGTTGGGCTTGTTGCGCGGATAGGTTGAGGGCCCGATCAGAAACCTGATTGCAGGCGGCCCGACGAAGTGGCCCAGCGAATCGTGGATAGGCTCTGATACCATCTTAGAATTGAGTTTTTGGGCCTAACTCATCCTCACAAAACCGGCTTGTAAGGTGAGGATTGCCTCTTACTTATAAAGACTTGTTCAGGCCTTGTCGCAAGCGATGTGGGACTTCTTTAACACACCCCCTCGCGCTCAGCACTGTTGGGCTTGTTGCGCGGATAGGTTGAGGGCCCGATCAGAAACCTGATTGCAGGCGGCCCGACGAAGTGGCCCAACGAATCGTGGATAGGCTCTGATACCATCTTAGAATTGAGTTTTAGGCCTAACTCATCCTCACAAAACCGGCTTGATTGCAGGCGGCCTGAAACTCAATTCTAAGAATGATAAAAGCCGGATAATGTTGCTTTATCTACAGGACTATTATTACTGTTATTACTAATGTTTCTTGGAAACTAAAGATAGAAAGTTAGAGAGTGAGGCTTAAAACCCATTATAAAGGATCCTAGAATAATTTTAAATGACGACCTGGACCATGAAAAAATAAAGACATGGACCAGGAAGGGGTTATAGCAATTTAGCTAGAGCATATACATATGCATAACATTAACAATAGATTGCAGAGACTAATCTTTTTCAGAGATTGTTATGCTGTGTGTAATCAAGGACATGTACTCTGTATAGATCAAAGGAACAAATGAAGCCCCGATGGCCGATACTCCAAAAATGGCCAAGAATTGTGTCCAACGCATATTTGATACCGATACACATCCGATACGTCCCGATACACGTATCGGAGAAGTATCGGTCAATTTGTATATTGTGCATTTATATATTTAATTTTAAATTTAATTTTTAAATAAGGTATCACGGTCGTATCATATCGGAAATTTTGAAAACTTTCCCGTATCAGTATCGTGTCACGTATCTGGGCTTCGTGGGATTCTATATATTCTCTGTAGACAAAGCATCAAAGCAATGTAGCAACAAAATTGGAAAGTGAAACAAACCAAATAGGCAACCGTGAAAGAAGTAATCAGCTGAAAGAAACATTGTATGAAGCAAAACTTAGCAGCTAAATCAAAGACATCAACACTACTTGATTACTGACCTTTTCTTGCTCTGGGTTGTATGACTGCTTACCCTTTCGTTCCCATCTAATATATGCTTGAATTTGTACAAGGTCTTCAGGAACTGAAACTTGCTGAACTAGCTTATCTTTTACTGGTAACTTGATGTGAAAGTTGTCGCCATGGTTTTTATACCTTTACTTCGAAAAAGCAAACAAAGAAGAAAATAACTATATTCAATTTCACAATAACATTGAAGTTTAAATATAGGGTAAAAAAGAGATTGGATTATGATAACCACACCACTTGTTCTGAGCTTCGTCGATTATAAGGAACTCGATGGCTTGTGCAGCAGGATCATCAATTTCTATCCTAAGTAAGGATCCTGAGCCAGACTAATAAGAGGAAAATAAAAGAACAAATAGTCAAACAATAAGCAAATAAATATTTGAACCGGTCAAGTCAGTTTAAGAAACATTTTTTCTTATGAAGTTGGAACTTACTTTCAAAAAAGGAGTTCTGAGAGCTCTATTCTTATAAACTTGAGTTCCATCTGGGTGACGAGAAGGAAGTACCCACTTCCTGGAAACAGTAAAAAAAGGTAAAAGATATCCTTCAAGTAACAAGATATATTGCAATACAAACACCTTAAACACGTGAGGAATATTGAAATAACATAAAAACTCTGATACTGAACATACCCTTGACTTTGACATATAATTCCCCAATGTAAAACAAAAGAGCCGCTGGTATTTGAAAGCTGAACATCTACTTGTGTTGCGATCCCAGATCCTGAAGAACCAACACTGACCTGCTCCATCACATCAAAGTAACCATTAGCTAATGTATTACTACAATCACATATTTACTTTTCATACAAATATAATTTGATTCATCAGGCCAGTTGAATACCTGCAATTCAATATTTCCATCGAGGTTGAACTTCTCTGAAAGCTGCAACGCCCCCAAAAAACACAAGTCAATACACCATTCCAAGTTCAAGTTAAGAAAAACAGACAAACAATACTCATTGAATCATCATTGATTAAAATTCACACAATATGCCTCATTTAAAGTTACGAAGCTATTGAACCAACCATAGTCACAAGTTAACATATATCAAAATAACTAGTAGATATACAATAAACTATTGATCGCTAGAGATTTTAACAATGCCAATAGTGAATATGTGAGTGAAAATGCTTAAAAAGAATTTACAATTTTACAATTCACTTAAAATATCAAAACACTCCTAATGTTACCAGAAGAGAACAAAAATAGTAATCACATTCAAAGAAACCAAAAGATATGTTTGGAATCCACTAAAATGAAATACTCCCTCCATGTCACTATTAACGGCAAAAATATACATTTTAGGTTCATTGAATAACTGATGTACCTGGTCTATATATTATACCATATACATCAGTTATTCAATGAATTCAAAAAGTAAACTTTTACATATAATACTGACAAAAGGGAGCAATAATAATAATAATAATCATAGTAGTAAAAAGTCATTTGATTCTTGAATATGTGAAGGCTCTATCAATAATATAGTCTCTTAATTTATCAAAATCACAAATCCTCTAGAATGTGACTTTTGTTAGTCAATTGAGTCTTCCAACATTTACTAACACATATTTACATAATTTTAATACATTACCATAAATAGCAACAACAGCAGTAATAATAAATAATACGGTAATCACATTAATCACATTCCAATATATCAAAAACGATGCAACAACAATCAAAACGTTTCACTACTAAGAACAAACCTGAGAACCCGCATTCGATGTTAACACAGCGCGCGGAATAGCTTGATTCCTTCCCATGACAACTTTCCGTTTCCTAATAAACAACTTATTCCCGCGAAAATTTGTAGAAAGCAAAAGCTTCTTTTCTTTATCAACACTCTGTGATTGGAATAAAGTATTGGTAGTTACTCCACGAGAATTAAGCTTACTTTGATGCTCAGCAACTGATTGAGTTTGACAAAGCAAAGTTTGATGGAAGATGCTGTGACTCATCTTTATCGATCCTCTCACACTTTCTTCTGCATCAATTAAAAACTCAGAATCATCAAAATTGCGATACAAAATTGAAGAAATTAATGAAAACGAAAGAGTGAAATGAATGAACCTTTGATGAATCGGTGAAGTGTGAGAGTGGTGAAGAATGGTGCGAGATTGAATCTCGCGAGAATTGGAGTTGAAAATGGGAATGGAAATATCTACGTTGTTGCTTTGAAGTGTGTGAGAGTGTATGATAGCGGTTGATTTGGTAGTCATCATTTGTGGAAGGTAAAGGACACGTGGTGAGATGGAATTGGAGAGGGATTTTGTAAAAGAGGTAGTCACGTGCGGAATCGCATGAGACACGGATATTGAGACAAGGCCGTGGGGTCCTCCGTGAGAGGAGGGGTCCGGTTACGGTTATGCACCGTGCATAAACATGCAAAACAATACCAAAAATCATTCCACAGCACAAATGGTTTGACATGATTAGTACATTTAATGTGAAATCATTCCACAGTAAAAATGGTTTCAGAGAGTTGTACTCCAAAACCATTAGATGTACTTAATGGTTTTGGCATCTGGAACTCAAACAAATCTGCAGAATTGAACAGAATCGCAAACAAGTCTCCAGAATCCAAAAACAAAAACGCTTGAATCGAACGCCTGAGATCAGTTATTCGAACGCCTGAATCTTCTTCGAAATCGGGATTGGAATCGGAATCAGTTATTCGAAAACGAAAATCAAATCGAAAGGGAAAATCTGAGATCAGTTATTCGAAATCGGAGTTAGAATCGAAATCAGAAGCGAGATGAAGGTGGATCTGCAGCGCACGCGAAGAAGATGAAAAGTGGCGGCGCACGCGAAGAAGAAGATGAACAGTGATCGCGTTTCACTGTTTTGCGTAGATGATGAAAATGAATCTGATGGTTGGAAATGGCTTATGCACCGTGCATAAAGATTTGGCTTATGCACAATAACTTTTGCCTGAGAGGAGATACTTTCTTCTTTCTTTTTTTTTCCTTGATTGCCCATGCTTTTTGCATTTTATTTCTAAGTTCTCCAACATTGGTTTTGTTTAGTTAGAAGAGAGAAAAATAAGAAAATAATACAAATAAAACTAGGGTCTTGCTAACGAGTGTCTTGGCACTAGTTAAGGAACTAAAAAGATAAAGAAAATAAAAGTTTTTGCATTAAAAATATCAAAATTTGAACTTTTGTTGCATTAACTACACCATTTCCAAGAAAAATTTACTATATTTGAATCCTTAACAAGTGCCCCTGGAGCACTATTTAGCATTTGCCATAAAACTATTCTCTTAACAAAAGTCACACCGCATGCATCAGCAAGAAGGTGGAGAGACAACTCATTAGGAGGGACTACAAGCTTCACAAGGAAAGATATAGAGTTAGCTTTCATCTTAGTCAGTACATCAGTGGACGCATTATTTTCACGAACGTGTGTTTAGTAACAACAGTTCAGTCTATTTCAAGCAACAGTCGGATGTTAGTAATCTCATTCGCAAATTTATGAAAAGGTGGAACTCTGTCTTTAACTAGAGTAATTGTCTGCAAAGAGTCCGAAAGATAAATAACCTGTTTAAATTCTATATTCCAAGATCTCTAACATTGGTTTGTTAGGACGCAACTCGCTCTAGTCTTTAATAAATCATGTAACTTGGAGTTTATGTACATATTTATTCTATTTCTATTATCACTTAGCTTCTTGAACTCTATGATACATACTTCGATTCCAATAAAATGCAAAAATTCAACTAGAATGAGTGGAGAATATCGTGAGGTACGTGCTACTATGTAGAAAAGAGTCTGGATTGTTACATATTGGTTATTCTATAACATATTTTACTTTTACAATGAGTGCAGTAATTCGGTAACCTTTCATATGCTACTTTCACATAAAATGGGAAACTTTCACGTTCAACCATTATCTCATTGGAAAATCCTTTTGGAAAGACCAATATCAACTAAAACTCTAGTATAATGTCCAAAAGCTCTTCTTTTAGTAGTTTCATCAATCATTAGGTGTACTAACCTCGTTAGTAGTTTTAAATAAAAGACGTGCACATCTTTACTCTTGAGGTAAATGATATATGTGAACCCATGATTGAACAAGAGATTCCTTCTGAGTATCAATACTGAAATCAGGCTCCCAGTTTGACAAACACGATAAACCTGACTTCAAATTGTAAGTTCCAATAGAGCAAGCATATCATCGGCATAAGCAAATACAAATTCAAAGAAACCCTTTCCAACAGACCGGAGGAAGTGGTAATGAATTTTTTTGTCAAGTAATCTAGTGACTATAAATTTTGATCATTAACACGAAATGTACGATATTCAGAATTCAAACTTTGACTCCTAATACGATATCTCTACCAAATTAAACTTAACTCACAATAAGTATTAATCTTTTTATTAGTGATATAAGGAACATGTTCTTCAAGAGTACTATGTAGGTATTTTGCCCTATTTTTTAACCCTTTTTTCTTCTGTTTTCCACATACATTGATTTATGCTTTATCAGTTCACATAGTGCCAGTTTTGTAATTTCAATGATTCTACTGTCACTTTTGGTAAATTCAACAGATCGCTTCTCAAGATTCTGAGTATACGGTGGATCTAAGTTGCACTTTCTAGACATTTGATTTGAAAAAAAAAATATATGATTTATTTTGTGGCAGAGATATGATATTTATTTCATGCATTTCTGTTTGTGATTAACACATCTACGGTTTTGAATTAGGCTAGGACTTAAATATCTTTTCTAAGAATGCCTTATCTATATTTGTCATTTTGTTTTATATAATTCTAACTCACTTAAACTTATAGTATATGGCATAAAACTGAAAACTGAGTTCGTGTTATTTTATGTTGGTGCTAACTGCTAAGAAGATAAATGTAGGTGAAATTGTGTTTATATTATCATTTTCACTGGTGTCCATACGGGCAGTCCACTCTGTTTTGTTTTGATTTGAAAAAATAAATAAATAAATTTAAATTTGTTAGTTTTGGTAGTTAAGAATTGAAAAGTTTGAAAAAAAAAACAAAAATATTTTGGTATTTTTAGAAAATGTTACATCAAAGTTGAAGTTTTCCCTTTATATATTGTATTGAAGATTATTTGGAGATAAAATTAAAAAATATATAAGTAATTAATATTGGTTTGAAAACAAAAAATATATTCGTTTTAGAACAGTTTAATTATTTTCTTTTGATTTTGACAAAACAAAGCGTGTTAATGGTGGAGAAGTAATACAAAGTGTGTGATGAAAATGAAAATTGAGGCTGAAAATAAAACCATATATATGCGAGACATTTAAACTTAATCAAACACAAGCAAAGCCACACAAAATCGAGGAAGATTTTGCAAAATTTTTTTGAGGTGAACAAGCTCATATGGGGTCAGTGGGTCACCAAAAAAGTCCAAAAGATATCATAGACATATATAGATTTTTCCACTTACCGACTTAGTATTTCCTTCAATAAAGACACTTTGGTCGACATAAGGAAAAACTAAGGACAAAGCAAGGCATACAAATAAAAAGTTGAAATTAAATTTTATAAAAAAAATAAAAATAATCAAATTAATTAAATAAATCGAAACCGTTTTATAATTTTTGTGAGGTTGAAAATTATCTACTACATATAATTTAGTGAAACAGTTATATTCCAAAATTCAAATTTATAAAGAGATAGAGAAAGACAATATATGACAAGGAGTGAAAGTAGTATTATTACTTATTTTGAAGAAAGAAAAAAAAAAAAGTGAAAGTAGGATTTGATAAAAGAATGCAAATATTGAAAACTTCAAGAGAAATGAAAATGCAAAAATAGATCAAATGCTTGAAGTTTAAATGCATAAAATTTATCTTTACCATTTACGATTTTTCATTTCGTCAGTGCATCATATTCAGATATGACGTCCAAGTGTCCACATCAAGCCACAGGGCAAGTTTAAAGAGGAGAATATTTATGAGCAAAACAAAAAAATAAGGTGTTACGAATATTGTGAAGGATTTGGGCACATCAGGCATGAATGTTCTAACTTTCTCAGAAAACAAAAAATGGTATGACAGCTACCTTATCTGATTCTGAGGTAGAGAAAGAATAAGAAACAGCTAATAATGCCTTCACTAGAACTTTTGAAACTAGCAGCAATATTACTAGTAATGAAAATCTCCTGCAAGAAGAATTGGATGAGAACTACAAAAACCTCACCATTAAATGGAAGCGATCTTGTGAACTTATAAGAAAACAAGATAAGGCAATGGGAAAAATTGCTCAAGAAAAAGAGGCACTAGAGGCATTAACAGGTGACTTAAAAGAACAAGTCGCCTTGTTAAAACTCAAAACTCACTGAGATGACAAAATCTGTGAGAATGTTAAACAAGAAAACTAATATGCTTGAAGAAGTTTTTGTGCTTGTAAGAACCCCAAGTGACATGAAGGGATTAGGGTTTGACAACTACATCAGTGACAACTCCAATAATGTTCCTAAAATGGCAATTCCCCCAAAGAATAAATCTCGGGAACAGATGTCAAACCACATGTCTCAATATCCCTCTCCGCACAAGCATAATAAGTTATGATCTAAGCCTCAAGTTGATTTGGAAAATACATGTACTAGGGGTGTACGTGGGCCGAATTGTGTTGGATTTGGCCAAAACCAAAACTCAAACCACATATGATACTTCAGATTGGGTTCGACAAAATAACCATCTGTTACAACATTGAGCCGGGTTGGATAAACCCACTAATTTCCGGGATGGGTTTGGTTGGATAGTCACCCAAATTATTTTTTTATTTTTAAAAATTAAATAACTAAATGCAAATCATCATTTTTTTTCATAAATATAGCTCAACAATAGTATTTTCTTTAAAATAGTATAACTTATATCTACTATAAAAATAACCATCCATTTTGGTCAGGTAAACACATTAATTTTCGAATTGTATATTGGGTTGCCGAATGATTTTTTTTCTTTTTTTTTTAATTGTTAAATTAAAAAAGAGTTGACGTCGCAGCTTGTTGCCCGTTTGCCTTTAATTCATATGTAATTATTTATTTATTAATATATATATATATATATAGGTCAATTGTTAAATGTTTAAACGTTGAATTGTCGTATTTGTTGTCTATAAATTACTTAATATCTCTCTCTCTCTCTCTCTCTCATATATATATATATATATATATTGTTAAATGTTTAAACGTTGAATTGTCGTATTTGTTGTCTATAAATTACTTAATATCTCTCTCTCTCTCTCTCTCTATATATATATATTGTTAAATGTTTAAACGTTGAATTGTCGTATTTGTTGTATATAAATTACTTAACCTTTTTATTTTCTTAAAACATGGCGTAAGATATTTTTACTATGAAAATTATTTTACTATCAAACAGAAAATCTTTAGATTTTTATAAAAATAATTTTTAAAAAGTATAACTTTATTGGGTTTTTTGAGTTGGGTCTGGTTTTGTCCGAAATCTATTTTTTTGTATGGATTTTTCATTTTTGAAACACACATCCACCCAATTGCCTGATCCGACCAACTTTTTTGGGTTGGATTGGGTGGGTTTGGTCGGGTCAATCAAATCTGCTCAATTCATGTACACCCTTAACACGTACCAAGAGTTTATCTCAGATGCAAACACGGTTGTGTGTTTAATTCTTTGGACGTCTATTTTCCAAAATTTAGATGTCAACTGTCTCAATTTGTATATGATATGCTTAACGTTCTTGGGAATGATGGCGAATATACACTAAGTAATATAAAGTTCATAAAAAAACTCAATGCCATAATGAAAAAGATACCCGAGTACCTGGAGAAATGGATGTGGTGGAGATATGAGGCAAATCCCAGATTTGTTCTGCTTCGATGCTTAGCGGAAGCGACGCATGTTTTCCAGTATGTGGTGGAGATATGAGGCAAATCCCAGATTTGTTCTGCTTCGATGCTCAGCGGAAACACCGCATGTTTTCCAGATGTGTGCAGCCGCATTCTGGGATTTGCCTCATATCTCCACCACATCCATTTTTCATCCATTTCTCCAGGTCCTCGGGTATCTCTTTCATTATAGCATTGAGTTTTTTTATGAACTTTATATTACTTAGTGTACATTCGCCCTCATTCCCAAGAATGTTAAGCATAGCATATACAAATTGAGACATGGTTGACATCTAAATTTTGAAAAATAGACGTCCGAAGAATTAAACACACAACTGTGTTTCCATCTGGGTTAAGTTCTTGGTACGTGTTAGGGGTGTACATGAATTGAGCATATTCGATTGACCCGACCAAACCCATCCAATCCAACCCAAAAAAGTTGGTTGGATCGGGCAATTGGGTGGATGTGTGTTTAAAAAATGAAAAATCCATACAAAAAATTGGATTTCGGACAAAACCAGAACCAACTCAAAAAACCCAATAATGTTATACTTTTTAAAAATAATTTTTATTAAAATACTAAAGATTTTCCGTTTGATAGTAAAATATTTTTCATGGTAAAAATATATTATGCCATGTTTTAAGAAAATAAAAAGATTAAGTAATTTATATACAACAAATACGACAATTCATCGTTTAAACATTTAACAATTGACATATATATATATATATATATATATATATATATATATATATATATATATATATATATATATATATATATATATATATATATTAATAAAAAAGTAATTACATATGAAATAAAGACAAACGGACAACAAGCTGCGCCGCCAACTCTTTTTTAATTTATCAATTAAAAAAAACAAAAAAAAATCATTCGGTAACCCAATATACAATTCGAAAATTAATGTGTTTACCCGACCAAAATGGATGATTATTTTTATAGTACAAATAAGTTATACTATTTTTAAGAAAATACAATTGTTGAGTTATTTTTATGAAAAAAAAATGATGATTTGCATTTAGTTATTTAATTTTTAAAAATTAAAAAATAATTTGGGTAACCCACTATTCAACCCGGAAATTAGTGGATTCACCCAACCCGGCCCAATGTTGCAACGGGTGGTTATTTTGTCGAACCCAATCTGAAGTATCATATGTGGTTCAGGTTTTGGTTTTGACCAAATTCAACCCAATTCAGCCCACGTACACCCCTAGGTTTTGGTGTGCATTGTAAGACTACGTACTAATTCGGACTAGTAGTTTTCCTTTCCTGGATTGGTATCCCCCAGAGTAGATGTGTTTTGCATCGAACTGAGTTAACAAATATTGGTGTTGTTTACTCGCTTTATTTACTTCAGTATTTATAGTTATTGATCCAAGTAAACAAAGTGTCGAACTGGTTGTCTAAGACATCTGGATTGTTGCACAAGTTGTCTTAGACATTGTGTATGACATCTGTTCTGACAGAGAACATAATTTCAGTAATGTTATCGTCAAGCAATCAAAATCTTTAATTCATTTTTCGACGTGACTTTTGATGCAGCAAGATACAACTAACCATGTACAAATACTAATTGTGAAAGATACACTCAACATGTGATCTAGCAGTCTCACTAACACCTTGTAAAACCTACAGACCTCTTGTCAGCAATTCTAAGTACAAATTGAAAAAATGAGACATCAATTTTCTATACATAAAAATAGTATAAAAGCTAGTTAGTTGAAGCTATTAATTAATTTTATCACAATTATATGAGATGATGGTTGATAACATGCAAGAAATTTTTGCAATTGAACTGCAAATTGATTTCAAAGAGGGGCATGGATTTTTTTCTCTGCTGATACATGTTGGCCTTAGTTAGTAACCTTCAATATTATTTATATTAAATCAATGTTTTCTGCTATTTTCAAGCAATCCAAGCACAATTTTCGCAGATATTAGTTTGTTAAGCAACTCAAATAATTGTCAACTTGAGTAAACATATACAGTATATGACATAATCTTTTGCAATTTTTTTTTTTATTTTTAATTTTAATAGTATTCTATGTCAAAAAAATGAGATTATCAATTTATCATATTTTTAGGGATTGACATGAGATAAGTGTTTTAAAAACTAGACCGGCCATCTAACCGGTGAGGGTACTGGTTCACTGGTTCATTGGTCGAACCACTGGGTCACTGGTCGAACCGCATGACTAAATCGGATAAAACTAGAAAACTCGGTTGAATAAACCGGTCTCTATAACAAAACTATATAGTTATTAAATCAATGGAATCGGATGACTAGTTTTCTAAAATAATTATGACACAAAAAAATTGAAAATTTTAAAATATCATAATTTTATAAGTTCACAATTTAGATTCTAAACATAGTCATGACATGCAATTTAGTCTAATAGTGAGGGGTTTGATAGTATGTACGAGGTCTTAAATTTGATCATAAACTCTATTTTAAACAAAAAAAAAAGTTGAAAAATTAAATCAACACAACACAAAAAATAAACAAAAGCAAGTCTATTGAAAAAAAAAGTTAAAAGTAATTGTGCTCTTAAAAAAGATTCAAATTAACGATGAAGTTTGTTTTCATATAAAAATAGTATAATACAAAAATATATGTATGTATTATATATAATACAAAGCACACATAATCACAAGTGACTACTATATGGTAATGTGCCTTATTTTGCTTTCAAAGGTCAAGTGTTCAATACTCACAATTGTCATTTTCCCTATATTTTTACACATAAAATGGAAATGCATGTTATGTCCAAAAAAAAAAAAAAAAAAAACTGGAATAACATAATTTATGAAAAAAAAAATTCTATAAAAAGTTTAAAAAAAAAAGAACTGTAAAAAATTTAAATGTGGATTGAATCGTCCGGTTTGAATAAACCGCCGATTCACCGGTTTTCTCCGGTTTGGGCCGGTTTATATCGATTCAGTCCGGTTTGATAACATGGGCGGTATGATGGTCAGACTAGACCGGTTACCCCTCCGGTTCCCGATTGGACCGGCTGGTCCGATTTTTAAAACACTGCATGAGATTCAAATTATCAAAATTTTCAAATATGATGATATATGTAAGCGAATTTTCAAAGAATATTTTTAGTATATTCTTTTTTTTATGGGTATAGTTAGTATTATTGTTAGAGAAAAGTATATCGGAAAAATTTATCTTTTTTTTTTTTTTGTGAAAGTCAATTTTATTTTAATTTTAATAGGATTCTATGTAAACAAAATTTAGATAATCAATTTAGCATATTTTTAGGGGTTGACATAATTTTAGAGATTGATATGAGAATTTAAATAGCAAAATTTTCAGTGGATAACAATTTGGAAACAACTGAGTAAGAATGAAGTTTATTAATTAATTGCATATTATTAAGAAAAATTTCCCGCCTAAGTAAACGAATTTTCAAAAAATATTTTTAGTATATTCTTTTTTTATGGGTATAGTAGTATTATTGTCAGAGAAAAGTATACCGGAAATATATATTTTTTGTTTTTTGTGAAAGTCAAATTTTATTTTAATTTTAATAGGAGTCTATGTAAAAAAAATAAAATTAGAAAATCACTTTAGTATATTTTTAGGGATTGACATAATTATAGAGATTGACATGAGAATATAAATAGCAAAATTTACGGTGGATACTAATTTGGGAATAATTGAGTAAAATTGATGTTTATTAATTAATTGCATATTATTAAAAAAAATTCCCATCCAAGTAAACACCATATTAAAATTTTGATTAATTGCAAATTAGAAAAATTAGAAATAAGTAAGATATACCCGGTACTAGGGGTGGGTAAAAATCCGCAAACCGATTCAAATCGAACAATTCGAACCGAAAAATGGTTAAGCGGGCGGGTCGCTGCGGATCATCGGATTGTCAGCCATACATTTTTGGTTTTAGACGTGTTGAAGTGGGCGCACTCGGTTTCCTAAAATCAATCCAACGGTGTCCGAACCCGCCTGAATTACATAAATCGTAAGCTTTATTTTATTTAATATATAAAACATAATGAAATGACCGAACATATCTCAAGACATATAAACTCAAAATTTATTACCGTTTGTTTCCTTGAAAATTGGAAACAATAAACCATTAACTAGTAGTTAAAAATCACTAGTTTTCTCTCACTCAAATACTAATATCATCATACACTTATTTTTATTATTTTATTTTACTTTATATTTATTCTGTTTCACTTGCACTCATGTTCTCTTCACACCATACAATTGAGTTTTTTGTTTTTTAGATGATTTTTCTTTCGTTAGTTTAAAACCAAAATTAACCGACCCGTCAAACCGTTAATCAGCACAAACCGAACCCGCAAAATTTGAACTTTTAAAAAGAATCGGATTGGAACTCGTTATTACAACCGCGGATCGAGATGAATGGTATTTTTTAACCCAAACCCGCCCTACCCAACCCATTACCCACCCCTACCCGGTACCATAGCAGCAGGCCACCGCTGGACAACATAAGTTAGGGTTTTGCGGTAAGTGGCGGCTAGAGAAAAGGAGAGGTTAAAAGAAATTATTTTCTAAGCTTTCAAACAAACACATTCTAGAGTTTAGGGTTCTAAATTTCAAGACTCAAAGAAGGATCAGTCGAAATTCGAAGAAGCATTATTTCCGTATTGCTGTTTGAAAGAAAAATAGCAGTTTCACCGGTGAGTCACAGAACCTTTCAATTCACTCTGTTATTGTAGCACATTTTTCCTAAAATAATTATATTTTCCATCGCAGGGTTATAACATTCAAAATATTATTTGAGTCAGATATCAACAACGATGTATCTTCAATATTACATAAATGATAATGGTGATAAAGTTTACACTACCAAGGTAAACAACTTATTTGCAGCTTATAACTTAAGCATTTATGTATCACCCATTTTTATAGCAAAAGATAAAATAAAGTTAATTTATTTTTTGTATAGCTATAAGATTGTTTTCATAAGCTATCTTGGAGAACTTATGAAAATAAGCTCAAAACATTTCATATGTTCTTCCAAACAATCTTACACAACTTATGTTAGTAGATAAACTCAAACAATTCAATCCAAACAGGCCTTAGGTGTAATTTTAAAGTTGGCTTATGCACTGATATGTTGCATTACATTTTAAATTGTTAATCTATTGTAATAAACTATGTAGTATCATACACTTTAAACTCAAGGCGTGTTTTTTTTTTTTTGAACGGCAAATATATTATTAATAATAATCAGGTCTCTGCACAAGACGAACAGATATCCATAAACGAAAAGTTACAAAACAAAGACGTCGTATATAAGCGGAACACCAATGAAAATACCAAAACATGTGTTTGATTTCTAGGACATGTTGGCACCGAACACCGACACATGTGGCTACATTTAACTTCTTTCATTTCATGAAATTATTATCAGTGTTTACCTGTTAGTGTCGTGTCCGGTGCCCATGTTGTTTTCAGATCTTCAGAGATAAACTGCAACCATCTGCATTTAGTTTTGTTCCTCCCATTTTGTTTTAGCTACTGCTTTATGATCACATTCTGTCCCGAGAAAAAAATAAAAGAAAATGCTTTATCATTACTGTTTTGGAATGTTATTGTATATTTTCTTTTCAATAATTCTCTATAGATATAACGAAATAATTCAGTTATATTGATATATCAGTAAACAAAAAAGGTTTAGAAGTTTCGGTGTCACTAATTATGTTACTGATGCTTATAATACATACAAAGCAGACAAAAAACTTTCTTATGTTAGGTGTCACTAATATTCGTTGCTCCTTATTTTCAGAAGGAATCACCACTGGGTTTGGCAACAGAGTCGGCTCACCCAGGTAAATTCAGGAAAATAAAGTGTTATCTATAATTAAGTACCCCTTTTAAAGCGATAAATTGGATACAGTTTGTTTTATTTTGACTCGTTGCATAATTGTTTGTTTGATGTTGCTGTCAATGGTTAACAATGATGTCTTTGCTTAGTTTAGAGTTTTATGTTAACTGAATTTTTTTTTGGCTGGAGAAATACTTAACTTTAGAATATGTATATGAATCCTGTTGCAGTGTGTTTGGTTACACATCCATCTAATTTTTTTCGTGTCCCGATACGATTTCAATGTGAATTTTCCGAAGCTACATATTTAAGCTTCGGATAGATGTGCGGAACCTTGTTTTCTGACTTTTCCAAACATACAGCCTACGAAAGGAACCAACTAATTGTACTTAGTGCAAGAGAAAAGGCTATATCAATTGGAATTGAACACTTTGATGTATTTGACATAGTTCTAAATTGTGGTCCGCAACTACAATTATAGCCACGTTGACTACATTTTCTCACACTATAAAAGTTTGCAGCGTAACCACTTACACAATCGTAATTTCAAATTTGGTCTATTTGCACAATAGTTTTTGAATTCATGAAGTGATATCTATGATTACAGATAGTTACTATTTAAATTTTGGTTTAAGTCCAATATCTCTCTCTCTCTCTCTCTCTCTCTCTCTCTCTCTCTATATATATATATATATATATATATATATATATATATATATATATATATATATATATATATATATATATATATATATATATATATATATATATATATATATATATATATTAATATTACTTGGCTTCTCTTTATTTTTTCTTTTAGCACCATTACTTCACTGATTTTAGGTCATTTATATGTCTACATTTGTTTTTGGTTTATATGTAGCACGCTTTTCACCCGACGATAAATTCTCAAGACAAAGGATTCTTCTGAAGAAGCGCTTCGGTCTTTTGCCAACTCAGCAGCCACCTAGGAAGTACTAAGATAATGCACACTTCATCTCTTGGAGATTGTTTCATTTGGTATTTACATTTGTGCTTCCCTTCTTCCTTGCTATATTTTTGTTCCCTGATGACTTGTATGAAAATTATGTAATGATGCAAATATTGGTAATGGTTAAATGATTAGACATAGACTCCTGGAAATGAATTTTACCATTACTTTGTTGTCATAGTTTAGTCAAGTCAAGTCAATTAGCCACTTAGCACAGGCAGGATTTTTCACACTCCTAATATCACTCAGGAATATATTTAAAAAAAAAAAATTTAACTTTTGCATTATCTAATACACTTTCGAACAAAATATACACCCAGAAGTGCATTTTAGGTGATAATGATCATGTAGGCTAGGAGTGCAAAGGGGAGCTAAAAGAGTGTACATCACCAAACCTCATCACAAACTCATCTCTCTTCACTCAACCTAACCCGTTCTCTCTTCCTCCATCTTCACCAAACCTCTTCAAACTTCTTCAATGGTGAGAACCAAAGGAACCGACAGAAGGGCTCCACCATTCCGCTCCAATACTCCTCCACCATCTCTAGACATTTCAGCCCTCAACATCATTTTTCCTCCATCTTACGATCAACAACCTCCTAACCTTACACAAACTCCTCCACACCTTAAACCAAAAACAAAATAGAAGAAACCATCTTCCTCAGTCCCAACACGACGATCTCAAAGGATCATCTCAGGTGTTGGAACCAAACGAACTCAAAGCACCGATGAAGGACATGTTAGGTCCCAGTTCAAAATCCAGACCAAACTCCCCTCAAACCACTAAAAAAAAACTCAAAAATAATTTTCAAGAAAACCCTCTTAAGAAACTAGTACAAAAGGGAAAGAAAAACCAGTTGAATCAGAAACCTTCAAAAGAGAAGGTTTTTAAGACCAAAAAATGCTCAATCAAGTCTTTGATCAAAGACAAGGTCTCTCTGTTTCCAAGAGTTCAAGAAGCTAAGTTTTAAAACAAACGGAGATCAAGATCAGTAGTACTATTGGACGCTACTATAATTTTCAAGCCCCGGAGAAACAAGACCTAAAAACCAAGTCATTGACTGACAAACAAGGTTGTATCTCATTTCTTCAAATAAAAGAAGAGCATTACTCATTTTATTTCAAAGCAAAATGTTATCCTGAACTTAGCTTCATTAAGACCAATGTTAAGGGTGTAGAGATAGATCTAAACCCTAGTATCCTTAACATTTGACTTAATGCAGCGAAGTTGAGGATAACATTTGCTTTAAAATAAAATGCTTGAATAAACCTAGAGTAATGCTCTTTTATCTGAAGAAAAGATGTCCAACCTTGTTTGTCAGCAAATGACTTGATTTCTATGTCTTGTTTCAGCTTGAAAATCGGTCTTGATCTTCATTTGTTTTGAAATTTAGCTTCTTAAACTCTTGGAAACAGAAGGATCTTGTCTTTGATCAAAGACTTGATTGAGCATTTTTTGTCTTAAAAAGCTTCTTTTTGACGGTTTCCCATTAGTTTCTGATTCAACTAGTTTTTCTTTCCCTTTTGTACTAGTTTCTTTAACATTTTGAGAGGGTTTTGACGAAACTGATTTTTGAGTTGTTTTGATAGTGGTTTGAGAGGAGTTTGGTTTGGATTTTGAACTGGGACTAGTAGGTGTTTCATTTTCTTCTTCTGAGGTTTTACTGGTGATGTACACTCTTTCAAAGTGAAAATGTTCTTCCATTGCTTCTACCCATGACTTGTCAATTATGGCCTTTTAAAATGTGAAAAATTATAAGTGACAAAACTAGAGATCAAAATCACACTAATAATAATAATGAAGATAAAAGAGACAAGGTGTCACGAGAACTGGCGGGGTTTTCATGAACAAAACATATTACTGTGTTAGGAGTGCCTTATTTGGATATGATGCATGTCTAAATACATTTGTGATATCATTTCTTTTCTTCTTTGGAGTTTTACTTGCTCTCAGTAAGTCACTATCTTTTTTCTTTTTTGACTCAAAATAGTACTAATTATTTAGAATCTCCTTAATTCTTTATCAATAAGTAAATTAATTCTAGAATGCATAACATCTAAAACACGTGAAAAAAATTGGTTTGTAGCCCCTAAAATAAAAAAAAAATCAGCACCAAAGTGTTTTTTAACAAACCATAAGCACAAGCATGATCTGGATCCTTTCCTGTGTATTTTCTACAGTTGTCCATTTTGCTATTAATTATAGCCTTCAGATCAATCTCTTAGTTGAAAGGACAGGAGAGAAGGCAGCAAAAAATAAAATAAAAGAATTTGTTTTGAAAGACAAGTGTTAGATGGTGAATGTGAATTATACCAATAGTCTTATGATCGATTAGTCTAATATAGTCTAATGATCGATTATGGTGAATGTGAATTATACGAATAGTCTAATAGTAAAGATTGATTAGGGTTTGAAAAATGAAAGTATCAAGGAGCAATTCTGTTATGACTAGTAACCTAGTTTTTTTAATAATCATTTTCCACATTGTATTAACTTTGATTTTTAATGAAGATGAATTTGATCTTTCTTGAATATAGAAAAAAGAATAACCCGTATCTTTATTAATTGTAAAATTTGTTGTATTCTTTTGGTATTGTCTTCCTTGTCTTCTCTATTTCGATTTTATGTTTGATTCTCATGATACTCTCTTTAATCTAGCAGCTCATGATGTTCTTCTATAATAATACAACCGTATTTAATTAGCTAAGGTTCATTATCAAAAAAGAAAAAATGAAATTAGCTAAGGGTTGTTCTTTTTTATTATTAAAAAAAGGCTTAATAGATCTTTTGATCCCTGTATGTTCGCGAATTTTTGGTTTTAGTTCCTGTATCTTGTTTTGTTGCAAATAAGTCCCCGAATGTATAATTTTTTTTTATTTTAGTCCCTAAAGTCAAAATCCGCAGAAAAATTTAAAGGAAAATCTTCACGAAAATTGCAAATTTTCCTGCGGATTTTGATTTTAAGGATTAAAACCAAAACTTTTTATACTTTCAGAAATTTATTTGCTACAAAACAATATACAAGAACTAAAATAAAAAATTCACGAATATATTGAGATGAAAATATCAATTAGGCCTTAAATAAATTAGTAAAGGTTGTCATCATATCGTGAGAAACGATTCATAAGTAACTTTCTAACGCACGTCACTAGCTATAATTTATTATTTCAGCTTTTTCTTGCTTACATCTTATCATCATCACGTTTAAGAGAAAAATACATTCTTTTTTTTTTTGACAAAAAGAGTAAAATACATTCTATGAGAATATAAGAAGAATTCAATGAATCTACGGAAAACTTAGGAGGAATATTCTAACAACGGGGCATGATTCTAAATAAAAAGATTTTCCTAACAGGAATCACCAACAATTATAATTTATTTATAATAAAATAATGTTTTTTATTTATTTATAATTTTTTCATTTGTGGAAAATATTCAAATGAGTCACTTTTTTTTCCTTTTTTTTAAATGATTAATTTGAGTCACTTGCTATTTGACGGAGGGATTATTTTTAATGTTACCAAAACAAATTCATTATTTTTAACATTAAATGTCACTTAATGATGATTAAGTGATTTAATAATAAAAAAGTACTCCCTCCGGTATTATTTATAAGTAAAAATTACTTTTTAGATTAATTGAACAACTAATGTATCTAGCCTATAACTAAGATTAAACTCAGGATTTGCAATATAATATTTCTAGTTTGGTTCTATAACATGTATCATTAGAATTTGGAACACTTACTAGCAATTTTTTTTTTTTTGCATCAACAACACTTATTAGCAATTATTCCATTCATTCCTTTTAGTTCTCATTTTTTAGAAGAATTTTTTTCTTTTATCGTTATCAAACTTTAATGTTTATCAAATGTTTTACACTTACAATATTACATGCACCAATAGGCAGCGAAATTAAATAGATGAATCAGTCAACAAAAGTCATTTTCTTTTGAAAAAATAAAATGACACAAAATTATTTTTTAATTTATAACACTAAGATTTTAGGTAATCAGAAAAAAACACTAAAGATTTTGTGGCTATAAAAAGTTGAGAGCTACTACCAAATATGGTAATTACTCATAAGTGTCGGGATATAATTGCAATTTTAATTTTAATAGTATAGCAGAAATAATAAATGTTTAGTTAACTATGAAGATAGAGAATCTCATACATGTCAACTTAATTAACTATGCATAAATGGAATCATTCTAAGTCAAGTTAACAAATGCGATTCCAAGATTCTGAATGTCAAATTGAATGTAAGCAATATTGTACTCCTATCTAAAATTCAACTAAACAATAAAAGGTGCGTTTGTTTTAGATTTTTTATGAAAAATTTTATTTTTTTCTTAAAAATTTTGATGTTATTTGTTATAGGTTTTTTTTTAAAATTATTTTCTTAAAATAAACCATTTTTAACTCCAAAATAAAAAGTTATTTCTGATACCTTTTCAATTTTTTTTAAAACTAAGAACTTATCGTAGGAACTTTCTATTCTAAAAAAAATAATTTTTTTTTATTATAAACAAACAAAGTTTCAAAGTAAAATTACTAGCTGTACCAGAGTACAAAGCAAACAAAGTTATCCCTTCAGTTTCATTGAGTAAAATTTAAATTTTTAGATTTATTGAAAAAGTAATGTATTTAGTTTAGTTATATTATCGATCAAATTTAACTTTCAAATGGTTATGGGTTGTTGTGGATGTTCAACATGACTTGTTTCGTCGGAGGTTGATATTTCAATATTCGTATCATTCATTGATTTCAGATTATATTGCTTGAAAAAGCGTCATCGCTTGCTACTTATTGCAGGAAGTAGCTGGTACATGGACTGTTTTTGTGTTGATGGTCGGTTCATTCACCTCACTTTTCCAGGACTTCTATTTTATCTATTAGGATTAAGTAGAAGTTGGTTTATATTATTGTTCTACGCACTTTTGTGTGAACGTACTGGGTTATGTCTATGTCCCCCCAGTTTTTGTATATATTTTATTTTTCTTCTTTTTAATAATAATATGAGCTATGAGTGGAGGACGGAGAAGGATGGAGATGCCAACTAAGTTGGAATGTCTAACTCTACCTTGACATTTAGATACTCTTAATTTATAAAAAAAAAAAAAAAATTTGATCAAATACATTATTTTTTGTTAATGAATCTAAAAAAATCAAATTTTACTCGCATATAAAATTGGAGTAGTACAATTTTGGAACACATACTAAAACTCATAATCAAATAGATGAATAAATCCATAAAAATGTTTTTAAAAAATACATATATTCTTTAATTTTACAAAATACGTTTCTTCTAGTATTGTTTAACTTTATTTTCTTTCATGCAACATTGTTAAACTCTAAAAAATTTACCTTCTATTTGAGGAAGGATTCTCTTCCCACCCCCGTCTTTCTTTTTCACCCTATGAGTTTCCATTTATAACCTTGAAAAAAAAATTTGGTAAACTCGTACCGAAGTTTTAAACAATGTAAAATACATATTTTTCTGTATCAGAAAACTTTGGTAAATGAAAACCGAAGTTTTGGGGGATAAAATTAAAGGTTAAATTGAATTTCTAGGAGATGAAAAAAAGAGACACGGGGAGTGGGAAGAGAAACAAGACTTGAGTTAAAACAATTTAAGTTTAAAACAAAATGATCCAATCACTGTTTTTAATTAACAAATGCAAGTTTAAAAAATATATCTTTTGTTAACAACGACAATGGTTTTAAGGGGTAATGTTGATCTAGTGTTAGTGTTTTTTGATTGGTGTAAAAATTCTCTAAATTGCTTTTAAAATACCTAGAATGTTTGTTTTTGAATTGTAAGAATTGAGTATCCTCTATACTCCTTATAATTCAATCTTTACTTATAAAAAAAAGCAACGACAACAGTTTTAGTTATCAGAAAAAACAATGGTTAAATATTTTCTTTAGAATAATTTTGAAACTGTTGTTTATATTATGACAGTGACTAATTTTTTTGTTTGGTTAGTTTTGAGTAATACATATTTTTTTGTTAGTTTTGAGGAAAATTAGTAAAAATTCATTCTTTGGAATTGGCAACCCTTAAACTCAAAATCGTTGCAAAATCTAATGTAAAGAAAAAGACAATATTTATTTTATTTTAGACAACGATTTTGAGATGTTACCATAAATAATTTAAACTCATATTTAACTAAAATCAATTTTTACCCGTTAAATGCAAATTGACACTCAACTTGTTAGCAAAACTCTTTTAAAGTCAATGCATGCTACTCAACTTGTTAGCGACAATCTCTCTTCAAACCAACTAGATCATGCCATAAATAAATGCATGTTAATCAATAGATCCACAACAATAAGTCAAAAATCAAAAGTTGACATTTGCTTCATTCCAAACAAGTCCCTATTTTTGTTGCTGATATTTAACACCATTCATTCTTTCCACACACCAAAAACAAAGTTAAAACAATGAGACTCGGTGTAAGCAACTGTGTTTTAGCTTATAATTGTACCTTTCTTTCCAATGAAAAGTCATTAATTAGACATACTATTCTCCAAGTCTCAAGTTTATAAACCAATACATTTATGAATTCTTAGCAACATGCCAACTTGAAAGTACAAATAGCTATTTTTCTTATCTTATAACTTAGCTATCTTCATAGTTGTTTAATTTTTTAATTATACGCCTCTATAGAATATTCTAGTTAGTATCTTAGCACACAATCATAGGAAATAAATAAATAATTAATAAGTGTGATAACCTCGTAGAAGCCGGTACTTAGACATCTCCAATTGATATTTCTTAATACTAAGATTTATTTTAATCTTGTTGCATATTAATTTGGATTTCATAATTGAGTGAGAATCTTATTTGAAGAATCTTGAAAGAGAGTTTTATAATTTTTTTTTATAAAGATTTTGAAAGTACAAATGTAGGACAATGAATATGAGATGTTGTGAGAGATGATATTTAAACCTATTATTCTATCAAATTAACAAATTGAATGAGTATTATAAAATTGAGTTGACAAATATATGGAGTCACCAAAAAATTTAAATGGGATTCCTTAAAAATGTTCAATTAATATGGTTCTCATAGTTGGTATTAGGATTTTAAAAAATGATACGAGACGAAACATATTAATAAGAAAATTTAAGGAGAAGAATTGCAAAGAATAAATCTACACCCTTGATTACATCCATCACCACCCATGATTTGTACAAAAGAAGAAGATTAAATGACATTATCCTTTAAGATTTTGCCATGTGTTGATTCTTGGATTTCTCCTGTAAAAAATTCTTACTAAATAGTAATGCCAATTCCAACTCAACAAATTAAAAAGAACACATAATTATTTAGTCTAGTCGGGACTTTTTTTAGTCAAGACCCTTCTTTAAGATGAAACCTAACTTTGTCGTCCCTTTCATGAGCACCTACAAAGGCAAAATTAGTGTATATGTATACGTTATAGCAAATTGACTTCGATGCCAAAACAATCTATAACCGGCTGAAAACGCAACATCCAAATACAAAACAAAAAATGCACACTAAACAAAGATGGGAGGTCACATTATCGTGATATTTTAAACTATTCTCCTGTAATACAAATGTGATTACGACTAAATCATTTGAATGCAATTCTTCTTATTGGGAAAAATTTAAATCCCACATCAAAAATATAAAATAATTTATAAAGAGTGTCACTATTATAAATAAGTATGAACCTAATCCATCAAAATCGACTTGTAAAGTGAGAATTACCTTTTAAAACACCCCCTCACGCCCAGGACTAAACAAAAACTCTGATACCATTTTAGAAATAAGTACGACCCCTAACTCATCCTTATAAAACCGATTTGTAAGATGATGATTGTCATATGCTTATAAACACTTATCCAGACCATCTCATATCCGATGTGAGACTTTCTAACACTCTTTACATTTCAAATCCATTTTATACGAATGAACTAATCCAATATAAAAACCTAATATAGATCGCGACCAGCATTTAAAACCTGATTAACACTTATATAAGTACATCAAACTAATGTGCTAAAATTCTCATTCACTTTTAAGCTAAAAGTCAAACAAAGTAGTTGGCTTTGTGCTCAAAAAAACATTATACAAAACTTGATATCAAATACACATTAAAAGGTCATACTCATACACAATATCTCAACTCAATTCCAATCCAATATTTTCATAGCCCTGTCCAATCCAACACACAACCATGAATCAAGAAATCCCAAAACCATCAACCAATGAACCTCCCCAACAAAAATTCTCTCTTCCAGTAGATTCAGAAAACAAATCAACAGTCTTCAAAATACACTCAATAGCCAAACCTCACATGCTAGCATTTCATCTATCATGGTTCTCATTCTTTGCATGTTTTGTTTCAAGTTTTGCAGCAGCACCACTTGTTCCTATAATCCGCGACAACCTTAATCTCACAGCAACAGACATAGGAAATGCCGGTGTTGCATCTGTTTCTGGTGCTGTTTTTGCAAGAATTGCAATGGGAACTGCTTGTGATTTAGTTGGCCCTCGTCTTGCATCGGCTGCTCTTATTCTCTTGACTTCACCGGCTGTTTATTGCACCTCGATTATCAATTCTGCTACTAGTTTTCTTCTTGTAAGATTCTTCACTGGTTTTTCTTTAGCCACTTTTGTTTCTACTCAGTTTTGGATGAGTTCTATGTTTTCTACTACTGTTGTTGGCAGTGCAAATGGTTTTTCAGGTATTTTTTTTTAACTTAAATTCACTTTTGACCCACTAAAAATCTCGATTTTGCAGTTTTGGTCCCATATTTTTGTTAGCGATTTTGGCCTCTTATCCTTTTTTGCCATATAACTTGGTAGTCGCCTCATATTTTTCTCGAAATTTATATTTAAGGAAGATCATTTATTGACGTGAAACTAAATTCTCATTAGCCAACGTGTTTTTTCTTTAAAATTTAAAATGAAAACTCCAAAAATCAATCTATGCACAAGTGTAAATGAAAAGACAATGATGATCTGACATTCTGATGTGCATGAGCTGATTTTTGTCATTTTTTATTTGTAATTTTAATGAAAAGACACGCTCGCTGTTGAGATTTTGGTATCATATCAATAATTAATGACACCTCAATTACTCGTGTAAATTTGAGAAAAAAAAATCAAAGGGGCCTATTTGGTAAAAATCACTCGATAGAAATAGAGGGTCAAAATCACGATATTTGGGAGCTAAAAAATATATTTAAACTTTTTTAAATTTAATTATTTTTCTAACAATTTTTTTTTCTTTCCCAGGTGGTTGGGGTAACCTTGGTGGAGGAGCTACACAACTAATCATGCCACTAGTGTTTTCACTCATTCAAGATAATCTTGGTTCAACAAAATTCACTGCATGGAGAATTGCATTTTTCATACCAGCTTTTTTACAATCTTTGACAGCATTTTCAATATTAATATTTGGTCAAGATTTACCAGATGGAAATTTTCATGGTTTAAAAAAATCAGGTGAAAAAGCCAAAGATGAATTTTCAAAAGTACTTTATCATGGTGTATTAAATTATAGAGGTTGGATTTTAGCTTTGACTTATGGTTATTGTTTTGGTGTGGAGTTGACTGTTGACAATATCATAGCTGAATATTTTTATGACAAGTTTAACCTTAAACTTCACACTGCTGGAATTATTGCTGCAAGTTTTGGTTTGGCTAATGTTTTTTCTAGACCTGGAGGAGGTTTAATTTCTGACTTAATGGCTAAGAAATTTGGAATGAGGGGTAGATTATGGTGTTTGTGGATTTGTCAAACTTTGGCTGGTGTTTTTTGTGTGATTTTGGGACTTGTTGGAAGTTTAAGTGTTTCTATTGTTGTTATGATTATATTCTCTGTTTTTGTTCAAGCTGCTTGTGGAATGACTTTTGGGATTGTTCCTTTTGTCTCAAGAAGGTATGTTTTCCGTTGCTTATATATTTTGCATATACTTGATATCACGGTGGATAGTCGGAAAGACTAGAATTATGGTGATTCACCGTGATTTCACTGAAGCTATACTCTGTAATTTATGTCAAATTATGATGGATCACTGTAATTTTAAATATGAGTTGAATCATTTAATTTATTATGTGTTTCATTATACATAACAAAAATTGATTTAATAAAATTGATTCCACCTAAAATGGATAAAATGATTTATGTTGGAATATATTTAATTAAATAAAATGTGCTGAAGATTAAATTTGAAACTAAAACCAATTGTAGAGGTAAAAATTCTAAATTTTAACTTTTAAAGTTAGAATTAATGCTAGAATCAAAATCAAGGCTATGCATATTTTTGTTGCTTTGACTCAATGAATGAACACCAAATAATTGGGAATACGATTTTACTATTTAATTTTGATTAAAAATGATGGTAATTTGTCTCTTGAAATTACTTTACTATATGTTCCTTTACATAAATTTATATATACACAAAAAAACAGAGAGATGGGAGTCATGAAGGACCACAATAGTTCCATCCATTTGATTCATGTGATTTTTCTAAAAAAATCATTATATAATCAATGTTTTGTTTATTTTAATCAATAGAAGTTTACCACTTAATAAAATATATTTTTCTAAAATTGCAAATTCAAAGTTCCCATTATATTGTCAAAGAGTACAAGTCCACGATCAAAATGATATTAACCACTTTACAAGTTACAAAGAAGAAGAAAATATTGTAAAAAAAAAAAAATCAGCTAGTGTAGGCCTGTTTACTTTCTAAAAATATTTTTTAGTTCAATTTTTTAAATTTGTGCTAATTAAAATTATTTTTATTATTTTCCAAAATACATTTCTCAACTAGCAGTCCATTTTCTTCTTCGCAATGGTTCATTTCAAGAGTATTACATTTTCTTATTAATATGTTAAAATAATCATATATTTTAAAAATCGGCGTAAGCTAAAATATTGTTAAGAATTGTCTAAATATATATAATTAATATTTTCACATTTGAGCTCTAAATTTTATTCGTCATATAGATCAAATACACTCTTAATCCATCATAAAGATAACTATTAAAATCTCTGTTTTTTTACCTACAAATGATTCAAAAACTAATGATAAACTTTGATACAATCTTTAATACTAGAATGACTTTCTCCATAAGTCATAGTTCAACTAACAATAATAATTTTGTTAGGCAGAACGACTTCACACCAGTTCAAACCCGAGACTTCACAATCGTATGAATTTTAATAGTGATTGCCACTAACATTTTTTTTTGAACAAGTGATTGCCACTAACATTAAATCACCATATAACATGTAATTATATTTTTATTCTTAATTCTAATAAATTTACATCAAAATATGCAATTTTCAGGTCCTTAGGGGTTATATCAGGAATGACAGGAGGAGGAGGAAACGTTGGAGCAGTTATAACCCAACTAATATTCTTCAAAGGATCAAGATTTTCAAAAGAAAGAGGAATAA
Organism: Trifolium fragiferum; assembly: GCA_954870985.1. Lineage (NCBI taxonomy): Eukaryota > Viridiplantae > Streptophyta > Magnoliopsida > Fabales > Fabaceae > Trifolium > Trifolium fragiferum. Next base: position 21,967,655 of record OX940792.1, read on the forward strand.
CACTAATGGGTGCAATGATCATAATATGCACATTACCATTATTCTTAATATATTTTCCACAATGGGGTGGCATGTTATTTGGTCCATCATCATCTAAAAATGTTTCAGAAGAAGATTATTACTTATCTGAATGGAATTCAAAGGAAAGAGAAAAAGGTTCTCATCATGGTAGCTTGAAATTTGCTGATAATAGTAGAAGTGAAAGAGGTAGAAAATTGAATATTTCAACTAGGCCTTCTGAAGATACCACACCACCACAAAATGTTTGATTATTTTTCTTTGTTAGTTTGTGTATGTTTATAGCACAATAAAGTTTCAATGTCATTGTTTTTTACTTATTCACATGGTTTTATAGAGTTTGCGGTTGCTTGACTCATAAGTAACATACTTTTTCACTATTTCTTTTTTGTAATGTTGTTGTTGATATAGCAAAACTTAAAACTTTGCATCAACAAGAAAATGTATATTCCTTTATTTATATTAAGAAAAGTATTCTCCTAATAATGTGACAAAACTTGACATATCAAATTTTCATTTTTCTTTCTTTATTTCTTTGTTTGTTTGTTTCTTTCTTTATGCAGATCCGTGCAAAAAAACAAACCTCAAAGTTTGCTTATTATAAATTACATACATCACTTTTTCAAGTCATAATATGAAAAAGATCGGAGGGAATAATTATGTTAGTTTGCCGCTTAATAAACTTACTTTTAAAGTTGAAATATAAAAATAACAATTTTAATATGAAAAAGATCGGAGGGAATAATTATGTTAGTTTGCCGCTTAATAAACTTACTTTTAAAGTTTAAATATAAGAATAACAATTTTAATATGAAATACAAAACTACGACACATTCTCGATAATGAATTCCCTCTACAAAGACTTGCTAAACACTCTCAAAAATCAAATTATGCTGTCCCAAATTGCGAACCCAATTGATAGCATCGAGTGACATAATTGTCTCCCCGTCAACAAAATTCGCCACAAGCATTTACAAAATATAATCACCTGCAACTTGGAATTTTCCCACCTGCAACATTTACATATTGTGGGTTGTGCCACTCCATGGTCCTGAATCTGATCAATATGATTCTCTAGTGTGTGGAATTAATGAGGATTACAATGGTGTGTAAATCTTGCTATAATATGCTTATTGTCACATAAGCATATTATAGCAAGATTTACACACCATTGTAATCATCATTCCACACTAGAGAATCATAATGATCACATTCAGGACCATGGAGTGGTACAACCCATAATAGCTGCAACTGCAGATTCTGGAAACAAATATCAAATTTTACCAATATCTGCATGCCTCTCACCCGGCATCAACCATCAATTGATTGACTCGCAATTGGAACACACTGCTAATAAATGCTCCATTTGCAACCAATGGTCACTCGTTACAAGCACATTTGATTTCAAACCATCAGCAATTCGCCACCTACACCCTTTCACGAGAACTTGTCTACTATTCGAAATGCTGTGACATGAAAAACCAAGATTATAACCAACAGTTGCATCAAGGATTATGACCAGGATTTCCCAAAAAACAATGTGAATATTGTTTCTTACATATTCACATGGTTTAATTGGTTGCGTTTGCAGTTTCTTCACTCTTAAGTAACATACTTTCATTTTGTCAAAAAAAAAAAAAGTAACATACTTTCATCCTCTCTCTTTGCAATATATATATAGTAATAACATTACTTAATCACATTGAAGAAGTAAAAATTTGTATGAACAAGAAAATGTATATTTCTCGATTTTTACTAAATAAAATCTCATAAGATTCGTGCCAGACTGAGTATATAAGATCCTGCTAGTTAAAATTATAAATAGAACCAAAGTGATGTTACATATATATCACACAAAAATCATGCATCCACTAATGAATTTTAGAACTTCATATATTTTTAGTGTTAACAATATACATTTGCCATTCAAAAAAGGCTAGCAGCGCAGCTTGTTGCCTATTTGCCTTTCATTCAGATGCAATTACCCTATGTTTAATATACATTTTTGAAAATTTATTGTTTATGAAAAATCAGAATACACAGAAACTCAATTGTGAAACGTGCAACCACATCAGAATATTTGACAGACATAATTATATAACCTATTGAAAGAGTTGAAATTTTGATAGGTGAAGCATCACAATTCCATTCAAACAAAAATCCCACATAATATGCCATTATAAATTTATAGCAGGTCTTCAAAGCAAGAAAAATTTAGAAAACATCTACCTTGAATTGCATGCTTGCACCAAAACTAAGCTAAATAGTAAATACTAGTATATTCAAAATATATTGACTCAGGGAGGAACTAAGATCTTGTAGCATGAAATCATCAAGATGGATATCTGATGCTAATATCTGCATTCGAAACCATCAAACATATATCAAAGTTTAAAGAGGTTGCTAGAGTTGGAACAACATACAAATTGTGATTATATCTATTATATAAAAAAAGCTGATATAGTTGTTAAGATGGAAATTATGAATGGAGTGCACATCAAACTTGGCTACTTTATTCCTGAAAACTCAGCCGAAGACATTAATCTTAATTCCAGAATATTGACTCGAAAACCAAGATAACTTTTGTAAGATTAACCAACTAAAATGCCTCAATCTGCTCTAGAATTTTAGCCTTCCAAATCAAATTTCAATAAGAGTACACACACAAAGAGAAAAAAAAAGGATTAAGTTACAATAAGCATTTACAGCTCATCACTCTCTTCAACCTTCTAAATCCTTAAAATTTCAACTGTTGCAAAATTAAGAATCCTAAAATAAACATTGTTTTAGGGGAAAGACTAGAATATTTTAGTTTAATAGAGAGGGCCAATATCCTAATTAGGCATTGTTTTGACTTTTGAGAAAATAACTAGATAAAAAAACTGGATAAATTGCAGGTATTGATTTATATATATCCACCATAACGTTAATCGTAAGACAGATAAAAACAAGACAGTGAGGGTTTGTACCTTAAGGAGAATTATCTGGGTCAAATTTAAGTTGGCATGTTGCAGAGCCCTTTGATATATTTGTAAATCTTTTGATAGAATGGTACTTGCTCCTTATGTCCATTGAAATATCGGTAAAAATGAGCATTGTCTTCAAAACAAGTCCGTTACGCAAAATATATTCAGCAAATGTAAGCTCATCTTCAAATCCTTGATATCCTTCTATGTGAATATAGGTCAGGTGGGATTTGAGACATTTAGAAATTATTGTTGAGTGTGGCTCCCATGTTCTTACAGGTGATGATTCCTCCTACCAGCAACATGAGACAAGATGACTCAAAAACATGTGTTTATAGAATAATATGAATACATACATGTGTACATACATAGACACACCAAAGATTGAATTGAATTGAATGAATCAAACTTGCGAGTTCAACAAACCTTGTTGCTCTGAATTATGAGAACTCGAAGCATATGACATTTCTCAAGCATATTGATAAGAAGATTCGAGTTGAAACAGGGAAGAATGAACTTCAGATGATGTAAATTACAAAATTCTGGATAATTTAGAACAGAGGAATGAAGTGGCCACTGCTTGTACCCGATAACAACAAATAAAGGCGTAATATTAGTATCAAACTACATATTTAAAAGCATATAAACTATATATAAAAAAATTTCACCTTTGATGACAAATGACGTGAAAGTAGATGTATATCTTCTAAATCATCTCGGAGTTCTTTGAGAATAGGGTCTACAAATTCACTTTCACTTGGGGGAAAGCCATGAACAAACGCTTCCGCCATACTTTGAAAGTTACTAATGATGCCCATTGTCATGTATTGGTCATTTATCTGAAGGTAAGTGAAAGTTAATTTGTCATTGGTGGATTTCAAAATCTTGGAGCTGGAGGAAATTTGAGTGAAAAATTTGGCCATAGAGTTTCTATCATGAAAGTAAGTATCCAGAGTTTCCAGCCTGGGGCAGCGAAAGAGATAGGGAAGATTTGAATCCACATATGAGACGAGATCCAACTTCTTCAGGAATGGAAAATGAGCAGAAGAATCTTTATCATACATAGAGATTTCACCAAGCAGACTACAGTGTTTTCAAAAGACAGACATGTTATATATAACATTCAAAATTTATTTATATGTTAGAAATAAAAAGAGAACAATAGATGAATCACGAGTTTGCCAATTTCATAGGATTAAAAATTAATTTTCAAAAGATGTCAGCTAAATACAAAGTAGCATGGTTCTAAATTGCAGTTGTGGTCGCAGATGCGGTCATTGTGATTGCTACGACGCGCATTGCGGCTATTGCGTTGTGAAATAATTTTTAATTTTTCACAAATAATAATAAGCGGCACTGTGCCACAACACTATTTTCTCACCCATAGTAGTATAGCTTTGTAAATACTGAATGGAAGATGCTTGAAGTATAAAGTTGGGTTGGGAGACCGTTAAAAGTAAAATTTTCATTAGATTTGAAGCATTTTGGTTTTTGAGAAGATTTAAACGAACATGTTTGAAATCGTTGGATATATATGGTTCTTGATGTGGTTACATTGCGGGAGTTTGAGGAGCTTGGGAGAAATAGCAGGTCAATGCTCTAGGACTATAAGAGAGGAAAATCTCACATCTCCACCCAAAACCTTAGGACTATATGAGTCACTTCTCTTATATATTCAACATTCTTTCCATCCGTAGTCGTTAATGAGACTACTACTCATGGTTGAAATCCAACAATCTCAGCAATGTGTGAATTTCCACATCCTATAATTGATCCAATACTATAACCCACTACTTCTCCCCCACCAAGGCCAAACCGCGGCTCTGATACCACTTGTTGGAGGGAGTGCGGGGGATCGTCCGGAGAAACAACAGATCAATGTTCCATACCACAATAGATAAAATGTTTGAATACAATAAAAGTGACTCATATATCTAATGCCTTAAGGTTTTGATTGGAAATCTGATGTCCTCTATCTTGTATGGATGCAGACCACAATTGGAAACCATACAAAATAGCTAAGTGTATGTTTGGTTACAATTGTGGAGTAGCCAGAATTGATTCTGGACGTGTAGAATTGATTCTGATTTGTTTAGTTTCTCAAAAATAGAATTGATTCTGTCTCCAGAATTGATTCTACTTGAAGCTAGAAATCGTAGCTTCTAATTCTAAAATTGATTTTTACATGCAAATTTTTCGTTAAACTCACTTTTATATGAATATATCCAAACATAAATCATTTAACTTAAAATCAATTTACAGAATCAATTCTATCAAAATCAATTCTTACCGCCGGAGAACCAAACACACACTAAGTAAATAAAACTTTAGGCATATACTGTATCTTAGTAAATTGTAACAAGATTGATATTTTGATGATAGGTTTAAATGAAGTTATTACCAGAGGGAAACGAGATTAGTGCAATCCATAAAGAAGGAAGGAAGGAGGGATATTCCAATGTGCTCACTCGCGAGATAGATTTCTTGAAGGTGGGGCCCAACGGCGGCATGAACCCACATATGGACGTAGTCATTATAATCCTGAAATTTATTGTTGAGAGTGAGATGGAACTTTAGAATGTCGCGGGATTTGCGGAGGGCGAGCACGGAGTTGACGAATAATGCAAACTTTTTGTCGCAAAAGTTAGGGTCCGAGTCGCTGAAGTAGAAGACCTGGAGATTTTTCCAAAGGTGGCGCCACCTACGAGACACGAGACTCATAGTGGCAACGGAGGTTCTTGTTGGAAGAAAGGAGAGTATATGGCATAGCACTGAATCTGGTAGAGCGCTCAACCTGCCATTTGATTTACTCTGCCGTGCCATCGTGGTTTCGGAAAAGCGTGTGATTGTGCGTGCGTGTTTCTTCCCCGCCGCCGTTTGGGGGTAAACTTCTGCTAAACTTAAGTACAGTTAGGGATGGCAGTGCCCACGGGTGCGGGTTTTGATTTGATACTCCTCAAACCCACATCCATAATTTCAGGTACAGCTAAACCCAAAGACTGTTTGAGTGGTAAAATAAAACCCACGCACACACCCATTGGTTTTGGGTTTTTTCACCCAAACTCAAACCCACAACTTTATCATGCAGAATTAAAATTCCTGAATTTTTTCATCAAAACCCAAACTCACATTCAAATTTGATAAAATGCAAATTGCATTAAAAAAAAAGAAAAAACATAGTTTGCAATACAATATCACAATTTAATACACTTTTTTCTCAATGCAATAACATAGTTTAACACACTTTGTTCACAATCACAATACATAACAACCCAATATAAAAGAAATAAAAAATATTTTGATAATTTAACATATAAACGGGCGGGTGTATGGGTTTCGGGTGTGAGTTTCGTACTACCCAAACCCACACCCATAATTTCGGGTGCCACCCGAACCCACACCCAAACTCAGTCAACTCGGGTTTCACCCGTTGACTTGAGTTTGGGTTCGGGTGGATCTATCGGGTTTGGGTGAAATTGCCATCCCTAAGTACAGTGCCTATTCTTACTGTTTGCCAATAAATTAAAGATACTGTACTCGTATTTTTAATCTTTAATCTTTAATATCTTTAATATAATAAAACGAGAGTAATTAGAGTCACCCTAAACCCTAACCCTAATATGAATGGTCTAGATTTTGACACTTGATAAAAAATATTATATTAACGACTATGATAAAAACTTGAATACTATGCTGCCACATCAATTAATGAATGTAACACGTATGTGTTTAAAAACACAATACATGATGTGTCAATATATGATTGGATGTGTGTATAAAATAATTTTACACAAATCCCTAATTATATGCTTTCATTTGATGATTAGATATACTCTATGGAATCTATTTTATTTATAGCCTTAAATTATGCGTCTTTAAACCCTTTTATTTCTTTCTCCAAGAGTGTATCTTTCACATTCCAAAGAATGTATTTTTCATATTAATTATAGCCTTAAATTATGCATCTATTTTCACTTTTTCTCACAAATTTATATTTTTTTATTTGATGCAAATTTGACTTTGGGGTTCTATAAAGATATGAATTGCTATAGATATTTTAGATGTTTCAAATCTGATTATAGTTTGTAGTGTTCCATATTAATTATCTTTTCTTTTTTAATTTGATTTTTATTTCAATAGGTATGAATTCCATTTTTTTTTCGTAGTGTTCCATATTAATTATGATTCTTCCATTTAAGAAAAAAATTGGGTTTTATTTTTCTTAAGTTCATATATTTTCTATTGGATTCAGGTTTTGTTTTGGGGTTCTATAAATGTATGTACTCCTATGAATATTTGTAGGTGTTAGAATTATGATTATTTTTTTTTTGTTGTGTTATGTATTAATTTGGTTATTATTTCATGTTTTTTCTATTGTTGTTTTCATATTTTCAATTTAATTTCATGGTAAAAATTTAAGATTTATAAAACTTTTGGATATTTTTTTCCTTAAGTAATATAAAAGTTAACACATTTCTTCTTATTTGAGAGGAAAAATGTTTGAATGTATCTAATATAATTTGTTGTGTTTTGTTCTTATTTATTAGTTTAATCTTAATATATTTTTGTCCATAAATTCGTTGATTGCAAACATTAAGCATGATTGTTGAAACCAATATAGAATCCTTGATAGTTTTGAATTTAAATAGAATGTTTTATTCAATTTGTTGAACCCAACCATAAGGTAGAATGTGAAACAACTTTTGTTTTATTCTTACTCAATTTTTTAGTTTTCAACAAATTTATCTTTTTAAACCATTGACCATAATTTTATTGATTTTATTTCACCTAATATTTTCACAAATTTATCTTTTTGTCGATATGTTTTGTCAACAATTACTGGTTGAATCTTGAGAATTATATGTTGCATTATCAAGGGTTACACCAAGAAAAGATTTAAAGGTAGTAATACCGACGATGAAGGTGAAGATTCAATACAACTGAAAATGTGGTTTACAAAGATGTGTTCCATAATGTTCAGTAGTTAACGATGAATTATTATAAAGATCACTTTATCTGTTTTTTATGTAATTTTATCATTATTTTTATGATTTTAATTATTCATTGTTGTTTTATATATATTGCATAATTTCAGTTCCAATTTATTGTTGTTTTATATATACTGCATAATCAGTTCCAATTTATCTATATTTTCTTAAATTTTTTATTTCTAATTTTTTACTACAAGAAATTAAACTATACATATAATATTCTACATAATCCGTGCATCGCACGGGTAGTGGTCTAGTATGTTTAAAAATGTATATTTACCCCTTAATTTTATTATCTCTAATTTTAATTTACCGATAATTTTTTTTTGTACACACATTTTCTTAATAAATTTAAGGAAAGTGTTAAATAATGCCTCCGGGAACTAGTTAAGATAAGCATATAAATATGGAAATTCTGTTTCAGAACTTGTGTATTCAATGCATCGGAAATGTAAAAAATTATTTTATCAATATTAATTTTATCTTTTATTTCTATTTTTGGTATGCTTAATTAATAAGTGTCACGAGGTACTGTTTAGCATGACCCTAAATTTAATGAGTTTAATTGATATGCACTAATGGTGTAAAATAATTTTACACGGTCATCCAATAAGAAACCACTAATCTTCCATATCATATCAAGAAAGTGGGGTAAAGTAGGGTGACGTGGCAGAATACATGGTTGTCATTGGTTGACAATATAAAATTATTTTACACTGTCAGTGCATACAAATTAAATTCAAATTTAATATATTATGTAAAAAGTAAAATTTAATATGTTATGTTCCAAACACTACATACTTTATTTTATAAGAGACATTAAGTATAAATAAATAAAAGTTGATGTAATTAAGTCCGTTATCAGTCAATTCTTAAAATTTTTTGTTGAATCATATGTCTACTATATTCAAAATTAATATTTTACGAACTTTCAAAAATGTGTTAATCTTGATGTATCACATTCTCCCCCACCAATAAAGAAGGACAATTTTATAAATTAACTTATAATTTTTCTTTTCCATACTACATTAATTTTACCAATTTACAGAGACTAAAGTTTAAATTTGTACATATTACAAAACGAAAAATACATGTTACCCTTAAATTTTACCAATTTTGTCACAACTCAAATTGGCATCACGAACTAATACTAGGTCGGCAAGAAATTTTTGCAAAGTGATAGTTCAAAATAATATTAAAATTTACAAACAATAAGCAAATTTTTTGCAAAGTGATAGTTCAAAATAATATTTACTGAAATTTCGAAAGAGTATCCTTTGTATTTTTAACATTTTCAAAATCAATATAAATAATGTTTACAACATATATCTTATGACAAAAATTAAAGGTTTACATCTTAATAATATACAAATGCAAGCACATGTTAGGGAAATTTTGCTTATTTGTCCACTTCTAAACACCCTAATGCCAAATCATCATTTTATAATATTATTTTCATACCATAATTAGCTTGAGTTGCCATGTTGGATGCATGACTTGGACGAGGATTGAAACTTTTGAAGAAAATAAAAATAGTCACTTTTTGCTTTGCCAATACAAAATTTGAATTTTTTACCATTTCAAACTTATTGTGAGATTAAGTTTCTTGAGTTGGAAGTAAAATTCAAAAGTTTGAATTTTCCTCTTATTTTGTTGTCCTTCATTCTTATTAAGGCCAACAAACAAAACAATTCAGATTTTGCCCAATACAAAGGTCCATTTGTTTACAAACAAAAAAAATAAAGGAAACACATACAGTAAAAAGGCATAAGCACGCTACTTCTGTTCACCAAATCGGGCAAACATATCTCTCCCTCACGCAACGCTCAGAAAATCCTATCCCCATATTGTGAAAATCTCTTGCAGCATGCGATAGAAGTCAAAAACTCTCCTCCTCCCATATTTTCAAATTTCAAATTCTTCACGGTTCTCATTTGGTTTCATCTCTCTCTCTCTCTCTCTCTCTCTCTCTCTCTCTCTCTCTCTCTCTCTCTCTCTCTGAGATTCAAATAACGTGAGGTTCAACAAATTGGAAAACGAAAATGGTGATTCATAGAAGAATAAAGAGAGTAGAAGAGACCGAAACAGAGAACTGAGAGGTTGAAGGAGTTGGAGGAAATAAATTTGCAAATGGAAGAAGGAAGAAGATAGGTCGAAAATACAACCAAAGCTTTATGAGTTTCGATAAGGTATAATCTCCCAGTAAACTTGAACTGTATTGGAGTTTTTCATTATTTATTTCTTTACCCATCCCTTTTCATATCTCTCACTATTTCAAATTTCCAACCAAATTTGATCAATGGCATGAGTAGGAGTTTTCGACATTTGATTTGAGTAGTGTATAAGTGATGTTTGGGGTTTCAGTTAATCACACCACAAATTTCTTCTATTTCTTTCATGTTTTCAGTTTTCAGTTTTGATTTTAATTTCTTTTATGATGATTTTGGATCCATTGTTTTTTATTGTTCATTGTGATGATTTTGTTGTTTTTTTTTAATGCAGAGATTTTGTTGATTTTCAAAGTTGGATCCTTTAGATATATTATCCTCACCACTCAAATTGCTTTCAATGGTTTGTGGTTTTTGAATTTGAATTTGAATTTTCTAACCCTAATGTATCTTGATTTTTACTTCACTGATTTTGGTTGTGTTTTTTTAGGACCCTTATCATGGACGCAAACTAATAAAAGATAGTTTGAGTGAATGTAAGATTATGTTTGTGGTTTTTACACATGTTTATTTATTTATAGCTTTTAGACATCAAGTATTTTATCCTAATATAAATTTAGTTGAAGTGTTCTACTAATTTACATTACTCATTCTAATAATGAACATACCATTTTTTGGATATCTTTCTGTTTCCTAATGGTGTCCAATAGAGTCATATGCTCACTTTATTGATCAGTGATGTGTGACTCTTTGCAGGGCTGCTTTAATTACAAGCTACAAATAGTCACTCATGGATTCCTTTTGTTGACTGGATTTGTAATGTTCATTGGAATAGTCTTGGCCAAGGTTTTACTGTTCTTATTCTTGAAACCATTTATTAGTTTGAGTAAGATTCTTAATTTGTTTGTGTTCTATTAGATTTTAAACTTTTCTGCTATATATTGAGTTTTTTGTTTCATTCATGTTTTCATTGAATAAATGGATGTAATGTTACCCAAAAATATATTGAGTCATGCACTTACCATTGGTTGGACAAGGGATACTGGAATATAATGACACACAAGAATTTATGATTGGTTCCTTTTGCCACTGTTTTTGTTAGTTTCATATCTTCAATTTGCTTTGCATGTGTAGAATCAGTTTGTGAGTTATCTATTTAATATATGTATTTTTTTTGGTTGAAGATCACTCTTTATCGACTTATTGTGGTTTGTTGTTTTTAGCTAACTAGGAAATCATCTTTCATTGTAGCAAGAACAATGAAAGAACAAGGTTTGTCTTTTTCTTCATTCTCTTTTTGTGGGGAGGGAGTAATAATAATAACAAAGGAATAAAATGGTTGAACCTTTTAAAATAGGGGGACCAATTTTGTAAAAATGTAAAAATAAGGAGACCAAGACTGTAATTAAGCTAGCCTTTTGTTTTCAATATTAGTAACTTGGGATACAATGTTGCTGTTCACAAAATACAAATGAATCTTTTACCAGAATCTTCACAAAGTAACCTGGTATAATAGGTCAAATTCATTGGTCCAGCTTTATAAAACAGGACATTTTAATGATTTAAATGTCTTGTGTTTATTTTCTAAACTGAATTTATCAGTCTTGAGTCTACAAATTCCACAACTATATATTTTAGTTTATGTAATGTGAAATGTCCTTTGTGTTGAAAAACCAAGCATTAATGTTTCACCAAATATATAATGTGAAATGTCCTTTGTGTTGAAGTGAAAAATGAATTTAGTAAATAAACAAATTAATTATTGTTGGCCTCAATATTATGATGTGTGTGCTCTGTTCAATTTGATTATAGAGTATAGATGATAAAGTCCTTTACTTTTATTTTCTCATGATTTCTGCTTTTTTTTCCTCCTCATTTATTGTTCTCTTTCTCTATTTTTTCTTCCACAACAAGAAATAATGGCAGAAAGTTGGAATGGGAGATGAAAAATTCTTGATTACATGTATGTATGTATGTATGTAAGGTAAACAAGAAATATGTTTGTCCTTCATTTTTGGTTCTGGTTCTGAATATAAGAATTGAAGTTATATAGTCTATATTTATTATTTCAATTTTGATTATAACTGATTTGTTGCTTTGTAGTTGATCAATTGGTTTTGCTCCACTAATAACTATTGTTATACATGAGATAGTGAATAGGATTGGTTGCATCCTCCAAAATAGGCTTTGATATCTTATTGATTTCAAATTAGAAATTCTAATGCTTATTTGTTTGTCTGTTGGATCATTTTGTGAAGAGCAATACTGTGATTTAATTGTGACATGCTAAATTAAATAGTTTGGGATCAAGGACTTACATTTAATTAGTGAATCAATGAGATGTGCAATTGATAAAACATTTTAACTATAATGTTCACAATCTTTTTCTGATTTTTGAGTGGAGAAAATGTGGATTAAAATCTGAAGTTACAGTTGTGACTGATCTCTTATCTTTTTTTCTTGATAGTGTGCATTATAAAATTATCTCTGCATTTTTTGGTATCACTAGCAAAAAAAGGAGGTCTATTCTGGATTATTTTATTGCAAATGATACCTCTATTCTGGGTTTTACATGACATGTCTATTAAAGATGCAATGCAGTAACATATTAGATTTTAAAGAACTAACATTTTAGGCTCAGCTAACTATACTATTTTTAGACTATCTTTTGGAATATATGGTTTTATTATTTTTATTTTTTTTATGCAGGACATTGTTGGAGTTTGAGTCCCAAGGGTGTAAAAAAAAGGTTCATATGGGTATACTAATGTTTATAATAGACCCATTAACAATATGCAAATAATTACAATAGCTGGATTTTACGAAAATCTGATAAATGTAATTGTGAGATTTTATGTTGGTGCTTTGTATATAGCTGATGTTTTATTTGAATTTTTTAAATTATCTAATTACTAAGGTCAATGTAAAAAGTTCAAAACTATCTACACGTCACACATCAACCAAATATTTGAGCCATTTTTTAATTGATTTTGATAAAAGTCTAATTTTTGTATTATTTTTACGAAGTATTCATTCAATTGAGATAATTTTTTAATGTGCCTCTAAAAACATGGGGGGCTTACAGAAAAGTATTGCATATAAATCTTTATTTAATTTTTTATTTAAATAATTTTTAAATTTGTACCCAAAAAACATCAGGACTTACTAGAATTACATATAAATCTTTATTTACATATTTATTAGGATAACTTTTAAATCTGTCTTAAAAAATATGGGGGGCTTAAAAAAAAGTGTTGCAGATGATTTTTTACTATAACATTTTGAAATGAGCTTTCATAATTTTTAATTATTCATTCAATTCTATACAAATTTATATAGCATTTGCAAATTAAAAATAGTGTATAAAATTATTAAAAGCTGGTGCTCCCCGTGCGTTGCACGGGTACTCCGACTAGTATTTAACATTTGTACCTCTCAAAATAAAACCTTTTCTAGACTCACATATAGCTGCAAATACTCAACCGAATAAAAATATAAATATACAAAATAGCCCTCCATTACGCTCCCAAAATGCTTTGTCATTCAATTAGCATAATTAACTACCGATAAACTACTCGCAATTATTAGTAACTTAACTACACATACATATGCATAAATAACGACGAGAATTGATTCTCTCAATTGTAAAAAACATTTAAAAGAATAATGTGTAATCTAGATCATTCGTATTGTAAAAAGGATAAAGTTAGAATTTGCAAAAAAAAAAGAAGAGAAAATTTGATTAAGGGTTGAGATGTCAAAATTGAAAAAAATTAAGAAAAATAAAATGGAGAGGATCATTCTCATAAATAACATATTGTACACTTATCTGTTGGAACAAAATGGACTTGTTCATCTGCCTCTGAAGTTTTGAAGTTTTGATGATAACAAAATATTAAAAGAACAAATTAGACTTGCTAATGTATGTTCAAGTCTGTAAGACCATATCAAAACAAATTGCATTGTACACACACATGAGCACTTGAATTCTTTGAAGAGAAGCTATTTGATCATAAATGGCAAGACAAATTCTAACCAAGTCAGAAGCTGGGAGCCAGACTTAAGATATGAATCATCAGAACCTAAAGGAAGTCGGGAACTAGAAGACCATAGTCTGAAGGACAGACTCTAAAATGAAGCCTCTAAAATTCCTAAGAATCTGAAGGACACATCAACATCTTAGGAACCTGATATCTCGCATTCAAGATCAGAGTCAAGTTTATCTTGTTATGATCATGTGCAAATACAAACAAAAGATTCAAGAACAACTGAAATGAAATGGTACATTCCTTTTTGAGCAAAGAGAATTCAAATGTCTTTCAACGACATTATCCATATCAAGGGATTTATCAACGTCTCTGAATCAAGCTTCTCAACGGCTCTATTGAGCTTAAGTCTTCTTCAACGGATCTTTCAACTTATCTATATAAGGAACTGAAGACTTGAAGAAACTTAACACTCTAGGCATATTTTGAAAGACCAAACCTCTATCAAAATCTGAGCTCAAATGTAACTTCGAATTTCATATCAAAGACTACACCTCTGATTATATATCAAGTGTAGAAACACTTCTAACATTATTTGATTAAGTTAGTTGTGAGAAGTTTCTTGTCATTCAGACTTGAACATTAGAAGTTTCTTGCCGAGTGTTTGAGAATTGGAAGTCTCTTGTAGTTGTACTTGAGCAATTATAAGTCTCTTGTCGTGGACTTGGCATTGAGAAGTCTTTTGCGTTTGTGTTTGAACAATTGTAATCCGAGTGATTATAGTGGAACTCCTTTGAAAGTGCAAAATGACCGGACTACTCTTAGTTTGTGAGAGAAATCAGTAAAAAAATTGTTTTGTGTCCTCATTTCTTATCTTGCTTACTTTGTCAATATCCATTACAAACACTGCTCTAAATCTTGGTCAGACTCTACTCTTGTTCCAGAGTTTGGCTTATCCTTTCAAGCAGTTTTTTTAAGAAAGATAAAAAAAAGAAAACACAATTCAACATCCCTTCTTGTGTTTTTCTGGCATTCTTTATCATAATGTGATACTTTCTCTAATCAATAAAGATAGATAATTAGCTCAATCGCTCAATTTTGACATACGTATACGAATCATATATTTCTTTACCATTATAATTTATATATATATATATATATATGTTTTACATACATAACCATCGAAAAAGGCTTTCCTACTGTAACTGTGTATATGAATCGTCCAATCTGAATGGACAGTTGAGACTGTTTTACTGTGTAAGTGATTTGTATTGTCTGATCTCAAATGAAATGTACAAATTTATTACTGCATAAATAACGTAATACCTGCAGTCCATAACCATCGATCAATTATACAATGTTTACCAATTAAGAAGGTTCTAACGATCAATTATACAATGTTTACCAAAGCATAAAACTATATAAATAGGGTTAGGGACAATGAGGACTACGATCAATGCGTAGGGGCTATTACAACCGTAGTGCCTTCAGTCACAAAAACTAAACGAATTTCTACTTTTTTATCTTAATTCCAAACACATTTTAAGACATCAATACTCCGTAAAAATAAAATGACATTTTCATTGCTTTGAAGATTAAACTGGAAGTGAAAGAAAAAAAAAGTGGATCCCCTAAATCTTACACATTATGTTTTTAATATTAATAATTTAAATCATTGTAAAAAAATATTAATAATTAAATCAAGATAGATCTTGACACCAAATAAATCAGGATAGATCAATCTTATAAATTAATTTCTCATTCTATGTTGATTAAAAAAAATGTTTAAGTCTGTGCTAGGCTTATATTGGCATCAATAAATTAATTATTAGTGGTAATTATAATAGTACATATATCTAATTAACAAATGGGAAAGTGAGATTCTAAAAGGAAACAAATATATAAAAAGTGATAACTATTTTGTATGCTTGCTTAAAGAAGAGG
This sequence comes from Trifolium fragiferum, assembly GCA_954870985.1. Taxonomy (NCBI): domain Eukaryota; kingdom Viridiplantae; phylum Streptophyta; class Magnoliopsida; order Fabales; family Fabaceae; genus Trifolium; species Trifolium fragiferum. The sequence continues at coordinate 21,983,728 of OX940792.1, forward strand.
CAAGAGAAAAAAAAAAAAAAAAAGAAGCTTAAGTGGATAATCTAGCTTGCTATGATTGTGTGCATATCTGAGGTGTTCACTTGTCTTTTCATTAGAACTCATTAAGGATCATGAAAGCAAGTTTTGGTTAAGCCAGGTATAAAAAAAAGAAAATGACTTTTCATTGCGAGTTCAAGCTACAATTTCATTGCGAGTTCAAGCTACAATTCGCACCAATACATGATAAATTTTGAAGGATTAATGTTCCGTAAATTTTAGCCCAACTGATAAAAATTATCGAAATTGTTAAGTTAAACGTTGTGATTTGGATTTGAATCCGGATCTCACAATTATGTAAATTTATTAGTGGATTATCACTTTATTTAAGACAAAAAAATTTGAAGTATTAATTAAACAAATTTTGTCAAAAATATTATTTTAATATTTTAGACAAATTTATGGAGAAAATAAAAAGTTATTTCATGGTTTAGTGGGAGGAAATAATTTCAAGTTTTGTTCAGTGGCTTAGTTACAATTTGTTCAAAGCATAATCCATTGTAGAAAGAAAAAACCTGACTTTGAGTATGAGTTACTTTCTTTTTGATGTTATGAGAGTTGCTGCTTTCTTTCTGATATGTTTTACTTAGAATGTGTTCTAGTGAAAATTTCTTTTCTCATCTTCACGTTTTTTTTTTTTACTCCCAAAAATCCAATTTTGGTATATAAAAAATTTTAATTTCTATTTACCGAAGTTTTGTGATATAAATACAGATATATTAACACTTCTCACTCTTCCATTTTAAAATAAACTTTCCCATCAGCCAAGTTAAACTAGTTGGACATTGTTCATGGCCATGATGTTTGTATCCACATATTGACACGTTGCAAAGTACAAAAAAACAAAACAACAAAAATGGACTATTATAGAATAGCATTGCTGGCATGGCTGGTGAGAAGAAAGATGAAAATTGTGGGTGACTAAGATGATATATATCATTGAAAGTATATAGTGGGTATGAATGATAATAATCTAGTGGGTTCACTTATATGCAATACAAGGAACATCCAATAAATAAAATTCAAGAACAAATGGAAAAGTAAAGGGTTGGTACCTATATGTTTTTAAGTTAATTATAGTGTGTGTGAGTTTCTCTTGCAAGACTATTTACAACTCAAAAATAATAATAATTTTTTTAAGATGGATGGGACTGTAAAATTAGGACATGGGTCTTGAAATATTTTCCTATTTACAGAAATATTGAAAACTATACGTAAAGGGAGAAAATCAAATCAGTTAAGTGACTTTAGTGTTGGTCAGTGTCAAAGGATATTTCAATAATAAACAAAGATTAGGTAATTAGGTTAATGTTAAGATTGTCAAAAAAAATCCAACAATGATTTTATACTTAATTTATTTTAATGGAAACCGTACAATAATGTAAGTGTTTTTACTAAAAAAATATATATTCTTTATCTAAATTGATAGAGAATATTAGGTACAAACACAACAACACAAATACGGTGCACTCTTTAAGTATACCATTTAAAGAATTTTTTTAATCCAAAAGTTAAACAACACAATTTTTAATGCGCTGATTTTATATATTTTTATAAAAATTCTATACAAACTTACTATTTAAGGGGTTTAAAGTCTTTAGCATTTGCCATTAAAATTTACGAATAAATGCACACATCTAAGGCATAAAATAATATAATTTATGCCTACAAATAACATGACAAAATCAAAATGTTCGAAATACACATATTATGTCTACAAATAACGTGACAAAATCAAAATGTTCGAAATACACATATCTTTGAATTTGTATCGTTGACGACTCTATCATCTATTGAATTACTCCGCAACTATTTATTATGGTTTGAAAGAAAAATAATAATGTAATTGGATAATGAATAGGTGAAATCACTTCTTAGTTCACAATCATCACCTATTTAAAGCAATGATCAGAAACTAACTTCTCCGCTAGTATTTTCCATAGAGCAATTTTGGAAAAACCATACAACTTTTTTTCTCTCTATATATCAAATCTGAAATCTTGAATCTTGCTAAGGATGGATCTTTTCTGGCAAAAATCAATTCATGGTTCTTAAAGGAAGAATGGAGAAATTGTGTGAAAGGGTCCTTACAATGACCCTTCACACTCTCCACCTTCAACAGTTTGCATAAGCTTAACCATTGAGTTTCTCTGATCAGTAATCACATGGAGAATCATAAGAGGCTAGTTAGCAAAGAAGAATTAATTAGTGCATGTTTAGATGTACGGTGAGTTTGGCGGATCAAAGTGTCACAATGATCAAAGTGTCACAATGATTTCGTCAAACTTACTGTGAATTCAAATATGTACTAGTCTCCGTAGGAAGAGAAACTTTTGGCTATAGCTTGGTAAACCGGCAAGTCACAAAAAGGCGACGGACTGTATTAGAGGTCCTTATGGCTTATATGTTTGTATGTTTGTATGTGTGTATGTATGATTCTGTCTGTTATAGTGCTTCTTTGAGTACAGTACAATATATATATTGTAATAACAAAGATGTTGTTTGTTCCTTTGAGAAACTACCAACTTGTGATGTTTCAAGTCACTCAATTTGCAGATGATTAAGAAGGTGATTGTTTTGATCATTAATGTCCCTTTACTTGTTGCTATATATGTATGTGTTTTCTTCCCTTGTGTTTATGGTTGCTCTGTTGTGTTGGATTCAGATTTCATGTGTTATATGCGTAAGGCGTCCAAATCCGAGTTGTCGCGCGGCCAAGGGCCGCAAGCAATGTGTTTTTCTTATAGTGCGTACAAGCAATAAAAGAATTAGAACAAGGTTATAGTTCCTTAAAAGTTTAGGATTGTACATATTCTGCACAAGTTGATTATATGATTTCAATGAGAAACTTGATTTCAATCACCCTTTTACTCAAACTTTTCACCTTCATTTTCTGTCAATGATGTATCAAGATACTCATATCATATCAATTTTTTAGTATAACTCAGTAAATAAAATAATGCAAATCTTAAGTAGATGAATATAGAACTTGTATACAATCTTGTAATTTTTTTTTTCCCTTTTGTTGAGATGAAAAGACTACATTTCCTATTACAAACAAAACCCATCAAGAAAATGATTCCAACAAGATCAAACTCTCACACACCATACATGTATACTTTTACAATACAATCCAATGGATCATTGGAAAAATTTGTTATTCTAATCAAACTAAACTATAACAACTCAATCAAATAGGAAACATATATAGAAAATCCAGGAAGAATCAGAAACTGGTTGTGGATTGATTATAAGGAATTTAGCTCAGATCTATGCAGCACCGGCACAGACATGAACATCAGACATGACACAAACACGAATACGCCGACACCAGTATAATTCGAGAAAATGGAATAACTGAATGTAACCAATGTGTCGGTGTCTTGTTGAACATCAACTCACCTTTAGTATGAAATGTCGGTGCTGCATAGGCTCAGGTTTTCCAAGCTCCCTTTCCATATTTTAAAAGCAAAACATATAACAATTCATTCCAAGTATCCGGTACACCGGGCAAACACCAATGGCTGCAATCTTCGTATAGAGAAGACAAGTTCTGCTTCATCGACGTCTTATAATCTTTACGGTACACAGAAGGATGTCCATCTTTTCTATAGTCTGTAAGTCTACTTATGTTCATATATACCACTTTGGTTTTCATATTTTTGATGACATGATCTAGAGCGCGCATTTTTGAAGGATACTTTTGTAAGTAAGTTTCATTGTATATTGGCTTAGTTTCTTTGTGACACTGTCCTCCCGAATTCCATTGCCCACCCCTGCAAGGAATTAGAATTTATACATTAAGGTATATACCAAATGGATATGAATGAAGATCTTGGACAGTGAAAAAGTCAAATTTCGATAGATAAGATTCCGGTTAGGACTTAAGGTAACTCTATAGTCCAAGATAGCAAAGAAACAAAATCAAGTCCGTATGCAATTGTATTGTGAAAAACTACAAAAGAGAGAACAGTACCAGAAATGAGTAACCGAGTATCCTCTGAAGAAAATTTGTGTACGATTGGCATTTACTTTTCGGTCAACCCATTTAGCCCAAGTCGTCAAAGCCCTCATATAAGCATCCAAAGCTTTGATTCTTGGATGCACATGGTTTCCTTCTTGATAATAATCTTCTCTGTAACAATATCAGAAACCTTAAGTCAATATGATTATTATGAGCAGAAGCGGTAAGCAGTATATTGAAGAATATAAATAACGAAGGCAAGAAAATGAGATTAATCTTACTTGAGTCATAAAAGCTATGTTATATGAACATTTTTATATGGAAAAAAATACAAAACCCGAATTCTACCTCTATGCACGATTCCCGATACATGCAAAAAGTATTAACATATAAAAAAGTAGCACTGATACGTAGGTTGTCGTATTTTTGTGTGAAAATTGGTGTTCAAATAACTTATTTCTTACTGATACATAGGTAGACACTCAAGCGTAGAAGTGCGAGTGTAGCTCTCGGAAAGACTAATTCATTGCATGGTAGAAAAGTACAACATTCACTCTATTTTCAAAGATATATGCACAATTGGTAGAATTCATTGATTGATCGTTGTGTTCTTTTGAGTTTATCTTCTTACTTTTGAACCGTATATTCTATTCTAACATTATTATTATTGAAACATATGGACTGAAAAAATGAACTCACCCTTTTGACGTTTTATCGTGTGTCCACCAATGTCCAGTATTGAAGACAATAATATTAGCATCTTGATACCTTGTAGTTGTGTGATCCATCAAATCCAATCTTAATGTCTCAAATGAACCATTTTTGCCTTTGAAAGTTGATTCTCTAACAAGGAATGGTGAGGCAACAAAATCAACCGAACAATTATAATCCTGAAACAACAAACCAAAATAAATTCTATTTTAAGATACCATTACAAAATTCTCAATTGACAAATTAAATAATAGTATAGATCAAAATAGGAAACTTGCCTCGAATCTAAAAGCATATACACCTTTCTTTTTAAATTCTCTTTTCCCCGAAATTTCAAAAACTCTTTGCTTGTTTCGGACGCTTTGTCGAAGGATACAAACAAGGGACTCCCACATGTTCCTGTTCAATGAATCTCCGACAAAAACCAACCTCTGCCCGCGCAACCGCTCCAGAAAATCAGTTGCATTCAAACTGATAGGTATCACATAACAATAACATAAATATTTATCTTCAAACCAAAATTTAGTCTAAAATACAAAACTTGCAATACCAATGCAACAATAACAATATTGAACTATATCACTTGTCATCACATTCTTATTCCAATTCCACACCCATGCAATAAAAAAAAACTCAAACCCTCTTGCATATGTGTCCCTGTGAGCATAGCTCAATTGGTAGGGATATTGCATTTTATATGTAGGGCCGGGTTTCAAACCCAAAATCTCCGCTTATTCACCTCATAAGATGAATTTATAGCCATTAGGTTCCTTGACAAAAAAAGAAAAAAAGAAACCTTTTATCCTTTAACTTATTTGTTACAAATTTATAATAAATTTCAAATCTTTGGCTACTAAGAGGTTTTGAAATTTGATCTGTGCTACTAACATTTCCACCTCCACTACAAAACTAACCACTAAAATTTGGCTATAAAAATAAATAAATAAATAAATAAGCATTTCATAGTTCTAATGAAAACATTTACTCATATACATTAATTCATACCTTGGAATGTGACATTTATTTGGCTTCCACTTCCATTTAACATATTCAAGATCAAGCCTCCCATTAAGGTGACAATTAAAATCTCTATCAATGAAGGGACAAGAACCTAAAGGATAATATGGCTTTGAATCATCTCTTACCCACTTTCCATCAAATATATCACACTTTTCATACAAACCATCCTTCATTTTCTCCACTTGGTCATAACCATGAGTGATTAAAGTTACATTCTTATCCCTAATCAAATCTCCTACATTCACTACCTCAATACTACTAGTATTTGCATTGTATGAAACATCATTAGCCACATTGTTCTTCACATCACTCATATTTTTTTTATCATTAGGAATCGAACTCGGTATTCTAGAGTTTACAACACTTATTCTAGAGTTTACAACACTGACACACTCTGTGCACCAACCACTTGCGCTAGACCCTGTCAATGGTACATTCTTCACATTCTTAGTACTAAAACTAGAAGTCTTCTTCATGTCACCATGTGTGTCTACTCCAACACTTGACACATTAACTTCACTAATTCTACTACCTACAGCAACACTTTCTTCTTCAATTCTCTTAAGAGAGTTCTCAGAATCATTGTTCTGAGAAAAACAAGAGTGATTAGTACTATTAAAAGAAAAGGGGTATGAAACAAATGAAGAATTTGTGTTAGAACTGTTAAAAACAGGAAGAAAGACTGAATCTTTAGGAACCTTGAGAGAATTACTAAGAAAGAAAAGAGAACACAAAAGCAAAGAAGCTCCAATACATAAACTATAACCAGAAAAGACTTTTCTTCTATGTGATAGAAATGGTTCTGAGAATGAGAATCTATTTGAATCCATTTTGAAAAAGTACATGCATGTAATCTTGAGGTTGAGTAGTAGAAGGAATCATGTGTTTCTTCGAGGTTCAGAGTACATTGTCATTATTGAAGAAAGCTAGTTAGTAACATACTACTTGTATAGTGTGACAACTGTTTCATTACAATGTCAAACAATCACACATGTGTTGCCAAAGATAACCTCTTAAATTCCGTCAATAAATAAAAAGACAACCTCCAAAAAAAATGTAACATTGCTTACAAAAACGAATTTCTATGTTAATGATTTATGGTGCACACGCATAAACATATTCCCTCCGTCCTAAATTATAAGCAAAAATAACTTACTTTTATTATTTTTAAGATTTATTTTTATTTAATTTTATAAAATTTAATATAAATTGTATTTAATTTACTCTCTCTTTTCTTTTCCTCATAATCAATAACCAATAAAAATTCTTCTTACATTTTTTCAAAAAATTTATTTAAAAAAAACACAAAAAGTCATACTTCAAATTATCACATTATATTTTTCTTAATAAATATGAAATTTTATTTTTTCTTATATTATGGAACGGAGAAAATATATGTTTATGTTATAGGTGAGACTTTTCTTAGGGGTAAAGTTAAAAGAAAATATGATAAGTTATAAACTTCAAAACTAATTGAAATAACATCTAAAAAAGAAACTATAAGCTCAAAGAGCCCAAAAAATAACCAAAACAAAAATGAAACATGGCGAATGATACTCCTACTTACTAATGTGGACAGTGGACGGGTTGGGCGGTTCGGATCCAAAGTTGACACTCAAGTCAAATCACAGAGCCAAAAAATAAGGTTCAATTTGCCAATAAAATAGAGATCGATTTTCGTGCACGGGTTCGTGTTGCGGTTTAAATGGGTTATTGAGCGGTTTGATTCGGTAAGAAATAAAAAATTAGTAATAAATCCAACCTTTGCAATTTAGATTTCAAGAATATACAACTAGAGATGAGAGAATAATGAAACAAACACAAAAAGAAGTGTTACAAACTCTAAATCAACATAAAAAGTAAGAAAAAAACAAAAATCTTAAATAAAAGTAAAAATATAACATTTGATTTCAGAATGTTCCATGATTGTTTTGGTCTCTATGAATTTAAGATGAAGTGAGAAAGTGTGAAGAGGAACGGGAGAAGAGTTTAAAATGTGTTAAGCGCGAAGTTAATTTTGATTTAACAGGCGAATTTCAAGTCCTATCAATCCGGTTCTCTCTACTCGGGCTCGACCATATCAACTTTGTGCAAACCGAATTTTTAAATCCGTTGACTCGTAACCCATTTCTTTTTTAGTTTTTTTTTTCTTTTTGATTTTCTAAGATTAGGCTGGGCCACGGTTTTTCTGTCTATCCCTACTTGCTATATGTGAAATTGATAAAAAAACAAAAATAGAAATAAAAAGTGCATGTTTTTAATAAGGAAAATGCTAGGGCACTAGTTAAGGATACTTAAAATAGTTAACTTATCTTAAAATTTGTGCAATTAATATTTGAAAAATAAAAAAATTGTTATTTTCAATGAAAAATTACTTTTTTATATACTAACTAGTGCCTTACCATGACCATTTTAATAAATAAGAAGTTGATGGGTAGCTTTTGTACTAAGGAAAGTAAAACGTGGCGAATGAGAAGAATATGAAGCTTTATGTCAGTGATGTTGCTGCAAACGGCGAGCATGCGGTGGTGCTGTTCCTCGGTGTAGTGTAGCACCGCCACTTTTCCCAGTTGATGAACGACACGTCTTAAGTTGCAACACATGCTTTACAGGATACTTTTTATGTGAACTTGATGAATTTCAGAACGCAGCAGCACGCAGTTCTTGAAATGCAGTAAAACATTGCCCCTTGGAGTTCCCTTGTGTTTGCGTGGATGGATTCTGTTGGGTTTGTTAACCATAGAGCATCAATTCGAATTCAAATTCAAATTTAGCATAAACTAGTAGGAGTAATACTACTATACTAGTATACTACTCCCTCCGTTCCTTTTATAAGGAACAATTTGGAAAAAACACACATACCAAAGAATTTTATTGTTTTATTAAAATTTTTCTAAAATTTTATAATTTATTCCAAAAATAACCTTGGTGTAATTAATGCATATGAAATATGTTACTGTAATTAATGCATAATATTGAAATAGATAAAGGGCAAAAATGAAATTGCTTAATTAATAAAGCATAAATTTAATGATTATTTCTTACAAAAAGAAATAAATTTGTTTTGCAAATTGTTTCTTATAAAAAGGAATGAAGGGAGTACTAAATTAGCCTTTGTTTTCTTTAATTTTTTTAAATACTCCCATCATGTTTAATTATAAATGAAGTTTACTTTTCATAAATACTAAATAGTACTAGTACTAGTTGAACAAATTATTATGAATTTGTTTTTTGAAAATTATATATTTAATATTTTAAAAATATAAAATGTTATCTTATCACTTGTCTTTTATTTTTTATTTTAACATTTTAACAAGTGCACAAAATGTATTGTTTAGCATAACCTTTCATTGAATTTAAAAAAATAGAATTTTGATATAATTAACTTATTCCCTAACAAACTTGTCTTAATTTGTTCTCTTTACGAAAATATGTTTCACTTACATTTAAATAATTTTTTGTCTTCATTTATTTTCTAACAAAATAGTCCATGACATTTTAAACTTATTGTCTTTTTTTTTTTTGACACATTTAGACTTATTGTCAAATTAGTCATTTTTTTACCATTTTTTTTTCTTTCAAATAATAACTTTTTAAAATTGATTATTAACTATGATCTACTATGTAATTATGTACTAAAATTTTTCCCAGGCGTTTAAGTCCCCTATATATATGCTAACCTCTTGTTAGTGGTAGACATAATATATCATGTTGCCTTTATTCTAATTGTGGTCTACGCATGACAATTATAGATCGTTGTAATTAATCTCGGCCGTTGATTTTACATCAAACGATTTATATTATATATGCTGTAATTTAATTCCGACCATTGATTCTAATAGGACGATTGCTGCTGTAACTGCGTTGACGCAATCATAACAGGAAATATGTTCCCGACAATTACTAGATAGCTATCATTCATATCATATATTTTTTCAAGTAGTCTAGTGGCGAAAAATTTCAACCGTACGGTGAATAAATGAGATGATTGGAGTTTGAATTTCGACCCCCTATATGTATAATACAATGTATTATCAATAGAGCTAAGCTCATAAAACATTCGTATCATAATTATATTAGATAATTAATGGTATTTAACTAATTCATGAAAATAGTATAAATAAACAAGAATAAATTTTCATTTACCATATAATTTATCTTAGACTAGTTAGTTTGGAATTAAATTTAAACTTTTAAATTACTAGCTTAAAATTTCAAAGTCTATCTTAGTCTAATTACGGTGGTCCTAATTAAAAAGAGAAAAAATACGATTGAAGCCCACTAGTGATACAATAAATATTGGGGTGTATGTTGGGAAAATTGCTATTTAGACCACCACCCCCCCCATCTAGAATAATTTGAATTCTAGGAAACGAAATCTAAATATTTTTCTTTTTGTAGGATATGGAATTGTGAAAATGCACAAGAACAAAGAACAAGCGTAGGGCTTGGAACTCATTTACCCTAAATTCACATCGTCATAGATTTCGTATTATAGGTGACAAAATCACAATTTCGTATTCTAGATGACAAAATCCACATCGTCCCAAATTTTGCCGTGTACGTGACAAAATGGCCTTTGACAGCAAATTAAAAAAGCAAAAAAATAAACCGATTAAAACATAGTTTACCTGTTCTATTACTCCTAATCGATGTGGGTACCTTCTATGAGTGAAGAAACGTCAATTTCAAGACTTCCAAACGCCAAAATTAGCCCTAGATCTCATTTTGAGGGCTTGAGTGTAATAGTAGTTATAAAAGGACAACTAGGGGTTCTGTCAGATATATATGTCATCTTCGTTTCGTAGAAATCGAAATCCAGCGTGTTATTCACTTAGGAAACGAAATCAGATTTTTTTTTAAAAAAAATGGGCGTTTCTGTAACTTCGGGACAAAATTGTGTGTTTTGTGCCCAGATGGGCGCGACAAGCCAAAACTACTATGTTTTAATATAATTTTGGTTCCTATATGACAAAATTTGTTTTCTTCGTTTTCTACGATTCGAATGCCTTATTAAGGGCATTTTGGTCATGAAGGGGGCCTTAGAGTAACATAGGGGAGCAAAAAAAAAAAAAAGCAATTTTCGTATGTTCAGGGGTTCCACTGCTAGGAGGATGTCAAAAAAGCCCATGAAAAAAGTAAAGTTTGGATTGCCGCACTAAACATCAACAATCTCATTATGGACAGAATTACGATCCCCCTTATGAAAAGCATTAACAAACATTTAGGACCAGTTCCTAAGGCATACAATTTAGCAGTTGGAAGATGATCAAATTTAAAGAGTTATAAACCTCCTTTTAATTTGTTCTAAAAAACATTCTTATTATTAATCATTCAAATATCATTTCTAATTTAATTTTTGAAGCATTTCTTCTATTTTTTTATTTTTGGTATTAATATAATTTATATTTCTTCTAATGTTTTATTGTTGATAATTTATAGCTATTTTAAAATGTATAATTTATTTTGTCAAAGTAGTCAAATATTGTTTTTTTTTGAGAAAAAAGTACTTAAATTTTTATTTGAAATAGAATTTTAGTGTATAAAAATTCATGTTTGATTAATTATTTGTTAAAAATTTAAGTTTTTGTTTGAGAGATTCAAATAAAATTCAAATTAAACACACTCTTAATATGATTTTTTTAAGTTTTTTTTTTGGCATTCGATTTATAACTATAGCGGCCCCCCCAATATTTTGGGTTGCTCCGTCACTGTCGCCCCCACTATATATATTTTAAGCAACTTTGTTATATATACACTAGGTAAATATATAGAGAAGGTATGAAGGCATAACATTTTTTTTGCAAATTGAAGGCATAACATTTCTCAAGCTGGGAATTAAATTTTGGCAGAAACTCCATATACACGTACGCTAACATTATACAATATTATCTGTCAAAAGAAAAACATTATACAATATTAGTACATATGTTTGAATTAAATCAAGACAAATATTAAATAGTGTCTGAGAGTCACTTGTTAAGATTTTAAAAGCAGAAAGTTTTTTTTTAGTATTGTGTAGTCAATATATTAAAACTTTAAATTTTACCTTTTTCAACACATAACATTTCTTTTATTTATTTTTTAATTCCTTAATTAGTGTTTGTAGATACTAGTTAGGAAGATTCTTAAATTAAAAAATTGACTACTTTTTACTTATATTTGAGACTATAGTAAAATATACATATTGCCTCACTGCTTCAAATTTCTGGGTTTGTCCTTGTATGCAGTCACAGAAGATTTGACTGTCAAATTAAGATTATGTTGTCCAAATATAAAGAAAATTTGATCAAACTGTTTGACTGCTTTTTATCTGCACTGTCTAATTTTAATCGGACGGTCAAATTTTTCCTGACTGTAGTCGCAAACAGTTTTAAGTGCATACGATTCGAATTTCTTAATATGTGATGTGAGCGTCATTACAACATAAAGATGGGAACACAAGGGTACATATATTAAAAGAGGGACATGGGATTGCATGTTGTTGAAATAACACTCAATTATACATTGTTTCACATTTTACTTATTCTTCAGAAATCAGATGATTTAGCTTACCTACTAAAAAAATCAGCTGAAAATAATCTTTATCATTGATCTCAAATCAAACGGCTCATACCAGTAATCATGTGACGCAGTTCTAGCATCAATCCAAGAGAAAATCTTAAATGAAGTCGAACGTAACACCACACTCTTAGAATCAATCAATCAAAAAATTTTAAATAATCAACTAATTAATAAAATAGGAAAAAAAGATTTAACCTCATCCATTAAAAAATATATACACTTTTCCAAAAAAAAAAAAAAACACAAAGAACACAATAATAGTGCGGTTTATTTTTGTTTTTGGTCCTCATCATCATCATAAAATTGCACGGACATGACAATCAAATTGGATGTCCGACCTTAATAATAGAACAATATTGCACAAGCAGAAAACGTGAGGTTGTTAAAACACTTGTTGCAATGGTTGAACTAGAATGGTTGGTCAAGAAGAGAAAGAAGATGTAACAAATAAATTCGTGGGAATCAAGTTTTTTTTTTTTTTTTTTTTGTTTTTTTTTTGTTTTTTGCGTTCTTTGTGTTTTGTTTTTTGGAAAAATGTATATTCTTTTTAATGGATGGGATTAAATCTTTTTTCCCTATTTTATTAATTAATTAATTATTTAAAATTTTCTAATTAGTTGATTCTAAGAATGTGGTGTTACGTTCGACTTCACCGGAAAATCTTAAGTGAAGCAGTGCTGTTACTATCTTGATAAATCTACTAGGGACCCCAAGGCTCTATAAACCACGAACGACCCATATAAATTATAAAATAGATTTTCTATTGTTTTATTAAAAAATTATTTGTATAAAAGAAATTATAAAAATATATAGGTAGCACAGGTGATTAGCATCCAAAATAGATTTTCTAATATTTCAATTTTTTTAGGACATGTGTGGATCCATTTTTATTCAGTGATTGTTTCGAGTAAAACATTATCAATAAGGTGACTACTATTTTACCTTTCTGCAATTGTTTTAGGGTATTTACCTTTCAATCAATGATAATAAACTATATGAATAGATTTGTATAGGGTCCTCTCAATTAATTGTAACAAATTTATAGGAATCACATACAAATGAGTTGCTCTTATTGGTTAAATCGTGAATGTCCTCAAATTATGAAAGAGTAAATTAAAATTCCCCTATCAATAATTACTCTGTAGTCCTATGGTCAAAGTCAACAATTTTTTTTTTCTTTTTGTGAAAAGTTAGAATTATATTAGTGTGTATATATATATATATAAAGAAAAGACAAATACGAAAATAAGGAGTAAATCTTAGTTTACTTAAAAACCTTGAAATAAACTTTAATCTCTACGAGACCTCTTACGAGGCTCTGATACCATAATAGCTGGATCGATAATAAGTTCATAAAAACAGAACATAATCCAAAGAGTATAATGGGAAAATAATGGAAGATCATCAAGAAACCAATCTAATTCAGTTGTTAATAGAAATATGATTTGAAAAGTAAAGATATGAAAGATAAGATTATACTGAGAAAACATTTTATTGATATTGAAATAACTTACAAAGATAAGAGTTCGAATTCTTCAGAGGTTTATAGAGAATTTTCCGAAGGAATTTTCGAATGCCCTTCCTAATAAAACTCAGCATCCTTATATAGAGATGAAGGATGGCTAAAGACGGACTAAGGACTGACAGGTGTCAGTTGTAACGACATAATTACAAAACAATAATTCCTAGTACAGACAAACTACTTTTAAAAAGCAAAAATAATGCTGTCGACCACAAAGTAATACAAACAAAAGACTTTAATAAAGCTGAAATGATGTTGTCGGCCATGAACGACAATAATACCTAATGCAGACAAAAGACTTTATAAAAAGTAAAGTAATGCTGAATAATTTTGTCGGCCACGAATCTTTTCTGCAAAGCAAAAGATTCTTTAATGATTATGTCGGCCAATAATTCCAAAGATTCTTAATTCACATGATTGCCTAATCCTGTAGATCCACTAAACCAAAACAGTCATATTCATTAGGTTGAGTAAGACTTTGAGAAGATCCCTCGGAATCATCGTCGTTATTGACATCTGATCCTGAGATAGCTGCCTGTAATTTCTTCAGTAATTCTTTTTTATTTGAGGAAGAAGATAGATCAGCCAAAAATTTTGATTTTTCGGCTAAAAACTCACTCTCTTTATTAATATCCAAAACTTTAATAAGCCACTGCGGATGGTTAGCAAACCAGTTTTGTAATACTTGAGAACTTATTAATTCCGGATTGAACTTGTTCCACCATTTAATTTTAATACATCTGATAATCCAAAAAACTTGACTATTTGGGACTGATAATTCTTTCCTGAAGGTCCAGGATGTAATCCAAGAAATTCCAAAGGTCGCATGAAAAGCTAATATCTTTAAATGATCTGCTATTTTAATTTTTCCGCTAAAAACCTCAAAGGCTTTAGCTGCATAATCTGGATAAGCATTTGCTTCTGGTCCCCATTCATGGAACCACTTGACAAACCATAATGGAAATTTGAGAGGGAAATCCTTTCGAAACCATATGAACCAAGAGTGGTCAAAAGGATGATAATATAGCATGTTTGACCATGCTTCCATGTAATCATAATGATTGTAATGTTGAGGCGAGAAACGCCTAGAAAAACTTCTGGTATGGGAGGGATGAACCTTCCAGTCAGAAGGAGATAATATTTTTAAAATTTTAAATTTTGAAAAAATAATTTTTGTTTTATCATTCTTATCAAAAGTATGAGTTATGTCAATGGACTCTGTATCCACTAAAATAAACTCATAGAATAATCTAGTTTTTTCTGGGTTAGAGGGAAGGTAATGAAAACCTTGGGGAAAGTATTTAGAGGTAATTGATAATAATGATCCTTCTGAATTAAATTCAGGTTCTATAAGGAAAAGGATCTTTTTGTAATCTTTTTCAATAAAAGGGCAGGATAATGAATCTGGGGGAGTGTAAAAAGGTAATTTTTCTGAAGTTTTTGAAGGGGTGTTTAATGAGGTAGGAGTTTGTAATGCAAAGGTTAAGGGAGATACTAATTTTGAATTTAATGATGGCCTAATTTCTCTAGGTGATGAGGATGAAGGATAAAAAGCTGGTAAAGCTAATGGGGTTAATGGAGTGAATTTATTTTGGGTCGTTAATGAAGAAGAAGCAGAAGGGTTCTGTAATACCTGTTTTGCTGTAATAATCTTTTTAGATTCCTCCAGAGGAGGACCATAATTATCTTTTTTGCTCATTTTCCCTGTAAAAATTCTCTAGTAAGAAAATCTGGTAATGAATTCTTTTCTCCTTTAATATGTTCAATTTCAAAATCAAAACAAGATAATAAAGCTTGCCATCTGGCAAAAATATGTTTAGAAACTAAGTTTTTAACATCCTTTTGTAATACTTCTTTTGCAGCTTTGCAGTCAGATCTTAATAAAAACTTTTTTGAAAATAAGTCATCTTGAAATTTAGTAATACATAAAACAATAGCTAAAACTTCTTTTTTAATAGTACTATAATTTTGTTGTGCCGGATTCCAAGTTCCTGAATAATACCTAACAACTTGTTCTACGGTTGACTCTGGTAATCTTTGTTTTAATATTCCTCCAAATCCTATGTCAGAGGAATCGGTTTCTACTATAAGAAATGCTTGGGGATCTGGGATTCCTAAGCAGGGTAATTTTTTAATTAATTGTTTTTCTAGATTCATTGTAAAAAATATATTTAGACAATATCATTGTCTAGATATATTGCTTTTGCAATGAATATAAAAGGACAAAATTTGTTTATATATAAAATCGGAGGGAGTACACTACACTAATTAATCTATTGTTAGTTGGTTAAATAGCGGTTGACGCTGTACTTATTAGGGAGGACTACGATTCGATTATTCGTAACTGCGATTAAAAGAAAATTAAAATCACTTGATATCAAAACTGACTTCAAATCAGATTAAGTGTTCCAATATACCGGATACTAATTGTAAAAAAAAGTATATTAAATAAGGAAATGTTGAGAGTGCCCTCGAAATAATATGTTCAAAATTTTTAAAACGTAATGTTGCTTTTTTATTTTACCTCTCTGATTCAATCACCTGTTGATGTTAGGAAAGTTAACTTCTTTGACATTAAGCATTTGGTTCTAAAAAAACGGAAATCAGTAATTCAAAGTTCGATTAAGAACTTAGAAAAATTTGGTCAAGATGAATGCAGATTTTTACAAATGATCCGTCTTAGGAAGAACTTATTAATCATTTAAATGTAATATTTTAGTTAAATAAATATATTTTTAAAATAGAGTCTTTAATTGAAAAATATTCTAAAATATTTCGGAAACACTCATTAGTAAGATTTATATTAATAAAAAGGGTTAATAGGCTTTTACCCCACTGCAATATGAGCGAGTTTTGCGATACCCCCCCTATAATTTTTTTTTTTTTTTGTAGATTTCCCTTTGCAATACCAAGATTCCTTGTGTTACCCCCTTGGCTGCACACCGTGGCACATGACTGGGTGGAATCTCCACGTGTCATGTCCACGTGGAAAATAAATTAATTTTTATTTTATTTTTTTGCCATGTTTCATCTGACTGTTTAATTTTATTTTAAAAAATTTATTATGTCACGTTTTGTATTATTTAACTTATTACTATTATTTTAAAAAATTAAAATTAAAAACAAAATATATCAATTTAATAAAAAAATATTTCTTTTTCATTTATATCAATTCTACCTATATTACTTATTAATTAACAATTTAATATATAAAATAAAAACATAATCAAATCAAATAAAAATAAAATTAACAATTATATAAAAAAAATTATGAAATAAAATTTTAAAATTGTAACAAAAAAACACAATTATATATAAAATAAAAACATAATGAAATCAAATACAAATAAAAAAATTGTAACAAAAAAACAACTAACAATTATATATACAATAAAATAAAAAATAATCAAATCAAATAAAAAAAATTGTAACAAAAAAAAATTAAGAATTATATATAAAATATATAAAATAAAAACATAATAAGATCAAATAACAAAATTATAACAAAAAAAATTCTAATTGAAAAAAAAGGGAGAGAAAATTTATATTTTCTCTTCTTCTTCACTGGGTTTTAACCCTTCTTCTCCACCTTCATATTTCATCTCTTTATTTTCTTCAATCTCTACAAACCTTCCAACCAAACTCAAAATTTACCAGATTCAACAACACCATATTCTTCTTTTTCAACAGAATCATCAATTAATAAAAAAATTCTTCTTTTTTAACATCACCATTTTCATCAACAACAACAAAATCCATAAGATTCAACACCATCATAGCAGTTCAATTTCGTTCGATTTCAGTTTCAACATCATCAACATCACCATATTCGTTCAATTTTAGTTTCAATTTCGTTCGGATTCGATTTTGGTTTCGATTTCCTCACTTCTCAGATGAGTTAGGTCCACGTTTTTACCAAATCCTACAACGGCGGTGACGAATTGGCGATTGTATTGCATACGCTTGTGAGCACGACCGCATGGCTTCTTCTTCTTGTCTTGCTTCTTCTTCTTCTTCTTCTTCTTCTTCTTCCCTTGTTGGGATTTTGATTTGGCAACATTGCTTTTCTCCATAGTTTTCTCTCTTGAAAGGTTAATGAGATGGAAAAAGAGAAGCCAATCAAGTAGTATTTATCATAAGGCATTTAGTACTTCATAATAAATGTGTAAGAGGCAGTTTCAACAACTCAAGGTTTGACTAAGTTGGAATGCGTTTCTTGCCTTGATTTGGTAACTGAATAGTACCATAGCCGTTTCGGATTTGCTATTGCTTTGTCAAGTAAAATTGACCAAGTATTTCTTGAATTTGTGCGTTGAAAACATAAAATGTTAAATGTTTGGGAAAAGAAATATAGACCAAATATTGCAAAATAAACACAAGTGAAATTAATTCGAAATGTTGGAATTAAAAATGGCAAATAAATTGCCAACAAAATATGGTGTAAAAGTTCTAACTATTACAACCATTTCGAAGGAGATTCTACCTAGTTTCGAATTAAAAAACGAAGTTTAGAAATACAATGGAAACAAAGAAAGCCTAATGCCTATGAGCCTCTTGGAACTTGTGATACTCATCCAAGATGTGAGCAGATGCTTTACTTCTTTACTCACGATGCTGGCCATCGCTGTAGTGCTTGATCCCTTCACGTGCAAGTGCGTCTAACACAGCCTTAGGCACTTCTGCAGCTTGAGCAACGAAGGTTTCTCATAGCTTCACTTCTTCGGAGATCTTCCTTTCCAGCTCTTGAATCTCAGCGCGCCACCGCGAAATGTTTTCATCGCAAGCTGTTACTTGTAGAAATGCGCCTGCAGAATCAGCTTTCAACTTAGCAGCTTTCTCGCGGCACTGAGTGGCTTGTGTAAGATATTGTTCTTGTTCAGCCACGCGCGCACTATACAATTGCCTGTTCTGGTTCAGAGTATGAGCAACCTTTGCATATTGGTCGAAGAAAGTTTCAGCTTGTGCAGCAAGGGAGAAAAGCTCATGTGGATTAGAAGGAGTTTGGAGCTTGCTAAATAAAGCTTTGACATTCAAGTAGATAGCAGGATCCCTATCTAAGCGCGCCAAGATGTCTCCATCGATGACTTCCTTTCGAAAGGTCCTTTCGCTATCCTCTTGATCCTTTCGACGCACTTCTTCTTTATTAGCTGCACTGAGAGCAAAGGTACCATGAACATTTAGAAGCTTTTCAAGAGCTTCTTCAGGAGACAATCCTATAAGTCCTTGGAGAATTTCCGAAGGCAGACAAATTTCAGGATGAGGTTGCTCCTTAGAATTCCCATCGTCTTCGACGGAGTCATCGACATTGGTACTGCGTTCATATCCTGCACTCGAACGTAGGAATTCGTCAGTATTCATGGTGTGTTCCTCACTATGACCTTTAGGTTGTGGACTGTGGGTAGTTGAATGCTCACTTTGAGGTTCATCCCTCTCAACAACCATGTTAGCAGGAACATCATTTGCTGCTGGCTCTAAGTCCTTTTCGACATTGACAGGCTCTTTGTCATGGTTTTCGAAATTTGGCACTTCGACATACTCAGTTGCCATCTTGGGACCCTCAGGTTGTTTTTCATGAACTTCTCGAACTGGTGAGGTTTCTTGCACTTCGCCATCAGGGTGCTCTTGTATCAATTCCTTGACAATTTGCCTAACAGCAGTATCTGGAGAGATTTCTTCAGCAGTAGCAGGTTTTGGAGACTTTTCCTGGAAAAGAAAGAAAGTGTTAGGACTTTGAAAAATTTGGAAAGATAAGGAAAGATCGAAACTAAGCTTACCTTCACAGGAGAGTTAGGTTTTCCTTCCTCAGCAGAGGGTTTTGAATCATATGTCTTCGAAGTCGAAGTAGCCTTTTTAGACTTCTTCTTCTTTTTCTTTTTCTTTTCGACAGACAGGATTTCTGGAGTATCTTCAATAATTGGAGCTTCAGATTGGATGTTAGCATCCGAGTCGAGGTCCTTTACCTCTTTATCTTTCTTCTTCTTCTTCTTCTTCTTCTTCTTTTTTCTTTGCCTTTATCGGTTTCAACATCCTTGGCAATAGAAGAGTCAGCTTCTTTTGGTAAGTCCTGGGATTGGTTTGGTTTGCTTTTCTTGGCTTTAGGAGCCTTGGAGGAGGTTGCGCTTGATTTTGAAACTTGAGTTATTTCTTGATGAGTGACATCCTGAATATAAAAAAAATTTATCGTAAGTAAGTTGAGTCGAAGTAGAAGAGCTGTATTTTCAAAAACGAATAGAGCAAAGAATAAGTTCTACCTTTGTTTCTTCCTCTTTCTCTGCTTCTTCTTCATCTTCATCAAGAGTGACAATCACTGGTGCAGCCTTGGGTTTCTTCGAAGGTTTTTGTCCTTGAGATTCAGGTTTTCTTTTCCTTGTGACAACCTGTAAAAAAGGCATAGAGGTTAGAAACTTGAAATTTATATAAGGCAAAAGGAGGATTGAATTAAAACGGACTTACCCCAGTTTCTACCTTGACTGTGGGGAGTGGTGGTTTACTCAAAGTGTTCGAGTCGACTTTGGATTTGCTGCCTGGAAAGAAAATCAAGTAAGTTAGAAAACTTAAATCAAGAACAGAGTAAACGTTAAAGTGTATCATAGAGGAAATTTTACCTCTGACATTGAGCTTTGACTTAATCTTGTTCAAGATGTTGGAATCGAATCCATTTCGAACTCCAATCATCGAAACCTCTTTGTCTGCAACGTGGATTTCGTAGTGAATAGACCACCATCTAGAAAACTCTTTGGTGTGAGCATAAGTAGGTGCGAAATGGAAAGGCTGAATTTCGTAATCTGCCCCTTCGAATTGCACTAACAGTTGATGGAAATGTGCTGCTGTCATACCATAATAGCCTAAGCAGATATGCTTCTCATCTGGATAAATGCATTTGGGCAATAACTGGGCTAGTCCAAACTGCCTAGAAACCAAGTTGGGGTGATAGCCAACTAAACCGAATTCTGCTGAAGTTAACCCAAATCGGCAAGAAATCAATGTGGGAGTCAGGTAAGTTCTCTAAATCCTGGTAATCTCTTCTTCACTCTCAAGTAAAGGAGGTAAAGGGTGGATAAACCAAGTAGGCCCAATTGCTCTATCAACAAAAGGAGCGAAACTGGCCTTAAACTCTTGAAGGTTTAAGAAAGTCTCGAAGTATCTGAGGAAAACTTGATCTGGAGATAAACCTCTTGGCCTTGCAACCATCCTGGCAAGCCTAGTGCCTTCGACTTCCATGTTCTTAGCTTCATCATAATACATCTCTGGTAAAAGTAAATCTAGTTTAACAGGGAAAGTGGCATTGAGCCATAGCTGTAAAAGCCAAAATGGCCCATATGCCAGAAATGTCGAACCATCTCCTGTTTTCTTGATGAACTCACAAGCTGTCCTCATGCTTTCGTAAAGGCAGCCCAAGATCAAGCGTCCAAACCCAAACTGTTGGCCTTCATGGATCTGAGTGGCCATTGGGACGAACTTCATGGCAACTTGCAAAGATCTAGTGCAGAAAACGTATTGTGATAACCACAAGGCCAGGAACGCCACATGTTCTTCAGCACTGACCTCTCTTGTTAGTGCGTTGTGCTCAACGATGTATTTCGAATAGGTCTTATCCTTCATGGTGAGTTTAATATTCCCAGAAGACCTAGTTGGATCGTATGTGTCACCAGTAGGTGGCAAGCCAGTAATGGCAGCAACATCGAAAAGGGTAGGGGTGATCATTCCACATTCGAAGTGGAAAGTATTTGTTGAGGACTCGAAAAAGTGAAGCGTAGCTATCAACATCTCCTGGTTGCACTTTAAGCCAGTTTTCGAGAGTTGGATGAGGTGATAAACCTCTGTGCTTTGCCAAATTCCAGCATAATCATGCTCCACTCTCTAATCTCTTTAGCCACGCTACATATGCTTCGCTATATTTTGGCGCTGATCGAAAGGGGGTGTTTGGAGGTTTGATGTAGCTGAAGTTATAAGGTTCGTTGACGAAAACCCTAGGGATACTAGGTTTGTAAAGAGGGAAGAAGGTCATGGTATTTCTATTCCTATTCGATTCCTTAGGCTTAGGGCCTCCATAGGCATGAACAGTACCATTAATAGAGTAAGGAATAAGTACATGTTTTTCCCAAATCGCTTCGTTCTTTGGGTGAAATCCTGGCTCTGGAACTTCATTAGGCTCCATGGTCTTCATTGTAATCTCAGACCACTTTCCAACGAACGGAATGGTGATGTCAGTTGCAGAACTTGACGCCATTGTTGATGTTTGAAGCTTTTTGAAAAAATTGAATTTTTTTAGGTTTTGAACAGAATTTTGAGAAAACGCTGTCGTTTGTTTGAATGAATGTCAATCAACGCGTTTTAGTGATGGAAGTGTTGAGAGAGGTTCAGAGTTTTGATGGAATCGTAAAAGATGAAGGAGAGAATGATGAAAATTTTCTGTGCTCTTGAGAGTGAGAAAAACGCAGAAAAAACGTAATGAAGAAGATGAGGTTCTATTTATAGACCCAATTTATTTTTGATTTAAATAAATTAAAATTAAAAAATGTGTCACCTTTTTAGCTTCCGACGGGAAACGTGTAAGCTACACTAACTCGAAATCCGCGCAAAATGATGTTTGTGGGAAAAGAGGTGATAGTTGAAAGAAATGTCATGATGACCATGCCATCAGCGCCGTCATTGGGAAATGTGCAAACATTAAATGCTGTCTTTTCAAAAACTCGTTCTTCTCATTTCGATATGCTCATTCGAAATCAGAGTTTTTGGGGGGCAATTTGTTAGGCCTAATTTTTAGTGTTCATTTTAAATGAATATTTAATTGTTGGTCCAACTAAATGAAATGCCAAATAAATATAAATTGGTATTTTATTAAGTCATTTAATGTTTCGAAGTTGTTTTTGTCAGCGAAGTGAAGAAATTCGAAGCCAGCAAGTGGGTCATTCGAAGGAAATGGGCCTAAATTGGCCCAAAAGGAAAATCTACGAATCGAAGTTCAGCGCGCAAAGAAAAAATCAAATTCGAAATCAACGGTTCGAAGCAAGGAAACGTGGGACGCGTGGAGCAATCTGGAGCGTCAAATCGAAGCGGCAGTTTTTGTGCGTTTCGGAGTACTTAGGCTAGTTTCTTTGATTGTAATAATGGTCACAAAACTTTTACAGAATTTCCTACTAAAATTCCGAGTACTCAAGTTGTCGAACGAAAGGAATTGCGAGGAAAACAATGTATGTTTGTGCACCGCTTTATTTGTAACTAGCGTATTACCCGTGCTGCCGCACGGGTCGCGCCTTCGGCGCGTTTAATGATTTAGGGGAACTTGGGTCGCGGAAACGTGGATTGTGAGAATTTAGTAACTATACATTTAATTGTATAATTTAAAAAATATGAAATACATGAGGTTGTATCAATTAAATGTTAATTTTAAAAAGATAACATATATGTCTTTGAAAAGTTCATTTTAATTTTTTTATCAGATTCCTCGTGCACTAAAGTAAATTAAAACTGTTTATCAACAACATATTTTTCATATATAATAATAATTTAAATTTTTTATGAATAACAATTTATTCGCCACATTATTTAGTTTTCTTATCAGTTTCCCCGTGTACTAAAGTTAATTAAAATTGTTGATCAACAATTTGTTTTTCGTCCATAGTAGTAATTTAAATTTCTTATCAATAACAATTTATTCGCAGTATTATTCAGTTTTCTTATAAGTTTTCCCATGTACTAAAGTTAATCAAAAAATTTCATCAACAACTTGTTTTTCGTATATAGTAGTAATTTAAATTTCTTATCAACAAAAATTTATTCGTCGTATTATTTAATTCCCTTTAAAATATGAAAGTGGTCTTATAAAAAGGATAAAGAAAAATCTTAAAAGAGTCTTATAATTAAGGACGGATGTAGTATTCATCTTTTCTCGATGGCAACATGCATTGTCTGACTCTGATTCTTCTTAAAAATTATACTGATGCTAGATACTTTGCATAAATTTCTTTTTTTACGTACGTTTAAAAGTTTGAATTTAATCTCTTATATTTTTACCGTTTGTATAAGTTGATCATTTCTGTCGTTATTACACATATAACATTATAGTATAGTTAATTAATTTAATTTAATTGTATTAAAAATAAATTAACTAAATTGGATGTTGCTTTAAAGTCCATGTGTAGTAAATTTTATTTGAAGTATGCACGTGACTTTCACCATGATTTATTTGTTTGTCCAAATTCAAAAAAGGCTAGTAATTTATGTCAACGCCTACTTATGACATCTCTTGCTCATCTCACATTCTCAATTCTCACGTCTACAATCTCCATCTATTACATCATCAGTCACATAAATTATATTTTATATTTTATTCTTAATTTCATAGTAATTCATTTGATTACACTTGTTGTTGGTTGTTACAAAAAACTCACCACCATATTCTTTCTTTTTCTTCATTAATATCGTATTTTGATGAATGTATCGTATCATTTGATTATACTTTTTCTTCATTAGCATATTATAACTATTTTCCTTTTATTTGAATTAATATCATATTTTGCTTTGCATATGATTTATTGAGTAGATATGATAATTATTTTAAATTTTTATCATTTATAAAAAATGAAATTTTATTTATATATAGAATCGAAAGGAGTAGGAGTAAGTTTCAATATAAATTTACTATTTTAATAGGAAAATAAGTAGGCGTTGATTACACTTGTTGTTGTTGGTTGTTACCAAAAACTCACCACCATATTCTTTCTTTTTCTTCATTAATATCGTATTTTGATGAATGTATCGTATCATTTGATTATAATTTTTCTTCATTAGCATATTATAACTATTTTCCTTTTATTTGAATTAATATCATATTTTGCTTTGCATATGATTTATTGAGTAGATATGATAATTATTTTAAATTTTTATCAATTATAAAAAATGAAATTTTATTTATATATAGAATCGAAAGGAGTAGGAGTAAGTTTCAATATAAATTTACTATTTTAATCTTCTAAACATAAGAAAATATTCGCATGATAAAAACGATATTTTTTTAAGGGATGTTAAATAGTGTTCTCGAGACATTAGTTAAACATGTTAAAAAATAAAATAAAAAAATTAATATCGAAAACAAATATTTTTATGTTTTTGAGATATTAAATGAACATATTTTGAGATAAAATTTATATTTTAATATGATTACTAAGGAAGATTGCTTTTACGTTTATGGAATTTACTTTCCTGCAAATCTTACTGTTTTTATCATAAAAAAACACTTCTGTTTCGAGGCGATTCGAGGCATTCAGTGTTAAATTCAAATTAAAAGACTAAAACTGGTAAATGTTTGTTGTTTCTCGACGAACATATTAAAAACTTTCTTTAAAACAAGCATAAAATTGTCCTGAGATTACTAGTCGATCTCGTAAGTCTTAAAATACTTAGACTAGCGCTTGTTTACCAAATTTCACCATAAACACCAACGCAATTCAAGAAAAGTGTGAAGACTATGAAAGAAGATGATGAACAATGGAGAACAAGGGGGCAAGCAATCAAGCCATGAGTGTCTTAGAAATTTTTGCGGTGTTCTTATAGTATTAAGTGACAAACATTCAAAATAGTGTTGCTCTTTGGTGTTTTCTAATTTAATGTTTTGATATTATGTGAATGGCCACTTGATTTAGTTACGATCTAAATGACTTGTAATTTGTATTTTGGTTCTATGTATTTGAATTTTAGTATAAATAAAATTCGCTGATTAAAAAAAAAAAAGATTGAACGAGAAACATAATTATAAATAAAATTTAGCAATCAATTGTTGATATTGAACGTTAATTCCTAATATCTTATTTCATGGGAGATTAAATTAATATTTGAATTATTGACACTAATTATGTTAGCGACCAAAACTTTTTGCAACGGCATGCAACAATAATTTTTCCGTTGGGAAAAAGATTTTTTTATCAGCGACAATAATTGTTGTTACAAAAAGTACTAGTTATGTCAGCGACATTAATTGTTGTTGAAAAACACTAGTTATGTCAACGACATTAATTGTTGTTGCAAAATACTATTTATGGCAGCGACATTAATTGTCCTTGCAAGACTTTTCGCAACGGCACTTATGCCAACGACATGCAGCGATAATTTTTTCGCAGCGATATTTGTTGCTGCCAAAAATTATATTTCTTGTAGTGATATTGACGGTTATATCGGTTTCGAGTCGGGTTGCGGGTTCGTGCTCACCCCTATTACAATATATTGCATTTCTATATTTCTGAATAACAAAAATGATAGACAAGTTATTATTAGGTAAATTGTAGGGATTAAGAAGAAATGTATGAGAAAACAAGATAAGAAATATAATTGTTTTCTAATTTTATTACAAAGTATAATATTTAAGAAGATAGTCGCTACAAATTATGAATTCGGTGCTCTATTTTTTGCAAGTCATAAATAAATGTGCATGTGAGCGCGATGAGTCTCTATTGGCGGCGTTTATTTGATTCTGGCTGTGATGAATTGTTTCGTTTCAAAAGGTTATTGTTTGTGTTCAGTGTGCATTCTCATTCTCAAATTCTCTGATTGTTTTCAAATCTGTTGAGATTTTCAAATTTTAGAGTTCCTTTTCTCAAATTTGTATATCGCTACTTAATATACATATTAATACCTGTGATTAATTTTAAACTGTTTGTGATATCTCATCATCTCACTTTGATGATGGACTATATGGCTCAAAAGTTTTTTTTTTTTTTTTTAATGCTAGATGTGCCTTTTCATATGGGGGTTGTTCGTGTTGGAGCACAAACAACACAGGCCAAGCACACCGATTAGCGGGTAGTGAGCCTAACTTAGTGTGTGTCTCGGAATAGGCGCGCGACAGGCGCAACCTAAGATCAATGATAGGGGCAAATATTTCACACACTTGCAAAATTAAGGGGATGAAAAGATAGATGGAAATATTATTATTAATTATGACAAATCCAAATTTACAAACTCACTAGCTATATGGTGTTTTCTAGAGCTTGCTTGTATTTTTTTTTTGTCATGTAGTCTAATGGCTAGAATTTCACATCTTAAGAATGAATAAATGAGTGTACCAGAGTTCGAACCTCGGTCCCTACACTTTAAGTGTAAATATCCTACCAACTGAGTTAGGCTCACGGAACAAGCTTGCTTGTATATGCAAGTAAACACAACTAAATACTTGTAACAAACAAAGATGCCAATTAATCACACAACTAAGTTAACTAACATATGAGAATTAGTTAATCTCAAGAGTTGGCACATGAATTAGTTATATCCCAACCATCACCGATGATGATGTTGCGGCTGATCTCCTGATTAAAATATATACACACCCTTTTAAAACTAATTAAAAATTACTCCATATTAGAATGTTGGGCAAAGAGCCAACCTTTCAACATCATGGATTTAAATATATACGCCTACCCTTTTGAAAATAAAATTTAAAAGTTATAGTCCATTTTTAAATGTTGGGCAAGACCCAACCTTTCAATATCATGAGAATGGATCCTCTCAATTTTTTTCCCCTCAATTTTTCTCAATTTTTACATCTTAACCATCAATTACTTTTTTTCTATTACTTTTAGAATTAAATATTGTTTTATATTTCTAATCCAATGGTCAATTATCCCACTTTATTTTCTCAATTTTTTTTCCCACTTGAGAGGATCCACTCTCCAATATCATGGATTTAAGTAACACTACGTACCAATATTTAAAATAAATAATACGATATAAAATTATTGTTCTTGTAATCAACATTAAAAGTTTGGTTCCTCTCATCATTGTTGACATGCGTTTCTTTTTGTTTTTTTTTTTTATATATAAAAAACAGAGCATTGTTATTTAGTAAGAATTTTTTACACAAGAAAGGTAAGAATCAACACATGGCAAAATCTTTAAAGAAGATGGGTGGTGATAAATATAAACAAGGGTGAAGATTTATTCTTGTAATTCTTCACCTTAAATTTTCTTACCAAAAAGCATTTTCTATAAAAATATTCATGTGTTTTACTTGCAAAAAAAAAATAAAAATTGTTGTGTTTAGTCCATGATGGACAAAATTTTAACATGTTTTTAACATTTTTTAAAATATAATTAAATATAACTACAAATTACCAAATATGTTAACCTTTTGTTCTTTATTTTCATTGAGACATGTGTATGGTGATGGTGATGATGAGCGATCCGTACGACAAGGATATAAGCAAAGCCATAACGGTAATGATAGTGAAAATGTGAATACTACAAAAATGGGGATATTATGATAAGCTCTTGTCTGTATCTCATAAATATGGCATTTATCATTCATTAATGCAAAGGGGCCTTTGCTATGCATGCATGCAGTTGTTAGTTGTCTTTTCTGTTAGTTGTTAGATGCCTCTTATCGCAAAACACTGTCTCTAATAGTGAACTTAATAGACATGGATGTCGGGGAAGATTATTTCTTTTTAAGCAAAAGAAAATGTATATATTAAATCAAAAGTTAGGAGAGTCAAAAATTGATCCATCAATTACATAAAAATGTAAAAATCAATTCTAAAAGGATATTACATCAGTAATCAATCCATACAAGTGGAATAAAAAACACAACAGATGAATCAATATTCAGCCGGTAAATAAACCCAAATTCAAAATAGAGAATGCACATTAGAATTACAACCCAACGAATTTAACACGGGACGCGAAATCAGATTGCAAAAAAGTATTAACGTGTAAACGACCACAAACATTACAACTAATTAGAGAATAGCAAGCTCGTCTCTTTTAAAGCTCTGTTTGTATATTTCAAAATGAGTGGAATGGAAGGAAGTGAAGTGGAACGAAGCATAACGAAATATAGTTTACATACAATTGTTTGGATACTTTTTGACGGAGTGTAATAACATTTTGGTTCTATTGTTTGGAAAGTGGACAAAATGAAATGAGTTATAACTTTTTTATTTCATTTTTATCCTTATTCAAAGCAACATTATTAAGTAATATTAAAATATTACTCCCTTCGGATTTTTTTTTAAGCAAAAATTCTCTTTTGCACACTTATTAAGGAGTTGGCTTTTTATCCTAGTTTTATGTGTAATTTTCAGTGCAATTCCTAAAATGCCCTTTTGCCTATTATGAAATTTACTCATACTTAGATGTAATAATCATCAATACTACTCCAACATAGATTATTTGTAGAAATGAATAAATGCATGTGTAGGGGTATTGTTGGAAAAAATATTAATTAGAGTTGAATTTAATGAGTTTTGCTTATATTTAGGGCCTAAATTTTTTGTTGACTTTTGCTTATAAATAAGGCCGGAGGGAGTATATTTTATTGAAATGATGGTGGAAGTTTAATAATATTTTATTAAAATATTGATCTATGAAGATGATAATTGGCACCAATGTTTAAACCTACAGATTTTACACAGATGTATGCTAATAATTCTTATGAATTTATCAGCTTTGATGATATGAGTTTGTGCCTTGATCTAAATTTACAATAATAATAATAATATGGCCAAACATGGAAAAAATAAAAAGAAGATCGATGTAAAGTTGGTGTGATGAAGAGATAAAAAAAAAGGTGTGTGATGAATTACATATGATGAGAAACATTTTAATTTAACCACATAGTATAAAGAGCTACAAATTAGTAGAAGATAAGAAACTTAAATTTCTTCAAGAGTACCATATGAACAAACAAGGTGAGAAGTTAAGATTTCATAAGATAGTGATAAATATAATAAGTATTTTGTGTTGTATATTTTATCAAAATAATTTATTTTAAAGTTATTTTAATATAATTAATAATTAATACAATTGTAAATGATTTATTAAAAGGTGATTTTATTTTGTCAATAATAATATAAACGTTACTTTTCAGTTACTATGTTACTCAATTATTCTTACTTATCAGCATCACGATTTTAAGTGATAATGTTTTGGTGACTAATTGCATGAATATAAAAACATGGACGTGGCTTAAGAAATAGTGTGCAATGATATTGAGCTTTCAAATAAATACAGACAGTCTTTTAACATAATCTAATGGGACTTTTCTGTTGGGTTTTTAGGGTGTTGGCTTCATTTGCTAAAATAAGCCAAAGTTTATGATGTGGAGCATGATGTGTCCACATCAGGATCCACAGTTGGACGCCCTATTAAAACGCGCTTTTTGTTATTTTCCCACGCGTGATCTTTAAAATGATTTGTTTTTGAAATAAACTCACGCCTGTTTACGCGCCAAGGAACAAGATAATCTTTCATGGTTCTGTTTTATTTTATTGGCCGACTTTAATCAAAAAGATTTGAAACAAATATATTTTGATAAAGATCAAATTTATCTCAAGGCAAATTTGTGATGACCAGCTGTCAACATTGAAGATCCAAGCCCATGAAACTTGTTCTATATAAAGGAAGACTGAAGACATTATTATCAACTGAAATCAAGAAGCTAAGTCTACAAATTGAGTCTTAGGGTTTTAGTTCTTTAGTTGTTCTTTGTTATTTGTGAGCCTTCACGTGAATCATGTTTTGATACAAGTAAGGACTGAGTTTAATAGAGTTGTAATCTCTAGTTGTCTTCTCCAAAGCTTTTAAGCAAGGAGTTAGATTGTGCTACACTCTAAGCCTTTAGGTACGAGTGCATAGTTTTTCTAGGAGTGTGTTTCCAAACTGAGTTTGTTATTAAATCCTTACTGGGTAAGGTTGAAGGGGAGTGATCAGAGGTTCTCATATCTAGGAGTTCCTAGGTAGAATTAGCACGGGTAGTGATTAAGTGATAAGTTGTAAACTGGGGAGTTTAGCTTTGAATTGATACTACCATAATTGATTCATCCCTGAATTGGTATCCTCCAGAGTATGGCTGTTTAGCGCCAAACTGTGTTAACAAACTCTGTGTTTTTGTTTATTGTTTTCTGCACTTTTTATTGTTTCCTTGTTCATCAAGTTCAGTATGTCCACGATGTTGGCACATTAGGCTACACATCATACTATTCCTAAGGTATACACATTGTGCTGCACATCTGACATTTGCCACCAGAATTTCAATTGGCATCAGAGCAGGCACCCTGACTGTACTTGGGTGAGCTCCAGGGAGTGTTTTCTAGCAATATGGACAAGGAAGAAGTGTATGTGCTGCTTAAGGGGGGATAATATGTTATTTTGGTGAGTGTCTGGTCTGTAACTCTGCGCATTTAATGGCCTAGTGCTTCTACTGTTTTGCACCATAATCTCTGCACCTCTCTACTATATGCATTATCTGGTGTTTTCAATTACTCTCTATGTTTTTGACTTTATTTGTCAAAATTCTAGCTAAAAAGGGGACTAAAATATGAACAACTTTTTCTTTGAAGACTTATAAAACATCAGCAACTATGATGTGTGCAAATCTGGCTACGCATTTGTCATACATGCTTATTTCACTTCAAGATTTTTTTCAACAAAATTTTCTTTGAAGACTTTATTTCTGAAGCATGTTTTTCTGAAGACTTTTCCGAAGACCTATTTGTGTAATGTTTGATACATCTGTGCGTTTTCTACATGGTCATGTATTCATAAGAAGCCATGTTTGAAACATCTATGTGTTTTCTACATGGTCATGTATTCTTAAGAAGCCATGTGTTAAAACATTTGTGCCTCTTCCAAAAAGGTGATGCATTCTTAAGAAGCCTGTTGAAGATGCTATATTCAGGGGGAGTAAAGGGGAATAAATTACTACATGTTTGCATGAATCTATGCATAGCCGTATTTACTACCCTCCCTTATGTGTGCATGAGAATAATGCTTGTATGTGTCTGAGAATTTATTTTTCTCAGTCTTTAGGAATTTATTTTTCCTATTGTGTGAGAGTTTATTTCTCTCCAAATTTGTGAGGCTCTTATCCGCTGCTGCAAGCCTCTGATGTGTCTACACATCTCTCCAAGTCTTATTGGCTCACTCAAAGATAATTTTAGCCAAAATTTGCCAAAGGGGGAGATTGTTGGGGTGTTGATTTCATTTGCTAAAATAAGCCTAAGTCCATGATGTGGAGCATGATGTGTGCACAACATGATCCACACCTGGACGCCCTAAACACGCACTTTTCTGTTAGGGTAAATAGACTTATACACCCCTGTAATGTAGGCGTGTTTTGTTTTTCCCCCTGTAATTTTTTTTTTGTGACTCGCTCCCTGTAATGTTGAATTTTTTTTTACTCGCCCCTTGGATGCACTTTTTAAATCAGTTATTTTGTTCAAACTGATTTAAAAAGTGTTGTTTTTTAAATCGGTTAATATGTTCAACCAATTTAAAAAGTGCAAATTCTTGAGGGAAAACCAAAAAAATTTACTTTACAAGGGGCAAATCACAACAAAAAAAATTACAGGGGGAAAAACAAAATTTGCCTATATTACACGGGATAAAGACATATTTACCCTTTTTGTTATTATTTTGCGTGTAATCTTCTGAAATATTTGATTAAAAGATAATATCTCATCTACTTGGGCGTCAAGAAACATGTGTTTCCAGAATCTACAGAATAAGGTTGTTGTACTACTTGTTCCTAAAGATTTGGTTTTAAAATATATTTTGTGAAGATTGCTTCAAAAATATAAAAGATTTGGTTCAAGTATATCTTTCTGCTTCAAGGAGTTTGTTACTATATTTATGGAAGGAATATTTGGCGCAAATATATTTTGTGGAAAATATATTTTGCCTTTAGAAGATTTGTTTTATTTCAAACAAATATTTTATCCATATATTTTGAAAAGATTTGTTCTAGATTTGTTTGATGCAAGTTGTTGGACTGTGTTATTGAGTTGTAATTGTGATCTTCTCCAAAGCTTTGAAGCACGGAGCAAGGTTGTTTAATTGTCTAACACTCAAAACCTTTAGGTACGAGTGTGTAGTTTGTCTAGGAATGTGTCTCCAAACTGAGTTTGTTTATTAAATCCTTGGGTAAGGTTGGGGGGAGTGAGCAGAGGTTATCATATCTAGGATTTCCTAGGTAGAATTAGCACGGGTAGTGACTAATTGATAAGTTGCAAAGGGGAGAGTTTAGCTTTGAATTGATACTACCATAGTGGATTCATCCCTGGATTGGTATCCTCCAGAGTAGGGTTGTTTAGCGCCGAACTGGGTTAACAAACTCTTTGTGTTGTTTATGGGTTTCTGCAACTTTTAAATGTTTCTTGTTCATCAAGTTCAGTATGTCCACGATGCTGGCACATTAGGCTACACATCACACTATTCCTAAGGTGTACACATTGTGCTGCATATCTGACCCTTGCCACCATAATTTCATTTTCTTTATAAAATTGAGTTCTTATATTTCTAGATTACATCTTATGAATCTATTAATTTCTTACTAGTTCTATCACCTCAAGTATGATTCATACTCGAGAAGGACCTTTTGAATCCTGGAGGATTTGGGCAAATATACAGCGGATAAATTCTTAAGGACAGTGACTTTGTCACGCCTAAGGTTATTTCTCTATTTTGTAGGTTATCCGCAGTTCATGAATTTAGGCTTTAATCAAAAGGTAAGTTCATCATCTCTACTTTATTTGATTCCCATATTTATTTGATAATTATATTCTTACATGTTTATCATTCTGATCATTATAGGTCTCAATTCTACGACAATTGTGAGGACTAAATTGAGAAAGATGAGTTTATATGATATCTCCATATTCGTATCTTATTATCATATTTATTTGATGTTTATATTTGTTCTGGTAAAATTGGTGGGGGTGTGTTAAAGAGTATTACGAACAGTAATGTCCAAAATTGTTCAACTACTAGAGAGCTTTACAATGATTTTCAATTATCTATTTATAGAGTGAGCTGAGAGGAGCCCCATTGTCGCCGTCAACCATCCCTCTCCTCTTGGAAGTGGGGATCGTGGATGTTTCCTCCTTTCTTCTTCGTGGGATATTGAAGTTCGTGGAAGGTTATTCTTTCTCCACCGTGTTGTCATGGCGGTCGTGGGTGGTTATTCTTTCTCCACCATGTCGTCATGGCGGTCGTGGATTGTTATTATTTCTCCACCGCGTCATCATGGCGGTCGTGGGTGGTTATTCTTTCTTAGGCGTGCTTTCAGGACAAGAGGGGCAGCTTTTCCCTTTCGCAGGCGTCCTTGTTTAATTTAGCTTTCCCACCAAGTTTCATATTTCAAATCTTTCGGTTCATTTATTTAGGTCGTTTTGTATTGGCCTATAGAAAAGAGAATCTTGTCCGGTCCAATATTCTTATATATTTGTTTATTATTATGATTTGTAGGTCAATTATGCAAAAATCTTAAGGATTTATTCTTGTCTTTGAATTCGATTGAGTAGGATCATAATTTTGAATGCGAGAGATTTTTGTGTTATTGCGAGGCAATGTGTTGAGGTGATGCTAACAGAGTACATGGTGCGTATGAAAGATTCAAGTTGAAGGTCAGTGTTGTAATTCTAAATAATTTGTTACAGTTCACTGAAATTTTGTCCATTTCCTATGTGTTATGATAATGGCTATGAGAAGTGCTAAATTAAAATAAATTTGATGGGTAAGTCTTAACGGTTTTTAATGATTACCATAAGCCCTTATGGGTGGTGTATGGTTGTAGCATGCACTAGATGTAATCACCTATATGAGTGTCAAGTGGGGCCGCTTGCATGAGACCGTGGCGGGTCTCTAGAGCACTCATGAATACCAGGCACATGCACGGCCTATTTAGTGCACAACCGCGTAACAACAAGAATTGTGGGGGGTGTAATATGATTGTAAGACCGTTAACACACATTAAGTGTCTTGGGTTCCATTGCCTGCAAAACCAATTCACTGTGTGTTAACTCTTATCTGTCTATAACGGGTTCCATAGCTTGCTACACCGTTCCTACATCAACGATGCTAATCCAAAAAGTGTTTCTATGAGTATTTTTTTTTAAACTTTAAAATAAATTGTGGGAGACTGTTGTATATTTTATCAAAATAATTTATTTTAATGTTATTTTAATATAAATAATAATTAATACAATTATAAATAATTTATTATCAAAATAATTTATTTTAATGTTATTTTAATATAAATAATAATTAATACAATTATAAATAATTTATTAAAGGTGATTTTACTTTGTCAATAATAATATAGACGTTGCTTTTTAGTTAATATGTTACTCAATTATTCATACTTAATAGCATCATGATTTTCATTGATAATGTTTTGATGACTGATTGCATGGATATAAAAACATGGACGTGGCTTAAGAAATAGTGTGCAAGGATATTGAGCTTTCAAATATATATAGACAATCTTTTAACATATGCTAATGGGATATTTCCTTATAAAATTAAATTTTTATCTTCCTGGATTATATCTTTTATATCTATTAATTTCTTGTTAGTTATGTCACCTCGAATATGATTTATACTTGGAAATGACATGTTGAATCTTAGAGGATTTGCGCAAATATACAACGGATAAATCCTTAAGGATAGTGACTTTGTCATGCATCAATTTATTTCTCTATTCTGCAGGTTATCCGCAGTTCATGAGTTTAGGCTTTAATCAAAAGATAAGTTCATCATATCTACTATATTTGATTCTCATATTTATTTGATGATTATATTCTTACAGCATGTTTATCATTCTGATAATTATTGATCTCAATTCTACAACAATCTTGAGGACTAAATGAAGAAAGATAAGTTTATATGATATCTCTAAATTCGTATCTTATTATCATATTTATTTGATGTTTATATTCTTCTATATTTGTTTATTATTATTATTATTATGATTTGTAGGTCAATTATGCAAAATTTTGTTATCGTATGGATGATATGGTAACTATGATTTAAAGGTTTTTTTTTTTGTGGTTAAGGAATTTAAAGGTGTTTGATTCCAACACATACATCCAAATTTATATTTAATTAAAAATATTTGGTAATTTCGTTATCTATAAAATATATTTAAAAATTAAAGTTAATAAAATATAAATAATAAAATAATTTGATATTTGACTAAAAATAAAATAATCAATTTTAAATATATATACGATTTTCGCACAAGGATAATTTGTTAATTTATATAAAAATCAAAATTATACTAAAATTACAATATTTCAAAGTAAAATTACTGAAATAATTATGTTAAAATTGCAAAATATATAGTAAAAAACATGATATATAATAGTTATCATGTTTGTTATTTTGTACGCACCAAGCACAAGATAAGATAATGTCATGTTATCTTATTTATTCTCTATCATATCATTATCTTGTTTTGTATTTTTATTTTGCCACTATCATATCCTCCGCACTTAGTTTTGGGTGTGTGATCCAAAGAAAGGTAATTTTGAAACCTTGAGTGCTATTGATGAAGAACACATGATGAGTTTTTTTTTTGGACTATGGGAAAATAAGATATTAATTTCTTGTTTTATTAATTAGTTTCATCATTATTAAAATAAAAAATTACCAGACTTATCAAAAGCTGTTGTTTGCATTGCAAATGCTTTGAGATAAATTTTACGAGATTTCTTAAAATGTATTCTTAACTCTAACTAGTTCGTAATTTATTTCCCATAAGAGAAGAATGAAGTGACTTACTAGATTAAGACTCATGCATTATTATTCTATATAAATTGACTCTTACCAATATAAAAGAAATATTAAATGACGTTTTAAAAATGTGTGGCCAATATAAGATTTATTTTTAAGTTGTTAGAGTTCTACGTATAAATTATAGAATAAGTAGTTTTATCTTGTTCCGTGAATTTGAACATTGTGTTAATAGTCAAGGTTCAAATTTTAAACACACAATTTAATTTTTTAAAAGGTACAATTCTACTCACTAGACTACTTCAAAAAAAAAAGTAATCACCGTTAACAAAAATCGTTGACTTAAGATGATAAGAAATTAATTAGAGTAACAATTATATAAATATTTTTTAAGCCATGAGGTGTGACATTGATAAGCATAAGCTTCTAAAATTTAACTCAGCAAACCAAATGTGTTTTTAATTTAGCGGCGATAGTAACAATTATATAAATATTTTTTAAGCCATGCGGTCTGACATTAATTAGAGTAACAATTATAACTTTTATCTGTATAGAAAATGATCGTAAAGAGGAGTGCAGCAACATATTTTCTAAACGCATGATAGAGAAAATTTGACACAACAAACCAAATGTGTTTTAATTCAGCGGTGACAAAAATTAATTTTAGTGTTTTTTTGACAATAACTTAAATTAATTTTAGTTAAAAATAACTTAAATTAAAACGATTTATGTTTGGATGCAAAACTCTAAAAGTTAATTGCATATTAAATTTGTAAATAAAAATCATGTTTGCCATAAAATTGAGTAAGCAATATTAAGAAATTTTACATTAGTTGGAAGAAGGTTTGAATATGTGTTTATAAAAATTTCATATTAATTGTGATATGATATGAATATGTATTTTAAAAATAAAGGTAATCCTCACATTATCAACTGGTTTTGTAGGATTGAATTAGATCCAACTCTCCATTCTAAAAGAGTTATGCTCACAAAAATATTTTTCTACAACTTATATTTTTCTACTACAAATATAATTTAATACATACATAATAAACCAGAAACAAATTCCATCCAATCTAAACTAATGCTTGAAATTGTTTATATGTATTTTTCCCTCCGATTCTTAATATAAGAAAGATTTGACTTTTTAGATTCTTTAAGAATTTAATGTATCTAGTCCAAATTATAATATAGATACATTAAATTCTTAATGAACTTAAAAAGTCAAATCTCTTTTATATTAAGGGTCGGAAGGAGTAGTACGAAGCATCATGATTTCAAATCATCGGTTGAGGTTGACTACTACATAATATTATTATATGTACGGTAGGGATTATATTATTATGTAGGGATTATAATATGTCTTTGGCATGACAATATAATTAACCCATATACATTGTCATGGGCACTGTCCGCCCCGCCCCGATTTTAACGGAAAATTTAAATCAAGTGGCTTTAAGTTTTTCCTATTTTAAAAGATAAAGTAGAGGCGGATAATTAGGATAGTGACATTCACTTTGAACCTATCATCAAAACTGCTCTGCATATATCGAGTTATATTTTACCTCTCTTAAATCAAAAACTCTTAAACAAACTCTTAAATTAAACTCTTAAATTATATTCGTATGTTTATTTTTTTATTTTAAAATTGAATTTTAAACAAGTTGCGTTCTCTATATATCTATTAGTGAAGCGTTGCATTGAGTTTCTAAAATGACTTTTATTTTTGCTACTCTATGATTTCCGGGGCGCGCCCTACGAAATGACAAAAATGGCCCTCACTTGTGTTACGGCCACCCCCCAAAGCATCCTACAATTATAACATCCGTGACTTAAGTCAAGAATGTAGAAAAAATGTTATTTTTCAAAATTACTCAATTTTCCTACATCCGTGACTTAAGCCACGAAAGGATATTTTTGTCATTTCGTAGGGCTCACGAGTAAATCATAGGGTGATAAAAATAATTTTCTTATTATATAGAATAATATTGTGAAATGGGCTACAATTGAGCCCAATTGCATATGGTCTAATGACACACCCCAACACATCTTGTACCATATCCATAAAAATATGGATTTTTCTCTTGAGTAATTAATATAAGTGTTTGCTTAAAAAAATAAAAATTTATATTATGTGAAACAAACTAATATTTGACATTTAAATAATTTATTAATAAAAATATACCAAAACGCAACTCAAGTTTGTGTAAGTGCACCAGTTCATCCTCATGTTTTAATAATTGTCAAAACACATGAAAATAGAGTAGAACATATTTTGGCAACATTACAAATAACTTGACAGCGAAAAACTATTTTTAAACTTTGAAAAATTGAATTTTAGTTATTCTGTATCGATACATAATCATTTGTATCGATACAAATGTCCTGAAATTACTTCAGACTGATTTTGTTCTTTTTGTATCGATACATACATCACTTGTATCGATACAAAACTGTTCTCTCAGAGACAGAGAGTCACTTGTGTATCGAATCATGCTTGCATGTATCGATACACACCTATATCTCTCAATAGACCAGAGAACTCATGGTGTATCGAATCATACTTGCATGGTTCGATACATATCAGTCAAGATTTCAAGAAACTGATATATGTATCGATACACATACGAGTTTGTATCGATACATAGGTCAAATTTTTCAAATTTGTATGCTGGTCAAAGGGTTTGTATCGATACAAACCATCATTTGTATCGATACATGTCTGTTCAGTTTTGCCTAAATTTGCTCAATTCTATTTTCTCTATAAATAGCAATGTGCTTTGTTATTGTAAAACAGAGAAAACCTGTGAGAAAGTGAAATAGCTTTGATAAACTCTTTGGGATTCAAATTTGGTGAATAATTTGGATTAAAGGGTTATTCTTCACAAGATCATCATCTTCCATCAAATTGCAATTCATTGAAGAGTGAGTATGGGATCATTCGGATAAAGCTTGTACATTTGATCGATAACGTTCGATACGGCTTGCGGTGAATCAGAGGCGTGATCGAGTTGATTTGTGAAGAAGGTTTGGGTTTTCTCGAGGATTCAAGATTGTGCGATATCTTGAAGGATCAACAACGAAGAAGTGAGGTACTCAGCTGGACGATTGGTGCGAGGATTTGCGCACAGTTAGGATCGTTGGAATCAGAGGGAGAAGCTTCATTACTTGTTGAGGTTATTACGCATAGTTTGCATTAGATTCGATATAGGGTTATTGGAGTCTTTGAAAATTGTGCACAATCGTTCAAACGTTTTTAATCAATAAACGCTCAAATAACCCGTTTGGTTATTTGGGGGGAGACGTACCCGGCCGACCGCGAGGACGACACGAAAACCGTTGGGAACTCCCTAATCAATCGTTTGTGTCTTTCTTCCTTAATCTTTTTACTTTACGCAGTCGCTTTAATTTTTCGATTCAATTGAATTTTTGTGTTCGTACGTGTGCACCAAAATTCAATTGACATATATCTTGATTGTGATTGGATTCGCTTTAAATTTTCGTAACTTGCTTGGACTGTGTTATTGGATCGTTTAATTCGAATATTTTGCACACGATCGTTTCTTGTTCATTATCATCTCGTTCAAGGCTATACTACCTTTCCAGTGATCAATCGGGTGAAAAGAGACTACCGATCCTTGCTTGGACTGTGTTATTGGATCGTTTAATTCGAATATTTTGCACACGATCGTTTCTTGTTCATTATCATCTCGTTCAAGGCTATACTACCTTTCCAGTGATCAATCGGGTGAAAAGAGACTACCGATCCAGTGGTGCTTCCGCGCGTACCTTTTGAACTAATTTTTTAAAATCAACATTGTTTAAAAGGGCCAATTATTCAACCCCCCCCCCCCCCCCCCCCCCCCCCCCCCCCTCCCTAAGTGGTAGCCAAGTAGTCTAACAAGTGGTATCAGAGTCTGGTTCAATTTTGTACACAAAATTCGGTGGATTGTGCCAATTATTAGAAAACATGGCTTTTGCACCTAAAGGGGCTTATAATCGGGCACCTATATTCAATGGAGATCATTTTGATTATTGGAAAAGTAGTATGCGCATACACATCAATTCTTTTGATGGTGAAGTGTGGAATGCTATTGAGAACGGTCCGTTTGTCCGACAAACACCGATCCTAATGGCATTGTCACCAATAAGCCTATGGCACAATGGACGGACGATGATAAGAAAAAGGTCAATTACGATGCAAAGGCACAAAACATACTTATTTCATCCCTTGGGATTGAACAATTTTACCATGTATCGCATTGTTTATCGGCCAAAGAAATGTGGGATACATTAGTTACTCATTTTGAGGGTACTAATGAGGTCAAAATATCCAAAATAAACACCTTAACTCAAGAGTTCAAATTGTTTCATATGCAAGATGGTGAAACCATTGCGGATATGCAACAAAGGTTTGTAAAAATTACCAACAAGTTACATGGTGTAGGTAAACCAATCACTAATCAAGATGCTACTAATAAGATTTTGAGATGTCTTAATAGGTCATGGCAACCAAAGGTCACCGCAATCAAAGAAGCGAATGATCTTACAACTTTAAGTCTCACAACCTTATTCGGTAAGCTAACGGAACATGAACAAGTGCTTAATTTGTTGGAAAAGCATGAGAAAGGTGGGAAAAAGGAGAAACACAACGAAAAGGAAAAAGAAAAGGATAAGAGGTCCATTGCTCTAAAGGCCTCCACATCCAAGTCCAAAAAGGTTGAGCAAGTGGAAAGTAGCTCAAGCGAAGACGATTCCAATGATGAGGAAATGGGGCTCTTCGTTCGACCCTACAATAGATATGTGAGAAAGAATGGGATAAGTCATTCCGATGACAATCTTAAGAAGTTTTGGAAAGATAG
Source organism: Trifolium fragiferum (assembly GCA_954870985.1). Classification (NCBI taxonomy): domain Eukaryota; kingdom Viridiplantae; phylum Streptophyta; class Magnoliopsida; order Fabales; family Fabaceae; genus Trifolium; species Trifolium fragiferum. The sequence goes on from OX940792.1 coordinate 22,024,910, forward strand.
TAGTTACCGCCAGAAGAGTGATAGTGGTAGATACTCCAAGAAATGAGCATGCTATGAATGCGGCCAAGTTAGTCATTTCAAGTCGGATTGCCCTAAGCTCAAGAGAAAAGAGAAGGAGTCACCGTCATTCAAAAAGGGAAGCAAGGACAAGGGAAAGAAAGCTTATGTTGCATGGGAGAGCGGAAGCTCATCTTCTTCTTCATCATCAAGCTCTAGCTCAAGTAGTGAACATGGATTGACAAATGTGTGTTTGACATCCTATGATCGTAAGAAACTTGCTCCTAAAAAGGTAAACCAAAATCCCTCTAGCTCATATACGCTTTTAGAATATCATGAGTTGCAAGTCGCTTTTGAAAAGTTACACAAAGAAACTCGAGAGGCTTTTCAATGACTAAATGGTTTGATGCAAGTCAATAAATACCTTAAGGCAAAAGTTTCGGAAACGGAGCTTGAGTTGAAAACCCTCAAAGAGTCTATGATTCAAAAACCTCTTGTGACTTTTGATAGTTACGGTAACGATAGAACCGGATGTGATGGATGCTTTTACTTATATAGAGACTTGCGAAAGTTACAAGATAAGCTAAAAGAACCATCCAAGTCGGAGATTACTTTTGCGGTTGATCCATCTAAATTCAACAAATCGTTAAAACCTAGAAATAAAAAGTATAAATTTGTTGAAAAGGATCCTAAGAAAAGTAATCCTCATATCGTTTGTCATTATTGTTGTGACAAGGGTCATACTATTGCAAAATGCCATGCTTGAAAAACCTTGGTACCTAAAGGCATAATGCAATGGTTACCTAAGTTAAGTAATAATGTTGCTACTAACCAACTAGGACCCAACATGAGTTGGGGACCTATTTCAAATGTCTAAGTATGTAGGAAAACGTCTTGAACCATTGACGAAAGACACCGACAACAATGGAGTTCAAGACTTATGAACAAGGAAAATGATGAGAAAAGCTTCAACTCAACACTTACAAAGTTGTGGAAATTGATCACTTCCTCCACTTAACACTTAAGGGAAGATTCTATTCTCTACCTTTACCTTTATATTCTTTTACTTAGCATTTGTACATTGGTTTCATATACATATAACTTTCACCTTAATATGATATTTGCATTGATAGTTGTCTAATCCTCCATTTCCAAGAATTTTGCTCAAAAATATTTATAAGTTTTTGAGACTCATATGTTTAAAATGGGGATTTGACAAAGATCATTACAAATGCCATATTAAGTTCATACTTGGTTTGTATATGCTTGTTTTGTTCTTATATGTGACCTTGTGTGCATATATACACATATGTCTTCATATGATTAATTTTGGTACTTTGATTCATTTATGTGAATGTTTTATCATGCATATATGGTTTAACATGTGTTTTCATGTTATAATGTGCTTTGGTATTGTTTTTGCTCACATACATAAGTATGTACCTTGTTGATTATATGTGTTTCATACATACATGTTATTTGGAAGTCATAAAAATTACTTTTCAAACTTATAAGTTCATGTGTTTTGAGAAAAATTGAAAATAATGCATTTTGGATCGATACAAATGAAGATTGTATAGATACATGTTAGTTATTTTGCAGATTTTTAAAATGAACTGACTTGTATCGATACATATAATGGTTGTATCGATACATAGTTCTTTAGTTTGGGACAGACACTGTCTCAAGTATCGATACATGCTCGCATGCTTCGATACATGCTGCAGAACACTGACTTGTATCGATACAAACACGAGTTTGTATCGATACATACGCGCGAAAACAGCTTTATGTATCAGTTTTCATTCATTCATTCATCAAACATCAAAAATATTCTTCTTTTACACGAGCCACACTCCAAAAACCCTCATTCCCAAATTCTCAATCTCCCTCAAAACTGAACCAAAACTCAAAAAATTTGACCCTAAACTACTTCAAATTCATTACCCATTCACATTCCTTAATCAATTTCGTGGTTCAAGCTTCATAATCTCCAGATTCAAGACAAGGGTTTCTTCAATTTGGGTTTGTGGATTCTTCAAACATTCAACAAGGTAATCAAGAAGAAAGGGGTAAGAGACCAAGAGTGGAAACTCATGGAAGTGAAAGCATGGAAAGCGATCCTTCAGAAATTAGTAATGGTGCAATTATGGAAATGTTAAAAGAAATGAGCTTAAGACAAGTTAAGTTCCAATAGGAGGTCACCATTAGACTTGATGATATGCATGCTTATAACATCTCAAGGTTTGATCATCTACAAAATCAATTGGATGAATGCATCAAGCAACAAACTCCCGTTGACCAATACTTCAATCCTAACCAAAACCCGGATGGCATGAATGAATGATGATGATTATGCATAATTTGTTTTTGTTGCATTTTATTTTTTTCCGCATGAACAATTTTATTTCGTTATTTCTTATGACTTATGTTATTTCAATATGGTTGTACGGATAATTTTAATGTTGTCATGTTTGGACAACATTCATTTTGGTTTTGTATGACTTGTTATTTTGGATAATTTTGTTTGTATGGATAATCATGTTATGTTTATGCATTTGTTGCATTGCTTTGTTTATTTCGTCCCATATTTGGATATATTACTTGATTAAAATGTCGATGTGTTACGATATTCATGCGTTGGTTTTGGTTTGTTGTTCTACATTCCATACGTGTCATGATATTTGGTATTCGTCATTGATATATTTTGGCATATCTTTGTATGTAATTATTTTGATTAGGAAATTTCATCATATAGTGCATTTCGACAAATTTGATACTTCTAATGAGTTCTCTTCTTCTTTTTGATATTGTCAAAGGGGGAGAGATTTGGATTGCACAAGCTAAGGATGAATAGCTAAAGAAATCTTGAATGTTATCAACAATATCAAACGCATTATGGCATCAACTCAGGGGGAGCGTGCTTATTGTTAGCCTTGGTGTAATTGCGTCTGTATACATATTGCTATTTTATTGCATATTAGGTATAGGCTTAGTTAGCTTATGCAAAGTTTTGACAATTATCAAAAAGGGGGAGAATGTAAGTGCACCAGTTCATCCTCATGTTCTAATAATTGTCAAAACACATGAAAATAGAGTAGAACATATTTTGGCAACATTACAAATGACTTGACAGCGAAAAACTATTTTTAAACTTTGAAAAATTGATTTTTAGGTATTCTGTATCGATACATAATCATTTGTATCAATACAAATGTCCTGAAATTACTTCAAACTGATTTTGTGCTTTTTGTATCGATACATACATCACTTGTATCGATACAAAACTGGTCTCTCAGAGACAGAGTCACTTGTGTATCGAATCATGCTTGCATGTATCGATACACACCTATATCTCTCAATAGACCAGAGAACTCATGGTGTATCGAATCATGCTTGCATGGTTCGATACATATCAGTCAAGATTTCAAGAAACTGATATATGTATCGATACACATACGAGTTTGTATCGATACATAGGTCAAATTTTTCAAATTTGTACGCTGGTCAAAGGGTTTGTATCGATACAAACCATCATTTGTATCGATACATGTCTGTTCAGTTTTGCCTAAATTTGCTCAATTCTATTTTCTCTATAAATAGCAATGTGCTTTGTTATTGTAAAACAGAGAAAACCTGTGAGAAAGTGAAATAGCTTTGATAAACTCTTTGGGATTCAAATTTGGTGAATAATTTGGATCAAAGGGTTATTCTTCACAAGATCATCATCTTCCATCAAATTGCAATTCATTGAAGAGTGAGTATGGGATCATTCGGATAAAGCTTGTACATTTGATCGATAACGTTCGATACGGCTTGCGGTGAATCAGAGGCGTGATCGAGTTGATTTGTGAAGAAGGTTTGGGTTTTCTCGAGGATTCAAGATTGTGCGATATCTTGAAGGATCAACAACGAAGAAGCGAGGTACTCAGCTGGACGATTGGTGCGAGGATTTGCGCACGGTTAGGATCGTTGGAATCGGAGGGAGAAGCTTCATTACTTGTTGAGGTTATTACGCATAGTTTGCATTAGATTCGATATAGGGTTATTGGAGTCTTTATAAATTGTACACAATTGCTCAAACCAGTTTTTAATCAATAAACGCTCAAATAACCCGTACCCGGCCGACCGCGAGGACGACACGAAAGCCGTTGGGAACTCCCTAATCAATCGTTTGTGTCTTTCTTCCTTAATCTTTTTACTTTACGCAATCGCTTTAATTTTCCGATTCAATTGAATTTTTGTGTTCGTACGTGTGCACCAAAATTCAATTGACATATATCTTGATTGTGATTGGATTAGCTTTAAATTCTCGTAACTTGCTTGGACTGTGTTATTGGATCGTTTAATTCGAATATTTTGCACACGATCGTTTCTTGTTCATTATCATCTCGTTCAAGGCTATACTACCTTTCCAGTGATCAATCGGGTGCAAAGAAACTACCGATCCGGTGGTGCTTCCGCGCGTACCTTTTGAACTAATTTTTTAAAATCAACATTGTTTAAAAGGCCACTTATTCAACCCCCCCTTCTAAGTGGTAGCCAAGTAGTCTAACAGTTTGTATGGAGGTAGAGCGGGATGGAGATACCTGAATCCAACAGAAACATCCGAACCCCGTTGCATATGAGTTTGGGATTCTATTTTTCATCCCTATTAAAAATTAGGTTAGGTACAAAAATACCCGAATTTTATGAGTTTGGACCTAATTCGGATATTTTTGCACCTAACCTATTGTTAACAAAAATATACATATAGCAGCAACTAATTTAAGTTGTTGTTGTAAGTTAATATTTTTCTCAATAATTATGTTATCGCTGGGAAAAATAACTTATCCCAACAATAATTATTGTTGTCGCTAATCGTATAGTTTTTTTTTTTGCAACAAACCTTGTAAAGTTGCTGAGAAACCAACATTATTATTTTTTTTATAAGTATCTTTTATCATGATTTTTGTTCATATATTTATGCGTAGATTTGTTGTAACTTAAAATTATTATCTTTTTTGTTTTTTTTTCTTTTCAATTTTTATATTTTTAATACTATAGATTATTTGCAATAACTTTGTAAAGTCGCTGAGAAACCACACAATTACTATTTTTTTATGCATATCTTTTATTGTAGTTTCTGTTTCTATTTTTTTGCGTAAATTTCTTTTAACTGAATATTTTTTTTCCTATTTTTATGTTTTTTATCTCCTTTTTTACAACAACATAACTTGTCAATGAGTATATTAAAGAATTAAATTTATTTTTGAGCAATTTTAATATATATAATTTTTTTATGCATAAAAAAAAACTACCAAATTTTTATTATTTTATTCCTACTTTTATGCATAGATTCATATATATTCTTTTATTGTTTGTTTTTTTTCTATAATTGCTTTACTAAACTTCTTATAATACTTTTTTTTTCTTCCTATTTTTATACATATATTGTTAATAGAGTAAAATTACAATGAATGATAGAAAATTTAAAAAATTATTAAAATTGATAAGGACAAATTAGTAAATATAGTAGTTATCAATTTTAATATATTAATTATTAGAAGTAGATTAATTAAATTAAGTTTATTTGGATTAAAAAAATAGTGGTTTGTTTTATTTTTTTCAAAATTAGACGGTAGCACTCCATACATACCCACTGTTACTATTGAGATAATCATGTAGTGTGACGGTTAATTGAGTAAAGATAATCCATTAATTATTTTATTTTCCATGTATTTTGGAATATTTATTAATTAATCAAATATAATTACTAATAGCTATATAAATTCACCCACTTGGATCATATATTGCAAACTTTCTATACGGTAGATTACTATTCATCCAACGCTCCTCTTTCTCTTTCAAAATTTAATCACTCAATCTTTCCAAAATTTAACCGATCTAGTTCTCCATCATGTCATCATTATTCATCAACTTATATAATTTTCTCTGTCAAAGTCACTTCTCTCACTTTGTTCGACACATAACCTCATTAAAAGTTGAGTAGAATTTCAATAAAAAAAAAAAAAAACTACGACGAGAAGGTATCTAATATTAATTTTTTTTTAAGAATACCGACGCAATTCAAGAAAAGTGAGAAGACTATGAAAGAAGATGATGAACAATGGAGAACAAGGGGTAAGCATTCAAGCCATCGGTGTCTTAGAATTTTTTTCGATGTTCATATAGGATTAAGTGATAAACATTCATAATAGTGTTGTTCTTTGGTGTTTTCTAATTTAATGTTTTGATATTATGTGATTGGCCACTTGTTACGATCTAAATGACTTGTAATTTGTATTTTGGATCTATGTATTTGAATTTTAGTATAAATAAAATTCGCTGATTAAAAAAAAAAAGATTGAACGAGAAACATAATTATAAATAAAATTTAGCAATCAATTGTTGATATTGAACGTTAATTCCTAATATCTTATTTCATGGGAGATTAAATTAATATTTGAATTATTGACACTAATTATGTCAGTGACATTAATTGCAACGGCATGAAACAACAATTTTTCCATTGGGAAAAACACTTTTTTTGCCAGCGACAATAATTGTTGTTACAAAAAATACTAATTATGTCAGCGACATTAATTGTTGTTGAAAAACACTAGTTATGTTAGCGACATTAATTGTTGCTGCAAAATATTAGTTATGGCAGCGACATTAATTGTCCTTGCAAGACTTTTCGCAACAGCACTTATGCCAACGACATGCAGCGACATTTATCGCTGCCAAAAATCATATTTCTTGTAGAACTTTGGTTTGAATTTGAGATGGAAACATTTGTCTCACCTCACCCGGCTGCCATGCCTAAATTCAAATCGGTGGTCGAAATTGATAAGCCAAATATTTGATATTAAGCTTACTGATAATGCACTCTTCTAAAGGATTGTAGTTTGAAAAGAGTTGAGGACATCTAACAAGTGACTGAAAATGATGAATATGTAGTACATAAGCTATAAGCTATACTCTAAATCTAATTTTCAAAATTTGTTATACTAGCTAGCAAAAGTATAGTCTTTCAAAAGATATTGATATTTTTGGAATATGTGTTATTAATGGACATTTCTAGATGATCCAGGAAATGATCTAGATAACAGAAAATGTTTCAACTTTACTATCAAAACAAATAAGCCGTAACATGGAAGACATGACCTTATAGTATAGAGTATCAAATGGCATTGATACATCATATATTAATATTCAATGCAAATCTAAAATTACTTTACATTTTAGTAAAATTTGAAACTATGTCGGTTCGGTATGATTCATTTGTCTTATTGAACCGTATAATTTAAATAAAAGGGGCTCTCCGGTCAGGGACATAGGCACAATTAGCCAAACTTTGTTATCAAACATTGTGTGTTCATACTAAAAAGATTAAATGAGGGACCAAAGACAATGTTGATAATACTTACAAAATCAAGACTATAATGATTTGATGTTCTTACCGGATAAAGAATGACCCAAAATACAATGTCAGTGAGTATTACAGCACCTGCACAAGTCTATAAAGAAAATGAGAAAATTGTTATATAAATAGATTGTATCCTAAATTTTGATAAAAAACAACTGAAACTTGTTAAACAAGTTACATTTATACTTACAAACTTCATCTTTGAAAGAGAATTTTTAATTTTTGTAACCGAAGTGCCACGTTAGTTGATCAAATCAGGGTTTTAGGTAATGTCGCGAAAATCAGGGTTTTAGACACTGAAGATGATGTCTTGCAGAGATTAACATACATCGTACAAATCACTAAATTAAATTACCCCATACACCATACACCATACACCAACAATTATTTGGAAAATGTAACCCCATACACCAACAATTTCCCTGGTATGGAATTCCTGATCATGACTCCTAGACAGTTCAGGAATATCTAAAGAACCATCATTAATTGTTCTATCCCCAAATTCATTGTTTTTAAGTAAACATCCATATATTGAAGAAAAAAAATCCAAGCTGAAAGTAAAATTTAGAACACAAGGTCACTTAATTAGATAACATATCAACTGAAAATATTATTAAAAAAAAAAAAGGATATAAAACATTTTCATGCTAATTTATTTTTTACTATGATGTACAAAAGGACTGTGAAATTCAAAGTGTTACCCCATAGTAAATATCAATATGTTCAACAAAAAGAAAACAAAACACAATATATGTTAGAATATTTATAAATAAGTGTTTATATCGCTAGATAAATTCAAAGTAGTCATTCAAAAAAGATACACCACTTGGGCTCGTTTGATGGTCAGGATATGATAGGATATAAAACTGGATAGAGACGGGATATAATATAAACAGGATAATCACATATCATATCATGTGTTTAATATACATATGATAACAAACATGATAAAATATATATGATAATTAAATGACAAAATTACCATTATTATTATTATTATTATTATTATTATTATTATTATTATTATTATTATTATTGTTTTGGTAAAAATTGTATGGGGGGTCAGTCCAAGTATATTGAAGGATATTAATACAAGAATACAACTTTACCAATCGAAAAAAGTGAACCTTTTGCAAAGTACTTTTCCCTCCTATTTATAGAGGGGGATTACATTTAAAATATCTATGAACCGCCCCACTCCTCTCTATGGAGGTCGTGGGTGGTTTCCGCCATGTCCACCGTGTTACAGGGGTGGTTATCGGCGGTTTCTTTTCTCCACCGTGTGTAGATGGTGGTAGTGGGTGGTTTCTGTATCCCTTCACCGTGCCTGAGTGGGTTTAGTGGGCGGCGTCTTGTTTCTCAAGTGAGTTGACCACATCCCAGGGTGTCGCCCCTAGCTTCCGTGTTGCCCACGCCTTGTCTTTCCCGCCAAGGTATTTATTTGAATTGCTTGGATCATTTGTTGGGCCACTTCGTTATTGGGCCCATAGAATTTCGTCCGGTACACAGCCCCCCAAGCACGAGGCTCAAAGAGGCGAAGTGGTGATAATGGCCGGACGTGGGGAGGTAACCGCCCATTATTCTTGATCCTTTTCCCTTTTCTCTAATTATAAATACAGGCTCTTGCGTAAGCAAATTTTCTCATCATCCATCTGTCCTTTGTTTCACTCATATTTCAGTCATGACTTCTCCCACTCCTTGCATGGAATCACCAGCCATGCCTGTTCTAAGGCAGTTGAGAAATGTGTTGTGTTATGATACTGATGACCTGATGGATCAGATAGAAGATTTTTCTTCTATGGTGAAAGAGCTGCAGGATTATTCTTGGAGGCTTACGAAGAAGGAGGGCGCATTTCTGGCCGTGGTGCAGGAATTGGCGAAGAGGCTGTTGGACGATGCTGCTTTTATTGTGTCGACGGAGAACGTGGAGTACTGCCACAAAGAACTTGCTGAAGCTTTAGAGAAGAAGATTGAGGTGACCAAAGATCGCATCAAGTCTCAGGAAGAAGTGATGGCCCTTTCCCTCTCAGCGGAGGAGGCTATAGATAATAGAATCGACGCTCTGGAGAACCAGCTGAGGCCTCTTGTGAAGAGAAAGAGAAATCTGCAAACGGATATCCAGCATGACATCGCCAAACTGATCCGAACCCGTTCCTACCTCAGCCGTCTCCAGGAAAAGGATGATGTCCTTACTGACGATATGAGAAAGCTTGCCATGGACTCAGAAGTGGCGAAGAAGCAGAAGGGTTTGCTGGAGGAATGCCACGCCTGTGCCGTCGAGGCGGCCTACACGGCATTTTAAGTAGTTTTGTTTTGTTATTTCTGTTGTATGTTGCTTTTCTATGATTCCTTCAAATGGCGTTGAGTATGCTCCGCCACCCTTTGTAATCTTGAAATTTTCCTTTATGAATGAATGAATTGGTTCTTTGTTTAATTTGATGACTTCTTTTCCGTCACGTATTTTATTTGATTTCGTGGTGTGCTTGACCTCGCCTATTGGCGATGTTGCTGGATTCCAAACGTTTGGCCTTCTCGCACTGTCTGGGGATACGTGTCCGCGTTTACACATCATTACTGACACGCGCGTAGGATCCTCCTTTTGTCCAATGGGTATTAGGACGTTTCAATTTACCCTCCACTGACTTGCATTTTTCCTATAAAACGAAGTCTTCTTCCTTACTTCAGTTTATTTCCTCCAACATTCTATTCCCTTTCCACATTCTCTCGAAATTTCAAACTCATTTCGCGCGGTCATTCCCTTGGCTAAAATTCCGCTCCCACGATCCCCACTATCTCTTCACCTCCGATATTTAAGGTAACCTCTATTCCTGCCTTCGTATCTATCCTTTATTTTTTAGCGTTCCTTTTTTGATTTCTAGGGTTCATAGTAGAAAAATGGTTATTTTGCGAAGTTTGAGCGATGATGAAGAGGGGGTTTTACTAGAATCCCTCCTCGTGGTTCTGTTCTAGAGACCCAAATTTGTAACCATCATACTAGAGCCAACGGTTCGATTGATTATGATGGTTATTTCAAATCTTTGATGAATGTTCCTTCTAGTTCTAGCAATTTTAGTGGTTCCGAGAGCAGTGATAGTGATTGTGTGATAATCTCGCCTTCGTCTTTCACAGGAAAACGAAGGGATACTACTCTAGCTGTCTTCGTCGCCCAGAGTCCTCCCGAGACCATGGAAGTTTCTTCAAAGTATCTAACCCAGGAGTCTGTTTTGGTTTTTAGGCAGAAAACCATTCTATCGGGTTCTCACAATGAAAACGATGTCGTCACTAAGCCCGTGGGCGAGGATGAGATAATCACTGATTCCAACACCCAAACACCCCACTTCTTTTACATGTATACTTCAGTTATTAATTCTTTCAATATATGGTTCCCTTTTACCTCTTTTGAGGTTTCTATGCTAAGGACCTTGAATGTCGCCCCCTATCAACTAAGTCCCAACAGTTGGGGTTATATGAAGGTTTTCCAACTGGCTTGTCTGGGGTTGGAAATAGAAAAGCCTTCTGTTGCTGTTTTCTTTTCCTTCTTCACCATAAAAAATGTCTCCCCTGATTCTCAGGTTTACCTATCGAGTCAACCTAACCGCAAGCGTTTCCAGCTTTACGCTTCAAATTTCAAAAATTATAAGGATACCTTCTTGCGTGTCCGTGGCAGGGATTACTTTCCCGACGTGATATTTGATGAAAATAGTGAACCTCTGTTTCCTTTCTACTGGATTTCTAACCCTCGAGTTATCAAAGGGACCTGCTATGAAAGCCTTGATGAGTTTGAGAGGGAGAGCGTCGCTTACATTGAGTCGCTTTGTATCATGAATGTAGGCGACCTCCTTAATGCTGAGGGTCATATAGAGTCTCTAGAGGATTATATGAGTAAGTACCTTTAGTGTTTTCTGTTTTAATATTGTTTCTTTGCTTTTGGCGACTAACTGTTTCTTTTGTGTTTGCAGATAGGATGAAGTCTGTTTCCCAAGAGAAAAGGATGGAATTCTTGCTAAGGGCCAAAGCCAAGAAAGAGAAGGATGCCGCCGCTGCTGCTTCTAGAGAAGCCGATGTTGCCGCTGATCCTTTGAATCAGCTGATTGTGGTGGATGGCGACCCCACCAAAAACAAAAACAAAAGAAAGAATGAAGGGCGGATCTCCATCTCTATTCCGGGAAAGAGTTCTGATGCTGGAACAAATTCTAAGGGCGAGCAGCCTATTAAAAAGAAGTTGAGGTCTGCAAGTTCTGGGGCGGGGTCCAACGTGGGCGTTGTGTCCCCGTAGGAAGAAGATGAAGAGAATACGCCTTCTCCTTGGGATCCTCTTTTTAACCCTGAACTGTTTTTGGAGAGGGTAGTGAAAATGTCTGGTGGGGATGCTCGGTTCGGCTCCACTTCCACTGATGAACTGCTGAAACTCTCTTTGGGTCATGAGCTCAAGGGACTCTTGCTCAACTATGCTTTGGCGTCTCGCCAGAAGCATGAAGTCTCTACCGCCCAGGAAAAAATGAAGGTAATTCACCAAGAGTTGGATGACATTGAGAAGAAGGTCAAGTCCACTCACGATAAGTTTATTGCTGACATGGAGGCTGCCAAGGCGGAGAGCAAAAAGGCTTTGGAAGATTTGGAGAAGGACCACGAGGCGGCGATGCAGAAGCTGAAGGATGAGCACGCCAAGGAGATGAAAGCTTTGAAGGAGGCGTCTTCTGCCTAAGGACGCCCGTCTTGAGGAGTTGGCTCGTGAGCAAGAGGCGTTGCTGAAATAGAAGGAAAGCTGGGCCGAGGAGAAAGAAACTTTGGAGGAATCCATTGGAGCCCAGCTTGATGAGGGTTTTAGCTATGCTCTGCAGCAAGTGAAGGTCTTGTTCCCTGACATTGATGTTGAGCGCCTTAGTGAAGCTAACGCCCTGATGGTCATCAAGGACGGCTATTTGGTTCCTTATGTCCCTCCCTCTGATTTTGCCCCATGATTATTATTTATCTTGTATTTCTTTTTTGCTGTTCCTTTCCTGTATGCCCTTTTTTGCGGCTTTGTATGACTTTTCTTGTACGTCCTGTTGTGGCATTATGACAATATTTTGGTGTGCCCTTCTGAGGCCATATTATAATTTCAGTACTTCTTTTATTTATTTGTGTTCCTTCTATGGCTTTTGTTGTGTCTTTGGCGTTATGATATTAGCTTGAATAAAGACTTTCTCGCCTGTACACTTGAGTGGGCGATGTGATACGAACATATGGGCGTGGTGACCCCAGATGATGGCGTTGCCCTTGTGCCGTTTCCCACGAACTCTTTTGCAGTTACCAATGTGGTCAAAATAACCATTAAAAGCGTGGTGCAGTTTCCCATGCAGTCAAACATGGATAGTTGTGACTACTTTGCATGCATTCATTGCGAACCGTTTAGTAATTCCCTATAAATACCCTATTCTTTTTCTCTTTCCTCTTCACTTCCTTCTCTGATCCTTCGATGGATAATGATAAAAATATGGAGAAGGGTGTAGTTATGTAACAACCCAATATTTTATATATGTTCTTTTAATAATTGTCTCAATTTATTATTTATTAAACTATTTATCTTATAATTATATTGATAAGTATTTATTGTTATAGTCTTATTTCAATTATTTATTCTATATAATTTGAATTGGTGTCATATTTAAATATACTGTGGTACGTGAGTTGTTTAGATATGCAAAGACATATAACAAAATTCAATGGCTTCTAACTAACCACTTGGAAAGTAATATAATGAGGTGATATTTTAGTACACTGTTCGTTTCATACTTTTTTTAAGATGTAGATAATTTCTATTGCCTCATAATAATTAGTGATCAGTACAAGTGCTCCAAAGCCAAACGGATACGTTTGGAATTTGCAAAGTAGAACTCCTTTATGGTATTGACAACAAAACGTGTACTCTCTAGATATAAAATTAGCCAACCCAATGCTACTTATAAATAGATCACTACTTCCACCTACTCATATCAGCAAAAATATGTCATTCTCACAAAACTCCCTAGTTCACAAAATACGTATCTGTTGAAGTCATTTCCATTGCAAGCACTCTTAGTCTTAAAGAAATAATAAGTACTCAATAGTTCGGTTGACGGTAGGATATCAAGAATCGATATCATTTTAAAGAAATTCTTCAGGTAAGGGCAGTTTCCTCCATACAAGTTGCTATGCATGAATTTAGTTGTATATTGAAATACTGTACAATGATAATTATGTGTGTGTTTGTTTAATAGTAATTGTGAATATATGATCTTTGGTATTATCTCTGAATTTTTAAGAGAAAGACTTTCTTATATTATTGAGACATGCATCATGTAGTGCCTATGTGGCTGATTTTAGGGCCTGTGTGGCAAGAGCCTGTGTGCAGACCCATTGATATGGGATTTAGTTTTAGGGCATGTGTGGCAGGAGCCTGTGTGGCCGGTTTTCCCCATTGGAATGGGTGACTATATCCGGATCATTTAGAATAAGAGCATCCATGCATTTTTATTTTATTTCTTTTAAAAAAATGTAGTTTTTATACTCTATTCTATGCGGCTAAGTTATGTTTGGTTTTCTTGATATGGGCGATGGGAAATATTACTGACCCTTACCACTATAGGTACAAAGCTTGGAGATGTCTGATATTGTCGTGTAAGGTCGTTGCGTGCGCGGGGAAACAAAAGAGGGTTTTTAATTAAGTATAAATTAAATATTTTGAAGTTCATGACTTGTACCATATTTGAATTTAAAGGATCCATTTATTTAATCCAGTATTTTTTGGTATGTAATTAGTAACATTTTAGAATTACTTTACAATAATATGTATAAACGTAATTGATTTCAAATTTTTGAACTTTACATTTTTAGCTTTCTTGTTACAATTCCTTGTTTAAAAGAATATATTAATAATTTATCAAACTTATTTGAATTAAAAATCCGGGATGTTACAAGTTACCAGATCAAAGTCTCAGAAAGGGAAACAGAAGAGGGAAATCTCTGTCTCTAAATTTGGGTGAGATAATCCTTCTCCTAGAGTCAAAATGGAAACCACTGCCGTTTCGTCAGATTCTTCTGGCTCCGTCGATGAAGATTATATTGAATTTCTGAGGACTTACGATCTTCGGGAGTCTTCTCCTGATGTTCAATCTTCTGGTGAAGAAGAAGGATCCCAGATCACCGTGGAAACTAAGGAAAAACCACGGAAGAAACCACTAAAGGCTTCGGGGAAAAGCTCTTGAGTGATTCCGCTTTGATGAGTTGTTCCTTCTCCCGATTTCTTCCTCTTGTTGGAGGAATTTGGACCTTGGACAACTGAGGAACCGACGAGCCTATCTTCAGGTTTCTTTCTCTTAATGAAGGAGCTGGATCCTTTGGCGACTGGGGATTCCTTGTTAGTATTAGGAGTCCCTCTCTTATTTTCTTTGAATTTGCATCTTGATTTCGCCGTAATTTCCTTTACTTTTGTCTTTGAATTTGTATCTTGATTTCATTATAATTTCCTTTACTTTTGTCTTTGAATTTGTATCTTGATTTCATTGTAATTTCCTTTACTTTTGTCTTTGAATTTGTATCTTGATTTTATTGTAATCTCTTTTACCAATGAAATGTGGATTCCTATGATCTCTGTTGAGGCAAATCCTTTGTCCAGCATCATTTTTTCCTTTTCTGCACTGTGATGTTATATGGTACTATTGTTAAAAAATGATTAAAAAATTATATGCATGATACCTTTAATTTTCTTTGGCGATTATTGGGCTTAGCCCTCTGTGTATGGCGTGTTCGTTTCTGACGTCGCCTGCGCTTTGCTCTGGTCGCCTTTTTCCTTGGCATATGCAGCCCATTTCATTTCCGTCGTATCCAACTCGTAAAATTTAAGGATAGCGCCGTTCCTTTTTCTGACGTATCCTACTCGTAAGATTTACAGATAACGTCATGGTGTTTCAACTCGTTTCCCTCGTATCCGACTCGTAAGATTTATGGATAGCGCCGTTTCTTTTTCTGACGTATCCAACTCGTAAGATTTACAGATAACGACATGGTGTTTCAACTCGTTTCTGTCGTATCCGACTCGTAAGATTTATGGATAGCGCTGTTTCTTTTTCTGACGTATCCAACTCGTAAGATTTATAGATAACGTCATGGTGTTTCAACTCGTTTCCGTCGTATCCGACTCGTAAGATTTATGGATAGCGTCGTTTCTTTTTCTGACGTATCCAACTCGTAAGATTTACAGATAACGCCATAGTGTTTCAACTCGTTTCCTCCGTATCCGACTCGTAAGATTTATGGATAGCGCCATTTCTTTTTCTGACGTATCCAACTCGTAAGATTTACAGATAACGCCATGGTGTTTCAACTCGTTTCCGTCGTATCCGACTCGAAAGATTTATGGATAGCGCCGTTTCTTTTTCTGACGTATCCAACTCGTAAGATTTACATATAACGCCATGGTGTTTCAACTCGTTTCCGTCGTATCCGACTCGTAAGATTTATGGATAGTTCCGTTTCTTTTTCTGACGTATCCAACTGGTAAGATTTTCAGATAACGCCATGGTGTTTCAACTCATTTCTGTCGTATCCGACTCGTAAGATTTATGGATAGCGTCGTTTCTTTTTTTGACGTATCCAACTCGTAAGATTTACATATAACGCCATGGTGTTTCAACTCGTTTCCGTCGTATCCGACTCGTAAGATTTATGGATAGCGCCGTTTCTTTTTCTGACGTATCCAACTCGTAAGATTTACAGATAACGCCATGGTGTTTTAACTCGTTTCATTCCTTTGTTAAGTACAAGCGTAAGATTGAAGTAGTATAATGATTCGTCTGCAAGCATTGTAATAATAACAACTCTATTTGATTAATGAGAGGATTTTTGCATTTCGAATGACGAGTCTCGTTAAAAACTCCTGCTTTCGCCGGAGAAAAGAGTTTCTCATCATTTTATTGAAAATTGTTTTATCTCAATGCTACATTCTCATGCATTTTCTTTCAAGAAGATAAAATAAAAAACATAATGGAAATAATAGGGGAAAACATCTCTTTGGTGGCGAGGCGAGGTAGATGGTGCTTCTGGAATTTCATCTCGCCTTCCTAGCGTTGTTGGCTCAGCTGTAATAAAATCTGAGGTTGGAAATGTTCCAGGTCCTGTGAAGTACCTCACCCTCCATTGTCTCTAACCTGTATGCTCCGCCTTAAAAGACTTCATTGATTCTAAATGGGCCTTCTCAGTTTGCTGCCAGTTTTCCTCCTGTGTCTCTTCCCATTGGTCTTTTCAGGACTAGGTCGCCTTCTTTGAATCTTCTTGGAATCACCCTCGTGTTGTATTTCCTGCCTGCCCTCTGCTTCGTGGCAAATTCCCTGAAGTGTGCTTTATCCCTTAACTCTTGTATTAGATCTAAGTTCTCCTGCAGCGCTTCATTATTCTCTTGTGCCGTTGTGGTGTCACGTCGCCAACTTGGGGGGTTTATTTCTGCTGGAATCATGACGTCCGCGCCATATACCATGGTGAACGGTGCTTCTCCTGTTGATGACTGTGGAGTTGTGTGGTAGGACCATGGTATAGCGGTGAGGTGAGCCACCCATGCTTCTCCTTTGCTTGATAGTCTTCTCTTCAAAGCTTTTAATATGACCTTGTTGGCCGACTCAACTTGTCCGTTGGCTTGAGGGTGCTCAACTGATATGAAAGTATTTTGAATTCCCTTCTCCTTGCAGAATGTGACTACCGTCTCGCTTGCAAACTGCGTTCCGTTATCTGACACAATGTACTTGGGTAAACCAAACCTGCATATGATTCTTCTCCAATAGAATTTTTTTACTTGTTCTGCCGAGATGCTAGATAAAGGTTCCGCTTCTACCCATTTGGTGAAATAGTCCACTGCTACTATGATCCACCTGGTCTGCTTCCTTGAGGTGGGGAAAGGACCCAATATATCAACGCCCCACATGAAGAAGGGCCAAGGGGAAAGGACTGATTTAAGGGGTTCTCTTGGGGCGTAGTGTAGATTTGAGAATCTCTGACATTTGTCGCATGTTCTTACATACCTTGCTGCGTCATTGTGTAGCTCTGGCCAGAAGAATCCTGCTCTGAGGATTTTGCCTGCCAGCGATCTCGCTCCAATATGGCTTCCACATGATCCTTCATGAATCTCCTCTAGGATTACTTTGGCTTCCTCTTTGCTTACGCATAACAGCAATGGGCCTGAGAATCCTTTCTTGTACAGCTTATCTCCAAGCATGGATTACCATGACGCCATTCTTTTGATCCGATATGCTTCCTCCCTTGGGCTAGGGAGTTCATCTTTCTGCAGGTATTTGATGATGGGCGCTCTCCAGTCTTCTTCTTCTATGATCATGTGAGTCGCCTCTTCGTTGATGCTTGGGTTCGCTATGGTTTCCTGGATGAAGGTTCTATTGCTTCCGGGTTTCTTTATGCTGGCGAGCTTGGATAGTAAGTCCGCCCTGGCGTTTTGCTCTCTCGGCACATAAATTAGCTGAAATGAATTGAAGCATTTCGCTAATTTATTCACCTTTTCTAGATATTTAGTCAGTTGGGGATCTTTTGTTTGAAATTCTCCTGACACTTGATTGGTTACTAGCTGTGAATCACTCTTTGCCCTGAGATCTATGACCTCCATCTCCTTTGCCAATTTCATCCCGGCAAGCAGGGCTTCATATTCAGCCTGGTTGTTACTTGCCTTGAAGGCGAACCTTAAGGATTGTTCTATCAGTACTCCATCAGGTCCTACTAGGACCACTCCCGCTCCACTTCCTTTTAGGTTAGATGCACCATCAACTGAAAGTGTCCAAGGTTCCTTGCTGTTCTCCGTTGGCGGGGTTGATAATTCCAATATGAAGTCCGCCAAAATCTGCGATTTTATTGCGCCCCTAGGGGAGAAAGTTATATCAAACTCTGATAATTCTACTGCCCATGCTACCATTCTCCCTGCTAGATCGGGCTTCCTTAAGACTTTCTTTATGGGATAATCCGTCTTGACCACTACTTTATGGCTTTGGAAGTATTGTCTTAGTTTCCTTGTCGTGATAACAACAGCCAAGGATAGCTTCTCTATCTTTTGGTACTTGGCTTCAGCAGCTTTGAATGTCTTGCTTACGAAATATATCGGCTTCTCTTCTCCTTTGACTTCCTGCACCAATGCTGAACTGAGGGCGTTGTCTGAAACTGCTAGGTAGAGGTCTAGAATGTTTCCCTTTTCCGGGCGAGTTAATATTGGGGGTGACGCCAGAAAAATTTTAAGCTTCTGAAAAGCTTCTTCACATTGAGGGCTACATACGAATCTCTCACTTTTCCTTAGAGTGGAGAAAAAGTGGAATGCTTTCTCTCCTGAGCAGGATAGAAATCTTGACAAAGCCGCAATCCTTCCTGCCAGTTGTTGGACTTCCTTCACTGTTGTTGGGCTCCTCATGTCGATTATGGCCTGACATTTGTCTGGGTTGGCTTCTATCCCTCTATTTGTGAGCATAAAGCCTAAGAATTTTCCTGATTGGACTCCGAAAGAACATTTTGCAGGATTCAGTCTCATGTTGTACTTTCTAACTGAGGCGAGGATATCCCCTAAGTCTTGATCGTGTTCGCCATCCTCTGTGGTCTTCACCACCATATCATCAATGTACACCTCCACGTTTTTGCCTATCTGTTCTGAGAATACCATATCCATCAACCTTTGGTAGATGGCGCCAACGTTCTTCAGACCAAATGGCATGACATTATAAAAGTAATTGCACGTATTGGTCATGAAGGCCGTGTGAGGTGCGTTTGCAGGGTTCATCTTTATCTGGTTGTACCCTGAGTAGGCGTCCATAAAGCTTAACAACTTATATCCCGAGGTTCCGTCGATAAGCCTATCGATGTTAAGTAGAGGGTACGGATCCTTTGGGCAGGCTTTGTTCAAGTCCGTGAAGTCCACACACATCCTCCACTTGCCATTTGCTTTCTTTACCATCACTACATTCGCCAGCCACGATGGGTACTTTATTTCTTCGATGAAACCTGCTGCTTTTAGTTTTTCCACTTCTTCGTTTACTGCCGCTCTTCTCCTATCTTCCTCTTTCTTTGCGATACAGCCTTGACGTTGGGCGCGATGGATAATTTGTGTGTTATTATGCTTTCGTCGATTCCTGGCATATCCGATGGTTTCCATGCGAAAAGGTCTATGTTCTTTCTCAACATAGCCAGAATCTTTTCTTTTTCATCGGGTTTTAAAGTGGTTCCGATGTTTGTTACTTGGTGTGGCATGTCGCCGATCAGGACTTGTTCCAATTCTTCGATGGGACTCATTCTTCTCTCTGTAAAATTCTCTCTTGGATCGAGGTCTAGGGGTGAGATCATATTAACTCCGCTTCCTGCTCTGTGTGACGCCATTGATTCTGACCTCTTGCTTTGTTTGTGCCTGATTTTCAGGCTTGATTCGTAGCATCTTCTCGCCAGCTTTTGGTCTCCTCTTATCGTTCCTACTTTTCCGTTGTCCAAGGGGTACTTGATGGACAGATAGAGGGTCGACAAAGCCGCCTCAAGTGTGTTGAAAGCCGGCCTTCCGATGATAATGTTGTATGACGTGAATGGGGTTTTAACTACCAGATTTCTCACCTTGATAGTCTTAGTGTTCTC
Source organism: Trifolium fragiferum (assembly GCA_954870985.1). NCBI lineage: Eukaryota > Viridiplantae > Streptophyta > Magnoliopsida > Fabales > Fabaceae > Trifolium > Trifolium fragiferum. The sequence continues at coordinate 22,044,933 of OX940792.1, forward strand.
CTCTTCTCCAAATGTGGTTAAGAGGGTAGTATATCCCATCACTTCCACTTGTTCGCCGGCGAAGCCTACCAACGTGCCGCTATAGGGCAGGAGGTGTTCGTATGATAGCTGCATCGCCTTAAAGGCTTCCCAGTACATAATATCTGCTGAACTTCCTGAGTCAATCAACACTCTTTTTACGTCACAATTCAATATTTGCACTTGTATCACGAGGGGGTCGTCATCGTGTGGCATGACTTCTCTCTTGTCTTCCTTGGTGAAGGATAGGTCGGGGACGGGCGTCGTTGAAGTGTGTCCTGTGAATTTCTCATTTTGATCCATTCTTCTTACATAACGCTTTCTGGCATTTGAGGATTCTCCACCTCCTGCGAATCCGCCTGCGATGGTGTTTACGGAGATCCTCCTTCCTTTGCCTGGATCTTCTCCTTCTGAGCGATCCTTTGAGTGATTGGGTTGTGCCTTTGGGATGACCATTTTTCTCGCGGCGGCGTCATCTAAGAATTTCCTTAGGTGACCACTCTTTATCAGTTCTTCAATTAGGTCTCTTAACCTGAAGCACTTTTCAGTATCGTGGCCTCGGCATCTATGGTAAGCGCACCAGGGATTGGGGTTCATTCCTAAAGTGTGTTCTTTGCCTCTTTGTGGTGGTAATCTCCCTAATCCCGTTTCTAGGATTTCATTCAGGACGTAGACCCGGGCGCGGTTAAGAGGAGTGTACTCCTTCTTATCTTCCTGAAAGTGTCTTGGCGGCTGCTACGGATTTCTGTGGCATTCAGCGCCGTGGTGATTGGGAATTGGGAGTCTATGATGGTGATAGAATTCGCTCTGGCCGTTTCCCCTGTTTACCGGGCCTCTTTCCCTGGCGTCTCTCATCCGCTTCTCAGCATTACTCTCTTCACCTTTTATGTATCATTTTGCTCTTCTTGTTACCTCTTGCATTGATGTTGCTGGCTTTTGCGCTAGAGATTCGTTGAAGTGTCCCGCCTTAAGGCCGTGATGGAAGGCAGAGACAAACATCTCCTGGTTTGGGTTGCTTACTTTGCTGGTTGATTCGCAGAATCTTGCCAAGTACTCCCGTAGCAACTCGTTGTGGTTTTGTCGTAAGGAGAACAAACTGGTCGCTGAAATTTTGGTGGCAAGTGTCAGATGTGCAGCACAATGTGTACACCTTAGGAATCGTTCGATGTGTAGCCTAATGTGTCAACATCGTGGACATGCTGAACTTGATGAACAAGTAAACAATATAAAGTGCAGGAAACAATAAACACACAGAGTTTGTTAACCCAGTTCGGCACTTATAACAAGCCCTATTCTGGAGGATACCAATCCAGGGATGAATCCACTATGGTAGTATCAATTCAAAGCTAAACTCCCCCGTTTACAACTTATCACCTAATCACTACCCGTGTTAATCCTACCTAGGAACTCCTAGATATGAGAACCTCTGCTCACTCCCCCTCAACCTTACACGGTAAGGATTTAATAACAAACTCAATTGGAGACACACTCCTAGACAACTAAAGCACTCGTACCTAAAGGCTTAAAGTGTTGCACAATCTAACTCATTGCTTCAAAGCTTTGGAGAAAGACAACTAGAGATTACAACTCTATAAACTCAGTCCTTACTTGTATCAAAACTATGATTCAAGTGAAGGTTCGCAAATAACAAAGACCAGCTAAAGAACTAAAACCCTAAGACTCAATTTGTAGACTTAGCTTCTTGATTTCAGTTGATGAATAATGAGTCTTCAGTCTTCCTTTATATAGAACAAGCTTCATGGGCTTTGACGAGTTGGCCTTCAATAAATTTGCCTTGAGATTTATTTGATCATAGTCTTTTAATTATTTGTTTCAAATCTTTTGATCAAAGTCGGCCAATAAAATAAAACAGAACCATGAAAGATTATCTTGTTCCTTGGCGCGCAAGCTGGCACGATTTTATTTGAAAAACAAATCTTTTCAAAAGATCACACGTAAAAGAATAAAAGGCGCGTCCAGCTAGGGCGTCTAGATGTGAATCCTGATGTGCCACACATCATGCTCCACATCATGGAATTACGCTTATTTTACCAAATGAAGCCAACACCCTAAAATCCTCAACAATCTCCCCCTTTGACAAATTTTGGCTAAAATAATCTTTGAGTCAGCCAATAAGACTTGGAGAGATGTGTAGGCACATCAGAGGCATGCAGCAGCGGATATGAGCCTCACAGATTTGGAGAGAAATAAACTCTCACACAATAGGAAAAATAAATTCCTAAAGACTGAGAAAAATAAATTCCCAGACACATACAAGCATGAGATTCCATGCACACATGAGGGAGGGTAGTAAACACAGCTATGCATAGATTCATGCAAACATGTAGTAGTTTACTCCCCTTTGTACTAGAGCACTTTCCATGTACTCCCCCTAAATATCATATCATCTATAGGCTTCTTCAGAATGCATGACCTAGTAGGGAGACATACAGATGTTTTTAAACCCGGCTTCTTCAAAATGCATGACCAAGTTAAAAACTTCACAGATGTATCAAACATCACACAAATGTGTCAAACATTACACAAATAGACATCTTCAAGTGGACTTCTTAAGAATGCATCACCCAGTTGAAAATGTACAGATTAAGTCTTCAGAAAAACATGCTTTAGAAAACTAATTCTTCAAAAATTTGTTGAGGAAAAATTTGAAGAAAAATAAGCATGTATGTCAGATGTGTAATCAGATGTGCACACATCACAATTTGCTGCAGTTAAGACTTCAAAGAATTGTTCATTTTAATTTTTACTCCCCCTTTTTAGCCAGAATTTTGACAAATAAAGTCAAAAACATAGAGGGTAAATGAAAAACACCATAGAATGCAGATAGCATAGATATAGAGATGATGGTGCATGAACAGTGAAAGGCACTCAGGCCATTAATAGTGCAGCAAGTACAGAACAGGCACACATAGGTGCTACAGAAATCCAGGGCACAGCCCACAAAATACAAGCAAAACTGGAAATACTAAATACAGGGAAATAATGATTTACAAAGATTCAAATATTCTGGCTCCCATCAGTTTCCTCAGCCTCATAGTCATTGGGCTCCTCCTTCTCCAATTCCTCATCCTCAGCCATTGTTTGCTCATCCTCAAGCTCCAGTCCGGCAATGACTGCTTCCAGCTTGGTCTTCTTCTCATCCAGAGCCTTACAAGTCTCCTTTAAAGCAGCAATCATGTCTTTCCTAGACATTGCACCAGCTTGGTCAAGGAGAGAACATGATTTCCTTGCCTCTTACAAACACCTTCTGGTACTCATTACCCAGAGGGTTATCACAATCAGCAGGGATATTCACCAAGAATTCCTTGACCACCTTCTCATAGCAGTCACTCAGCCCAGAAACAGTCTTTATCAAGCCAGCATGCTTGATCAGCTTCATAACTTCCTTGCACTGCAAGGCTTCAGCACTGAGCTCTCTCTCCAAAGCTAGTCTTCTGTGAGCAATGTACTTCCACTTACCAGCATTGTCAGGGTTGTGGAAGGAAATAAGATCAATGGGGACATCTGGAATTCCCTGAGGAATCTTTTTCTTCCCATAGCTCTTCTTTACAGCAGACTCGATGTGGACCACATCAAGCTCCACATTCTGCTCCTCAGCAGATTCTTCTTCAGACTCACTGATGTGAGCTACATCCCGCTCCACATCGTACTCTGAGTCACTTGTGGGTGCCTCTTTTCTTTTCTGAGTCTTCTTCTTGGTAGGTGGAACCACAGCTTTACTATATCCCTTCTTGGGACCATACATCACTTGCCTCTTGACAGACTTCTTCTTCTCCTTAGCAGTAACAGGAGAACCACTAACAGTAGCAGGACCTTTGCCACTTCTAGTCCTTCTAACAATGTTGTCTTCAGCAACCTTCTTCAAAGGAATGTCAGAGTCATAATCTTCCACATCCACAACAGTAGTGTCTCCATCAGCATCCTTGTCAGAAGGATTGAAGTCTTCCACATCTTCAGAGCCCTTGGCTTCTTCACTCTGGTCAATCTGAGTGTCCTCCCTGGGTTCTTCATCCATAGCAGCTTGGTCTTCTTCCACCATATCCTGTTCTGGTGAATCAGCAACAACAGGAGTTTCTTCAAACACAAGAGTTTCTTCTTCATCAACATGAGATTCTTCTACTCCTTATGGCAAAGATGTGCCAACATCTGCCACAACATCAGGTTCTTGTAAGGCCTTGAGCACAGAATCAATGATCTTCTGGGTCATGGGGTGTCTTGAGTCACCAGAAGTCTCTAAAGCAGCCTTCTCAGGGTTAGGCTTTGAAGATTTTTCACCAATAGACGCTCCAACAGCAGCATCAACATTCACAGAGGGAAGAGGATCAGTGTGTAGGCTTGACATGGAATGAGCCCTCTTGGGTGATCCAATCTTGGATTTCTTGCTTTTCTTCTTTGGTTTTTCAGTAGAAGGAGATGGAATAGCAGCTTCCTCAGCAGCAATGGGAGTAGATTCCCTTCTTGATCGTTTCGACTTCCTTTTCTTAGACCCTGATGGTTTGATCATTGAAAGAGGGGTTGCTTCAATGATCATGGCACTTTGATCACCTTCTTGATGTGGTATGCGGGAATTAGTTTTAGGTGATGATGGAGATGGGTTTGATTTTGTGGAAGGAGATGTTTGAGTTGCAGTAGACATGGTGATGAGTGATTGTAAGATGAAGGTGCAAAGAAAATTGTAGAGAGATGAACAAAGAGATTTGCAGAGAGATAAAAAAATTGTTTAGGTCGTTTGAGTGTGTGAGGAACGAATGTGATGAACAATGTGATAGGCAATGTGATAAAATCTTTGACAAACGGATTTCTTGGTGATATGATCGCGAAATAGCCGTTGGGAAATATTTGATATGATTGCCTTTGGATTGCGTGCAACTGTGAATGGAGGGAATGACAGGTAACCGTTGCACGCCGGAATAGCTATAGTGGCTATTGATCCTCAAAGAGGCAAATACTAAGTTTGCCCCTTAACGCCTCAAACCTATTTGCATCTAAAGCCTTTGTAAAAATATCTGCCAGTTGATTCTTAGTGGCAATATGCTCTAGAGTCACAATATTGTCTTCCACAAGATCTCTAATAAAATGGTGACGAATATCAATGTGCTTTGTCCTACTATGTTGGACAGAATTTTTGGAAATATTTATAGCACTCAGATTGTCACAGTATAATGTGAGCACATCTTGCTGCACATTGTACTCACCCAACATCTGCTTCATCCAAAGTAGCTGAGAGCAACTACTTCCTGCTGCAATATACTCAGCCTCAGTTGTAGAAAGAGAAACACAGTTTTGTTTCTTGCTGAACCATGATATAAGGTTGCTTCCCAGAAATAAACATCCACCAGAAGTGCTCTTCCTATCATCTGCAATACCTGCCCAGTCAGCATCACAATAACCCAACAATCTTATGTCTTCACCATGAGAGTAGAGAATCCCATAATCACTTGTACCACTTACATACTTTAGAATCATTTTGACTTGATTCAAATGACTCATCTTAGGCACAGCTTAGTACCTTGCACACACACCAACTGCAAAGCTTATGTCAGGTCTACTTGCAGTGAGATAGAGTAGACTACCAATCATGCTTCTGTATAGAATTTGATCAACACTGACATCATTCTCATCTTTAGAAAGTTTGAGATGGATTACTACAGGAGTTCTCTTGTGATTTGCATTCTCCATTCCAAATTTCTTCACAATGTTCTTGGCATACTTGCTTTGGGAGATGAAAATTGTGTCTTCCATCTGTCTTACTTGCAGACCAAGAAAGTAGGTAAGTTCACCTACAAGGCTCATCTCAAACTCAGATTACATCTGATTCACAAACATCTTGACCATGGGGTCAGACATTCCTCCAAATACAATGTCATCTACATAGATTTATGCTATCATGAGCTTGCCTTATTCTTCTCTTACAAACAAGGTTTTGTCAGTTTCTCCTTTTCTATAACCTTGCTGCACAAGAAATTTGGTTAGCCTGTCATACCATGCCCTAAGAGCTTGCTTTAATCCATACAATGCCTTCTTCAATCTGTAGACATGATCTGGAAAATTTGGATCAACAAATCCCTTGGGCTGCTCCACATATACTTCCTCATTCAAGTAACCATTGAGGAAAGCACTCTTCACATCCATCTGAAACAGCTTGAACTTCAAGATACATGCTACTCCTAAAAGTAACCTTATGGATTCAAGACGTGCCACAGGAGCAAATGTTTCATCAAAGTCTACTCCTTCAATCTGAGAGTAACCTTGAGCCACAAGCCTAGCCTTGTTTCTAGTGACAACACCACTTTCATCAGATTTATTCCCATAAACCCATTTAGTACCAATGATGTTGACTCCTTCAGGCCTAGGAACTAAATCCCACACTTCATTCCTCTTGAACTGATTCAGCTCCTCTTGCATAGCTTCAATCCAAAACTCATCTGTCAAGGCTTCTTTCACATTCTTTGGTTCTACCTTTGACACAAAACAAGCATTGGATACAACCTCTCTTGACCTTGTCATAACACCTGAATCAGGACTCCCTATTATGAGTTCTTTTGGATGATTCTTTTGAACTCTAACAGAGGGACCCTTATTCACCTGAGTCACATTCTCTTGATGATCAGTCTTCTCAGGAATCTCTTCAACTTCAGAGTCTTCAGGCTGGGGGTGAGATGTGTCCACATCAGGATCAACATCAGGCACATTATCAGAACAATCATCTATGACTACATTGATAGATTCCATCATAGTCCTTGTTCTGTTGTTGAAGACTCTATAGGCTCTGCTGGTTAAGGAATAGCCAAGAAAGATTCCTTCATCACTCTTGGGATCCATTTTCCTCCTTTGCTCTCTGTCAGCTAAGATATAGCATTTGCTACCAAAGACATAGAAGTATTTGACAGTTGGTTTTCTTCCCTTCCATATCTCATACAGTGTGGTTGATGTACCTTTTCTCAGAGTTACCCTATTGTGTACATAACATGCAGTACTCATGGCCTCTGCCCAAAAGTAGTAGGGTAGCTTCTTGGCATGTAGCATAACTCTTGTAGCCTCTTGCAAAGTTCTGTTCTTTCTTTCAACTACACCATTTTGTTGGGGTGTAAATGGAGATGAGAACTCATGCCCAATCCCTTCATCAGAGCAAAACTCAGAGAATTTTGAATTTTGAAACTCTTTCCCATGATCGCTTCTGATTCTAACAATGGCATTATCCTTTTCTCTTTGCAATCTGAGGCATAGGTCTTTGAAAGCATCAAAAGTGTCAGACTTCTCTCTGATGAAGCTAACCCAAGTGAATCTTGAGAAATCATCTACAACCACAAAGGCATATCTTTTGCCACCAATACTTTCTACCTGCATTGGTCCCATCAAGTCCATATGTAGCAGTTCTACAACTCTGGATGTCACCTGATGTTGCAACATTGGGTGTGACATCTGAACCTGCTTTCCAACTTGACATTCACCACAGATACTGCCTTCAACAATTTTGAGCTTTGGTAATCCTCTTATTGCTTCCTTGGACTCAATTTTCTTCATTCCTTTCAGATTCAGATGGCCAAGCCTTTGGTGCCAAAGCTTAACTTCTTCTTCCTGACTGATAAGACATGTAGTTGAATGAGCTGTTTCTTCAGGAATCCATAAGTAGCAGTTGTCTCTTGATCTAGATCCTTTCATCAACAATTCTCCTTTGTCAGAAGTAATAAGACACTCATTCTTTGTAAAGTTGACTTTAAGACCTTGATCACACAGTTGGCTTATGCTAATAAGATTAGCCTTCAACCCTTTGACAAGTAACACATCATCTAGGTCAGGTAAACCTTTGTTGCTGAGCTTACCAATGCCTTTGATTTCACCTTTTGCTCCATCACCAAAGGTTACAAAACTTGTTGTATGAGGCTTAATATTAGTGAGAAATTTCTCAACACCAGTCATGTGCCTAGAACAACCACTATCAAAATACCAATCTTCTCTGGAAGATGCTCTGAGAGAAGTGTGAGCTATGTGAGCAGTTTCTGAAACTTTTGGCTTCCACATCTTCTTAGGAGTGACCCTTGCTGATTTGGCTTTAACCTGAGGCTTTTTCTTGGGATACCCATAGAGTTTATAGCAGAAGGGCTTGATGTGACCATTATTCCCACAGTAGTGGCATCTCCAAGCATTAAACTTCTCTTTGCCAGCAGGTTTCTGATGTGTGGTGTGATGTGTCCACATTCTGCCAGGGTCGGGTTTCTTCTGAGCAGGAACAAACTTAGTATTTGTATTCTTGTTGTGATGTTTGTTTTTAAATCCTACACCAGATGAGTCACCAGCATGCTTTCCAACTTTTAGAATCTCATCAAGCATGTCAATTCCAGTATTGAGCATCTTTACAGACTTTGTCATATTTCTCAAATTGGTTGACAGTAACTTGACTTCACTTTCAAGACTGGTTACTTTGTCCTGCAGTTGAGCCTTCTCTGTCTCCAGCTGACTGATAATCACCTTCTGTTCTTCATTTTTTTTTTTTTTTGATAATCACCTTCTGTTCTTCATTGATTCTGCACAGTTCCCCACTTTTGATGCATAGCTTTTTATAGGTTGAGGCTAGTTCATCAAAGGTGAGTTCTTCATCATCAGACTCAACATTAATGATGCACACACCAGTCATGGCACTAACATGATTAGTAGCAACATTCTCTGATTCAGTGTCAGAGTCTTTGTCAGACCATGATACAGTCAGGCCTTTCTTCTGCTTCTTCAGATATGTACCACATTCAGCTCTTATATGACCAAAGCCTTCACATTCATGACATTGAACATTCTTGTTATGAGTTGACTTATCATCAGTTTTGGCTTTTGTTGAAGTGTTACCTTGTTTACTGATGTCAGTCTGGATGTTCCTCACATTCCTCCTTGGCCTTCTATCCACCCTTCTTAGAAGCTTGTTGAATTGTCTTCCTAACATAGCTATGTCATTTGAGAGATCCTCATCTGACTCATCAGCTTCTTCCTCTTCATCAGCACGGGATACAAAAGCTATACCCTTTCCCTTCTTCTCAGTTTGATCACCTAAGTTCATCTCAAAAGTTTGAAGAGAGCTCACAAGTTCTTCAAGTTTCATACTTTGGATGTCTTGAGCTTCCTCAATAGCTGTGATTTTCATGTTAAATCTCTTGGGTAGGGATCTAAGCATCTTTCTCATAAGCTTTTCTTGAGACAATTTTTCACCTAGAGCCTCAAAAGAATTGTCTATCTCAAGCAGGTTCATGTGAAAATCATGAATGGATTCTTCTTCCTTCATTTTGAGGTTTTCAAACTTAGTGTTGAGAAGTTGGATTCTTGAGCTTTTTACCTTGGCAGTGCCTTCATGAGTGGTTTTGAGTATCTCCCAAGCCTTCTTTGCAATAGTGCATTGTTTGGTCAATCTGAACATGTTCTTGTCCACTCCATTGAATAAAGCATTCAAAGCTTTGGAGTTTTCAAGTGATGCAGTGTCTTATGCAGCTGACCATTCTTCTTCTGGCTTGAGTACATCAGTATCAGCACCATTTGCATCCTCAACCTTGGGATGCTCCCATCCTTTGAGCACTGCTTTCCAAGTCCTGCTGTCAAGTGACTTTAGGAAGGCAATCATCATTGGCTTCCAGTAGTCATAATTAGTTCCATCCAGGAGAGGTGGTTTGTTGACTGTTGTTCCATCCTTGTCCACGTTTCCAGAAAGTAACTTCCCTGAAGCTCACCCTCAAACAGGCAGGGTGCCTGCTTTGATGCCAATTGAAATTCTTGTGGCAAGTGTCAGATGTGCAGCACAATGTGTACACCTTAGGAATCGTACGATGTGTAGCCTAATGTGTCAACATCGTGGACATGCTGAACTTGATGAACAAGTAAACAATATAAAGTGCATGAAACAATAAACACACAGAGCTTGTTAACCCAGTTCGGCACTTATAACAAGCCCTATTCTGGAGGATACCAATCTAGGGATGAATCCACTATGGTAGTATCAATTCAAAGCTAAACTCCCCCGTTTACAACTTATCACTTAATCACTACCCGTGCTAATCCTACCTAGGAACTCCTAGATATGAGAACCTCTGCTCACTCCCCCTCAACCTTACCCAGTAAGGATTTAATAACAAACTCAATTGGAGACACACTCCTAGACAACTAAAGCACTCGTACCTAAAGGCTTAGAGTGTTGCACAATCTAACTCCTTGCTTCAAAGCTTTGGAGAAAGACAACTAGAGATTACAACTCTATAAACTCAGTCCTTACTTGTATCAAAACTATGATTCAAGTGATGGCTCACAAATAACAAAGAACAACTAAAGAACTAAAACCCTAAGACTCAATTTGTAGACTTAGCTTCTTGATTTCAGTTGATGAATAATGAGTCTTCAGTCTTCCTTTATATAGAACAAGCTTCACGGGCTTTGACGAGTTGGCCTTCAATAAATTTGCCTTGAGATTTATTTGATCATAATCTTTTAATTGTTTGTTTCAAATCTTTTGATCAAAGTCGGCTAATAAAATAAAACAGAACCATGAAAGATTATCTTGTTCCTTGGCGCGCAAGCTGGCACGATTTTATTTGAAAAACAAATCTTTTCAAAAGATCACGCGTAAAAGAATAAAAGGCGCATCAAACTAGGGCGTCCAGATGTGAATCCTGATGTGCCACACATCATGCTCCACATCATGGAATTAGGCTTATTTTACCAAATGAAGCCAACACCCTAAAATCCTCAACAGTCGCCGTAACCTTTATGTGTTTGGAGCCGGCGAATTGTTGTGTGAATTTTTGTTGGAAATCTGTCCACCTTTCTATGGAATTCTTGGGCAGATTCATATACCATCTCAGGGCGGCATCTTTCAGCGTGCCTGAGAGGAGCTTGCACTTAAGGTGATCCACTGCCCCAATGATGGCGGTCTTGGTACCCACTGCCATCAGGTGTTCTGTTGGATCTGTTTTTCGGTCAAAGTCTGGGAGGTGGGGTGTTCTGAAGTTATCAGGTACCCTCGCGTCCCAGAGGTCTTGTGCCAGTGGTTGGGAGTCAGTGATATTGTTTTCCTCCGTTTCATCCACTTTGTTTGCTTTTTCCTTGTCTATCTCGGTAACCTTGGCCTGCAGGCGTCGTAACTCTGCAACTGCGTCCGTCAAGGTTATGTGGTTTTCTTGGGCGGGTGTTCCTCCTGCCATCTTAGAGGAGGATCTCGTAGTTTGTCTGGTTTTAGTGGTAGGCTGGGAATCGTTTTACTGCAGCCCCACAGTGGACGCCAAAATGTTATGGTAAAAATTATATGGGGGTCAGTCCAAGTATATTGAAGGATACTTATACAAGAATACAACTTTACCAATCGAAAAAAGTGAACCTTTTGCAAAGTACTTTTCCCTCCTATTTATAGAGGGGGATTACATTTAAAATATCTATGAACCGCCACACTCCTCTCTATGGAGGTCGTGGGTGGTTTCCGCCATGTTCACCGTGTTACAGGGGTGGTTATCGGCGGTTTCTTTTCTCCACCGTGTGTAGATGGTGGTAGTGGGTGGTTTCCGTCTCCCTTCACCGTGCTTGAGTGGGTTTAGTGGGCGGTGTCTTGTTTCTCAAGTGAGTTGACCACATCCCAGGGTGTCGCCCCTAGCTTCCATGTCGCCCACGCCTTGTCTTTCCCGCCAAGGTATTTATTTGAATTGCTTGAATCTTTTTTTGGGCCACTTCGTTATTGGGCCCATAGAATTTCATCCGGTACAATTATCATCATTATTATTGAATGAAAAGAAATTTAATGAGAGAGAGAGGAAAAGATGGAGGACAAATAAGAAAAAATAATTACTAATCACAATAGGATATTTTTAACCCAACTTATTCTCAGGATATAAAATACAAAGGCCGGTCATGATAGGATTAAAAATATGATTAATATATCATATCCAATTGGTGCATCAAATAGAAGATATTAATAGGGAGTTTGGATCTGCTCTAGTGCTGGTATGCTCCAGTTTTCCAGTACTTGTGACAGATGAGTGACATGTGTACTAAAAAACAATCAATGGTTAAGAAAAGAAAGGCTTGTTCAGGAAAAAAATAGAGTTACAGGAAGACATTAGTCATCTTCCCCACCGTTACTTCTCAATTCTCACCGCCGCTCATCCTCAGCCCTCCTCCATCTTCTCTTTCTCGTTTATCTTTTCAAATTCTTTTCATTGTAACCTTGAAATTCTTGTTAACACAACACAATGACAGCGAGAAGGTAAAGAGACAAACAGAAATCGTGAAGCAAGAAAGATAGAAAGCAGCTGTTGTTGGGTCATAAGTGTTTCTATGTGGCTTGCATAACTTGAGATTTTTTAATCTCAGCCCTTGACTTCTTTAATTGCCACTTGTCGCTCATCAGTAAAAAAACTGGAGTAAATGGAGCATAAGGTAATGGAGGGGATCTGAACTCATTAATAGGATATGATATCCTGTCTTCTATCATGGTCATCAAACGGGCATGTTTGAAAGCAATATAAAAACAAACAATTATGAAACAAAAATCAATAATTAAGGAGGTAAAGGAACAAAACAATTGTTTCGTGACCTTAACTCATTTGGCAGGGACACTGCATTATATATGCAGGGGGCCGGGGTTCGAACCTCGGTCATCCAACTTATCCACCTTAAAAATGTGGAATTTATATCCACTAGACTACTTGATCAAAAAAAAAATACCAAAACAGCTAGTGAAATTTCAAAAACAAATAAGAAGATATACAAAATATTTTATAATTTAGACTTAATAAAATGGAGTATATTTAGCATACAAGTGTATAAGCATTAGGCAAGTTATTTATTTGATCATGATTCTCATAAAAATTTTAACTTGTTTATTTAAAATTTTAACTTGATCATGACCAAATAATAATTTACAAAAAAGATTTTGTTTTACAACGATATTTTTATCATTTAAATATGATGTATGTATAAAAAAACACGATATAATAGTTATCATATTTGTTATACTGTGTACACCAAACATATAATAGGATAACATACTGCTATCTTATTTATATTCTACCATATATTCTTATTTTGTTTTGTATTTTATTATGTTACTGTCATATCTTCACACTAAACAGAGTTTACATCATTTGTGTAAATTTGGAAAGGTAATTTTAGAAATCTAGAGTTCTATTGATCAATAATACATATGAGATTTTCTTTTGAATTATGAGAAAATGAGATATTAATTTCTTGTTTCATTTGTCAAAAAAAAAAAATAAATTATTGTTTCATTAATTATTTTCATCATTATTAGATCAAAAAATTACCGGACTTATCAAAAGTTGTTGTTTGCATTGTAAATGCTTTGAAATAAATGTTAAAAGATTTCTTAAAATGTATTCTTAACTTTAACTAGCTCGTAATTTATTTCCTATAAGAGAAAAATGAAGCGACTTGCTAGATTAAGAGACTGATGTATTATTCTATATAAATTGACTCTTATACCAATATAAAAGAAATTTTAAATGACGTTTTAAAGATGTGTGGCCAATATAAGACTTATTTTTGAGTTGTTAGAGTTCTACATATAGATTATAGAATAAGTAGTTTTTTATCGTTCCTGTGAGTTTATCTTAATTGGTAGGAACATGGTCGGTCCCGACATTTTAGAGGTTCAGAGCTAATAATTAAAATGGATCCTTAATAAATTTTTATTTTTTTTAAAACAATGTCATCTTCTTAATAAAAATTACAACTTAATTTTAGAAGTTAATTTCTTACATTCAAACAAATAACAAAATGTAGTTTTTTTGAAATAAAGTAGTGAAGTTATTTATAATTTATAGAGTGGTTTAATTTATTGAAAAAATTCATTATTTTATAAAGAGAAACAATTTTGAAAATAATTTATGTAATCTTCAATATAAATTAAAAAAAAAATTCTCTTGATTTTTGTTATAAATTGAATAGACGTCTTAATGATCATGAGAATAATATTATATGTTGGTATAGTGAGTTAGGGGCTTAGTTAATTTTTACTAAAAATTAGTGCAACTATGTTAATATGATATGATGCTGAAAATATAAAATAAAAATGGCTAAATTGTTTATTTGGTCCCTTGCGTTTATTTTAGGTTTGAATCAAGTCCCTTACGTTTTAAAAGTTCCATTTTGGGTTGGGTTAAAGCTTATGCACCGTGCATAAGTGTTATTGCCCCCCCCCCCCCCCCCCCCCCCACTTGCTACACCCCCCCCCCTCCCCAATTGCTACGCGCGCCCCCATTTCTAGCCCCCCCTCCCAATTTTTTTTTTATTTTTTTTTAAAAAAAATTTCTAGCTCAGTTTTTTTATCACGCTTTTAATTTTGATTGATTGAATTTTATTTTATTTTATTGATTAGGGATAAAATTCAGAGTATTATGTATGGTTAATTATTTTAGTAGTTAGTTTTAAACTAAAATCATGCCAAAACCATTTCTGCTGTAGAATGGTTTCAAAGATGTGTACTCCTAAACCATTTGTGCTGTGGAATGGTTTCAGAGATTTGTACTACAAAACTATTTAATTAAAATCATTTTAATTTAATATGATTTTAACCGAAACCATAACTATAACTTAATGGTGTCACTAGTGTTGTATCTGAAAACCAAAGTAGCTCCTTTATGGTTTCAAATAAAACATTTATATTTAATTTAAAATAAATATTATAACTGAAACCATAAGTGTGACATAATGGTTTCATTAGTTTTGTATCTGAAACCAAAATAGCTCTTTTATGGTTTCTAATAAAATATTCATATTTAATTTAAAATAAATATTTTAATCGAAACCATAAGTATAACTTAATGGTGTCATTAGTGTTGTATCTGAAAACCAAAGTAGCTCTCTTATGGTTTCAAATAAAATATTTATATTTAATTTAAAATAAATATTATAACTAAAACCATATTTTATTCATAATGATTTTCAAAATAATATTGCATAAATCTGGGGGAGAAAGAATAAATCTGGGGGTGTAAACAGGGTAAAAAAAAACCAACAACACAAACAAAAAAGGAACTGGGCTTGCAGACCCAGCAGGCTAAAAAAAACAAAAACAGAATGTGTGTGTATCAGCAGAACAGGGGGTGGGAAAAGCGAGTCTGTATGGGGGGCTGGGGGCGCGCGTGAGTAATTTTGGGGGGGGGGGGCGTGAGAAATTCTGGGCTTATGCATAGTGCATAAACATCATCCTTATACACCATAACCTTGGCCTTCCATTTTGGTCCCTCACGTTTTCACTGTTTGCATTAGTTAGTCCCCTCTGTTAAATTTCTCACTGACGCCATTTGAACAGTACACGTGGCATACGGATTTATACACATGGAACCAAATTCTGTCCTTTTGATCAATCGAATGAATCCGAACATGCCACATGTTTTTTTTTTTCTTTCTAAAACTATAGAAACAAAAAAAATTAAAAAGACAGCAACCAGTGGCCATTTTCATCTATGTTTCTTACACCACCGTCACTAACTTTACCATCTTCATCTTGCTTGAGCTCTGCCGCTTCCACTTCTGTTGCGTCATGGATTTATTTCATATAGAAGAAAGAAAAAACAATTGATGGTGGTTTACAGGTCGACGACAAGTGGAGGATCGACGGCGATGAGCAACAGAGATCTTGTCGACGGCGGGCGAAGGGTCGACGGCGGTGAGCAACAACGATTTGGTATAACAACGGCGGTGTCCCAAAATCTTCGCCGCCGCTAGGCACGACGCCGTCGTCGTTTGCCATCGGTTTGAGTTAATCTTTGTTTTCGTATTCTAATATTTATTTTCAGAAGAACACATTGTATGTCAAAAAATGGGTCTTTATCAATCTAAGGAAAAGGGAAGTTATACCAAATTCAAATGGCCATCACAAAAATACAGAGTGCATTTTCCACCATCAATCATATATCCCACTCCCTTCATTAAGGAGGAACAAACAGATAAAATTAAGAGGGGGAAGACCATAGAGAGACGGTAACAAAGGGCAAAAATTGGGTTTCGTAGATGAAAAATCACACGCTTGTCTCATACTTGTCCTCCGTAAGCAACCCATATTCCTGTGTTCTCACGGTTGCAACTTGAAATTAGCAACACAATAGCTTCTACTATCAACACTAGTATAAGAAGCCACCACCAAAATGGGTTCGTTAAAGAGAAGGGAATGGCAGATCTTAGAAACAAAAACAATTTTTTTTTAAATGAATTTATTTAAGTTGAATACATCTCAACCATTGATATGGTTTTTGCCACGTGTACTGTTCAAACGACGTCAGTGAGAAATTTGACGGAGGGGACTAACTAATGCAAACGGTGAAAACGTGATGGACCAAAATGGAACTTTTAAAACGTAAGGAACCTGATTCAAACCTAAAATAAACATAAGGGATCAAATGAACAGTTTAGCCAATAAATAATAAAAACCACCAAGCAAGATTCGAATTCGAACTCACAACATGTTGAGTAAATCAACACGCGCGCGCCACCAGACCACATGTAACTTCATGTTTTTTAAATGACAGAACAAATACTTATTCCTATCTTACATCATGAACTAAAAAAAAAAAAAATGAGGCCCCCAAAAAACAAGGCCCTGGGCTGTGGGCCTGCTTGCCCTGCCTCAGGGCCAGCCCTGGGTAGGAACATTTTACATATTTTATATAGAGAGGTCAAGATTTAAACTTTAGACACGCCAGTTATTCATTTTGGAGGTTAAATTTCTTATTACTAGATTATTTGACAAAAAGTAGTCTTCTTTAACAAGTATTAACTTTTAAAAAGGTAAAATTTATAACCATTAAACCAAATGAAAAAAAAATAAAAAATTTAATCAGTTTGCCATCAACAAAGAGTATTGACATAAATTGACTCTTACCAATATAAAGAAATATTAAATGACGATTTAAAGATGTGTGACCAATATAAGATTTAATTTTAAGTTGTTAGTGTTCTACATATAGATTATAGAGTGAATAGGCAAATACGCAAATACTCCCTGCAATTGTAAACCGTCAATCAAATACCTCCATACGTTAATTTGTTCCGATAAGTTTGATGACGTGACAATTTGATTAAAATTAAAAAATTAAAAAATTATTAAAATAATTGTTTCTTTTTTGATATAATTATTATTATTAAAATAATTGTGACACAAAAACCCTTTGCACTTCCCCTCTCAAAACTCAAAACGCGACTCTGTTACTTACAAACCTTCAAAACTCAAACACGCATCACCATCGCCGATCATGCATCACCGTCGCCGATCATAACCGTGATTGTTCCGTTCGTCATCATCTCATCATCTTCATCTTCATCTTCATCATCGTCGTCCGTCTGACAGGTACACATTAAAAAAAAACCCTATTTTGTTTATATTCTGTTAGAAAATGTAAAATCACACTTCTTTTACTTCTGATTCTTCAAATATGTTGATTTCTCCATTGAAATTTCGTGTTGGATGTAGTTTTCATGTTTTAGGGTTTGTGTTTTTAAGGTTGGTGAAAATACTACTAAATTTATCTTATTTTTCGTTTGGTAATATTTTGTTGGAAATACTCTGTTTTTGTTTGTAAATATTCTGTTGCACTTTTCTTTGTTTGAAAATACTCTATTGGATATAGTTTGTTGTATCATCCCTATTTTAAGAATTTATTGTTGCACTCTTATCTTAGTATGTGGTATATTTTGTTCCTCATTGTTGCAGTTGTTGAAAATGTTTTTAAAATTTTATTCTTTAATGATCAGGATGGATAATTATGTTGATCCACCTATTCAAGAAGATGAACCATCAAATGAAGAGATTTTTGAAAAGGATTTTCCTACAGTTGAAGAACTTATCCAACAAGAGCAAGAAATGGTTGAAGAGGAATTAATAGTTGAAGATGGAAATGTAATTTCTAAGAAAAAGGGGAAGGCAAAGAGGAAAAGGAAGAAGGTGACTACAAAAAAAAGTAAGGGAGTGTTACCACCAAGTGAAAGTGATTCATCAAGTGGTGGTGATGATTATGATGTTGAGTTTAGAGAGGAAGCAGGACATAGGGAGACATATTCATCAAACGTAGAAGGGGATGGAAGTGGAGAGCATATTGACGACGATGATTTATATCACTCAGAGCAATTGAAGAGTCCAATAAGTACCGATGATAAGGATGATAGAAGTGGAAGACATGTATTTCCTCAGTTCAATGAAAATACTAGGTTTGGAGAAGTTCATTTGGAGGATGGAATGGAATTTTCTACTTTTACAATCTTTAAAGAAGCTGTTAAAGACTATAACATTTACATTTCGAGGGAGATATATTGGGTTAAAAATGAATCTTACAGAGCAAGAGCTAAGTGTATAGTTGAAGGTTGTCCATGGGAAATATTATGTAGTAGAAATGAAAGGCTCCAAAGTTTTCAGGTAAAGTCATTTACTGAGCCACACACTTGTGCAACAACATTCACAAACAAACAAGCAAATATGAAGTGGGTAGTGAAGATGTTGGAGAATAGGATTAGAATTCAACCAACTATTACACATACAGAGATTTATGATTATTTCAAACGTGAGTTCAATTTGATTCTCAAGGACTCTAAAATCCACAGAGATGTGAGGGAAGCGAGAGAATTGGTAGAAGGTAGTGAAAAGGAACAATACGGTTTGATATGGGATTATGCTAATGAGCTTATGAAGACCAATGTTGGTTCTACTGTAAAGGTGAACACTATTCCAATGCCCAACTCTCCACCCCAATTTAAGAGATTCAATGTTTGTCTAGATGCATGCAAAAAAGGATTCAAGGCAGGTTGCAGACCTTTCATTGGATTGGATGGATGTTTTTTGAAAGGTTATCATGGTGGTCAACTACTAGCTGCTGTGGGAGTGGGACAAGATGCAAATAATCATATATTTGTTATAGCTTATGCAATTGTGGATGTTGAAAACAAAGACAATTGGAAATGGTTTCTAACATTGTTGCAAGAAGACTTAGGTGACTACAAACAACATGGTTGGAACTTTATGTCAGATATGCAAAAGGTAAATTATAGGGGTTTCCTGATTTTAATTTCATGAGTTTAATACTATCTGATTTTAATTTCGGGAGTTAAATTTCATGAGTTTAATTTTCTGTTTGTTTTGTGAATAGGGTCTTATACCTGCTATGCAGGAAGTCATGCCTGGTGTGCCACATAGATATTGTGTTATGCATCTATGGAGGAACTTTACAAAAAATTGGAAGGATAAAGAGCTTAGAGGTGTGGTGTGGGATTGTGCAAAGTCCACCACTGTTGCACAATTCAATCGCCATATGGAAAGAGTGAAGAGACTGAACAACAAAGCATGGTAATATCTTAACAAGTGGCCTAAGGAAGCATGGACAAGAGCATATTTTAAGGAAAATTCTAAAGTTGACAGTATAACTAACAACAATTGTGAAGTATTCAATGCAAAAATCCTAAATTACAGAGGGAAACCAATTTTAACTTTGGCTGAAGAGGTGAGATGCTATATCATGAGAACAATGAGTTCTAAAAAGTTGAAATTTGCCGATAGAGTTGGACCTCTTTGTCCAGTGCAACAGAACCGATTGGAAAATGAGAAAATTCGGAGTAATATGTGGACTCCGCATTGGACAGGTCCCCCTCGTCTAAGATATCAAGTCCAAAGTGGAAGTATAAAAGTTGATGTGAATCTTGATACATGGACATGTACATGTAGATTTTGGCAATTGATAGGTAATATTATTTTTCTATCATTTTTGCAATTTTAGATTGTGGTGAATTACTCACATGAAATACTTATTTACCATATTTAGTAATTTGTTTATTAGGTCCACATGAAATAGGGAGAAATAAGAACTGACAAAATAGTATACCAAGAGTTATGCATCAGTAAACAAAATTAAGGTTGGCATGTATTGTCTCTAGTGTCTCTAGTGCCTGTATTGCCTGCATCAATAAGTTATATGTTCAACTGATTCCCCCTCCTTCATAAGCTATAGTCAGAGTAAAATTAAAAATATGTGTAAAGCACCATTAAGCTTCATAACTAGATGGTTCACTCTGAGCTTCATAACTAGATTAGTTATTGCGTACTACACATCCTAAATAATTTGTTTATTTAACTTATAGATATATCCGTCCCAAATCATCCAAAAATAATTGCTTGATAATACTTCTTTTAAATTGATATTTCAAATTATAATCAAGTTGGAAAAATCAGTTATATTCAAGATATTTCAAAATCAATTTTACTTCATTATTCACATGTATTATTGTTATTTATGCATTTTTAGGTATCCCTTGTATGCATGTGTGTTCTGCAATAACACATCAAGTTAGGAGGCCTGAGGACTATTGTCATGCATTACTACCCATTGGAGCATACAATTCTGCATGAGTTTTTTGTGAATCCTACGGCTTCACAAGAATATTGGGAAAAAACTGAATATGTGAAACTTGTTCCACCTCCATCTAGAAGAAGTGCAGGGAGACCCAAAAAACAAAGAAGGAAGGATGGTAATGAGGCTTCGGTGAGTGGTGGAAAGTCGAAGAAGATTAAAAATGAATGGACTTGTAGTAATTGTAGTATGAAAGGGCATAGTAGTAGGGGTTGTATGAATCCAGGTTGTCTACAAAGACCAAGAGGGCATAAAACTCAAGAGGGAGAACCTCAGCCTGAACCTCAACCTCAAGAGGGAGAACCTCAACCTAATCCACCTGAGGTACAAGTTGAAATACCACTATCACAATCTGGGCCTGTTCAACAACAATTATTGTCTCAAGAGGTACCAAACATAGTTGAAACATCTGAACATAAACAGAAGGTATGGATACTAAACGATTAATCTGATACTTTGAATAAAAAATATAGGGTGTAATTGATACTTTGGTCTATTTTGATTTATTATATTACTCTCATATTGCAGGGAAAGACTTATGGACTTAGAGGTCCAATTGTCTACCCTGATAGTTTTGGTGTTAGGCCACCATTTTCACAACAAAGAGGAGTTGGACCAGCCGCAGGACCACAATTTCAACAACAAAGAGGGGCATCACCAGCAACAAGACCACCATTTTCACAACAAAGAGGGGCAACATCGACCATAAGAGTTCCATTTCCAAAGGCTGGACTTGACACGAATGAACCTGACTTCATGTACTTCATTCCTAATCCAGTAATGCGTCCTGATTATCCTAAGTAGTAAGCAAACATCAACATTGGAGCAATTTGAAGAATTTGGCTATTCGAAGAGCTATTTTATTTTTGAAGTATTTAATATGTATTTTTATAATTTGAAATTGACTTATTTTGGATGTAATTTGAACTTGATTTATGTAATTTGAACTTATTTTAGATGTAATTTGAACTTATTTTTGGATGTAATATGAACTTGAAAATATTTAAGATGTATTTTGATAATTTGAATTCGACTTGTTTTGGATTTCATTTTAAATTGATCGTCATTATCACTTATATTACTATTGCTTATCTTGAATATCACTTAGATTTTGAATTACTAAGTATGTTGCCATTCCATTACAAGTGAGAATTACATGCTTTAGTAGGGGGCATTTTGCCACATTTTTCAATTTTCAGGAGGTATTTTGCATTTAAATAGTAAATTGCAGGGGGGTATTTGCCTATGACGTGGCAACTCTAAGTGACGTGGCGTCTAGGTGGCAGTTGCCACGTTACTCTTAACGGAACAAATTAACGGAGGGGAGTATTTGATTGACGGTTTACAATTGCAGGGGGGTATTTGCCTATTTTGAAATTGCAGGGGGTATTTGACGAATTTTAAAATTGCAAGGGGGTATTTGCCTATTCACTCATAGATTGAAAATTGCTACTCACACCCCATAAATTTCTAGTTACACCCAAATTTCATAAAAAATTCATCATAATACCAAAATTGCCCTTCTTTAAATAAATGTTTAGAAACAGTTTTCATCTTTCATTCTAATTTCAACGTTTCTGTTTCACTGTTGTCTCATAAACCCCATTAATTCCCATTAAAGTTTTTTTTTTTCAACCTCCAATTGCTTCTCATTAATTTCAAGATTTGGATTTGAAGGTATTTTATCAAGACTTTATTCCATATGTTATAATTTATATTATAATTTATACTCATTCAATTCTACATCATTCTCTGTTTATGTTTTCTTGCAATCGCATAGTTCAGAATGGCTAATGTAAATTCAATTTACATTAATCCTATGTAAATTGAGTTTACATTTACCTGAAGGGTTTACGTAAATTGGTTAATTATAGAGAGTTTACGTACACTTGAATAAACCTTTCATGTAAACTGAATTTACATTTACATTTGAGCGGTTTTCGGGTTCACGTTAATTGTTAATTTACGTAGGCATTAAGAGTTTATGTAAATTGAGTTTACGTATGTCTATATAAATTATGTAAACTAAGTTTACATAAGTTATGCAAACTGAGTTTACATATACATTAAGTAAACTCAATTCACACTTACCTTCGGCAATAGCATCTAAGGGTACTATTCTCAGTTGTTAAATAAACTCAGTTTGCATACACATAACATAATCTTACTTAAACTCTCTCATTACTTATAATATAGATTTCTACAATTTTCACATGATTTTCAATCGATTTTTTTTCTTTTCTTCTGTAGTAAATGGACATGGAAGAAGAAAATGTTGATGCATCTAGAGATGGAGTGGAACCTCAAACACAATTAGTAGATTCTACGATTGTATTTACCACGGACAAAGTGTTTGCTACACGTGGTGATTTATTGAAATGGGCTAAAAAAGCTGGAAAGGAAAATGGTGTTGCTGTTGTGATTTATAGGTCTGAAACAGCCACAGCTAAACCTGGAACAAGGACAAAGCTAATTCTTGCTTGTGAAAGAAGCGGAAAGTATAGGCCTTGGAAGAACCCTAAACCCGTGAGGGGTACGTGCACTAAAAAGTGTGAGTGTCCATTTAGATTGAGAGGAATACATTCGATGGGTGGTGAAGGATGGACTATACATGTGGAATATGGTATGCACAACCATGATTTGTCAAATCTATTGACGGGTCATTCGTTTCTTGGTCGATTATCTCATGAAGAGAAAAATTTACTCGGTGACATGACAAAGAATATGGTTAAACCGAGAAATATATTGATGACATTTAGGGATCATAATGCAGAGAGTTTAACTACCATCAAACAAATTTATAATGCACGTCAAACATATCGTTCATCCATTAGAGGAAATAGGACCGAAATGCAACATCTAATGTCGTTGATGGAACGTGATAAGTATGTGTATCGGTATAGAAAGGTGGATGGTTCTGATGAATTGAGGGATATATTATGGGCACATCCAGATTCCTTGACACTTGTGAATAAGTTCCACCTAGTGTTGATTATAGATAGCACATATAAGACTTGCAAGTATCGATTGCCATTGCTCGAAATTGTTGGTGCTACTTCAACCGGAATGACTTTTTCGGTGGCATTTGCTTATTTACAATCTGAGCGCACCGATAGCTTTGTATGGGTACTACAGATGTTGAAAGAACAAATTACATGTGGCACAGTTGGTGTCATTGTTACTGACAGAGATCTTGCCTTGATGAATGCAGTCCAAATTGTTTTTCCTGAAGCAGTAAATTTATTGTGTCTATTTCATGTCTGCAAGAATGTGAAAGCCAAATGCAAGTTGACTGTGTCTCCTAAGAAGAAACAAAAAATGGTTATGGAGGCATGGGAAGGTGTAGTATATTGTTCTGACGAAGTTGAGTATCAACAACAATTGGAAGTGTTCAAAAGGGTTTGTAATGATTTTGCCACTTTTCATGATTATGTACATGAGCAGTGGTTGAATCCTTACAAAGAAAGATTTGTTGCGGCATGGACAAACAAGGTTATGCACTTAGGGAACACAACAACAAATAGGGCCGAGTCTTCCCATTGGAGTTTGAAGAGGATATTGCAAGATAGCATGGGGGACATATGTAGTGTTTGGGAAGCTGCTTCTAGCATGATAGCACTACAACACAATGAGATAAAAGCATCATTTGAGAGAAGCATATTTAAAAAAGAACATCGACACAATAACAGATTGTACGCCCACTTGCATGGCCATGTTTCGAGGCATGCATTGTCCCACATTGCTGATGAGTTTGACCGTGTGAAGTATGTTGGTATTGATATGTGTAGTTGTCGTTGCATTATTAGGACGACACATGGCCTACCTTGTGCATGTGAACTAGCAAGATACAGTATGATGCCTTGTGCCATCCCATTGGATGCTATTCACATTATTTGGAGGAAGTTAAATTTTTTCGATGATGAATTCTGTAAATCAGAGTTATCTTTGAAACCTGAGATTGATGCATTGATAAGAAGATTTGATGAGCTTGATATGTCTGGAAAAATTGCACTTAAAAATAAAGTGCATGAAATTGCTTTCCCATTAACCACCTCAATGTGTCCACCTCCTGAAAAAGCAAAACATAAGGGTGCTCCAAAGAAAGTGAAGACGAGGGTGTCAAAAAGAGAAAATTCAACAAAGCGTGATCCATCATGGTGGGAACATGTAGATGAAGCTATGGAATCTCAAAATTCAGTCCAAAAACCAACACCTCGGCCATCAGCCCAAAAACTTACACCTCGACCTTCGGTTAATAAGGTTAATAAACCTAGAGTGTTACCCTTTATGAACTGGATACCAAAGGAGGTTCACCATTTCATAGATGACGTTTTAGATGTAGGTCCAGATGGTAATTGTGGGTATCGTGCAGTTGGTGCTTTGCTTGGTAGAGGTGAAGACTCATGGCCTCTAATCCGTCAGGAATGTTTGGTAGAGCTTCAAGAGTGGAAGGAAGAATACGCGAGGATGTTTGGTGGGGAAGATTATGTTCAAAGTATGATGCAGAGTTTATATGTTGACAAATATGCAACTAGGGATAAGTGGATGACACTTCCAGCAATGGGACACGTAATTGCTTCAAAGTATAATATCACTCTAGTCTCATTGTCAGTTGACATGCCAATGACTTTTTTTCCTCTTAGAAGTCCACTGTCACCGTCATCTAATGTCATTGTAATTACTTACGTTGATTATTGTCATTGGGTACAGGTACATAATTACATCTTTTGAATGATTTCATTATAATTATTTATACGAATAAGTTCATTACATCTATAAGTTTGGTATGTTTTAACATGTATGTTTTAACAGGTTTATTTGAAGCCTAATTCTCCAATACCACCAGCAACTAATTTGTGGAGTAAGTATTGCAGATTAGAAGCTCGCACGTGGGAAGCTGCGTATCTTACACGCATACAGTCTTGGTTGACAATATTTCCAATGACAGAAGAACCTGTTATAGACCTTGGTGATCCTTGTTAATGATATTGTATGTAATCAACATATCATCAAAATATTTGGACAATATTGCAATTTTATTCAAATTAGATAAATTTTCACTTCTAGTTATATACATGAAGTTGCACTTGTATTCAAATTATATGAACTTGCATTTCTAGTTTTATACATAAAGATTTCATTTAGTTTGTCTAACTCCTGTCTTTTTCTTCTTCCTCTTGTAAGTTGCGGTGTTCGTCCAATCTCTATCAACATAATTTTGTGCAATTAATAAATTCAGTAACTCATTTGCCAATGGGATCCCATCAGGTGCAATATATTGTTTGTTGATAAGCATATTGACAATTACTATCGCTCTTGGCTGCAATTAAGCAAAATTTAAGGAAAAATTAAAAATTAAAAACTATATATATATATATATATATATATATATATATATATATATATATATATATATATATATATATATATATATGAAAATTTAAACAAATATAGATGAAAATGTTTATTAACAAATAAAAATTGAAACAATTACCAATTTTGTAACTCTAGACAGGCCTGCAACATTTGGGTCAGGATCTGGTCGCATGATGTAAGGATGAGAGATCATACAAAACCACTCCATATACCCCTCAACATAGTCTGATGGGTTGTTTACTGGTGGACCAGGATCAATCAAATGAACGGCATATTGCGTGAACATAACATCAATATCCTTTGCAGTGGTCGAATGACCTATGACATCACAAGGTGACGAAGGAATACTCTGCACACGTCCATACTGCCGCAGTACCCTGTCAGGAAGATGTGCATACATCCTAGGACCCCACCTGATCCAACCCCTATAAAAGGATGCCTCTTGAAACGGTTGGACATCTCTGTGTGCAACATAAGGATTCCAGCAAACCTGATTAGGAGTCAGATTGTCAAGAGCCTTTCTGAAAGGAAACACTAGACCCTTATCTCTCTTTGGCTTCCATTTATTTGACCTGGGTTGTTGCTCATTATAATCTGGTTGCAGTCTACAACAATCAGTGCATAAAGTAGGGAAGTGTTCGTAAACCCATGCCTGTAGATATAACAAGAATGAATTACATATTAGTTATGGATTGATTACATATAAATTAAAAACTCAATAAATTCGAACATGACATCTGCTGGAGTGCTTGGTCAGTTTTCTACAGGAGTTGGAAACATTGATGCAACTTTTATTTAGTTGAGGACATTGTCTTATAAAACTTATTTTTGTTCTAGCAAAATAGCAAATGTCTGAAAAATTTTAAAAATAAAATATGGAATAACTATTTTAGTGTTGTATTAATTATTCCATCACTCCCTCTATTACTATAATATCATGGATAATTTATCTAAACGAAAGAACATTAAGTGTAACAACATTGATACCTGTATAAGGGTTAGGTAACCTGAAATCGTTCTGATGTGATGAAGGCTTGCATCACATAGATTGTCATACAAGTGCGCTAGGGCAGCAGCACCCCACGCATATCCTCCACAACTATCGAGGTCACGAAAACACTCCAGATATGAAACGTTTACTGCGAATGCACTTTTGTCGCTGAATAGTGTACACCCAACTAGACATAATAAAAAAGCTCTCGCAGCCTCCGCCCATCGCTGTTGGTCACAACGTTGATTATACAAATCTAATAGCCAGGAGTAACGAACTTGTGACGAATGTGTTACACCAAACTCTGCCCGAGCAAATGGTATTGAAACTCCCAATAGGTCGGATAATAGTGTTGCAGCTTGGTCCTTATCAAAGATAGTGACAGTGAAAAATGCTCCAGTGATAGGTATATGTAACAAAGACCACATGTCATCCAATGTAATGGTCATCTCTCCGACCGGAAGATGGAAACTGTTGGTGTCCCGGTGCCACCTCTCTACGAAAGCAGAAATGAGCCCTTTGTCAATCATCTCATAACTACATTTCCACAAAGGTAGGAGTCCCGATCCCTCAATTAATCGTTGTACTTCATCGTGATGAATGGTAGCTTCCTTCATCTTTTTTCCGTTGCTGTAGATCCTCAGCTCCTCTCGATCCTGGGATTTGGAAAATATATATACATGAAAAAATTTATTTTTAAAACAAATACAATAACGATAAATTTTGACAAAATAGATTACCACTCCATTCCAAAGCCGACCGGCCACGTGGTCTCCATATGTCTTAAGAACAGTAGTGTTGATGGGACCACCGGGATATCCGTTGACCTCTACATCATTAACTCCTATGTCCTGAACATCATTCGAACGGAGCTCCTCTGCTTCCTGATGCGGCCTCTCCAAAAGCCCCTGATCTGAAGAAGTAGCTTGGGTGCTACCACGTCGACGTGCAGATGCAGTAGGCCTAACATGCCCTTCTCCATCAGTAGTAAATGTTCGCACCATGCCTGCACATTAAGTACAAGTTACAAAACAATCTGAACATATATAGTTCGTGCTAGTTAAAGAATTGTCTTCAATTCACTCATTAGACAAATTAATTGTTCGCGCCCTGCCCGCACATTAATTCAATCATCAAATGAAAGACCATCTGAACTTTTACATGTACTACACGTGAAGAAATTGTAACTAAAATGTTAGATACAAGACCTATGCACCAAAATAAAATTGATGATAATAAACACCAACGGTAGTTTACGTTAGCAAACAAAACAAGTCAAATATAATAACCATTATATTGTCCAATACATATTATCAAATAATAAAAGACAGCTAGATAGGCCCTTATCCTGGCCTAGAAACAATAATCACTTCTAGTTTAATAACTAATTAGCTAATGTTACATTACAAAAGATGCAAAAGAAGATCATTAAATCACCTATTTTGTGAATGGCATGTCAATGTTCTCCTCGGTGTATGCATGATTCATGTTCTCCTATACTTTTTCCTACTAAGTAGTACATAATTTTAAATATCTGAACTGCACATATAGTACTTTCATATAATTTGTGAGCTATTTTAAACTAATTTGCTAACCAATTGTGTTGTTGAAATATTTGCTCACATCAGGTGATTTAGGTTTTGATTTGAAATTCCACAAATTTTTTTTTTGTGAATGATTAAACTTGTATTAATACCTCACTAATGATATAAGACATACCAAAAGAGGATAAAGGAAGGAGCAAAGTACATCAAAGCCACAAATAAATGGCAGCAGAAAAACAAAATAAATACAAAACAGAGCTGCTGTTAGGCCTAACCAGTAAAACAAACATCAAAGACCAGCCCACACAGCCAACAGCAGGCACGCAGCAGAGAAACAGAAGGCTCAATAGCAGAGCCAGCAGACCCGGTTACTGCAGAAGCCAACAGAATCACGCCCAACAGCCTCAAAAATGCCAGCACTCAACAGCAGCTACCTCCGACCGTCCACCACCCGATCGAAACAACTTCTGGGATCCCAACACCATTCGTAAAAAAGGCACGGAATAATTTTTAGCCTATCCGCACTCCATCTCCACGAAAGCACTTTTATCTCATCTACTACTTCCAAAGACTCCTTCACCACTTCCTTAAAAATCCGATTATTGCGCATTAACCAAATAGACCAAATAACCGATTATTCCACAATTGATAAGTTAAGTTCTGTATAAAATTCTATGGTAAATTATAAATAATGTTGATGGTTCTCACTAACTTTACATTAAAGTGTGGCTCTGCTAATCTAAATTTTAAGGTATAATTTTAAATTTAGAAGCTATTACTATCAATTTTCAATTCATTGATCACCTATTTTTCTAAGTAAATGCAATGGTATAGGGGAATATAGCTGATATCAATTGGAAAGGACTTAGATTTAGTCTGACTCCAACAAATTACATCCATAATTAAGTTAACTTGAACAGAAGAAAAAATTGAATAATTTGAATTGTAAACTCAGTTCACATATAATACGCAAACTCAGTTTACATAGGTACACAAACTCAGTTCACATATAATACGCAAACTCAGTTTACATAGGTACACAAACTCAGTTTACGTTAACCACTTCAAACCCATAAAATCAAAACTGAGCTGGAACTCAAAATCAACATATTTTAGGAACTTGCAACATATTCACAATTGAACTCAAATAGATCGCAGAATCATGAATTGCTAATTGGAAAACTTACCTTTCAAATTGAGTTTCAGAAATATAGATGGAGATGAACACGGCGTAGATTTGAGCGGCGGAGATTGGGTCGACGGAAACGGGGTCGACGGCGACGGAAACGGGGTCGACGGCAACTGTGGAAACGCAACAACGAATCGCAGAAAGAAACGCAACAACGAATCGCAGAAAGAAACGCAACAACGAATCGCAGAAACAAACGCAGGTTTTGGATGCAAATGGAAATTTAATTTATTTTAAGGGTATTTTGGTCAATTTGGGGTGTAACCAGTTTTTTTAGGGGTGTGAATAGCAAAAATCTCATAGATTATAGAATAAGTAGTCTTTTTTAGTAGGATTATCGTACGTATTATATATATATATATATTGTTATGAATAATATTGGGTGAATGTCCATTAGCATTGGCCCAAGTCATTTGGCCCATATATTTTCCTATATATATGACTCACATTATAATAGAACATATACTTTGAATGAGTATAATGCAATCTCTCTTCTTTCTCTCTTCTCTTGTTTATTTATATTCCTCTATTCTTATTCATGTTTAGATTAAGATTTATAACACGTTATCAGCATGAGCTCTAATCAGAGGTAAACATATAATGAACTATTGAACTTATATTTTTTTTAAAGGATTTATGTTAATATTTTATATAGCTTCATTTTGAATTCCAGAAGAATTCAATATGTATTTGCATCCCCAAATGATTGCATATTTTTATAGCATTATTTTGTTTATTCATTTTGAATTCCAGAAGAATTCAATATGTATTTGCATCCCCGAAGGATTGCATATTTTTATAGTATTATTTTGTTTATTCATTTTGAATTCCAGAAGAATTCAATATGTATTTGCATCCTTGAAGGATTGTATATTTTTATAGCATTATTTTGTTTATTCATTTTGAATTCCAGAAGAATTAAATCTATATGCATCCATGAAGGATTGCAAAAATATATTCCTCTTACATTTATAGTATATGTTATACATTTCCTGAAGAACTTCATATTATATGCATCCCTGAAAGATTGCATAAACGATAGTTTTTACATTATAAAGTTCTTGAAGAACTTTAAAATTCAATTTATTAATTTCTTCATATTATTTATTTTATTGTTATTACTAATTCATGATCATGTTAATGATCACATTTTATTTATTTATATTTTTTTACATATGAATCATATCTAATCTTGTTGAATTCCAAAAGAATTCAACATTAAAGCATCCTTGAAGGATTGCTCAAATAGTGATTTTTTTGCTATTGATAAAGATCAATTTTGATATAGTTCCCGAAGAACTAAAGAATAAAAAGTGGAAAACCTTAACATTGGGGCATTCTTTGAATATAGTTCCCGAAGAACTAAAGTTTTAATATTTTGGATTGTTCAAAGAATGAAATTTTATATATTATATCATTGTTTTAAAGATTTGAGAGATAGTTCTTGAATAACTAAAAAGTCAATATCAAGTATCCCAGAAGGATCACAAAATCGTAATTTTTTTTTATAACCATTGTTGATAGAGATATATTATTAAGTTCTTGAAGAACATACTATTTGGACCATGATAGAAGTCCATAAAATTTATTTGATTTTACTATAAATAAATGAGATGTTGGACCAAAGAAAATTAGAAGAATTGTTTTCCTTGAATATGCTCCTGAAGTAGCAAAATTGAGAAATAATTTATTCATATTGCGTATATAATAATAAAAAATTTATTAATAAATTAATTTGTGCAATTTTTTTATTTATAGATTCTATACATCTCTAATTTGGTAGATATAGACCATATTATGGTTATGTTAATTGTCATCATATATGGGTTCAAAATATTTTTGATATAATATTGGCTCCAAATATTTTTGTGATAAAAGTATATAAAATTGTAAATAAATATTGATCGGTTACAATTTTCATTCATATTTATGTGATTCATAAACAAATTTTTTTTATAAAGATTCATAAAGAAACATGATTCACCATAAAAAAATCGGTTATATTAGTGTAAGATTTAAATGTTTCGGTTACAAATTAAACTCATGACATGACCTTTATTGATTTTTATTCAATCATTCAATTATTAGTCTTCTATTTTTATACCTATTATTAAACAAATTGAAACCACAACTATCATAGATGTCATTGTATATCGGTTTATATAGTTCTTGAAGAACTTCCTATGAATTATTTCTTATGAATTCCGGTAGAATTCATTATTCATGCATCCTGAAGGATAGCTTTATCATTTTTTAATATTTTATTGGATTTATTTGTTTACTATAATAATAATAATAATTTATTTTTTCAATGTTCACTTTGATAGTCAAAACAGTTTTTTCTGCACATTGTAAACACGTATTTTATTTAATGAGCAATTGTTGCAATTTCTAATGATAATAAAATAATTAATAGCATGCATCTTCATGTTTCAATATCTAAACATTATACCAATTAAATTTCTGATTTAATTTGCATTATAATCTTTCGGTACGTTACATTATATTAGTATTAATAAAAATAATTGGAAATATTTTTTTTATTTGACTGTGTTTACTATCTAATTTAATTATTTGCTTAATTCTATTATTTGATAATAGTATCAATGAGAAATGAGTGAAAAAATTATTCCCAGAAGTGAATAAAGTCCGACCCACCGATGTTACTCCATTCCCAGAAGTGAATGTAGCAACACACAATTATGATGGACAAAATCATGGTCATGGTAATAGTCATGGCCGTGTTAATTTTTTTTTTTTTTAAAAAAAACTCGGCTTCTCACTAGAAGATTCAAATGAACTATGTGTTCTGAAGACCATAATATGATATTATATAGCTATGAATCAAGAAGATTCATAAATGCACTAGAAAATTTTATGCTCAAAATATAATATTTGTTTAGCTATGACTATTGATTGTCATAGAGAAAATATTTATCTCGCTGATTGCGCAACAACACACACAATAGTTAAAAGTAAATTATATTTCTCATCTTTGACAATAAAAGAATCAAATGTGCGCATCATATCTGGCATTGAAAAATGATTGAAGGCTCTAGAAGAGCTAAAATATTGTTATCCGAAGGAATTCAAGTAAATATTAAGATCAATGCATTATATTCCTCAAGTGCTCATAGAGATTTATTGAGTTATATACTATGAGCCCAGAAGAGCCATAGCGTGATGTATTTTATCTAAGTTGTGACCTTTTATCAAAGTATGATTAAATTGTCCCAGAAGGACATGAAGATGTATACAAAATTGTATAGTGATTCTCCGGAAGAGATCTATGAAATCCTAAAGCAATGTTTATGATGATGTGGTGGAAATCAAACTTGAGGGGGAGAATATTGAGAATTCAAGTGTGATTTAAAGACTCTTTTATTTTTCCTAACTATTGATATCAAAGTATGAAGATAAAATGAGGAAATATGAAAATCCCTGAAGGATTCAAATTGCGAGAAAATATTATTTGAAATATTGAAGTATCATTGCTTTACATTTGGAAAAACGAATATAATTGGCATGACCGGTTAGACCATCCCGAGTCTTATGATGCAATCGAAGAGTATAAACATTTTTTATTGAAATGAATTATCAGATGTTGTTCTCAAAGCCAACAAAAGGCAAAATAAATGGTTTGACTTTCCCATTATTTGATGTGATACATGTGCATATATCTAATAATTTTTGGCCACATGAATATTATATAAGTTTATCGATGCATCGACTAAATGTCCAAGTAAATGTCACCAACCTTGATCAAGTTGGTGTGGGACATGATTTTGAATGTCGAGTTGCACATGTTCATATTTAGAGTGGTCTGGAAAAGATATTTAGCTAAATGCTTCATATTTATAGCCAGCCAATTATCATGAAATAAATGTCCTAAATTGGACATTTTATTTTGCTAGTAGCAACATCTATGTGCATCAAGCCAATGAATCATTAAAATTCTCCCCATTACAATTGGTTCATGGTCAGGAACCTAATATCTCTCATCTAAGAATTTTTATGTGAACTATATGTTCTTCATTGTCCAGCAGACACCATTATATGAAACTACAAGAAAACTGAGATTATGTGATGAATTTGAGTCTTTACTGTAAGATATTTAATATCGTGTTTTTACTTATTGGCATTAGGGGGAGAAAAATAAATTAAGCAGCTCTGAAAAATTTGTATAGAATGCATACATATAGTCGCACACAATAATATGAACCTGAAGTTCAAATTATGCATTAATCTCTGACATAAAGGAATTTCTAAATTCCTTAATGCTGCAATGTTCTTCTCTATTGAAATTTTATTAGACTATAAGGCATGCCTAAAACTTGGTTCTAAAGATAAATCTTAGAGGAGGAAGATGGTCTTGTTGGTGAGGAAAACTATCATGAAAAGTGTAGAGATTGCAAAATGTTTTTATACCTCCTGAAGAGGTTCAGGTACCTGTCATTTATGATAGAAAGAGATCTCAATTGATTATATCTCTACCAGTTAAAATAAGGAACCAAGAACTTGAAAATTGTCGACAAATAAGATAGTGCTAAAAAATTATAAGTGCGAAAACATTGAATCCAAATTAAGTGTTTGGTTTGCCAAAACACAAAGAAGCAATTCATTTGCAAAATATAGTGGTTTTGGACTTGAAGTCGATACCCCGAAGGTATAAATCCAATAAATGTGAGCCTTCATATTCAAGTGAAATGGGAAATATTCACATGAAGTGAAATCAAAATATTTTTCTTACTTGATTAAATTTAGTAACACAAAAAGACTCAATTTATTTGAAAAATGTGTTACAATATATTTGTATGACTCACTTGTCGTTAGTGAGAATTATTGAAACTCCTTGAAGGATTTAATTTCCATTAGACATATAATTCAAACTATTGAAGAGATGACTTAATAAAGTGAATAAGTCTCTTTGTGTATGCATACAATCAAAATGCATGTTGTATAATAATTTCAGTGAATATTTCCAAATGAGAAATATGAGGATGACAACATTTGTCCATTATTATGAATTTGTTACAATTGATTTTTTATGATAATATAAACTTGATCAGAACTCCTGAAGAGCTCTTGAAATCTACTAATTAAAGAAAAGTTTGGAATGAAATATGTTGAACTGTCAAAGTTTGTTTTGAATTGCAAATTTAGTATGTCAATGAGGTTTAATTTTGTGCACCAAGACACTCATGCATCAAAGCTACTAAACAAATTTGATATCAAAAGATATAATTTGTGTATCGATGTCACTTGATGTGAACAAAGATTATTACACGTCTCAAGAAAATGATGACTTACTTGATTTGTCTTGAAGTACCATATTGAGGATACCATTGCATTTTGTCAATTATGCATGTTGTGGTATTTTGTCAATATCAACAAACTCAAAGATATTGGAACAAAGTTAAACATATAATTTGTATCTTAGAGATACAACAATATCATCCAATTATATGAAAGTTTTAGCACTACTTCAAGGAAGTTAAGAATGTGGTTTTGTTGAGGATTGTGATTCTACACATACAAGAAACTTGAAGAAGATAGTATTGCATCAACGGCTAATTCAAAGAAAAGTATAGTAAAGGAGATAAGACATATATTTCACCAACGTCACTATGAAGAAAAGCTTCTGATCAACTACTATATAAGATTAATTGACATTCTTCGTCTCAGATATAATTGTTTTTATGAGGGGGTGATATAAACGTGCTATGCACTCTTTTTCCCTTCACCATGGTTTTGTCCCATTGGGTTTTCCTGGTAAGGTTTTTAATGAGGCATTTCAAACACAAAGGATTATGTACTCTTTTTCCTTTACTAGGATTTTTACCCTAAAGGGTTTTTTCTAGTAAGGTTTTAACGATGCATATCCTCAATGGACATTCAAGGGGGAGTGTTATGAATAATATTGGGTGAATGCCCATTAGCATTGGCCCAAGTCATTTGGCCCATATACTTTCCTATATATATATATGACTCACATTGTAATAGAACATACACTTTGAATGAGTATAATACAATATCTCTTATTTCTCTCTTTTCTTGTTTATTTCTATTCCTCTATTCTTATTCATGTTTAGATTAAGATTTATAACATATATATATATATATATATATAGTACATTAACAAATGTACAAAAAAAATAATAATACATTAACGAGGCTGAATCTTGTCTCTGCTTACAAGGATCATGAACATGAAGGCATTAATGAGATAGATGGGTACGTAGCTAGCAAACATAAATATCATATCACTTATCCACATTCATATTGTTGATAAAAAATGCTTATCCACGTTTAATGCAATATCGCTTATTATATCCTATCCATAACAATGCCCATCATGTATCTCTCGTATTGTGATGATAACAATGGAGAATAATATCATGATTATTGAGTTTAACAAAAGCAGTTAAACTTTCACAATATAGTAAACTTAATGTTTGAATCAAATTTGAGTGTAAAAAATAAAATACACATGAAAAATTAATCCTTCCTTATTTATTTGGTGAAAATTACTTCATCTAGCTTTCGACCTCCTTTTATTGTTTCAATACAAATTTACAATCACACAAAGCGTTCTTTAAATCCTCCAATCCCACATCACCGCCACACAACACCATTCTTCTCATCCGCATTTCGTCATTCACCACGGCATTCCTCACACTTTGCCACACACACCTTCCTGTCTTCAACACCTCACACACCACCATCTCCTCTGGTTCAGACGCATTATAAATATACATAAAATCTCTCATCGAAACCAACTCAATTGAATTCAACAACTCACTTCCTGTTTCACCTCTCAATTTTGCAACCATCTCTTCGGGCATCACACCTAATTCCACCATTTCAAATCCTAACTCCAATTCCTCTTTTACTTCCCAAACTTTCACACCTTTCACATTTTCCGCGTCACCTATTATTCCCACCACCACCAAACGATTTTGCATCGTTCCCATTGCATAGTAGAAAACACTCTCCACCACTCGCAGATCATATGGTCCTTGCCACATCATCGTTTTACAATTGAACGAGTACATTATGCCAGTGCTTTTCCCCGTTACGTACATAAATTCCCCGACAACGACCACAGAGAGCCATGCCAATGTTGTGGTATCCTTCATCATCTCAGGCATCGACTGACATTGGATCCAATTGTGAGACTCTATATCATACATCTCCACCGCTAAAGGATCATCCTCGAAGTCGCATGCACCACCGGCGACAACGATGTGGTTTCCCACGCGTGCAACGATTGGATCAACACGCCAAACACGTGGTGATGACGCGTGGTGCCACGTAAGGTGGAGCGGGTCTACGGAGAAAGATAATTCGGCGGGAGAGAGCGTGTAGAGTAGCGTGGAGTGAGATGATCGTAGAGCGGATGTGTGCTTGATTTGTGGCACGTGGATTTCAATCCACGCTAACGAGCGTGGGTCATACGCGTAGGTTGTGATCATGTGAGGATCACGTGGGTTTTGAGTGTGAACCATGAGCCACGGCTTCACGGAGTTGATGTGGCGAAGGGACCTTGATACAGCAACGTTCCATTCTTTTGACACGTAACTAGCTGGCACCAAGTAAATTAGTGGCACGTTCGAGAGTGTGGCTTCTAAGATGTCTCCATGGATGGGATCTTCTACTTCTTTGTCCATAGCTTTCTTTGTTGCCATTTAGGATTGTTATGTACTTATGTAGTGTTTCTTTCTATTTTTAGAACAAAATTTAAGTAGAATGAATAATGAGTAGGAATGGCTGAATCTTAAGGGATTTATATAAGGAGAGATAGCAAATTGGGAAACTATCAATAGAAAGGATAGCTCATGCTGAAAATGAAAGTATCTCTCATATATTGAATGCAACATGTCCTCTTATTTATTGCTGACCCCAACAAATTCAATTATTTTATAGAAACAAAAAAAAATTTAGAAAGTCTTAATTATAAACAAAAGCAACTACAATGATTATATTTATTTTGAATATTCCAATTTTACTCTTGGTTTTACTTTTCAAATAATTTTTCATACAAGCCTATAATTATTACTTTGTAGTTTACAAACTTTTATAGCTTGCTTATAAGGGTAAAATTGGAAATGACATTAATTTTCTACTATTTTGACCACTTTCTTAAAGGATGTGCTTTTTTTTTTCTTCTTATAATTAAAACTAGAGGGAGTATCTCATATCGTCCTT
Organism: Trifolium fragiferum; assembly: GCA_954870985.1. Classification (NCBI taxonomy): domain Eukaryota; kingdom Viridiplantae; phylum Streptophyta; class Magnoliopsida; order Fabales; family Fabaceae; genus Trifolium; species Trifolium fragiferum. The sequence continues at coordinate 22,082,649 of OX940792.1, forward strand.
TCACAAACTCCCCTCAGTAGTATATTATTAGAAATCCAACGGTTCAAATTACTTACTAATAAAATCAGCTGAAAATAAATTTATTGTTATTTTGAAATTTGAAATTAGATAACTTGTAATAGTATTTATCAAAAAAAAAAAAACTTGTAACAGTAACCACATGACGTAATTCCAGCGTCAAATCTACTATCTTAATTAGGGGTGTAATTGGACCAATTTGGATCGGTTTTTGATGAATCCAAAGTCCGAACCAATGTGTACTTAATTTGTTCGGTTTGGATCGGTTTGTCTTGTTTTTAAAAAATGAAATCGAACCAAACTAATTGGTTTGGTTCGGTTTGGTTCGGATACTTTGATCGGTTTTGTAATCCTTTTTTTTTTGTAATATTTTTCCTACTATTATTTTTGTCTACTATTATTTTTTCGACTATACGTAATCAAATATCATCATACACAATAAAAAAGGAATCACAGTTCATGTTCGAAACTCATAAAATTTTCAAAAACTTATATTTACAAAAATTTATATTCACATAGTTAAAAAGATCAAAACTTAAATTTACAAAAACTTAAATTCACATAGTTATAAGTTATCATGAAATCTACATATACAAGCAAAAACTGTGTTCTCTTTTTAAAAATTTAAAAATCAATACTTGTTGTTTCCACTATGTTTATATAACAATTACTTGAAAACCCAAAATCAAAACTAAATCAGCGCATGTTTGGTTGCTAATTTAATCACATATAGGTTAAAATTGATTATATTATAGGTATCGGTTTGGTTCGGTTCAATCCAATGGATTTGAAAACGGAACCGAGAATCGAACCAAACCACATCGGTTTTCAATTGGTTTGGTTCGGTTTTTGATCCGAACCAAAAAATTCGGTTTTTTTTTCGATTTGAATTGATTTGAATCATCGGTTCAATTGGATTTTTTTTATCCGCTTATACCCCTAATCTTGATAAATCTACTAAGCACCCAAGACTCTATAAACCACGAACCCATTGAAATTATAAAATAGTTTTTCTATTGTTTCATTAAAAATTTATTTGTTTATAAAAAATTATAAAAATAGGTATAACACAGATGATTGGCATCCAAAAACTTTGGGTTGTCTTTTTTTTTTTTTTGGATAAAACACAATTATGTTTCAATTTTTTCAGAAGGACTTCTGTGGATCATTTTTATTTCGTAATTGTTTCGAACAAAAAATTATCAATAATTATTATGTAGTGATGATATGATCAAAGTCAACATTTCTCTCCTACATAATTAAGTATCTGGATACATTAATAGTACAACATAATTTGTTTTCCGAATACAAAAGTTCTGGAAAAAAGAGTAAAAATTCACACCTAATAATTTTATCAAATGCTTGGTGTGCGATTTTTACACTATAGTGAAAGCACACACAAGAACAAACGTTATGTACAATCTAATTAAACAATTAAATAATGATTATTTACTTAAGCTTAATGTCTTAGTTAAATAAAGATTTTTATAACATAGTCTTTAACTAAAATATATTATAAAAAGAAACTAAAATATGCTCTAAAATATTTCAGAGACACATTAGCAAGACTTATATTAATAATATAATTATGAAAAATGTTAAACAGTGTCCCCGAGATACTAGTTAAGCATATTTATATATAAATTTTATTTTGAAATGTGTGTGTATTTAATGTCTTATATACATAAAAAGTTATTTTATTACCATTATTTTTATTTTTTATTTCTATTTTTGGCATTTTTAAAAAATGTCATGAGAACATTGTTTAGCATGACCCTATTTTTATTTACGTAAACCAAACTATTTTTGTGGTCCGTAAATTGACACAAAAGATGATTGGAACTGGGCGGGGTCATAAATAAACGTCATTTTAACATGTTGCTTTTGATTAGTTGACATTGAGTCAACGATCAAGACTCATGTGAGTGATAATGGAGTGAATTCTTATAAAAACACAAGTTACTTTGATTCTCACTTGATAATTTAGGAATTTAGATTCTCTCCTTTCTAAAGTGTCTTTTTCTTTCTTCGTCTCTAAATTTTGAACTTGAAAAAAAAAATTGTAACCTTGAATTTGAAAAAAAAAATAAAAAATAAAAGTGAATTTCAAATTTCTAATCCTGAACTTGAAAAACTCTCCAACACCCATATGCATTCACGACACCACAACCACCAATCTCGTACGTATTAACAATTTTTGGCGACATAGCAATGTTATAAGCAACGGTCGGTGAAGTCGGAGTGAGATACACAACAGTTGGTGCGGCAGGATATGCGGCGGTCGACGATGCAGAACTGTGATGTTCTCCGGTTAACAACACAATGGTAGGATACGCGGCAGTCGATGACGCAGTAGAAACGCGGGCTTAACTTGACACATCATAGCGGTCACGTGTGCAAACGTTTGAGAAATCAACGTTTTTTGTAACAGTAGCAGACGACAGGGACAAAAACCAACAAATTTTATACATTCAGAAATTTATTTACAACAAAAAAAATACAGAAACTAAAACTAAAAATTCACGAATATACAAAAACGGAAATGATATTTAAACCTAAAAAAATATATATACTGCTATCTCTTTCTCCCACTAGTCTGTGCTAAATATCTCCCCGTATATATATCCATCAAAACTTTCATGTCTTCTTTGTTCACACAAAAATTGCGGATTCCTATTTCATTCTTAAAAATCTTTACCCAATTATAACCGACCGATGATGATTTGTGTTATTAAAATATACACACCCGCTTTTGAAACAAAAAATTAGTCCATTTTAGAATGTTGGGCAAGACCCAACCTTTCAATATCATGGATTTAAAATATATACACCGACCCTTTTGAAAATAAAAATTAAAAAGTAGTCCATTTTTAATGTTGGGCAAGATCCAACCTTTCAATATCATGGATTTAAACAACACAATAAACCTTTAGAGCACCAGGGCCAATTCTTGTTAAAAGATTTCAAATGTTAAAAGTGGATATTTAATAAAAAGAAATATAAAGTTAAAATAAAATAATTTTGTATTTGATTATAATGATATCAATCAATAACATAAAAATATTATACTTGTAATTAGTGTAAACAAAATTTTCCTCTCATCTTTATATTTTTGTCCACATGTATTTTTCTTCTTTTTCTTTAGAGTTAAATACATTTTCTCCCTTATAAAATTAGCGAATTTTGAATTTTATTTGTATTAAAATAATCATTTGTTTCCTTTGCGAAAAAATGTTTTGTTTTTAGTTCACGATGGATAAAATTTTGACATATTTTTAATATTTTTTTAATATAATATGAATTTATATAGGTTTAATATATATGTAATATAGACACATCTCGAACATAAAAAATATCATAATATTGATATTTATTTAATATTGAAAATAAAACCAATATTTAAATTTATTTTAAAATAACTAATCATAACTACAAATTTACCAAAAGTGTTAACCTTTTCTTCTTTATTGTTATAGATACGACAAGGATATAAGCAAATCCATAATGGTAATGATAGTGAAAATGTGGATACTATTTCTTGGCAATAAAAATGTGGATAATTTGATGATATGATAAGCTCTTATCTGTATCTCATAAATATGGCATTTATCATTCATTAATGCAAAGGGGCCTCTGCTACGTTAATGCATGCAGGTGTTAGTTGTCTTTTCTGTTAGTTGTTAGATGCCTCTTACAACAAAACATGTGTGTCTCTATAGTGAACTTAATAGGCATGGATGTCGGGGATTTTTTTTAGCAAAAGAAAATATATTAAATAAAAATAAAGTATAAAAGTTAGGGGAATAAAAATTTGACCCAACAATCACATAAAATTGTAAAAATCAACTTTAAAGGGTATTACATCATTAATCAGTCTATACAAAGAGGAATAAAAAACACAATTAGTCAACCGGTAAATAAACTCAAATGCAAAATAGAGAACACACATCACAATTACAACCTAACGACCTCAACACAGGATTCAAAATCATATTACAAAAAAGACTAACGTGTAAAAGACCACAAATATTACAACTAATTGGAGAATAGCAAGCTTGTCTCTTAAAACTTTATTTGAATATTTTAAAACGAGCGGAATAGAACAGAGTCAAATGAAAGAGAATGGAGTGGAACAGAGCAAAGCAGAGTAAAATATAGTTTCCGTACCATTGTTTGTATATTTTATGACGGAGTGAAATAGCGTTTTCATTCTGTTGTTTTGGAAAATGGACAGAATAAAATGAGTTATAACTTTTTTATTCCATTTTTATTCTTATTCAAAGCAATATTATTATGTAAACTTAAAATATTATGTTTTATTAATCCACTATTATGATTTAAAGATGTTATCAATAAAATATATTTTGAAATTAAAATTAATAATATATAAATAATTTGATATTTAATTAAAAATACAATAATTAATTTTAAAATATATACAAGATTTTCTCATAAGGGTGATTTTGTAATTTACATAAAAAATCAAAATTATACTAAAATTACAATATGTCAAAGTAAAATAATTATTTTTTTTACTGGAAGTAAAATTACTAAAATAATTATTAAAAATTGCAAAAAAAAAGGTATACTAATTTAAAATTTATAACAAGCTAAATATAATTTTCTGGCCATGGTGGTTTTATTATTTACAAATAACATATATAATTGAGTTATTTATTTGATTATGATTCTCATGAAATTTTAACTTGTTTATTTAAAATTTTAACTTGATCATGATTTTTATTTAAAATTATATAACATATTCCCAAAAGAAAAAATTTACAAAAAAGAATTTTTTACAACGATAATTTTATCATTTAAATATAATGTATATATGTATAAAAAATATGATATAATAGTTATCATGTTTATTATACTGTATACACCAAACATATGATAGGATAACGTATTGCTATCTTATTTATATTCTACCATATTTTTATCTTGTTTTGTATTTTTTTATCCTCTTATTGTCGTATCCTTCACACCAAACAGAGTTTTATATCGTTTGTGTGATCCAAAGAAAGGTAATTTTGGAAATCTAGAGTGCTATTGATCAAGAATACATATGAGATTATTTTTTTTGGATTATGAGAAAATGAGATATTAATTTCTTGCTTCATTAATTATTTTCATCATTATTAGAACAAAAAATTACAGACTTATCCAAAGTTGTTGTTTGCACTGTAAATGCTTTGAGATAAACTTTAAAGGCCTAAATATGTTTTTGGTTCATGTAATAATGCATTGTTTTGCAAAGAGTTCTTGTAAAAAAATAAAAAATTTATTTTAGTCCCTGTAAAAAAAAAAAAAAATTGATTTTAGTCCCTGCAATATCATCAATAAATATAGTCAGATGTTATTTTAGAAGTTTTGAGATACTGCAGAGACTAAAATATTTTTTTTACAGAGGCTCTTTTCAAAATAATGCATAATTACAGACTATGAAGCACGGACTCTGACACGGACACCGCGACACGACACGACACGGACACTTCGACACCGCTAATGTAAAAAATATACGACACCGACACCGCTACATATTTATAAAAAATATAAGTTTATAATTAAAAATACATACATATGCATCTAAGTTGAACAAATTTTTCAATAAATTTTTTTAAAAAGAATATATGATAATACATTTGACATTTACTCATCCATCTACTATCGATAAACTAAAAATAATGTAATCAAAATGTAATATCTTTAATCCCTCATTGATCAATATTATTATTTCGACATATCTTTAATCGTTATATATATGTCTGAGAAAAGTAGAAGTAAATAAAAAAACTAAAATTTGGACACTTATCCCGACACGTTTGTACGAGTGTCTTATAGGTGTCGGACACCGATTTAAGGAGTGTCGGAATAAAGAAAAAATTATTTTTTTTTTGGACACCTCTCCGACACGTTTGTAGGAGTGTCGTACGGATGTCATACGAGTGTCGGACACCAACACGTGTCGGACACCGCGACACGTCTAATCATAGAGGTGTCGGTGCTTCATAGATTACAGAGACCAAAAACATATTTAACCCAACTTTAAAAAAGATTTCTTAAAATGTATTCTTAACTTTAACTAGTTCGTAATTTATTTCCTATAAGAGAAAAATGAAGTGACTTGCTAGATTAAGAGACTCATGCATTATTCTATATAAATTGACTCTTACCAATATAAAAGAAATATTAAATGACGTTTGAAAGATGTGTGGCCAATATATATAAGATTTATTTTTGAGCTGTTAGAGTTCTACATATAGATTATAGACTTAATTGGTAGGAACATCGTACATATTTAATATATAGAGGTTAAGGTTCAAATTTTGGACATGTCAGTTATTCATTTTAGAGGTTAAATTTCTTATTACTAGATTACTTGGTAAAAAAAATAGTCTTTGTTAACGAGTATTCATTTTTAAAAAGGTAAAATTTCTAACCATTAAGTTAAATGACAAAAAAAAATAAAAAAATCAATTTCCCATCAACAAAGAGTATTGACATAAATTGACTTACCAATATAAAAGAAATATTAAATGACGTTTTAAAGATGTGTGGCCAATATAAGATTTAATTTTAAGTTGTTAGAGTTCTACATATACAAATTCATAATCGTTAAAAACAAAAAGGATAAATATGCGAATAAACTTATAGTGTCCATGTTAATAGCATAAAACAGCAAATTACATATATGCCTATAAATATGACTATATTTTTTTTGAAGAAGCTAAAATGGAATATATATATATAAACTGTGAGGGCGTCTCAGCACAAGATGTGCCGAGAAGGCCTGCAAAAGGTATACACCTGAGTCCAGAATACCAACACAAAAAATATCAAGAAAATACAACAATTAGTCGATTCCCAAGCACAACAATGGGTTTGACCACCAACAATGAAAGTTTGAAACTAAAGCAGAATCAGTCGTCTTCAGCCACCTATATGAGAACATCTTCACTTTGTTTAAAAGCTGATGCACTGAGTGAGCCGTATGTCGGAATACTCTGAGATTTCGTTCATTCCACACAACCCAAATGCTAGCAAGCCAGATGAGCTGTAGGAACGACCGACGAGCACGTAAACCTCCCGCTGAATAAGTGAACTGAACAAAATGATCTGGGAGGTTATGAGCATCCACCGCTGAAAAGCCAATCTAAGATCGAACTAAAGCCCATAGAGAACCAAAATGATGCATGAAAGGAATAAGTGTTGGGCAAATTCGATGCCACCGCACCTTGACACACAAAAGTGAACATCCGGAGTGATAATGCCTCAAGCAACCAAATTTGTCTTCGTTGGCAACCGGTCACGCAAAAGACGCCACGCACAAATAGACACTATCAAAGGAACCTGTCTGTGCCAAATAAGGTCTTCGGCTGTCCCCACAGTACCTGTATCCTGAGAGGTCAGGAGCTGATAAGCATTTCGAACTGTGTAACCTGTAACTAGCTCTAGCTGCCACACCCACCTATCTGGCGACTCAACCTGCATAGCAACATGAGCAAGTAATGTCTGACACTTCCTCAGCAACTCCTCCTCCCACACCCACAGCTGACGCCGCCACACCCACGCCGCCCCTCGACCTCCCATCCTAAGGAGAACATCCCAGCAACCGTACTCGACTTATTCTCCGCTAAATCGAACAACCGGCCAAACCTCTCACTCAATATTAGCCCATCGTGTCACGATGGCATCCAACGTGACACGATGAAAGCTCCTTGCTCGCCAAGACAAGATCAATTATATTTTTAGAAAGAATCTTAGCATCGTACCACGATGAAGCTCAACGCAGTACGATGGCATTGCGTGGTGATCACGCAGATCAAACGCACAGGATTAGTTATAATTTTAAACTGAATCTTCCCATCGTGACACGATGGACCTAGCGTGTCACGATGGTTTGCTGAGACCCATTACGAAAAGTATAAATAGAGCCTCGAAAATTCATTATTTTTCATTCAGAAATAGAAGAACTTTCTATTCCTTTTGGAGAGAAGTTTGGAGGAGCTTTAAGGGCATAGTTTTCTCCCCTTACGGGAAAACTAACTCAGCAAGGTATGATTCTTTAGGCTTTTTATAGTTAGATTCTTGTAATTTAATTATGTAGTCTTTTGTAATAATTCCTTAGGTTGTGGTGGAGAAGATGAACTCCCCGATGAAAACTTGGGTCATGTAATTGAGTCAAAGTTATAATAAATCGTCTTTATAAATTATTATTTGTTATTTGTTTACTTGCTTTAATATCGTTAGTCGGAATCTTGGCCGGATAAGCGGCAACGTCTTAGAATAAATAATTAGGGTTTACTTTAATCGTAGCACATTAGGGTTTTCTCTATTATTTGTCCGGAATTAGTAATAAATAACACTAGGTTAAAGGAACGACACAACAATCTTGAACTAGTTATGAATTAATAATTAGAGGAAGAATCAGGAACTAATTGTAATAACAATTAGAACTGAATAACCGTAACTAAGATCTAGGGGTATTGGATGGTCGATAGTCATAATGCATGTTTGTAAATAACTCTACCTAGTAATTTAGGGTATGTGACAAAGCGAGGTTAAGCTCTCGTAGGTACCTTAGTTGCAAAAGTAGTGGGACTTTGCCTACATAGGGTAGCAGTAAGGTGCTACTAAAACAAGGATAGAATCGACGCCTGATAATAGTACGAATGACTATGTTATACACCGATTATGCCAAGTATGAGGGAGGAGTAAGTTCAACCACCATACCTATCCTCTATGTTTCTAAATCAAAATCTTTATTTTCTTGCAACGCATATCGCTATTTTTATAAATTAAAAACTTTTTTCCTAAAACCAAAGCGAATGCAAAAACGCACGAACTAGAATAGCACTAACGAAGGTTTGACACGATTCATGTGGATACGAACTCATTCTAGACACCTAAAGTGTGAATTATTGCTCGACGACAAACTGGTCCACTTGCCAGAACGTAGTCACCAACCATCCCTAATCCCGCCTACACCGTCACGAATCCTCGCTATCTCCCTCCACCACACGGACCCTCTCCTCCCTCCCTCAACCTTCCCCGCTCCATCCCATAACGGCCGGTCAACATGAGATTTTATATATATATATATATATATATATATATATATATATATATATATACTTCTTTTTCTTTCAATGTCAAATTTCATTTTAAGAGTTAAAAAAAAATAAATTTGTTAAGTGTTTACAGGTTGGTGTTTTTTGATTTGCATATCTTTTGGACTTCTTTCTGTCTGTCCTTGGTTAGACCATTTCAATAAATTTCTAACTATAAAAAAAAAGCTACATATAATCATAATTCATAACTTTAAGCTAGAATCAAATATGAAAGCAAAATCAATTCACTTAAAACCATTAAAACATGTAAAAAATTAAATTTGCACCTCTAACATTAATTTTAAAATCTCTAAAAGTGCAACCAAACATACCGATGTAGTGCGTTTGTTTGGTTATACAGTGGAAAAATTAATATTTTAAAAAAACTAATTCAGTAAAATGATTTATTTTACCTAAGGAAATATGTTAAAAGTGAAATGATTTATGTTTTGTTACATTAATGATAAATCTAATGCTAAAAATCAATTCTAAGACAAAAAATTAGGGTGTAATTGGACCGGTTTGGATCGGTTTTTAGTGAATCCGATGTCTGAACCAATGAATCCTCGATTGGTTCGGTTTTTAGCGTTTTTCAAAAATAATCCGAACCAAACTCATTGGTTTGGTTCGGTTTGGTTCGGATACTTTAATCGGGTTTTTTCAATGTATTCGATGCTATTATATTTTTTCCGATATATTTTTTCCATAAGCTCGTCAAATACAAAATACATTCTTTTCCCATAAGTTCTTCAAATACATATGCATAATACAACCATATTGAAAACAAATAAAAAATACAATTCATTTAGCTTAAGTTTATCAAATAAGTTCATCAAATACATAATACAACCATATTGAAATTAAGTTTATAAGTTCATCAAATAAAAAATACAACCATATTGAAATTAAATTCATATGTTCTTCAAATGATAAAGTGCAATAATCAAAACAACGCTTGAGAAGTTTCCGTTCTGAGAGCAGCAACATGAAGTGAGAGTGTGGTTTGCGTAGTGTCAAGAGCAGCTTTGAGAATGAGGTGACGTGAGATGAGAGCAGTTTGAGGATGAGAGCAAAATTTCTGAGTATGTGTTTGCGGCTATGATTGTTTCTATGTTTGCGTTTTTAAATTAGAGTTTCTAAGTGAGACAAATTTTATTTTATTTTTTAGAAGTAGTTGGGCCAGTTGTAGTTTTTGATAGATATGAGTTGTCTAAATTTTTTTTAACATATATACTCTATATTGGTTTGGTTCGGTTTGTCCATTGAATTTGAAAACTGGATCCGAGAACCAAACCAAACCACTTCGGTTTTTAATTGGTTCGATTTGGTTTTTGATCCGAACCATAAAAGTCGATTCTTTTCGATTTGGATTGGTTTGAATCATCGGTTTAATTAGATTTTTCTTATCCGCTTGCACCCCTAAAAAAACTATAAACTCTATCAAGCTTCAAGTCATAATTAATTTTAAAGACAAAATTAATTTTACTTGATAACAAATAAACCTCAAAAATCAATTTTGCTTGCACCAAGAGTAGAACCAAACATACATTAAAGCAAGACTCACACACATGCACACACTAAATAATGAGGATGGAAGAATCGTGGATTCAAACATGTATGGGTGCGGGTATAGAGCAGGTAGGTACTAAGGTATCCGTACATATACTCATATTCATGCTTATATTCAAAATACAGTTTTTACTCTATTCATTATGGGTATTTTTTATTGGTACCCGCTAGGTATGGGTCAAATTATCATCCTTAGTTGTATGAGTTTGGGGTTCTGTTTTTCATCCTTAGTAAGAATTAGGTCGATAATAAGATATCCGAACTTTATGGATTTAAATTTTGGTTTCTATCTGAGAGAGAAAAATCTGTCTCCATTCTGCCCCGATGCCATGCCTAAATTCAAACCAGTGGTCGAGATTGACAAGCCAAAATATTTGATATTAGGCTTACTTATAATGCACTCTTCTAAAGGATTGTAGTTTGGAAAGAGTTGAGGACATGTAATGTAACCGATACATGAAAAACATGATCATGTACATAAACTATAAGCTATACTCTAAATCTAATTTTCAAAATGCTTTTGTTATACTAGCAAAAGTATAACCCTCATTCAAAGATATTGATATTTTTGGAATGTGTGTTATCAATGTACATTTCTAGATGATCCAGGAAATGATCTAGATAACAGAAAATGTTTCAACTTTACTATCAAAACAAATAAGCCATAGCATGGGAAATGCATGAGAGCCACTACCAAGTACCTGAAAATCCAAAAGGTCAAGAGAAAAAATTATTAAGCTGATTAAACGAATTAATTACTTAGGATGTGTTTGAATAAGCTACTTTAATAATCTCATTCAAACATTACAAATAATAAGTACTTATCTATAACAACTTCAAATAAGGTGTTCATAAGTCATTCCAAAACAAATCTTAATTTGAGGTATAGTAATCTATGAAGCATGAACGTCGACATATATACCGAACATGATACAGACACTGATACATCGACGATGATAATGAAACAAGTAACAATATTTTCACATATGAAGGATAACACATGTTAAACAGAAATTAAATTGATTTATAGTTTTTATGGCTCTGTTCTTTTGAAAGTGCATCAATTGAAGCAATGGTTACAAACTGAAATTTGAGAACATACCATAAGGGTGCATGTGAATTTGATAAGTCAAGGAAAGGGTAAGGCCACCTGTGACAAATTAAGGGTATCAATCAAATTATAAATCAAGAAAAACATTCATGTATAATGTATTATATTATATATATTTCATTAAAAAGAAAAAAAAATGCTAGAATTTACCAAATTGAAACAAAAACATGGACTATCCACTGAATAATCACAAATGCAGCTGTCCACAAGATAAAATATGCGAATCGAAACACTGGAAATCTCTGCATGTTTAAGAATAAACAGTTGTTAATTTAAAGTTTTTGAAAAACATGCTTGATGTTTGATATTAATTAAAAATATATATATAAACCATAAATTTCTATAAAAAAAACTCACCATGCAATTCAATGATGTATCACCAAGGAGGAAAACAACATTCATGGTGTGCATGCAAAAAATTAACTGCAAGAGTGAAAATTGCAAATATTTTCAAATGAAAGAAAAGTATCTTATTAGCTGTAACATGGAAGACATGACCCTATAGAGTATCAAATGACAATTTTATTTTTTTGAGATGGAGTATCAAATTAATTAATGACATTGATATATATTCAATGCAATCTAAACTTATTTTACTTTTTAGTAAAATTTGAAACTATGTCTCTTCGGTATGATTCATAGTTACTGTCTTATTGAATCGTAGAATTTAAATAAAAGGTGCTTTTCAGTCAGAGACATAGGCACAATTAGCCGAACTTTGTTATCAAACATTGTGTGGTTCATACTAAAAAGATTAAATGAGGGAGCAGAGACAATGTTGATGATACTTACAAAATCAAGACTATAATGATTTGATGTTCTCACTGGATAAAGGATGATCCAGAATACAATGTCAGTGAGTATTACAGCACCTGCACAAGTCTATAAAGAAAATATGAAAATTGTTACATCAATAGATTGTATCCTAAATTTGGATGGAAAAACAACTGAAACTTGTTAAACAAGTTACATACTTACAAACTTCATGTTCAATTTAAAAACAAATAAAAAATTAGTAACCGAATTGCCACATTAGTTGATCTAATCAAGGTTTTAGGTAGTGTCGCAATTCTAGATATTGCCAAAAATCGAAGTCAAATGCGACTGATATAACTTCAATTTCTGTCACATTGCCATTTCAGCAACATCAAAAACCGTGATTTCATTAACGGCCCAAATTGCGGTCGTAGATCTTTATTTAAAACTCTTAAGATAATGTCTTGGCGGAGATTAACATACACCGAATGAATCACTAAATTAAATTACCTGATAAATTATTTGAAAAATGTAACCCCATACACCAGCAATTTCCCTAGTATGGAATTCATGATCAGGACTCTTAGGCAGTTCAGGAATATCTAAAACGCCATCATTAATTGTTCTGTCCCCAAATTCGGTGTCTTTAAGTAAACATCCATATATTGAAAAACAGGATCCAAGCTAAAAGTAAAATTTAGAACACAAGTTACTTAGATAAAATATTTTTAAAAAATAGATATATAACATTTTCATGCTAATTTATTTTTTACTATAATGTATAAAAGTGTGGAATTCAAAGTGTTACCCCAAAGTAAATTGTGACCAGAGTAAATGTCAATCTGTTCAACAGAAAGAAAACAAAACACAATATATTAGAATATTATAAATAAGTGTTTATATCGGTAGATAACTTCAAATTAGTCATTCCAAATGGATAGACCCTAAATGTTTGAAAGTACTATAAAAACAAACAATTATGGAACAAAAATCTCTAATTGAGGAGGTAAAGGCAACAAAACAACTAGTGAAATTTCATAAACATATAAAAAGATATACAAAATATTTTCTATTTTCTTTTTGTCTTGTAGCCTAATGGTTAAAAATTTAATTTTTAAAGTGAATAAGTGGGAGTGCCGCAGTTTGAACTCGGGTCCTGCATATTTCATTTAATGTCCCTGTCAACTAAGGTATGCTCACAGGAACCAAAATATTTTCTAATTTAGTCTTAATAAAATGGAGTATATATAGCATACAAATGTATAAGCATTAGGCAGGTTTCTACACACATTGTTCAATCAAGAATCTTATTATTGAATAGAAACAAATAAAACTATATATTATTCAAATATGCATAATGTAATAACTTACTGAGTATAGTAGTAAAATATGCCAGTTCCTTCAGCAGCAACATTAGCAATGATCAAAGCCAAAAGAACAATAAAAGAAATTATTCTATAAATAAGAAGCCAAGAAGGATCAATTCCTTCAAGACATGTATTCCAAGCTTCATCTTCATACAATAATCCATCTACTTCTTGATGATTTTCACCCCTTTGTTTATTGAATCCTTCATACTTGAAAATTAAATATGATGCTAGTGTCATTGAGATCAAAAGCCAGAGTGCACAAAAGAAGAATCTATAATTCAACCAATAACTTGATGTAGTTGTATCTGTTGTCATTGTTGGTTGCCATGTATGAGTTGGTGACCATGTTATGAAACTCATTATTATTCTTGATGCAATAGCAACCCTTTTAATGAAAATTAATCAAGAAAATCTAAAATTATCTATTCACTCAAAGAATGATAAAATTATTGAGACATCACAAAGATCACTACTATAGTAATAAAAAAAAATGCATTTAGAAATTTTTTTCAAAAGAATAAGCCAAAGATTGTTAGAAGGAAAGTGTTCACTACTATAAGCCACATCACAACATAAATGCAACCAAACATTCAAAAATGAATGAAAATTTTGATATGATTAATTTTAAGCCAATGACACTTATATTCCTTGCTTGAGATGAGCTTAGCCAAAAGTACATAAAGTTTAAAACTTCATTGAAATGAAATAAAATAAAAAAATAAGAATACTTCATTCACTAGTGTTGAGAAGTAAAATTGAGAGAGTATAGATGCTTTGCTTCATTACAAGGAATTTGGTGATATATATAAAAGGCATAAGATGCCTTTTGGATTTGTGGGGTGATCACAATTTCATATCTTATTAGAAAGACATATAACAGAAGAATGGAATGGAATATTCATAAATAGTAACCATGATATGATATATATAACTATCAACTAGACAAGGCACAAACAGAATACACCTTTTTCTAACAATATATGGTCATTTATTATTTCTTATAAATTTTCAATGTTGTTCTTTCATTTCTTTTTTTATGTAATCACTTTCAAGGTTCGGTTCTCTCATATGCATGTTGTCAATATTATATAATTATCACTTCATCTCATGTCACGTTTGGATTATTCTTTTGTTTATTAACTTCTAAAATGACTAATATTATGACTTGAGAAAATACACGGAAGAATAAGGTTTTTCCTCTTTATTTTTTTCTGAAAAAAAAAAGTTTGACACAGTTTTAGACAAATCAAAGTTTTGAAATGAAGGGAGTATAACTAAAAATATATTAAAAGTCTAAAATTACATTTTTAGGTAAATCAAAATTTTGTAAGTTATATAACAGATATTGCATCACTCATGAAACCAAGGCACATAATATTTTTTTGAGAAAAATGATCAATTGATTATATACAGCTTTTTTTTCATCATTAGTAATTTTACAATTTTAATCCACTTTGCTAATTTACACAAGCTCTTCTCAAGTTATTATTGTTATTTTTTTAAGTCTTAGTCCTTTTGTCTAAATTTGAGCTTATTAACAAGCAAATCAATTGGTAGCGATCCGGGTTGAGCAGAAGTATCCACTGTATCATTAAACTCGTCGTCTTCATCATCAATGTAGTAATCATCATCATCATCATCACTGTTGTTGTCATAATCACCAACATCATCTACGCCGTCTCTTGAATAGTTGTCTTCTGTACTATCTTCAAGGTATCCATCAAAAGCACTTTCACTTGAAGAAGTAAATGCTGGATAGGAGTGCTCTGTAGCATGTGAAATACCCTCAAATTCTTCTACCTTCTCCAAGAGAGCATCAGGACCAAGATTAAATTCTTCTAACAACAAAGCCTTGTTTGCCTCAATTGCACTCTTCCATAGAGATAACATTTTTGAGCTTGTTTTGACCATGTTGCCTATAATATCCTTTGATTGATTATCAACAACCTTGCCTGATTAACATTGTCGAATCATAATCATGATGTTACATATGAATAGGTGATATAACACAAAAACCACAAACAAAACTATCATATATGATCATCTATGATAATGGAGTGAATACATCAATTCTTCTCAAGGCTAATATTGTAAATAATGCTTCCCTAGGAAAATTATTGTCGAACAAATTTCGAGGAAACTCCATTTACTAGCCTCTTCATAACAAAATCTAATTTAGCCATTCTAAACTTCCAATTAGCTCAAGAAAATTCACAAAACCTCAGTATGCACAAATACATTTCTAGAATATACCTCCTGTTCTTGGTCACCATTGAAATACATACGAAGAAAACTAAGATATTGACTTTGTATTATCAGCTTAGGAAATGCATCAAACATGTCATAAACCTCTAATCTGTTTTTAGCACAAACCATATCATTCCTAGAGATCAGATTGCTCACAATCACCTCATTTTAAACACAAAATACTACTATTATTTGTATCTTTCAATTTTACTTTTTTACTTTTCAGTTATTATTTTCTCTTTCTGTAGATGCATTGAGAATTCTCATGCTAGTCTCTTAATCTTCACCAAGAATATTTCATAATACATACACATATATGTATGTATTCTGTAGGAGAAATCCACACGGACAAGACTATTAATAGAAAATGGTGCAGCCAACTTTTTTCTCTAACACATACCTGTTTTGTCCAAATCCCTTGTAATGCCAACTGCAGCAGGAGGAAAAACTGGAGCTTGTGGGTACATTGATTTCCAGTCTTTGCCCCTCCAAATCAATACTTGTTCATCATCGAAAGACAATAGCACACAAGGAACCAAATCCTGCCAAAGCAAGAAGATCAAACTGCATGCAACATAATACTTCTAAGGCCTACTTCTAAATAATGATCGCAGCAATACGTAAGTATACATACATAATGCATGCTACTATACACCGCACATGACCTGTATTATTATGTTCTATGAAACAGACTTCATTAGAGACATTTCAATAACAAAGCCTACAACATATTCTGTTCCAGTAAAATATTTTAACAAGTGCCCCCTCCCAATAGCTGAAATATAAAAAAGCCAGTCAAAAAAGAAAAAAGCATTGTCTTAATACATACTCCCTCCGGTCTTATATATAAGTAACAAAAAAAAAAAATATTGAAAGTCTCAAATATAAGCAAAAGTCCTCTATAATCATTACATTCAATGGCACTATTCCAAATATACCCCTATTTTTTTCACATTCCCATGTTTTTAACGGTTTCCAAAGCAAAAAATAGGGGTAAAATTAGAAAGAGTATATGACTTACATGGATTTCAACATTTTCTTAAAGGGTGAGCCTTTTTGTAAATTTGCTTATATATGAGACCGGAGGGAGTAGTACAGTATGAAAATTATTTGGGTCTGACAAAAAGATCAAAGGAACAATGTATATAATAAAGAAGACAAAGAAAGCAAGTTATCTAGTACCTTAAGCTTGGCACCTAATTTCTTGTAATCACTAGGGTCCAATCCCTTGCAGTCAATCTTCACCAAATGGCTCCCTTCAAAAGCATCTCTGACATCCTTTACAAGTGTTGTGTATACTCCATTTTTGGCTGCAATGAGACAGAAGTAAATGGGATGTTTAAGAAAAAGAATGCACAACCAGTGTCTTAAATAAATGTGTAATTATCCCAAAACCAAAAGGAGAATGTAAAATCAACAGTAACTTCAAACAGAAAAGAGTACTATGCAGGATAAATATGCATTTCAACAAAGAAATGCAAAATCTAATAACAACCCAATTCTACTTGATTTTGATTATCTTTCCACCTAATATGATTTTGTACTCAATTCTTCTGCTGGTTTAATTGCATTGAATATTCTATTTTCAATATCTTACTCAACTAACCAGGGGATGTTCCTTCTTGCCAATACCCTTGAAAAGTCAAAAGCATCTCGCGTGGTCAAACTTTTTTATTTGGGCAATGATACTTGATACTTAAGTCTAATAACACGTAGATTTGCAAAACTTACAATCTTTTACACAGCTATTAATTAGACCAAATTGTAATTCATCCAACTATTTTAAATACTACACCTAAAGATTTGAGTCTATGAAGACTCTAGTCTCACCTTGCGATTGCAGTTACTCTACGCAAGTTGTCAAATTTCTTCATGTAGTGTGTTTGTCTAAATTAGAAAGAGAGATCTAAAAGTTAATAGATAGTTACCTAATTTACATATGGGCAACAGGCTTTTCCCTTTTATCCGTAACTCATCTGCTTCAGCTTTCGTTAATCCTTCTGGAGCATCTTGTATAAGTTTTGGATAAACAGGAGCAGCTGGCTTCCAAAGCATCACTGGATACTGTGGACGAGTACGGTAGTTGTAATTTCTGCCACGGAAAAGATAAACTACACCACCAACTCGATGTATTATTTTCCCCCCTGCTTTCTCCTGTCATGACATATAAGGATTTTACTTCAAAGCAAAAAAGGTGATCATATGCAACAATCAACTTTCATGCACGGTTCATAACAAACTTATTTATTTTGTCAACGTTGTGCAGTGATTGATTTGAGAAAAGAAAAAAGAAAAGTAAAAACATCAATGGAATCTTTTTCTTTGTTTTTTGAATGGCAACATCAGTAGAATCTATATCTGTTAGTAACTCAGAAAATGAGATGGGAACTGAGAAAAAAAGAACTAAAGGATGGGTGTTGTACGTCTTCTAAAGTTTCTAAACAGAAAATGTGGAATAGAATCCCTGAGGGTTTTTCCTTCACAGTGGATCTTTCCTTTCACTCACAAGCTATGAATTATATAGATTGATCCCTTCACAATCTGATTTCCTTATTTACCTAACTAATGAACTGACTGACTACAAGCTGTCCTTATTCAACCTTGATAAGATCATGACCTAACAATACATTCACTTTGAAATACCACCTTGCCCTTGACGTGGGATGTGGGGATTCCCATTTTGTGAGACTTCCCGCTGATCATCTCCCAACCCTCTCCATACTCAACCACTTGTTCATCTTCTGCCAAGACCATAATCCACATACTTTTTTCAGGCAGTGGGTATTTGTGTTCGGGACAAAATGGTTGTCATTTTCAAATCTGAATTCATGACTTCATGTGCATTCAAGGTTTGTGAATATTATGTTATATTTACAAATCCTACTTGGACTCTGCATTAGGAAGAATGGTCAGAGTGAAAGATTGATAAAGGCTGCCATGTATTGTGATAGGACTTGAAAGTCCAATAACCCATCTATTAGGAAGGTGATAGAACATCGGTTGGGCCTAACCATAATGAAAGACCGGTTAGCAATGAAAGGCCCGATCCGTCGGTTTGGAGAGTGTATGTTCGTAGAAGAAAGAGAGTGGGGAACAGTTCTGATATTAACATGGCTAAGGATATCCCTAAATGATAGGAATGATTCTGTTATTAATATGGCAAAAGATATCCCTGAACTATAGGAACGAATCTGTTATTGATATCACTAAATTATAGGAAAAGTTGTTAGTAGTGAATAATATATAAGAGAGGGTAGGGTCTGTTAATGACTTATGCACGTTTATTGTTACTTGATATTAGGAGAATATTTTCTCTGGAGGAGCTTTGCTCTGGATATGCTTCATTATCAATAAAACAACTTCAAGTTTCCATTATTTACACTGTTTCATCTATATATTTTCTGTGAGTTCTATCAGAAGGAGTATTCAAAAGGGTCTGTAGGATGCAGAATTCTGTTGAGGTAGTGACATAGGACAGTAATGTATATCTGTATCGAATTATGCAGAACAGTTATTACCAGTGGCGGAGCCAGGAATCTTAGAGAGCCTGGGCACAATTTTAACTATGAGCAGCAAATTTCCTTTTTGAGTTTTACATGTGATGTATAATACTAAATATTTATCTCAAAAATTAAATAACAATTTCAAAATAGTCACAAACAGTTCCAAAATCAAATAAAAGTTCCAAAATCAACTCAAAATCAAAATAAACTTCAAAAAAACTAGCTTAAAAATCTAAACATATATGTGGTTATTTATTCAACATCACTCATCAAATAATAGTTGGAACTGTTCCAAAACAGATCAAAATTAAAGAACAGTAACAATTTATAATTAAATACTCTCTCCATTATAAAATATAAATACAAATTGGTTAAGAAAAAATGAATGTATTTGGTGTAAATCTTAAACCAAATACATTAATTTTTTTTGGACTTATTTTTACTTATATTTTATAACGAAATGAGTAGATAAAATGATTCTATAATACATAATTAATTAATTAATGCAAATGAATATTATCAAGGTTTAACTAAATGAGACCACTAAATCGTGGTGGAACTAAATAATAATTAAAAATTATAATCTAAATTAAACTTCATAACTAATTAATGCAAATCATAATTTATAAAATAAAATTTACAATTAAATAGACAAAGAATTCTATAATGCATACAAAAATAAATGAGCAGGCCCAAATATTCACTCATTAGTGATCTGGCCCAAATATCACTCATTATTGCTTATCACATGTCCAACACATAACCCTAATTTTATTAGTCTTCTTTGCGCCGCTTCATCCCATCTTCAACCTTTTTTACTTTTTTTTACTTTTCTGGATTTACAAAGTGGAGACCTTTCACATGCACAACACAACACATATGTAAAGAAAACTTCTCAAGCTAAAGCCTTAGTTTGTTCTTAGCAATCATAATATATGGGAAAATTCTCAAGCACAAGGCTGGGTGTGTGTGGAGACCTTTCTCGGTATATACATAAAAAAAAAGGGGAAACAGCCAAGCCCGGGCACATGCCCAGGCTAGCTGGGCGGTGGCTCCGCCCCTGGTTATTACTAGTAAGTAGTAATGGACTTCTTGTAATATGATGTAGGTAGGGGGTTAGGAAGTAATTATGGTGTGTATTTGTAGTTCTAGCAAAGTTCTACATCCTATGTCACGCCCCCTTCAGGAGTATACCTTCCAAATTGATGTTTATTATAATTAAACATATATTTTACAACTATATAAAAGATGTCGCCCTAGAGTTGATGCACTCATACAGAGAATACATTCTGTCCAAAACTACCAAATAAATATCGTAACTTCCTCTTAGCCCCGTACTGATGTCATATACTATGAATACATAATTTCTATAAACAGTTTTGT
Organism: Trifolium fragiferum; assembly: GCA_954870985.1. Lineage (NCBI taxonomy): Eukaryota > Viridiplantae > Streptophyta > Magnoliopsida > Fabales > Fabaceae > Trifolium > Trifolium fragiferum. The sequence goes on from OX940792.1 coordinate 22,103,719, forward strand.
ATAATTAGATACATAACTGTTCTACATAACTAAATACATGTCTGCTACAAATCTGTCCTGCATGATCAAATACACAAGTGTCCTACATAGTTTTACATCATGTGTTCCCTTCTGTAGTATACCTTCCAAATAGATGGTTTGTTCGACTTTCAATGTAGGACTTTGTCTTGTTTGATCCAGGGTTGTATGAGATTATAGGATTTTGAGTGTAGTAATGTGATTCTCATGTGGAGATCAACAATGAATGGAGGGTGGCGTGGTGTATAAGGTCAATTATGCATTTGTGAAGGTTTGGTAGTATGTGTTGTTACCAAGCCTTTCAAATATGGAGCATCATACATTTGCATGAATAGGGCTATGTAAAGGATTACTAGAAGGAAGGAACTAATATCACCATCCAATTTGGCTTTTTGTATCAAAATGAAAAATACAAAGTGAAAAAGCAGACATAATTGAAATGTAATAGAAGTAAATGATGCATGGGGAAGAATAGCAGGTCAAAATCCTTATATAACATTATAAAAAATTCCATTAAAAAACAGTTTCAGCACAAACTATTCTAATTGACATAATATTATTTTTCATTTCAAGATCATAACCCGTTGTGCACAAGCTATACCTAGCGAGGAATGATATTATGCAAATGTTGTGAAGTTGATATCAAAATGCAGAGATAGTAGACAGGATTGGGAATCAAATTCAAACCTCAATATGGCGGCAAACATTATCCATATCAACAGTGGGAACACCTTTACAACGAATTTTACAAACGCGGCGACGCTTCCAATGTGAATGTATCAATTCCAACATGTTATGTGTTAATCCATCCCTTCCTAAACCACCAAATCAAAGCCAAACATCATTAACACAGTCCAATCCTTCACCATTCACAGTAATATATCTATCTATTCTGCTTGTTCAAAAAATATATCTATCTATCTAAAAAAAGGTCTTCCAAAATGACACATGGTGGAATTTCACATTTCACTTCAGCATTGACACAGTTCCATGGTTTTAAATAAAGTTCTTTGACCGCGATTTAGGCTGAGATATAAAACAATTTGATTTAGGGTTAGAATTTAGGGTTTCTGATGATGTCGAAACAATGTGGGCGCAGCTGAAGCCGACCGCACAATTCTCCATGACATCAACAATCGTGAAGCAACCACATATGTTACTGAGAGTTCTATTTGAAACCTTAACTAGTTCAACTAAACAAAACTACTATTTTTGGTTTCCAACATGTTCCCAAGACGGGAGGTAATCCGCTTCAACACACAGTCGGGTACTAAATGCGATTACCACTCCTATAATCAAGATTTGAACATTGGTTTGCCACATTGTGGAAGGTTAACAACCCCTTCAGCTAGACTCGACCCTAGTACAACATGACCACAACTGAAGCCGCATTGGCCCATTTGACCGCAATTCTTCACAATATCAAGATCAGATCACAAATCGACCAAACCATTATTGTGACTACTATCTGAAAGTCCCTAACTAGTTCAACTAAAAAAAACTACTATTCAACAAAACCCTAATTACTAGTTGAATCAAACAAAACTAGCCATGAATTCGAACTCACCGAGATTAACTTGTCGATTATCAGCCATCATAGGCTTAACAAGCATTTGCACCTCCCATTTCTTAAGAGGCTCACCAAGTATCTCCTCTCTACTCATTCCTTCTTCTGGAAACTTCCCAAGCGGGAAAGGACCCGGCATTTCAACTTTCTTAACACCTTTCATACCAGCAGGCGGAGGATTAAACGAATCAAAAAGCGGAATATTCTTCTTCGATTTCTTCAACGGAGCTTTCCCAGTCCACGGCCTCGCCATCGTCGGAGTTTCAAACGGTAAAAAAGCCGGTTCACGAATCGCTAACGGTTTCACTTTCGGTGTCTCGGAGTAACTGAACTGGAATTCGAAGGGGGCGCCAGGGAGAAGATAAGAGACGCCTGATTCGCCGATTATTACGGAACGGTCGTCGTCGGAGGTGATGACAGTGGGGTTTTTTATGGGTTTATAGTATTTGGAGTTGTTGTGGTGTTTGAGAGCTGGGTTTGGTGGTGGTTGGGATTTTTTAGGAGGTGGGTATTTGGGAATGGGGATAGGGGGACGAGGAGTGGCGGATGATGAGGAGGAGGTGGTGGGGTTGTTGGGTGGAGGTAAGGAGGAGAAGAGATTGGCTCTCCCTGGGAGGGAAGAAGAAGATAATGCAACTATTACCATTGTCAAGAAAGGAGTGAGAGTTTTTTCTTCTCTCCACAACAGATAAGTAAAAATTGTATTTTTTATATTGTATTTTAGATTGGACGGCTGTGATGAATTACAGCCTACAACATCCTGCTGTTACAGCAGGAAATATGTGATACGTATATTAATAAACTAATATTATTATTTAATATATGCATATTATTTGTAATATATAATATAAATTATTAATTATGTAATGATATATAGGTAGTTATTAGTAGTTTTAAGAAGTTATTAGTAGTTATTAGTAGTTTTACGTTATTTATCTATATATATTTATATTGTATGTGTAAAAAGAAGGAAGAAAATTAATCAAAGAATTCTAGTCTTTTCCCCATTTCTATGGAGACTCGTTCCTTCTCGAATTGGAACAATTGTTAGGAGACATATTCATTCTCGAATTGGAATAATTATTACTTTAATTTATCACTTTCTATCAATATGTTTTTCGTATTTTAGGATATTTATTAAAGATAAAATTAATGTTGATTGGATAATTTTTTACAATTTTAAGATATTGAATTTCCAAGTTCGAAAGTAATTATTTAAAATATTTTCTTGTTTACGGTAGTTGTAAAAAGAAAATGAGATCAGAGAAAGAGATGAGGAATGAATAAAGAAATATGGTTGATTTGTTTAAGAGAATGAGAAAAGAAATTGAGAAGACAAAAATTTGATTAGCTTTAAAATTATTGTATGAGTATGCGGTGAGTATTGTAAGAATAATTTAGGTTGCAGAACAAATTTTTCTCTACATTTAACAAATAGTGTATGAATTTGATGTGAGTTTGACCAATTTCAAAAATCTATTTAGGTGATATGTGTTATGAAGCAACGACATCTCTATGTTCCTCGACTCAATTATCATATGTGAAAGAAATTGGTCAATTTGATTGTTAGAATTAAGTTATTGGTTTGGTAATGATCTATTGATTTTAAATAAGTTATTTGTGTTCTGTTTAACATGTTAATGGAGAATGTTTTGAAACATTATTTCTATTTGTTTTGACAAATAGCATATATGTTGTAACATCGATATAAAAGAAGGTCACAAACATACTTCTTTCGGTTTAATATAAGCAAAAAATTACTTTTTAGATTTATTGAAAAATTGACGTATCTAATCCTAACATCCTTTCCTAAAATTTTTGAATTGACAACAGCGATAACCATCACGCTTTTTTTTTTTTTTTTGACAGAATAAACTTATAGCATTTCATTAATAATCAAATCCTGGATACATGTAGGAATATCAGTATGAATACGGAAGCTAGCTAGAGATGGGGCCACTCTTGCTAAATTGTGAGCAACCTCATTGTCTTGCCTTCTAATAAACTCAACATGAGAGTTTGTAAAATAAGAAGAAAAGACATGTTTACAATCTCTTATGATATCACCAAACACAGATACATCAATCCTATTGTTGTTAAAGTTGTCCACCACGCGTTTGGAGTCAAGTTCAAACACCACGCTGTTAAGCTGAAGATCCTTTACCCATTTCAATGCACTGAGTAGGCCTAAAGCTTCACCGGTATCCACTTCAAGAATGGGTGAGTACCACTCTGTTTTTGCTAGAACAAACTGACCTTAATCGTCCCGAATGCATACACCGATACCAACTTTGTTCCGCAATCTCGAAAAGGAAGCATCTACATTGCATTTCAAGCTGCCTTCAACCGGCTTTGTCCATTCATACCTTTGTGGACTATGTTGCTGATTATTTTGCCCTTCATGAACCTCTCTTGCATTCCTTCACGTTTGATGATTGAGAAAAATAGGAACAGTACTATTGAACTGTTTCATTGTTGTCTTCATCATGAATTTTATTGTTGTTGCCAATTTAAAAAAATCAATAGGCAAACGACAACTTTTATAATTTCAAGGGTGTTTTGGCTACTTACTCTTTAAAAAACAGTTGTAGATGTTATGATTGAATGACAACTATTTTATTCTATACCATTAAATAAAAAGATCCAAAGACCACAAATCAAAATAGTGTGAAACTATGCTCTTAATTAATTCTTTAAGACTTTGTTTGTGAGTTGAATTTTGGAGTAAAAGGGAGGAGAAAATTTTATTTTATTTTTTAAATTGTAGGTCTATAGTTACTATTTTAAAATGATAATTGAAAAAAAAAAATAAGTTATTACGTAATACTTCAATCACACTTAAATTATTTTTAAAAGCATCTAATAATGTTCTTAATTTAGAAAAGAAAAATAAATTTTTTCCTCCCCTCCAAAACTCAACTCACAAAGAAAGGTTAAGGGTCTTTGTTTTTGGTTGAAGATTCCTTAAGGTGTCAAAGCCATACAATATATAACAAAATAAATTTAAAATTGTGGCAAACTTGTGCATTTTACCGCAACAAATCACAGTCCTCAAATCTGTTAGCATGTTTTGGCCTAAATAGTGAAATAACCGTATTTCTATCTTTCTTTTCATAATTGATGCTATAATACAATGCAATGTATCAAATGAAATTGCTTGACAAGGGGTACTTGCTTGGTTGTCCGATCTCTAATCAACGATTGAAATTATTTTATAATATAAAATTGTGTTTTAAATTTGAATCGTTTGATCTCAAATCAATGGCCACAATTGATTACCGTGTAAAATTATATCATTATTAGACAACGGTCAATTCAGATCCATACTTTTTCTTTTTCCTTCTCTATGTTTCTTTTCACACGTTGAATTATTAATATGGAAACAAGTGGTTCCTCTGCTTTTGTAGGACCACTCCAATATTCATGGCATTTCAAGAATGTAGGACCTCTTAATAGTATATATGAAGTGGTACTATGTGGCTATACCCTTGTCCACATTTTTATCTTAATCAACACAAAAAATTCACCTATAAAGAGAAAAAAAAAATGTAAAAAGAAAGTGACATCTCTCACTCAAATACAATATAATCATAATCATAGGGAAAAGAACACAACAACACTCCTCTTATCTCTTTAAAGATGAGGTGAATCTATCACTTGGATTTCATAAGCTATTTTGGCCTTTCACTCAAGATATGTGTGGATAACACAATGTGACCCTCATCATTGGTTACTACAAATTATAGTTACTATATATGAAAACTTATTATATGCTCAAAATATCTTTCAAGTTCCATCTTATGTACTTTTTCTATTTGTTTGCATTCTTCTATTTCTTTCTTTATTCTATTTGTTTTGTCCATAGCTATAGTAAATAGAATTAAGCACAATGCATCATCACACTCATCAATACCCTCTTCCTTGTTTATATTGTCATCCACATAGCTATATTAGGATGGTAATTAATCTATACTTTATTCCCTTTCTATATATTAGTATATTTTAATAAACTATGTTACACACTTTATAGTTTACTTTTTAAAAATTATTATTATATTGGTTTTTCCTTGTTTTCAATATCATATAATAAGTTCTAAAACTTTCATGCATGGAAAATGTAGGTTCATAATCTCATAGAGAGATGCTTGATCTTTCAAATGAGTCAAGACCAATGCATAAAGGCATTATCTGAACATGCGGGGATTAAGCCACTTGTTACTCTTACAGGTCCTATATATATATATTATGAAGTAGTTTATATTATGTTACACGTATTCATAAATACTAAAAAGAGTTTATGTTACACTTTAGAAAATATGTATGGTTTTGTAAATTTATATAAATATTATTAGTTGTGCAGTGTGGAGAGAGTTGGAAAAGGAGAATGAGGAGTTTTTTAGAGCTTACTTGCAACAAAATTTACCTCCAAGGCCAATCATGAGTAAGTGATTTTATAAACCATATATTTTACAGGATCATTTACAGATGCCTTTAATCATGTGCAAGTATATAAAAAGAATGCAAAAAATGAAGTTGATTAATATTAGTTATGTATAATTAGCCTTTAATGATATGGTGTGCAATTAAGTTATGAAAAATACAAACCGTCCAAAAACATGGTGCGGATCTCTTCTAGATTAACCAAAGTTATGGGTTCGATTTCTGGTTTGGGCATGCAGTAACGTTAAAATTGTTAGAGAGAGTTTACCGTCCATTTACATCCCATAAAGCTCAAGAGATTAATCTCTTCAATATTGTGCGCTGAGGATATCTGGTTTATTTAAAAAAGTATTTATATATAGATGAATATCTGCTCATTATAAAAAAAAACGAATATCTGCAACATAATGATATATCTAGTTCTTATTTTACATTTCAGGTAGTCATTTTCAAAGGGGTGAAGAATTATCAAGAAGGAAATATTGGGAATGATCATCCTAGTGAGATGGTTTTATGGATGAACTCTGTCATTATTAGTTAAAGATATATATATGATGGATCAAGGATTAATTATTATTGTTGTGTTAAATATTATTGGTGATTAATTATAAGGAAAAAGTTGTATATTTAGTTAGTATATATGTTTTAGGTCCTGTTTGGATTAGCTTATTTTTGAGCTTATATAAATAGCTTATGCAATTTTTATGTATTATTATAAGTTTGTCAATATAGTTTATGATAAAATAGCTTATAAAAATATAATTTTCACTAGTTTGAACTTATAAAATAGCATAAAACCTAATTTATATTGCAAAAGCTGTTTACATAAACTCAAAAATAAGTTAATCCAAACAAGGCCTTAGTCCTCAATGCCACAAAAGTGATTTTTGAAGTCTTTTATTTATATTGAAACGGTATGTGAATTGAAAAATCGATAATAAAAAAGTCTTATGTTAGATAACTTGAATTAGTTAACTTAGGCCTCTAGCTACACGTACTAAAGTTAATATTTTGGTTAGTTTACACATATAATTGTATAACTTTGTAACATTATTATCGGTAGATTATTTATCCATGCATTCGCATTTTGCACCGGTTATAAGACTTAACAAAGATTAAAAATAAGAAATTAAAATTATAAAAAATTGGAAATAAGTGAGAAAATTGGGGCTCGCACTTTAGGAGAGAAGAGAGTTGGATTGGGGTTAGTAAGACTTAACAAAGAATGGAAATAAGAGATTAAAACCAAAAATCAAATATTGAAAATAAGAAATAAATTGGGGACCACACTTTAAGAGGGAAATAGGGTTGGATTAGGGCTAGTAAGACTTAATAAAAATTGGAAATAAGAGGCAAGTACATATTTCGGTCGATTCCAATTAATTTTTGTGTGTTTTTAGTGATTGATTCGTTTCACATTTTTAAAAAGCAAACGGTGTATAAGATGTTCGCTTTCTAGAATGTGAATGTGTTTGATACTGCTGTTATCCATGAGAAGGTTGAGGCTGGGGCCAGAGGACAGCAATGATAGGGAGTAGGGACATTGATGGCCAGTGGGGATATACCACAGGACTCCCGTCCTTATACCGTGCTCTAGGAATGTTCGCGGTGCGGTTTGGTTCGGTTATGAGCGAAATAGTCATTCTAACCGCGAGATAAAAAAACATGCGGTTCGGTTTGGTTCAGTTGGATTTTAAAAAGTCATCCAAATCAAACCAATGCGGTTATGATCGGTTCGGTGGCGACGGTTTACGACATAAAAAGTTATTTTTTTCGACACAATATTGTGAGGCCAATTCTTTGATCCTGAATATATTTACTTTGACAATATGTACAGAAAAGCAACAGGTGGTCGAAACACGCACCCCACCCAAACAAAACAAGATACAACACACCCAAAACAAGTCAAGCAAAATATATAAACCTGCACAATACCAAGAAAACGAACCACACAACAAGTAGGCATAACAGTACCAAATCAATTAATTTGACTCACTATCTCAGGATCCCTCTAATATTTAGTCCAAATCAATAATATTAGTACCAAAACTAACATACATTGTCTCCATCTAGTAGTACAAAACAGTACCAAAACAAACATACATTGTCTCCATCTAAAAATTAAAATAACATTACAGTAGTGTTAATAATATTTGTAAAATAACATTACAAAATATAACACACTTGAAGCTCCAAAATATAACATCATCTCCAATCTCCATCTCTCCATCTACGTATCATAATTGAACAATTTGTTGGTCATATTATTAACACTACTGTAATGTTATTTTAATTTTTAGATAAACCTGCACAATACCAAGAAAACGAACCACACAACAAGTAGGCATAATAGTACCAAATCAATTAATTTGACTCACTATCTCAGGATCCCTCTAATATTTAGTCCAAATCAATAATATTAGTACCAAAACTAACATACATTGTCTCCATCTAGTAGTACAAAACAGTACCAAAACAAACATACATTGTCTCCATCTAAAAATTAAAATAACATTACAATAGTGTTAATAATATTTGTAAAATAACATTACAAAATATAACACACTTGAAGCTCCAAAATATAACATCATCTCCAATCTCCATCTCTCCATCTACATATCATAATTGAACAATTTGTTGGTCATATTATTAACACTACTGTAATGTTATTTTAATTTTTAGATAAACCTGCACAATACCAAGAAAACGAACCACACAGCAAGTAGGCATAATAGTACCAAATCAATTAATTTGACTCACTATCTCAGGATCCCTCTAATATTTAGTCCAAATCAATAATATTAGTACCAAAACTAACATACATTGTCTCCATCTAGTAGTACAAAACAGTACCAAAACAAACATACATTGTCTCCATCTAAAAATTAAAATAACATTATAGTAGTGTTAATAATATTTGTAAAATAACATTACAAAATATAACACACTTGAAGCTCCAAAATATAACATCGTCTCCAATCTCCATCTCTCCATCTACATATCATAATTGAACAATTTGTTGGTCATATTAATTGATATAAAAACAAATAAAAAGATTTATAAAATTGAAAAACCAAACATACCATTTCATTTCCTTTTCAAGCACATCTACTAATCAGATTCCATATCAAAAAGCCCCTTCATTAAGTTGTGGGATCGGAGCTAATTCTAAGAATGTATCAAATATAACAAAAATTAGATATAACAAACAATTAAATTTGAATAAAATATAATCAATTATTATATACATATATACCTTCTTCAAGCTTCTCTAAATCTTCCAAATGCTAGCTCCTCAATATCAACTTTCAAAGGTGAATATCTTAACCAATTTTGTGCACATATTAAAGCTTTGATACGAACCAGAAACAGTCAAGTAATAAAACAGTGAATAAAAGAGCAAATGATTGGAATAAAGCTTTATTATGATGGTGAAATGTAAACAGAGTACAGAAAAGGAATCTCAAATCCCTAGATCTGCCAAGAGCTCAGCTCTTCAATAGAGAGTTAGTACTCTCTATCCATATGCAGTACAAGCACAAAAATACAAGGATGATTCTCAAATCTATTTCTGACTCCTTATATCTAGGAAAGGAATTGCACTGATGCTCTATTCTCTTGACACGTCAGATCAAGCCTAACGGTCTAGCCACCTTTTCCCATATTAGCCTTTCTTCTAGAATATACCTTCAGCAATCTGGGACCACCTGCAGAGTTGTGAATTAAATGATCTTGTGGCCTATCCTCATCTGTCACGTGGGCTCTATCAAGCTTCAACAGTGTGTGGTGTAAGAGAGCTCCTATAACAACTAAGAACTCTACTCCCTGTGCAAAAAGCAGTGCAACAGTTGATATTGGCATAGCCAATATATTTCTAGCTATTAGACCAAGAATAGGGTATTGGGTAGAATTCACCTTCCACCAATTTAAGATGTCAAAATTAGGATTTTTCTTCTCCCTAGGCTCTGTGAGATACACATCCACTTTATTTTTGTTCAAATTTGGATTTTGATTCATGTCCATCTCAAATTTATCAAATTGTGAAGCTGCAGCAAATTGTGATCCCTCTACTACTTGTGCAACACCTTCTCCTTGGCCTTTATTTGAGAAACTACTATAGCTTTCAAATAATCTAGTTAAAGTTTCATTTGCCTTATCAACAAAGAATCAGCAATTTTCTTCTCATAATGTGGATTCAATCCCCAGCTAACAAATTGGAACTTACAACGAGGATAAAAAACTACAACAACAAAGACCAACATATTCATCTTTGAGACGTCCCCCCAATACTTTTCATATTTACCTTTCATATTGATAGCCATATTTGCAAGTATTGGGTAATCTTTGTGACGTCCCATCCAAGTACTGAATGCATCTAATATGTTACAATGTTCCATGAAATATGTAAAAGATGTTACATAACTTGAATCTGACACCTTCTTTGTGATTTCAAAAAACAACTTCAGAAATGTCACAAAACACTTAGCATTTTCCCAATCATCATTATTTGGAATACCACTTTCAGACATTGCAAACTCAACAGACTTCTCACCTATTCTCTTAGATGTCTTCTGAAACTTCAATGCACTTTCAAGCATAATGTAGGTAGAGTTCCATCAAGTGGGACAATCATATTGCACTGTTGACTTGTCTTGTATCCTAACTTCTTTAATACATGCCTTAAACCTATCCAAACGACTAGCTGACGCACGAACAAATCGAACCGCACTCCTAACGTGCAAATGCTCACCATTTAATGGATGTGCTCTGCAGCGGGTCGAGAGGAATGCACATTTCTTTCACCAATATCAGAGACGGAATGATAAAGAGGGTTCGTCTACGCAATGATGTTGTGTGTCGGTATGTAATATAATTTCGATTATATTTTTTTTTGTTGGATAATTGTATGGATAATGTTTTTTTTATGGTTAATGTATACCTAATTTATTAATATTTTGCCTGCTTTTTTCGGTTTAACTACGTTTATTTTCTGCATAATTTTAAATGTTTCAAAACAATTTTAGTAACACACCGAAAAAACAAGTTGATTAACATAATAAGAGTTGCGGTTTCACATTATGTTTTGGTGTTTCATGAGTTCGCATCTCAAGTTGATTTTTTTACTATATGTATGTATTAGTTTATATTAAAAAAATTAAATAGACTCAACTCTAATAAAAACGTAAGATTAGATTAAAATAAAATTTGATTAAATAGTCTTGCTTTGATTTCAATTGAAATGATTTTTATTAAAATAGGCTGGTAGAATTTTTTAAAAATTAAAACTGCTAAAATCTTAATTGCTAGTAAAATTAGATGCATGCATACCTACTTTTGTCATAATTCCATTGTAGTTTTGATTTTTACAACTATATAGCTTATAAATCTATCAAAAAAATAAAATTATGACTTATAAAGGGCACCAAATTCAAAATTCCGACAGGGCACCCAAAATTTCAGGGACGGCCCTGAGTGAACGGTAAAGATTTTCGCTTCGTAAAAAGTGAATATCAATGTTACAGAATTCTACAAACACATAAACTAAAACGGAAGACGAAGAAAAATGAAATGTAGACAAATAATGAAATGTGGCAACAAGTTTTGACTGTATGTGTGTGTGGGTGTGGGGGGAAAGCGAACATTATTCGCTATGTAGCATGCGAACTGCGGTGTTCTCATTTTTCAATTTTATATACTCGCTTCTTAAGTAGCGAGGGAGAAATTGGAAACGTCAGAAAATGCGGAGTGTAACGAGAGATGTGAAAAGTAAAACTTTTAATCTTTTAACTTAATTTGATCACTAATCAATTAAGACCCTTAATTAATAATCAAGTAATATAACCAATAACTAATTATGTGGAAAAATATTCCAACAATAACCAGTTACGGGGGTGTGCTATTAATTTGAGGGATATAACTAAAAGATGGAAATAAAAGGTGATGTTTTTGCTTATGGCCACCTGCCGTAAAAGACAAGTTTTACGATGGACATGAGAAGATAATGACAAATTCCACTATTTTATATTGTTGATGCATTTGCAAATGTTGTAGCTAAAGTTTGAAACTAAAAACAGTGTATTTTTATTCTTTTCACTTTTTGCCTATGAAAAAATCACTTATTTTTGTAAAATAGTTTTATTCATGTTTCGTCACAACATGACAATCACACATATTGTTTACTTTAATAAATATATGTACTCCATTTCGCAAGTCTAGAATTTTGAACAAACCAACTATAGTCAACTTAAAGCAATGCAATGTCTGAATTAGGAGAAACCTGAGTGTGTTCCTTATTACCAAATACTTAGTCCTTCCTTACACAGTAACTAGTTAAGAACATTTATATAAAAAATAAAAATAAAAAAATTGGTAACAGAAGAAAAATTATACATGGTTAGGTGTCATAATTGTTATAAATTGATCTTCCTACTGGACAGTCACATAATATCTTCTATAGTTTTGACATGAATTGTCTCAAGGCTGCAATGACAGGAAGAGGATTCTCCAAATGGGCAGCATGACCACAGTTAGGAATCTCAACAACCTCATGCATGTCATTCACTTCTTCTTTACTTCCCAAGCCAGAGCATATTGTATTCATCATTGCTTGAGCAATTTTCTTAAATTTCTTATCCTTCTCTCCGTGTATGATAAGAAGAGGTACTCTACAATTCGGCAAATCATCCCACAAAGGCCTGCCATGCAGAGAAATATCAAGAAAGTTGAAGATGACTCACGACACTGACGAAAATCCAAAGCTAAGGAAAGAACATTTAGTAAAGGTAAATTAGCTTACGGATGCCTTCCTATGCTTAATCCAGACAGCATCTGTGCAAGATTCTGTATGTCATTATGCTGCAAGCGAGTGGCAATGATTCGATTGAAATGGGGATGGCTTCTTAAGCTGTTTGATGAAAAGAAAGAAAAAAAAACAGTTGAGACCATTACAAAAGAAATAAGTCATAAACATACAATAAGATAAGCAAAAATCACTGTACAATCTAAAGGTAACAAATAAAACACGTAACCTTTTCCATAGCTCTCCTGAATACCAGGAGCTTAGAAAAAGCTGTAAATCATGTGAAATGACAGAGCGTGCTCTGGAATCATCTTTAGCCGCACGAAGTTTTCTTGCCAATTTATCTTTTAATCCAGGGCTTGCAGATATTAACACAGCTCCCTTTATCTGCATGAAAAATGTTCAAATTGTTGAACGGTGGCCATTAAAAACATCAAAACAATAACGTCGGATGTCACCATTATACCTTACTGCTAAATCTCAGTGCCATATACAATGCAATCCTTGCTCCCATTGAATACCCAACTAGTGTAACCTTTGTTGGTGCTACATGATGAATTATTTTATGTAATATCTCGGCAACTATCTCCAGAGACAAACATGGTTCCTCAGTAGCACTTTCCATACCATGTAATGTTGATTTTCCATGACCAGGAAGGTCAATTGAAATGCATCTTGCTGATTCAGAAAAGGTCTTCATGATAGTAATCCAGTCTTCACCACTTCCCAAAAAACCATGAAGGAATACTAGTGTATTATCCTACACACACACACACATGATAATTCCAATTATTATAATCAATAAACTAAATGTAACTATTACTAATATGTAAAGAGACTTCGTTACTTACATTTGTTTTGAGACCAGTCTCACAAACTTCAAAAGAACAAGATAAATTGTTATGCTCCACATTCAGTTGGTACCGACAAACTTTCGCCTCAGCTATAGTATTACAGATGACATCATGGTTGACTTGAAAATTACGTAGCAACTGACTAGCATTTTCCACAGATGCTTCGACCAAACCACTACGTGGATTGTAACCAATCAACAGTGGATTAGGCGTTATGTCTTCTTTAAGCCAACGATAGGTTCCTAGACCATGAGCTACAGAAGGTGCTGCTTTAACATTGAACAGATTGAATGTACTTAATCTCTGTATTTCAAGATAACTAGAAAATTGAGTATATGCAGCCAGACTCAAACTGCTTTCAAATGCAGAACTGACAACAGCCATCTTTCCGAGTTGGTGCGCCCATTGTGCAATTAATGCTGCATTCTCAAATCCACCAACAACACTTGGCTTGATAACCTAAGAAATCAATATAAAATTCTAAATAAGACAAAAAATTAGCATTTTATATAGACAAGGGTCGGCACATTTTTTTTTTAAAAATTCTGAATATTGAGCATTTTTGGCCAGGAGTCACGATGGTCAAACATTAATGCAAAAAGCATGCCTCCAGCTCAGCCAGTGGCAGCATTAACACTTAATTTACTAATACTTGAGCTCAATCTATACTATATATAAATGGATAACGAGTTTTGGTGTAGTTTTTTCATTCTAATTTTGCCCTTCATTCGAATTCCTTTATTTTCAATTTTAGCATTCTTTACCTGATTAAATAATCGAATTTTATCCTTCCTAATTTCATATTTGACTTAATCCTAATTTAAATTTTAAATCAAATCTAAACTAATTATAATTCAAATTTGAATTAAAAATATAGTAAAATTGAAATAAATAAAAAATAATAATAACTGCAACTTTAAGCTTAATTTTTGCCATAGTGGAGGCCACTATGGTCTTCATTGGAGAAAAGCGGATAGACGGGCACAATGGTATCCGTCTGCATGCTATTAATAGTAATTGTTTAGTTTGTGATAATACACCTATAGCATAAAAAAAAAGCTAGAGATTATGGATATCACAACAAAACTATTGTGGTTAACTCATCCTATGAATCTATCTACAGCCTGCCTCGGTCTTTGAATACATGGCCATATATATTCTCAATTCTACAGAAAGAGGCATTTATTTTGATAATCTAATTTTTAATATTCGGATTTTGTAAGAAACAAATATGAGAATTTGATGAATCTGAGCCTACACTTTCTCATGAAGAAAAATTTGAGAATTTTGAAAGTAATGATAATAATGATCTAATTGAAATGCCACAAAGTAATGAGCCATCTAAAGATAATAGGTTTGAAGCAGAAAACAATATTTGGAAAGGAAAGGTTTTTGTGAGGAAGAACCGCAAAGAAAGTGATGAGTCCACATCTCAACAGCGTCATGAATCTGAACCGGGGAATGATCAACCTCTTAAAACCAGAAAAGGTAAGTCTATCTCTATTTCTGAGAGTCGTGTCTTGTATCCCGATATAGATGATCCTATTGCTGTTAGAAAACCTGTTAGATCTTGCACTAAACACCCCTTATCCAATTTCATCTCATATTCAAATTTGTCTTCATCTTTTTCTGCTTTCATCTCAAAACTGTCTATTGTAGAAATTCCAAAAAGTGTACAGGTTGCTCTAGAAGTTCCAAAGTGGAGGGAAGCTGTACTTGAGGAGATGAGAGCCCTTGAAAAGAACAAAACCTGGAGTGTTATCACACTACCGGATGGGAAGAAGACGGTTGGATGCAAATGGGTGTTTACTGTGAAGTATAATTCAGATGGGTCGATTGAAAGGTATAAAGCTCGATTGGTGGCTAAGGGTTTTACTCAGACCTATGGTATAGACTACTCAGAGACATTTGCTTCTGTTGCTAAATTGAATACTGTCAGAATTCTCTTATCTCTTGCGGCTAACTTGGATTGGCCCCTACATCAGCTGGATGTGAAAAATGCCTTTCTCAATGGATATTTAGAAGAAGAAGCATATATGAACATTCCTCCTGGCTTTGAAGATAGGTTTGGATCAAATGTATGCAAACTAAATAAGTCTTTGTATGGATTAAAGCAGTCTCCTAGAGCTTGGTTTGAAAAATTCACCCAGTCCATGAAGAAACAAGGGTACATTCAAGGACAGGCTGACCACACCTTGTTCACAAAGTTCTCCCAAGATGGAAAAATAGCTATCCTGATTGTTTATGTCGATGATATTGTTCTTACTGGAAATGATACAGTTGAAATGGAAAGAGTAAAAGAGAAATTAGCAGTAGACTTTGAAATCAAGGATTTGGGATCCATGAGATATTTTCTTGGTATGGAGGTTGCTCGATCAAAGGATGGTATTGTTGTTTCCCAGCAGAAATACATTCTAGATTTATTAAAAGAAACAGGAATGAGTGGATGTCGACCAACAGATACCCCCATGGATCCTAATGCAAAACTTTGGGAAGAAGGTAGTGTTCCTATTGATACTGGAAGATACCAAAGATTGGTTGGAAAATTGATTTATCTGTCACACACCAGACCTGACATTGCTTTCTCAGTTAGTGTAGTAAGCCAGTTTATGCACTCTCCTTATTTTTCAGGAAGACTAATGAAAGGAATGTGTCTATCTTCACTGATGCTGATTGGGCAGGTTCAATAACTGACAGAAGATCAACCTCTGGATATTGTACCTATGTTTGGGGTAATCTTGTGACATGGAGGAGTAAGAAACAAGGAGTTGTAGCAAGAAGTAATGCAGAAGCCGAGTTTAGAGTTATGGCTCAAGGTATTTGTGAAGGATTATGGATCCACCGAGTCTTAGAAGAGCTTAAGATGAAAATTGAGCTTCCGTTGAAATTATACTCTGACAGTAAAGCTGCTATTAGCATAGCTCATAACCCAGTTCAACATGACAGAACCAAGCATATTGAGATTGATCGACATTTCATAAAAGAGAAGTTAGATGCTAGAATCATATGTCTACCTTTTGTAACTTCGAGTCAGCAAACTGCGGATATCTTAACCAAAAGTTTAGCAAAACCCACCTTTGAGCATTTGATAGGCAAGTTGGGCATGATAGATATCTATGCACCAACTTGAGGGGGGGTGTTGGAAAATATATAGTTTCCTATTTTGTTATTTATAGGAGATTCTAGTTTTTTATATGTTTTATATTATTTTCTTTTATAACTAGTTGTACTCCTATTATAAATACCAGCCTTGAGCTGATGAATAAATATAACAGTATTCACATATTATTTTCTACAGTATCAGTACCAAATGAATCAAAGCAACACTGCTCCATAACATCCAATGGAAATTCGTAGTTACTTACAATAGCAACTATTCCAGGATGAGTAAACTTCACTAGCTTTTCCAGGGGATTTTCTTGAATTTTATCTATGGTTTCATCTAGGGCAACAGGTAATCCACTTTCTTCACAGAACTTGAGAATATCATCTTCGTCCTGAACAGGTTCCTGCAAAGGGGATATTGGAATAAAGTTTTAAATTAGTCACATACATGCTTTATTAGGAAATAAATTAGTGGAGTATAAAGGAAATACGCATTTGTAAGTCCAAGAACTAAGGAAAATGTCTTATTTCCTTAGTCTACCTCGATATACTGCAGATTACAATCTTTAGCCAAAGAGGCGAATTTCATAGCTTCCTCAAAAGTCCATTTTCGGTTTGCATCTACGCGGATGATAATCTGGCAACCAACTTTCTTTCTTACTTCTTGTATTAACATGCCATCTTGCACTGGATCACGGCCACGTGCTACCTACAAATGTATAAATTTTAACCTATCTTCCCCAACAGTTCTATAAAATGTAGAAGAGAGATGACAATATATCCATCAGCAACCAAACAATGAGACTAGCTCACCTTCAGCTTAATTGCAGAAAATCCTTCCTTGACTAATGCGGCAGCAACATTAGCTACTTCAGGTGCAGATTCATTTGAATCAAGTAGTGCACAAATCTGAACTTCTAATGACTTATCACATTTGTTGTTGTCATTTGTTGTTTGATGTAGTATGTCCAACAAGTTGGAGCCTTCTGAATTGGCTATGGCATTGAGGATAGCCATTTCCAAACCACATCTGACACTGGGAAAAATAGAAGATGGCTGCATGACAGACAATAACAACGTAAAGAATATGTTGATTCTGTTTCTAACAATTTGATATGCCTATCAAGGAAGTAGTTGACCTATTTAAGCTTAAATGTTAGAGTTTCTCATTAAGGAAAGTTTTCTGCACAAATATGTATTAATACAAATACAATTTTAAAACAGGCCAATATTATTTGTATTTGCAATTAGGAGGAGTAAGTGAAAACAGACGATTACCGCTTGACAGAGATACATGGACCACCTGATCATGCTGTCCTACCATCAGACAACACATTTCTGAATCAAAGGTGCACAGGAGAATGTTCTAGGTCCCTGCTAACTCTAATTCTTCTATATAAACCTGCCTAAAAGGCTAGGTCGGGTATGTCATATCTAACCCTAAATATACCTCTCACCTTCGGCACCTGCTGACTTGATTGTCGGAGTGCGTGCAGGTACCATCCCCTCCTTCACAATGGGGTACCACCATTAACACCCACCAATAGTCCTTACTCAACAACTCACTACCAGCCTATGATCCAGATTTCAGGTCCGTCGAGAATCATGTGCCAATTCAATATATTTTTAATTAGTATGGCAGAATCTCAACTTTGTAAAGCATCTCATTTGATCTAAAACTATTCAGTAACAGTGATACTCAGTTTTTTCCAAGTTAGAACTCTTTATACAAGGTCATAAATGGTCTTTATTTAGAATATCACTAGCACTTGCCTAAATAATGTAGATTAGAAAGCTTACCAAGATGCCCAACTCATTCCAAATCCAATATGAAAATGATCCCTTCAATAGAGAGAGCAAGCTACTAATATCAACTTGTTCCATGACATGGATAAGAAACCGGAGTTGATATTCAGCATCCACAAGATTTTCCTTATGGATCTCAAGAGGTGCAACCTGCTTGATACCAATAATATATCAACAGGTAGTGGCAGAGAGTTTAAAAGAATTTACAGGAAAATGAAAAAGAATTCAATAAAAAAATAAAAAGAAACTATTAGAATATATGATGCATTGACTCAACCACAAAAGCTAGCTTGAGAGTTGAGATTTGCACTACATTTATAAAGACTATCTATGCTATATATCTAGCCAATGTGGGACTTCTAACACACCCCCTCACGTCCAGAACTGAACAAGCTGGAACGTGGAATCAACAAAGGGTGCCCCAAATATGGGAGGTCTCCACAACAAACGGATCCAGAATAGGCTCTGATACCATCTTAGAATTGAGTTTTGGGCCTAACTCATCCTTACAAAACCGGCTTTTAAGGTGAGGATTGCCTCTACTTTTATAAACACTTATTCAGGCCATCTCATATCCGATATGAGACTTCTAACACACCCTCTCACGCCCAGCACTATTGGGCTTAGTGCGTGGATATAAATGGTGGATGGCCTGGTCGGATACCCGTTAGCAGGCGGCCCAACGGATCGTGGAGAGGCTCTGATACCATCTTAGAATATATGATGCCTTTACTCAACCACAAAAGCTAGCTTGAGAGTTGAGATTTGCACTACATTTATAAAGGCTATCTATGCCATATATCTAGTCAATGTGGTACTTCTAACAGAAACGTTACATACAAGAGACAAGGGAAAATAATTCAAAATCGAGGGGCCACCACTACCCACCTATTTGGTTAATTCAGTATGAGTGGAAAGCAATAAATCACTCCTAGTAAGTGGAGCGCTTATTCTCCTCAGATCATTGTGTAACTCCACAAAAAAATGCTGTCAGCACTCATTACACAGTATAAATTTATTTTATTTTTGTTTAACAGCTTAAGAATTGAGTAGAAAGATCCTCAAGTCATATTGACTGGGCTATATTGTCTTTGTCTTTCATTAGTTCGTTTAGAAATAAGTAATGTTTGGTGAGAAAACATTTTTGTCTTCACTTTTAATTATGAAATTGTCACCTTATTTTCACTTTGTTCTTTGTTTTCATTTTTTTCTTTACAAAGTTTTGAAAACAGAATGAAATCAATGCGACAGTTTTGAAATTAAAATACATCTTTTAAATCAGATCCTGAGATTTTGTGCTATTTTCTTGTCTCTAGTATTCTTCACAGACTACATTCATACAAACCATTAAAATTGCTTGTAAAATTAACAGTGCCCCATAGCTATTTCTACCTCCGTATTACGTACTTAAAAACATCGAAGTAAAACCAGAAATGAAGTATGTAGAACAATCTGATACTAACCTCCCCAAAACCAACACTTCCATCTTCAAGAATTAAAGATAAAATAAATCCTTCTCTATAAAATTCTTTACAATTGTCAACAACAGATGCTGATGTTGATGGGGCACTTAGTGCAAATCTGCCACAGAATAAATAAAAGGAGATAAATGATACCATCAAACCTGAAATAAATAAAAGAGGATTGGACTCTCTGCCTAATATGAAAACTCACCTATATTTGGAACACTGTATTTTATGAATTTTGTATGAACAGAACTCATCTTTTACAGAGCATTGATTGAAAGGAACCGAGAGGAATCTTATGGTGTCTTGTGCAGTTTGGAAAGCATTTTTTTTCAAAATACTGAGTCAAGATATAAAGGTGTCAGCATAGAGGTGATAATTCGTGAACTCAACAGAATCTTAAAAAAATATGACCTTTATCAACCTGTGAAAATTGGCATTGGCATCGATGGAACTCTCAATTTCAACCATACAATCCATCTTTTCATTTTGAGCTACATACAGAGCTTCTTCGAGTTCCGCCTTTGTCTTCACATGTAAATGTTTGATACTGCAAGTTTATTGAATTTTTCCTCAGGAAAAGATAGGATTGGCTCAGCATGGACTATGAATATAAGAAATCATTGGTTAGAGTAGAAACGAATAATTTCATTAGTACTGGCTCTGATTCTATAACAAACCTCCCATCCTATAATTTTCTTCAGAATTAAGGTTAGAGTAGAACCTAATGATATAATTTGCACTATCCCCAATTCAGTAACAACATAGGAACAATTTCCGTGACAAACACCCTTTCTTCTTCTACCAGTTGCAACTGTACGGGGAAAAAAAATAACCTACTTAATCCTAGGTTTTTGTCTTATTTAGTTTGTTCCTCAAAATAAAGCATCCCTCTCCTCTAACTTATCAAGAGTGTCCACTGGAATGACCTAACCAAAGTCATAACTTATTAAGAGTACCACATAATGATTACATTTACAGTCTACAGCTATTATTTCTACAAATTATGATGTAACAATTCATTACCAGCATGTTTTATGGGCCAAATCGGAAAGATCATACCAACCCTTCTTCATGGGTATAAAGCAGGTGTCAATAACAGAAGTGCCAAGTTTTGCTTCCACTAACGACAATAGCACAAGGGAAAAATAAATACATTATAATATTCTATCTTAAGACTTCTGCTTTTCCTACCCAAAAAACAGAAATATAGAGCAACTTAGTGGCACTAACTACATAAATTAGCATGCATATTAAGAGAAGGATATGCCCTATAGTATAATCAATATACAAAATCATTTTAGAAAATTTCTACCAAATATTTAAATCAGTACCTATGTGCCAAGCATAGCTCACGAATAGAAATGTTATGAGAAGTGTAGAAGTATTGATGCATTATACTGTGTTCGACTTTATCTGCCAAGGGAAGAACACTGAAAATTGCACCTCCATGATTATTAACCACAAGAATCGTCATTGGTTTCCGCAATTTCCTAAAAGGTGATATATTTACAGAATATTATCTAGCAATCTTGCAAGTGTAAGTGGAAATATATACCTTTATTCAAAATAAATACACCAAAAACAATAATTAATCTTGTATGAATAAAAATCAGACTTCCATTTTTATCTCTGAACACAACTTTTCATACCATTTTGCAATTAGTGTACCCCTAAAAAATTACATTAAACCTAATTATGGATCCAAAAAAATTCTTTCATAGCGGCAAGAAAATAGTCCACAATATTTTCACAGAAAATCCAAAAATGCCAAATCTTTTACCAATGACAATTTCCCTTTATTCATTTTCATATTGTTAAAAATGCACATTGTCAATACTATTAAAACAATTATGTATATTTAACCTAGCAATCAATCAACGATTTGTCTCTAATACAATTTCTTCATTTTCATATTCTGTATCTTTTAAAGAGCTTATTTGGATTTATCTTATGTCATAAGCACTTGTGTAAGTGATTGAGAGCTTAGGGATAAACAATATATTTAAGCCCGTATAAAAAGTACTAAGAAATAATAGGAATATTTTAGGAATTTAATCATTCATTCCGAGGAATAGATTTATAAACCAAACACGTTTTAGTTATTCCTAAGAATTTGAAAAATGCCATCCAAACACTTTTTTTACATTTTCCTTGGAAAAAGGTTCCCATAATTATATTCCAAGGAAAATTAATCCAAGGAATATATTTTGCATCCATGAAACAAACACACCCTTGGTAAAGATAATTTCCTACCGCTGGTTCAGAATTGCCAGACCGTTTGTATCATGCAGTAATGAAATATCTCCAATTACACAGAACACCTGAATGGAATTATGAAATAAAAGTGATGTTAAGAAGATAAAGTAAGAAATGGTGTAATACTGAAGAAAAATATAAACGGTTAAACATTTTTTTATAGATAAAAATTATATGGCACTGATAGATGGGGTTGATCGGAAATAGGTCTCTTAAAAATGTACAAGCATGCTTTTTATAACTCACAGTATATGACTATATGAGAACTAAACATAACTGACAGAAACAAAGAAGAGGAAAAGAAAATTCAGGTCATTCTTGAGACCTGTAACCTCCCATTCATATCCAATCCCACACTCAACTCTTGCAAAACTCTGTCTAACCCAGCCTTCATATATTGCCTAACTGACTTGCAATGTTGGCAGTTTGTTACAAGATTTACCCACCCGCTCATATTTATCATATGCCGTCCTCAATGACAATAACCAATCCTCTGCTCATAAAAATACCTATTTCAAACTAACAAAATAGTCCTCCAAAACAATATTAACTACAGCGACAAGCAAGTAACATAGGTAAAATGAGTGCTTACAAAAATATAAGTGGTTACCTTTTTGTTACATCCTACAGCAAAACCAACGGCCGTGCTAAGTAACCCATCAATACCACTAGCCCCCCTGTTAGCAGCCACCCTTATCGAGGTAATTGGAATGTCTGAATTTAGCATAAGAGACGCAACACTATGACTGTGTATGGGCCAACTACGTCCATACATATCTGCATCACGAATAGGCATACTGTTACCAAGAAAAAGAGCAGATTCAGGGGATAGAGCTTCTGACATCACATGTGCAACATAAGGTTCAGTTAGGGAGGACTCGGCAGTGATTTGAAATTGTATCTGCCATTCAACCTGCAAATTAAAATTTATGCGAAAGTTAAAAGAAAATGGCTTTCGCTCTATCCAATATCAAGGAAAAATTAACAGACAAACATAATCTCAACAGAACGTCATTCCGACAATATTTTAGTAAATACTGGCTCTGCTAGAAATAAATTTATGTGATACTAGTATTAAACTAAAAATGTTACTACAAGAATACACCAGATTTATATGTAAAAAGTAAAAAATTGTCAACATTATCACATCAAGAAGTAACTTCTATTAATTGAAATAAATACCATTTTACTCAACAACTGTAGGGAACTGCTCCGAGTGCTTCTTGAATGTGAAACAGTAGCCTTAAGTAAACAGCCCACAAAATAAAAAATGGTAGTTTGTATCCTATGGGTAACAATGTGTGATGGATCATGACGAAACGGATGCTTGTCAACCATAATATATGAAAAAGGAGCACATTCCTCCAGAATTTGACAGATTCGTTTGCTGGTTATCCTGCTTCCTATCTGGACCAAATAATAAAATGCAGTACATAAACAAGTAGACTGGGCGAAAATGTATATGAGAAGAAACAGAAAAAAAATATTACATTGAGAGCTCAAAAAAGATCCGAGAATGAGTGATACCTCATACCTGAATAACTACATCAATCTTCAACCAGCCCTTGACAGAATCTGAGAGAAGAGCATGATCAAGATTATCAACAAATATAAAATTTCTTTCAATATCAGAAAAAGAGGTTAAAAGCTTTCTCAGCCGCAACCCTGACAAGATATCTGCTACAACAGGCCACCGGAGGTGTTTAGCCAAAAGCAGAGCAGCCCACATCTCATCTTCTGAATGGATTGCACCAAATAGTAGAAGACCATTGTCGGCTCTTTGAATCAGATTTAAAACTTCAATCATTTCTCCATGAGCTTCCGTACATGTATGAGACAATTGCATATGAATATACTTGGTAAATGGGTCAGAATTAGTCATCCAGAAGTCTAATCCCTTTAAACAACTTGACAACCATCTGAGGGGACTGCTTTCCAAAGGCTCTCTGAAAGGACAGTTAATATGCACAGGACCACACGGAGAAGAAGTTGCCCGATGTACAGCAGAATCAAGAGTAGTAAGTACTATCTTTGCAGGAATCTGGTCTGTGGGTGCAGGGAGATTAAAGAAAAATCTCACAAAAGAACCAAAATGGTTCACCTGATGCACAAATTGACTGTAGCTTGAGTAACGGGGAAACCGTGAATATGCATGTGTGTGTGTGTGTGTGTGTGGGTGGGACAACTCAAGTGAGAAAACTTTGTTATTGTGAGAAATGAGAACAATCATTAGTAACGTTAAATACAAATCAAAAACCAAGATTTAAAAACAGAAATGTAGTCACGCAGCAGTTGATTCTATCTCCTTGGCCTCGTCTCTCCTTCCTCTCATGTGTGTTCGACGCCTACCTATACACCCATCTACAGTCTACAACAAATAATAGACATGTGGTGAAGGAGACGGGATAAATTGTTGTGTAGCCACAGTTGTGTTTTTTTTTATCTTATCCATAGATTTGTATTTAACTGTTATTAATGATTGTTCTCATTTCTGACAATAGCAAAGTGGTCTCACCTGATATGGAACAACTAATATACATGCCACTGAAATTATCTATATTTGCATTAAAAAACAATAGCATATTATAAACTTATAAAAATTAATGCGGCAGATACAACAGTGAATTATGTTTTTACATCTTACTATCCCAAAACCCCATTGTGGGAGCCCCATGCATCTAAGCATCCATTATTCTCCTTTATAAATTAAAATAAAAACAAATTCCAAAACATATTCTTGGTGAAATTGTTTCCGCTTTAAGATTACTGTCGATAGAAGGATAATGTTCTCCAAAAAATTGCACGAACATTTCTTTTTCTATAACCTTCCAAAATTAATAAGCCAAATGATAGTATTCAATTCAAACTGTCATAAAGTATCTATCCCAAAAGTTTAAGCCAATAAGTCACAGATGGATGGCTTTTATATTATGTATGTAATATGACCCCTACATAAGAGTCCTTTGGACTAGAAGTATTGAACAATTGACAACCCACCTAACATGTGTGAAATTCAACTATTTATTGGATCTACAGAGGAGTTGCCAAGGATCAAACGCTTTTTCTATACCCCAACGATCTTTAGTGGGATCCCGATTTTAACAACCTTGTCTGATACCATGTCATGAACCACTAGAGCAAAAGCTTAAGCTACTGGACAAAGACAGATGAATAGTTTTGCTATAATAAATCATTAGCACAAACCAAGAAGAAAAGTGAAACATAAGAACACGTCAACGTTAATAATTGAGAAATTATATAAAAAAAAAAAACTGAATTGAGGTTAAAGCAACAAGTTATTTCAGATGCCTTTATTATCTATCCTCAATCTATGGTGCACAAGCAGAGAAGTACATTTCACTTCCTGGAAGACAAAGCATTCCAGAAACCAAATGGAAATCAAACAATATATACTGATGAAGTAAAAAGGGAGGATAATGTCTATTGAAATATAAATTATAGCAAAATAGAAACTAATGCAAATTTATCCCGGTTTGAGAAAATAAATGCATCTTGGATATCTCGCATCTCCCTTGACCCCCTAATTCAACATCATATATAAATATAATCACCGGTGAACCAGATAAAATACTATTATTGTAGAAATATAGAAAATATATGTGAATTCTGTGTGTCTATAAGGAGAGCACACTAGTTGTATTTATACTGATATGATACAACAAATACATTGAATGGTAATAAATAAGCACTACCTAGTAAGTTGTACAACACTAGGAAGTCTAACAAATAATCTAGGAACTCCTCATAGATAATCTAGGAACTCCACATAGATAATCTAGGAACTAGACATATTTTCTTAATTCTAACACTCCTCCTCAAGCTGGAGCATACATGTCATATGCACCAAGCTTGTTACAAATAGATTCGACCCGAGGTCCTCTAAGGGACTTAGTAAATATGTCAGCTAATTGATCATTTGAACCAACAAAATCGGTTACAATTTCTCCCGAAAGAACTTTATCTCGTACAAAGTGACAATCGATCTCTATATGTTTAGTTCTTTCATGAAAAACCGGGTTGGAGGCAATATGTAGTGCAGCTTGGTTGTCACAATTTAATTTCATTGTTTTGACATCTCCTAATTTGAGTTGTTGGAGTAGTTGTCTTAGCCATGTAAGTTCACAAGTTGTTGCTGCCATAGCACAATATTCTGCTTCTGCACTCGACCTTGCAACTATGTTTTGTTTCTTGCTCCGCCATGAGATCAAATTTCCTCCAATGAGGACACAATACCCTAAAGTGGATCTTCTATCTGCTGGTGAACCTGCCCAATCAGCATCAGAATGTTGCCCTTGTTTTCATAGAGTAATCCTTTACCAGGCGCACTTTTGATATACTTAAGAATGCGAATCACAGCGTTCCAGTGTTCATCACATGGAGCATTCAGGAATTGGCTAACGACACTGACAGCAAAAGTAATGTCTGGTCTGGTCACTGTGAGGTAATTAAGTTTTCCAACCAAACGTCGATATCTACCAGGGTCTTTCAGTGGCTCCCCCTGACCCGGTAGCAGCTTGATGTTGGGATCCATAGGAGTGTCACTAGGTCGACAATCAAGCAAACCGGTTTCCTCAAGTATATCAAGAGCATATTTCCGTTGATTAATAGTCACACCAGTCTTGGATTGAGCAACTTCAATCCCCAAAAAATATTTTAAGGGCCCCAAATCTTTAGTCTGGAAGTGTAGAGACAAATGTTGCTTCAATCGTTGGATGCCAGCCATATCATTACCAGTGATGATGATGTCATCGACATAGACAAGAAGATAGATGCAAGTGGTTGGTGAAGAATGCACGAAAAAGACGGAGTAATCAGCTTCACATCTTGTCATGCCATACTCTTGGAGCACACTGCTAAACCTTCCAAACGAAGCACGGGGAGATTGTTTCAAGCCGTAAAGTGATCGACGAAGCCGACAGACAAGGTTAGATGCACCACTAACAGTGAATCCTGGTGGTTGTTCCATGTACACCTCCTCCTGTAACTCACCATGGAGGAAAGCATTTTTGATGTCCAATTGATGGAGCGGCCAATGATGAATAGCAGCTATAGCAAGAAAAAGGCGGACAGATGCAATCTTGGCAACTGGAGAAAAGGTGTCTCCATAGTCAAGGCCGAAGATTTGTGTGTATCCTTTGGCCACGAGACGAGCCTTTAAACGGTCAATCTTGCCATCAGGCCCAACTTTAACTGTATAGACCCATCGGCATCCCACTGTGGTTTTTCCATCGGGTAAAGGAACCAAATCCCAAGTACCATTGGAATGTAAAGCAGCCATCTCATCTACCATAGCCTGTCGCCATCCAGGATCAGAGATAGCTTCACCTGTAGTCTTGGGAATAGACACAAAATCCAAAGATGCCACAAAAGCAGAATATGATGTAGATAATCGATTATAATCCAAATGACAAGCATAAAGAGGATTAGGATTCCGAGATGATCTGTTACCTTTACGAAGAGCAATGGGTAGTTCCGGTGTCGGATGCGGAGTATGAGTGTCTGACGGAGCAGAGGATGAGTCTTGAGAAGTGGGTGGTGCACGTGGCCTTCTTTGATAGACACGAAGGGGAGGTGTAGGGATAGGGTCAGGTGTAGGGATAAGGACAGGGGTAGGTGCAATAGGAATAGTACATGCCTCTTGACCAGAATCATTGGACTGCTTAGGAATAGAAGGAAAGAAGGGGCGAGACTCAAAGAAACTAACATCAGCAGAGACAATGTACCTCCGAAGATCTGGGGAATAACATCGATAACCTTTCTGAAGACGAGAGTAGCCGAGGAAAAGATACTTGAGAGATTTTGCAGCAAGTTTATCTTTCCCTGGAGTAAGGTCGTGAACAAAGCATGTGCACCCGAAGACACGAAGTGGTGGAGAATATAGGTGTTGTTGAGGGAACAAAATGGAATGTGGAACCTGGTTGTTGAGTACAGAGGAGGGCATGCGGTTGATTAAGTAGCAAGCTGTGAGTATTGCATCTCCCCAAAAACGAGGAGGAACATTATTATGAAGGAGCATGGTACGAGTTGTTTCAACTAAGTGTCGGTTCTTTCTCTCAGCGACACCATTTTGTTGAGGAGTATGAGCACATGATGTCTGATGCAGGATACCCTGTGAAGCCAAAAAGGATTGAAAAGATGTAGACAAATATTCACGAGCATTGTCACTTTGCAATATTTTAATGGTGGTACCAAATTGTGTAGTTATTTCGGAGCAAAAGGTTTTAAATATAGAGAAAATATCGGAGCGATTTTTCATTAAAAAGATCCAAGTACATCTGGAAAAATCATCAATAAAAGTAACAAAATATTGATAGCCTAAACACGAAACAACACGACTAGGACCCCAAATATCAGAATGGACTAAAGCAAAAGGAGACGCAGCTCTTTTATTGACTCTGTTGGGAAATGAACTCCTAGCATGTTTCCCAAATTGACACGATTCACACTCTAAGTTAGACACTGTTGACAGACTTGGAACCATAAGACGCAATTTCTGAAGGCTAGGATGACCCAAACGTTGGTGAACAATATGGGAAGACTCAACGGCAGAACAAGCAATTGGCGTTGTAGCTGCTGAGAGATAATATAAACCTTAAGACTCATGCCCTACTCCAATCGTCATCCCAGTACTCCGATCCTGCACAAGAACAGATCCATTAGTAAATGTAACAAAGTAAGGTAGGGTATGAGTGAGTTTACTGATGGATATCAAGTTAAATGGACAACCGGGAACATAGAGCACAAAGTCCAAAGAAAGTGTGGGTATGGGATTAGTTTGGCCAATGCCTTGGCATTTGGTTTGTGAACCATTAGCCAAAGTAATACTAGGAAGTGTGTCTATATAAGTCAAATGTGAGAAAAGCAATTTGTTACCGGACATATGATCAGATGCGCCTGAGTCAAGGATCCAAGGTCCAAGTGAAGAAGATTGTGAAACAAAAGCAATAGGATTACCATTCTGAGAAACAGAGGCAATCGGTGTGGTAGTTTGCATTTGTGCCTTCAACTTGAGATACTCATTATACTCTGTGGTAGAAAGGGAGACTTGACCACTTGTGTCAGAGGCTTCAATTTGAGCAACATTCACAACTCTGGGCTGCAATTGATTAGCTTTTGTTCGGCATTCGGCCTCAATGTGGCCAATACGGTGGCAATAGTCACAACGGGATCGATGTCGATTATTTCCATGTCCTCCTCCCCTACCACCTCGTTGATAAGAATTTGAGACAAGTGCAGTAGAGTCAACCGGTACATTGAGAGAAGCAGCAACTCGAGTAGCGGCTGGAGTAGGAGCTGAGAGACGTAGGAGCTGTTCGCAAACAATGTCATATGAGGGGACAGTAGCACTAGACAAAATTTGATTGCGAACCGAGTCAAGGTATGGTGGAAGACCGGCAAGTGCCAACACCATAAAGAATTTTCCACGTTGTTCAGCGTGTTTGTCGACACTATCCGTAAAAGTTATAAGTGCATCAAAATCAGCAATCAAACTATCAAGTTTCCCCACATAGCTTTGCATGTCCATGTCTTCTTTCTTCATGGAAATAAGATCAGAGACCACTTTATATAAACGATTGACATCATTGGAATATGTCTTTTTCGCCTTTGCCCAAACATCATAGCATGTCTTAAACGAACGAAATTGGGCTTGAAGTTTGGCATCAATTGAGTACCAAAGAACACTACAGAGAGAGGCATCAACCTGTTTCCAACTTGCTTGATCAGTGGAAGGGATATTTTTGTATTGTTTGAGCAAATGGTCCTCACGACCTTGTCCTTGAAACCAAAGTTCAACGGCAGCAGCCCAACTTGCATAATTGGCAGCACCTACCAATTTTTCGCAAGGAATCAGAGGAGGGGTAGTGAAACTGAGACTGGAAGATGATGCAGTGGCGGAAGCGGATGCAGACATGATGATATGTGAGGTGAGAGAAGAAAGGTTGCTGAAATATCAAAAAAAGATGAAAAACACTTCGGAATATGAAAGAGGTGGACCTGCGGTGGCCTTCGCCGGAAAACGACGGCCGGAAAGGATGGCACGCGCGTGCACGCGCGGATTCTGTGGCGGCGCGTGGGTCTCACGCGCAGGAGGGAGTGACGGCGCGTGGGGGCGCGTGTGGAGGTGTATGGCGGCGGAAAAAAGACCGTGGTTCTCGCCGGAGGATTTCGCGGCGGTATATGATGGCGCACGGTGGTGGGTCGCACTGAAACAAGGCCAAACTGGTTATATAGCACAGTTGGAAAGATAAATGTGTTAATGGTAACACTCTAGGTCCTAGAAAGAACCACTACTGATACCATATAGAAATATAGAAAATATATGTGAATTCTGTGTGTCTACAAGGAGAGCACACTAGTTGTATTTATACTGATATGATACAACAAATACATTGAATGGTAATAAATAAGCACTACCTAGTAAGTTGTACAACACTAGGAAGTCTAACAAATAATCTAGGAACTCCTCATAGATAATCTAGGAACTCCTCATTAATTCTAACAATTATAATCATGCAATGAACCACAATATATAAGAGCATCAATGGCTCTAACCTGATCAATTGCTTGATTTGCCCCACAATCCAGCAGCTCTGGAGGTCGATCTGCTGTAAGTAAAATAAGTGGCACAAAATCTTGACTTGCCTCCACAACCTGATCAATTTATTACTAATTGGTCAAAATAATATCTGTATTTCAACCATCTTGAGCTACATATCTCTCAGGTGAATAAATGTTACAGTTAGAGTTGATGAAAGTAAAAGTCAATGAGAAGTAAAAGAGATGATCGTAAGAGACGCGTTATGGAACCCATGTGTCTGAAATAAACGCAGAAGAATATTATATACACATTCATAAATACAGGGATTTACGCTTATGCTAACTGTTAGTCTCACATTGGTTGTGGTATCTCAAGTCTCAACACACTTCCTCATACTCAAGACTGAACATCTAGAGCATGGGCAAAAGAAGGTTGTCCAATAACAACAAACTATACACCTAAGATTAGACATCTAGAACACCAAAAAATATAGGTGGCCCAATAATAGATCTAGGATATGCTCGAATAGCATCTAAGAATTTTGGTTTTAGGCCAAATTCTATGCAGTCAATCTTGATTAGCAAAGCATTGGACCAAACCCGTACCAGAGCATAGGACCAAACCGGAAAAAAGGCTATAGTGGTATAGCAAGTAGCGATGTGGCCGCTATGTCTAAGTTTAGGGAAATAATGCAAAAATTTATGCTATAATATGCTTTTAATTCTCAAAACTACACACAAAACAGAAGACATGTAGATAATTAATAATCAAAGTTCTTCATCCACCACATTCTCAATCCATTCATCAGTCCTTCATCTCCAGAATCAATTTCTTCAATCTCATAGCTGGCACTCATTCTCTTAACCTTCTTTCCCAATTGTCAGTTAATCATCCCAAAAACTACCTTATTCATTGTGACTTGCATTAAGTGATTCCTCTTCTTAGTGTGAACCTAGATGATTATAAGTTATAACATAAATAAATACATAATAGATACTTGTTTGTAATACAATTTGTTCAAAAAGTTCCCTTTCAAAAGCACTCCAATTCCGTTCACACCCCGATAAGCTACATGTCAAACTAAGTACTCGCAAAGCGAACCATTGCAATTCAGGATATTTACCTCCATAAGATTCCCACCACTATGTTGGTGTTTTAGTTTCAAGTGCATGTGTAGCAAATTCCCTATCAAATTATCCTTTCCTCGCTTTGAAATCCTCAAGTTGGTGATCAACTTTGGCTCTTTTTCCCGGATATTACACCAATCTAAGCAAACAATCATACATGCCATCCGTAACTTCATCATCATCAACAACGAATCCCGGAACATAGCGTATCATGGGGTTCAAATAAAGGCTCGCAGCATGTAATGGCCTATGAAGTTGCTTATCCCACCTTTCATCAATTATATTTCAAAGGAGATTGAAGCTAAAAAAGACAAAAGAATAAAGTGAAAGAATTGAATTAGTTACCTCCTAGCAACTCCATTAAAGTTTGCTTTAATCTTGTCTTTGGCAAGATCCATATCTTCATAAAGGTATCCCATGGCTGCCCTCTTTTCCGAGTCCGCAATGCGCAACACTTTAACAAGTGGGAAAACACCTCTTAGACAAGTCAAAACATTCTTCCAAAACAATTTATTCATAACAATCTTTTGCACAATGATCTCATCTTTACTCTTAGGAAGTTTGTCAGTCTTCCACTCATTTGATTTGAACATATCAATCGATTCATGTTGGTATTCATTCAAATAACCCAATGTCAAGTAAGATGTCCCAAAACGGGTCAATGAAGGTCGAACCAAATCAACATTCTTAGCGAACTTATGCAACATAGAGAAATAAGACTTGTTCTACCATAAATGTAGGTGGTGATCTTCTTTCCCTTAGCAATTGTTTCTTCGTGGAGAAGGATCTTTATCTCAAAATCTTCCAACATCAAGTCGATGCAATGTGCGGCACATGGTGTCCAAAACAATTTATTTCTTTTCTGCATTTATAATTCCCCGACTGCTTTGTAATTCGCCGCATTGTCCGTAACTATTTGATCAACATTCCTCTCCAACCTCTTTAACAACATCATCAATAATCTTGAAAATTTTGTCTGCAGTCTTAGTTATATCGGATACATCAATGGACTTCAGAAATATAGTTCCCGTTGTCTGCAGTCTTGGTTGCAGACAAAATTTTTAAGATGATTGATGATGTTGTTGAAGTGTTTGGAGAGGAAATGTTGTCCAAATTGTTACGAACATAGCGGCGAATTACAAAGCAGTCGGATAATTGTTAATGCAAAAAAGAAATAAATTGTTTTGGACACCATGTGCCGCACATTGTATTCGCTTGATGTTGGAAGACTTTGAGAAGAAGATCCCTCTGCACAAAGAAACAATTGCTAAGGGAAAGAAGATCATCACCTACATTTATGGTAAAACAAATCTTATTTCTATGTTTCATAAGTTCACTAAGAGTGTTGATTTGATTCGACCTTCATTGACCCCTTTTGCGACATCTTACTTGACATTTGGGTTGTTTGAATGATCATCAACATGAATTGATTGATATGTTCAAATCAAATGAGTGGAAGACTAGCAAACTTGCTAAGAGTAAAGATGTGATTATTGTGCAAAAGATTGTTTTGAATCAATTGTTTTGGAAGAATGTTTTGACTATCTAAGAGGTGTATTCCCACTTGTTAAAGTGTTGCGCATTGTGGACTCGGGAGAGAGGGAAGTCATGGGATACCTTTATGAAGAAATGGATCTTGCAAAAGAGAAGATTAAAGCAAACTTTAATGGAGTTGCTAGGAGGTAACTAATTCAATTCTTTTGACTTTATTCTTTTTTCTTTTTTAGCTACAATCTCCTTTGGAATATAATTGATGAAAGGTGGGATAAGCAGCTACATAGGCCACTACATGCTGCGAGCCTTTATTTGAACCTCATGATACAAGATGCTCCGGGGTTCATTGAGGATGATGAAGTTACGGATGGCATGTATGATTGTTTGCTTAGATTGGTGGAAGATCCGGAAAAAAGAGCCAAAGTTGATCACCACCTTTAGGATTTCAAAGCGAGGAAAGGAAAATTTGGTAGTGAATTTGCTACATATGCACTTGAAACTTAAACACCAACACAATGGTGGGAATCTTGTGGATGTAAATATCCTGAATGGCAATGGTTCGCTTTGCGAGTACTTAGTTTGACATGTAGCTCATGGGGGTGTGAACGGAATTGGAGTGCTTTTGAAAGGGAACTTTTTGAACAAATTGTATTACAAACAAGTATTTATTATGTATTTATTTATGTCATAACTAATAATCGTTTAGGTTCACACTAAGAAAAGGAATCCTTGAAGCAAGTCACAATGAATAAGGTAGTTTTTCTGATGGTTAACTCAAAATTGGGAAAGAAGAAGGTTAAGAGAAAGAGTGCTAGCTATGAGATTGAAGAAATTGATTCTGAAGATGAAGGAGAAGAATGGATTGAGAATGTGGAGGATGAGGAAGATGAAGGAGATGACATCTCACTTGATGTTGGAGAAGATGCTAGTGTCGGTGATGTTCTTGGTGATGATTTGGAACTTCCTCAGTAAATATATATAGTTCATTGTGCTTAGGGATTTCTTAACGATTTCAGTAAATATTTTGCGATCTCAATAATAACTATTAGTGCTAGCTCACAAAACGACAACAAATTGAATCATTAAAATTAATAAATTATGGAAAATGCTAACAAGTTCCTCTGGGCACTTGTTAAGGAACTAAATATAGTAAAACTATCTTGAAACTTGTGTGATCAACTTTTAAAAAGTGTAAAACAATGATATATTTTCAATACAAAATTTTCTTTTTTGGTTTCCTTAACTAGTGCCCGGGCACCAGTTAGCATGACCCATAAATTATTATGCATTCAAGATGACAGACAATTCTGTCAACTGAAAAATCAATATAATAGAACTCACAGCTGGAAGAAGGTTTGAAACTGCAGTGCCTGATGATGTTATGACTACTGCTGGAATGTGAGAACCTCTTCCATATCCAACAGCATGAAATGCAAGTGAACGTTCATCAAAGCATGAAATGCAAGTAATTAATTGGTGACTTGCAGCAGCAACAGCGAGTGGGGAAGATCTAGATCCAGGTGCAACACAAAAATACTAGGGGGGAAAAAAGAATAAATCAGAATCATGCATTTAAGGGGAACAGCAGATATATATTTAATTATCATCATCTCACCGTCAAACCAAGTCTTGCACATTCTTCAACTAAAAGTGATGCCCAAACAGCATTGATATTGGCACTTTCAATCAGTGAGTGCGCAGGTTCGGTGGCATGATCCAACTGATGATAAAAGTGAGACATTACACAGACAAACTTCAGCAAAGTTTAGTCATTCTAGTGTTATTAAGACAAATCCTCAATCCACTTCATGATAGAATAAAAAATAGGATTAAGTTAACTTGTGCTCTTAAGGCACATGATAAGAAGATAAATATGAAAAATATTTATTAAAACATGTATATTATTCAATTATTTAAGATTAAAATTTTTGTATCATTAAATGCTACATTTCTATTTTTAAGTAGCTTATCATGTGTCCTTAGGACACAAGTTAACATGACCCTAAGAAATAAAGAGGAGTGCTAATATCCCACCCTCTAACACACCCATCCAACACACACCAATAATAATTAAACACATCACCCTCCTCTTTTAATCTTTTACCTGTTACCGGATTCTCTTTAATAGAGTGAAAGCATTTTTTTATTGTTGAATTTTAATAGTCCAATCTTCTTCTTTTTGTCTTTAGTTATTTCTTCAACCTTCCACAACAAGACCGACTCTTCAGGTTCCAGGAAAACAAATTCCAGAAAACACTTTTTTACTTTTCATTGTCGAGAATGAAAATTTTCTTCATGATACTAAGATTAAAAATCTCAAAAATAGAACCCAACTCAAAAAACCTTTAACAAAAATGGATCTCACTCAAAAATAAAAAATGGAACCCAACTCAATATGTCATTAAAATGGAACACATATCTCGAAAACGGTTTAGATCATTGGCGACCACAAGAACTTGAGACGGTGTTGGTGATTAACATTGCGCAAAATAGATCTGAAGAAGAACCGACATAGTGTTATTTCCTTTTCTTTTTATTTTTGCTAAGCAACTAAAATTATTTATATCTTTGTTGTCTTGCATAAATATGCAACAAATTAAGCTGCACCTCCGTATATAAGTAAAAGGTGAAGATTAGAGCAATAGAAATGAAGAAGAGCGGCATGAAGCTTTGTCACAAAGTTGCAGTTTGTTGTTTTTTTGGAGAATATTGCAGATAAATTAAAAATAAAATAAAATGTAGAGTCACAAACCTGTTTAACCGGTTACTAGGTAAAACATTAAAAATAATGAGTGATGTGGCTAAGTATCATTAGTGTGTGTAAGAGGAGTGTGTTAGAAGGTGCGACAATAGCATTACTCAAAAATAAATCCAACATATCACTGGTACAGCCAGATAAATTAAAATTATTGTCGATCATCACGACAGTAATGTCTTTTTCCAGAGGATCGTGTATTTTTGGCAGATATACAATTAATGCTTCAAATAAATGTACCATGTTATTTGAAACAGCGAGGGTTGCTGAAAGCCTGGCACAGAATTGACTAGAAGATGGAGACTCTTTCTGCAACAGAGGTGATCAAAATTAAATTTGTTCATCATCCAGAGGATCACAGAAACATGCAGCTGGAAAATGCAAGAAAATACGATACCTGTTCCATCATATCGCTCACGCTTTCTCTTCCTCCCAGTGCAACAGTGTTCATGTAGACCTAGCAATTCATTCAGACAAGACAGAGAGCAATGAAGTCAACAAAATTAGCAGTTACAAATACTAAATACTTAATACGACATGGTACAATATGCCTCCCCCATCTATAGTTAGAATGTCACACAAATTGCCAATAGTCCAATTTAAAAGAAGTTTTTGCTCTATTGAATTGTCTACTATTTATGATCGAATGACAATTGTTTCATTTTCCTCTTCCCCATTCTCATCATTGAGACAACTCTATCGATTAGAAAAGTCAATGATCATTATCAAGTGAATCATGTGCAACGCCAATAATATCCCAATGTCTTATCTCTCCTTATCCTTCCTATATCTTTCCTAGTTAAAACTCAAAGGTTGTCATGCACAGAAATAGAATTTTCTACCTTTTTTGTATCAGTTTTGTTTGTCTTCAAAGAATGAATAAAAGAGTGGTATGCACTCCAATAGTCGAATTCCACTCACAAAATGATAAAAACCAATGTTGTACAAATGATTAAAGATAAGTCTTTGGAGCTATATCCCAATTGTATTGAAGTTGTGCCTAAAGAATCAATTAATAATTGTAGAATCTATGAAACATCTTAGAATATCATAGATATTAGGTTAGAGTATCATATTTTATCTGTTAGGATCAATTTCTAATTTTAGAATATCTAGGATTATCACCTAGGATTAGTTCCTAGATTACTTTATTATTATCATGATTTGTTTCCAAACTCCCCTATTTATTTAGGATTAAGAGTTTTGTATCCTTATAAATAGAGATTAGTTTTGTATCCAGTTGTATTGAAGTTGTGCCTAAAGAATCAATTAATAATTGTAGAATCTATGAAACATCTTAGAATATCATAAATGTTAGGTTAGAGTATCATATTTTATCTGTTAGGATCAATTTCTAATCGTAGAATGTCTAGGATTATCACCTAGGATTAGTTCCTAGATTACTTAATTGTTATCATGATTTGTTTCCAAACTCCCCTATTTATTTAGGATTAAGAATTTTGTATCCTTATAAATAGAGATTAGTGTTTCGGAGTCTTCAAAA
Organism: Trifolium fragiferum; assembly: GCA_954870985.1. NCBI lineage: Eukaryota > Viridiplantae > Streptophyta > Magnoliopsida > Fabales > Fabaceae > Trifolium > Trifolium fragiferum. The sequence goes on from OX940792.1 coordinate 22,141,473, forward strand.
AAACAATGAGATCAGTGTTTAGTTTTAATATCATGTCAATATCAAGTTATTATCAATAATATTTGAAGTTCTTATTATATCTCTCCTACTTTTATCTTAAACCCTCTTAACTTCAACAATTAAACATATCTCATAATAAGAAACGAGTACAACACTAATACTGTTGTTACTATAAACAACTATTTGAACCAGAGTACCATCCAAATATATAATTTGAAAGACATAGCAAAGCAATAAATAAAGAAAAAACACTTGAAACAGTTTAATGAACTACATTCCAACTTTTCAAAAACTGAATGAAAGGAAGGATATATAGAGGAATAGAACTCCTCTACAAATATCTCAACCCTTTTGATGGTACGGATGCCCTTGGGAAAAATAACAATAATGTGACTATTTTTTTCCCAAAATATATAAATATCTTATAGCTGAAATCCACACTAATCAAATTTATGCAAACAAAAAGTACAACGATTAAGAAAATGGCTTCTAAGCATTGTATTTAACAAGATGTTACAACCCATGCAAAAGAAAATCTAGAAGATTATGGTAAACAAAACATTAACTGGTTGTTTCAAGTAAAACTTACATATTATGAAAGAAATGAGCTTATACCCTTGGAATAGATCTATCTTCTACCAAATTGAGTTTTCTGAGGGCAGCTCTTACGCATTTGGATTTCCCCACACCAGAAGACCAGACATGACATATGACCTGCACCAAATGAAATATAATATCACGCACACATACAAGTTCCTATATTAGGACATTTACTCCTTGTAGTTCACCATAACTCAAGAAAACTAATTATTTGTATTAATTTCAATTATGTAAATACCCAATGTACATGGAATCAGCTACAAAATGATACATTCCAAATTTCCTTAAAACTTGATATAAGAGCTCCTGATCTAGGAGATTCTAGTTGTTTGAATTCACCAAAGCCTTTCTTTTCCAAATGATGGGTCCTGACTCATATTGGGGAGGGTGGCTGTGTAACCAGTTATTATAAAATGCCGTTCTGACACAGCTTTTATTATAAAAATCTCTCCTCACAGCACCCAAAGTTTATTACTCTCTAGACTTTACAAGGATCCTAACATTAGTACAAGAGGTATAAACTGATAAGAACCTAGTTCAATCCATGAATGAGGAGACGAGAGTACTAGAAAAAAAGTAAAACATAGAAGATTAGTGGCAAAAGGATATGTTGAATGCAGAAGGATATGTACAAATATATGTTGAATAGTCTCTTGATTAATATTAAGCAAGATTAGTGGCAAAAGGGTATACCAAGGCATATGGTATTATGCCTGCTAATAGCAAAGACGACAAGGTGTGAGTTTCACTCTCTTTTTGCTCACTTTGTGTTGAAATTGAACCAATTAGATGCCAAAAATGTCTGTCTTCAAGGAAACTTATAGGAGGAAGTGTATATTCTAAATTTAGATTCCACTGGTTATAACTCAAAAAGTGGAAGTAACAAATCTGCAAGTTAAGGAGAGCATTATGAGGGTTTAGAAACTTTAGGCGGTCACCCCATACCGGGTTTGAAATCTTTGATTATTCCAGGTCAACTCAAATGATTTCCTATAAGCCGGTTGCTTTCCAGCATCACGTCATTGAGTGGATGTCGAGCTCAGCTTCTAGTTTTTGGTCACTTTTTTTAATATCCTACCTTCTTGCATACTTCAAGTCCATAGTGTGAATAGTTTTTTCATCTGTTTTTTATCTCTGATTGCAGGTCTATAATTTTTTAGTTTTTTTTTTTTTTTTGTTATAATTTTTTAGTATTGATTATGGTCCCAGTCCCACCATAATGTAACTAGGGTCAGCCGCTCCGTGCTGCGATCCAGGGCTGACAACTGTGTGTGGTACAAGAACATTTGGACCAAGCCCATATGATTCATATAATCCAGTGATAACTTATAACACTAATAATAAGTAATAACTGATTGGAACTAAATCAAAACTTATAGATAGAAATAAACTCTATTACATTCTGTTGGTGTACAAGGTGATGAATCAATGAAATAGTAAGAAGAGGACAAAGACAGCAGCCACAAAATATGAAAGGGAGAATTTATTGTATTGATAAAAGAGTAGCTATTTATACAAAGAGTAAAGTTTGCCACATAGGCCCTAAAAATGAAAAGACTTAACATAGTAAATACTAAAATACCCTTAAATATAAATTACTTCTAACACCATCCCTTAATTTATATTTAGACAAAACTGACAACACCAATTCCATCCCTCAATCGAAGAAATTGATCAGTTTTGATAGCCTTTGTCAACACATCTGCCAGCTGCTTCTGAGTGCTACAGTGCACAACTTCAAGCACTCCATTCTGAACCTGATTCCTCAGAAAGTGATACTTGGTCTCAATATGCTTGCTTCTTCCATGCAGCACTGGATTCTTGGCAAGATTGATTGCAGACTTGTTATCAATCATCAGCTTCAGAGGCTTGTTTACCTTGATCTTCAGATCCTGCAGTAAGTTCAGAAGCCACACAGCTTGGCATGCAGTCACAGCGCCTGCAATATATTCAGCTTCACAGGTTGATAGAGCTACAACAGGTTGCTTCTTGGAACACCACGAAATAGGACCTCCCAGAAATTTAAATAAATATCCAGAAGTGCTTCTTCTATCAACTCTGTCTCCACACCAATCTGAATCTGAATAACTCAGAAGTTCTGATTCAGTCCTTCCTTCAGAGGGAAATAGCACTCCATGCTTCAGAGTCCCCTTGATATACCTCAGAATCCTGACAGCAGCTTGGTAATGGGACCATTTTGGTTTACTCATAAATCTGCTAACCATTCCAACTGCAAAACAAATATCAGGTCTGGTATTACACAAATACCTCAGAGAACCAACCAACTGTTTGAAGGTTGTAGCATCCACATCCTCTCCATCAGAATCAGAATCCAACTTTTGATTCGTATCAGAGGGTGTGATAGCAACTTTGCAATTCTCCAGCTTGAATCTCTTCAGAAGCTCAAGTTCATACTTCAACTGATGCAAAATGATTCCTTTCTCAGAATATAGAAATTCCATCCCTAGAAAGTAACTCATTTTTCCAAGGTCTGTCATCTCAAACTCATTCATCAGAACCTTCTTGAACTTAGCTATCTCTTGTTCAGAACTTCCTGTCAGCAATATATCATCAACATACAAACATACCAGAATCATATTGCCTTCTGAAGTGTGCTGAACATAAACACCATACTCCAACTCACATTTCTGAAACCCTTGTTTCTTGAAAAATGAATCAATCCTCATATTCCAGGCTCTGGGCGCTTGTTTCAATCCATAGAGGGCTTTATGCAATCTATACACCATCCCTTCCTGATTCTTTTTCTCAAAACCAGGAGGTTGTGACACATATACCTCTTCTTGTAATGGACCGTTCAGAAATGCAGATTTCACATCTAAATGCATCAGAGGCCAATTCCTGTTAGCAGCTATTGCAATTACCAGTCTAATTGTTTCGTGTCTTGCTACAGGTGCAAACACTTCAGAATAATCTAGTCCAGGTTTCTGCAGAAATCCTCTTGCTACTAACCTCGCTTTGTGTTTGCCAATTGATCCATCTGGCTTTAGTTTCTGCTTGAAAACCCATCTGACGCTGATGGCTTTCTTGCCTTTTGGAAGTTCTGAAAGCTTCCAAGTCTTGTTCCTCTTTATAGCATCAAGTTCTTCTTTCATGGCCTGCAACCAGACTTGTTGCTTAAGAGCATCTTCTGTGCTCACAGGTTCAGAATCTACTAACATTGCACACTGAATAATTTCTCCCTCAGAGTCTACTTCAGTGTCTTGCAACATTTCAAATCCTGCAAATCTTCTTGGGATGCTTCTGATTCTCCGTAGCCTCTGAACTTGTTCAGAAGCACCTTCAGAATTTGCTTCAGAATTCTGACCTTCAGAATTTGCTTCAGAATTCTGACCTTCAGAATTTGCTTCAGAATTCAGACCTTCAGAATTGGATTCAGAATTCTGACCTTCAGAATTGGATTCAGAATTCTGACCTTCAGAATTGCCTTCAGAACTCTGACCTTCAGAATTGCCTTCAGAATTCTGACCCTCAGAATTGGCTTCAGAATTCTGACCTTCAGAATCGTCTTCAGAGTCAGAGTCAGATTCAGAATCACTATCAGACTCAGAGTCACCATCAGAGTCATCTCCATCTTCTGAATCATCTTCAGAGCCTTCAGATTCTGACTCACCTTCAGAGCCTTCAGATTCTGACTCACCTTCAGAGCCATCCTCTGAGATTCTCACATCAGAATTTGATTGAGACTTGTTCCAATCCCAAATTTCAGATTCCTTCACAATGACGTCTCTGCTGAATTCAATTTTATTAGTCTCTGGACAATAAAGCTTGTACGCACCTGTACTGTGGTACCCCACCAGTAACATTACTTTGCTTCTATCATCCAGCTTCTGTCTTCTGGCTTCTGGAACATGTTTGTAGCATACAGATCCAAACACCTTCAGATGACTAACACTTTGCTTCTCTCCAGTCCACTTCTGAATAGGAACTATTTCCTTCAGCTTCTTCGTTGGACATCTGTTGAGCACATATGTTGCAGTGGCAACAGCTTCTCCCCATAAGTGATGAGGAAGCTTCTTCTCTTTCAGCATGCTTCTCACCATATCAAGCAAAGTACGATTTCTTCTCTCAGCAAGACCATTGTGTTGAGGAGTATAAGGAGCTGTAACCTCATGCTCAATTACATTCTCCTCACAGAAAGTTTTAAACTCATTAGAATTAAACTCACCACCACCATCAGTTCTGAGAATCTTCAGCTTCTGACCACTCTGTTTCTCAGCCTTCACCTTGAACTTCTGAAACTCAGCAAACACTTCATGCTTGAACTTGATGAGTGTTACCCATGTCATCCTTGTGAATTCATCAACAAAAGATACAAAATACTTGTTTCCTCCAAGTGAAGGTACTAGAAATGGTCCACACACATCAGAATGTACTACTCCCAAGGCATGTTTTGCTCTTGGAGCTACTTCTGATGCAAACGGCAGTCTTGGTTGCTTCCCTTTCATGCACACCTCGCATGATTTTTCAGGCTTCTTGATTATAGGAATTCCATGTACCAGATTCTTTGACTTCAGATGCCCCAAGCTTCTGAAATTCAGATGACCAAATCTTCTGTGCCACAACTCACTATCCTTCTCAACACTTGTTGCACTAAGACATTCAGAGTCTGCAGTTCTAACATTCACCTTGAATGTTCTGTTCCTTCCCTGTTCTGACTCCATAATCAACTTCTGATTACCGTCATACAGCTTCAGAAGATTGTCTTCAATAGTAACTGAAAAACCTTTCTCAATCAATTGACCCACACTCATCAGATTGCTTTTCATGCCTGGTACATACCACACGTTCTGAATCAATGCTGCTTTCCCATTGTTCAAAATGACTTTGACATTTCCCATACCTTCAGCGTTGAGGTATTTATCATCAGCACATCTGATCTTTGTACTCTTTCTAGAGTCAAAATCAACCAACCACTTCTTGTTTCCAGTAAGATGGTTTGAACACCCTGTATCCATATACCACCACTCTGAATTCACATCATCAGATTCAGACGCCATTAGTAAAACAAATTCACTATCAGAGTCATCAGAACTTCTGGCTATATTTGCTTCTTCTGACTTTCTATCTTTGTTTGACTTGCACTCAGATGCAAAATGGCCAAACTTCTGACAAGAGTAACACCGTACCTTTGTCTTGTCTTTTCCTTTCTGAGCATACTTCTGCTTTCCAGAAGTTGAGGTTTTTGGATTCTGAGCCCCATCAGATCTATTCTTGGCTTCTGACCAAGGCTTCTTCTGAAGCTTCTTCTCAGAAGCTGCTTTCAGAGCCTGCTGCTCTACTTCTCTTTCAGAGTTTCTCTCAGTTAGACGCAACTCTTGTGCTTCTAGACTGCTCTGTAACTCTTCTATTCTCATGGTTTCCAAATCTTTGGAATGTTCAATAGATACAACAATGTAATCAAACTGAGGGGTAAGGGATCTCAATACCTTCTCAATGATTACTTGTTCTGAAAGAGTTTCTCCACAAGCTTTCATCTCATTAGTAATCAGAATTAGTCTGGAGATGTACTCACAAACCTTCTCATTGTTCTTCATGTTGAGATTCTCATACTGTTTTCTGAGGGTTTGAAGCTTTACCTTCTTTACTGACGCATCACCACCGTAACACCTTGTCAGAAGATCCCAAGCCTCCTTCGCCGTCACTGAATCAGCAATCTTCTCAAACACACTCTCATTCACACACTGATGAATGTAGAACAACGCCTTCTGATCCTTCTTTCTTGTAGCTTTCTGCGCCTCTTTCTGCTCCTCTGTTGCATCTGCTGCAACAGGAACGTATCCTTCAGTGACAAGCTCAAGCACACCTTGAGCACCGAACAATACAAGCATTTGTTTCATCCAACGATTCCAGTTTTTGCCATCAAACACTGGAAGCTTGGTACTCATGCCACCGTTTCCGTTCATCTTAAACCTTGTACAGTACACTCAAATCTCACTAACACTCGTGTTTCCCAATCCCACAAAATCAGAAAAAAGATTCTGTTCAGATTTTTGTTCAAGATTCAACACAAATCAAGAACCAAAAAAACAAACACACACAACTCACGTTTCACTCGTGTTTCCCGTGGATTGTAACCGGAGCTCTAGATACCAATTTGTTGGTGTACAAGGTGATGAATCAATGAAATAGTAAGAAGAGGACAAAGACAGCAGCCACAAAATATGAAAGGGAGAATTTATTGTATTGATAAAAGAGTAGCTATTTATACAAAGAGTAAAGTTTGCCACATAGGCCCTAAAAATGAAAAGACTTAACATAGTAAATACTAAAATACCCTTAAATATAAATTACTTCTAACACATTCCAGGTATTTGAGAGATGTAGGTAACCTCTATAATCTCTCCTTATTGTTATTTATAACATATCATCTCATACTTTCTAACTAACTCTCAGGAACCCACTAACTAAGTAATTAATGGTGTTACTGTTACCTATTATCAATAGCTCTTAACACTGCTATATAAAAATTAACCCAACACAAACTAAAATATATAATGAAAGCATTGCAAGCACCTGGTTTAGAGAAACTTCAAGCAAATGAAGAGCTTTTCCAAAATTAGAAAGAGAAAAGTTATCCCATGCAAGTGTCATAGTCAGAATAGAAACACTTTCCATCTCATCTAACTCAATCTGTCATGACAAAGTTACAGTTTAAATGTCAGTTATAAGACTATCAAACAACATTATAACTGTGGTGATGATAAGAATACCTGCTAAATAATTATTAGAATGAAATACAACAGGAAGAATACAAGAATATATAGTCAACAATTTACATTTACATTAATATAAAGGCTATAATACTGATAAACCTATACCTGGGGGATGAAAAAGCTAAAACAACCATCCTCATGATTCATGGAAACCAAATCATTATCTAAATTAATATCCATAAAACCATAAGCCACTATATTGGTTGAATCAGTTGAGATGTATCTACACAAATAAATACATTCTTTGGTTAGTTCAAAATAAGTAAAATTTCAAGTATAACCAGATACCATCACAATTAACTTATAAATGAAGTTCCATGGCTCCTTCTTTAAATACATAAATTTTCCATGATCTACTGATACTACGGCAGGAACAACAACTCAAGTTCTGCTAAGATCCAACGCATTTAAAATTTTACAAACTCGCCTTCTTTCCCCTCCACATTCCCCAATATACGAGAGGAGCCAAAACCAAGTTAGGATATAATCCCCTCCAAAAAGATACCAAACAAAATTTAAAATAATCCCTTCACTCCCCTCTACTTTACCCCAACCAAACATTATTTTACTGTTGCGCCCTCCACTCACATTATAATTCTTATAGCCATATGTTTCCTCATCATTTCCACAAAGAATCAATAAATATTAACTTGAATCTCCGGCCATCATGACCAGGGAGAAAAGAGTCAAAAGACGGAACCAAAAGGAACAAAAAATTGGTTGAAGTAACTGACCTTTTGATCGAACTCTTGTTTCTGGGGGAAGAGTTTACAAAAGAAACAGCAGCACCAATGCCAAAAACTCCACGGCTTCCATTCACATACAGTGACTTACATGTGGGATTGTCCATGTTTTTGGATATAAAAATCAGAGGATACACTCCTGATGACTCCGGTTGACAGCAAAACCAACTCAATGCCTTAGGACTCGGAGGCACCATCACCTTAACAATCAAAACACACACATCCACATAAGTGAATATCATCTTTTTAATATCTTTCCCCCCAACTTTCAGCTGCTTTACATGACCTCACATCATACGGTAGAATATTCATTTCATTGTTTGACTTCATTTTGAAGTTATGGAGTTTTGGTTAATAGGAGCTTAAATAATATGAAAAAATGCATTCACGGGTCCTTTAAGTTTTACTATTGTAACAAATAGGTCTTTAAATTTTTTAAGTAACAAATAGGTCCTTTAAGTTTGTAATTTGTAACATCTAGGTCCTTTTTTTTAAATAACAGATGATAATTGGAAGGACCTATATGTTACAAGTTACAAACTTAAATGACTTTTTTTTCTGAAAAAACTAAATTAGCCCACCCAAATTGGCAACAGAGAAAATCGAATCTGAAACCTTAAGGAGGAGCACACTCCCGGGTCCCAAGTCAATACCATCATACCAACCCAAGTGGGTTACAAACTTAAAGGACTTATTTGTTACTTAAAGACTTATCTATTACAAAGATAAAACTTAAGTACCTATTTGTTACTAAAAAACCTAAAGCACGTATATGTTACAAGGGTAAAACTTCAACCTATGCATTTTGCCAAATATTGATAATAGCTTGATAGTAACTTGATAAGAGTTCACACAAAAAGAGAAACTACACCACTAACAACTGTATTAGTAAGGGTACTAATTAAATTAAATGAATCTGATTTTATGATAGAAATTAGATGAAGGAATAATGTGAACGAAAATACAGGACTATAAATTAGAGGTTTCATGTATTGTAGTTATTGATTCCACATTGACACAAAACCGATTCCAATGCTTAGACATGAATAGTAAGAGATACCTGAAACCTAAGGAATCCAGTGGAACAACTCGGCGGTGCAAGCTTCAACATTTGAAGAGCATCCTTCAATTTCTGAAGTCCATCTTCCAATGTAAGAGCAGGAGGCAGAGTACGCGTGACACAGTGCTCGAAAACGACTTGATAATCTTCAACGTCGTCGTTTAGAGGAAGTGACGCGTCGAATCTTACTCCTCCAGTGACATGAACTCTCGGAAGTACTGTTCGGGTGAGTCCTCCAGTGGCCAAAGGTGAAGGAGAATGAGAAGAAGAAGTAGTGGTGGAATTTGAATGTGGGAGAATGAGAAAGAGTGAACCGTTGCAGAGGGTTGAGGATCGGAGCGCCGGTACCGGAAAATACATTATTATTAGATTCGAGGGAAGAGGATAAGGAAACGGTGAGAAAATGAGTGTGAAATGTGGTGGTTGCTTTTGAGCTTTATATATTGCCAAATTTTTACCCATTACATTAAATTGGGTCAGTTACCGTTACCTATCTCACTTGTCAAAAACCATAATGGTCAAAGTGTACGGGACTCTTCCTTTTTTTTTACATCAAATATTACTCCGGTATATGCACGAGGCTCGTAAAAAAGGCTACAAAACAACGGCACTGTATATAAGCGAAACACCAGTGAAAATATCAAAACAGACATCATTTAATAGAGGTCAACTTCTAATTTTATTCTTAGAAAGACACTCCACAACTTATAAATCATCAGAGAAGACAACAATCTGACTCATAGAGATATCACTAGACACTAACTCCTGATCTCGAATCAAAAGTGATCGGCCCATCAGATTCCAAAAGACATATCCTTGAGTCAAAAGTTGATGGGACATCGGTAGAATGAGAATCTATAGGCAAATGAGTCTTAGCACACAGATTGCCTCCAAACAGTCGATACTGATGCGATATAGGTCAACAAGATACAGAAAAATTTGCAAATCTCAAAACCATTAGAGACTCAAAGAGAGACCTGCAAATCTCGACGGATTTGAAAAACGGTCAAAGAATAAGTATCAAAGAAAATCGATCACTCACGACATCAACCACCACCTCATCACCTTCTACCACCACCACCTCATCACCACAAACACGAACAACCATCATCCAATCGGAGCAACGAACATCTCCATCACCCAAATCTGTCAACCACCACCTGAAACCGCAGTGAGCAACAAACACCACTAAAACCACCACTCCTACTGCCACCGACCCGCTGCACCACCAAAACCGTCCCCGAAGTAATAAACCACCACCGCTAAAAACATTGCCGGAACATAATCAATCGAGACAGCCATCAGAACTGTCTCTGCAGTAGCAAACCACCACTATAATCAACAATCGCAGAAGCAGCAAAACCACTACCATAATCAACAGTCACCGAAGCAAATGAACTGACACCAAAATTGTTGTCAAAGCAACGAACCACCACCAAAACTATCACTGGAGAAACGAACATCCCGTTCACCAAAACCAAACAACCATCTCCAACAACCACCCCACAAGGGTGGCGGTGCTGGAACCAAAACGCCGAAACAAAAACCAGATTCGCCGTCAAATCTGAAGTTTACAACACCACAACCACCAACATTAACCGCTGGTGAAAATGGTGGCCAGAGTAGTGCGGATGGCCAAGGCAACCATCACACCACCCACCATTAGATATACATCTCTACTGGTGTGGTTTGGATTAAGGGAGAAGAGAAAAGTGGTGTGAAGGCTTTTTAGAGAAATTACAAAATAATTGTTTTTTCAAAGAAGCTTGTTTTTTAAAGTGAATGGTACTATTTCCGTATCAAATTATAAGTCACTTTAAAAAGAAAATATTTATTTTAAACTATACTTCACTTTATATTAGTAATGTGGAGAAATATATTCAAATTTGGTATAAAATTCAATTGCAATTTTGAAAGAGAATTAGAAATAATAAATGGTCAAGGAAACTATCATATAATAAAATTCAAGGGAAGTCATCCAATTTTGACCGAAGGTTAAAGTAAATTTTGAGAATTTTATTCCTTTAAAGGTGTAGACAAATAGTTTTTGGGTACCATAGATTAAATATTTTCAAATCAAAATTAATCATGAAATAAATCAAACTCCTAAATTTCATAGTAGAAGTACAATAATCGTGAAAGAATAGTATAATTATAATATAGTTGGAGAAATTACGTATCTTGATCTTACTTTTATAACCACTAAATTCTTAGTAATTAAGTTTGCCACACATTATACTTTTTACATTTTTATTTAACTTACACAAAATTATATTAATTTATGGATGCTTAACAATATATGTTAACATTATATATTTTTTTTAAGGCGGTTTTTATGACTACATCAACAAAAATGAATTTGAGTTAGTTGTCCTGTGTGGTAAAAATGGCAAAATAAATCATCTATGATGTTGTAACAATCTATTGGTCTTACTCTTATCCATTCACGTACATTACAAAATAATGGAATTCAAAATGACTTCAGCTGTGGAGATTGCATCTGTTTCAAATTTACATATGTGGATATGGAAATGGATTCGCTGCCAGTCAAGAAGTGACTGCAGTTACATCTCAACCGTCCATTTTTATTATATCTTTTATTTATTTTATTATCTTTAAATTTGGACCATTAAGTAGAGTGACTGCATATAACTGTAAGGATTCCTTGACTTCAGGAAATTCAGGTCCATGTCGATATGAGTGATATCATTTGTTGAGGATAAAATCCTTTTTTGATATTTTAATGATATAAACATATTAACTAATTTTAATTATAATTATTTTATTATCTATTAATGTATTTTGTGAAAAATATTTTAACAATAATATTATGGTCATTCAACGATAACGCTATAAAAGCATTATAAACACATGCAAAACATAAGGCCATTTGTAGCAACGAGAATTACAAGGAAACAACTTAAAATTTTGATTTAAATGATCAAAAGCTTCGCATGAATTTTTTCTCTTTGTCTCACAAAAAATGTGCCATTTTTTAAGGATTCATACATTTTGGGAATATGCCAAACAAGGTGAGAAATCATCACATGAGCCTAGTCTTAAATGGACTTAAAGAATTTGAAATTATGTCAAAGAAAAGAAAATCACTCTACAAGTAACGATAATGTTACAGACGTTTTGCACACTTCACCATAATGATCTAGACAAGAATCTTGCATACATTATGGTAGGGCTGAGCAAAAGGTTTCGACCCGCCCGAAACTCGAAAAAACCGAGTCAATGTTGGGTGATGCGGGCGGGTTTTGCTGGTTTTCGGGTCTAAAATTGGCTGAAATCAGTTGAGTGTGGTTTCATATGGTCGGGCCCGGTTCTGGAAAAATGATTTCACCGATGACCGAACCCGCCCAAGACATGCAATCGTACAGCTATGTCAATCAACTTTTTCAATTTTACTGTATTACACATTGATGAATGAGATCTTTATATTTAATTACTATCATATTTTGCTCTCCCAATGCCTCGTTTCTCTTTCCACAAGCCCCATCTCATGCAGAGTTGCAGTCAATAAGTACATCTAGTTCTAAAAAACATAGGTCTACTTTGTCCTTTTGTGAGATGACAATTTATTTTAAATTAAAAAGTATTTGTTTTATACTATTTCACTTTATTTTTTTTCCTATTCACGTTTTCTCTCTCTTCAATTCTTTTACTTCAATTCTGCAACCTTTGAAGCAACTTCCATGGTGGAACATGTCTTCTTCATTTTTTTTCCAGCTTTGATTAAAAAATGTTCCCTTAACCATGTACTCGAATTAACCCGACCGTCGAACCCGAGATCCGTCAAACCCGCAACCCGTCGAAACCGATGACTCATGCAGTCGAAAATGGGCCATAAATTGCATCTTGCGGTTTTGTTCGGATGAGAGGTTTTGGGCCCAAAACCACCCGATGCTCAGCCCTACATTATGGATTGAAATTCCTGGCACGCTAGATACGATGTTGTATACAATGCTATAGCTTCTTAGCACTGAAAACGTAATGCTGTAAACAATGCTATAGCATCCTACTGCGTAAAACTCAAGATAAGTAAAAACAAATATCTAAAAGCAAGTAAAGAACACGGGATATTTGTTAACCCAGTTCGGCGCTCAAAGCAAGCCCTAGTCTGGGGGATACCAATCCAGGAAGGAATATCACTATAATAGTTCTAGTTGTAAGTTTTCAGCAAACACACGTTTACAACTTAAAACCTAGGCATCTACCAATGATTCTTCAACCTAGGAACTCCTAAGTCTGAGATCTCATCTCACTTCCTTGCAACCTTACAAACAGCAAGGATTTCAAACACACAAGAAAAAGTATTTTGGAGACACACTCCTAAAAACTAACACTCGTACCTAAAGGCTTAGAGTGCACAAAGACACACACTCCTAACTCCGTACTTCAAAGCTTAGGAGAGGATCACACAAAGTAAAACTCTATAACACACGTCCTTAGCTTGTATTAAGGTGACACAAGAAAGGCTCACAATTAACAATACACACGCAAAAACCTAGAGAGCTAGACACAAACAATATGACGGCGTGAACAACCTCAAATTAGGTTTTGCATAACCTTTTTATACTCCAGCAAAGTCCTTGATTCTGAAATAATCATTAGCTTGATTTTGCTTGACTCAAGTCTTTGACCATATTAATTAAAAGGATTCTTTCCTAAAATATACTTCAAAGATACTCTTCATAGAAATAGTCTAGTCAAGGATCTGAAGTAATAAATGATAATCCTCAATAAAAGCCAAACACACAGGCGCCATGCAAGATTCATGAAAGAGAAAAAACGAATCATGCCATAAATAGAAACGCGCGCCTTTATAATACCAAATGCCGGATACGATGTTGTAACATCATGCACCGCATCCTGCTCACCAAAAATGCAGCCAATACATAGGACTCAACAAACTCCCCCTTTGGCAAATTTTTGGCTAAAACATATAATGACCATACAGATACTTAAACATATACTTCAACTACATTTCTTTTTCTCAACACAAGCACACATGGATAAAGATTTGTAGAGACTATTCTTCAAAACATATTCCATACTACTTCTTCATGGAGACCAGTAAACAAGAATATACATGTATCTTTTAAGAATATCAGAGAGGCATGCAGCAGCGGAACATATAAAACAACTTAGCCTTAGATGGTCAGAGCAATCAAAATTGACAGGATGCTGTAGATAATGCTACAACATTTCACACTACATCTCCCCCTGCACATATGCATAGGATGTTGGAGCATCTTATCCAACATCTCCCTCTGCAGATCATATCTCAATATTCTAGGGCACTTATGCACAGATCATACAGGTCCACACATACACATACTTCATGCACTCAATTTTAACAAACATATCATTACCATAGCAGTGCAGATTAACAGCAGGCGAGATCAAATAGGAAAACACTCAGATAAACAATCAAAGTACCAAATTTATACTCCCCCTTTTTGCCACAAATTTGACAAACTTCGCAGTACAGAGTTATGAGGTTCAGGAGCTTATTACAAAACAGGAATCAGGGTCATCAGAGTCTCAGCCCATATAACAGAACAGTAACAAAAGTGCCAAATGAACACAAAAGAAACAAAAAAAAATGACAAGGCACCACAGATAACATCCTTCATTCAGAAGCACTGGAATCAGTCACCTCCAGCTCCTCTGTATCACCACCAGCATCTTCATTTTCTGCTCCATCAGATGCTGCAGCATCATTCACAGCATCATGACCCACATCAGTACCAGCACTAAGACCTGCTTCCTCAGCTTCCTCTTTCTTCAGGGCAGATATTACCAGCTCAAGCCCTTTCTTCTGCTCATCCAGAGCTTGCACAGTAGCTTCCAATGAGGCAATCATATCCTTCCTACTCAGAGTTGAAGGGGGATCTTCCCTAGGCACAGATTTGCTTGTCATAGGCCCTGCTATATCAGCAGCATGGGTCCCTTCAAACAGCCTAAAATGGAGAGAAAGAGGTGCTTCTCTCTTGAGGGGTTCATCAGCAGCAGTCAAAATATTTGGGTGTTGATCAAGGATAATTCCACAGATGAGACTTGGAAAGGCTATAGGCATCTTGATTGCCCAAGACTTGCCATGAGCCATGGTTTGCTCAAAAATATAGGACCCATAATCAGCAACAGTAGCAATTCCAATAGAATAAATAAGCCTAGCTAAGCCCGTGGCTATATGAGATGTATGGGTAGTAGGAACCCAATTTACAGTTCCTATTCTGTTCAGGACAGCATACTTCACAGAGAGCATACAAGAAGGTACCTTACCTTTAGATGGCCACACCTTGACCTGGTTGGCTGTGATGGTCTTGCACACTTCATTATTGGTAACATCAATGGCAGTGTAGTCATCCTCCTGCCTACCCAGATATCTGTTGATGATCTTTGGAGAGAACACCACACATTTGTTCCTAACCCAAACCTTCTGATATTCATTGTTGAGAGGATTGTCACAGTCTTCAGCAATGTTGACAACAAACTCTTTCACAAGCTTGGCATAGCAGTTACTCAAGCCACTAACAGTCTTCATTAAGCCAGCATCATCCAACAACTCAACTACCTCCTTCCAAGCCAGTGTTTCAGCAGACAATTCCCTTTCCAGCCCTATCCTTCTTGCAAATACATACTTCCACTTCTTTGCACTATCCACAAAGTGAAATGATACATCATCAATGGGTACATCAGGGACATTAGTTGGCACCATCTTTCTACCAACTTTCTTCTTGGATGCTGGGATGCTTGGAGCATCGTGTTCAGCATCATCATCAGACACATCAGTAACAACCTTCTTCTTCTTCTTCAGAGCTCTCTTCTGAGGTGAGGGTGTGATGCTAGGAGCATCTTGCTCAGCTTCATACTCAGAGTCACTAACATTCTTCCTTTTGGAAGCTTTCTTCTTTGGTTGATGTCGCGCCGCGAAAAACGCCCGAGCGTCGGAACACTCGGTAATGACACAGAGTCGCCACCGAACTTTATTTATTCCCAAAGGAAAAGGAAAATATCGATAAAACCTAAAAAAAAGAAAAAATGGTCGTTGCAACCAAATTTCGAGTTCGGGAGTCGATTATGCAAGGGGAAGGTACTAGCACCCCTCACATCCGTTGTACTCAACGGGAACCTTCTTGTTAATTTAGGGTTTAAAATTTGTTTTTAAATTGTTTGCATTAATTTCTATTAATTATTTAAATATTTACAAAGGGGAAAAAAATAGTTTTTTATTATTATGCTTGACGGTTGTTGGATTCCGCTCCTACGCATTCCCAAGTGCAATGGGAAATTCAAAGCTTACGTAGTTCTTTGGGTAAAAAATAATTGTGTGTTGGTTGATTTTAATGAACGGTATTTTAAATCGCATTCTAGTGGTTAAACGTATGCTGCTCGCGCTTGGGAGGCTTATGCGTTGTTTGTATCACTGTAGAAGGATTAAAACACGTTCGTTTATGAAAAAGAGTTTGTTTTTGTTTTAATGCGCTAAGGCAAAAAATTAATTTGATGTGTTGAGTTTGTTTATTTTTTTATATTTTTTTTTTTAAAAGAATATTTTTGGTGTGGAAGACAAATAGTCGATAGACAAAGCGCACGCTAAGTCTCGACTATTCGAGAGACGGACGAATGTACATTCGCCGGTCCCTTCTTTAATCCACGATTTTTAGAAAAAAGAGTAATTTTGATGATTTAAATAAAAAGAAGATTTAAACGAAATAAAATTCATATTTTTGCATTTTTGAGAATATTGTATTGTTTTTTTTGTATTTAGTTTTTTGAAAGATAAGATTTAAATATGTTTAAAAGTTTTATAAAATACATTTATTGAAAAGAGTTTAAAAATTTCTCGACGAGAGTCGAGGTTTATTAACAAGAAGATTTTTTTTTTAAAGTTTTCTTTTAGTTTCTTAACATATTTTTTGTTGTTTTTTTAGATGATGAAAATAAAGTATGCGAGGGTACGTATATTACGACAATATGTACGAAATTTTAACAAATAAACTTCACATGTATATTTACACAAACCATACTTATGAAAATAAAATTAAAACTATATAGCATATTTTTTTGTATTTTTCACAAGTGCGATATAAACAAAATAGAGTATTGCATAAATAAATAAATGCTAACACAACATGCATTTTAAATATTTATATACAAACATACCATATAAAAATAATACACAAATAAAATCACAAATAAATGACTAAACAAAACAAGCACATAAAAATTACGAAAATAAAAAAAACGCTTACAGAGGGGTGCAAACAGCAGAACCTGTGGTGCACTAGCAAAACAGTAGAGTAAACAGAGGGTGAATCAGGACCGTCCGATCTAATCAGACGTCCTTGATTTAATCACAGGGGAGAACGCGTCAGTAGCGTTGGATCTAAATCTGAAAGTTTAGAGCACGCTGATACATGGTGTGTCTGCTGAGAGCGCGCGCACCGGATGGGAGGATGGTGGTCGTTTGATCAAAACTTAAAGGGTTAAGAACGTGAGGGTGCATTGTAAAACCACAAGCGCGTACACACAGGATCAGGGGAGTATAAATACTCAAAACCTTCAGAAAAATCATTTTAACACATTCACTTCTCTCTCTTCCCTCAAACTCCCTCAACCGCTCTCTCTCTACTCACCGGTTCTTCATCATTTTCTAGTTTCCAGAAACCGTCACGGTGGCCGGCCAGGCCAGACGGCGGCGCCACCGTGCCGGAGCCCTAAAACCGCCCCAAAATTCAAACTTTTTCTTTTAAATCCCTAGTTTCAAACCTCCTAAACACGAATCCGAAATCAAAACAACCAAAAGCCTTCCCTATTTGCGTAGATCGGACTTCAAAGTTTTGAAAAAAATAATTACGGTTTGTTTATTTTTGTTTCCGTTTCGTTTTTGACTTCTCTCTTTCTCGTTCCTTTTCTTTCAATCTCTTCTTTTCGTTTTCTGGTTCGAGTTTTGGTGTTGTGTTTGTGTTTCTTGATTCACTGTTGTTGTTTGACAGTGGAGATGATGATGATTTTGTGTTCTGAGTTTTTGGTTTTGATTAAATATTTCTATGATGTGGGTGATAATGTTATAGAATAGGATTGAGAAAAATTAGGGTTTGGAATTGAATTTGCCAGTGGCTGTGATGAGAGAAGTTTGCTCTTGGTTTTTTGATGGATTTTTTCTTGTTGTTTTTTTGTTGATTCTTTCGTGTGTAAAAAAAACTTCTGTTCTTTAGAGGAGATCAACTCCCCTTTTCTTGGTTGTTCTGATGAAATTATATGCAAGAAACTTTTCTCCAATTTTTGTCCCACTGCATTAATTGTTGCAGTGGAGGCTATGGGGAAGCAAAATTTTGGTTCTCTGATCAATGTTATCTCTGATCTATGCTCTGGTATGCAGAAAAAAAAAAAAGAAAGATCAGAGGAGGGGTAGCGTCTCTGCTACGCTGGTTTGGATTTTGGACAGTTTTTTGGACAAAAGGACAAAAAGAATGATAAAATAAAAAATAATAATAATAAAAAAAAGGTGCAATAATAATAATAATAATAATAATAATCTTAAAAATAATTTGGAAAGGGAGATGAGAAGATGCAGCCCACGTGCTGCATTGCATCCTTCATATATTTTTTACTTTTTACCTTTTTTGTTTTGTTTAGTAATAATAAATAATAGTAATAATAATTGAAATAAATGATGGTAAATGATAATGATAATAAATGAATGAAATAATAAAGGAAAGAAAATAATAGTAGTAATTAAATATTTAATACTTAATATTTTTTTTGAGATTTTTCAATGATATGATTAAAAACTAAATTGACTTATTTTTTTGAATTTTATGAAGAAAATAAAAAGGAATGAAATTATACACAATAATAACTAAACATTATAAAATATTTTTAATAAAAAAGTTTTGTTATTTTTTTAAAAGAAATTAAAACTAAACAATTCAAATGTGAGCGAAAGAAAAAGTCGGGCAAAATTTAGGGTATGACAGCTGCCCCTATTTAAATATCTTTAATCAAATAGGACGAGTGATGTTGGTACTCGTGTTTTGATGGAAGATAGTTAAATACAGAAAATCCTGAATTTTGTCCGGTTGGACAGAGAAACTTGCAGACGAAAAGATCGTCATCTTGCATGGTTATTTGGATTTGAAAACTTGAAATTGTCGCAGGCATAAGACCGGACATTTGCTAAAAGATGAATTGCCGCAGGGCTAACAAAAAATAAAGTTGTCGTAGGGATAGGGTCTGACAACTGTCACAAGGATAAGGCCTGGACATAGACAGAAAATAAAATTGTCGTAGGGATAAGGCCTGACGACTGCCACAGGGATAAGGCCTGGACATATACTGAAAATAAAATTGTCGTAGGGATAAGGCCTGACGACTGCCACAGGGATAAGGCCTGGACATATACTGAAAATAAAATTGTCGCAGGGATAAGGCCTGACGACTGTCACAGGGATAAGGCCTGGACATAGACAGAAAATAAAATTGTCGTAGGGATAAGGCCTGACGACTGCCACAGGGATAAGGCCTGGACATAGACAGAAAATAAAATTGTCGTAGGGATAAGGCCTGACGACTGCCACAGGGATAGGGCCTGGACATATACTGAAAATAAAATTGTCGCAGGGATAAGGCCTGACGACTGTCACAGGGATAAGGCCTGGACATAGACAGAAAATAAAATTGTCGTAGGGATAAGGCCTGACGACTGTCACAGGGATAAGGCCTGGACATAGACAGAAAATAAAATTGTCGTAGGGATAAGGCCTGACGACTGTCACAGGGATAAGGCCTGGACACAGACAGAAAATTAAATTGTCGTAGGGATAAGGCCTGACGACTGTCACAGGGATAAGGCCTGGACACAGACAGAAAATTAAATTGTCGTAGGGATAAGGCCTGACGACTGTCACAGGGATAAGGCCTGGACATAGACAGAAAATAAAATTGTCGTAGGGATAAGGCCTGACGACTGTCACAGGAATAAGGCCTGGACATAGACAGAAAATAAAATTGTCGTAGGGATAAGGCCTGACGACTGTCACAGGGATAAGGCCTGGACACAGACAGAAAAATTAAATTGTCGTAGGGATAAGGCCTGACGACTGTCACAGGGATAAGGCCTGGACACTGCTTAGAGATGGTTTTACCCGTTTTGGAGCTATGGGAGTTTGACACCCTTTTGCATGCCATGATGCATGTTATGCTTATGCTCTTTTTTATGCATGATTTGTTTTATTTTTATTTTTTTTTATTTTTTATTTTAAAAATGCATATTGTGATTGGATGCGTATGTAACATGTAATGCATGAGATGACATGTTGATTGAAACTTTTTCCCTTTGTTTTTCAGTTGGCCAAGCAAGAGTTAGCCCATCGGGGATAGGACCCTCGTTATTTTCCTGATACTAGAACCCTTGATGATTTTCTGTCTAAATCTTTGAGGTGCTGGAGATGCCCCAACTATGCTGTAGATTTTAGCCAATGCATTGTTGCTTTTGTTGAGGCGTATGAAGATCAAAAGTCAACTTGTATAGACTTACAAAGCAAGGAGATCTAATGCCAAATCGATGGACTTACAGAGCAAAATGAGGTTTAATGCCAGATTAATGGACTTACGAAGCAAGGAGATCTAATGTCAAATCGATGGACTTACAGAGCAAAATGAGGTCTAATGCCATATTAATGGACTTACAAAGCAAAGAGATCTAATGCCAAATCGATGGACTTACAAAGATGAGAGATGATGAATTGCCATAGTGTATGAGTTGGGCAAACTGCTACAAGTGTAAGAACCTGTACAAAAGGGATTGATAAATTGTTGCAGGTGTAAGAACCTGAACAAGACTAGTAAGATGAATTGCCACAGGTGTAAGAACCTGAAGAAGACTGAAAATAAAAATTTCTATCGGTGTAAGAACCTAGCAAAGATTGGAAATGAAAATTGTCGCAGGTGTAAGAACCTGGACGAAACTGGGAATGAATTGACGCAAGTGTAAGAACCTGGACAAGGTTTTTCTTTGCCAATGAAAATTGAGCTTTGATTTTGATTTGCCAATGAAATTGGACTTTTGAATTGATCACTTATTAGGGAAACCAACGAGTCTTTCCGATGACATAAACTCGCTCTACAATTGCAGATGGTTTAGCTAGGGATTGGTATGGACCTCCACGAGCAGTCACATAACCTTTGATTATGCTATGTATGCATGTTTTGTGCATGATGTTATGATTAGGGATGCATGTTGTATGACATGTTGGGAAAGAGATGTCGATTTTTTTTCTTTATTGGTTGAGATTTTGACTGTCGATGAAGATGGGCTTTGAATGATGCCAATGAAAATTGGGCTTTAACAGATGCCAATGAATATTGGGCTTTGGTGGTGCCAATGGATATTGGGCTTTTAAGGATGCCAACGAATATTGGGCTTTAGGGGATGCCAATGAAAATTGGGCTTTATGAAACGCCAAAGGATTTTGGGCTTTGTGCATGCCAATGAAGATTGGGCTTTGGAGGTTGCCAATGAATATTGGGCTTTTGTACATGCCAAAAAGTATTGGGCTTAAACGGATGCCAATGAGAATTGGGCTTTGGGTTGGTGCCAATGGATATTGGGCTTTGGGCTAGAGGATCTTCTCTTTTATTGGAGGATCAAGAGATCTTGAAACATATGTGTGATGCAAGGTGCATGAATGTTATGTTATGATTGATGCAATGTGATGCATGGTTCGATGCATGCAAGATTAATGCAAGATGCATGAATGATGATTGTGCAAAATGACATGCTTAATGCATGACGATGTAGCTCATTTGTTGGTTTGTATGTTCCAAAAAGTTTCCTTATGGTAGGCATTGGAATGGTTAAGACTGAGAAATGTTTTTTTGTAACAAGGCTTCTCGTCCAAGGTTATGGGATGTTTTGCTAGCATGATATCCTGACACTCGTGTTTGAACTTGATGGTTGCTTTTGAGAATATCGAGAGGGCTTGCCCCTATTGTTGCCCATTTTGCCCCTTTTTTTTCTTCTTGAAATCCCTTAATTTTGCCTAGCCTGCTCTTTTCGAGTTTTTAGTCCACCGGGAGTATACCCTTTTTGTGTGCCCCTAATTTTTGCCTAGACCGCCTTTCCAAGTTTTCGGTCTACCGGGGCGCTCTCTTTTGCCTAAGTCGCCCTTTCAGGTTTTCGACTTAGCGAGCTCTTCTTTTTTTTCTCTTTTTCTTTAGGCACGATATTTTTTGGGTTATTGAGCATGGGAACTCCTCTCCATCCATGGTAGTGATTATCAAGGTTCAACTAGAAAATGTCTTTTTGGAACATATGGCCATTCAATGGGAAGTACTGCCTCCATGCCGTACACTATAGGAACAGGAGATGCCTGAAAAGGAAATAAGGTCCCATCATGATATGGTATGACCTTTATGTGAACTGCCCCAACATTGGAAATTCAAAGGGTGTGCCCTTGATTAATCGACAATCGATTTTGGTCGATTGGTCCTTGACATTCTTTTGACCCCGATCATTAAGATTTTCAAATGATCTACCCCTTGGCCATATGGTTTTGCTCTTGATTAGCATGATCCCTAGGTGACTTGCCCCTAGTTAGGAGCGTCTTGAACGGTTTCGCTTTTGATTAGACCCTTGTCAAAGTTTCCTCGATGAAAAGTATTGATTTGCGAGAAAAATTGTTTCTTTTGAAAAGTATTTATGATACAATGCACATGCAAGTTTTTAAATCCACATTGTTACGGGGAACAAATATGGTGTGCACAATGAATGATATTCGGTCATGAGATTGACACGAATGGAGGTGTGAAAAAGATATAACCAAAATGGTTAATGATGATTCGCAAACATGTGGAGTCAGTTTAACAACAATTTTGCTGAATATGCTTTCAGAGTGAACCTAGCTTCAATTAGGTCTTTTAAAGGTTGTAACGTGGCCTGGTTCATGGTTTTGAAAAAAAGATGATTATTAGGCTCAAAATTCTGTTTTTACCCACTCACTCTTCGTTGATGTCCTTCATTCCTATATTCAATTAATTCATCAGACATGCTTTGGTTATCCAGAGGATTTCTTTGATATTTGATATTTGAGATTTGACGTTTTGGTCAACAAGAGGATTTTTTTTGGAAATATTAATATTCGAGATTTGACGCTTTGGTCAAAACTTTGATGAGACTCTTGAAGTGACAGTCACTTTTCATTCACAAGCTCTTTTTTTTAATCCCTTATGTTGTATGGACCAGTTTTTTTTTAACTTTGTGGTCCATCGGGATGCTCCCTTTTTTTTTTTATGCATAAGTTTGTTTACTTGGCGGGCTCTCTTTTTTTTTTTTTTTTTAATGTAGGAGAATTGTGACTGTCACATGCTATTTGTGAGTTTTGTCCTCTCATGATTTCTTGTATCTCAAACAAATGGATCCTCTTGCATTAGGATGTATCATTGAATTAATCGAAAGACTACCCTGCCCCGGGTCAAGATTAAGGTATTTTTTTGTAAAGAAAGAACACCAACTTCTGGCTCAAAGGGGTTGAATACGGATTATCTCCTTATATCTCCGGTGTTTGGAAAGTGAAACAATGCCTTATATCATTAACCGGGTCTTACTATTGAAAGCATGTGTCAGCAAATTCAATTTATATTATTTACATCATCCTCCCTCCAATTTTGTTAATATGCGAAAAAACAAAAACTGGAAAAGTATATGATGATATAAGAAAAGAGTGAATACGAATGGATAGATTCCAAAAACATGCATGCTCATTTTATTAGAAATACTAGTCAAAAGCACAATTTAAAAACAATCAATACTTAGCAAGAAAGAAACTACAATTGAAAATGCAAAGTCTAATGTTTCTAGGGATGAGCCTCCTTGTTGATCCACCGACTTTGAGAGGTGCTTCTTGAAGTTCTTGTGTATGTCAAGGTAGGGGTGACCATTTATAATATGATTACTCCTTCAAAAGTCCTCTTCTTTCAAGCATACCTATTTTGCTGATAGGGCCGTTGCGGCTGCTGAAAATGTTGTTGTCGATGTGGGCGAGACACCCATGGTTGGTTTTTGAAGCATTGGGTAGGCTTATGGCTTGTATGACAAAGCGTTGCCTTCTTTTTCAACAAGACCCATTGATCAATTTCAACCGAGTCTTCAACTGACTTGCCTCCCCTTTTCAACAGTTCCTGGCCTCTCTTGAGTTCCTCCGCATTTTCTTGAGGCATGCTTTCAAGTTTGAGTATCAGGAAATCAACTAGCAGTGTATGGTTGATGGAGGGTGAAGGTGGAAGAGGTATGAGTTTTATGATTTGGAAATGCGAATGCATGTATGCAGATGCATGAAAATGCATGAGTATGCAAAAAGGGTTTTTTTTTTTTTTTTTAATGTTATGCTAAAAATGTTAATGTCATGTCATTATTTGATGTGCCCAAAGAAGGTCAGAGTGCGGCCTCAATGACAGGTTTGACAATTCATAATCTTAATAGGGGGCTCCCTACGACAAGATGGTTCTACATATTGACTACCCAATCCCCTCACATGTAGGTTATAGGTTTTTTTTTTGTGTGTGAGGGGGACAACACGGTCACGACCCTCGTTTGAAACCTTCCGCAAAATAGCGGGTCACCCTTAGGCGGAGTTATTGGGTTCTACGCAAGGTCCCTAGAGTATTTGATCAACATTCAAAATTCCGTCAAGAGGATGGGCTAGCCAATTCGAGACAAAACTTTGAATGAATCTACTCTAGGCGGAACTTTCATATATCACCGAATGAGAAGTGCATCTCATGGGCCCATACTACTAGCTCCTAACTTAACTTAGTTTTTCTCAAGCCCGGGTGTAGAGCTTCTCTTAAGAACATATCCCAACCACAATTTATATACATATATCAAATTAATAAACATGGTATAAATGCAAAAATAAACATATATACATATATAAAAACAATAAATATAAACATAAAACAAATGTAATGCAAACAAACAAACAAGCAAATGACCCTAAAAAAAAAGAATAGGCTTGACTCTCTAAAAATCCCCAGCAGAGTCGCCAGCTGTCGCGCCGCGAAAAACGCCCGAGCGTCGGAACACTCGGTAATGACACAGAGTCGCCACCGAACTTTATTTATTCCCAAAGGAAAAGGAAAATATCGATAAAACCTAAAAAAAAGAAAAAATGGTCGTTGCAACCAAATTTCGAGTTCGGGAGTCGATTATGCAAGGGGAAGGTACTAGCACCCCTCACATCCGTTGTACTCAACGGGAACCTTCTTGTTAATTTAGGGTTTAAAATTTGTTTTTAAATTGTTTGCATTAATTTCTATTAATTATTTAAATATTTACAAAGGGGAAAAAAATAGTTTTTTATTATTATGCTTGACGGTTGTTGGATTCCGCTCCTACGTATTCCCAAGTGCAATGGGAAATTCAAAGCTTACGTAGTTCTTTGGGTAAAAAATAATTGTGTGTTGGTTGATTTTAATGAACGGTATTTTAAATCGCATTCTAGTGGTTAAACGTATGCTGCTCGCGCTTGGGAGGCTTATGCGTTGTTTGTATCACTGTAGAAGGATTAAAACACGTTCGTTTATGAAAAAGAGTTTGTTTTTGTTTTAATGCGCTAAGGCAAAAAATTAATTTGATGTGTTGAGTTTGTTTATTTTTTTATATTTTTTTTTTTAAAAGAATATTTTTGGTGTGGAAGACAAATAGTCGATAGACAAAGCGCACGCTAAGTCTCGACTATTCGAGAGACGAACGAATGTACATTCGCCGGTCCCTTCTTTAATCCACGATTTTTAGAAAAAAGAGTAATTTTGATGATTTAAATAAAAAGAAGATTTAAACGAAATAAAATTCATATTTTTGCATTTTTGAGAATATTGTATTGTTTTTTTTGTATTTAGTTTTTTGAAAGATAAGATTTAAATATGTTTAAAAGTTTTATAAAATACATTTATTGAAAAGAGTTTAAAAATTTCTCGACGAGAGTCGAGGTTTATTAACAAGAAGATTTTTTTTTTAAAGTTTTCTTTTAGTTTCTTAACATATTTTTTGTTGTTTTTTTAGATGATGAAAATAAAGTATGCGAGGGTACGTATATTACGACAATATGTACGAAATTTTAACAAATAAACTTCACATGTATATTTACACAAACCATACTTATGAAAATAAAATTAAAACTATATAGCATATTTTTTTGTATTTTTCACAAGTGCGATATAAACAAAATAGAGTATTGCATAAATAAATAAATGCTAACACAACATGCATTTTAAATATTTATATACAAACATACCATATAAAAATAATACACAAATAAAATCACAAATAAATGACTAAACAAAACAAGCACATAAAAATTACGAAAATAAAAAAAACGCTTACAGAGGGGTGCAAACAGCAGAACCTGGGGTGCACTAGCAAAACAGTAGAGTAAACAGAGGGTGAATCAGGACCGTCCGATCTAATCAGACGTCCTTGATTTAATCACAGGGGAGAACGCGTCAGTAGCGTTGGATCTAAATCTGAAAGTTTAGAGCACGCTGATACATGGTGTGTCTGCTGAGAGCGCGCGCACCGGATGGGAGGATGGTGGTCGTTTGATCAAAACTTAAAGGGTTAAGAACGTGAGGGTGCATTGTAAAACCACAAGCGCGTACACACAGGATCAGGGGAGTATAAATACTCAAAACCTTCAGAAAAATCATTTTAACACATTCACTTCTCTCTCTTCCCTCAAACTCCCTCAACCGCTCTCTCTCTACTCACCGGTTCTTCATCATTTTCTAGTTTCCAGAAACCGTCACGGTGGCCGGCCAGGCCAGACGGCGGCGCCACCGTGCCGGAGCCCTAAAACCGCCCCAAAATTCAAACTTTTTCTTTTAAATCCCTAGTTTCAAACCTCCTAAACACGAATCCGAAATCAAAACAACCAAAAGCCTTCCCTATTTGCGTAGATCGGACTTCAAAGTTTTGAAAAAAATAATTACGGTTTGTTTATTTTTGTTTCCGTTTCGTTTTTGACTTCTCTCTTTCTCGTTCCTTTTCTTTCAATCTCTTCTTTTCGTTTTCTGGTTCGAGTTTTGGTGTTGTGTTTGTGTTTCTTGATTCACTGTTGTTGTTTGACAGTGGAGATGATGATGATTTTGTGTTCTGAGTTTTTGGTTTTGATTAAATATTTCTATGATGTGGGTGATAATGTTATAGAATAGGATTGAGAAAAATTAGGGTTTGGAATTGAATTTGCCAGTGGCTGTGATGAGAGAAGTTTGCTCTTGGTTTTTTGATGGATTTTTTCTTGTTGTTTTTTTGTTGATTCTTTCGTGTGTAAAAAAAACTTCTGTTCTTTAGAGGAGATCAACTCCCCTTTTCTTGGTTGTTCTGATGAAATTATATGCAAGAAACTTTTCTCCAATTTTTGTCCCACTGCATTAATTGTTGCAGTGGAGGCTATGGGGAAGCAAAATTTTGGTTCTCTGATCAATGTTATCTCTGATCTATGCTCTGGTATGCAGAAAAAAAAAAAAGAAAGATCAGAGGAGGGGTAGCGTCTCTGCTACGCTGGTTTGGATTTTGGACAGTTTTTTGGACAAAAGGACAAAAAGAATGATAAAATAAAAAATAATAATAATAAAAAAAAGGTGCAATAATAATAATAATAATAATAATAATCTTAAAAATAATTTGGAAAGGGAGATGAGAAGATGCAGCCCACGTGCTGCATTGCATCCTTCATATATTTTTTACTTTTTACCTTTTTTGTTTTGTTTAGTAATAATAAATAATAGTAATAATAATTGAAATAAATGATGGTAAATGATAATGATAATAAATGAATGAAATAATAAAGGAAAGAAAATAATAGTAGTAATTAAATATTTAATACTTAATATTTTTTTTGAGATTTTTCAATGATATGATTAAAAACTAAATTGACTTATTTTTTTGAATTTTATGAAGAAAATAAAAAGGAATGAAATTATACACAATAATAACTAAACATTATAAAATATTTTTAATAAAAAAGTTTTGTTATTTTTTTAAAAGAAATTAAAACTAAACAATTCGAATGTGAGCGAAAGAAAAAGTCGGGCAAAATTTAGGGTATGACAGTTGAGTAGGAATCTCAACCTTGCTAGAGCTTCTACTGGGTCCCACAACTTTCTTCTTAGGTGACTTTGTGGGCACACTCTTTTTCTTCTTCACAGACTTTGGTGCTTCTTTTTCCACCTCAGCCTCTTTGCCTTTCCTTTCCCTTAGACGCCTACCAATACCTGTTTTTCCTGCAAGGGTTGACCCAACAGATTTGACAACAACAATATCTTCTTCCTCACTTGCTTCCACATCAGCAGTCTTCGGAGCTTCACCTTGGTCAGGTTCAGCATCAGATGCCACAACATCTTCAACAACATCTTTGTCAGCTTCTTCTCTTACCAGGGATGCTGAAGCATCAGGTGTCGCATCCTCTTGAGAGATGCTATTTGCTAGAGATTGAAGCACATCACCAACAATATGATCTTCCTCATTAAGTTCATCTTCCTTAGGAGAATCAGGAACAGAAGATTGTGTCTTCTCAGTTTCCACAACAGTTTCCCCTTTTTCAGCATTAGGGATTTGAACAGTATTAGTGTCGATCTGCTCACTTTGAGAGGTTGCTGTAGCATCAACACCTACAACCAGTTTATCAGAGCCCTGATTGGCTAAAAGAAACCCTTGCATGTCAAAATCGGAGTTATATCGAGATTTGGATTTCTTGATTCTTGGTTTCTTACTTCCCGTTGTCTTAACTTTCTTTGAGGACTTGGGTTTAGAAGATGAGGTTTTGTGGGGTTTGATGTTGAGAGCAGATGCAACAGAGGGGTGAATGGTGGAGATGGGAACAGCATTGGTGATGAAGTTGGGTTGAGGTTCATGAGATGGTGAAGAGTGATTTGGAGAAGCGGCGGTGGGAGAGTTAACAGGGGATGATTGAGACATGGTGACGGCAAAGATTAGAAAATAGGATTGAGAGTGAGAGATATGTGAGGGTTGAATGTGGAGGTTTGGTAGAGAAGTGAAGAAGTTATAGTGAGATGTAGAATAAAAATGGAAAGAATCAAGATGAAAAGATTTGAAATAAAAATAACCAACAATATGTGGTGGCGTGTTAATAGAGTGATTTAGGCCATGATTGCCTTGATCAACGTGCAGCCTTTGATGAAGAAAAGTAACCGCTGCACGCGCCACTAATGGTAACTGCTATAACTCCTCATGGAGGCAAATTCCCAACTTGCCCCTTAGCTTCTCAAACTGTACGGCATCAAGTGCTTTTGTAAAGATGTCTGCCACTTGTTCTTTTGTACCAACATGTTCCAAAGTGACAATTTTGCTTTCAACAAGATCTCTTATGAAGTGATGACGGATGTCAATATGTTTTGTCTTGCTATGTTGAACAGGATTTTTAGAGATGTTTATGGCACTCATGTTGTCACAGTACAATGTCATAGCATCTTGTACAACATCATACTCAGTCAGCATCTGCTTCATCCAAACAAGTTTGGAGCAACTACTCCCAGCAGCTATGTACTCAGCCTCAGCTATGGATAAAGCCACACAGTTTTGCTTCTTACTAAACCAAGAAATCAAGTTATTTCCTAAGAAGAAACAACCTCCTGAAGTGCTTTTTCTGTCATCTGCACTTCCAACCCAATCAGCATCACAATATCCATAGAGCTTAGAATCTTCAGAATGAGAGTATATTATTCCATAGTCACTAGTTCCATTCACATATTTCAAGATCCTCTTGACCTGAGTCAAGTGGCTAACCTTAGGGTCAGCTTGATATCTGGCACAAACTCCAACAGCATAGGTGATGTCAAGCCTACTTGCAGTCAAGTATAGCAGGCTTCCAATCATGCTTCTATATAAACTTTGATCCACACTGATTCCTTTTTCATCCTTAGTAAGTTTCAGATGAGTAGGTACTGGTGTTCTCTTGGATGTAGCACTTTCCATACCAAACTTTTTGACTATGTTTCTTGTATACTTACTCTGAGATATAAATATGGTATCATCCATTTGTTTGATTTGAAGTCCAAGAAAATATGTCAATTCCCCAACAAGGCTCATTTCAAATTCAGATTGCATTTGCTTGACAAAATGATGTACCATTGTGTCTAACATCCCACCAAACACTATGTCATCAACATAGATTTGAGCTATAATAAATTTACCTCTTTCTTGCTTAACAAATAAGGTCTTGTCTGAAGCTCCCTTTCTGTAACCTTGATCTTCCAAGAATTGAGTCAACCTTTCATACCAAGCCCTGGGTGCTTGCTTCAACCCATATAGAGCTTTCTTCAATTTGTACACATGACTTGGATGTTCAGGATCAACAAAATCTTTTGGCTGTTCAACATACACTTCTTCCTGTAGGTATCCATTTAGAAAAGCACTTTTTACATCCATCTGGTAAAGTTTGAATTTTAGAATGCAAGCAACACCCAGAAGGAGCCTGATGGATTCTAGCCTTGCAACAGGTGCAAAAGTTTCTTCAAAATCTAGACCTTCAACTTAAGTATATCCCTGTGCCACAAGTCTTGCTTTGTTCCTGGTGACAATACCATTCTCATCTGACTTGTTCTTATACACCCACTTAGTTCCAATCACATTCACATCTTTAGGTCTTGGGACCAAATCCCACACCTCACTTCTTTTGAACTGGTTTAATTCTTCCTGCATAGCCTCTATCCATGCTCCATCAGATAAGGCTTCTTTAACATTTTTGGGCTCAAAGAGAGATACAAAACAAGAATTTGAAATAACATCATTTTTCCTTCTAGTAGTTATTCCCTGTTCTGGATTGCCTATGATCAACTCTGTTGGATGATTCTTCTGAACACGCACTGAAGGTCCTTTCTTTTGAGCTTGATCTCCAGAATCTGTAGTATTGATCTCTTCTTCAATCTCTTCATCAGACTGATTCTCACCCAGATGTTCAGATGCTGTAGCATCTTGTTCAGCATCATGTACAACAGGAATACCCTGGTCTTCACCAACAGTTTCTTCCAGAGTAGAATCTTGAATTACAACATTTATGGATTCCATCATTACCTGAGTCTTGGAATTAAACACTCTATAAGCTCTGCTGTTTAGAGAGTATCCCAGAAAAATCCCTTCATGGCTCTTTGGATCAAGCTTTCTTCTAGGCTCTCTATCAGCCAAAATGTAACACTTGCTTCCAAACACATGAAAGTGTTTCACAGTTGGTTTCCTATTCTTCCACAGTTCATACAGAGTAGATGTGGTACCTTTTCTCAATGTGACCCTGTTGTGAATGTAGCAGGCAATGTTCATAGCTTCAGCCCAAAAGTAGTAGGGAACATTCTTGGCATGAAGCATGACTCTTGCTGACTCTTGAATAGTTCTATTCTTCCTTTCAACTATCCCATTTTGCTGTGGGGTGATAGCAGAAGAATACTCATGCTTGATTCCTTCAGAGGCACAAAATTCATTGAACCTAGAGTTCTCAAACTCCTTCCCATGATCTGTTCTGATTTTTACCACATTACTTGCCTTTTCCCTTTGAATTTTAAGACACAATTCCTTGAAGGCTTCAAAGGCATCTGATTTTTCTCTAATGAAATCTATCCAGGTGTAT
This sequence comes from Trifolium fragiferum, assembly GCA_954870985.1. Taxonomy (NCBI): domain Eukaryota; kingdom Viridiplantae; phylum Streptophyta; class Magnoliopsida; order Fabales; family Fabaceae; genus Trifolium; species Trifolium fragiferum. The sequence goes on from OX940792.1 coordinate 22,173,262, forward strand.
CTGGAGTAGTCATCTACCATAACAAAAGCATACCTTTTTCCTCCAAGACTTTCAACCTGCATGGGTCCCATGAGGTCCATATGAAGTAGCTCAAGAACTTTGGTGGTTGTCTGATGCTCTAGCATTGGATGTGGCATCCTGACTTGCTTGCCAATTTGACACTCACCACATTTGTTGCCTTCTATAATCTTCAGCTTATGCAAACCCCTGATAGCTTCTGATGAAATAACTTTCTTCATCCCCTTCAAGTGAAGATGACCTAACCTCTGGTGCCATAGTTTCACTTCATCTGTAGTTGTGCTGAGACAGGTGGTATTCAAGGCTTCTTCCTGAGGTATCCACAAGTAACAGTTGTCCTTGGACCTGGTTCCCTTCATTAACAGTTGGTCTTCTTCATTGTTCACAACACACTCAGTCTTGGTGAAGTTAACTTTTAGACCTTGGTCACACAGTTGACTTATACTGATCAGATTTGCTGTGAGTCCCTTAACCAAAAGTACATTCTCCAAATTGGGCAGTCCATGATTCACCAGATCCCCAATTCCAAGAATTTCTCCTTTAGCACCATCTCCAAATGTAACAAAGCTGGTCTTGTATGGCTTTACATTCATGAGAAATTTTTCTTCACCTGTCATATGCCTGGAACATCCACTATCAAAGTACCAATCTTCCCTTGATGAAGCTCTCAAGGATGTGTGAGCAATCAACCCTACATTATCTGTCTTAGGCTTCCACTCCTTCTTTACAGGCACATCTTCCTTCACATCTTCCTTTGACTCATTTGCTTCAGGTTGCTGAACAGGATATCCATGAAGTCTGTAGCAAAAGGGCCTAATGTGACCTCTTCTTCCACAGTGATGACAAACCCATCTTCTGTATATTCTCTGGATTTTAGGCCTTTGATGGCCTTTTGGATTGGATTACAGAGCAAACTTGGGAACATGGTAAGTTCTAGAATGCTGTGCAGGATGCTTTAGCATCGTGGCCCCAGTGCAAGGATCAAAAACATCTTCAGCAGATTTGAACTTTGTCTCAAGATTCTGTTGATACTTATTCAAATGAGAGTAATTGTAACCTACTGCCTTAGCCTTACCACTTGGTAGATTCTCAAGGATCTCCTCTAATAGATTTGTTCCTGAGTTTAATTGACCCACACGCTTTTTCAGATCTTCCATTTGAGCATTGACAAGAGCCACTTCTTCTTGAGCTTCTGAAGCCTTCTCAGTTTGAGCCTTTACTTCAGATTGAAGGAGATTGATTGTCTTTTTCTGCTTCTCAAGTAATCTGCACATTTCTTCAAATCTTGTGAGCAGCTCTTTGTAAGTACTGGCAAGTTCATCATAAGCCACATCACCTTCTTCATCAGTATCACTGTCAGGAGTACAAATTCCAGTTAAGGCAGTTACATGCTTTGCAGATTCATGCTCTTCCTCAGAATCTTCATCTGACCAAGACACATTCAAACCCTTTTTCTATCTTTTCTGATACGTTCCACATTCTGTCCTTATGTGTCCATATCCTTCACACTCATGACATTGAACCCCCTTGCTTTGGTTGTTCTTCTCTTCAGGTTTGGATTTCTTCAAGTTGCTTTGTGGTTTATTGATGTCGAATCTAATGCTAGGAGCATTCTGACGATTCCTGCGATCAACTCTCTTCAGCACCTTGTTGAACTGTCTTCCAAGCATGGCTATAGCATCTGCAATGCTTTCTTCTTCTTCATCCTCATCTTGGTCATTGTCCTCATCAGTATTGGAAACAAATGCAATGCTCTTGACCTTTTTCTCACCACGTTCATCAAGCACAGTTTCAAAGGTTTGAAGTGAACCCACCAATTCATCCATTTTCATAGTAGAGATGTCATGTGCCTCCTCAATTGCTGTCACTTTCATATCAAATCTTTTGGGAAGAGATCTGAGAAGCTTTCTTGACAATTTCTCATCAGATACTTTTTCTCCCAGGGCTTCAAATGAATTAGCAATATCCAAGAGGGTCATATGAAAATCTTGAATGCTTTCATCATCTTTCATCTTTAGAGTTTCAAACCTAGATGTGAGATGTTGGATTTTGGATTGCTTCACCTTTGTGGTACCTTCATAGCAGGTCTTCAAGATCTCCCATGCTTCCTTGGCTGACACACAGTTTTTGATCAACTTGAAAACATTTGTGTCCACCCCATTAAACAAGGCATAAATGGCTTTGTTATTATAGAGAGTTGCAGCCTCTTCTTCTGTAGTCCACTCAACCTCTGGTTTCTTTACTCCTGTTGAGGTTCCTTCCTTGCTAGCAACAGTGGGATGTTCCCATCCAGTCAAAACAGCTTTCCAAACCTTGCTATCAATGGATCTTAGAAAAGCAGTCATTTTTTATTTCCAGTGATCATTGTTGTTTGATCCATTGAGCAACGGTGGTCTATTCATGTATCCTCCTTCCTTTTCCATGATGCCAGAAATATGAGGTCCTGGATCTCACCCTAGAGACAGGAAGGGTGCCTGCTCTGATGCCAATTGAAATTCCTGGCACGCTAGATACAATGTTGTATACAATGATATAGCTTCTTAGCACTGAAAACGTAATGCTGTAAACAATGCTATAGCATCCTACTGCGTAAAACTCAAGATAAGTAAAAACAAATATCTAAAAGCAAGTAAAGAACACGGGATATTTGTTAACCCAGTTCGGCGCTCAAAGCAAGCCCTAGTCTGGGGGATACCAATCCAGGAAGGAATATCACTATAATAGTCCTAGTTGTAAGTCTTCAGCAAACACACGTTTACAACTTAAAACCTAGGCATCTACCAATGATTCTTCAACCTAGGAACTCCTAAGTCTGAGATCCCATCTCACTCCCTTGCAACCTTACAAACAGCAAGGATTTCAAACACACAAGAAAAAGTATTTTGGAGACACACTCCTAAAAACTAACACTCGTACCTAAAGGCTTAGAGTGCACAAAGACACACACTCCTAACTCCGTACTTCAAAGCTTAGGAGAGGATCACACAAAGTACAACTCTATAACACACGTCCTTAGCTTGTATCAAGGTGACACAAGAAAGGCTCACAATTAACAATACACACGCAAAAACCTAGAGAGCTAGACACAAACAATATGACGGCGTGAACAACCTCAAATTAGGTTTTGCATAACCTTTTTATACTCCAGCAAAGTCCTTGATTCTGAAATAATCATTAGCTTGATTTTGCTTGACTCAAGTCTTTGACCATATTAATTAAAAGGATTCTTTCCTAAAATATACTTCAAAGATACTCTTCATAGAAATACTCTAGTCAAGGATCTGAAGTAATAAATGATAATCCTCAATAAAAGCCAAACACACAAGCGCCATGCAAGATTCATGAAAGAGAAAAAACGAATCATGCCATAAATAGAAACGCGCGCCTTTATAATACCAAATGCCGGATACGATGTTGTAGCATCTTGTACCGCATCCTGCTCACCAAAAATGCAGCCAATACATAGGACTCAACATGGATGAATAAAGGAAGCTTTGCAACTTGTATACAAGTTGTCATTCCATTTAAATGCTCAAAAGCTCACAACATTATGGATGAAGGTTCCGTATAGACTGGACCCGTCCATGTATTGGTCCATCTTAGAGACATCAATTTTTAACCATTGATTTAGTCTGATATATAGATTTTATAATAATGTATTCACACACAATCACTCTCTCCTCTTTCCATTTCTCTCTCCTTTATGCTCTCTCAGCTGTTTTCATTTTAACAAAACAACAAAACTTCATCATCAACTTAAAGTAAAAATTCCAGATAAAAAGCTGTATAAAAGAGAAAAAATATATTGAATTTTTATACCCTTTTCCTCAACATCTTATTATCTCCATTTTTACCTTTTTGAAGAAAATTACATTTGCATTTAGTTACAATTTTAAGAAAGTTTCTAGTTTTTGCAGTAAGCTAACATGGTAGTGATGAAGAGGTTTGATTTTCTCATTTGGCCTCTACCACTTGCAAAAGCCTGCACAAATTTCCTTTGGAAAATGAGTGTTAATCTCTCGTTTCCACCTATTTTCCGCATTTAATGGATAATAATAATAAATCTATCTTTGTTTCTATAGTGGATAATACAAATTTGTTTACCTACAATTGTGGTTCAATATGATGAGTGAGAAAACATTAGTTTGAAAATTGAAGGATGAAGATGTTGGAATTATTTTACTAATTAATTATATATCACATGCTCAATGACAAAGATTAAAACTATAATCTTTCTTTAGTGCGGAAGCCGAATAAACAAGAAAGCATGTATATAATTATAGGATCTACAACATATTGATTTATCAAAGATTAGTATTAGGAATACCTGGAATGAAGAATCATTATGAACTAACCATTGATGGTGATCCTGAAACGCAAAAAAGAGACAGATGACGAGCACCCGGTGGCTTGTGGTTCTTCCTCAACCGAGACTCTTTATGCCATAAGCACTCTTCAGATGGGGAGAAGAGGCGATATGCAGTGTGTCTGGTATATTGGGGACCATAGCTTATATATAGTGTGATGGCCAATTAGGGTTCCCATTATTCCGAAATGGGCCATCATGACATCCACTCATATTGAGCCCATATCCAATTAATTAATTAATTAATTTCTAAATAGAAATCTAAATAGCCTATTATCTTTACTTGATCACTTAATCAATTAAGGCTCCTAATTGATAAATAGCTAATATAATTATATAAAGATATTTGCTCACATAATATTATTGGAATATAATAAAATATTCCAACAATCTCCCACTTGGGCTACATATCGTAATAATTATATCATTATTCCTTAGGCGCGCATCCGAATGCTATTTATCTTTAAATTTCAACCTTACAATCTGGTACATCTCATACATCAATGATGGGACCACCGCGGCTGTCGTCACTGACGTATAACGTGACGGAACCCCGACGACCACCATATCAATGTACTTAACGACATAGATCGATATGGATGAGTGGCATGGAAATTTCATGCAATGTGATCTCTAAATCATGTCTATTTCCAACTGGTCCAACTAAAGTCTTTAGTGGGATCAAACTGAAGTTTGCAAATCAATGTTTGCACAAAATATACAGAACCGGTTATAACAATAATAACCTCAAATCTTATTTCTGCAGAAAACCTTAACAAAAAATTATGAATCTGTATCAATACCAAAGTTAGAACATAACTAAAGAGAGACTCCCACTAATCCAAGACATCCTTAGTGACAACAACAATATGAACGACCTTAGGTGTCAAGTCATCGAATAGTGAGTCAGCTAGCATAAAATTTATATGTATATGTTCTATCCTTCAACAACTTATAAATTGATAAACAATATAAAACAGTTGTTGAAGCATTATCTGACCAATTTATGTTACAATATAACTTGAGGTGTCTTTCAAAAAATCTTTTACTTTATGCAACCAAGTGACATAAATACTTACAGTCATTTCTTGAGTTAGGATTTTCATTATAAATGGACATTCAAAATGATTAGAGTCAAACATACTGATGATCTCCAAATTATTCGATCTCCGATATGTGAGCACAAATTAAGTTTGTTCTCTATAACAATCCTTAAGGTTGCTTCATTCCAACAATTTTGAATTGCTCAAGTATCTGCCAAATGATCTTATTATATACGCTATTTCCGGATGTATATAAGTAAGATCATAAATAAGTTTCTCAAAGGTAAAGCATATAAGAAAACACTTTATTTTCTAAATTTTCAGATTTTCTTTTGGGCAATTATTGAGACTTTTAAATAGTCTCCCTTTATGATTAAAACAATCCATTAGTTTATTGACTTTCATGTCGAATTTACTTTCAACTTTATTGATATAACTCTTTTGAAAAACCTAATGATACAATGAGGATGATCTCTAAGTATCAAATTTCCTAATACAAAAGAGGTGTGCCCAAGATCTTTTGTCACTAAACTTTTGTTAGTGATATCTTGGTTTCGCACAGCGATCATATATCACTGTTGACTTGATAAAATAAAATCGATATATTAAACTAAGAATATAAACATGCTCGCTCTGAACCTGTATAACCCACAACTCTCCATAATATACATCTCAAAACCAAATGAGACAATTACTTGATGAGACTTTTGTGGTATCATTAATGATACAACTTCCTAAACTCATAAATGGATTTCATTTGTTTGCAAAACACTTTGTGTTTATTTACACAAAATTTCTCTTATTGCACCTTATTGTATTTCATAATGTCACAATTAAGAAATACTATCTTGATATTCATCTTATGAAGCTCCAAAATTATAATAAGTAACAAGTGTCGTGACTATCCTAATAGAGTTTTCAAATCAAAACAAATATGATTTCTCTTTTCAGTCAATACTTTATGACACTCGACGCCATAACTCTTGAAGGTATTGAGTTTGATATTTATGAATTAATTTCTTAATTTAATTGAGAGGAAAAATACTAATGTCCTTATGAGGATCCATATTCACTATATAAATAGCAACTTTAAGAATTGGTTTAGAACCAATTATTCCTCACTCAATTTTGTTCATTTACCATATCTCTCCCCCAAACTCAATATCTTCAAGAAACTTTATAGTTTCTGTCTCAAAATATTCTTTGATGTGGGACCAAAGTTTATATGTTTCAAAATTTTCAACAATTCTAGATTGTCACAAGTCATTAACCGAATTGACTATAATAATATTTATATTTAAAAGACATATTGAATCCCTCATTTTAAAGTAATAATAAGGAATTAAACTCAACTCAAATAATGATCCACAAATTGTCTTTTAAATACAAATATAAGTTAGTAATAACAATCTAACAAATAGTTGAAATATCATCAATCTTCACCGACTTATTTCTCCTCTAGATTGATGTGTCTTTCAACATCATTGGAGATTTGTCAATTTAGATCATATTTTCTTATTATTCTTTATATGCCCTTATCCTTTGAGGTATTTACATAATGAGCACTATTTTATTTTCTCTTGCTTCAATATTTTCTTTATTGCACACTTTATGAAATGATCATTTTAAAGAATCATTTCTAACTTTAATAACGATAAATTAATTGTGCAAAGAGAACACTAAATGATATATTTTCAACAATGTCACTTGATTGTCGAAATCACAACGCTTTAGCAAGATTAAATAGTTACATAACGTGCTCCTACTATTTTCTTTGCTCAACAATCTTAATGAAATTTCATCTCTCCAACGAGAGTTTGTCTTTCTCCTTATTGCTTTAGAAGCACTTTAATTTAAGCAAAGAAAAACATGACAAAATTATGTCATCTTAAATAACACCTCAAATGATGTTTCTGTAATTAAAACTTTATGATCACATGACTTTCGTGATTAAGAGTATACTCACATTCTAAACTTGATTCTCACTTTAAAATTACTGAATAGTGAGATAATTTGAGTTTCTCCATCTTCATCCAAGAACATAATGTTCTTCTTTTATTCCAAAGAGTTATAATTTTAACAATTTAAATTCCAACGTTATTTTGCAGATACATAAACTATATTGATTTATAGAGAACAACAATTACTCACCAAAATACCTAGTGCACCATTGATGTCAAGCCCTTAGAAAAGCACATCAATTGCTAGTGGTATTTTGTGTCAATGATCAAACATTGATAATCAATGTTGACAAACAACAAATCCTTATGATCGTCACATGTTTATCATTATAAGTGTGAATGTAATCCAAAAAATACTTATACGGATTTACACTAACACAATTTTATTATGCATGTCAATAAATTATTACATGGACATGCACATCTTTATTTGTAAATTAAAAGACAAAACAAGATACCAAACGCATCATTAATCCACAATCTTTGATTGCCAAGAATTAACTGCAAGCGGTACTCTCAACGTAATGATCAAACATTGGTAATAAGTCTTGTTAGATAATGTATGTCTTTGACACCAACCATTATCCACATGGAAAAAAAACTTGATAATTACCACATATTTACCATCACAAGTATGTAATTATCCGGCCAAACTGTGTCTTCCTTTTGGCCGACATAACAGCTCGCATGAATAATTCCACACCACATCTTTTGTAATTCCAACTGAATCAAATCTACGCAACAGAGGTTACTTTTGCAACTTGTTGTTTCAACCAACTCAATCAAAATTACTAGACAATTTAATAAATTGAGTATATATGTATGTAATTATTCGGCCAAACTGTGTCTACATTTTGGAAGACCAAAATAGATTGCATGAACAATTTTATACATATTTTGTGATTTCAATTGAATCAAATCTACACAACAGAGGTTACTTTTGCAACATGTTACTTCAACCAACTCAATCAAAATCACTTGACAATTTATTAAATCAAATGGGAAAAGTCTTAAATTTACAAGTCACTACTCATAAAATGTAGGTCGTATTCCTTTAAGATGCCCCTTCATAATCATATGATTAAATGACATTCCTTAATGTGAGAACAAATTCTCACTATCAAACAAAAATTGGCATGAAGAATATTTGAAAAGCATGACTAAAGAAAATTATTGTAGAAACTTAATAACAATAAATTCAAACATCAAAATCATGCTATAAATTAAATATTTAATTTTAAATTAAATAAAATCTTTACATATACCAAGGTATATTCATGCCACAATTGATTCACATATACCCAAAGATTCTTTGAATAAATAATAGAATTATATAATTGTATTTTTCAAAATAGAAAGAAACCAAAAACTTTATATATCTGTAATTAAAAAAATAATTATAGAATCTATATTTTCCAAAAATAAAGAATCAAAATTTTAATTTTGTGCTGTACCAAAATTACTATTTTGAGAATCATTATTAATTGCTATTTAATCACAATTAATCTTCCAAAAAAAATATATATATAACAACCAAATATATATATATATATATATATATATATATATCAAATCTTCATATGCTTTATTTCTCAAAATAAATTTTAAATACAAAATTAATGTGAATCAATTTTAGTTTTAGATCAAGTATTTGATTTTAGAATATTTTCAATTTCAAAACAAATCAAAATCTTTAATTGCTAATAGCATTGACCGGACATGTACAACAATATACCAAACATTATAACCAAGTCAAATCAAAATATTTGATTTGAAAACCGAAAATCTTCAAAATTGAATCCAAATTCTATATATAGACAACAAGCTGTAATGTCTAAATAAATCGATATCACATTCCAAAACCAAACGGAATGCGCCTTAAGTTTTAAATTTCTTAATTGATTTAATTATATGACTCTCATAATTTAAGTTGACATACCAAACGAAATATCTATTATTGGTTCAAATTCCATATTATCCCTGTTACTTATACACCAAACCAAATTCTTGATACATTATCTTAACTTTGAAGGAACGCTACTTTAAAATCTGAATTAAAACAAAAGCTTTATTTGTAAACGACCTTATTCAATCTAATGATAAATTGACAGTAATATAATAGTGCAAAGTAGGAATTTGAACCGGAGTCACAAAGTTGCCACAGATTATGAATAAAGCTAATAATCTCATGTTGACCATCAATAGAAAATTATAAAACATTAATTCTTTCAAATTATCACCTTATTTGAGCCAATCTAACCATAAAGGCTCTGAAACCGATGGCCTAAAATTGTGATCATAATAAAATTCACTCCAAACAATTATGAAGTCAAATATATAGTTTCATGGCAATCAAAAATAGGAAGAAATTTTATATGAAGCAATTGGCCTGGTAATCATCGCAAACCAAATAACTAAACACTAGAATCCTATCCAAGTAAGTCATGTCAATAATCAATATACAAAATTAATCATTTTGTGAAATACATGCCCCAAAAAATGCGATCCAAATTTAGGAGATGATGAACACATAATTGAAAGAATACAAACTTTTCTAACAATATATAAAATCTCATTAATCCGGTGTGAAACCGTAAGAACACATGGTGTTGACAAAATTATTAACAACGTCACAAATCCCAATAAATCAAACATGAAGACCCGCTCTGATACCACTTGTTGGAATTATTTTACTAATTAATTATATACCACATGTTCAATGACAAAGATTAAAACTATAATCTTTCTTTAGTGCGGAAGCCGAATAAACAAGAAAGCATGTATATAATTATAGGATCTACAACATATTGATTTATCAAAGATTAGTATTAGGAATACCTGGAATGAAGAATCATTATGAACTAACCATTGATGGTGATCCTGAAACGCAAAAAAGAGACGGATGACGAGCACCCGGTGGCTTGTGGTTCTTCCTCAACCGAGGCTCTTTATGCCCTAAGCACTCTTCAGATGGGGAGAAGAGACGATATGCAGTGTGTCTGGTATATTGGGGACCATAGCTTATATATAGTGTGATGGCCAATTAGGGTTCCCATTATTCCGAAATGGGCCATCATGACATCCACTCATATTGAGCCCATATCCAATTAATTAATTAATTAATTTCTAAATAGAAATCTAAATAGTCTTTTATCTTTACTTGATCACTTAATCAATTAAGGCTCCTAATTGATAAATAACTAATATAATTATATAAAGATATTCGTCCACATAATATTATTGGAATATAATAAAATATTCCAATAGAAGAAGATTGAAGAAGTTTCTATAATGGAAAATGTTGTTAATTAGGAAAATATTTTAGAAGGCTGAAGAAGTCCAGGCGTGGGTGAGAGAGCAGAGAAAGACAAAGTTAAGTGGGAGAGATAGTGTGTAGAGGGTACATAATACTATTTTAGAGATTTGATCAATCTAAAGGTAAATAACTTTGATCCAAGATGGACCAAAACATCTTTTGGACCATGCTAAACGGACCCATGGATGAATCATAAGGAAGGAAATAAACATATGTGGAAAAATTCTCACTTGTAGCTTTGCAAAAGAGAAAGAAAATAATAGTCAATGGAAGTGACAATTTATTGATTATTGAGAATGGATAAAATAGTTATAATAATAAAAAAGATATATCAATTGCTTCTATACAGTACAACCCTCTCAATATAGAACCCAAAAACAAACCATCTTATTATTTACACTTAGTCAAACTGTAATTTTTTAATAATAATTTTTAACATTTCATATATTTTTAATAATTATTTATAAATTTGTGACATCTAGTTAACCACATTTAAAAATATGGTTACTTTAGACAATTAATTCAATTCACTATCAACATTTTGGATAATATAAATTATGTTAAGATAGTGATTTTAAATCTAGTTTATATTAAGTGACAACTTTACAAATTAAAAAGAAGTCAAACATCTTTTTTTTTTTTTATAAACTAATAGCATATAAGCATCAAAGAGTGAGTAGACATCCAACTAAATTTGTATATTTAAACTCTCTCATCGTATACACGGGGGACTAAACCTTACCCCAAAAGAAATCAAAATAAACTTAGTACAAAAATAATTCATACAAAGGAAAATCGTAAAGAGCTTTAGCTACCAGTTTGCTAAACCTAATCCCATTTCATGGTGACTTGTGAGATGTGGCGCCCATAGAATGAGTGTTATATGGCCGCCCTATGCACCTAGCCAATTATTTGATCTTCTTCATTGACTTTTACTAACTATAGGAGTGAAATGCTTCTCACATTTTTTCATAACATCCCAAACTTGTTTAATTAATTGAAAATTTGCTCTGACCACCTTGTCAAAGTCTTCATCCGGCAAGATCATCACCTGTTGTGTTGTGTCTAGATATGTCAAAATGGGCTAATCCAAAAAGACCGATTTTTTTCGGGCTTTTTAGCCCGGCCCAATGAAACCCATAAAAAATATGGGTTAGCCCGAAAAGCCCATGGCTACCCGCAACCCGTATAAATTATATTATTAAAAAAAAGAGGAAGTAAGGCAAGATTGGGCCAATTAAAACATAGCCCACCCCACACAACATAACACACACCACACCGGTATCCAAAAAAAGAGAAACATATTTAGAAACATAAAAGAAACTATGAAATGAAACCCTAAGCTACTGTACGCTCCTTGTTCACCGTCGCCGTGAGTCCATCTCCGTCCGTCCTCCTTCGTCCGTAGATCGTAAGTTATTTGTTTGTTAAAATTAATGTGCTTTGTTGTTATCTAATTAAATCAATTTGTTGAGCAAAATAGGGTGTGTGGTGTCTCTCTATATGGGTCTGTTCATACCTTCCTCTCTTCAATTTTTTTGGGTTGTTGAGTTTGATTCATGAGTTTATATTGAGCACTAATAATATATCACAAGTTATCAGAATGTTTATATTGAGCACTAACATTACTCCAGTGTACTTATGCATATCATTTTTAATAAAAGTTATTTTGCTTTTCCAAAAAAAAAAAATTAGTTTAATTGAGCACTAACAAATTATTATTTTTTTTAAAATAAAAATAAAATGGGCTAGCCCGAAAGCCCGTACCGGGCCGGGCTTGGGCTCTGTTTTTCCAGCCCATATTTTATCAGGGTTTTTTAGGCCGGCCCGAAAAAACCCGAAGCCCTGATGGGCCGGCCCGTTATGGGCAGGGTAGCCCGTTTTGACAGCTCTAATTGTGTCGGGTATAGGTCGGTTGGAGTTAATACTAAACATTACTTATGTAACAGGAATCTGAGCATTTGACAAAACAATATCTTCTCGTTCTATAAACTCGTCCTACTGTTTCTCTGTCATACTCACTGCAGCAACTTATGTATATCTCTACTAATTTTTCACAACTTTGTCTCACTTTATTTATAACAATCATATTTCACACGATCCATATGAATTGTATCTATTTATTAAGTATCTCATACACAAGCGGTAAAATATCTTTTAAAAGTAAATATAATTTTGATATTTTAAAGTACGCATCCACGTATATCCGTAGAGTATCAATATCCAATATGTATCCTATGCAAATACATCCGCAATAGAAGAAATTTTCCCTATTGAGGGATGCTTTTTTATTTTTAAAACAACTTTTCATGTTTCTACTTACAATATATTAAAATAAACTACTATTAAAAATCTAAATTTGTCCTTATCACTTATCACTTTTAACGGTGTTTCGAGTTTTACGCCCTTAAATATAATTTTAACTCTAAACTAATAAAAAAAATAATAAGAAAGTAAGATAAACATAAAAGAAACCTTCCCATAAAAATAGCATTAAAAACCACATGTATAAACAAACAAAAATTAGAAAAAAAGAAGATAAACATAAAAGAAATATTTCCATAAAAATAGCAATGAAATTCTAAAAAAAATAATAATCCAATCTATTTTAACTTCAAAAATAGGAACAAAACAAAAGAATTAAAATAAATTTACACATAAAAATAGAAACAAAAATCACCATAAAAGATACATGCCAAAAATAATAACTTTTCTTTAATAAAAAAAACTTTTTTTTTAATGAAAAATAATAATTCAATCTAACATATAAAAACTTATATATAAAAAATAAAAATAGAAGAACCTAATAAAAGAAGATACTTATTTATGAGCTTAAAAATAAAAGAACATAAAAACAAAATCAAAAACACAATGAGCCTGTTTGGATTTACTTATTTATGATCTTATGCGAAATAACTTATGCAAATATATAAACTTTTATGTATTATTAAGTTTTTTAAGGTTGTTTATGAAAACAGTTTATAAATATATGATTTTTGTCAGTGAAATATTATGAATTAACATGCGTAAAAAAACTTATGAAATAACATAAAAGTTTATTTATAAATTATAATCATAAAGTATTTGCATAAGCTTTAAAATAAGCCAAGTTCAAACGGGCCCAATATATTAAATGTATTACTACTAAAAATCTTAATTTTTCCTCATCAATTCTTAAAAATATTTCAAATCTTCTATTTCGTAAAAAAATAAATTATATTTTCCAATTTACTATTTTTCTATATAATAGTTAAATTGTACTCTATATTTGTTATAAAAAAATCTACTATATTTTTGTTTACTCTTATATAAAAAATACAGGAGAAGTATATTATTGATGAATATATATTATACTAATAATTACGGGAAAAATATATATTATAATAACACACGGGACAATTCTTTTAATAAAAAAATCACACACAGGACAATTTCTTTAATAAAAAAAAGAAATTTGTACCAAAATAAAATAAAGGAATTGAATAATATATTATAATAATACATGAAACAATTTTTGATGAATATATATTATAATAATATACGGGACAATCGTTTTAATAATAAAATTCAATCATACACGGGACAATTGATATAATAAAAAAAAGAATTGAATAATAAATATTTGTTATTATTAATTATAATTTATTACACAAAAATCATACACGGGACAATTACTTTAATAAAAAAATTTGCTTAATTTAATAAGTTTTATGAAAAAAAACAGAATAACGTCTTTTTTATTTTTTTTGATACAATACGTCATTCATATTTTAACAATATTTTATAAATAAAATTCGATAGACCCTCACAAAACTAGTTTTTATTTATAAATTTTTGAAAGTTCAATCCATAAACCATTATTTTGTCTAAAAAAACCGGCCGGTTCACGCTGTTCATATTGATTCCATGACATTATTGATCCAACATTGACTTTACCCAAACACATCTCCTGTTGAACCGGACAAATCTAAACCTGTTGAAAACGCACACATTTTTTCAATTTATTTTTTTTTATCAAAAAGTCACACATTGAAACCATTACATCCCACTTGTGCAAAAACAAAATATTTGTAGGGAGTTGTATTTGGTGGTTGGGTGCAATCGGCACACCAAATGCTGATACATCGACATTAATTATAATAATAATTTTAAAAAATAACATAATTTAATGTAATTATAAATATCAATGTTATGTTGATATCCGATATCAAAACACATAATTCGAGAAATGTTAACTGTTCCTTATATCTCAGTGTCTCATTCTCTCACACATTCATGTGCGTGGTGATGTATGTATGTATCTAAATCCGCTGTCAACTAAATCAACTTGTAACTAAGTTGTAAACAAAAGGGCAAATTAGTAAAACAAAAACAAAACTCAAAATCTTATAACTTATAACAAAAAAGGGAAATCAACTTGTAACTAAGTAGTAAACAAAAGGGCAAATTAGTAAAACAAAAACAAAACTCAAAATCTTATAACTTATAACAAAAAAAGGAATCATCATTATCAACGCACACAAATAATTTAAAAAAAAAAAAAAAAAAAACACATCGCATAAACAAACAGAAAACAAAACCTTTTCGATTCCTTTCAACGATCCATCTCTAATCTTCACAACTTTTTTTTTTCTTCTGTTTTTATTTATCCTTTTTTATTTTCAGAGTCTCACTCTTTTCTATTATTTTCTCTCTTCTTTCTAGTTTCTCCAATCATCTTCATTTTATTCTTCTCTAATTAACCAGATTCCGATTCATTCTAATTTTCCTCCACTTTCCCGAGAAAATTTCTCAACTCTCATAATTACGATGGATTATTGGATTGACCGATTCAATTCCATTGACTTTCACCATGAATCTTACCCTGCTTATGAAGATTTCTACCTTCTCCCTTTCTTCGCTCTCTTCTTCCCTTCCATTCGCTTCCTTCTCGATAGATTCCTTTTCGAGGTACAGTACACGATTCTAATCTCTCACTTTATTTTTTCTTTCGATTTTTTTAATCCCTAATTATCAATTATTGTTATTGGAAATTCTGGAATGATGATGCATTGGTGTTTATTTCTTATACGTTTTCTGTTTTTCTTATTTTAATAATAATAATTAATATAATATTCGAAGACTATAGTGCTTTTTTTTTTTTTTTTTTACTAAATATAGTGATAGTTAGTTTCTGACACTGTTGTTTTCTTTATATTTACACCTGATTCTGAGTGAGAGTGTTTGTGAATTTGTTGAGTAATGTACGAAAAATTGAGGTGGTGAATTTATTGTAAAGTTTTCATGCATTTATGATACCTTTTTCTATCATTAAAAAGGTTGTTATTATAGTAGCATAAACTTTATATGTATCTATTTATCTATGTATAAACTCCTAGTTTCCTGCACAATATATGAGAACTTTAGAAAGCTCTTTAATGTTGCTGTACCTACTGTCTACATCTACACAGTACTGGTTCAGCAATTTTTCTATAATGTAGCAAGTACTTGCTATTTTCTAGTTTCATTTTTTAAATGTAATGCATTATTTGGCTGCTCCATTTAAGGCATTATGTAGTAGTTCTGGGTAATAATGTGAACTTTTTTCTACTTTTATTTTACTCTATGGATGGAATTTTATAAAAAACTATATTCAGGGTGTGTTTGATCTGCTAAAAAAATAAGGGTTTGGACACAACTTTAGTTGTACTGGGTTTGATTTTTAAATCTGATCTTGTGACCGGACAAATTGGGGGGCAAGAGATTGGAAAAAAAACTGAAATTTTTGTCTTTCACTAAACCACGTGACAACTTTTTGTTACAAGTACAATTGACTAAAATACCAAAATAACATTTGTTCAGTCGTACAAAATAAGTTGTTCAATACCTTAAAAAGTTTTTCCTATGTTGTTTTTTCCGGTACTTACCTTTTGCAGAGCTATTTTTTTAATTTTGAAGTCTTGGGTTGCTTTGTTATCAGACTTTTGTGATGCCTAAATTACCCTTTGATGGGCTATGGTCATTTTTTTATTTATGAATTTCTTTAGAATTTTTTGTGGTTTTGTGTAGTCAACCTGAAGTGAATGAAATTTTCAGAAAATTGCAAGAAGATCGATTTTTGGAAAGGGGAATGGGAAGTTGGACTACCAGACAGATGATACAAGAAAGAGGATTAATAAATTTAAGGAATCAGCTTGGAAATGTGTTTATTATCTTTCAGCTGAGCTTCTTGCTCTGTCTGTAACTTATGATGAACCTTGGTTTACCAATACAAGATATTTTTGGGTGGGGCCGGGAAGTCAGGTCTGGCCAGATCAAAAGATTAAGTAAGCTAATTTTTTTACATGTCTAACTAATGTGACAAATAATTTGTTACTATCATTTTTCCTTCATATGAATTTTATATTATAGTTAAGCTTGTTGATAGAGTAGTATCCTTTTGACATTTCAGGTTGAAATTGAAGACAGTCTATATGTATACTGCTGGATTTTATTCATACTCCATTTTCGCTTTAATATTTTGGGAAACAAGGCGCTCTGACTTTGGGGTTTCCATGAGTCATCACGTTGCTACCGTCATTCTCATTGTGCTGTCTTACATTTTTAGGTATGTTTTTCATTGACTTCAGTATGTCTTGTCATCCAAGTTTTTCCTATGAAATTTTATTTTTATGGTAATATTCTATTGTAATTGTTTGATATATCTGGATTTACCTTATGTCAAGCTTCTTATTTAAAGAGTTGAATGTGCCAATTGTCACATGTGTTCAGTTGATTAATGTGCTTTTTGACACTGACAGTTGACCTTATAGGTTATGAGTTATAATGTACTACAATGAATTTTATTAACTTACTGGGTCTTAATAGAAAACAAAAGGTAAAAGTAAAACACAATTTTAAAATTTGATTTTTTTTCTAACCAATAGAGACACACATGCAATGCAAGGGCACACATACACATGAGAGAGTGTGAAAGAACTCTGGACCTAATGCTGTGTAGTTCTATTTATTTGATCATATATTTTGATTTGATAGTTTT
Organism: Trifolium fragiferum; assembly: GCA_954870985.1. Classification (NCBI taxonomy): domain Eukaryota; kingdom Viridiplantae; phylum Streptophyta; class Magnoliopsida; order Fabales; family Fabaceae; genus Trifolium; species Trifolium fragiferum. Next base: position 22,190,984 of record OX940792.1, read on the forward strand.
CAATTACAGCATTGTGTTTCTTTTCTATGGTTAATACATTCAGGTTTGCTCGTGTTGGATCAGTTGTTTTAGCCATTCATGATGCTAGTGATGTGTTTCTCGAGATAGGGAAAATGTCCAAATACAGTGGTGCTGAAACAACGGCTAGCACGGCATTTATTCTATTTGTTTTATCTTGGGTCATATTGCGCCTCATTTACTACCCATTCTGGATTCTTTGGAGTACAAGGTTTGTATCAGTTAATTTCCCAATTTACATTTTTATATCTGCTTTCTATTATATTTTCTAGTCTTTACCTTTTTATTATGTGGATTCTTATATTCTTGGTCAATAAATATACGATGTCCTCCATACATTATATACTTAATTAAAGTGAAAAAAATTACTGTTATGCATTCTGATAGGATGATGGAAGCTGTACTGGTTTATTGTTCCATCCCTCTAATTTTTCTTTTATATGTTACCTCTAAGGAGAATAAGGAGAGTAGATCAAATGGAGGGAGTCAAATCACTAGAGGCAGAGGAAGACCTAGAAAAACTATAGAGAAATTATTAGGAAATATCTAGAGATTAATGAGTTGGATAAGGATATAGTATGATATATCATAGAACATTATGGAGGCGTTTGATCCCATGTAGCTGACCCCACTTAGTGGGATAAGACTTGGTTGACGATCTTACCTCTAATTTTTCTTCTTATTGGTTATATTTTTATGTAGATTAGTACCTTTATCACAAATCAAGTGCTTGGAGAAGCTTATTACTATTAGTGATTTATAGCATGTATTAGATTTAGGGTACAACAATGGTTCAGTGCGGTAAGTACCAGAAAGAAAATTAATATATGTTTTAGGAAAATTGTGAAGCCATTTTATTGGTATGGTTAGTTTCACTATACGAGTATGTTTTTATCAATTCTTGGCATTCTCTTCCTGGCCTTGTTTAATTTAAGAAGTAGTGTTGTATACCCTTGGTTCTTATTCGAACTGTTTTAAGAATTTGGAAAAATCTACTGGGGTAATATTAATATACTACTTGTGAATGTGAATGCCAAGAATTGTGAGTGAGGTAAAAGAAGTTCACATGAGAAGTTCTGTTACCTGACATGCATAAAGAGTTAAAGAAACAGAGTCGTGCTCGCATCTGCCTGCATCATTAGATTTACTTCTGGACCATTGCATTATTATTTTTATATTTCTTTCCCTGTCTCTGCGAGAGTTGTCTCCAGAATTTCAAATTTTGAGTGTAAATGGCCTTGGGATTTATTGATAAGGACAAAATGGCCTGCTCAACTTGTTTGATTAGTTGGCCCCATGGTCCTGATTGTGTATTTTCTATATAACATTTGTTTTTAAGCCAATTGTTATTGTATTAAGCCCTTATAGGTTTATTATAATCCTTTTATTCTAAAAAACATGACAATCAATCCATTCATGCTCTCCTTTTTATACTGCCCATTATTAATTATTTTTGTTATTTATTACAAGACATGTTCATGTTTGACCTGTGAAAAATCAAGGATAAAGGCATATAGGTCTGTGGTTACTAGTTTTCATGTTTTACTTACTTTGACATAGAATTCATCTGAAAACATATGGAGATTTTCATTGAGGTAATGCTAGATGTCTTGTCTGAGAAGATTTATAAGTAAAATAAAATTTGTCCTCACGGAAATGTTTCTAAGTAAATCCTGAATCTTATTTTAAGCACAAAAAAAAAAAAAAAAAAAGAATTTAAAGGATATGCACCATCAGTGTAAATTAATTTTACACTGATGGTCAATAAGAATGATTCAATTTTCCATGTCATATCAAGAAAGTGGGGTGAAGTGGCAGAATACATGGTTGTTATTGGTTGACAGTGTACAATTATATTACAATGTAGGTTCATAATCCTTTTTCTCATAAAAAAACTTGGTATCGCCAACCTAAATTTCCACAATCCATTGTGCTAGATCTGTCCTTTGTTCATATATTTTCCGTTCAAGTGTTTTACTTTCTTCCCGTTTTTGCCAGCTATGAAGTTCTGCTCACCTTGGATAAGGATAAACACAAAGTTGAGGGTCCAATATATTATTATGTATTCAATAGTCTTCTATACTGCTTGCTGGTGATGCATATTTATTGGTGGGTGTTGATATATCGGATGCTTGTTAAACAAATCCAAGCTAGAGGAAAACTTAGTGACGATGTTCGATCTGGTAAGTTGAATGTGTGCCCGGCTTCCTAATCAACCTTTTGATTAAGTGAGAAAACTTCTGAAAATCATATTCCTTATGCATAGTATTTTAAATGAATAGACAAAGTAATGATGTATCATGATTGCAGAGGTTCTGGCTTGAGTTATTGCCAACTTAATCTGGAATCTGGATTCGAACTGTAGGCTGGCTTATGCTTAGTCTTTTGATTTAATTCCCTTGCTCAGTGGGGATTGAAGCTACTAATTGACAAAAGAATATGATGTTAGGACATCTTTGTGACATAATCCCTTTGATGTGCTTATCACAGAATAAGAAATTGATTGTGTTTTATTAATCAATCAGAAGTTGTTGCAGTTGCAATATTGGCCTTAGTTTGTAAAAAATTTAACTAAGAAGCTATTTGTGTACTGCTTAACACAATTTCTTTAGCTTGTCATTTGATCATAAACTGTTGCATTCTCTTTATGCAGATTCAGAAGATGAACACGAAGATTGAGCAGGAAAGCAAAAACATTATGTAATCGCAAGGCAAAGGTGAAGAAAATGTTGGCATCACACTCTTTTTAGTACAATTTTTGTTAATGAATAAAATTCATGCGGGTCTAATCAATTAAGAAGTGGGACTCAGTTAAATTTCACCCAATAATGTGATCAAAAGAGTATATGAAGCCCATATACTTGATACGACACAGATACGATATGATACGGGATTTTTTTTTAATTTAAGATACAATACGGCCAAGATACTTTCATAAAAAATTAAATTTAAAATTAAATATATAAACATAACTAAAATTGATAATAATGAAACATTCACATTACTAAAATTATTACAACAAGTAATTTAGATATCTTAAGTACTATCCAAAAAGAACATCATTAGTACTATCCCGGAAAAACCTCATTAGTGTTTTCCTAAAAGAACATCATTAATACTATCCAACAAAGACAAAGAGATGAGATAAAAACGAGTAAGAGATGAGATGAAGATGCTACAGAGAGTGTGTAGAGTGAAGAAGAGAAGAAACAGATTGTGTAGTGATAAGAAGATAAGAAGCAGAGGTGTGAATAAGAGAAGAAACAAAGGATGTGGAGAGAAGAAGAGAAAAAACAGATCAATGAGAGCACGTAGAAAGTATCAGACACTTCCCCGATACATATCCCGCTGCACATAGCCGTATCGCAAATGTGTTTGATATTTTCTTTTATTAAAACATAAAGTTTAATTATCGGATACTTCTCCGATACGTATTGACAAGTATCAGACACGAATCGGTGTCGGGTACCGTATCTGACTTGATACATGGAAAATTTTGGAGTATCGGGGCTTCCTACAGTATGTAAATAATTAGGTGGTTTCAGTCCTCATTTTACGAATGATGTTTGAATTACTGGTAATGTCAAATTGCCAATATTCTGTTCAAAATAGGTCAAATTTCCCCATAACTATATTGTAAACTAATAGTTATCAATTTTTTTCCACCACTATGCTTAACAATTGAAGCTTAGGGAGAAACTTCAGAAAGAAAACGGTTTGCTTAAGCTTTTGCCAATCTCTCTTTCTCAATGTCTGTTTCATACTTCTGTATAATGTTTTGTGCTAGCATTACATCATTGTACATCGGCATTGGAAGCCTAAGATATAATATAAATTCATGTTTGTTAGGTATTGACTATTGAGATAGAGAGAATTTCAAAACAAAATACAACTGCAATTGTTTGAATTCAATTATGTTTAATGGCCCTTTTCATTGTCCTTAAGGGAAATGCTGTTTGGTTTTACTTCTTGCAGATGAATTGGTTAGCTCCAAACTTTCTATGTGCCTTTGGCCACAATGTTAATCATTTTCAAATGTTCATTCAAATTGGAGGGAATTGTATTTATACCGATTCGAGAATAGACTACGGAGCTGATTTAAAGTGGAGCAGATGAAGAGAATTTTGAATCTTCTAAATTATTGGTGTATGCAGCACCACCAGAAGTTCAGGTCTGCTGCATGCCATTTTGTTATAAATAATGGTTTGACTTGCTTGAATATTTGTCCTTCAATATTCAATTCAAAATTTCCAGTTACAAGTTTGAAGGAATGTGACCATTATTGTATACTATTCTTGCACAAATGTTATCCTTGGTTTCCACATTGGAGAACAAAATTGTTGTCCTTGATTTGCACAAATTTTACTGGTCTTGTTAAACTTTTAGGATTTTATTCTAATTTATTAAAAGAAAATGGCGATTTATTATATAATATAGTATTAAATTAGACCTCTAGAGTCTCATGTGGACACTTCATCCTTCCTTCATATCATGCAAATTTTGTGACATCACAGAATATCTGAGGTGGTAGCTTCTAAAACATATCTCAATTCTAACCACTCACATTGTATTTGTGTTGCAATTGCAATGTTACAATGTAGTAATGGAAACTGTTCCTCTCCCAACCACCACTTCCAAAATAAGAGGTACTAGCAAGTTTTAATGAGTGGTCACAATTTAATCAAAATAAGAATTCCTGCATATATCGATTTATACATTGATTTATATACAAATGCACACAAATACCCATTCATAGACCATAACTTTCCTAACAAAATACCTACAACCTATCAAATAGTTCTAAGGAATTGAGGTAATTGTCTGGTTTATTTTAGGCATTGCAATTAACCAATGGAAGTATGTTTGGATATTGTGACTGAAATCATGATATGCTTGATTGTCGTCCTATTGACACAACTATCTCACTGTTTGATGATATCACATTTGTAGTTAGTGTTGTAATTTGTAAGTCAATTTCTGAATGTTGATTGTGATTGACATTGAGTGTTGTGGTCGTCTGTATTATTTGGCACATAATAAATCATCAGAGGGAATATTATTATATATGATAATAAAGGTAACACCTAAATCACTTGTTACTCTAATGTTGTCTTGGCAGGATCACCATCAAATACCAGATCCTCTTTTGAAGGAAATAATATTTCATGGAGGAGCAAAAAGCATAACAAAGTTGCTAGATCTAAATATCCAATACAGAAGTTGAATAAGATGTTATGGAAGCAATTAAGTGCAATCTTACATTTTTGTTTAGATACAGCCAAAAAATCGACTAATTTGAGGGACAGTTGACACCAATTTCACTGTACACTAGCGGGGTGGGGGTTAAGCCAATGTTATGCTATGTATAGACGATTCAACACAAGAAATGACATCAGAAAGATGCAAACTTAAATGACCTTGAGAGAAATACACTTTAAATTCCACGTAAACTTTCACCACTAGACTAATCCATGTGGGTTACCCGCAATCTTACAATGTTGAGGCAACTACTTCGACTACTAAAGTTTGGAGGTATCCATGATACATAACTTGTTGCGACAACCAAGCTACACTTCATATTGTATAAAAGTGTGGTTCATAGAGAACAAATCATCTAAATTTTTTTTTCTCAATTTTCACATCTCAACCATCAATAAACTTTCTCCATTTCTTTTAAATTTAAATATTGTTTTATGTTTATTATCCAATTGTCCATTGTCCACATTATTTCCTCAATTTTTTTTTTTCACTTGAGAGAATTCATTCTCGTAGTTCATATGACATATATGCTTCAACTTAAATACTATTAGTGTTTTTTTTTTTTTGACAAAAATTCATATCATTTCATTAATCAACAAAGAGGAAATACAAATAGGTATAGACTCCAAATTACAGCAACTAGACCATGATATGGCCGCCCTAGCAAGAGAATGAGCAACCATATTCGCTTGTCGCTTAACAAACTTAACAAAAAAGTTTGGACTTATAGATAACAAATTATTAATATAGACAACAAGTAAACTAAATTCAGAGGTGCCTCCGTGATAATATTGAATGGCATCCACAACACTCTTGCAATCCGTCTCAAAGATCACATTTGTAAAGCGATATCGATCCATTACTTTCATGGCTTCAAGTAGTGCAATAGCCTCATCTTCAATAATGGAATAATTGCCGTCCAACCAAGTTGTTCCAGCCCTTACAAACCTCCCCAAGTGATCTCGCAAACACCAACCAGTACTTATTTTGTTCAAATCACGATGAAAGCCGGCATCAATATTACATTTATACCAACCTTGTTGTGGCTTTTCCCACCTAAGAGACCACGGCTGCTGCAGTGTATTGGATGTCCCTTGTTGCACTTGTTGAACATCACGCCATTCTTGCCAAAGATGCCTAGCCTTTATCCCCAAGTTCTCTTCCCGTCTCAAGTGTATCGTTCCATACTTTATTGTTCCTATTTTGCCACAACACCCAAACAAGCATTGCGAACAAACCTGCCACCTCTTTAGGCTCGGATGAGCACACATCAAAGATCAATTCTTGTATACCCGAAGCTTGCTGAATTCGACGAGAAACAATAGGATCAAGGCATGCGGCCTGTCGCGCCATCACACTATAATTACAAGACAAAAAAACATGCCAATCATCTTCTACATCTTGGTTACATAGCGGACATAATAGTTGACACGGCACATGCTTCTCTTGAAGCTTTACACGGGACGGTAAACACCCTCTACAAATCCTCCAAAGTAAATGCTTCGCTTTTGATGGAGCTTGAATCTTCCAAATGCTTAGCCAATCACCATGATGAACCGACATATCAACTCTTTCTTTCATTTGCATCAACACTTTGTACCCGCTTTTTACACTATAATTACCATAAATGCTATCAATCCACACAAGTTTGTCTTCCTCAACTACATCAAGTAACGGAGTTTCCACAATACGGTTAACTATAGGCAAAGGAAATAAAGATTCAAGTTTTCCTTTATCCCATGATTTCGAATTTGGAGTCATAAGATCACTAACTTTTAAATTATACACACCTTGGACATGAGGTGAAGGAAACCATGCACCATCTTCATCTCTTAACCAAGGTTCACTCATGATGTTAATGCTAGTGCCACTCCCAATACTCCACCTACAACCATACATAAGAGTTTGCCTTGCTTTCCAAATACTTCTCCAAGCATAGCTTGGATTATTACCAATTTTTGATTCAAAAAAAGAAGAATGTGGAAAGTACCTCGCTTTATAGATTTTGGCCACAAGGGAATGTGGGTTGGTCATAATATTCCATCCTTGTTTAGCTATCATTGCCAAACTGAAAGTGTGAAGGTCATGAAACCCCAACCCTCCTTGACTTTTTGGATGAGTCATACGATCCCAAGCTAGCCACTTGATACCATTATTATTAGTACCACCACCCCACCAAAAGGAATTCATCATGCGTTCAATTTCTTTGATTGTGCTTTCCGGAAGTAAGTAGATGCTCATGACATAAGATGGAATTGCCCGAAGTACTGATTTGATCATCACCTCCTCACCCGCCCTAGATAAAGCACGACCTCTCCATGAATTTATCCGCTTCCAAACTCTATCTTTAATGTAAGCAAAGACCTCCTTCTTTTCCCTTCCAATCATAGATGGCAGGCCAAGGTAATTACCAGTCCCAAGCACATGTCTGACACCCATGATCCGTGACAAATCTTCTTGTGCAGGTAAGCTCAAGTTCCTACTGAAAAACACCTCCGACTTTGCTAGGTTGACCTCTTGCCCGGAAGCCTCTTCATATATTTTTAGGAGGCTCATCAAATGATTACATTCCGCAACCGTAGACCTGCAAAACAAAAAACAATCGTCTGCAAAAAGGAGGTGGGACACCATTGGTGCCCCTCTGCATATTTGAACTCCATGTAAGTCCCCTCTAGCCACTGATTTTTTAATTAAAGCTGATAATCCTTCTGTGACTAAGATAAAAAGATAAGCTGATAATACTATTAGTGTTAAAAAGTTTATTCGTGAGAAGTTGTTTTTGTGCCCAGTGACCTTCTCATGCACTCCTTGTGCTTCCATTTTTACCTCACTCACAAGTCACAAGTTAAGTAGAGTGTATATGCAAATTCTAGTTAAAATGGGTTCACAACATAACTTGTGAATTGACATTTTTCTTCATTTGTTTTTACACATCAATCTCCTCTTTTATTTTTTTCTTTTTGTTATTTTTATCATTATTGTAAACAACCTCATATTTCGCCGGTTTTCTTCGAGTATTACCATGCAGCTAGGTGAGATGGAGCCACATGAGCAGTGACTCACATGTCACATCAACATATGTGTAAAGACATGTTGACATATGAAATAAAAAGAAACAAAGGGAGTAGATTAATAGTTAATTCTAGTCCAGATGTAACTCAGTTGGTCAAAAATAATAAAAACAAAAATCTCTTATTCACCTTAATGTAAATTGTATTATTCAATTGCAATATTCAATATGACTTAAATGCATGCAAACCTCCAACTATATTCTATATAGACGTAAAATAGCTTCATAGCATGATAATAACTTTTTAAAATTATGTAATCTCCATGCACAAAATTGTGTTCCTAAGAAGTTGTGATTTTGAATCACTTTGTAGTTAACTTCTAAAATTCACGTTGATTTGAAGCGGCTTTCTTTCCTTTAATCATGATCCATATAATGTTCTCTCCTTTGATCTTACGCAGATTCATCACAATTCTTTAATGCTCACTGTTCATTGAGGTTAGTTCTTTTTATAATTAATCACCAATTTTCTTTGCTGGATCTGTTTTTATTCACATTATCTTTTTGGGTTCTCTTTGATTTGGTTAAAGTTTCAAAATTTTCATTACATGATGTTGTTTGTTGTTATTGTGGTGTATGACACAGTTCAAAATTGTGGTTGCGTTTACACTTTGAATCTTGAACGTGCAGTAAAATGTGACCGATGTGATTGCAATTGCGGTTGCAATACTGTTGTATGTTGTATGGCCCTATACATTCTAAAACCTTTATTTTGCGGCCGCAATTGCAATTGCCATTGTAGATAATAATTTAGAACTATTGTGTGTGCTGGCTTCTGTAGCACCGACACTTTGAATGGAAGGTGTGTCTGGTGACCGACATGTGTTGGTATCCAACACCGACACATGTTCAATTAATTCAATTTTTCTTTTTTAAATTTTTTACCAGTGTCAATGTGTCAGTGTCGTGTGTGTGGTTGTGTTGGTGCTTCATAATGTGGTCTTTGATTTGTGGGACTTTATTTGGGCATGGTTTCTCCCGGGTTTCATTTCAGGGTTTTTTCCCTTCCTTTTTTATTCTCTTGTGTGAATGTCTGAATGATTTTTTCTGTGCATATTGCTGTTATTGTAGTTAGATTGTTTCTCCTTGAATCATTTTTTTTTTTTTTTTTGTATTACATTTTATGTTATGTATAGAATATGGTATTGTTTAGATCTTGGGTCATGTTGCATGTAATATGTTTGTGTATAAGTCAAATGATAAAGCTCATGACAAAATTGAGAAGCAGCTTTTGTTTAAGCTATTCATAGTTATTGTGAAGTTCTTTTACTATTTGTTTTTTTTCTTTTCCAAAAGTGCTTCATGATATATAGATCAAAACCGAAGTTTCTAAAATTAGTGATTACTTACATAACTTATACTAGTACTTGTGTATCATAGGACAGGTTAAACGACACAATCTACATTATTGTCTTACAAATTACTACTTTGTTATTTCATATATTGATGAATCTCTAGTTTTAGGAAGTGTTGACCCAAGGATGGAAACTTTAGCATCACCTTAGCCGCTGAAAATAGCTAACAATGAAGCTGCAGACATAGCTGCAGAGATATCAGCAGCCGAGGATCCAAATTCCTTTCACTATTTTAGTAACTTAGTAAGTCATTTTCTTGTTGATTTTTGTGGAGTATAATGCATTTTTCTGAGACTAGTAAGAAGAATACCTTTGCTACCATCATTCTATCAAGAGTTAACCATACTATTTAGTCTCCTTCTACAATTACTAGCAAGAAGAATACCTTTGCTACCATCACTAGCAATATTATCATTTTGTAATTTCTAGATAAGGATTTTTGGGATGTAAGGGATCTTTGAAACTTACATTGTAATTGCAATATAATTCGGTTTGTGAATATTACAATGAAAAAACTTATACATCATATCATTATTTACTTATTTATTTATCATTTGAACAAGTTTTATTTGTTTTTGTGTGTATGTGTGGGGGGTTTGTTTAGATGGAAATCAGTATTCCTTCGACGGCACAAGAAACCTTTGGAGATGATTCACAACAAAAACATCTTGGTCGTTTAAAAGAGCAAGTTCATCTGGTTAAAAGGAAAGACTGCAAACGCTACGAAGTTGCTCCAATCCAAAGCAAACTATCATTTGAGAATGGTTTTTTTATAGTGTTCCATGCATGCCAATTGTTGATCGATAAAAACGATGGAATGATATTAATAGGGGTGGGGGGTCCTTCAGGGGCAGGAAAGACTGTGTTTGCTGAAAAGATATTCAACTCCATGCCTGAAGTCGCGGTCATTTCGATGGACAATTACAATGATTCTAGTCGAATTGTCGATGGAAACTTTGATGGTAAATCATTATGTTATCTTCTTTTATGTCATGCTCTAGCATTCTTTTTGTAGTGCACTATCAGAAGTATAGTATGACTGAATCCATAAAAAAGTTATCTTCTTTTATGTCAAATTGCTGATTATATTTACAGTGACTTGAATTAGCGCAATGTAAATCATATTATGCATGTTGAACACTTAAACTTGATAATAAAACCTTTTGCTTCTGAGAGTAATGATTTTGTGGGGAGCCTACACTTATGTCAATCTCATTTTGCAGATTTTGATCCTATATTCTGTGCCAAAACTTCAGCACAGTGATGGAATTTGTATTTTTATGGTTAAAATGCTAGTCTTATTAATCTGGAACTTAGAACTAAGATGCTGTAATTTGGTTGGAACATCGAAATAGTCTAACTAGAAAATATATAATTTTATAAGAAAAATGTATTAGCAAAAAGGTTCCATGGTGGGGAAATTTTGATTAAATTAATATGATAAAGTTCCTACATTAGCTCTCAATTGATAACAGGAATTTCATATCATGAGTTTAGAGATACGATTTTTTACTGCTTTGAAGTTTCTTGTTCTTGAGGTTTCATGGGAATCCATTAATTTATAACAGTAATCTCATATCATGGCCAGAAGAAATGATGATATAAATTAATGGAATAAGGTTAAAGTGTAAGATCTCTTAAAACGAAAGTGCTAGTTTTTGTAACAAAACGATATTTTCACATGTTAGTCATTGATTACTTATTAGTTAGAACCCACTTTAATGAATACAAAATATGAGATAATAGTTTAAAAATGGAGAGCATTAAAGAAGTAGCTCATGCTGTAATAATGTAGTTAGCAAAGTAGGGTTAAACTAGTCCTTAAGTGTAACCGTTTCAGTTATAACAGAATGCCGAGTCAGCATATAGATTAGTTGTCTAGATTCATTGTATCTACTCTAGATTCATAGATATATAAAGAAGCTAGTGCTTCTGTTGTAACTAACAATTCATTCAATACAACAATACAAAATATTTCAATCTCACTTCATCTTCTACAATGTATCTCTCTGCATTTACCTTTTGCTAATAGCATGAAGGAAGTTAGTATGTTGTTGGAAAGATAACATTAACTGATCCACATAATGACATATCTGTGAATCAATTTCATTTCATACTTTGACTATTACTATGATATATTTGCAATGTTGTTATCGATAATATATCTCTTTGAGCAGATCCTCGCCTAACAGACTACGAAACATTGCTCCGAAATATACATGATTTGAAGGCAGGAAAGCCAGTTGAAGTACCTGTGTATGACTTCAAATCCAGTTCACGCACAGGATACAGGTTAATCCTAAGCTACCTCTGAATATTTTTGCAGATTTTTCATTAATTAAACAAAAAAGCATTGACTAATTTTGTCAGCAGTAAGCAAAAATTATTAATTATGAGAAAAATAAAATTTCATTAACTTAATGCAAGGATATGCAAGTCTACAAAAACACAATAGTAGGAAAGAACTTTTGAATTGGACTTGTGCATTGTGTTTCTGTATTTTTCTATTCCTTAATTTTTTAATAAGCAAATTCTGGACTATTCCTTCAATTTTAGATTGCAATGTATTTTATTTCCAGGACGGTTGAAGTGCCGAGCTCTCGCATTGTGATTATAGAGGGCATTTTTGCTTTGAGTGAGAGATTGCGACCTCTACTAGACCTTCGAGTATCTGTAACAGGTGGTGTTCATCTTGACCTTGTTAAACGAGTTATACGTGATATACAACGTGCTGGTCAAGAACCTCAAGAAATTATTCATCAAATATCTGAGACGGTGCATTCTTAATTTTTGTTCCCTTCATTGCTATATAAAATGATTTTTTGGAAAGTATTTTTATTCCCATCTATTATAAAGTATTTTGTTCCCTGCAGGTATATCCAATGTACAAAGCTTATATTGAGCCAGATCTCCAAACAGCACACGTAAAAATAACAAACAAGTTTAATCCATTTTTTGGATTCCAAAGCCCTACTTACATATTAAAGGTTTGTTAGTTCTCAGATAATATTATTGTAAGTACACAAATATAAAAATTCCTGTTATTTCTGATGCTTTTTAGTGATCAATGCTGTAATTTGTTCTAGTCAACCAGGAATGTAACAGTGGATCAAATTAAAGCCGTTATCTCTCAAGAGTTTGAGGAAACAACAGAGCAAACTTATGACATATATCTTCTACCACCCGGTGAAGATCCTGAGAGCTGTCAATCATATTTACGGATGCGAAATAAGGATGGAAAATACAGTCTCATGTTTGAGGTTTGCCTCATCAAGTTCTGGTTCCTTTTTCTTCTTTTGTTTTTTAAATTTTAAAATCCAAAAAGCCGAGAATTGACTTGTTGCCTTGTGTAAACTAATGATGGCTTGTACTTCAAGGAATGGGTGACTGATGATCCATTTGTCATATCACCAAGAATTACTTTCGCTGTCAGTGTGCGTCTTCTTGGTGGACTAATGGCCCTTGGATACACAATAGCAACTATCCTTAAAAGAAGCAGTCATGTCTTATCTGATGATAGGGTTTGTGTTAAACTTGATTGGCTTGAGCAACTAAATCGACATTATGTTCAGGTATTGTTAGAGTATGTCCTATTTTTTGTTGTTGACAAAGTTAGCCTTTGTCTATAATGCTATTTTACTACTATCAAATGATTTACTTAGATTTTCATTTGTTTGAATTTTTTGTTGTTTTGGATTTGGTGTTTAGAGGCAATTCCAGGTATCTTTTACAGTTTAGCATCATTTGTTAAGTGATATGTATATAAAATAAACAATTGCCTATAAAATTCTAATTGTATAAAACAATCATATAAATATGTTTTTCTACCATTAGCTTGTTTGACCTGACAGTTCAAATTTTATTGTCGAGTTTATCCGTCATTAGCAATAAGCTCATCTGCTATCAGTTAGATTACTCGCTACTTTTGTCAAACAAAATACACATTCTTCTTCATCATTGGCTCATTATGATCTTAAAGTCCTCTTAAAATTTTGAAATCACCTCTAAATTTACTAAAGAATGATAGAAGAACAATGAAGAACAATTTCAATGAGGACTTTGAGAACTGTTGCAGTCCAGTGCTGCCATTGCACCCTCTCTGTTTCAACCTTTGTAGCGTTATGCTGCGAAAAATTTTGTGATTTAAAAAATGCAATGATGGGGTGTTGCGGTTGCAAAAGTTGCCGCATCACATGGCGTGCTTTTATTTATTATTTGATTTGTATATCTATTTCCTTTTAGTTGATAACACATTGCATATAATAAACAGGTACAGGGAAGAGATCGATTAGTCGTAACATACATAGCACAACAATTGGGTTTGGAAGGTTCGTACGTTCCCTGTACCTACATTGAGCAGATTCAACTTGAAAAGCTTGTAATGGTATGAAATATTCTAGTCTTCTAGTATCTAGTCCCTTATCATCATTCTCTTTCTAACCATTTCACACAGGCCATGCCAGATGATTTAAAGACAAAGCTCAACCTTAATGAGGATTTGATAACAAGTCCCAAAGCAGCATTTTTTAGAACCTCCAATGACGGGGCTCCCGTGCGACATAAGCGTATAAGAAGGTTAATATTTTCCATATATATATATATATATATATATATATATATATATATATATATATATATATATATATATTATTCTCACTCGACTCTTTACAACATTCAATCTTATACTTCATAGCAAGTCTTATAATTGTGCACTGAAATTTTTCTTTAAGCTTAAATGTTACTTCTTTTGTTGTGTATTACACTAGTGAGTAGTAACGTTCTTCTATTTCATCCATCTTGTTTATTGTTGACATTCTCATCTATCTCATCGCGCTGTTTTGTACGATGGACCCAATCTAGTTCAATTATGATATATATAGTTTGATATGTTAACCAATGCCAATCTCTAGGCTCTAATTTCTGTGCTTCCTGCTACATTTATATTCTGTTTATTCTACATCTACTTAATTCAAAGTCGGACCCACGATAGTTAAGTTGTTTGACCGACTTATCTTTGTGTCTGGTGATGATTGCTCTGAGCTAATTGAATTTCCAAATGAATGTTAGATAAGAGGCTTTTGTAGAATTTGCAAATATAGTTGATAGTTGTATCTATGATGTAAGTTAAATCTTGGTCAGAGCAATTTTATCAAATAAGAACATCTTGTATATACTAAATTTTTTCTGCATTTAACAAATAATAAGGCCAATGTGAATTTTCAACAGTGATACATCGCATTCAAGTACAAATAAAAAAGATGAGAATGAATCAAAAGTTACTGAATTCATTTCGAACAATCGAGGACTTCATGAAAATAATAATTCAGATTCTGAAATGAAACAGGAAAATCAGGTAAGTTCGGTTACTTTTTAGCAATTATAATTGTAACATTATTTTCTTAATTCAAATATTACTTCCTAGCAGTCTATTCAACAATGATTTGTTCCATTCTAAGCTGCACTTTCATAATATTTTGGTACTTGGCAGGGTGCCATTACTCAGCTTTCAGAGCAAATTTCATCCCTACATGATAGAATGGGCGAGTTTACAAATCGTATTGAAGAGCTGAATTCAAAGTTAACCATCAAGAAAAACTCTCCAAGCCATCAAAATATGGACCTGCAAGCTGAGTCCTATGATGGTTCGGTTCCCACCTCTTGCCTCATTACTAGTTTGAGTAATGGTTCCCTAAATGGATCTATTATGTCAAATCCCTCATTGTCATCACAATTAGCTAAGGAGTCACCTTTAAGAGATGAGGTATGTGTCTTTTTAGATTCTACTCTATTAAGCATAGACACCAATACCATACATAATACTGACACTTTGACACTGATAACAATTTCAGAAAATGACATAATTCATTGTAATCATATGTGTCGGTGTCGGACACCGACGCGTGTTCGACACTGGGACACGCCTAGTCCAAAGAGTGTTTGTGCTTCATATAGCATGTTTGAGAAAGTTAACATGTGCCCCATGTTAAGAAATTCAATATAAAAATATCTACCTAGAAATCCGTGCATGCAATTTTGTAAAAGTCAAAATATTACTTTGTTTTTAAACGTAAAATTTTCATATTTGAGTTTCGTTAACATGTGCTCTCAGAACATGTTAACAAAATCCTAAATTAATAACCTCTATGAAATACATGGTTGTTCACTGACTTTATTGGTTATCAGATATCAGATATTGCACAAGGTCAACGTCAGATAATGAATAAGTTGGACAATTTGAATAATCTTTTCTGTGGAAATTTGGAAGAGAAGTCTCATCAAACAAGAACCAACAAGAAAAGTGTAATGGTGGCAGTGGTTATTGGTTGTTTGGGGATCTTCTTAATGAAGGGTTTGTCAACCTGAAATATATTCTTGTAAATATAATCAATGCTATATAGACTAGTCTAGTTTTCTTCTATTTCATAACATTTCAGATTATCTAGAATGCATTATTGCAAAACATAGTTTCAAGTAGTGTCCTCGAAATACAGAAGATAACATTTTTTATATTCAAACTTTTCTATATTTGGCTTCCTTAACTAATATTTCGTAGTTAGCATTTTCATAAAAAAAAGTAAATGACAAATGTTTGTCCCTAGTATGACAAACATTTATCCCGCAATTTTATTTTTATATTTATCGATACATTTCTCATGTATTTTTCGTTCAAGTAATAAAAGTAAAGTAAATTAAGTGAAAAATAAAAAAATATTGTTTGTTACTAAAATTGAGAAAAATGTAATCTGATAACAATTTTAGAAACCAAAATATTGAGGAATCCTTCTATGAATTTGGATTGAGTGCGGTCGGCACCTTTTAATTGATGTGGTTAGTAAGATCATGATCGTTTAATTAAGATCCAACAATTTAACTTTGAAAATTAAAATTTAAATATTTTTAAAAATTGAAACTTTATTAAAATCTGAGCCGCTTTGATGTTAATCGGACAACTATGACTAGAGTTTGACTACACTGTAACCAAAAATATTAGAAGATTTGTTTTTGTAACAATTTTTATTTTATTTTATGAATTATTAAATGAATAAATATTAACTATTAGATTAAATAAAATAAACAGATAAGATTTACTGTTAAATTAAACTTTGACACCGATGTCAATGAATCTGTGTATCTCTATATATTATAGAGATAGTCATAATCCATTGTCACCTGATCTGATGTCAAATTAGTATTTTCTTTCCTCCCTAATTTAGGTTTTTCTAATAGAATAAAGGGACAAAATTTTGTGAGTGAGTGAAAATTATAAAGGAACCAAGACTATACTTAAACCTTAATTTTATTTAAAGGTTGATCATTAGAGTGTCAACCACTTTTATCCTCATCTCTAGTTATCAAAATAAGTGAAACCAAACAATGATTAACACAAACTAAGTAATGAGTTGTCTCTAAGACAAATCGTGAAAATTTGAGTTTAATTCTTATTGAAAACAATTTTAGTAAATTATACTTCCCTCCTTTGAAAGAAGCTTGAATTACAATTCTTTCTCTTTTTATGTTAAAATATACACTTTAGTCTATTTTAACATAAATATTTTTATGATAACAATTAACTTTAGATCACTATTTTATGTCAAAAAACTTAAGTCATCATTGAAGAAATTAATTTTTCTTTCTTTGAAAATTTTAATATTTTAGAATATAAATTAAATATATAATAGTTTTTTAATCGAGTTTAGTAATTTATCTGAAATTTGTATTTTATTTTTTATAGTTTTATAATTTATTAAAACATTTAACATTATATGTTAATGACGTGCGTAGAAAATAATAAAAATGTTTGCATTAGAAGCATGGTTATAGTAAAGTAAAATTTTATTAAAAAAGAAAAATGTAGGTTATAATATTAAGGGTTAGGGTAATAAAATTTAAACTTCTTTTAAGGGAGAGAAATGTAATTTTCTATATTATAAGAGGGGAAGAGAGTGTATATTTTAACATAAGAGAGGAGAGTAGTGTAATTTATGCATTTTTCAAGGGTGTGTAGTATAATTTTCTATATTACGGGTCGAACTTTGAATTACTAAGGCCCTTACCCAATAAATCGTAGAGTTAATAAAAAAAAATTATCAACACTAATAAACTTAGCTTTTTTTTTTAATCTTAAATGAAATGGTAATTCACTGAAATTAAATTCACATAATTGTGAAATCTCGAGTTCGAACTCAAGTCACGACGTCCGGCTTAACTTAACTCTTCTTGATCAAAGAACAACGACACCTTTCATTTGTTATTGCTCTCTATATTTATGTCTTTTTCCTTCCCATGATTGTCATTCTTTATTTAATTAGCAAATTTTTGAGTTGTCCATTATGAGCTCAAGACTCTTAGGTTCATTGTTTCACTTTCACCCTCTATGAATTCCTAATGTATCAACTATTAATTTAAGAACATAAGATGCTGCTTAAAATACTGATTTGTCTCTCATCTTAATTTTTTTTAATTTTTGTTTCCTCTATATTTTGGGGCTAATTCTGTCATATTTCGTCAACTTTTCTTACATGCATTCTCAACATTTGTTTTACATTCTCCCCATTTTGCCCCTTCATTTGGCCAATATTTTGACTTATTTAGTCTCTCTTCATAACACTTTAAACCATAAAAAGTCTAATGTTAAACATAAGGGCATTTTCGATCTATCCACACTTTCCTTTTCTTTTGCTGACTGATGGGACTTGATTGCCACTACTACACTACTACATCATTTATTTTGGTTACATACATACACTTTACTAAAGACTTCCCACACTTTTTCCTCATTTGAATTTGAATTTCAAATTTTAACACATAATATATTCATTTCATTCAATATTTCTCATTTCAACTTTCATTCATTCATTTTCCTTTCCTTTTTCTACTTTTGTTTTTCACCTTCTTCTCTCTTTTTTTTATGCTTACCTTATTCCCTCTTTTAATCTTCAACTATATGTTTCTAATCAATATAAACTTCATTTTACAGGAACACCAAAGATTGTTATTGAAGAACTACATGAGAAAAATTCATCTAACATGGTTATTTATACATGTAAGTTATTAACAAATCAAAGATATCTTTTGTTTACTCATTTGCCATCATTATTTTTGTTCATATCATTTTTAACAGACTTTCTTAGATATATTGTAGATTTGCATAAAGATAGTGTAGATTTAGAACAAAACAACAATTTCGTGAAAGATGAAAATAATAAGACAATATTTTAACTTATCAATTTATTACTTTAATCAAAATTAATATATACTTTTTTTTTACACAAAATATATACTTCTTTTGATATTGTTTTTTTATAAGAGTTATGATACTGTTTTTTGTAAAAGAATAGAAAGAGAAACAAAGTAAAGTTGAATAACGAAAGGTGACCATTTTCAAAACAACACACTACATAAGAAACCCTCCTCACAAGCGTAAACTCGATTTCGCTAAACAAACCCTCCTCATAAGAAACAAAAGGTGACCATTTAGTGAAGACGTATTATTCTTTGATTCTTCAATCAAAGTTGATTCTCAAAATTTAAGAACATTACCAATAATTGATAAATGACAATGACAAAAATAATTGGTATTCAAGAGTTCAACTTTGAACAGGTTCCTTCTACCCTATCTTATGATTGTTGTTATAAACTTGATCATGCTCAAAAGATTGGTAAGAGAAGGATTTCTAATAGGCATGATTATAACCGCGTGGTTGAGAAAGTATGGTGTGAGTGACTAGGTGGAAATGACATTAATTTTATTGCTATGGATCGGTAGAGTGTTTTTTTTTTTTTTTTTAATGGCATCAGAAAAGTGTTGTTAAAGCCATAGTATTGCCATACAGTGATGCTTTGGGCAGGAATGGACAAGGAATTGAAACAAGAGCAAGAGAATATTGTTTCATATGTTATCAAAGAATGATAGTAGGCAGAGATGGCGGGGTCGGCCGGCCCAAAGGCCATGCAACCAAAGCAAGCGTTTTAGGTTCAAATTTTTGGGTTATAAAAAGTCCTCTATTTTTTTTTTCTTTTCATTTTGTTATAAACATATAATACATAAATTGAATTTTAAATATTTTTTTAGTTGAATTGATACAGGTTAAAGTTCAATGCCATAAATATTTCTCGCGTTGTCCGGGTTAAATTTATAAAAATTTATTATCTGTTTTTATTTTTATTTCACCAAAATTATTTTTTATAAATAAATTTTGTTTATCGAAGTTAAAATAGTACTCTCTGTTCCTTTTTATTTGTCTTTTTAGAATAGTAAAACCAAATTAAGGAAGTGTATTTTTGCACCTTATCTTCCTATTATACCCTAATTTTAATCCCTATAAATTCCTATTTTTTTCCACACACTTTCTCTTTCCAATAAATTTAATATATTATGTAAAAAAAAAACAACAAAATTTAATATGTTATGTACCAAAAATATATATTTTTTTTAAAAAATTTAGTTTTCCAAATATATAACATTCATTAGTTTTATTGAAAAAGATAAGAATAATTTACAATGGGTATAATCGACAAATCGTACTCTTAAAATACCAAAAGGACAATATTAAATAGAAACGCTAAATCTGATGAAAAAAACAACTAAAAAGGAACAGAGGGAGTAAATGTTTAGAATGAATAAAATGAGTACATATAAACATAGAAATTATTTCATTATATAGCACAAGACAAATAGTTTAATGGAGGACATAATTAACAATTTATGTAAATATTGGATGAAAATAAATTTATTTTAATATTATTATAAATAGTTAGAGGACACTCTTTCCGTTCCTTTTTATTTTTCGTTTGAGAAAAAAAAAAGCAAAATTAAGAAAGTGTATTTTTGCACCTTATTTTCCTATTATACTTTCTTTATGGAATATATTATACCCTAATTTTAATCCACCAAAAAATTTCTCTTTTTTTGCATGACTTTAAGAGTCATGTTTAATACATGAGAAGGAGAGAATTGTGTTTGATTTAATAATATTAAAATTAATTTTTTTTAATTGATTGGTGGTGTCAGGCATGTAATTGGTTGATGTTATTTTTTGTGATTAATATATATGACTCTAAGAGCCATATTTAATAGATGAAAATGAGAGAAAACAAATTTTGTGTTCTTGATCCGCTGTCGCACACGGGTCAAAAACGAGTTTTAAAAGGTAGTTTAGAATAAGCGACACTCGAGTATCGTATCACAAGGACTCTCAATTGGTTTATCAATATTAGAATCAAATGAAGAACCGTAAATTTGGGGGGTTTTGGTTTTGATGAAATAGTTGAAAAAGAGTTCAGAAATTCAATTAATCCAAGACGATCGATTCATTGGTTTTAGGAAAAATTCGTTCATTATATATCCATCATAGGTTACTCATATATTCATTCAAAGGTCTATGCTTGGCTGGTTACGAAACTAATTAAACAAGCGATAATCAGATTCGTAGGAATTCATTCGATTAAGCAAGGAATGTCTTCAACCAACCATGGGCAATGAACAAGCGCCATTAGAACACGGTTGATATCATTAGAAAATTCAGCCAGCCCTTTTGCTAAGCGCAAAAGCTTATATCAATTCTATTCAAATTAATTTAAACAAGCGGAAAATTAATTCGAATAATCTCAACGGCATAAACTCATCACAAAATAATTAAGCATCATTAGCAATGAAATTCATACAGAATAAAGAGGCATGAATTGATACAAGACAACATAGACATGTAAACGAAATTGTAATTAGAATCCGAACCTCAGGAACACATGAACGAAGTTTCCGTATACCAACGAATCAACCTAGGGTTGCTAGTTCTCCATGAGAAAGTAGCAGCCTTTCTTTTCTAATTTGTGTGAACTCAGCATCCCTCTCCCTAGGCTGATTTATCAGTTTATATAATACAAGGAAAATTGAAATCCAAAAGTCATGGAAGAATTACAAAAGGTCAAAATTTAAGTTCCACATTAGGCCATTAAATCTGCCACTTTCCACGAATTATTAAGGACTGTTGCAGTCTGAAAAAGCTCCTCCACTCAACATTAAACTTGTAGCTCTGTCTCTTAGCTTTCCAACGCAACTGACCGCGCCGCAATCTGATGCTCGAAGCTCCAGTTATGAATTAATTCGTGCAGACTGCTAATGCTAAAAAATAAAATACGAAAATAAAATTAAGGCTAAAATAAACTTAAATCTAAAAACACAATAAAATAGTAAAAATATTAACACAAACTAGAGAAATGCCTAAGTATAATAGTAGAAGAATGTGCATCTAAATGCACTGATTAGTTCTTTATCTAATATTCAACATAAATTAAAATTGTATGGCATATTATTTGTGTTTTCTTCATTTCTTTAACTAAAAGTAAAATTTTGAATTGTAGGTTAAGTTCAAAATTAAATTCTCAATCAAAAGTATTCAATTTTGAATTGTGTTTTCTATTTTATTTTGTATTTTTTTAATCTTCTCTAACCCATTATTTTTTAAGAAAACAAATTTTTGGATATATACTATTAAATTAATTGGATATATCTCTCTAACCCATTATTATAAAACAAAATTGTTGGATATATACAACTAAACTAGAGCTTTTTATCTTTTTTTTATCGATTTGGTATTTTTTTTTGTCACTCAATTAGAGATTCTCTAATATTTTTTATTGTAGAAACTTTAATATTATGCGAGTATATTTTTCTGTAAAAAATCTAATACTTTATTTAGCACGATGAAAATTGGTTCACCATGAAAAGTGTATGTAGAAGATAGTGATAAATGAGCACAAAATTTTTATTCATATTCATTATAAAAATAATATAGAATTATCAACTATTTTTTGTTGATGGAACCCATATAAAATCGTGTAACAGAGACTAGAGAGATAGAGAGAGAGTGAGAGAGAGAGAGGGAGAGAGAGAGAATCTTTCAATGGTATATAATGGGAAACGGAAAACAATTCTCACTACACTATTAAAAATATATATTGACTAATTAAAATTTGAATTCCGACTACGGGAATTTTTTCATATTATGTGTACATCGCACTTTACTATATTAAATCCAACTGAAAAAATCTATGGGAATTGAAACCTAAAATAAATTAATATAATTTTAATTTTTTATAATCAATGGGTTTTTTATTTATAATTTTGATTTTAAGCTTTCCATAAACATTCGTTCAACTCTTTTTTTGGATGCTAATTTTTCAATGTGAGTGAAGATTCATACATAGATTTTTTCATTTGACACTCACACATGAAAATTGATTATTTGTGATACAATGACAAAAAATAGTTTGAGTATAGAAACACAGTCAAAGTATGTTAATATTCATTTGAAAAATATTATAAAATTTACAATTATTTTTGTTGATGGATTCCTGTAGAGACGTGAGAGAGAGGGAGGGAGAAAAAATCTCATAGTGTTGTTGAACGGGGAATGAGGGAGTACTTCTCATCCTACTATGTCCCTGTAACATCCTTAAACATATATCGCAGTTTCATACTCAAGTAAATTAAATAAAATCAATTTCATAAATAATTGAAAGAAAAATATAGGCAACATTCAAAATAATATAAAATGACATAGACAACCTTCAAAAGAAAATGAAGAACATAAGCAAATCAATATTATTAAAAATGAAAATGATCATGTGGGAGAAATGTAGAAATAGTGAGAGAGAGAGAGAGAGAGAGAGAGAGAGAGAGAGAATCTCTCACGGGTGTAGAATGAGAAACGCGTAACACTTTCGATCCCACTATTAAAAATGCACCTAGATTAATTAAATTTTCATTTGAGAATGAAGTTTATAATTATTTTATATTTAAAGGGTCACTGTATAGTCTTGGAGATGAAGATGAAAAAAAAATCTATCTCTTAATAGTGTATAAAGGGAAGCGAAATAATATTCTTCATCTCGCTTTATCCTATAGCATTATTAAATATATATCATGCAAAATCTATATAAATTTTATCTTACTATTTTTAACTAAATTGTTCAAATAATATCTTTATTATATACATAGCGAGATTCCCACGGAGCCTTCTCGTCCATTCTCAAGAAAAATTGCTTATGTGGCAATTAATTAGAGTTATTTGAGTTTTTACTTAGGTGGCATTCAATTAGAGTTTTTCTATTTTATTTTGTATTTTTTTAATCTTCTCTAACCCATTATTTTTTAAGAAAACAAATTTTTGGATATATACTATTAAATTAATTGGATATATCTCTCTAACCCATTATTATAAAACAAAATTGTTGGATATATACAACTAAACTAGAGCATTTTATCTTTTTTTTTTTTTTTTTATCGATTTTGTATTTGTTTTTTTTTTTGTCACTCAATTAGAGATTCTCTAATATTTTTTTATTGTAGAAACTTTAATATTATGCGAGTATATTTTTCTGTAAAAAATCTAATACTTTTTTTTAGAATCTCTGATATTATATTACTTTTTTTTTGTAGAAACTCTTTCTTTTTGTGGGGATTGGTACTTTTAAATTTTAGAAACTCTAATATTACACATATCTTAATATTTTTTGTAACACCCCACATTATTATCTAGAATATAATGCAAGATATTATAAAAGGTACTGAGTTCATTACAATTACATTATTCAAATTTATGCACGCGCAGGTGCTGGAATACACACGGGATAATAAAACACAGCGGAAACAAGAAACAACACGATAAGATATTGAGAAAAGCAAGGAAAGACTAAATATGCGATCCTCCAACAAAAGCAGCTACTCCAAAACATTGCTTACCTATTCAACCTGTTTGCTTGAATAAAAAAGGGAGTGGGGTGAGACAGTCACTTCGTCTCAATGAGTTCTACTACCCTCCTAAAGGCTATAAAGCCGGGGCGCCTAATCAGTCATATCATAATCCATTTCATAACATAATTATCATAAGCATAATAAATAAATGTGTAACACAGAAGTTATCTTATTGATTTTAATCCGCAAACACTCTGAGGTGAGCACGTCTCAGAGGCCTGCCTTGTCCGCGAACAGAAAGCGTTCCGGCATACAGCTCACAAAGTTTTCTAGTGGAACATCTAAAACGAAGTCCACAAGTGATATTATAATCACACACATAATTGACTGATTCTAAATTGTATTATACTACCATAATTATCCCAAACCCGAGGGAACATACATAATCTCTAAAGTCCTAAGTTATACCCTAGGATTCATTTCGTGATAACAAACTACGCATACTTTATATAAATTACATTACTACAAAATACTAATTCGATTCGAGGATATAAAACGAGTGTATACTTTTTATAAAAAGGTAAAAATTAGAGTCATTCACACTGCCTTGCCCAAGAAGCAATCCAACAAGCCCAAGCTAGAAACCATGGTCTGGTCTGAGTTGTCTCGCCGAGCGAGCTAATCCTTGCCGAGCCAGCCAAAGCTCGCCGGGCGACAAAAGGCTCGCCGGGCGAGATATGCGTAAACAACCTCTGTTTTGAGGTTTTTCAAGTTTTTCAACAAAATCACCTACAATCCTCAAACCCAATCATTGCAGTAATGTTATATACATAAAATAGGATAGTTTGGAGAAGAATTTGGGAATTAATTCTTCTCACACATAAATTCCCTAAATTTCTTAAGTTTGCATGCAAGAGATTAAAGAGGAAAACTAGCTACCTAGCCTAAAGAACCCACCTGATAGAAGCTTTTCCTTGCTCCTGGGCTCCTCTAAAATCAGCTACTGCAACCCAACTGCAACCCACGACTAGTTTTGATAGAACTTGAACTTTGACACTTGAAA
The DNA here is from genome assembly GCA_954870985.1 of Trifolium fragiferum. NCBI lineage: Eukaryota > Viridiplantae > Streptophyta > Magnoliopsida > Fabales > Fabaceae > Trifolium > Trifolium fragiferum. The sequence goes on from OX940792.1 coordinate 22,216,444, forward strand.
CCCTCTAATTTTTGAACTACGAATTTTGATTGTGTTGGATGATGATTTGAGCTGAGAAATGGAGTTATTTATAGTGTTCATCTCTGGTCAATCTACAGTACACAAATTGGGTTAATTCTTGGGTTGCATGTGATGTTATTTGCTTAGAAAATGGTGAGAAGAGGTGTGTTGTTATTTTGTGTCATGTGAGATCTTTGGAGAGAGTGATGAACTGTAATTCAGAGCTGATATGATGTTGTTTCTGTGGAGTGGGAATTTCTGAAGTAAAGGGAATGCATGTGAGGGTAGAGGCCAAGCCTTGGTGTTAAAAGTAATTGAAGATTTTGGAGCTTAGCCAACCTTGTTGTTGTTGTTGTCGTGTGAAGAGAAGAGAAAAGAGGGGTTGGTGCTTCAGTTTGCTGAAGTGAAAAATGAGAGGGAAATGAATTGGTTGTCTTTGCATGTTAGGTGATTGGAAATGAACTAGTGGAAGTGTGACTCACTAACCATAGGTGAGGTGTTGAATGAAGGGATTAGGAGGAATTGAGTTGATTAGTGACTCAATGAGAGGGAGGAAGAGCCACGTGAGAGGGAGAGAATGGGAGGGGAGTTTGATTCTCATCCTTAATTAAACCACAATGAGGAATTAAGGTTATGTATAGTTTAGGTTTTAATCAAAATCCCTAATTTTACACATAATCCACTTGACTCACAAGTTCAAATTTAATTAATCACCTCTAATTAATTCTAATTTTAATAAATAATCTCTAATTAAAATTAATTAGGTGATTTAGAATTTTGGGGATGTTACAATCTACCCCCCTTAAAGAAATTTCGTCCTCGAAATTAAGAAATTTACCTTAAAATAGGTGAGGATAACTGTTCATCATGTCGGATTCCAATTCCCAAGTGTATTCGCCGTCGGGAGACTGCGCCCATTCAACTTTGACAATAGGAATCCTCTTATTCCGAAGGGTTTTGACATCACGATCAATGATTCGAACAGGATCAGGCTGATAAGTCAAGTCTGGCTGAAGATCTATTTGTTCAATTTCTATTGGCTGATATGGATCTGGAATATACTTTCGAAGCTGAGAGACATGGAACACGTCGTGTAGCCTTGACATAGAAGGTGGAAGAGTTATCTGATAAGCTACAGGACCGACGCGTCGAAGAATTTGATAAGGTCCAATATATCTTGGACAGAGTTTCTTGGTTCTAAACACACCACGTAAACCCAACTTCGGAGTAACTTTCAAAAACACATGATCACCCTCTTCAAATTCCAACGGTCTCCTCCTCCTGTCAGCATAACTCTTTTGCCGACTCTGAGCAACTTTCATCTTTTCGCGAATGGACTTAACCTTTAGATTTGTCTCTTGAATAAGGTTAGGTCCTAATAATCCGCGATCACCGACTTCAGTCCAACACAAAGGAGTCCTACACTTTCTTCCATATAAGGCTTCAAACGGTGCCATCTCTATACTGGAATGGTAACTGTTATTGTAAGCAAATTCAATCAAGTGTAAGTAGTTGCTCCAACTACCACCATCTTCCAACACAGGCACGAAGCATGTCTTCAAGAGTTTGAATGGTTCTTTCAGACTGACCATTTGTCTGAGGATGATGAGATGTACTCATTCTTAACCGAGTACCCATCGCATTCTGAAAGGCTTTCCAAAACCTAGAAGTGAAGATAGTATCACGATCGGAAACGATACTGAGTGGTACACCATGTAACCTCACAATATGTTCTATAAAAATAGCTGCATACTGTGTGGCCTTATAGGTGGACTTCACATGAATGAAATGAGCTGACTTTGTTAGTCTATCCACGATTACCCATATGGAATCTTGACCTTTATGATTACGGGGTAATCCTCCTACAAAGTCCATTGTAATATGTTCCCATTTCCACTCCGGGACTTCCAAGGGTTGTAATGGACCTCCAGGTTTCTGGTGTTCAATTTTCACTTGTTGACATACCAAACATCTGGACACAAAATCTGCGATTTCTGCCTTCATGTTTGGCCACCAGTAATTCTGCTTCAAGTCATGGTACATTATGGTGGATCCTGGATGAATTGAGAATCCACTTTTGTGTGCCTCATCAAGAATCAGCTTTTTCAATTCATCATCATTCGGTACACATAATCTTCATTCATACAGCATGGCACCATCAGATGCTATTGAAAATTCTGGGTTGTTCAATCTCCTCTGTAAGTCCATATCATTCCGTTGTGCCTGCACTACCCTCGAGCGCAGATCACAAGACAACTCCATTCGGTTGATTCTAATGCCACTCTTTCTGTACACAACATTCAGATTCAGATATCTGAACTTCTCATACAAACCACATTGTTGCATCAGTAGTTCAGAGGCATACAAGGCCTTCCTGCTCAAAGCGTCTGCTACAACATTCGCCTTGCCAGGATGGTAATTAAGATTGAAATCAAAATCCTTCAGGTATTCCATCCATCTACGTTGCCTCATATTCAGGTCTTTCTGGTCAAACAGATATTTCAAGCTCTTATGGTCGCTGAAAAGATCAAATTGGACACCATACAAGTGATGCCTCCAAATCTTTAAAGCGAAGATAATAGCGGCTAATTCCAGATCATGGGTTGGATAGTTTTGCTCGTGTGGTTTCAATTGCCGAGAGGCATATCCTACCACAGCTCCATCTTGCATTAAAACACATCCAAGTCCTTTATGCGATGCATCACAATACACCACATACTTCCGGTTTGGATCAGGAATCACCAATACTGGTGCACTTGTCAGCTTTTCTTTCAAGGTTCTGAAACTTACTTCACAATCAGCATCCCAAACAAAAGCAGCACCCTTCCTAGTCAGACGAGTCAAAGGTAGAGTAATTTCCGAAAATCCAAGAATGAATCTCCGGTAATATCCTGCTAAGCCCAAGAAACTTCTGACTTCTGACACATTGCTGGGTCTTTCCCAATTAAGAACTGCTTCCACTTTAGACGGATCAACAGACACACCGCCTTGGGAAATAACATGTCCCAGAAATTTAATTTCTGAGAGCCAGAATTCACACTTGCTGAACTTGGCGTATAACTTCTTCTCTCTAAGAACTTCCAAAACAATTCTGAGATGTTCAGCACGCTCCTCTTGATTACGAGAATAAATCAAGATATCATCTATGAAGATGACAACAAATTTGTCGAGGTAAGGCTGAAAGATTCTATTCATGTAATCCATGAATACAGCAGGAGCATTAGTCAGACCAAAAGGCATAACTAGGAATTCATAATGCCCATAACGCGTTCTGAACGCCGTCTTGGACACATCTGATGATTTAATTCTGATTTGATGGTAACCGGAACGGAGATCAATCTTCGAGAAGACAGTGGCACCTCTGAGTTGATCCAAAAGATCATCAATCCGAGGTAACGGATACTTGTTTTTGATCGTAACTTTGTTGAGTTGACGGTAATCAATGTATAAGCGCATGGTACCATCCTTCTTCTTAACAAGCAGAACAGGTGCTCCCCAAGTAGAGACACTAGGACGAATGAAATGTTTCTGGAGTAAATCCTCTAGTTGAGTCTTAAGCTCATGGAGTTCTAATGGAGACATTCTATAAGGAGCAACAGAGATGGGTTGTGAACCCGGAACAAGATCTATGGAAAATTCTATCTCTCGCTCTGGTGGAAGACTCATAATATCATCAGGGAAAACGTCTAGATACTCGCAAACTATGGGGATGTCACTGGGACTCAAATTAGACTCATGATCGATAGTGAACAAAACACTGAAACACTTACTACTGTCACCTAAGTATTGAATCATCTGGTGAGTATTTTGCAACAAAGCAGATAAGGCTCTACTCTCTGCAGAGGTTTCCGAAGGGATATACAAATTCTTTTCCGCACAACCGATGTACACGGTATTGGCTGAAAGCCAATCCATGCCAAGAACGACATCAAAATCTTTTAGAGGTAAACAGATTAGATCAATGTGATAGACTTTACTTCCGACTAAGATAGGACAATTTTGGCAAACTCTTTTCGAAGTGACTCTGCCGCCAGTAGCGACAGCGACTGCCATTGGGGGTATAAGAGGAACAGAGGATATCCCTAACCGCATTACACAATCTACGGCTATGAAGGAATTAGTGGCTCCACAATAAAACAAGACTAAAACTTTAGACTGTCCTAACAAACAAACATCCATAATTAAAGAACTATTGGATCTTATTTCATTACAGTCTAGAGAGTATACCCGACCTTTATTCTTGGCGGTTCCACTGGAGTCTTCGTGCTTTTTCAGCTTATTACACTCGTTCTTGAAGTGGCCAGGTTGCTTACAGTAGTAGCACATATTCTTGCCTTTCATGCACTCACCACTGTGAGGATATCCACAGTCAGCACTATTCCTAGGTGAGCGTTGGGAGTGACTCTGCTTACCCATGCTCGATGTACCCTTGGACTTCAAATTCAATCCAAACTTTCCAAACAAACCATTCTTCTTCTGATTCGCCTCATTCTTCTCTTTGTGAATGTTGCTGAGACCTGCCTCGGCGTGATAGCTCTTTTGCACTAGATCACCAAAGCTAGTGATCTGCTGCATGGAAACATCGTGTGCTATGTCCGCCCGAAGACCAATCCGATACTTCTTCATCTTCCCCGCTTCCGCGGGAGCATCATCACCGTCTGCAACGTATCGGACCAGCTCGTTGAACTTCATCGTGTACTCAGCTACAGTCAAACTGCCCTGCTTTAGCTCTGTCAATTCCCTTTCCATCTGAAATTGATAACTTTCGGGAATGTAATGATCAATAAAGAGACGCCTGAAGTTTTGCCAATTTATCTCCATCTGACTGGCTTCCATGTAATTCTTGGTACCTTCCCACCAGTTACAAGCGTCACCCCTAAAGAAGCAGGAGACGAATGTTACTTTATCTGCTTCTGTGCAAGTCATCGAGTCCAAAATTCCACTCATCCTTTGCAACCATTCCCTGGCTTTGGCGGGGTTATACTCGCCGTAGAACTCTGGAGGGCTCATTCTACAAAATTCTCGGAAAGCAGCGCTCGACCCAAGATTCTGGGGAGGAGAGGCATTCATGTGCTGCTGGAAGATTGCCATAAATTCCTGGTTCTGTTGCGCCTGGTGGGCCTGGAATTGCTGATGCTGATGCATCATCTCCGCCCACATGTTGGCGTTAGCATCACCAAACACTTCTGGTTCCTCATCATCGTCATGCCTTCCTGGTGGCCTTCCAGGTCCTCGTCTCGCTCCAGACATTTTGCTCTAACTGCCAATATCAAGTCAAGTTAGCTAGGCTTACAGTGACATGACACCTAGAACGTATGTAGGGAACCTAGACAACTACTGGGATTGGATTAGTAATTCTAATGACCTCACGCAAGATCTGAATCGACCTGCTCTGATACCAATTGTAACACTCCACATTATTATCTAGAATATAATGCAAGATGTTATAAAAGGTACTGAGTTCATTACAATTACATTATTCAAATGTATGCACGCGCAGGTTCTGGAATACACACGGGATAATAAAACACAGCGGAAACAAGATACAACACGATAAGATATTGAGAAAAGCAAGGAAAGACTAAATATGCGATCCTCCAACAGCAGCAGCTACTCCAAAACATTGCTTACCTATTCAACCTGTTTGCCTGAATCAAAAAGGGAGTGGGGTGAGACAGTCACTTCGTCTCAATGAGTTCTACTACCCTCCTAAAGGCTATAAAGTCAGGGCGCCTAATCAGTCATATCATAATCCATTTCATAACATAATTATCATAAGCATAATAAATAAATGTGTAACACAGAAGTTATCTTATTGATTTTAATCCGCAAACACTCTGAGGTGAGCACGTTTCAGAGGCATGCCTTGTCCGCGAACAGAAAGCGTTCCGGCATACAGCTCACAAAGTTTTCTAGTGGAACATCTAAAACGAAGTCCACAAGTGATATTATAATCACACACATAATTGACTGATTCTAAATTGTATTATACATCCATAATTATCCCAAACCCGGGGGAACATAAATAATCTCTAAAGTCCTAAGTTATACCCTAGGATTCATTTCGTGATAACAAACTACGCATACTTTATATAAATTACATTACTACAAAATAGTAATTCGATTCGAGGATATAAAACGAGTGTATACTTTTTATAAAAAGGTAAAAATTAGAGTCATTCACATTGCGTAAACAGCCTCTGTTTTTAGGTTTTTCAAGTTTTTCAACAAAATCACCCACAATCCTCAAACCCAATCATTGCAGTAACGTTATATACATAAAATAGGATAGTTTGGAGAAGAATTTGGGAATTAATTCTTCTCACACATAAATTCCCTAAATTTCTTAAGTTTGCATGCAAGAGATTAAAGAGGAAAACTAGCTACCTAGCCTAAAGAACCCACCTGATAGAAGCTTTTCCTTGCTCCTGGGCTCCTCTAAAATCAGCTACTGCAACCCACGACTAGTTTAGATAGAACTTGAACTTTGACACTTGAAACCCTCTAATTTTTGAACTACAAATTTTGATTGTGTTGGATGATGATTTGAGCTGAGAAATGGAGTTATTTATAGTGTTCATCTCTGGTCAATCTACAGTACACGAATTGGGTTGATTCTTGGGCTGCATGTGATGTTATTGGCTTAGAAAATGGTGAGAAGAGGTGTGTTGTTATTTTGTGTCATGTGAGCTCTTTGGAGAGAGAGATGAACTGTAATTCAGAGCTGATATGATGTTGTTTCTGTGGAGTGGGAATCTCTGAAGTAAAGGGAATGCATGTGAGGGTAGAGGCCAAGCCTTGGTGTTAAGAGTAATTGAAGATTTTGGAGCTTAGCCAACCTTCTTGTTGTTGTTGTTGTCGTGTGAAGAGAAGAGAAAAGAGGGGTTGGTGCTTCAGTTTGCTGAAGTGAAAAATTAGAGGGAAATGAATTGGTTGTCTTTGCATGTTAGGTGATTGGAAATGAACTAGTGGAAGTGTGACTCACTAACCATAGGTGAGGTGTTGAATGAAGGGATTAGGAGGAATTGAGTTGATTAGTGACTCAATGAGAGGGAGGGAGAGCCACGTGAGAGGGAGAGAATGGGAGGGGAGTTTGATTCTCATCCTTAATTAAACCACAATGAGGAATTAAGGTTATGTATAGTTTAGGTTTTAATCAAAATCCCTAATTTTACACATAATCCACTTGACTCACAAGTTCAAATTTAATTAATCACCTCTAATTAATTCTAATTTTAATAAATAATCTCTAATTAAAATTAATTAGGTGATTTAGAATTTTGGGGATGTTACATTTTTATTATTATATTTTAATAATATTGCGTTGGTGAAATTCAATTAAAACTTTTCTAATACTATATTTTTTTGTAGAAATTAAAATATTTTTAATGACGACAAACTTATTTAATCCGTGATTAAATATTATTTCTATATAAAAACTATGTGAACATTTCGGCTAAAATTTGATTTGACATGTATCTATTATCCAATCATTCAATTACATGTAATATTTCTATGTTGATTTATTTTAAAATAATAAAGAATTAACAACTATTTTTTGTTTATGGAGTAGCTATAGAGTCCCGTAATGGACACGGAAGACAGATAGAATTAGAGAGAGAGTTTCGATGGTGTAGAATGAAAAACGGGGAGCATTCTAACACTCACTATTAAAAATATACATTGACGAATTAAAATTTGAATTTTGAATGTGGAAGTTATCCATAATTTCATATTTTGTCATTGGGATTACTTATTCAAAATTTTATATAGCACGGTGAAACATGATCCCCATGATGAAAACTGTATGTAGATGATAGTGAGAACTGAACACGATAATTTTATTGATATCCATTAAAAAAATACAGAATTAACAACCTTTTTATTGATAGAACCCCTATAGAGTTTAGAGAGAGAGGGGGGGGGGATTTCTCGGTGGTATAAAATGAAAAATCAGAAGCATTTTCCATCCAACTATTAAAAATACACACTGACTAATTAAAATTTGAATTCTAACAGTAGGGCTTATCCATATTTTCATATTTTACTACGGGGATACCTTATTCAAAATTTTATTTAGCACGATGAAAATTGGTTCACCATGAAAAGTGTATGTAGAAGATAGTGATAAATGAGCACAAAATTTTTATTCATATTCATTATAAAAATAATATAGAATTATCAACTATTTTTTGTTGATGGAACCCCTATAAAATCGTGTAACTGAGACTAGAGAGAGTGAGAGAGAGAGAGAGAGAGAGAGAGAGAGAGAGAGAGAGAGAGAGAGAGAGAATCTTTCAATGATATATAATGGGAAATAGAAAACAATTCTCACTACACTATTAAAAATATATATTAACTAATTAAAATTTGAATTCTGACTACGGGAATTTTTTTTTCATATTATGTGTACATCGCACTTTACTATATTACATCCAACTGAAAAAAACTATGGGAATTGAAACCTAAAATAAATTAATATAGTTTTAATTTTTTATAATTAATGAGTTTTTTATTTATAATTTTGATTTTAAGCTTTCCATAAACATTCGTTCAAATCTTTTTCTGGATGCTAATTTATCAATGTGTGTGAAGATTCATAGATAGATTTTTTCATTTGACGCTCACACATGAAAATTGATTATTTGTGATACAATGACAAAAAATAGTTTGAGTATAGAAACACGGTCAAAGTATGTTAATATTTTGAAAAATATTATAAAATTTACAATTATTTTTTGTTGATGGATTCCTATAGAGACGTGAGAGGGAGGGAGGGAGAAAGAATCTCATAGTGTTGTTGAACGGGGAATGAGGGAGTACTTCTCATCCTACTATGTCCCTGTAACATCCTTAAACATATATCGTATTTTCATACTCAAGTAAATTAAATAAAATCAATTTCATAAATAATTGAAAGAAAAATATAGGCAACATTCAAAATAATATAAAATGAAAAATGACATAGACAACCTTCAAAAGAAAAAGAAGAACATAAGCAAATCAATATTATTAAAAATGAAAATGATCATGTGGGAGAAATGTAGAAATAGTGAGAGAGTGAGAGAGAGAGAGAGATAGAACCTCTCACGGGTGTAGAATGAGAAACGCGTAACACTGTCGATTCCACTATTAAAAATGCACCTAGATTAATTAAATTTTCATTTGAGAATGAAGTTTATAATTATTTTATATTTAAAGGGTTACTGTATAGTCCTAGTGTATAGTCCTGGAGATGAAGATGAAAAAAAATCTATCTCTTAACAGTGTATAAAAGAAAGCGAAATAATATTCTTCATCTCGCTTTATCCTATAGCATTATTAAATATATATAATGCAAAATCTATATCAATTTTATCTTACTATTTTTAACTAAACTAGTTTTGAGACCCGTGCATTCGCACGGGTTTCTTGACTTTTATTTATAAAATATTACTACAATATAAGTGACGTCGTGTACCAAAATTTTTTATTTATGTTATTCTGTTATTTTATTATAAAATTTGTTAAATTAAGTAATTTTTTTCATTAAAGTAATTGTCCCGTGTATGATTTTTGTGTAATAATAACAAATATTTATTACTCAATTCCTTTTTTTTTATTAAAACAATTGTCCCGTGTATTATTAAATTATTTTTATTAAAACAATTGTCCCGTGTATTATTATTATTATTATTATTATTATTATTATTATTATTATTATTATTATTATAATATATATTCATCAATAATATATTCATCAACATTGTTCCGCGTATTATTATAATATATTATTTAATTCTTTTTTTTATTAAAGCAAATGTCCCGTGTAAGATTAATTTTTTTTATTAAAACAATTGTTCCGTGTGTTATTATAATATATATTTACCCCGTAATTATTTATTATAATATATATTCATCAATAATACACATCTCGTGCTATTTTTATGAGTATATTTGTTTTATTCTCTTTTTAATTTTTTTATGAGTAGATTTGTTTTATGCTTATCTTTGGATTTTTTTTGTTATTTTTGTTTTGTATCTTTTTTTTATGAGTATATTTGTTTTATGCTTATCTTCTTTATTTTTTTTTTGTTTTTGTTTTGTACATATCTTTTTTTCAATCTTGAGTTAAAATGACATTTAAGGGCATAAACGGGGAAATATTATTAAACGTACTAAGGACAAAATAGATTTTTTAGTAGTAGTTTCTTTTAATATATTGTAAATAGATTGTTCAAATAATATATTAAAATAACTGTAACATCCCGGAATTTTAACCACCTAATTAGTTCGCATTAGAGCTTGTCCAATAATTCGAAGATTAATTAGAGGTAATTAATCTGTTTAAGTCTTGAAAATTAATCGTATTAAGTGTTAAGTTAGGGACTCTAATTTACACTCTAGTACTGTGTACAATTATTTTCACTTATGACTTAATTAAACTCTAAGAATCAAAATTCCCTCCATTCCCCTCCCTCTCACTCATGACTCATTATTCCACTCAAACTCTCTTCTCTAATGACTCACTACCTTGCATGCAATGACTCATCTTTTATAACACCACAACTCTACACCTCTAACCAACATCTCACTTAAGCTACATGCAAAATTGTGACTCACTTCATGACTCACTCTTAACCAACACCTCATTGCCTTCTTATTCTACCACCTCACCTAATGACTCACTTCACTTTGGTTACAAGCCAACACCTCACCAAAGTAAATTAGCCAATTAAGATGCATGCAAGAAAGGTTAATAAGTAGTGTGCTATGCCATTTCATTCATAACTCAACTTCAGAAAATATAATCACAACAAACTCTCCAAACTCTCCCTCCCTCTTCTCATTCACGAGAATCAACAACAAACACATACTCCAATTCTTCAATTCTTTTCTAAACTTAATATTCTTTCTCCCACAAAATCACATTCCAATAAGTAGAGTATCTCACATGCAATGCTTAAGGACAGAACCTCTGACTAGAACTATCATTATATTCTTTTAGCAAGCTCATCAATTAAGCCAAACAACAACCACTTCAATTAGCCTTCAAGCTTTCTCTTCACCACTAGAGTTGCATGCACCAGAAATTAAGCCACACTCCATACTGTTCTATATCAGGAAACCCTTCCTAGATAAACTCTTATCATCAACTGGTCTCAACCATCAACAAGCTTCAATTTAAAGCAAGCTAGGAGTTCCACTTTCTTTCCAAAACTTCAAATCGGTCAAGTCTGTTCGTGGGCTGTAGCTGGGGTTTTCTGTAGCTATTCTAGAGCCAAGAATCGAGTTTAAAGCTCCTTTACAGGTGGGTTCTTTAGGCTAGTTTAGCTAGAATTCCCGAATTTATGAAATTTGCATGTTAACTTAGGAATTTAGGAATTAATTGTGTGGAGAGAATTAACTCTCAAATTCCCTTCCATTCTGTTAAATATTATATGCATTATATATCTGCACTTCCTCATTGTTTGATTGTAGGCGAATCTTTGAAAAATATTGAAAATTCGTAAAACAGGGGTCATTCTGACTTAACTCGCCATAGCGAGTTGCTAGCGAGCACTCATGGCAAGCTCCAGGTTCTGGGCTGAAGAACTTCGCCATGGCGAGCTCCAGCTCGCCTAGCGAGTTGTTTAGGCCAGTACCTGCAAGTTCGCCATGGCGAGCTTGCTAACTCGCCGTAGCGAGCTACCCAGAAGTGCCTCACATTTTCCATTTTTAAAAATGACGATCACTCGTTTTATATCACTACCTGAGGAAGATATATTGCTGTTATATAATGTATTTAATATTGTATAGAAAGTCAGACACAATTCTGAAAATTAGGGATAACTTAGAAATTAAGTTGTATGCTCCCCGGGAAAGGAATTATATTGGTAGTATGTAATCATTTAGAATCAGTCGATCATGTGCGGTTTAGTATGCTGCTTATGGGCTTCCAATGGAATAACCCATTAGGAAAATGATTGTGAGCTTAATGCATTGGTCGAATCGGTCAGCGGATATGGCGGACCTTCGAGACATGCTCACCTCGAAGTGTCTTAGCGGAATAAAATCAATAAGATATTTTGTGTGTTACACTTTAATCAATTATGTTCACGATATTATAATGTTAGCTATTATTACGACTGATTAGGTGCCCCGGCTTTATAGCCTTTAGGAGGGTAGTATGACTCACTGGGACGAAGTGACTGTCTCACCCCACTCCCTTTTCGATATAGGTAAGACAGGTTATTTCGGAGCAGGGACCAGGTTGAATCTGACGATAGGAGCTGAGCTTGGATCGTCAGCATTAGAAGACTTAGTCTTCATCCTTGTTTTTATTTAACTTGTTATCTCTCTGTAGTTCTTTTCCGCTGTTGTGTCAAATATTTATTTATTATCTTAATAATAACATATTATTCAGTTAACTCTTTATAATTTAATGTACTCAGATTCCAGTTTTAATGTTCCGACTAAATATTCTAGACAATTTAGTTGGGGCGTTACAATAACCACATAAATAATATTAAAAAAGAGAATAATCCCGTGCACGGCACGGGCTAACATAATAGTTATATACATAGCGAGATTCCCACAGAGCTCTCTCGTGCATTTTCAAGAAAAATTGCTTATGTGGCGTTGAGCTAAATTGAGTGTAAAAAAATTAAAGTTAAATTGCTTAGGTGACATTCAATTAAAACTTCTATTTTTTTATCTTCTCTAACGGATTATTATAAAAATAATTGTTGGATATATACAACTAAACTAAATCTTCTCTTTTTCTTTTTTTTTTTATTGAGTTTTTTTTTTTTTTTTTTTTTTTTTTCCATTCAATTAGAACCATGGTAATTAAAATCGGACCGGACCGGCCGGTTCAACCGGTTGAACCGGAAACCGGACTCATGTCCGGTCCTATTAGGCCTAAAAACCGCAGTTCACTCGAACCGGGATAAAACCCAGCAAACCGGACAAAAATCGTGAAAAATCAGCAGAATCGGCGGCTCAAACGGTTCCAAGGGTTGGACCGTGTCGGTATGAAGGTAGAGACTCCTTCATCTCCTTTTTTGATTTGTTCTACAGTAGCAGCAGAATAACTTAAGATGAAACAATAGAGGAGGAGGCGGCTGAAATATGAAATGAAAGAAAGAGAAGATACTGATGTGAAATATGGGATTAGGGTTACTATTATCAATGAAAGTGTATTGGGCCTAGTCTATTTATTTAACCCACAACTTAAATTTTCAATTAGTAACATTATTTACTGTGCAATGTAGTGGATTGATGTCTCAGCTTTATTGTTTTTCTGTTTTTACCGATGAGCTTTAATGTTGTTTCATGATTCATATATGAAATTTATAATTCAAATAAAAGAATTGTGTTAAAAAAAAAAACAACAAATAAAGGAATTATTATATCTTTATATGAAACAAAATGAATTATACTTGAAAATTATTACTACAATTTTATTTTTTAATAACACGATTTTTAATTTTTATATCACATTTTAAATTTTTGAGAGAACTTTAATTATACTTAAATTTTTTATTATATTTTAATATTAAAATTAAAAAAATATGTATTTAATTATTATCGGTTGAACCCCGGTCCAACCTTTAAACCTTGAACCCATGAGTACACCGGTTCAATGTCCGGTCCGCTTTTGATTACCTTGATTAGAACTTCTCTCACATTTTCTTATTGTAGAAACTTTAATATTATATATTTTTTTATATAAACTCTATTTTTTTTTTTAGAATCTTCATTATTATTATTATTTTTTTAGAAACTCTTTCTTTTTGCGGGGATTGATATTTTTTTATTTTAGAAACTATAATATTCTATTTTAATATTATTGCGTAGGTAAAATTCAATTAAAGCTTTTCATTTATTTTTTTCGTAGAAATTCAAATTCTTTATTTTTATTGTTAATATATATTATATTTTAATGACGACAAACTTATTTAATCCATGATTAAATATTATATACTTAATATATAAAAACTAAGTAAACGCTTCAATTTTGGATTTCTATCCAAAAAAAAAGTGAACACTTCGACTAAAATTTGATTAGATGTGTATCTATTATCCAATCATTCAATTAAATGTTATATTTATATGTTGATTTGTTTTAAAATAAATTTAAATCATATTTCATATTTTTTATGGGATCACTCATTTGACTATTAAAATTATACATTGACTATTAAAATAAGAAACAGAGAGCACTTCTCACTGCACTATTAAAATTATACCTTGACTAATTATCTCTAAATTTTATCTAGCACGATGAAAAGTGATCCCCATGATAAAAAGTGTTTGCAGATGATAGTGAGAACTAAGTGCGATAATTTATTGATATTCGTAAGAAATAATAAAGAATTTACAACTTTTTTTGTTCATGGAGCTGCCATAAAGTCCTATAATGGACACATAAGACGGTTAGAATGAGAGAGAGAGAGAGTCTCGGTGGTATAGAATGAAATATGGGTAGCATTCCTCACCCAATTATTTTAAAAAATACATTGAATAATGAAAATTTGAATTTCAATCGCAGATCCATACTTTTATATTTTATAACGGGGATCACTTATTTAAAATTTTATCTAGCACGATAAAAATGATTCCCAAGATGAAAAGTTAATGTATGTGATAGTGAGAACCGAACACTAGAATTTTATTAATATTCATTAGAAAATAATATATATATATATATATATAGAGAGAGAGAGAGAGAGAGAGAGAGAGAGAGAGAGAGAGAGAGAGAGAGAGAGAGAGAGAGAGAGAGAGAGAGAGAGAGAAAATCTCTTAATGGCAAATGGGAAACACTTCCCACTCTACTATTAAAAATAGACATTGACTAATTAAAATTTGAATTCCGACTACGAGAGTTTTTCTTTATTTTGTGTTCGTCGCACTTTCACTATATTACATCCAACTGAAAAAATCTATGGAAATTGAAATTAAAAATAAATTAATATAATTTTAATTTTTTATATTTAATGGATTTTTTTTATAATTTCAATTTTAAACTTTTCATAAACATTCGTTCAAACCTTTTTCGGGATGCTAATTTATCAATGTAAGTGGAGATTCATACATAGATTTTTTCATTTGACACTCACACGTGAAAATTGCTTCATTGTGGTATAATGACAAAAAAAAGATTGAGAATATGAACATGGTCAAAGTATCTTAATATTCATTTTAAATGTTGTTGATGGAGTTCCTATATGTATCAGACAAAATCCCAGGGGCCCAATAACGTAATGGCCCAAGCAAATCAAATAAATAACTTGGCGGGAAAGGCAAAGCGCGGGCGAGATAGAAGACTAGGGGTGACGCCCCTAGATTACGTTCACGTCGCCCAAAAGGAGTTAACCACTCACTACCACCACCTAAGCACGGAGGAGAAGGAAAACCGCCCATAACCACCCCTGTAACACGGTGGATACGGCGGAAACCACCCACGACCTCCATAGAGAGGAGTGGGGCGGTTTATAGATATTTTCTGACTGTAATCCTCCTTTATAAATAGAGGGGAAAAACTCATTGTAAAGGGTTCGACTTTTGGTAAAGATTAGTTCCTTGTATCATTATTATACATTAATATACTTGGACTCATCCCCCATACTTTTTTACCAGAACATTTTGGCGCCCACTGTGGTGCTGCGGTAAAACGATTCCCAGCCTACCACTAAAACTAGACAACCTACGAAATCCTCCTCAGAAATGGCAGGAGGAACACCCGCAAATGAAAACCAAAACCACCTAACCTTGACGGACGCAGTGGTGGAGTTACGACACCTGCAGGCCAAGGTTAACGAGATAGACAAGGAAAAAGCAAACAAAGTGGATGAAACGGAGGAGAACAACATCATCAACTCCCAACCACTGGCACAAAACCTTTGGGACGCGAGGGTACCTGACAATTTCAGGACACCCCACCTCCCAAACTTTGATGGAAAAACAGATCCAACAGAACACCAGATGGCGGTGGGTACCAAGACCGCCATCATCGGCGCAGCGGATCATCTGAAGTGCAAACTCCTCTCAGGCACACTGAAAGACGCAGCCCTGAGATGGTATATGAATCTGCCCAAGAATTCCATAGAAAGTTGGATAGATTTCCAACAAAAATTCACATAACAAATCGCCGGTTCCAAGCATATAAAGGTGACGGCAACCAGTTTGTTCTCCCTACGACAAAACCACAACGAGTCGCTAAAGAGTACTTGGCGAGATTCTGTGAATCCACAAGCAAAGTAAGCAACCCAAACTAGGAAATGTTTGTCTCCGCCTTCCATCACGGCCTTAAGGCGGGACACTTCAATGAATCTCTGGCGCAAAAGCCAGCAACATCTATGCAAGAAGTAACAAGAAGAGCAGAAGGATATATAAAGGGTGAAGAGAGTAACGCTGAGAAGCGGATGAGAGACGCCAGAGAAAGAGGCCCAGTAAACAGAGGAAACGGCCAGAGCGAGTTCTATCACCATCATAGACGCCCAATTCCCAACCACCACGGAGTTGAGCGTCACAGGAAGCCATATCAACCCCCAAGACACTTTCAGGAAGATAAAAAGGAGTACACACCACTCAACCGCGCCCGGGTCTACATCATGAACGAAATCCTGGAAACGGGATTAGGAAGATTACCACCACAGAGAGGCAAAGACCACACCATGGGATTGAACCCCAACGCCTGGTGCGCCTATCATAGATGCAGGGGCCACGATACTGAGAAGTGCTTCAGGCTAAGGGACTTAATCGAAGAACTGATAAAGAGCGGTCACCTGAGGAAATTCATAGAAGACGCCGCCGCAGGAAAAATGGTTATCCCAAAAGTGCAACCCAATCATCCAAAGGATCGCTTAGAAGGAGAAGATCCAGGCAAAGGAAAGAGGATCTCCGTGAATACCATCGCAGGCGGATTCGCAGGAGGTGGGGAATCCGCAAATGCTAGAAAGCGTTGTGTAAGAAGGATGGATCAAAATGAGAAGTTTATAGGACATACTGCAACAACGCCAGTCCCTGATTTATCATTCACCAAAGAAGACAAGAGAGAAGTCATGCCACACGATGGCGACCTCCTTGTGATACAAGTGCAAATACTGAACTGTGACATAAAAAGAGTGCTGATCGACTCGGGAAGTTCAGCAGATATCATGTACCGGGAAGCCTTTAAAGCGATGCAACTGTCAGATGAACATTTATTGCCCTACAACAACACGTTGGTAGGCTTCGCCGGCGAGCAAGTAGAAGTTATGAGATATACCACCCTCTTGACTACGTTTGGAGAAGAGGAGAACGCCAAGACTATCAAGGTGAGATATTTAGTAGTTAAAACCCCATTCACATCATACAACATTATCATTGGAAGGCCGGCCTTCAACGCACTTGAGGCGGCATTGTCAACCCTCTACTTGTCCATCAAATACCCCTTGGACAACGAAAAAGTAGGAACGATTAGAGGAGACCAAAAGCTGGCGAGGAGATGCTACGAGTCTAGCCTGAAGATCAGGCACAAGCAAAGCAAAAAGACAGAACCGATGGCGTAGCCCAAAAAAGGAGGCGGAGTTAACATGATCTCGCCCCTAGACCTCGACCCAAGAGAAGATTTTACAGAAGGAAGAATGAGTCCCATAGAGGAATTAGAACAAGTCCAGATTGGCGACATGCCACACCAAGTGACTAACGTTGGAACCACTTTAAAACCAGATGAAAAGGAAAAGATCGTGGCCATGTTAAGAAAGAACATAGACCTTTTTGCATGGAAACCATCTGATATGTCAGGAATCGACGATAGCGTGATAACACACAAACTATCCATCGCAAGCCAGTATCGCAAAGAAAGAGGAAGATAGGAGAAGAAAGAAGGACAGCACTAAACGAGGAGGTAGAAAAACTAAAAGCAGCAGGCTTCATCGAAGAAATAAAATATCTGTCATGGCTGGCAAACGTAGTGATGGTAAAGAAAACAAATGGCAAATGGAGGATGTGCGTGGATTTCACGGACTTGAACAAAGCCTGCCCAAAGGATCCATACCCTCTGCCTAACATAGATAGGCTTATCGACGGAGCCTCGGGATATAAGATGTTAAGCTTTATGGATGCCTACTCAGGATACAACCAGATAAAGATGAGTCTTACAGACGCGCCTCACACGGCTTTCATGACTAATACGTGCAATTATTTCTACAATGTCATGCCGTTTGGTCTAAAGAACGCTGGCGCCACCTATCAAAGGTTGATGGATAGAGCATTCTCGGAACAGATAGGCAAAAATGTGAAAGTATACATAGATGATATGGTCGTGAAGACCACAGAGGATGGCGAACACGATCAAGATTTAGGCGACATCCTCGCCTCAGTTAGAAAGTACAACATGCGATTGAACCCTGCTAAGTGTTCTTTTGGAGTTCAATCAGGAAAATTCTTAGGCTTCATGCTCACGAATAGAGGCATAGAAGCTAACCCAGACAAATGCCAAGCCATAATCGACATGAGAAGCCCAACGACAGTGAAGGAGGTCCAACAACTGGCGGGGAGGATCGCAGCCTTATCAAGATTTTGTGAGCAGAACATTCAAAGGCGCTGAAGCCAAGTACCAGAAGATAGAGAAGCTATCCTTGGCCGTTGTTATCACAGCAAGGAAACTAAGACAATACTTCCAGAGTCATAAGGTAGTTGTCAAGACGGACTATCCAATAAAGAAAGCCCTAAGGAAGCCTGATCTAGCAGGGAGAATGGTAGCATGGGCAGTGGAGTTATCAGAGTTTGATATAACCTTCTCCCCTAGGGGCGCAATAAAATCGCAGATTTTGGCGGACTTCATACTGGAACTATCAACCCCGCCAAAAGAAAATAGCGAGGAACCTTGGACACTTTCAGTAGATGGTGCGTCTAACCTAAAAGGAAATGGAGCAGGAGTGGTCCTGGAGGGACCTGATGGAGTACTCATAGAACAATCTCTGAGATTCGCCTTCAAAGCAAGTAACAACCAGGCCGAGTATGAAGCTCTGCTCGCTGGAATGAAGTTGGCAAAGGAGATGGAAGTCACAGACCTCAGAGTAAAATGCGATTCACAGTTGGTAACCAACCAAGTGTCAGGAGAATTTCAAACAAGGGATCCCCAGTTGACTAAATATTTAGAAAAGGTAAATAAATTAGCGAAATGCTTCAATTCATTTAAGTTAATCTATGTACCTAGGGAGCAGAATGCTAGGGCGGACTTGCTATCCAAGTTCGCCAGTACCAAGAAACCTGGAAGCAACAGAACCTTCATCCAGGAAACCATAGCAAACCCAAGTATCAACGAAGAGGAGACTCACATGATCATAGAAGAAGAGGATTGGCGAACTCACATCATCAAATACTTACAGAGAGATGAACTCCCCAGGCCAAGAGAAGAAGCATACCGGGTCAGAAGAATGGCGTCATGGTATTCCATGCTGAGAGATAAGCTATACAAGAGGGGATTCTCAGGCCCTCTGCTACTATGCGTAAGCAAAGAGGAGGCCAAAGGAATCCTAGAGGAAGTTCATGAAGGATCATGTGGAAGCCACATAGGGGCGAGGTCATTGGCAGGCAAGATCCTCAGAGCAGGATTCTTCTGGCCAGAGCTACACAGTGACGATGCAAGATATGTAAGGGCATGCGATAAATGCCAGAGATTCTCAAACCTACACTACGCCCCAGGAGAACCCCTCAAATCAGTTCTTTCACCTTGGCCCTTCTTCATGTGGGGCATGGATATATTGGGCCCTTTCCCCACCTCGTGGAAACAGGCCAGATGGGTCATAGTAGCAGTGGACTATTTCACCAAATGGGTAGAGGCGCAGCCTTTATCTAGCATCTCAGCAGAGCAGGTGCAGAAATTCTACTGGAGAAGGGTTATATGCAGGTTTGGTCTTCCTAAATACATCGTGTCAGATAACGGCACGCAGTTTGCAAGTGAAAAGGTAGTCACGTTTTGCAAGGAAAAGGGAATTCAGAATACCTTCATATCAGTTGAGCACCCTCAAGCCAACGGACAAGCTGAGTCAGCCAACAAGGTCATATTAAAAGCTTTGAAAATAAGACTATCAAGCAAAGAAGAAGCCATAACTGAAATATGAATGACACAAAGAACAGATGAAAGATGAGGAATGAGAAAATTTGTCTACAACGAAGCTTCTATATATAGTTAAAGGAGAGAGAGCATGATTAAGAGTAATGGGCAGTTACCTCACCACATCCGGCCATTATCACCATTTCGCCTCTTTGAGCCTCGTGCTTGGGGGGCTGTGTACCGGACAAAATCCTAGGGGCCCAATAACGTAATGGCCCAAGCAAATCAAATAAATAACTTGGCGGGAAAGGCAAGACGCGGACGATATAGAAGACTAGGGGTGACGCCCCCAGATTACGTTCACGTCGCCCAAAAGGAGTTAACCACCCACTACCACCACCTAAGCACGGAGGAGAAGGAAAACCGCCCATAACCACCCCTGTAACACGGTGGATACGACGGAAACCACCCACGACCTCCATAGAGAGGAGTGAGGCGGTTTATAGATATTTTCTGACTGTAATCATCCTCTATAAATAGAGGGGAAAAACTCATTGTAAAGGGTTCGACTTTTGGTAAAGATTAGTTCCTTGTATCATTATTATACATTAATATACTTGGACTCACCCCCATACTTTTTTACCAGAACACTATAGATACATGAAAAAGAGGGAGTCAGATAGAATCTCATAGTGTTGTTGAACGGGGAATGAAGGAGTATTTTCCACCACACTTTGCCCCTGTAACATCCTTAAACATATATCGTATTTTAATACTCAAGTAAATTATACAAAATCAATCTCAAAAATATAGGCAACATTCAAAATAATATAAAATGAAAAGTGACATATATAGACAACTTTCCAAAGAAAAAAAAAAGAACATAATCAAATAAATATTATTAAAAAATGAAAATTATTTTGTTCGAGAGATTTAGAAATAATGAGAGAGAGATAGAATCTCTCACTGGTGTAGAATGAGACACGTAGAACACTTTTGACCCCACTATTAAAAATGCACCTAGACTAATTAAATTTTCATTTGAGAATGAAGTTTATAATCATTTTATATTTAAAAGGTCACTATATAGTCACATATATGAAGATGAGAGAAATAATCTATCTCTTAATAATGTAAACCGGGAAGCAAAATAATATCCGTCATCTCGCTCTATCTTATAACATTGTTAAACATATATCATGTAAAATATATCTCAATTTTATCTTAACATTTTTAATTAAATATTGCACAAATAATATATTAAAATAAACACATAAATAATATTTAAAAAGAAAATTATCCCGTGCACGGCACGGGCTAACATACTAGTATACAACTAAACTATATCTTTTTTTTTTTTTTCATTCAATTAGAACTTCTCTCATATTTTCTTATTGTAGAAACTTTAATATTATATATTTTTTATATAAACTCTATTTTTTTTTTTTTTTTGTAAAATCTTCGATATTGTTATTTTCTTTTTTTAGAAACTCTTTCTTTTTACGGAGATTGATATTTTTTATTTTAGAAACTATAATATTCTATTTTAATATTATTGCGTAGGTAAAAAACTTTATATTTAATTTGCTTCTTAAAAAAAAACTTTATATTTAATTTTTAAACTACTAGCTAGTCACTCATAATATGCATATGTTTTTTGGCTCTATTTTTTCTGTTGTTTATTTTTATCAAGTAATACAGTAGTCAAAATTCTATCAAATAAATAAATAAATGGAATATCCTAAATTCAAATCTGATCTTACATATTACGAATTTTCTACCAAATAATTTTGCTTAAAGAGACTTTCCATTGCCTTTTTATATCTCACAGAAAAGCCACAGAAACAAAATAAAAGATGACAACTAAACCTTGAGATGCAAGCAATTTGAGATTCTTTGGAATCTATGTAGAGATAGAAACATTGAAGAACCAATTCCATTTTAATTCCTAACCACCAATGACAGCCCCACAGGCTTATCTTCATAAAAGTGGTCAATCCCATACTTTTTTTCAACGAATATGATCCTCTCTCTTTTTCAATCCCATATAAATTTTGAAGAATATCTTTTATACGTTGAGAAATGTTATTTCTACAATGACATAATATATATTTAGTAAAATTCTAACATGGACCACTTCTTCTATAGTGGACCATTCATAAAAAATCATATAACGAATGCGAATTTTATAAAATCCATCGTTAGATTTAAAATTTATAACATATAGATTATCTATAGAAAATTTTAGAAAAATTAAAAATCATTTAATATGTTATTGAGACCCATCAAGATTAACGGTTTATTAAATACTGTAAATCTTGATAAATTCCAATAAAATATCAAATGATTTTCAATTTTTCTAAAATTTTTTATAGATGCTCTATATGATATAAACTTTCAATCTACCAATAAATTTTGTAAAATTCGTATTCAGTAGATCACTTATCCACGGTGGACCACTTGTGAAGGTGGTTCACCGTAGCATTAGCCTATATATTTATAGAGTATAGAGATAATTTAAAATTTTCTTAAAGAAATTTATTTTATATTGTGTGAAATGAGAAAAATAAAAATAAAAAAATACTTGAATTGATTATATACATATAAATTTTACAATCGATTTTGTTGACCAAATTCCTACCGGTTGGGGGTATAATCCTTTTTTTTTTTATTCTAACATGCTGGTAACTTATTTTAAATTTAAGGTAAACATTTTAAGCAGAAATAAAATAAGTTTAAGAATTAATTTATCATATTTTACTGTCTCATTAAACAGTGGATAGAGAGATTGGGTGCATTTGATCTGCTAAAAAATAAGGTACTGGATAAGACAACTTCAGTTGTACTGTGTTTGATTGTGAAACTGTTTCATGGACAGGACAAACTAGGAGGCAAGGGACAGGACAAAAACAGAAATTTTTGTCCTCCACTAAACCACAGGATAACTTTTTGTCTCATGTACAAGTTGTTTAAAATACCAAAATATCATTTTGTTCACCAAATATCATGTAAGACAAAAAATTGTTCAATATCATAAAAGTTTGTTCTATGCTGTTCTGTCATATGTTGTGCTGTTCTGTCTTGTGATGTTCAGTCCAGTACTTATTCATTAACAGATCAAACGCACCTTATATCAATTTGGATTCTCTCCAATTTTTTCTCTCATTTAGTCATGTTGTATTAATCATAGTCATTCATTCATTCAATTTTTTTTTCACTCTTCTTATATACTTTTATACTCTTTTGTGATTTATTAACCATTATATTAAAAAAGGAAGAGAAAGTATGAGAAGAAAAAGAAAAAAAAAAAAATCCAAATCAAATACACTCTCTCCGGTTCTATATATAAGCAAATTTCAGCTTTCTAAATACATTGAAAAAGTAAATATATTTGATCTATATTATTAACTAGATACATTATTTTTTCAATGTATCTATAAAGCTAATATTTGCTTATTTATAGAACCGGTGGAGTAATATAATCCAGTCACCTTATCTTGCTCATCAAACCAACCATAAAATTTTATGTTTTTTTTATGCAAAAGAACCTTAATATTGGATTTTTTCAAAAGAAAATTCAATTAAAATATAAACTTTTGCAAACTATCTTTAGAGAACACCTATAAATAGACCTCATTTCAATACCAACCAAACCACGCAACGCAATCTTCTATCTTTCTTTTCTTCATTCTTCTCGTAAGCATTTTCTTTTCTCTATTCACTTATTTCTTGTTTTTATTTTTTCTTCTCGTTGATAAATTTTTTATCCAATTTTCAGAGACTTTGCTATTTCTGGTTTTGCTGAACAACAATTGATTCAACAAATTTTTTTTCATCGATTTCTATTCTATCACTACAGGTTCGTTTTCTTCATATCATGAAGTTCAATTTTTTTATTAAACCTCTGATATTTACCTAATTTTGATGTGTCTTCGTTTTTTGATTGAATGTATATATATGTATTTTGTTCTCCTATTCTTAATTATTGGTTTTGATTTCGAATTCACGCCCGATAAGATTGTAATGCAAACCTTATGACATACCGAATTCAACATTGACACATAGGCATCGGTAATAATTTAAGAAAATGGAGCACCTAGGTTGAAACCTTCGGTGAAGGATAATAAAATATTAATCTTAACAACTAATTAGACGTTTCAAAATAAAATAAAATCTTAGAGGTTAAAGGATATTGTATGCACTAGAAGTAGACATTGATAATAATTTGAGAAAATTAAAGTGTTTTTATGTAACTATAGGTGTTAGTATCGGCTACACATGTCGAACACTTGGTTCGGTCATAATTTCAAAAGTGTCGGTGCTATTTTTTTTCCTTGAGATTCTGATAGTGTTTTGTCTCTCCTTATTTACAATTTGTTTTGAATCATGAAATATTGAAATTTGTTATAAATTATTGGATTTGGATTAATATTCAACCTAATTTTCATGTTTGGAACACTTAGATAATATTAGCCTTGTTTAAGCTAACTAACTGATGAATAAATTTACCGTTGATACTATGTGTGATGCATAACAAAATTCTTGTCAGTGATTGATATGTTTTACTTTACTTTTGAAAGTAAACTTTCACGCTAGAGAAGTCAAATCCATTTATAATAAGGTAAAATGGATAACTTACCATTTCATGTTTTTCATTGTGCTTCTATATATCATTTATATGAATGTGAATTTATAATCAAAGGTGAAAAAGAACTTTGATTGTTGTTGTATCAACTATTTATCGCTTTGTTAAGTCGTCTATCTGCTGTTGTCAAACAGGTTTGAATGATCTAATGGAATCCAAAGGAGGCAAGAAGAAGTCCAGTAGTAGTAATTCATTATTCTACGAAGCTCCCTTAGGCTACACTATTGAATACGTTCGTCCAAACGGTGGAATCAAGAAGTTCAGATCAGCTGCTTACTCCAACGTAAGTCGTAACTTCCATGATTAAATGAATAATGATTCTAAATTTCTTGGAAACCAGTCCTATTTGATTAATGACCAATGCTAATACGGTGTTTGGTTTGGTAATTTTGTGCAGTTCGCTAGGAAGCCATCTTGATCAACTTCGCGTGAAACTGTGTTTTCTTAGTTGCTTTTATTTTCATTAGCATTAACATATTCAGTACTATACTTCAAACAACGTCTTTCGAGTCCCTCTTTTTGCAATCGTGCTGTTTTTGTTCTCTGCTTTCGGTTCCTGGCAGTGTTCATTTTCTATTTCTGAAACAATATGGCCATGACAGTTTCTGCAATTGGTTTTGAAGGCTTTGAAAAGAGGCTAGAGATATCCTTTTTCGAACCGGGTATCTTTGTGGATCCTGAAGGAAAGGGTCTTAGGTCTCTAACAAAATCCCAGTTAGATGAGATTCTAGCACCTGCAGAATGCATCATTGTTTCTTCGCTATCAAATGAAAAGGTTGACTCTTATGTTCTCTCTGAGTCCAGCCTTTTTGTTTATCCATACAAAATCATAATCAAAACTTGTGGTACTACCAAATTGCTGCTTTCAATCCCACCCATATTGAAGTTATCCGAGGCGCTTTCCCTCGCTGTAAAATCTGTAAGATACACCCGTGGAAGTTTCACTTTCCCAGGTGCTCAGTCCTTTCCTCATCGTAACTTCTCTGAGGAAGTGGCAATCCTCGATAGCTACTTTGGGAAGCTTGGATCGGGACGCACGGCCTATGTTATGGGCAGTTCTGATAGCACACAGAACTGGCATGTTTATTCTGCTGCTGCAGAGTCTTTGAGCTCATTTGACTCTGTTTACACTCTGGAAATGTGCATGACTGGTTTAGACAAAGAGAAAGCTTCGGTTTTTTACAAAGAACGATTTAGTTCAGCAGCCCTGATGACTGCGAATTCCGGTATTAAAAATATTCTTCCAGACTCTCAAATATGTGATTTTGATTTTGAACCATGTGGATACTCAATGAATTCTGTAGAAGAAGCTGCTGTTTCTACAATTCATGTTACTCCAGAAGACGGTTTCAGTTACGCCAGCTTCGAAACATGTGGATACAATTTGAAGCTAATGAATCTGAATCAACTGGTTGAGAGAGTGTTGAAATGCTTCCAACCTAATGAGTTTCTGATAGCTGTGCATGTGGATGTTGCAAGCAATTCATTTGAGCAGAACTGTTTGCTGAATGTTAAGGGATACCGTCGCAAAGAGAGGTATTACCAGGAACTTGGAAGAGGTGGTTGTGTTATGTTCCAGAAGTTCATGAAGACTTCTTCTGATTGTTGTTCACCTGTTTCAACTATCGAATGCTGGAAAGACGACGAGGAAGAGTAGTATGTCAATTTAGCATCTTTATGATCTGTGTTTTAAGTAAAAATAAAGTTGGCATTTTCTTATGTCATTTAGTCCATGGATGAGTTGAGTTACTTGTGGCCATGGTTGTTTCTACATTTTAAAGCTTTGTTGTTATTTTTATTTGACTGTTGAATTGAATAATCAGGCATAATGTTTGAGTATATCTTTTGGATTCTTGTTATTTTCATTATTTATCTAACCCTGTATTGATATCTGCTCTTTCTAGTTTGTTCCTTGTTATATTGTACTATTGTTTTACTAATAATGATTTTATATGAATACAAACCAATATCAGTTTCATCAAATATTAATATCTTTTAAAGAGCACCCTACAACTTTTGAAACAATCACACTATACCCTAAATAGAAAGAAATAGAGGAAGAGAATACGCATGTAGTAATAAAGGAATGCTCTGCGTTTGATTCATAAAACAGTAAATATTGAACAAAACATTACAACATAGAATAAGATTGTACAGGACAGGACAACTGTATCGGAGAAAGATAGAGAGATAATATTTTCATATTCATAATTAAAATGAGTATTTTCATATTTTCTATAGTTGTATTGTAGACAAAAAATTGTTCTGTGATTCAGTGAGGGATAAAAAATTTTGTTTTTGTGTTGTCTTTTACAGCCTCTTTTGACTAGTCTCATAGTCAATTTCTAAATCAAACAGGGTACAACAAATATTGTTTAGTTCAACTAAACGCATATACATTGTCGCATCATCTCAGCAAAACTACTATTTTGCTTGTTCTATGTGCCCTATCATATTGTGAATCTAATTGAAATGGATTCCTCCCTTGCTAGATCCCTAATTACATGTTCAGTACTTTGTTATTTAGCAATACATGAGTTAGTTTTGTCAAAAAAAAAAGCAATACATGAGTTTGTAGTGATAAAGTGGAGAATAAAAGGTTGTTGGTTCAACTCGTCCCATGCATTGATATTTCTGAAGGCTAATTCTAATACTTTATGAAAATAATTTTTATTTTTAAAAACTTGTGTTAATTTTACTTATTAATGATAGGAGGAAATAGACTCTTGAAGTGATTTATTATGATTTAGAACATAGAAATCATAAAATGTTAGTTAGCGATGAAATTAACGATTTTGTTTTTTGAAGAAGAATGAATTATTTTTTAAATTCCACTATTTTCAAAAAATGCAAGACAATTATTTACTTCAAGAGTCTTTTTTCACTGAATTAACAACTGGAACTATTCTCGTAAGAGTAACTCACTTAGTAGCTAGCAAGAGACGTTGAAGGGATCGTCGTTCGAACCTTAAATTATTTACTTCTATACTATTATATTATGTAAATTTAACCAACAAGGTTGCTAAACTAAAAAGCAAGTAAAACTACAAATTATTAAAAAAAATGAAAATAGAAAATGTTTTTACAAAATAAATTGTACTTAATTATTAGTATTTTTTTTCCAACGAAAAGTCTTAATAAGAAACCTAAAGCTAAAGAAGGAAAATAAGGGTTGGAGAAGTAAAAGGCCGTGGGTTCAACTCTTAGGGCCCGTTTGGTCTAGCTTGTTTTTGAGCTTATGCAATTTTTATGTATTATTATAAGTTTGTCAATGTAGTTTATGATAAAATAACTTATAAAAATTCAATGTTTATTAGTTTGAACTTATAAAATAGCATAAAACCTAATTTATATTGCATAAGCTGTTTGCACAAGTTCAAAAATAAGCTAGGC
Source organism: Trifolium fragiferum (assembly GCA_954870985.1). Taxonomy (NCBI): domain Eukaryota; kingdom Viridiplantae; phylum Streptophyta; class Magnoliopsida; order Fabales; family Fabaceae; genus Trifolium; species Trifolium fragiferum. Next base: position 22,244,490 of record OX940792.1, read on the forward strand.
CAAACGGACCCTTAGCATCAATATTTCTAAAAGCGAATTATAATATTTGCTATAAAAAAGTCAACTTAATAAAGAGTTTTAATCATTTTTCTTTGCAAATAAAGTCTTTGATAAGCATTAACAAAAAAAACAAAAACTTAAGAAAGTCACTTCCAAACATTGTTATGCTAACGAAAGAGAAAGAAGTCCTACCTCACAAGTTACTATCATTTAGCCAACTATTATTGATTTTTTTTTTTAAAAAAAGCAGCCAACTATTTATTGATATATTGTAATCTTCACTTTCAATATTCTGTTATATTTAATAACCCTTATTAGAAGTTATAGTTTGCGTTTAGGCCACAACCAAATAATTTGGTGAAGGCAAAGATATCTTAGCTTTTCCTCATAATATTATTGTTCTTGCTTTCTGCCTTACCAAAAGACCAAGAAGAAGAAGAGAAAAGGAATATTTTCTTTAAACAAGGTATGCCTTCTTTTAATTTTTACTTTCAACACCCCCATTTTTTCTTTTCTATTTCACAACAATGGAAGAGTGGAACATGCTCGCAGCCGATTGTGTTGTTGTATCATGCTGCTGCCAATGCTTGGTGCTACAAATTCTTGTACTTGTGTTGCGAAAGATGGTGAGGAAAACAAGACAATATGGTAAGAAGTTATTTTGTCAAAGGAAGAGGAATTATAGAGGGGTGCAAAGAGAAATTCATGAGAATTCTTATAAAGATGTGCTTTTGAGAATTCATGAACAATCTATTAGAATTCAAGAAGATATGGAACTAAAAGATGATGATGCACATAATTGTGGATATTGTATGATTGAAGTTGAGAAAGTGATGGAGGAACTTTGTGAGAAGGGACAATTTGGATTTGGAAGCTTTTGGGGTAGGAAAGAGCCATGGGGTTTTCCTAAAGTTGTCAATGGTCATGATAGGTTTGAAAGATATCAAATAATTGAATTGGGATGCACATAGTGTGGCATAGTGGCCACATAACGGGATCTCTCAGGCATGTGGAAATGAGTTTGGTTTTTAATCATTGTGTATGAAAGAACACTTGTTAAAATAGATTGATCTCTTAAATGAATCTCTATCTTTCAACTAGAAATACTTTACGTACAAAATATTGATTTGGTTGGTTCGTGCTATATATGCTTAAAAATTGTCAAATATATACCACAAATTTAATCTAATGCTAAGGATGCAATTCGTAACTCACAAATGTGGATTGAGCGAGTGTTTGAATATGCTTCTATTCACCGCTACAGTACATTTTATGATGTATGTTACCTTGAAAAAGAAGCTGCATATTGTAGAGTCTTTGATGTTGTGTTTGGAATAGTGTTGCATTTTGCAAAATCGTGGCACAAAATCGGGTTAAAGTAAAAGCTTGATTTCCTAGCTTCTCCATTTTCATGACACATTTTCATCTCAATGCGCGATTGGATATTCCACAACCAAACACTACATGTGATGCGCGACTAATCTGATTCCCCGCATCTCTAGACATTGCCCGAATCTTAGCCTAAATCTTAATATAGCAAAATGTCATAGTAAATAGATTTTTTTATAATATTATTAATGATACGTTTATTTTTTATTTTTGTAATATTCTTAATGATACTTCTATTATAGCCTGATTGCTTAAATAACCATGACTTTTATGAAATGCATATGTCATAGTAAATAGATTTTACAAGTATCTTTTTTACCAAATCTTTTATATTTTCTTCTTTTTTTATGAAAAAAACTTTTGTATTTTCAATTTTCATAGCATATGATGAAGTTGTTTGTGTCCATTCCTTTCTGCGCTTTGCTATATTATATGCAGTAGGTTTAGACATAGAAAAGTCTTTTTGTCCCTTCTTATCACTCCTCAATAGAAAAGTCCAATGTTCTACTATTAGACTTTTGTACCATGATAATTAATAAATAAATCAATTGACTTATTGTTAATTTAATAAATGAAAGAAAAAAATACATTATAATAATTTAATAAATAATTTTCTATTTTTTCTACAAATAATTTTCTATTCTAAATTTTATATAAAAAAGTAACATTTAAACTAAAGCATTAATAATATTTAATGAAATATTAATATAGACTTAACCAAGTAATTAAACTCAAGTATAGTTAATAAGTTCTACTGAAAAGAGGAATCGTTACATAAAACCTAACTTATTTATTTTTTTATAGAGAAATCTAAATTTAATTATTTCAACTGAATTTTAAATTATCATGCCCCTTTCCTAAAAACTACTAGAAAGTATAGAATAAACAAAATGAATTTATTAACATTGACTTTAAATTTCCCTTAGGTCTACTTATTTATTTGTTGTGCTGTCCTTACTTGTGCCTTTCTAATCAAAAGGATAAGTACACAAATGATTGAAGCAAATTAATTGGTTGTAAAATTCATACACAAATTCATTTTAGGCAACTACATATTAATTTCTCCGTATAGTGCGTGGGTCAACATCTATTGACCAATAATTTTCAAACCCAATTCTAACTAATCTCACGGAACACACACATTAGTTTTAGCTAATGGACATAATTTAACCTTAATCCAAAATTTTATCTAAATATAGATCTTAAGATTATTTTGACAGGATATAGCTCTTAACATTTCCCCAACAAAATTGGTAGTAAAGATAAGTTATTACCCATCAAAATCACCATCACCATGATCATGATCCATCCTTCACTTGCGTTTTCATATTTTCATTTATGACTAATATTCAGTTTAATTTAATTAACAAAACGCGTTTTTACTTAACCCCTTTTGAACCATTCCATATTATAAGCAAATATATCATTGTCACAACTTGCACATAAAAAAAAACCCTTATAATTTTCTCCTTCTCCAAACAAATAAACAAAAAACACAACACCCTTCAAAGCCAAAGCAAAAACAAAATCATTAGATCTATCTTATCTATTAATCTATCAATTTTTTCTTCCTCGAGGCCTGGGCCTTAACGTACCATCATGTCGATACTCCAAACCGAAGATCAAATCAAACAATTAAACGACATATTCAACCGTTTTGACATGGATTCCGATGGAAGTCTAACCCACCTTGAGCTCGCGGCACTCCTCCGGTCCCTCGGAATCAAACCAACCGGTGACGAAATTTATGAACTACTCAACAACATGGACAACAATAACAATGGTTATATTGAATTCGACGAGCTTGTTAATGCTATTATGCCGGATATTAATGAGAATGTGTTAATCAACCAAGAACAACTCTTGGAGGTTTTTCGCTCGTTTGATCGTGATGGTAACGGTCACATCACCGCGTCCGAACTTGCTGGATCAATGGCAAAGATGGGTCATCCTCTAACATATCATGAACTTGCTGAAATGATGGCTGAAGCTGATAGCAATGGTGATGGTGTTATTAGTTTTAATGAATTTGCTTCTATTATGGCTAAATCAGCTGCTGATTTTCTTGGTGTTAAGGCACAATAGATAATGATTAATCAACCCTTTGCGATTAAAGTTAAATCTTGGGGTTTGATTTGTGAAACCTTTTTTTTTTTTTGGTTTTTTTGGGTTATTTGTGTTTATTGACGTCAAAAAAAATGGTTTAACATATTATAATTCAAGAAATTGAAAAGCACAATTAAATATGTTTAACATGAAGGTTGACTAATTGTTGCAAGTATCTAATATCATTTTTTGTGAATGTAGTTGTTCTTGATCTAAATTTGTTAATTAGAAATGAATATGACCAAAAAAATAAATTTATTTACCAGCGTTTATTTTTTCGCTGCTAGACCTTAATTTTGAAGACTTTTCTTGCACACTGCAGATGAAATGTATCAGTAATTTTTGTTACAATAAGATGAAAATTGTGAAATTTGGAGTCGATGTTGAAATCTCAAATACTTCACTTATTAACAAAGGTGACGTTGTTTCGTTTATCATTTTCGTGTGGTGTTATTTTGGTTTTCCATTATGTTAAAGTGTTCGTCTAGTTCAGATTATATAAGAAAGTATCTTTGATCTCATGCAAATTCAATAATGATTGTTTGCTCTTGGTATGAATAAATGAATGTCAATTCTTTAGCGTAATTTTTTTTTTTTTTTTTGCATTCCTAAAAAAAAATTGGAATTTTTTGTCCTACAATATTTTTATGAGCACTATTTTAGTTTCTATCCGATCTAAGCACATCATTGGATAGAAAATGATGTTGACTCAATGGTGTTGCCATCAAACTGGTCAAAATCGGATTGAGCCCGTGCAAAAAACTATATGACATTGTTGATGCGATCGATACAAAGACATTCTTTTTTATAAATACAAAATTTTATTAATTAATACATTTGGTGCAGCATCAATATAGAAGATCTCTACCCACCTTCTATGAAGAATCGTAAAAAGTTTAGACGACCCGCAAAATACAAATACCATGTTGAATTTGACACCAAAAAATTCAAATTTTTATAATCAAATTTGAATTTAGCGCCGAAACAATTCAGAAAATTTGCCAAAAAATTCAAAACAGTTCCTACTAAAATTTCGTAGCAAAGGTAAATAAAAATATTAAAAAAAATTATTTTGGCTCCAAAAATTCAAATTTTCAGAAATTGAAAATTTCATTTTTGCGCAAAAAAATTATAATTTTGTCCAAAATTATATTTTGGTTTTGGGAAGGTGTTTATAATTGAAGCTTGATAATGATTCATGTATAATATGCTTCTACTCAATATTGCTATATGAAATCCATGATAAAGTTGATTACTTGAACTTTGATTTTGATTGATTATGTGATGTTATGAAGCTTTTGAAATAATGTATGAAAATCCATGATTCTTACCTTTTTGGTGTTAAATCATGTTTATAGTTGTACTTCTAAGCTTATATGACCTATGTATGCCTAAAGTTGATAGCTTTAGGAATTTATATGATGAAATGTGATGTTTTTATGTGATTTTAAGCTTGAACCCGAAGATGGGAGTCTTTTCTGGGTTTGCTCGCTGAGCGAAGTACCATGCTCGCTGTATCGAGCATTCATTGTTCTTGAAACTACCCAGAAATTCATGTGCTCGCCCGGCGAGGGTTAGCGAGAGGTAGCGACTGTTCCTCGCTGTCAGTTCGCTGATGGCGAGTAACACTCTGTAACTCCTCGCTAGTCGTCGCTAGAGCTCACCTAGCGAGGGAACCCTGATTCAGTTTTATTACAAGAATAATTTGATGGATTGTATGCTTGTAACATGTTAGAGTTATGATCTTTTGATTATAGGGTAACATGATTGAATGAATATGAACCTAGTAATGAGGAATTATTAGTATATGATCAATGAAATGATGGATTGATTAGAATGAAGAGTTATGTTGTTGAATTAAATAAATCATATGCTTATAACATGTCTTAATTATGATCTTTTGATTGTAGGACGGCATGATAGCTTACGTATGAGTACTTTTGAGAGATAATATGTTATGATAAATAAGTTATTATTGAACCATGAGTATGTGATTATGATAATGATATGCTTACGTATGTTTGATTGAGACATGTAAGTATATCTTATTTGTGAATGATTAATGATGATGATGATCTTGAATGTATGATAAATTGAGAAGATTAATTAATGTGATTTAATTAATAGAGAAGATATACTCTTTAACAATAAGTGTTAGAATGTATGGATTATATTATCCTTTATGATGAGCAGATACTTTAGATGAGCCCTAAAGTATAGCAGATATTTTAGTAGCTGCGGTTGACTAAAATATGTAAACTATATGTTTGGTAATTGTACATTCATGCAATCATATTGTTTGTTGAGCAGATACTTTAGATGAGCCCTAAAGTATAGCAGATATTTTAGTAGCTGCGGTTGACTAAAATATAATTGGAATAAGTTTTCCAATGAATTGATGAAATGGTACCACATGCATTAGTCGTGTCTAGGGTGACATGACATGAGTAATTGACATTAGTTGCATTAGGAATATGTGATTGAATGTGATACTTGGTACTTGGCATTGATTGATATTCCTTAATAAAGTGATTAGGTGTATTACGTGATTAATGATTAATAATTAATGATAATGTGTATACTTTGTCAATTGATTGAGAATATGATATTATTGTGATGTGTTGTAATTATATGATTATGTGATAGGAATGACATGAGACTAATGTATGCTTATGATTTGAATTGTTAGACATGAATATACTATGTCCTAAGTGTTAGGTGTACTCTTGCACTTAGTTTCTTTTCTGGTTATATTATCTAACCATCTGTTTTGTGTATGTGCTGAACCTTTGGGGGTTCAGGTTCTCAGGTTATGTTGTGACTGAGTTGTTGGTGAAGCTCCGCTCTGATGTGACAAGGGGATGGGATCATTTGTATATTAATATATATATTTAGAGTCTTGCCTCTTACTTTCTGTGTATTTAAAGATGTACTTTTCTAGAAACTTATTTTTGTACAATAATTGTTTTACTAATTAAGTTATTAGTAAGCTTTTATGTGTATGATGTAATACTCGAGCCGAACCTTTTGCGAATCAAATTTTATTCCGTTGCGTATTTTCAAATAGTATTTTATAAAGGCAATATTTTATTAAATAACGGGTTGGGTGTTACAGAAAACAAATTTGTTTAAGTTTTTGATGATTTTATATTTTTATTTATGGACTATTTTCTGAACTCTTTGAATTTAATTTATGATAATGTTTTATATAATAATTTATGAAATTGAATTCACACTATAAAAAAATCACATCTTTACATAATATAATTTTTTTATTAAAAAAATGAATTTTATGTAATTTATGATAAATTTGTAACTTTTGTAAAAATATTTTACCAAACAGATTTTAACTTAAAAGTACTAATTAAGTTGAAAAAAGTAATAAATACCAAACAACTTTAACTTTAACTTTAAATTTATAATTTTCAATTTTATTGTTAAAGTAGCTTTTATATCTTAAAAAAGTAGGGCCAAACGCTATCATAATCTATAAAAATAAGTCCTTCTTAAATTTTTAGTTGAACTTTTTAGAAAAATAATTATGACGTAAGGCCTAAGATTATACAAGCTTGATTTAGTACTTCACACCGTAAGAGATTACCCACTTATGTTAGATCAAACACATTTTGATATTTTTATTGAACTTTTTACAAAAAATAATTAAGATTTGAGATCTAAGGTTATAGTCTCAATTACTTTACTTTTTACACGGATTTGATTTAGTTTGTCACACCGTAAAAGATTACCATATTTCATTAGATAGCATCTCTTTGAATATTTTCATTGAACTTTTTACAAAAAATAATTAAGATGCGAGGACTCAATTACTTTACGTTTTACACTGGCTTAATTTAGTTTTTTCACACTGTAAGAGATCGTACCCTCTTATGTTTGAACAAATTGTTCTTGATATTTTAATAGATTTACAAAAATAAGTAAGGTGTGTGACCTAATATTATGATCGCAATTGTTTTACTCCTTACACGGAGTTTATTTAGTTATTCAAGTAGTAAGCGATACCATCTTCCGTTAGATTAAAATGGGAGACTTGAGATTATGATTCAAATACACGAGTTTGAGTTAGATTAAACCTCTTTTAAAATTTTAATTGAACTTTTTATAAAAATAATTAAGATGTGATGTCTAAGATTATGGTCTCAATTGCTTTATTTTTTACACGGATTTGATTTAGTTTTTCACACGGGCGTCCATGCTAGTTATGCTAATAAGTCGGTAAAAAAAATCCAAATTTTTAAAACTGCATAAATTATTTATTACTTCTTTATTTTTTAATATCATTTTCCAAAAAAAAATATTTAATATGTTGACAACAAAAACACTCAAGAATATGTAAAAAAAAAAACAAAAACACTCAAAGAAGTATTGCTCTAGTTAGAGACCAAACTTGAATACTCTTGATTGAGAATTTAATTTTGAACTTGATCTAAAATTGAGAATTTTATTCTTAATTTATAATTTAAATGTTTCAAATTTTAATTAAAAAAAGGATGAAAACACAAATAGCATATCATAACGTTTAATTTTTTTAATTTTAGTTAATTAATACACAGTTTGTTTTCCTTCATTTTTATATATTAAATATGATTTTCAAAGTCATACATATCAATCACCAAGAATACCACCGGCTAATGCATGACACCATCAACCAATTATAAAATTAAAATTATAAAAATTAAAATTTTAATATATTAATAAATGATACACAATTCTTTCATTCTCATGTATTTAATATGACTCTTAAAAACATGCACATCAATCACTAAAACCACCAACATCCAATTCTTACATTTAAAACGATATCAAATATTACAATGTGTTGTTGTCCTTAAGTTTTCATCTAATATTACATGCATATAATCATTTCATTGATTTTATTTCATAGTTTATTTTGAATCTTCTTTTTTATTTTCTTTTATCTTTTATTTTGCATAATATGTAAAAATAAAAGACAATTGTGCAAAGGAGTATATTGCATAAACAAAAAAATATCCTCTAAAATAAAAATTTGTTGCTCTAGTTAGATTCTATGGGTATTTACTATATAAGTTTAGTTTATCTTATGTATCCGTTAAATTATTTATCTTCTATCTACGATGAATTTTATCCACAGTCATGGCTACTGTGTGTATGAATTTTTGTTATCTCTTAATTATTAATTTTAATTAACTTTATTTGTGTAAAATGAAATAATTTCTATTCTTATATTTAATCATTTTATTCATTCTAAACATATACTTTTGTTTTATATTTCAACTTCGACTAAACAAAACTTTTTTTTACATATTATGTATATATTAATAAATCATTTACTAAATTGTGGATTATAATATAATAATATTATTTTATTATTATTTCTCATATATATTAAGTATAGCAAATACTAATTTTTTATAAATCTAACCTGGGTAACGCTAGGAAAATACGCTAGTTGGTCATTAAAACAAACAAGCCAATATATAATTGGTGTTGTGTAACGATATATTAAGCTACATTGCTTACATTACAAATATATTTTCGCAAATTTTTCTTGATGCTCATCAGGAGGGTGTTCGAGAGGAGCAACACCAATATTTTAGGAACATCAAATTTTTTTAGTTAGTGTATGAGCATGTGTGTGTTGTAAAATAAATAAATTATATAATTATTATAACTAAATATTAAAATATAGTTAGACTCTTGTGATTTTGTAGTGAAATTTATTTGAAGAATTAAAAGTTATTAGAGAAATTCTAACAATTGAATGTATTTGGTGTGAACTTTTCGATATTGGTATAATCTTTAATTTTCTTTCATATTATATAATTATATGACTTATAAAAAAATGAGACACTAAAATTATAATTTGCATAAGACACCCAAAATCTGGCCACCCAAAAACTTAACGACACCCTGATTTTTACTATTTTCTACTTTATCTAGAATTAATCTTTTATTGAAATTCAAAGTCTACTTTAACGCCACGTTTTCTCTTTCTCACTGACAATATCTTACAACTAACAACTTTCATACATGAGTAATGCTAGGGACACACCCATTAATGCTAGGGTCACTCTTTCTAACTTTCATACAACTTTCAAATAATTCAAGGGCTTTGATAAGATGAAAATTAACAACAAAAAAATTGATCCTATATGCCGCCCCTTTCTACCTCTTCTTTGTTTGTTTTTTTTTTTTTTTTTTTTACAAACGTCTTCTTTATTTAAAATGTAATTACTCTACATCACACATCTCTAAAAATAAATAATCTAAATATTTCATTTCTTGTGCTACTATCAAAATTAATTTTCGTTTCAATTATAAGCAGCCATTCAAAAGAAACAGTTTTCATTTCTTGTAAAATTAGAATTAGAAACTTGAAGATATGACTACATATATACAAAATAAGAACACAACAAAGTATATTACTATAAAATAGAAGTAATCTCACAAAATAATCCCATTAAAGATAATCATGTCACAGTTTTTTTATTTTATTTTATAATAATCATCCCATCAAATTTGAAATTAAAAAAGACTAAAAATTGGAAAGTAAATATGAAAACCCAGTAAGGTTGGGTCTATTGGGTTGGGGGGATTTGAAACCAGAAGATACTATTTTGCATATATGAGGAGGTTTCTTCATATTAATGGGTTGCTTATTCACCTCATCTCCTTTGTGAGTGCTAATGAGCAAGACGAAGTGCAGAGCCAGAGTGAATAAAGTGATTAGGTGTAGCGCTCAATTTCTTTTTTCTAGTTTAGACAATTAATCTTATCTGTTAAATTAATCCTATGGCTGAGACTTTTGCGGTAGGCATGGCTGCAGACATGTTGGCTGCCGATGATCCGGATCCGTTAGTGGGTGTATCCCTAGCATTACTCTTTCTGGAATTACCACCAGGTTCTTCAAGTTTTGGCAATATAATATGTTGCAACTTTAGAAACTTTAAAGCGAGGAATAAGGGTCGAAACCCGGATTTTGCAAATCGACTTAAAGAATATCATAGTTTTCATACTGTAACACCCTAACTCGTATACGTAATTAATAAATAAAATAGTTAAACACATATACGCATCAAGATGTATACAAACCCAAACATAGCATATTAAATCATTATAATTCAAATCATAGCAGCGGATGTAGATAATCATATCATAATATCATAAGTCATCACACAAACTTAATAAAATTCTCTTGACAAGGATCAACAGTCTCAAGATAAATCCAAGCAAGCAAGTCATAAATATAGTGATAGCAAGGTCATAGAAAATAAATAGCAAAATGCTCAATACATCGATTACGGAATATAAATCTACCCGACACGATGTTACAAGTATCAGAGCATTAATTATTACAACCCAACTAAGATAAGTTCTAGGAGAAGCATAATGCTTAACTCCTTACCACTAGTAGCTAGAAACTCAAAAGCGAGCTACTCCTCGGAAGCTTTGTCCTCACCTTGCACCTCTGAACCCCCAAAGGCCTAGAAATTACACAAAAAGAGAGTTAGTAATGAAATCCAAAATAAATGAAAAGTATAATCAATACTCTACATTTCATGTTATATAAATAAGAGTTATAACATTACTCTTAAGATCATATGAAAGATTACATAATAGACATAAGCATAATACACAATCCGAATAACCAAACACCAAGTATACACATGTATAAGTCAAGATATCAAGTACACAAATAATGTTAATTATCACTTAGTTCACATAAGATCCACCTTCATCTCCTAAATGCAAACTAATGTCACATTCATGTAATGTTTCCTAGCATTATTACTAAGTGCATGTGGTACCTCGTCAAGTTATTAGAAAACTTATTCCAATTATGTTTTAGTCAACCGCAGCTACTAAAACATCTGCTATACTTTATGGCTCATCTAAAGTATATGCTCATCATACAAAATGAATGCATGTATGCAAGATTACCAAACACATGATTTAATCTTCTCATCATATAAGGATATCATATTCCATGTACTTCAATAACTCAATCAAAGGTACATTCATCCAAAATGATCAAATCATATTCAATTAACTCCATAAGTAATCATGCATGCACATTCATCAAAGTCATATCATATTTTATTCAGAGTTTAACAATATCATTGCTCATACTAATCAATTCATCATTTATTTAATCATACATAGATAATTCCTCACACTAGGTTCATAGACATCCTATCATGTTATCATATAATCAAAAGATCACAATTAAACATGTTATGAGTATACAATCCATCAAATTGATCCTTAAAAATAACATTGAATTCAAGTTTGGTCGCTGAGCTACCAACTGGCGAGCACCTAGCGAGCAGTTACAGAGAGTTGGTCGCTGCCAGCTAGCTGACAGCTACGGTGGTCGCTAGCTGGTCGCTAGCCGGTCGCTCAGCTACCGCGAAAATTTCTGGAAATTTCCAGGAGCTATGAATGCTCGCTGCAGCGAGCTTGATGCCTAGCTCAGCGACCATGCCCAGAAAATTACCCCTGTTTCGGGTTTCAACTTAAAATTACATAAAAATGTCATTTTTCATCATATAAGTCATTAAAGCCATCAACTTTAAGCATATAAAGATCATATAAGTTCAAAAGTACAACTATAAACATGATTTAACACCAAAAAGGTAAGAATCATGAATTTTCACACATTTTCACAAAAGTTCATAACAACACAAAATTTCCTAACAAACATCTACACATTCCCATTATTAATTCCCAAATTCGTGTTGTTCATTACAAAAGAGGTTTCAATGATTCTAAGCCTAACAAAAATCATTACTTGGATTCATTTTCCACCCCAAAATAGAAAAGAGTGAGAGAAGATTGGGTTTGGAGAAAAATAGATTTTCTCCTCTCCTCTTGATCACCCTAGATAACAAATACTACTCTCTTACCTCTTGATTGAAGCTTTAACTTCAAGCTCTACACTTGAATCTCTTCTACCTTCTTCAAGCTTTCTTTCCTATGTTTTCTCTCTCTACATCTCTTTGAAAATGAATGAAATGGGTTTAAGACTCATGAGAGCTCTAGCTCTCCCATCTAGGTTAATTCAATTTTAAGTGTAATACTAATTCTATCCTTCCACTCACTAATGGGCTTGGCCCATTAATTTGCTAGCTCTAGTTATGACAATAACTAACTTACTAATTCTATCTCACTCTACTAACTCTATCCATTACTAATTAATTAACTCAAACTAATTAATAAACTAATTACTCTCCACTTAGTCTAATTAATTCCATGTGATTACTACAATACCCTTAACTCTCTCCCAAGCACAATAAACACATATTTCACATAATCACATAATTCAAATAAATAATTAATAGCTAAAATACTAATTAATCTAATACGGGTGTTACAACTCTACCTCCCTAAAAGAATTTTCGCCCTCGAAAATTACCTGGAAACAACTCTGGATACGACTTCCTCATCTCATCCTCAAGCTCCCAAGTAGCGCTTTCACCGGCCGGTCCTCCCCAAACAACTTTAACCGACGCGATTTCCTTGTTTCTCAACTTTTTCACTTCTCTTCCTTTGACTCTCAAAGGTAAAGTCTCAACCATAAGATTCCCCCTCACTTGGATATCATCCGCTTCAATTACATGAGTTGGATCGGAAACATACTTCCTCAATTGTGACACATGAGACACATTATGCAAATTTGACAAGGATGGTGGCAAAGCAATCCGATAGGCCACTTTTCCAACTCTCTCAAGAATTTGATATGGTCCAATAAATCTAGGTGTCAACTTTCTTGACCTCAAAGCTCGACCAACACCGGTAGTAGGCGACACTCTCAAGAACACATGATCTCCTTCATTAAATTCTATGCTCTTCCTCTTCTTATCATAATAGCTATTTTGCCTACTTTGAGATGCTCTCATCTTCTCTTGTATCATCTTAATCTTATCCGTAGTTTGTTGAACCAACTCCGGTCCCAACACAACACTTTCTCCCGCTTCATGCCAACACAAAGGAGTGCGACATCTTCTACCATATAATGCTTCAAAAGGTGCCATTCCAATACTTGCATGAAAGCTATTATTATAGGTGAATTCTATCAAAGGCAAATATCCATCCCAACTTCCTCCACCTTCCAAAACACAACCCCTCAACAAGTCCTCAAGTGATTGAATAGTTCTTTCCGATTGTCCATCCGTTTGAGGATGATAAGCCGAACTCATCCTTAGCTTAGTTCCCAAAGCCTCTTGCAAACTCTCCCAAAATCTTGAAGTAAATCTTGGATCTCTATCCGACACAATACTAGACGGAATACCAAGCAACCTTACTATTTGTTCCACATAAATCTCCGCCAATCTTGGCACCAAAGTTCCGGTCTTAAAAGCAATAAAATGTGCCGACTTCGTCAATCTATCCACAATCACCCATATCAAATCATTCCCTTTTGTAGTTCTAGGCAAACCACTTACAAAGTCCATAGCAATAATATCCCACTTCCATTTCGGTATAAACATTGGTTGCAACAATCCCGATGGTCTTTGATGCTCAACCTTGGACTTTTGACAAGTTAAACAAGCATAAACAAACTCGGCCACTTCCTTCTTCATACAAGGCCACCAAAACAACTTCTTCAAGTCTTGATACATCTTAGTAGCTCCGGGTGAATACTCAATCCACTCCTATGTCCTTCCTCTAGGATCTTTTTCTTCAATTCGGGTATGTCAGGCACACATACTCTACCTCTAAATCATATAACTCCATTCTCATCCACTTTAAAATCGGTTTCTTTTCCTTGATCAATCAAAGCAAGACGATTCACAAGACTCAAATCCCTTTTTTGACCAATCTTCACTTCATCAAGAAAATCATTGGTGAGCTTTAACATTCCCAACTTCACACTATTCGCCGTTGTTTCACAAACCAAACTAAGGTCTCTAAATTGTTCAATCAAATCCAATTCTCTTGCCATAAGTGACGACATATGTAAAGATTTCCTACTCAAAGCATCCGCCACAACATTCGCTTTCCCAGGATGATAACTCAACTTAAAATCATAATCCTTCAAGAATTCCAACCAACGTCTTTGTCTCATGTTCAATTCCTTTTGGTCAAACAGATACTTCAAACTCTTATGATCACTGAAAACTTCGAATCTAGAACCAAACAAATAATGCCTCCAAATCTTCAAGACAAACACAACCGCGGCTAACTCAAGATCATGAGTTGGGTAATGCTTCTCATGTACTTTTAATTGCCTAGAAGCATAAGCAACCACTTGTCCATTTTACCTAAGAACACCACCCAAACCCATCAAAGATGCATCACAATACACCACAAACGGTTCATCTGGTTTTGGCAGAATTAAAACTGGTGCGGACGTCAACCTCTTCTTCAATTCTTGAAAACTCTTCTCACAAAGATCATCCCAAACAAACGCTTGACCCTTCCTAGTCAATCGGGTTAACGGTAAGGCCAACTTTGAGAAACCTTCGATAAACCTCCGATAATATCCGGCTAAACCAAGAAAGCTTCTTATCTCAAAAACAGATTATGGAGTTCCCAACTTTGATACCGCATCAGCCTTAGAAGGATCCACTGCAATACCTCCACTAGATATCACGTGACCTAGAAAACTCACTTCCTTCAACCAAAATTCACACTTAGACAACTTCGCATAAAGCTTCTTCTCTTGCAAAGTCTCCAACACAATTCTCAAATGATTTGCATGTTCCTCCTCGGTCTTGGAATAAACCAAAATATCATCGATGAACACTACCACGAACTTATCCAAATAAGAATGGAAAATCCGATTCATGTATTCCATAAACACTCCAGGCGCATTGGTTACACCAAAAGGCATAACTGAATACTCATAATGACCATATCTTGTTCTGAAAGCAGTTTTCGAAATATCTTCCGCCTTGACACGAATATGATGATATCCCGACCTCAAGTCAATCTTGCTAAACACACAAGCTCCCACCAATTGATCCATCAAATCATCTATCCTTGGCAACGGGTACTTGTTCTTGATTGTAACCTGATTCAAGCGACGATAATCGATGCACAATCTCATACTCCCATCTTTCTTCTTCACCAAAAGCACAGGTGCACGCCAAGGCGATACACTTGGTTTGATGAACTTCTTTTCCAAGAGTTCCTCTAACTGTTTCTTCAATTGTTCTAACTCCGACGCCGACATCCGATAAGGCGCCATAGAGATTGGGTTAGTATCAGGTGCTACTTTAATACTAAACTCAACCTCTCTTTCCGGTGGTAAATCAGAGATGTCTTCCGGAAATACTTCAGGAAATTCACACACAACCAGCAATTGATTCACTTCTAACTCTCCCTCCAACTTTAAAGAAGCAAACATCACAAACATCTCGGCATGCTCTCTTAATGATCTAGTCGCCTCACCACTACTCATGAAGTCTAATCTCAAGTCCTCATCCGGTTTAGGGAACACTACCGTCTTAGTACAACAATTGATATGAACGCGATTAAACTCTAGCCAATTCATACCAAAGATCACATCAATATTACTTAAAGGAATACATACAAGATCCATACCAAAATGCCTACCAAAAATAGTTACCGGACAATCAACACAAACAAGCTTAGTAGTAACTGAGTCACTAGCGGGCGTTTCTATTACCATACATCTTGACATAACAGAAGTTTCCAAATTAAGACGTTTCATGCAGTCGAAAGATATAAAAGAATGGGTAGCCCCAGTATCTATCATGGCACGTAATGGAGTATCATGAATGAAGCACGTACCTCTGATAAGATTGTCTGATGTTCCCGAGTTACCTCCATCCAAAGCAAAGACCTTTCCTCCACTCTTCTTGGGCTTCTTGCATTCCGGACTCTTATGTCCCAATTCCCCACAATTGTAGCAACTTGTTGGTTCAGTGCATTCATAAGACTTATAACCGGGCTTCTTACACTTGAAACAAGTAACCTTCTCTTTGTCATAACCTCCAACCGGCTTCTTACCACTACTCTCTCCAAATTTCTTCTTTCCTTTGTTATCATATGGTTTCCCACGAGTCACATCCTTCCCTTTCTTGTCATTCATCATCTTGTAGTGATCGGACTTAGCCTTCCCATCAATGTCACAAATCCTACTCTTAGATACCAATGTAGCAAAGTCTCTAAACTCCGAGAATCCAATCATATGCTTCACTTCGGGCCTCAAACCATTCTCAAATTTCACACACTTGTCATGCTCGGCCTCAATAGTATTGTAGTGCGGTGCAAACCTACAAAGAGATTCAAACTTGGCGGCATACTCCGCAACAGACATGTTACCTTGCTTAAGCTCCATAAATTCTATCACTTTATGGTTCCTCACATCCATTGGGAAATACCTAGTTAGGAATTCCCTCTTAAACACGGTCCAAGTTAACACTACACCTCCAACTCCAAGTCTAGTGCTAGTGTGCTTCCACCAATAAGCCGCATCATCCCTTAGCATGTAAGTACCCAAGACAACCTTTTGCTCTTCCGTGCATCCCATGGCCGTGAAGATTCTCTCAACATCTTCCAACCATTTTTGAGCACCTTCCGGATCAAATCCTCCCGCATAAGTAGTCGGTTGATTCCTCAAGAATCGCTCAAGCCTTGACTCAACTTCATTACCTCTCCTAGCTTCCCTTTCGAACCTTTCCGCATTCCGATTAACGGCATCTTGATTCATCGCATTAGCCATCATAGCCAAAGCCTCCGCAATCGCCCTATTAGCTGCCATCACCTGAACACATCAAAGAATCCTACCAAGATTAGAACTAATGCATCAACAGTGTTTCCTACACATACCTTACATATGGGTAATCTATCCTAGTTGATCCGACATAGACCGACCTTGCTCTGATACCACTATTGTAACACCCTAACCCGTATACGTAATTAATAAATAAAATAGTTAAACACATATACGCATCAAGATGTATACGAACCCAAACATAGCATATTAAATCATTATAATTCAAATCATAGCAGCGGATGTAGATAATCATATCATAATATCATAAGTCATCACACAAACTTAATAAAATTCCCTTGACAAGGATCAACAGTCTCAAGATAAATCCAAGCAAGAAAGTCATAAATATAGCGATAGCAAGGTCATAGAAAATAAATAGCAAAATGCTCGATACATCGATTACGGAATATAAATCTACCCGACACGATGTTACAAGTACCAGAGCATTAATTATTACAACCCAACTAAGATAAGTTCTAGGAGAAACATAATGCTTAACTCCTTACCACTAGTAGCTAGAAACTCAAAAGCGAGCTACTCCTCGGAAGCTATGTCCTCACCCTGCACCTCTGAACCCCCAAAGGCGCAGAAATTACACAAAAAGAGAGTTAGTAATGAAATCCAAAATAAATGAAAAGTATAATCAATACTCCACATTTCATGTTATATAAATAAGAGTTATAACATTACTCTTAAGATCATATGAAAGATTACATAATAGACATAAGCATAATACGCAATCCGAATAACCAAACACCAAGAATACACATGTATAAGTCAAGATATCAAGTACACAAATAATGTCAATTATCACTTAGTTCACATAAGATTCACCTTCATCTCCTAAATGCAAACTAATGTCACATTCATGTAATGTTTCCTAGCATTATTACTAAGTGCATACGGTACCTCGTCAAGTTATTGGAAAACTTATTCCAATTATGTTTTAGTCAACCGCGGCTACTAAAACATCTGCTATACTTTAGGGCTCATCTAAAGTATCTGCTCATCATACAAAATGAATGCATGTATGCAAGATTACCAAACACATGATTTAATCTTCTCATCATATAAGGATATCATATTCCATGTACTTCAATAACTCAATCAAAGGTACATTCATCCAAAATGATCAAATCATATTCAATTAACTCCATAAGTAATCATGCATGCACATTCATCAAAGTCATATCATATTTCATTCATAGTTTAACAATATCATTGCTCATACTAATCAATTCATCATTTACTTAATCATACATAGATAATTCCTCACATTAGGTTCATATACATCCTATCATGTTATCATATAATCAAAAGATCACAATTAAACATGTTATGAGTATACAATCCATCAAATTGATCCTTAAAAATAACATTGAATTCAGGTTTGGTCGCTGAGCTACCAACTGGCGAGCACCTAGCGAGCAGTTACAGAGAGCTGGTCACTGCCAGCTAGCTGACAGCTACGGTGGTCGCTAGCCGGTCGCTAGCCGGTCGCTCAGCTACCGCGAAAATTTCTAGAAATTTCCAGGAGCTATGAATGCTCGCTGCAGCGAGCTTAATGCCTAGCTCAGCGACCATGCCCAGAAAATTACCCCTGTTTCGGGTTTCAACTTAAAATTACATAAAAATGTCATTTTTCATCATATAAGTCATTAAAGCCATCAACTTTAAGCATATAAAGATCATATAAGTTCAAAAGTACAACTATAAACATGATTTAACACCAAAAAGGTAAGAATCATGGATTTTCATACATTTTCACAAAAGTTCATAACAACACAAAATTTCCTAACAAACATCTACACATTCCCATTATTAATTCCCAAATTCGTGTTGTTCATTACAAAAGAAGTTTCAATGATTCTAAGCCTAACAAAAATCATTACTTGGATTCATTTCCCACCCCAAAATAGAAAAGAGTGAGAGAAGATTGGGTTTGGAGAAAAATAGATTTTCTCATCTCCTCTTGATCACCCTAGATAACAAATACTACTCTCTTACCTCTTGATTGAAGCTTTAACTTCAAGCTCTACACTTGAATCCCTTCTACCTTCTTCAAGCTTTCTTTCCTATGCTTTCTCTCTTTGAAAATGAATGAAATGGGTTTAAGACTCATGAGAGCTCTAGCTCTCCCATCTAAGTTAATTCAATTTTAAGTGTAATACCAATTCTATCGTTCCACTCACTCATGGGCTTGGCCCATTAATTTGCTAGCTCTAGTTATGACAATAACTAACTTACTAATTCTATCTCACTCTACTAACTCTATCCATTACTAATTAATTAACTCAAACTAATTAATAAATTAATTACTCTCCACTTAGTCTAATTAATTCCATGTGATTACTACAATACCATTAACTCTCTCCCAAGCACAATAAACACATATTTCACATAATCACATAATTCAAATAAATAATTAATAGCTAAAATACTAATTAATCTAATACGGGTGTTACACATACTAGCTGTCTCATACACTGGATCCTCTGGTGTGAGTATGCACGACGGACGGCGTTTGAAGATATGAACGATATAAATGAGTTGTTCTGTCCTGACTGTAACATTAACGAGAATGGCGGCCAATATTATGACGAGGTTTGTTTCTTATTTGTTGAATGGTAACTAGTTAGAATATTTTGATTTGATTGTATTCAAAACACAACTCTTTACAATAATTTCATTTGCTGCAGATAGACATGGTGAAGTCGACAATATTACAAGCAAAGAATGATTGGAAAGAAAATCCCGAGATTTTGCCAAATTTATCGATTGGGCTCAATTTCCCATTGGAACTTGAAGACGCAACGAAGACCCCTTATGAAGCGAAGTTCTTAAAAGTCACACAGTTTTATCGCGTTGAGCGAGAGACCCCAGACTATCCGAGCCAACTTGAATCACAATTCACATGGAAGATAAAGGAGACCTAGAGAATTAGAATTGTAATACAAACCGATTTAACTAGCTTAAATTCAATGTGATGCTGAAGCTCGTGTTTAACTATTTTGGTAGTTTGCAGTTTATACAATTCACCTCCTTTTATGGTAGTTTGCAGTTTATACAATTCTTTTGTGCATCTGAGTAATAACAATCTCGCCTTTATAGAAGTTAATTTTTTCCTTAATATTGTTATGGTGTACGACTATATTTAAATTTCTCAACTATGTTTTCTGATTGAAACCAAACTTCCCAATGAAGATTTGTCCCCATATTTCAAGTAGCAGTTGGACAATATAAACCCTTTTGTAAAACCACATTCAGTTCTGAACTTACTATAAATTCATTTTGCCAATATACTAGGTAACTTTTGGATTCTATTTAAGTTATGTTTGCTTTATAGTTATAGTTCTATCTAATTGGATTTTACATGATTATACTTTATTGTCTTTTGCTTGTTTGATTTACATTAATTCTTAGTTTGGTGAAGGTATCAATAGAATTAGAGTACTTATACTGGAAAGATAAACCTTTAAGATGGATATAAGAAATATACTTTCTCTTCTTTTAAGATTTGTTACCCTCATTTACTTTCCAAACTAGCAATGTTTGAATGTAAGCTTCTTAATTATTTGAAATTGCAGGCTAGACATGGGAAAATGTAAGGCAGGAAGTAAATCTTTAGAAGTTCCCTTGATCTAAACATCAACACAATGGATGTTTAGTTTGTTGTAGAGGCCTATAAACAATAAAACTAGATTTTAGAATACTATATACCTCTGTCCATTTTATGTATTGTATGAGAAAGTTAATCTAATATGTATTGACTTTGCATAATGAATATGATATTACTCAACAAATAACATCCTAATTTTTTTTCCTGTGCATGAATGAAATGGGCTTCTCCATAAGTTTCTGATTTTTCTTTTTTTATAAAAAAATATAGTCAATGGCAACGGTTTTTTATGTTCTCTAAAGTAGTTTACTAAAACCATTCTCTAATATAGTAACCTACAAGAACGGTCCATTGTCTTTAAAAAATGTTAAAACCGTTCTCAAAAGAAAACTTTTGAGTATGATTTTCAAACACCGTGGACTTTGAGAGAAAAAACTGTTGTCTTTAGGTTAGAAAACGCCTCAGTACACCACGGGTGGAAAACCGTTTTGGTAGGAACGGTGAACGGTGTTTTACATTAGGCAACGGTTTTTTTTAGTTGTCGTAAAACAAAATTGTTGTAGTGTTTGGAGGAAGTTTTCAGTGTATTACTAATTTTGGTTTATGGGAAACAAATTACATGATAAAAAAGGGCTGGTAACTTGCATGAAGAGTATGTTTGAATGATAAATTCATAAGATGATTATAAGCCATCTATATTCTTGGTAGACATATTTTGTTCCTACATGTGTTGTTTTCCTACACCTAATGACATTTAACTAAATTTCAAATTTCTTCCCTTTAGTTATTGTTGGTTAGTGTTTCTTTAGTATGTGTTTGGTTCTGCGGTAAAAATAATTGAGTTTGATTTTGATTAAAAGTGAGTTGAACTGAATTGATTTATGTTTGGACACATTAGTATAAAAGTGATTCTCCATATTTGATGTTGTTTGGATAATTTGAATCAAAATTGCTTTTAACTGTGCAAATTACCAAAATGGGTATTAATAAAATTGGACTGTTTAATTTGAGTTCGATATATTATATTAATTTTTTTTCACACATATATTAAATATCAAATTATCTGTATTTTTTTTTAAAGAATTTATTAATAAAAAGGTAGCTAGAAAAACTATCAATATTTTTTCCAGTTTTAAAAACTACAATTTAATAAACTCCATAACAAATTAATTAAAAAGTAATATAAGCAAGGTTTCACGAGTAAAAAAATAAACAATTAATAAGCATAATTTTTTTTATCAAATAGTCTAGTGACTAAATTTTTTATCTAAAATGTGAATAAGTCGAATGTCCGCGATTCGAACTCTGACTCCTATATTATATATAATAATGCGGTCTCTACTAACTGAGTTAACCTCACGGGAATAATTATTAAGCATGGTTTTGGCCCTGTTTGGATTAGCTTATTTTTGAGCTTATGCAAACAACTTATGTAATTTTTATGTATTATAATATGTTTGTCAAGGTAATTTATGATAAAATATCTTATAAAAATACAATTTTCACTAGTTTGAATTTATAAAATAACATAAAACTTAATTTATATTGCATAAGCTGTTTACATAAGCTCAAAAATAAGTTAATCCAAAGAGGGCCTTTATAAGTAACAAAATAAACAAGTCTGGATCCATATAAAATTTTTATTTTTGAATAATATTCAGTAAGCATAGCGTAAGAAAATAAACATTACTGTAAGTATGGTTCCTATAAGCAAGGGCATAATAGACAAAAATATATAATATGTAAAGTAATTGTTTAATAAAAGTGTAGAATTGAGTTAACCGGACGCAGAAACTATAAATGTGAGCTTCATCCAAAATCAATCCTAGACTCTAGAAGCAATTCACCTTTTGAAACCAAACATAATTTTTCTTTATCAACTTTTTCTTTATCAAATCAAGTTTCAGTGGCTGCAAATGTGAGTTTGGTGCACACAACGTGCAACCAAACAGCCACTTAGTCTTGCAAAGCATAACCACAATAACAATTTATTCAATCAATTTAAAAAGGGCCACCTTTATATTTTGGATTTTAGAGCATTATGGTAATTTTTCATGCTTGAACCATAGGTTTGTTAAACTTTTCTATTTTTCTATAGGCTTTCTCCTCTATCCACTTTGCAAAGAGGGGAGTACCATTCAGTTCTAGTGAGACAAAAATATAAGTTCTCAATGTCGGAACTATTCGAGAGTCTCAAACTAAATGAAATATAACCTAAAAATATGTTTGTAAAAAGTAGCACTCCTTCACCTTACAAATCAGTTTTGTAACATTGAATTAGACTCGTTCCAAATTTTAAGATAAACAAAAAAAAAAAAAAAAAAAAAAGAGCAAAGACTTATATGATTGCACAAAAATGAAATTGTCAAGAACACATAATAACACTGTTCTATTCTTTACAAAAGAAAATAGCTCTATCCCATCCTATAAATAGTTCTTGCTATTTTATATATACAGTAACTGCTTCTATCTGCAATACAAAGGTGTATGAAACCTATGTCAGCTTAAATAACTCTTATTTTTCTTCCCAACATCAATGGCAAATGTTGGTTCCATGCACCATAGCATTACCATGGAAGTCATATACGAGCCAGCAACACATTCTTCTTCTTGATATGAGCCAGCAAGCAATTCCCTCGTGGCTATGTGCAAAGACAAATAAACATTTTCATGAAGCTATGCACAAACTACATGATTTCATGACTTAAACAATGACATATCAAAATATATTATCTACATTTAATATTTTTGTCTAACGATTGATTTGCCTTGGCAGCTAAGCGAGCAGTTGAACCAACAGTCGTTGGCTGCAACGATATTTGCTGCACCATTTTACAGTACTCAGGATCCTCAGTCTTCCCTTTGTACCTTATCCACTGTACCATTTCGTGATACATCGGAAAGAACCGCATCTGAATTGCATTGTATGAGAAGTATGGTATAAGGGTTGAGATCACCACAAATAATGTTACTATCCAATAGGAAGGCGAAGGAGCAAGAGCTTCAATGAAGACTTTGTAAGCGTTTTCTGAAATCTTTTGAGGCAGTGCTCCATAAATTAAGAGAAAAATGTACCAGATAAAAATGGAACCCCAGATGAAAATATGTTGGATCAAGGTGAAGTAAGTTATAGATAGTGCCATTTGCAAGTTTACTACCCAAACTACACAAGTGTACATGGTTGCTCCTAGTATTTCTCTTCCGGCGGTTCTTCCCTCCGAATCAAAGGCTTGTAGCTCCATCGCTTTGGTGCAGAAGAAGAAAATTAATAAGGCGCTAAAGAACCCGTTAAGCATCCAACTGAGTACTCGACGCCAGCTGAAAAGGATATTTTGTACTCCTTCTTGATATAACAAAGGAAACTTGAGACAGTATCGAGCAGATACGTCCTGGTCGAATACACCGAGAGCGACCACAGGAAGTGATGAAAAGAAGACATTATAGAGAGCTAAAAACCAGTCGTTGTATGCAGGTTCTCCAGAGAATGATGCATACACCTCATACAAGAATAGAGTGAAACCAAATGTGACATTCTTGTAGAAAAAATAGCATATCTGCCAAAAAAAAAAACAGTGAACAAGTTAAAAGAGATTTCCTATATATTTTAGAACTTCTCTAGAATCTAGAGATACAAGTGCAGGCTCAGTAATATTAATACCATTGATGATATCCTTCGGTAACACCAATGGCCATGCACGAGAAGTAATCGTTCCAAATATCGGAATTGTGCAATTGCAATATCACTAGACATAACAGCCTGTGGGATTAGGAGGAAAAGAAAGAATATGTTGTTTAGAACAAAGTATGTAAAAGTAAAAATGAATTTAGAAAAAAAATGAATACTGTGAATTTTCTCAGCACCTGCATTCCTTCTACACCACTTATACCAACCCCAATATCAGCTTCTTGAAGCATTCCCACATCATTAGCTCCATCGCCAATAGCTAATGTTGTTTTTCCGGTTCCAGATTTGACCAATCTAGTGACCTTTAAGAGAAAAACTAGACAAATTATTTCCTGTGAAGTACAAATGCAGACACCGGACACAACACCAACACTAACATGGTAACACCAGTAATAATTTGAGAAAATAGAATAATTTTTTGTAAAATGTAACCAGATTTTTTATCAGGATCAATGGAATATAAACACGGGATTGATTGAAAAATACCAGCGCCTTCTGCTTTGGCGATGAGCGACAGCAAATAACAGATGCACAACGAATTGCAAGCTCAAGAAACATGTTCTTCATATCATCCTCAAGTGCATAAGCAAGTGATTTGCCATCAATGATTAGAGCAAATGCTTGCTGAGAGCTCCCTCTCTGTGCATTAAGCTGTGCAGCACCTTCACGTATCTGAAAGAGGACACTCTGCCTTGATGTCTGAAAGATTAATCGGCTAAAAAATATCAGGATACAAATTTCCAACTCTAAACAGTATCATCACTAGATATTAACATGCCATGATATCACAATGCCAATAGAAGAGTAATACAAAGCTAATGCTGTTACTGTAATTCTTAAAATCACTTCCCCAAACTGTTTTGTGCAGAAAAACAGAATAGAATATAAGATCAAAACATCAGCACTATAAAGAAGATTAAGCTACCATGTTAACTACAAGAATCTTGTTACAAGAATATTGCAATATTGGAGAGAACCAACTTTTTAAACACTTGCTGAAACTACACGTTATTCTCTACACCACGGTATATAAAACTATATATATTTAGGGCCTGTTTGGATTGTCTTTTGAGTTATTCTACTGGCACAAACACATGTGAGACTGTTTGTAAGAGTTTATAGAATAGCTTATGACATGTCCATAAGTTGTTTTCCCTTATAGGAATAGCTTCTGAAATCTCCATAAGTTGACTTCATTAATCTTTCTTATAGGAATAGCTTAGACATAAGCACTTATGCTATCCAAACAAGGCCTAAAAGAGATGTTTTTTTACCTTGGTAATAGCTATCTTGTCCCCATCCTTCTCCAGTGCTTGGATTTCTGGACTATCCAAATGAATTATAATCTGTTTCATTCCTTGTCTAAGCAAACTACAAGCGAAGCTGCAGTGTTGTATTTATGTCAATTAAATTGAAAATCAATTTTCATGGGATGATGCCAGAGTAGTAGTACAAAAAACATAATAGTGTAACATAATACCCAATATTGATTGCAGTTTCCATTTTATCCCCAGTCAAAACCCAAATCTTAATTCCTGCTTGAGCAAGCTTGTCAATGCAATCGGGAACCTTTAAAAAAAATGCATAACCTTCGTTAACAATCCCATTCCAGTGAATAATTTTCATAAGTAAAATGTTTTTTCGTATCCTAACTCACCCCATTTTGGAGCTTGTCCTCAACAGCAGTGGCACCAAGAAGGATTAGGTTCTTCTCAATATTATCCAACACTTCCTCAATCAGTCTTTCCCGGTCCACACTAACTAAATTCTTGGCCTCAGAGAATTTGTTTTCAAAATCCTTGTATTCTTCTGCTTCAAGTTCACGATAGGCGAGTATAAGGGTTCTTAGACCTGCATCGGCGTATTCATGCACATGTTCCATGGTTTTCTCTTCAAACTCCCTACCATTCTTGGCAAGTCTTTCAAACATAACACTGCAACAAATATCACATCAGGCTGGTCAATAGGTGAAATATAAACGGCATAGGTAAATATTCAAAATCATATAAGGTTACAGAACAATTTATCATAACACAAACCTGTCGGCACCTTTGCAGAGTAGTAGAATTTTTCCATCATTTCCTTTGACTATTACTGACATTCTCTTCCTTGAGCTATTGAATTCTAAGACATTGAGAATCTTGTACATCCTACAAATTGAAACTAGTTACTGAAAATCTGTATGATTGAGATGAAAGAGAGTTTAAAAACATAGTGGCTATAATACAGCATTTTAGATATATAAGCATTAGTTAGCATGGATAAAGTGAAAATCTTAAATCCCAAACAGCATAGTTTATGCAGGATATACATAAGGCTTGGAAAACAACTGAACCATTTTTTTTCTTAAAAATTAGATTTTTTAATTGAAAAGTACTTATTGTCATTAGATGATAAGCTATTGTAAAATTGCATATTGACCCTAAAGCTTTGTGTGTCCATGTACAAGAAAAAATATATATATAGTGGTAGCAGTAAAACTCTAAGCAATTGAAACAACTGACCTTTCAACTTTATTGCCCGAGACTGGATCCAATTCATATGTTGATAAACTAGTCTGAGCCCTTTTGTAGAATTCAAAACCAATTTCTCTTGCCGCAATAACAAATGCTGCTTCATCAGGAGATTCGGCCTCGTACGACACATTTCCAGTGTCTTTATCTACTTCTGGTATGGCTGTATGACAGACTGCCAATAGGCGAAAAAACTTCTCGATAACATCTGCATGAGGCTCATTAACCCAATTACCATTCATTATCCTTTCATCGGTAAAGTTAAAACCTTTTATGGTGGGTTTTTTATCAACAGAAGCCCTGATGTCATCTTCTTCTGATATATCACGCTCACGAACTAACGTTGAACTTTTTCTTCTGCTCATGGTCTTCTCAACCTCCGTAACACCACGGCCATAAGCTACACCAGCGATCGAACATTTAATGAATTCCATTGAGTTGCAGGTCAAAGTTCCAGTTTTATCCGAAAGTATTGTGTCAACTTGACCAAGCTCCTCGTTCAAGTTTGAAGTGCGAGCATGAGCTGGTTTGTCTGCTTCCTTGTAGTACATATGAATATCTTGATTGATGAAAATGCTCTGAAGGACTTTGACAATTTCTATTGACACGTACAAAGAGATCGGAATAAAGAAGCCATATAACATTAATGCGGTCAAACAATGATATACAGCAGCAGCAGGCGATCTTTTTGGATCAAAGAAAATTGTTGAAGCATCAGGCCTTAAATACCATCTTTTCACTGAACCATGTTGCAAGTCGTTTTTAGTTATAAAGCCGAAGAAAATAGATCCTACAGATGCCATTAGAAACAAAATACAAAACAAGAAGTAGATGACTCTATCCATCTTCTTTTCAACCCGGCTTCTTTTTGAAGGCGGGTCGGTAGAATTCTGAATAACCTTAGTGTCATGGCCAGTGAAGATAACAGCTCCGAAAATATAGTCTGTATTACGAAGTTTAGAGTCTCGCAAAAGAAGTTGCTGAGAAGAAAGGGGATACTTTTGCTCTTCAAACTCCATGCTCCCGACAAATGAATACAAATTTGCATTTGGATCTTCACATTTGACGGTAGCTTTAAATTTTTTGAAGTTGAGATCATCATGTAAGAAAGAAGTTACCTCTAAACCTTGTTTTAACTTCAAATTTGTCTCGCCATCCAAGTTCATCGTCTCAACGTAGCAGACTGCATCCTCATAACTGGATGAAAGCAATACAAGATCAGCCGGGAAGAACTCATCCTTCTCTACCTTCACTATGTTCCCTACCCTCAGATTCTTCCATGCAGTATATTCAAAAATGCCATCAATTTTATGAACTTTAACTCTTCTGTTGTTCACCTCAATATCCTGCAGAAGAATCTTCTATGTCACAGATGAAAATAAAAAATAAAATTGGAGGTAGTAAAACCATATTAGCTCCATATTGCAGGGACCAAAAGCGTTATTAACTCATTATTTTATCAATATGCAGGGACGGTTAAAAAACATAACTCAGTATTAGTAACAATTGATTAAAAATAAAAATTTAGATTTTCGTATAATACAATAAAATCATTGGCCCCCTCAAGTTGGTTAGGGGTTACCACTAGCATATTACCCTAAAAATGCACCCTGCAATTTAGTATATTAAAATATTTTAGCATATACTGGAATCACATGAACAACAGTGCATAAGCTACCTGCCACAAATTTTCCTTTTGGTGAAGTACTTCATGCCCTTGTAAAGATACCACAATTTTTTCAATCATATAATTACTGATATTATTTAAGCAATTAAGTTCAGATTAACTTATTTGAACTTATCTACTGACATAAGCACTTGTGAGACTGTTTGAAACAGCTTATAGAAAACAGTTTATAGCTTATATTAAAACATCATGACTTCATTTTATTTTTTATAAAAATAGTTTATACATAAGCACTCATATGATAAGCGGGCGCTTATACTATAGGTGCATAATTAAGCTGTTTATCCAAACAAAGTATATATACTCCATCTCCCTTATTTTTTATTATCATCAAGTTAAAAGATAATTGATAGATATACAGAATATTCAGGTTCATATGGAATCTATCTACACACTACTACTGCAGGGCAGAGAAAAAGGCAAAAAGTACAAAATATAATTTTATGATAAAATAGAATCAACAGCATAAAGGGTTGGTAGTTAGAATATAGTACCTGCTTTTTCCTACGCCAATCTTCAATACCTTCTTTCATAATAGATGCTCCAATAACAACAACAAGAGGAAGAATAGCAGTAACAGTTCTATAAGGAGCAAGTTGAGTAAAAGCCAAAACACCAGTAACCAAAAAATAGAAATTAGCAACTCTCCTAAACTGTTCAAAAAGTGATTTTGGAAGGAAAGTAGCAGCAGTATATTTTGTAGATCTAACAGAATTATCTGCAAAATTCCTATTCACAGCTTCCTCGGTAGTAGTAGTAGTAGTAGTAGTAGTAGTAGTAGCTGCAGGACTATCTTGTTCGTTGCAGAAAACCACCCTCGAATAACCTTTACCTCCAATCTGTGAATGATCTCCATCAACCGAACTCGCTTTAAAACATGTGAATGAATAGATCTTGCTTAAATGCAGCTTCCTATTTCCACCCCTCATTCCTTTTTTCAACAAAATGAAATTCAGTATCAAGTACGATACGATCTTGGCATCAAAAGCAAACACCGGTCACAAATACAACACCATCAACAATCAATAACAAATAACTACTCAACCCTCTCAACCCTAGAACATCAAAATCACTCCGACAACACTACCCAACCCTCATCAAAAGTCAAATTAGTACAATCCAGCTGTTAACGAAGCTCTGACAACGGATTCTCCGGTGACCGACTGACTGGTTGATCGACACAAAATAAAACACCCTCTAAGCTGTCATAATTACCCTATGATTAACTCCAAGTGTCACTGCCAAATCAGTTACTAGTAATCATCATAATGGTAACTTTCCATAACCCCAATTTTTCTAATACTTTATCATAAAAATGCTGAGCTTCTTCAATAAATAGCAAAAGAAAAACCTACTCCACAATAACACAAACACCTCATAGGCAAAACGTCATAACCCCAACCAATAACACAAATACCCAATAAACAAAAAATAAATTATAGATTCTAAACCCCAGATAAATTCCAACCAGAAAAAGCTCAAAAACCCATAATTTAATAAAACAAATTAAAACCCTACCAAGAGAGAGAGAGAGAGAGAAAAAAAAAAAAAAAAAAAAAGCGTTACACACAAACTTAAAACTGAATTAGGCCTGCAATAATTACTACTACACTGTAGTAGTCAAAGCATTGTGAAATCTACAAGAAAAGTTGTAGAAAAAGAAGAAAGTGTCGGCAATAGAAAGTTCTAGAAAGGAATGAATAAGGAATAGAAATTTTGCAGATTTGAATTATGTTGATGAAAGAACAGAAACAAGGTTTGAACTTTGAACAAAGAGTTCTATTATAATTAGATCTTGCATTTGGGTTTTGGAAAAGACAAGCATTTCATTTTCACAAACATAGACAATTCAAATTTAGCTAAAAAATTTCTCAAGAAAGTTAAAAATAAAAACAAAAAAAGGAGACTTTTTTTTTCCTGGGAAAATAAAGTGGGAAAATGGTAACACAGAGAGAAAAATAAAGGTTTTTCCTTTTTCTTTTTTGGTATCTTTTGCTTTTTTCTATTTTTATTTTCGCGGGAAAAAGGTGTGGAAGATTGAATGAAGAAGCTTTTTTTTGTTGTCAATGGTGGTCACTGAGAAAATAGTGTCACTCTCAGTTTCTATATGTTGTATGGGTTTTATCACTTTTATGGTTTCTCGTTATCCCAAAAAAACACCACAGAACAAACCAATAAAAAAGGGGGAAAAAAAATAAAAGAAAAAATTATTATTATTAAAAGAATAAAAATAGTGTGCCGAAAAACCAACAATAAATTAGTTCGAGTTGCAAGGGTTATGCGCTCTTTAAGAAAGTAGTTCTGGTTTAATTTTTTACTCTTGCGTATGTAAATGAAAAAGATTATTAATTATTAGTTGTTTTAGTGGTGATTAACGTTGAATTTGATACAGAAAACTACAATTCGATCCTCTGCAATTGCAATCGGAAAGAAACTGAAACCACTTGATGACAGAATCGACTCTCGAATCAGATTAAATTGATCGTAAAAGTCAACAAAAAAAGAATTTAATTGAAGAAAATTCATTTTGTGTGTTCAAAACATTTTTCGGGATTAAAAACTTATAAACTTTAAATCAATATCATAATAACTTAATAAACAACTTATAACAAAAAAAACACATCTTAGAAACTTACCTTTCGATTTTTCAGTCATAGTCTCTTGTGGTTTTTTTTACCGGTAGTTGAGTATGTTGATGAACATGAATCACATGATCATGTTGTTTGTTTGTTGACTACTAAATTGTGTTGTGAACCGAAACATGTTCTCTTGGGTTGAATTTTCCATACCTTTATTATTCTTTTTCTTTTTTGCAAATTTTCCATACCTGGATAGTTACTAAATAAATATACCTATTTGAGTTTATTTTTCTTGAGTCAAGAAATAAATAACCATGTTAAGTACACTAGTTAAGGAAAAAAAAAAAATTAAAAATAGCATTTTTTTTTTATATTTTTAGAAGGTCAATTATACAAATTTTTAAAATATTAGATTATATTTAATTTTGTAACTAATGCATCGGAATACTAGTTAGCATTTTCCACATAAATACTATTATTGATTATTGTTTTGTAAAGGATGATTAATTATTTTAGACAGAAAAAGAATATTAATTATTAGGTCTCTCGTTCTTTTTTTTTCATATCTTCCGTTCAGCATCTATCTCAACCATTCATTTTTTTTTTCTCTCTCTTCTAAACTAATTTTGTTTATCTTCTTATGAATTTATCACCTTTGGGTGAGGAAAAAGAGAGAGAACTAAGGCTCCGTTTGGCCCAGTTTATTTTTAACTTTTCTATTTAGCTTAAACGAAATAGAGAAGTATAAAATTATATTTGACAATATTTCTCCTTAAAAGTATAAAAGAAATAAAGTAAAGAAGTAAAAAATAAATAAAAGTGAAGTCAAACACAATTTTTTCCTTCTTTACTATTTTTAAGGAGACGAAAAAAAGGAGAAAATAAGCCGGGTCAAACGGAGCCTAAGCATGAGATAATTTAAATCTAATTATTAGCGGTAGCAAGCTCATCACGACAATTTAATCATTGATTCTGATAATACATGTCATTCTAATAAAAAATATTTATTTTATTTTATAGTAAATTATTTTACATCTCAAAATTATTTATTACATTATATAGTAAAGTATTTCATTCTATAGTAAATTATTTATGTCATTCTAACAAAAATTAGTTATTTCATTTCATACTAAATTATTTTACATGCCAAAAGTTATTTCATTTAATTTATGTTGTCCATTTATTATGTCAAACCTCTTTATGTCATATTATGTTTAAAAACATGTCAAAATTATATTCAACGATTAAAAACAAAACAAACAAAAAATTAAGAGAGTAAAAATATCACATTTTTATTTATAGAATTAAAATCAAAATTTGCTATAAATTTAAGAATAAATATATTATTTAAGTTTATTTTTTAATTCATATATCAAGTTGAGACATTAGAGGTAGGTAGTGCATAGCCACTTCTTCACATAATTTTGGCAAATTTCAAATAGTTCTTTTCGGTAACACTTTTTTACTGTAGATAAATGAAATGACAAAATTATCATATTCACACACTTAAGTGAGATAGTTGAAATTTAAATCTCAATTATGACGTTCAACCTAACAGTTTCAACAATATTTTATCAGTTGAGTTAGAATTTTTAGATTAATAACACTTATTTTTACATTAGGTATCAACTATACGCCCATCACTCACATGTAGATAGTTATTTTACAATTTATTATTTTTGTGGCAAAAATAGTAGGGTAGCTAGAAGCTACTACCACCAAAATGTATATTGATAAATATAAAATACAAAGAGAAGGGGTAAATCAAACCCTCTAAAAAAATTAAGTAAATCTAAAGTTTGGCATCCCTAGTCTGTGGTTGGCAAAATTACTACTTAAGTTTTTAGGTTTTTAAGATACCAAACATCTTAATTATATTTTAAATGTATTTTGATATTTTTGTAATTTAATAAGTACTGTTGAGTAATTTAAATTAAGCCAGGAACAAATAATCATTCATACAACAAGTAGAGTAAATTATGGTGGTTGAATTTGCTAATTGCAGCTGTTAAAACCGTAGTTTAAATAATTTTGCTACCGCGATTTTAAGTGTCGTAAGCATTTCGCGACGGTTAGAACCAAGTGCTGGAATAGACGTCGAAAGAGCATTTTGCGACAGTTTCTGCAGCGGTTTATATTTAACGACGGTTTGTAATTGTCGCAGTTAGCATTATAACTGCCGCAATTATTTAATTAATTGCGGAGGTTCAAATAACCATCGCATTTGACTTTTATTGTGGCGGTTCCATGTCAACCGCCGCAATAAGGTTGCCGCCACTTATTTGGTATAATTCATATCATTTCGTTTGAAAATACTCCGGTTCATGCTTCATATTCATATTCATTAAAAATAAGCTTCAATGTACAAACATTATTTTTAAGTCAATTATGTCCAAAATAAAGAAGCACTTTATCAAGGAAATTAATTCATGGAATCTCAACAGTATTTAAGTCATTTAAGACAAGAAATATATAGTGGCAAGACAACCTTCCTCGTCGGTTGTGTTTAAGGAATAAACATATGTTCCATTATTTCTCCAAAGAACAAATGAAGACACTTCATGGTCCAATGAGCATGGAATAGACAGTATTGATCGGTCTCTTAGTTGTCATGTACTTCAAAATGTATATTTAATGAACATTCTTTCATGCTTTCTTACTTTATCCAAGATGTGTATTTTGCAAGTACATATAGAATAGTACTAGGCAGACGCTTCAATTGTCTAAAAGATTTTGTATGAAGAGCGACGATCATCTATAACATATATGCTTGAGAGTAAGAATCCACAATCTACACCTCACTATTTTTAAGTGATTAGCGGCTAGTTTTTTTTTCCGTAACGGATATAACTCAAGGCCAATAAACACAGGCAAGCCTCACCTATAAATAGAACACTTGATTTTCTTTAAAGAGCAAGAGTTGAAGCCACAAAAAAATCGTCCAATACTTGTCTTTGTTATACAAGCTATCAAGCTCTTCTTTAATCACTCTCACTTCAACCTCTCTAATTTAAATACTAGAATCAGTATACGTGAACGCAGTGTAATTTTCATAAACTTCTCAACTTATTTGAGTTTATTGTTAAGCTTAAGAGGCTAACAAAAACCCTAACACAAACTTGAGCTTCTTTTTTTTTTTTTTTTTGTAATTTAGGGTTTGAAATCTCTTGACCAAGCAAAAAGCTTCAAATAACCAGAATCTAAATTTCACGATGCTACAGATCTCACATCCTCTAATGAAGAAAATGAAAATTCATAAAACCCTTTATCTAAGGATGTAATACACCAACGTGATAGATCCTTCCATAACAATGTTATCTTCTTCTTCAAGGCACCAATAATCAACGACATTGCACCTTTAGACCACACAATTCTACCGTGGTTTTTATGCTTACAAGCTTCCATTACAGATAGAAACTCGTTTTTCGAGATGGATGTGGCTAAAAGATCACCTTTAACACAAGGTTGTGGAAGTTGAGAGAGTGGAATTTCACGTATGTTTGTGAGTGCTTGTGCAAAGATTTTGTTGTTTTAAGATGAAATTTTAGATTGGAATTTTGGTTTAGACGTTTCATGTAAATACGGCCAAGGAATACTATATAATAAAATTCTAAATATTTAAATTAATTTAAAAAATATACGTAATTATTTCAAAAGGGTAAACTTGTAAACACAAAAATCTTACAATTTTTATTCACCAAACATACAAAAATAGTAAATAATGCCAATCTTTTTCTTTATCACGCACCAAACACGTTAAATTTTAATCCTCCTCTTCAAGTCTTATCTCTCCACAAAATTTTGTTGTTGTCCATATTCCTCTTCTTTTTTTTCTGTCAAAAAAAAAAAAAAAAAAACTGTTGAGCAATGAGTTAATTTAAAATATATATATATATATATATATATATATGAATTAAAAGAGAGCATTCTATACTATTAAAAGAGGAATTTCTTGCCATTAAGTTATTAGATAAAAAATCCGTCAAAATAAAAAGGCTACTAGACAAATAAAATATGATAATAATAATATTATGTTTTGACTCTACTTAAAAGAACAAATTATTTGAAATAATTCGAATTTAATTCTTGGTGCGTGATAAAGAAAAATGAAATAATTATTATTCAGGCTTTATTTGTCACACAACTAAAATATAAATTGTCATTACTTTAAGAAATAGAGGATTAACAAAATAAAAGCATATAATACATATCATATTTATTTACTTTACTTGTACAAGCACAACTGGGTTACTGGGATACTCTAAGGGAATATATATATCATATTGACTAATTGAGAATATAGCCAAAATGATAAGTCGTTTTGTCAATTATATCATTTTTATATAAGCTTCTGGGTTTATCCTTTTGGCTCATTTGTCATATTTATCACATGAGACAGAAAGACCATCGCAATTAGTACATTAACTAGTAGTATTTCCCTTTAAATCTTGAATAGGGAAAGATGAAAAGATGTAGACGTTTATAGTAACATATTTATTTATTTTCTTTAAACGAATATTTTCATTGTGCAAATATAAGATTAATATTTTGAAATAATTGAGATTTTTTTATCATATAATTTAATGAATAGAAATTTCACTTATAAGTAAATAATTGATATTCAAACTTCAACTCTTTGTATATATAATATATAATATTTCTAACAATTAAATTTAAATTCATAGGACGAGATAATTGAACTTTATTATGAAATTAACATTTTCAAATAAATATTTTATATGCACCGGATAAAAATAAAAGACAAAATAGTTAAAAGATCTAAATATCTACACTTTATTGTTCCATATAGTTTAGTAAGATATTCAATTTGACAAGTGATAACCAAATTTAGTATAACGTACGAAAGTTGTTCAACAAACATACGTGGATTGGATTTTGATCAATTATTTATCTCATTCACCAAGTTAATTAATTTGCATAATTGTACTTAAATTTATATATTTATTTATTTTTTGCATCAGCACAATGTGAGACAATTGCTTCATGTTAAGACTTAAGAATTATACATGTAATTAATAATTGTAGTGGTTTAGATGAGGAGGATTAGATAAGATAATATTGGTTCATTTTCACAATTTTGTTTCAAATGAATGATGAGACCAACTTATCATCAACTGTGGACATATTCCTGAATTATAGGATTTATTTTATTTATATAATAATGCTTTTTTATTTGTTTTTCAACTATTGATATTTTTATATGAAACTGTATATTCTTTTAACTATTTTTTTTAAATAGACAAAATGATAAAATCACTCGGAGTTTGAATTCCAATCATAACGTCTAGTCTAATAAAAATAATAATAATTTTTTATTATGATAAAAAAATAATTATTCTTTCAGGCTTTAGCTATTCTTCAACTACTTTACTTTAATTTAACATTATTGATTAAATTTATTTGTCTTTCAACAATAAATATTTTTATACACCTATACAAGATACATTATGCAATAAACTTTGCATATAGCTCATTCAAAAAAAAAGTATGTAGCAAACATATTTTTTTCTACGACTATTTCTTTTAAACATATTTTTTAGTCCTTACAAAATTACGAGTTTTTAAATTGATTTCTTCAAAATAATTTATCCAAGTTTAGTATTTTTACTTTAGGGAGACTATTTTGAGGGACTAAAAATATTCATTTTTATAAAAAGTTTTTAAAATAAGAACTATTCTTTTGAATAAGAAATAAGAACTATTCTTACAAATTGTATAATACCATAGAGACCGGCTGGAATTACCATTAAAATTTTATAGAAACTATACTTGAAAGAATGTAATTTTGTAGGAATTTAAAACATGCATATTTAACATTTTAACTTATTTTTAATCTTTTTTAGTTGGCATCAAATATCGTTTCCGCCACAATCTAAACATTTTATCTATGATTTTTTCTAACTCATTTATAATTTGAAGATATTTACTTATCAATATCAATCAATAAAAACAAGTCAT
Organism: Trifolium fragiferum; assembly: GCA_954870985.1. Classification (NCBI taxonomy): domain Eukaryota; kingdom Viridiplantae; phylum Streptophyta; class Magnoliopsida; order Fabales; family Fabaceae; genus Trifolium; species Trifolium fragiferum. The sequence continues at coordinate 22,281,794 of OX940792.1, forward strand.
ATATATGTAAAATAAAAGTCGGTTACAAGTTAGTTGTGAGTACCACATGCAAATCTGTTTATATGAGTTTTTCTCATTAATTATTAAGTAAATATTCTCAAATTATGAAGGAGTGAAGTATGTCTCATATTTCTCTATACTTTTCGACAATTGTTCAATAGAAACTTGAGTTTGAATTTCAATGAAATACTTTTTTATAATTTTTATTTATTTTCTTTTTAAATTACTATATCTCATTTGCTTGAGAACAGTTAGGTTAAGAGTTAAAAATATTAGATGAATCTTCTTTTTTTTGTCAAGAAAACAATATTAAACGTAATATATTGTCAAAAAATTAATATACTAGTTTCTAGTTCGTATATGACTCAGACACCTACGCTGTGGTGGTTGTATTGAGAGGATTAAATTAGATATATTATGTCTTTCGTGTTCATTTTTTCTTTCTTTCGTAAACGATATTAAATTAAGCAAGAAGTTGAAGATTTGACATTATTATTAAACTCAGAAGCTTTTTTTATAACAATTCAACGAGTAAGCTTTTGCTCCTTATTATCTAATTTGAATAAAATAAAACAAATTACCTACGTAAGTGAATCATTCTTTTTTTTTTTTTAATGAACACGCAAGTGTCAATTATTACAAGATATTACTATGTATTACTCTGAATTTATTATGAAATTAATCACTCAATCAGTATTAGAATATTTGCTTTTGATTTACTGATGCTGAGCTACTCCTTCCAATTTTAAAATGGAAAATATCAATCAAACAGTACATCCGAAATCGGTGCACTAGTTAAATATTTTAATATAGAAATATATTTTTTGGAACTTTTGCATTTAATGTAAAAAGTTATCTTTTTAGCAATAACTTTTTTTTTTAGTATGCTTAACTAGTGCACCGGATGCACTGTTTAGCATGACCCATTTAAAATTATCTTTTTACATATATATATATATTTAAAACCCGAGTAGTATTTTTTAAAATGGCAATATTTAAAATTGATTTGGGACTCTTTTAAAGATAAATTATGCTGACAACTTATCTCTTAATTATGAATTGTGTCAAAAAAAAAAAATCTCTTAATTATGAATAGTGAAATATTTATATCTATTATCAAATACAGTAATGAGATAATTTATTTAACAATTGCACATTAACTTATCAATGAAAAAAGATTGATAGCGATTTGCTAAATGTATGAATCTTGAAGCTTTTCAATTTGGAGTTTCACATGCGGCGAGGTATGAATTTAACCATTAAATTATTTGGCTGAAAATATATATATAATTGAGAAGAAATTATCCATGTTATATGCCTTTAGATTCACATACCTAGATTAGTGAAGATAAAAAATTATGAATACTTTGCATCTAACTATTTATATATCACATCACCAAAACTGAACCATTTTCATAACTATTTAATAGTATTAAAAAAAAAACTGCTGACTTTGACTCAATTGTGAACCATTTTCAACTACAAAGCTACTAGGATATTACAGTTTGGTATAAACAAAAAAAGAAGCTAATTTTATGTTAATTTGTTGCCATGAGGTTCATACTATTCTCATGATTATATGAAACTTGAGTAGGGTATATATAAAGCTTTTTTGTTTCCTTCTTTTCTTATTCTTAGCTTGAATAAGTAAAAATAATAAAAAAAGAAATTGCTTGCTTGATATATACTACATAATACATATGCAACAATGGCCTTATTAACTCAAATACTTGATCTCTTATAAAACAAACATGAACCACAATATTCAAGAGTCTTAGTCTTAGTACTTAGATTCTCACACAACAAAATCTGCATGATGTAGCTATTTTAGGTGAATCTTGTTAACAATGATGTAGCTATTCCCTCCATGACTGTTTTTCCTCGAACTTTGATTTTTATCCTTCAATTAAAAGTTCAAAATGTGTTTTCCAAAAAAAAAAATCTTGAATACAAACTCCGGTACATATTTTCTGAATTTAAAATAGAAAAACGCGTTCCAAAGTTTTTATTTAAGGGCAAAAATGAAATTTGGCGGGGTGGGGGGGGGGAGGCAGCGAGTCATAGGGGGAAAAAAGAAAATTTCTTTTGAGACTAACTTGGGTTGGGCTGGCCCAATAAAAAGGTGGCATAATACCTTCAAAAATATTAATATTTTACTTATAAAATATGTCACATACTCTACTATTTTCAAAGCTAAAACTAATAAAATTTTAAGATTTATATTCTTGACAAATATTAAATCAATTGATTTTATAATCAATTGAAAAGAAATGAAATAAATATATCGGTCATCACCAAAATTGATGTACAAAGATTTTGTGCATTATACAATTTTTACTTGTTTTGTTTTTTGAAACTCTTTACATGCTCATTTTCTCCGCCGCACATGCATCCATCGTTCTATGTCGTGTCCCACGCCACCCTCGATGTCTCCATGCATCATGTAACAAATGTCGCTGCTTAATTCATCGTTAAAGTTTATCGATTATATTGATTCTCTTTCAATTATAATTTTTCTATTAGTTGTAATGCATTCACCCCCTCCATCAGTGCGATCAGCAATACTTTACAACTAAATTTGTCCAACATCCCCCCCTCCATCAGTGAGAATTTATGGAGTTAGATTTTAGTTGATTTTGTATGACGTACACATATTTTTTTCTTCTCCATAGAAGGATCTAGCCACTTACATTTTTTTCATAATTTATATATATAGTCAGAATGAATAAATGACGAAATAATAGCACCAGTACTATAGTCTATAGCTAGCCAACGCAATGGGGATTAATAATCATTGTAAACTTTTTTTTAACCAAAAAAACCATTGTAAACTTGTTTGCTCAAAATATTTCATAGTTGGGAAGATAAATATTGTCTTTCAACAAAAAATCACATAACATAATTTCGAAACACATTCAGACAAAAAAAATCTACATCTTATCTTAATCTTAATCTTATCTTATCTTAATCTTATCTTAATCTTAATCTTAATCTTAATCTTAATTATAATAAAAGTTAAGTTAAGTACCTACTAAAACCCTAATTAAGTTTATCATTTAATCCTAATTTTTCCCTCCTAATCCCCTCTTAGTTTATTCTATCACCTAAGCACATTATTCTACAATTTAATTAGTAAATAAATAAATAAAACGCAAAACACTAGGCATGTAGAGTTAACAAAAATCAGTTGGCCCAACATACATTTAAACCTTTGTTGCATACATGTTTCCTAGAAAATGACTTAACTATGTTTGTTTCTTGGAAATAAAATCATCACATAGAGCCATTAAAAAGTAGTATTCATGTTTTACAATCCCTAACTAATAGCATTTATTTGTTTGTATTTCCCTAATATATTTATTGGTCACTCTTTTTTATCTCTAAGTTTCTCTTTATGTGTCTCTCTCATCTAATATACTTTCTCTGATATTTTCTTCTCTACGCCATCTCACTCTTTGAAATTTTTTTCTCTCCATTTTTTTTTCACTTCTTTCTCCTCTCTTATTTTTCTTTCTGAATCTTTACCAAGCGACCACCATATGTGCTGGACTCCGAAGGACATGCGGATGCGCCGCATGAACCAGAACCGCCGGATATTAAACTTGGGTGGAGTCGTTTCATCGTCACCGGAATCGTTTCATCATTGTCGAAGGTGAGATAACTTCACCATTTTGTTTTATGTGACACTTCTCTTTTAACTAATCAATTTGTCTCAAATCTCAATTACAGATTCACTCAATTGTAGACCCATGTGCTCATCTCAAAATTGTAGGCATATTTTTGCAAAGATTGACTTCTTCAAAAAAAAAAATGCAGATATCACACACAGTATGGACTTATTCCATGTTGCGTTTTGTTCCTAATTTCTACATCCTGTTCGTTTTATTTTTATTATTTTGCATTTTTTTGTTTCCTTTTTATTCTTTGTTTTGTTGTTTTAGATTCTGATTTTTCGTTTGATTTTGAATAGGAAGAATTAGAAGACACAATGGGAACCTAATTAACATGTATTGAACAACACAAGGTTGGTCTTTAATTTTCCGTTGATTGTATCACTCAGATTTAAGATATACATTGAACTTAAGCTATTGTACTGAAATTATTGATGTTCAAATATAGTAATTTTTTTCGAACTCTTTAGATATGTCATCTAGGTGTAGATAATTGATATATGCATAATTTAGTTTGTTTCCTCACCATGTTATAGCCGTTGAATATGCTTAATTGTAGTTTGTTTATAATGGTCTCCTTGAATATTGTAGTTTATTTATGGGTTTAAGACAGGTCAGATTGGATAAGATGAATTTTTAAATCACAATGAAAATTTTAATTGAGTAAGATGTTATGCGTTAGTTGTGTTGAGTTTCTATAGTTGAAATTTGTTATGTTGGTTGTTTTGACTCATTTATATGTTTTTTAAAATATCTTTGATTGAGTTTAACTACAAGATTGATAATGTCAAGTTTAATTTATTTGTACTATCACACAATGTGAAACGATCAAAATCACAAATTAGGTAACTATTGGTTTGAGTTGGAGATTTTTAAATTGGGGATTTCACAATTTCTAATTTTATATATTTTATTTGTCTACATTGGATTTGTGGTTTCTTGAATTCATCATTGTAAGTGTGATATCATTACAAGTATCAGGTCTCAATCCTACAGGTGTTGATTTGCAATTAATATTGGCTGGCATGAGGCTATCATAACACAAATGTTCTTTCCTATCTATGATAGGTTGAATAATCTAGAATGTTTATTTCTTTTGGTTCTTTTATTTGATTTATATGGTGTAGTATTGAGATATGCCTTTTTTCAATTGCTATTAAAGAAAATACTTTCAGTCTCAATGTTGTTATTCTTCATGATTTTGCATCCATTTAAACACAAAAGCAACAAGGTTGTTTACGTAGATAATTACTACATGTTTGTTTTCTCTTATGTCATCAATGATATAGCTCTTTTCTTACTTTCAATGAAAACTAATTTTGTGTGGCACTAATTTTTTTCCTACTTTACAAGTCACTAATAATGAATGATTTTATGTGTTTGGGAGATTTTTTATTTGGGGATTATTTGTCTTCTGCTGCACTTTCATTTGCTCATTAGGTAATTGAATGAAGAATTTTGTTTCTATACTTTTATTTCTCAACTAACCTAATATAACATAGCTTCCATTGTTTTCGTTTCAGTCTTGCCAATTACTAATGGGAACATGCAATAAACACTAGATGTGGAAAACATAAGAAATAGTGTAAAACAAATTCCTGTTTGTGAATTAGTTTTTCTTCTTACTTTTGCCTCTCCCACCTGTTTGATATAATCCTTCATTTTTTGTTTTTTAAGAAATGTTAGCACTACAAACTAATAGAACCTGCTACCAAACAAGCAAGATTTGTTTAAGATCATTATTTGATCATTCCATCATAAATATGCCATTATTCAATTCCCTATGTGGGTTGCAGATGCAAGATTTCTTGGTTCTTCAAAGGATTTTCATGTAAGGATTTGATGTTAGCCCTTTTTCATGAACTCTGTTTGAATTTGTTTGGTTGCTGCTATAACATGGCTGCTGCTATATTGACAGCATATGACATGTTTATCTATTACATGGTTGCAAATGCAAAATTATTGGTTCTTCAAAGGATTTTCATGTAAAGTTAAGATAATTAAGTACTCTATTTGATAGCATATGCACATGTTTATCTTCACATGTTTCATTTTTGTAGATAGCTCTTGATTTTTTTTTAAGTTTTGTCACACCCATGTTCTCATGGCAGCTGATGTCGAGGAATGTCAGTTAACTTATTTTTGACAAAATTAGTGAACTATTTTGAAATTCATGGCTTTGTAGAAGAGAAAGAAGATATTACCAATAGCCTTCATGGTGCTCCTGCCAAACAGAGCTAGATTGATGGATTTTTTTTTTTATTTTTTAGTTTTAGATCGAATAAAAGGTTAAAGATATTAATAACCGGCGATAAAGGTGACGACTCAAATGCAACTCAGAATGTGGTTTATAAAGAAGTTTTTCATAATGTTTAGTAGTTTGTTAGTATAACAATTTTTATGTGATTTCTATATAATTTTAAGGGTTATTATGTCATGATATCATATTGGTTACTTCTATTTGTATTGTTGCCTATTTTAAGTTTCAATATAATTATCTTTACATTACATTTTGTTTTTTTATTTGCAATTTTTATTACATAAACTTAAATTATATATCTATCCTTCAATCAAATTCGTGCAACGCACGGGTGAAAGACTAGTTATAATAAAAGTAAGGTTTTGCTCCATATTAACCCTAATTTTTTTCCCTCCTAATCTCTCTCTTAATCTCTCAACTACATATTAATTAATACTAGACGCCTTGCCCGTGCGTTCGCACGGGTCATAAAAGTATAATATTTTCAATTGTGAGAGATGTTTGTAGTTTATAGTCACCGTGTGAGATTTATTGCAGATTAGTATTTTTTTTTGGAAAATGTTAAACACTGTCTCAGGGCATTGGTTAAGCAAACAAATATAGTAATATGTCATTGAAATTTGTGCAGTCAACATTTCGAAAATATAAAAAGTATGATTTACAATTTAAAAATTTCTTTTTTTAGTTTCCTTAACCAATGCTCCGGAGGCACCGTTTATCATGACCCTTTTTTTGACACATATTGCACACTAGTGTAAAAAGGTGATTTTACACCCATTATTTGGTAGATATTACACCGGTTTTGATTCGGTGTGAATCTAGCCGGTCTGCCGGTGAGATATGTATGTGGAATTTACACCGGTTATTAAAGAGGTGTTAAAAAAGACATATTACACTGGTTTTTAGTTATATCGGGTGAGAAACTTATATTATTTACACTAAATTACAAGGATATGACACCGGTTTTAAATTATAATGGGTATGAATTGTGTAGTATTTACACTAATTTTAAAGATTTTACACCTATTTTTATGTATAATTGGAGTCAAATGTGAGTCTTTTACACTTAATTTCAAAGTTTTTACACCGGTTTTTCAAAATAATGTGAAGTATTTAAAATAGAAAACAAAATTAATTTTAGGACATTCATAAGCAAAATCATTATCTAAACCAAAAAAAGCCTCATATTCTTTAAATTCTAATCATGAAACAAGATTTAAACTTGAAAAGCTAAAACTAATAAAAAAAGATGCTCATGGCCAAAATCATAGCTACCAAGGTACAAATGAGACTTCAACTCCTAAAATCAAATGGAACTAGAGACTAGCTAACTACCTACCAACTGCCTAACAGCAAGACAAAATAATAGATTCATATCAACACATATAACACACCAATTCACAGTTCACAACATAAAGTACTCTAATATCATTCAAACCCAACACACCATATCACTTCATAACAAACTTGCTATAAATTAATTAGTTCAAAATAGCAATACAAATATAGAGAAATATGAACTATTCAGAGCCACTATTATTCCCCGAACATGCTAACAGTATAGCAAAATAAAAGACTTACATTGACATTCTTCCATTTGGGCTTTTTATTCTTAATACCTCTTATTAGAGTATATCCCTCCACAGCTCTGATATATGAATGTTCAACAAAATAAGTTACAAATATAAAGAGAATGTATATATGATAATTAATTCTGAATAATCTTCATCGATTTAGGCTTCTTACCCCAAAAGTATGGCCTTAATATATTTCTTTGGACTATTGTTTAGCGAACAAAACCAGAAAATCATATTATCATCAGGACAAATGACAAATAACTGCCAATGATTGCTGCATTTTTAGAAACAAGTATTAGAAGCAAAAACAACTTAAATATTACATAGTAATAACATCCATTGAAATAACTAAAACACATTTAAGGAAATATGTACATACCTATTTAACAGCGGTCCTAAGTAACGTTTTTTTGGCTCACCACCCATCTTATTTTGTATGTATGTATGTTTGAATAACCTCAGCCGGTTTAGTGGAAAGTAGTGTCTTATGTGGATCAAGGAATCCAAACTGTTTGCTGAAATCTTTTAAAACACAGTGGCGATGTAGATACCTAAATCGATGAAACAAATGTTAATTATAATTGATATATAGAAAAAATAATTATGAATAAGACATGATACTTACGTGCACCATAAAGACAAAATGGGTGTGGAGAGCCATTCAATACTAGAACTTAATTCATTTAGGTCCCTCTTATCAATATAAACAAAAAGTCCATCTAATGTCATGATCCAATTTTAATGAGAATGAAGTTTCTTTTAGATCATTAATCTTTTTAATGAAATCTTCAGGGGCTTCAATCTTCTTGCTTAAATCTCTAGTGGACATAATTTTAGAACAGTTTCTGCTCATACTCTCAGATTGCTCATGCCGGATCAAGTGAACATTAAATTAAATTCAACAAATTAGTAATTGTTAATTCATTGATTGTATCATGTTACACATACCTCTTTCTTGGGTGTCGTATTTGGCCTATCTGACCGAAGTTCCATTTGCATCTGCTGTAGGATTTCCATTTTCTATTGGATTTTAGCTCTCTCCTGTTGTAATTCCATTTGCATCTGTTGTTGGAGTTCCACTCTATGTTGTTGGAGCTCTTTCTGTAATTGTTGTTGGAAATCCATTTGCATTTTTTGCTGCAAAGTATGAAGGTGATGCAAAGAGACACCTCCTGAGCTAGGGTGTGAAACTCTTCCATAGAATTTCTTAAAGCCTACACCCCTAGGTGCAGTTCGAACCTGACCGGGGCGTTCATTTGTCCCAAGTGCAGCAGTCAAGATATCATTACGTCCTTCAAGAACAATAGTACCCTGTGTAGTTTGTTCCATTAACTCCCCCTGTGGAATGCAAGTATTTGATCAGTTTAGAAAATCCAGGAAGTACTCATTTGTCATTGATCAGTATATATGCAAGTATTTGATCCGATTTATGATAGTGTCTGTTTTATATTCTACTATTACTTGTGATCATTTTTGTGTTAACACTTAACTGATCATCATTATACTTACTTTCAGTGTTGTTGTGTAACTGTTACTCGTGGTATAATTTCTTTTGACATAGCTGGGTGTTTCATTTGTGTGCATGTTTGTCTTATAGACTATGTTAATCATGATATTGCTTTATAGACCATAAATACTATAAGACAGAAAAATTATCAGACAATTATAGCACAATGAGCAACCATAAGTAAAAAATGAAATCATGATTTTGCTAGCTTATACTTTCCTTCCAGTGTCCTTTGAGAACAACTCGGTCTACCTGTTGTGACTCATGAGTTACATCCCCTCTAACTTTGGCTTCTTGAGTTAGTTACGTCAATTGAATTTTTATTTTTTGATGCAATATTTTCTAGACTACTAGATTGTCCACATTATAGAAAACCAAAAATTCTGTCAAACCTTCCTACTTCCTGATTTGTAGCAAAGCAGTCCCATAAACTGATAAAGAAGAATATCATGTTTAGCAACCTCTTTCACTGCAAATGGAGTAAACATTAGAACTATTGCTTCTACATCCATACTTCATTCTATTTTTCCCATTCATCACACACACACACACACACACACACATACACGATGTAAAACAATAAATAAGCTATAGTTGACATTTACATTTATTAAAAGGAATTTTTAATTACTTACAATTTTAGAAGCCACTAAGGTTGTTGCTTCAGATATAAATTCTCCTGGTCGCTTTTGTCGAGCCATCAACCATGCCTCATGTCGTTTCAGTTCAGGAGGGTCAACCAATAAACTTTCATCGCCACCGGCCTCTTTAATCATTTTTTTCATATTCTCTTCCATTATGTCGGCCTTAAGATTTTCATAACCACCACGAGACAATAAATGAGAGTGGACATTCTTTGACGCATTTGTCTTTCCCTTTAGCCTTTTCGTCTAGTAAAATAAAACACAACAAATTAAATCTGAATAACCAAATCAATTTACCTAAGCCAAGCATAAATCTATGATTTCAAATAACCTGAAATTCCTCTGTTTGTCGACTTTGGACAAACAAATCCCACTCTTCTTTGGTGATAAATTTATATTTTTCAAATGGTGTTATGTTTCCATCTTTATCACCTTTCCCAAATACATAGACAATGGAGAGCAATGTCTTAAATTGCTTTCAGCGCTCCCCCATACAAACAAACCAATGCTTCTTAAAAGCATCATCAATGGGACAAGTGAACTTTTCCTATAAGAAATTGAATGTGTTAGTAATTGGCGCAATGTATAGATAATACCAAAAATTCTATTTAGAATACATACCGTGACATCTTCCCACATCATGTTCTTCAAATCTTTGTTTACCTTTTTCCACAACTTCTCATTGATACTAAGCTTGCTCCGTACAACATACGACAAATAACTCCTGAATTTTGCAGCATACTGTCCAACGAGCTTAAAGGTTTCAGGATCAAAATCAATCTTATATTTCTGACCAGCGGGGATTTTGCCAATGAACTGTTTCAATGCGGTGATACCTCCAGTAATTTTTTTCCTTGGCGAGGAGCCAGATGGTTTAACCATAATGTCTGTTTAGACAAAAAAAAAAAAAAAAAAAGGAATTTGTCATAATGAACATGCAGTAACAGTAATATAATTATTTATGAGAAAAATAAACCTTTCTTAATGACTAAATAGAATCATATTTCCACCTTTCAAAAATTACATAATTCAATGTAATTATAAGCGTTGGTGTCATGTCAGACACTGACGCGTATCCGACACTAGGACCCGCCTAATTCGAGGAGTGTATGTGCTCCATGAGAAGTAATTAATGTTTTTCAAAAGAAATATACTCTTTATCAAGTGGTTTAGGAAGCAAAACGAAGACATCTACCAAGTTTTTCAGTTTCTAATCTATTCCTATGTAAGAATTAAACCTTTTAACTGTTCTTTTTTGTTTTAATGGCAAAAAAATATTGACCCATACAATTACAGTCTCAGAAACAAGTTAGGAAACATGATCATACTGAATGACACAAAGAAAACTGATTTTGTAAAGAATCAAAGCTTTACATTAATCAAACAATCAAATGAAGAATCAAAGAAAATACAATTTTTTAAAGAATCAAAGCAAATACAAAATTTTAAAGAATCAAAGCAAACAAAACAAATAAATCATCAAATTTTGCCAAGAATACAATTAAGGGATATAGAAGTATTTACCTAGAACAACAATCGATGGTACAAGAAAAGAGGCGACAACGCGACGACGTGACAACGATAAAATGGCGCGAGGGAGAAGGAGCAGCACGAACAGAGGAAAACTGAGTCGCCTAAGTGAGTGGAGAAGTGAGTGGATCAGCACAACGTGACGGAGGCAAAGTGTACGCTAACGGAGGAGGGTACGTTCCGTTAGTTTGTTACTTTTTGTTTTTAGCGTTCAGGTTATTTTCTGTCAAAAAGAAAGTGTCTTTTGATGTCAAACAAAGGGTCATGGTGACTTGTGTGAGTTAAACTATCAATTCATGGTGTGTAAAATAGGTTTTTAATTTCTTTTATTTTTATTTATTTTCTTTGGTAAAATATATATAGTTTTAAAATTTTGGATCTATAATATAAGTAATTAATTATAAGGATCAATTTAGATATGCATAAAGTCATAGAGTAACTGAATTATTTACTCCTTTTTATATAATAATGGTGTAATATAAATTTTAATTCAATACTCTTTCAATATTTTACACCAATTTTCTTTAAACAGGTGTATAATGAAAAATGCTAAATTTTAAATTGACAATTTTACACTTGTTTTCAATAAAATAGGTGTAATATCTCTAATTATATTTTTATTTTTCCACAATGTGATATTTTTACACCCATTCTCAATAAAATAGGTGTAACATCTCTAGTTATATTCCTATTTTTTCTCAATGTGACATTTTTACACTTGTTTTCAATAAAATAGGTGTAATATCTTTAATTATATTCTCATTTTTCTACTAGTGGCATATTAGTATAAAAAGCTACGTTGCCTAGGTGCGGGTACGGTGCCGGTATCCGGTACCGGTACTGGTACGGGGTACGACATTTTTAGAAAAGCTAGGATACTGGTACGTCCATATATTTTTTTTAATATAACTATATAAATAAAATAATGGAACTATATTGTCAAAATAAATAATTAAACATAAAAAATACTACACAAGTAATTCAAAAGCAATTAGCTAAAAAGATTTAAATCGTTTCCCTCTCCATCATCATTAAAAAGAGCGGCGTCTAGTTCAAATTCTTTGCGAGAAAAATTTACAACATCACGAATGCCAGCTATATCAAATAGATTTCATTTATCTCTATCAATATCGCATATTTTTGTTGCTCCTTCGTTATAACTATTAATATTTTTCATTATTGAGAGCTAATGAAAATTTGTATGGATAATATTAGATTGAGCATATTCCTTTTTAATGAAGATACTTTTATATTATAAACAGATAATAAACACAAATCTTTCTATAAATAAAAAACCGAATAAAAAAAAAGGAAAAAAAATAGCATTTTTTGGACTCGTGTACCACAGAAGTACCGCGGGCGTACCACAGGAGTACCACACGTGTACCCGTTGCAAAATAAAAAACAAAAAAATAGGTACGCGATCGGTGCGTACCCGGTACTGGTACTCTTCCTAAAATGAAGTACCCGTGCTTCATAGATAAAAAGCATAACTAATCATTATTATTATTAATTTATTGGAACCACACAATGTTTTATTGGATGAACTATAATTTATTAAATGCCGATTCAATTAGCATCGATTCATTTTCCTATAATAAAACAAAATTGATTGGTTTTAGAGGCTCAAAAAAAGTTATGACACGGCAAGTGCATGTTCTAGGTATATACAATCATTAATTGTAACATAAAACATACTCGGTAAGCATTAATTGTAACAATTGGAGAGTAACATAGATTTTTTTTTAGATCATGAATAGTTCTTCTACCTTAAGGTTTGCTTCTATAAGGTCTTGGACGCTACTTCCAACAAACTGACTTACATCCCGATCAAACAAAACAAAAGTTATTGAACCAGTCATATCCATTACTTGAACTTCAACCCTAAATCTGTAAAAGGAAGATCAAAATATTATTATAAGATTATCGCATATTATAAAGAATTACAGTAACTTGTGATTGTAATTTAACTTTTTATTCCAAAATTTCATCTTTAATATATGTTGTTTATCAGTTCATCTTATATTACACAATAACTAATATAGCGGCAATTGCAGTCACATAGCTCCAAACATCAAGATAACATGAAAACTCTAAAGAATTCCATCAGATTTATTCATCAAAAAATTTTGGTTTGGATATTATAAAAATTCTGCAATTCTAAAACACCAAAGTAGTGCGACCACTCACTTAGTTGAGTTTATATATGTATGTGTAGCTTCAAAAAAATGAATAATATACAATCAATCATTTGTTTTTAGATAGAATTGTATCAATCAAGGTTAATAATAACAACAAAATGAAATTAGAGTGGTGAAGTTAACAACAACATCAACTATCAATTGAGGCGAAGTGGTGAAGCCAGAGAAGCAGTGGAGACGGAGGAGGTTTCTTCCGATAGCCGGAGGCGGTGGAAGGAAAGCTGCGTTTTTTCATTGTTTCTTCAAACTATGTTTTCTGGAGATGGTGGTGGCTGGAGTAGAAGGAATGAAGTGAAGGATAGTAGTATGAGGCAAGTTTTTAAAAAACGGTCGCGGTCGCGTCTCGGTTATTTCACGGTTGCGGACCGTTTTTTAAAACCTTGGTATGAGGTATAGCATGGATTGGAAGGGAAAAATGAAAAACTACTCTTTTTTTTTTTTTGGTTTACAATGACTGGGGATCGAACCCAGGACCTATTACATACTATCCAAACCCCTCACCACTAGACCAAACCTAGTGGCTTGAAAAACTAGTCTTTTTATAGTAGAGAGAAAGTAACTTTGTTTAAGACTTGAGAATCGAATTTAATTAGCCTCAAGTGGGTGGAATGCATATTTACTACTTTTCTTGGACTACCATATTGCATTGGTAACTGATGCAACAGTGAGTAAATATAGCCACCAAAAAGTAGCATGGAAGACACAAATGAATAGAAAATGGTGACAACTTGTCTACCCATCACATTAAAATGGGCTGAGCACCCATCTGAGTTGGCATTAATCAGAACCATTCAATCTTTCATCAATGATTTATGTTACAAAAATTATTTATTTACAATATTAGTATATTAAAATTGTATAATTGCATAAACATCCACGTCTAAACTTTACCACTAACTTTTCATTTCATCTTCTTCTTCTAGTTTGTAAATGAATTTCTTCATTTTATTCAACCAAATAGAAACATTATAAACCTGCTATGCAAACAGTTTTTTGTTTGCAAATGACCTCTCCCTCATTTTCATTTCTTTACTTTTTCAAATTTTCGAATCTTAGTATGTAATAAACTGAAGTGAAAAATCACATGGAGTTTGTAGAGCATGATTATACAAATCTAATGCCACAAATTTCGTGTGTTTCCAACAATCACAGAGGAAGAAATCTAAGAAAAACTTTTTATATGGATTCACGAATTTCTCTTTGAATCTCACGTTTTCATGTTTAAGAGTTGAGAATTTTATGTTAATATCATTATAAATTGTATTCCGGTCGAAACCCACAAAAAATCGTGCGAAACGGAGTTGGAAAACGCAAGATATTGATGTTGGATCGTAACCCGCTTTTTGACCCGGATTCTGGTTGTGGTTCGACCCGCCAGAGGTTGAAGACAACACTGTTCACGTGCTAACAAGCCCACTTGCGGGTTAAAGAGAGTGAGGGCGAGTGTGATCGCTACGAGCATCCGTTTTTTATGCCGTTTTTTGCATTGCGCTCTATTTAACGAGTTTTATTTTTTTGGGATATTTTTAGAAATATTTATTGTGTTAATATGTTTTTCTTATTTTTTAACATCACATATCATATATTTATAATTAAATACTTGTTGGTTAATATAATTAAATATTTTTTAAAATGAAATTATTATGAAGGAATATAATATGATATAATATGGATTTTATTTAATTGAACTCAATAAAATTACTTTTTATAATTATTTATTGATTTATTGCATTTGTAAAACATTACGATATCAAATATATATATGTGTGTGTGTTTGTGTGTGTGTGTGTGTGTGTGTGTGTGAGTGAGATGACTAGAATAACTCTATACCAAAATCGACGAAGAGAGTCTTAATAGATGTATCATAAACGTTAATGAAATTTTTTTTACATCTTTCTTTTTCTTTTTTGTTTAACTGTGTCTCTCTCAACAGCGAAGCTATACTAATTTTTATGAAGGGGTTAAATATAAAAATAAAATATAACATTTTTAAAAACTAAATGTTAATTATAAAGTTTAACTATATTTGCAAAATAATGTCCCCGTGAGCTTAACTCAATTAGTAGGGACATCAAATTATATATGCAAATGTCGGTATTTGAACTTCGGACATGCCACTTATTTATCTTAAGGATGAAATTTCTAGTCATTAGCCTATTTTATTTCAATTTTGTCATTATAATTTTTAATGTCGAATAGACTTACTTTATTGTTGTAAAAACCAAAAATGACAAAATAAGACTAATAATTTTATCAATTTAGTGATATTTTTTTAACCCTTTTTTATTTATGTTAATGTTTTACAAATAAACTTATCTTGAGTAGCTAAAATTATATTATTGAAGTGGCTAAATATATAAATGTATATATTTATATTAAAATGAAATAAAAAATTCGGGGTAGCCAAAACTATCCCATTGTTCTACAAGGCTTCGCCCCTGTTCTCTTTTAATTCAATCTCCATCTTCATTGAAAAATAATAAAATAATCACGAGAGAGATAGAGATGCAGAGAAAAAGAAAAAAAAAGGAGATAATTTAATTTGTTATTGATCTTACGTAGAAAATTTATAAAGTTACTTGGTCATAAATACTCCTGGCGCACTTGTTAAGTAAATAAGTATGCTAAAAAAGAAATAAAAGACAAAAGTAATAGTGATAAAATAACTTTTTATACTTTCAAAATATTGAATACACAATTTTCAAAGAAAAATTTTCATAATAATATGTTTAACTAGTACATCGAGTGCATTGTTTAATATTTTTCAATTTTAAAATGTCACAATCCAAACTTTCTCTTCTTGTGACGAGCCTTATTACTTCATAATAAATAAGATTATCTCCAAACTTTTAATTCCACAATTTTTTAATTTCACAAACTTACTTACTATTAAGATTATCTCTCATAACAAATAAGTTACAAATGAAATTAAACATCTAATACATTTAAATAGTAGTTAAAATTTCTTATAAAAAGGATAAAAAATTATTTAAAATGTTTCTATATAAAGGACAAGAGAAAATAGTTTTTAACATTTTTAAGGATAAAGTATTGAATGCACATTTCTTTAAATTTAATTGGGTCATTCTAACCGGTGTCTCCGAGACATCGATTAAGGAAACCAAAAATAGAAAATTTCAAATTAAAAATAATAATTTATAGACTTTTAAGAAGTTGACTGCACAAATTTCAATATCATATTACTATATTTGCTTCTTTAAATAGTGCTCGGAGGTATCGTTTAACATTTTGCAATTGATTTTTTTGTTGCTTTTGCTATCAGTTTAGTCTGGTTCGGGAGTCAGTTCTGGCATCAAGTGGTTCAAACCCCCTTCCAATCGCAGTTGTGGGGGATCAAACCATAATATTTCCTATTAAGTTCAGCGTTAATCACAACTGAATCAACTAACAATTGGTTTGCAATTAAATTTTATCTCAACTTGTGTTTTGAAAAACAATTTAGCTTTTTCCAACTAATTTAATTCTAATTAATGAAAGACATGATGACTTTAAGCAAATTAAACTTTTAATGTATTTTGATTAAATTTTGCACAAAATACATTAATTTTTATTGACTATTTTTTTCTTATATTTTGGAACGAAGAGAGTACATTTTTTTACGAGAAGTTGTGGTGTACGTTGTACTTATTGTCCAATATTAATGTGAGAGAGAAAATGGATTGGTTTTTTTTTTCTTTGATAATGTAAAACAACTTATAATTGGTACAATTTTTTTTCTTTCTCAAAGTTACTTATAAATTGGTACGAATGAAGTAGTACTTTAGGGCACTTCTTAAGGATTCAAATTTAAATTTTTTTTCTTCAAATTGGTGCGGTCGACACAATAAAAGTTTAATTTTGAAATGCTCTTGGGGATTGTATTTATAGACATGTAGAGATTTTCGTCAAAAAAACATATTGGATAAATATTTGGATAAATATTGGATAAATATTTATCATTGGTAATTATAATTTATTATTAAAATATACACGAAACAATAATTTTAATAAAAGAAATTTATTCATTTAATAAATTTACATAAAACTACACAATTTATATTTTAAAAATATATTATACCATATTTCGAAATATTTTATTCTAATATTATAAAAAAAAATTAGAACAAATTCATAAATATTTTATTATAAATGTATTTTTTTACTTTAGTATAATATCAAACTTAATATCAAAAACCAAAAATAAATGAGCATGTGCATTCACAAATAATTTTTATAAATAACAGAAGAATTAGTCTCATCGATGGTAAATTTAAAAATATATGACAAATATTCGTCACTGTTATATAAAAGAAATTGAATAAATATTTATAATCTATTATAAAAAATCATACATGGGCCATATGTTTGTCATAAGTCTATAAGTTGAATTTATTACTAACTGTTTAACATCTTCTAAATAAAAATTTGAATAGTTAGAACATATTAATTATAATTTATTTAAAAATATAACGGGACAATAATTTTAATAAAACAAATTTATATGGTAAAAATATATTTAGTAATTTAGTTGGTCGTAAAAAAAAAGTAATATTAATATTATGACAAAATTAAATATTGAATAAAAATCAATAGACTCGTGCGAATGTTTCGCACGGTTCTCAAAACTATTTATTTTTAAAATGTAAATTAAAAATAAACATAATTACTTATTTAAACCTAGCTCGACCTTTGTCTATTTCTTCCAACCCAAACTATCAACTAACCTATCACTCCGCTCGTCCGCTATTTTTACCAATTAGAAATTATATTATTTTTCACAATACTATTATTAAAAAAATATTTAATTAATTAATATAAGATGTAATAATTAATTAATCTGTGCACATGTCCATTGATTTTTTTTTCTTCATATTTAAATTTTAATATAGAGGAGTCTCATCAATCCAAAGGGATATGTAGGACAAAAAATACTTTTGTCGAGTCCAATCCATAAACGCAACCGGCTCATTTTTCAGAACATTAGCAAGAACATAACAAATTAAAAGATTTTGGATTTTGACAATTAGATGGTTCAATCTCATCAATTCAAAATCAAAAATTATACTTATTATTTAGAGTGTCTTATTTTTTTTATTTATAGTTGCAACCATTTTATTATTACTCACACGAAAATAATTTCCTTTGTAAAATTATTTATTTATTTTGTCTAAAAATTATGCGCCGCTAACCCTCATGTTTGACCACTTTACTTGAAGCAACTTTGAGAGCCGTATGTCCTACAGTAAAATCTCATGTCGTCAATCTCATAAAAGGAGAAACTCCAATCAAATTCACGCGTGCATAACGAAATAAAAATTTATATCCTATTATATATTTTTTTTTGACTCTATCTTCTACCATGTTATATCCTATCAAGTTTCAAAATAACTATCATATACGACATAATTTCTAACTGATAAAATATTTTAACTTCAAAATTTCAAATAATTACTCACATAAAATACTTTTTATTTTTTTTAAATTTTATATATAGTTTATAAAACATTTTACTCAAAGCAACTTTCAAAATAACTATCATATACGACATAATTTCTAACTAATAAAATATTTTAACTTCAAAATTTCAAATAATCACTCACATAAAATACTTTTTAATTTTTGAAGTTTTATATATAGCTTATAAAAAATTCATAAAAATTTTCCTTAATTTCTAACAAATCATTAAATCGTTCAAAAGCTCTTATAAAATTCATAAAATAAAATAAAAACAAAAATTAGTCATTTTAATCTTATATAGTTTTTAAAGATTTTTTTTATTTGTATAATATATCATGTATTATTATATTTTTTTCAAAGTAATGAATTTCAATGAAATTTTTTTAACATGCCTTAAAAAAACTAGCAAATAATTTTATTAATACTTAATTCATAGTTACTGAATGGATAGGAAAACATATTATTGAGGCTCTCTTTATCGATTTTGGTATAGAGGTCTTATAATTTTGATCGAATACGTAGGACTTAAGTTTGGTTTTGCAATATTGTTTTATAGATCCGATAAAAAACTTATAAATAGTAATTTGAGTGAATATAATTGAATAAAATTTATATTATATTATATATATATATATATATATATATATATATATATATATATTTCATTTTTAATAATATTTAATATAACATATTATATTTTATAATATAAATATAATGAATAAAAAAATTTGAAATAATTTCAGAAAAAATATTCTAGTTAAGTAGAGTGCAACACAAAAAACGGCGTAAAAAACGGACACTCCTAGAGATCACACTCTCCCCCACTCTCTCTAATCCGCGAGTGGGCTTCATACGCATATGAATAGTGTTATCTTCAACCTTCAGCGGGTTGACCCGCAGCCAGAAACCGGGTCGAACGCGGGTCGCGGTTCAGTGTGAATATCTTCCTTTTTATAGCTCCGTTTCGCACGATTTTTTGTGGATTTCGACCAGAATACAATTTCTAATCATTTTGACACGAAATTATCAAGTATTAAACTTCAAAACAGGGGTTTTAAAGAGAAACTCGTGAAACCCATAAATAATAGTTTTTCTTTGATTTCTCCCTCTATAATTGTCGAAAAAACACGAAATTTATGGCATTGGATTCGTAAAGTCATGCTCTACCGAAGACACATAATTTTTCACTTCAGTTTGATGAAAATTAAGATTCGAAAAAACGAAAATTGTCCAGAAATAAGAAAAAGAAGAATACTTCAGTTTAGTTAAAAAAAATGAAGAAGTTTGATTTGGAAACCTGAAGTGTGAGACTTGTTCATCAAACTGGACGTGAGACTTGTTCTCAATATGGTGTGTTTCACTGCAATTTCTTTCTCTTTCAATTGAATCCAAAAATTAGTGTCAAAATTTAGTGGGTATTTTTGCAATTATACTATTTTAACATACTAATATTGTAAACTTATAACATAAATAATAGATGAAAAATAAACGGTTAAGATTGCTGCCAACTCAATTGGGTCACACTACCCATTTACATGCAATGGGTACTTAAGAATTTGCCATAGAAAATAGGCGTGTGAGTAGATAACAAATTAACAACATGGGTGGTTACTGGTTAGCAGAGAAAGAAAACATGGGAAAACGGATGGCTTTACTATGCAATTAATTAGGACCGGTTTGTTAGCAGATAGTGACATAATTAATGAGTAATTGGCGCCCTTAATCACATGAAATTAGGGTTAAGTAGTTGCATTTCTTATTTGGATTAGATATAATAAAGATAAAGATGACCCGCCACTTATTAAATCTTACTCAATTTGAATTTTAAATTGGCCTTTATTAGTTTTTTTTTTTTACAAAAGCCTTATTAGTTTTTATGCATTGCAAATAAAATATTATTAAATGCTCACCTAAAAAATAACACAATACAATATTATACTTAAAAATTTGCCATTTTTCTATTATCTCTCTATCATTATACGATTTTGATTCTTTTATCCACGTTTTTCACTTCTTGCTTCTCACTCACCGCTCTCTCAACCCACTTTTTTGTTATCTTCTCCCTCAATACCTTCCTTCTTCTGTCTCTACATCTCAACCCAATTTTTGATCGGCATCAACTCGCACACCCTCTCTCTAGACAATATAGTACTATGAAGGAGAAGAATAAGAAGCACCGATTTTTGTTATTGGCAAAGAATATGAGTATATGAATCTAGATTTGTAAGTGATTAATTTTTTTATAGTTATTTATTGTTATAATTTTTAAGTGTCAAATTTAAAATCTTAATCTTAATTACCATAAAAGTAGTGTTTTGCTGGTGCTTAAAAGGCTTAATTCTTTGCGTCGTTTCATGCTAAACTTCACACAATTGCAGAGTTACAGTTTAAACTTCACACAATTGCAATTTGATTTTTTTTCCATCTCCTCCGTTTTGTTACTTTTTTTGTCGAAACTTATGGCTAATCTCAATTAATTCACCGATCTTGCTCTCAATTTGTTGAGAGGTTTGCAAAATTTCTTTGCTATTCAAAATATTTATTAAGTTGTATTCTTTGATATTTCTTTTGTAAATATTCTTTGCTATTCAAAATATTTTTTGTTACCTGTCAAATTTGGGATCAATTTCATTTTCAATCCTTCATGCTATTTGCTTTAGTTTGATTTTGCTTGGTTTCATTTACTTTTGTTTCTTTTCGTGCTACTGCAAACTACTTAATACTACTAGATTTTTATTTTATTGGTTTTATTATATTTTTTATAAGCATCTGATATTGACAAAAAATATGCAGATTATAACTATATATTTTCTTTTTATTTTTATACAAAATCATTATGTTTTGGTATGATGTGTCTATTTCTAAAGAGATATACAAACAATATGAATGGATGATTGATCTTTAGTATTTCTCTTTTTTGTTTTAGCATGTTAATTTTCTCTAAATTTTTTTACTTCATTTTAATTCAGACACAATACATATTTATGAAGCTTAAATAATCAGATTATTGCATGTTACTCGATGTTGAGCGAGATAAATTTGAGTAGAGGAGCAAATTACAAAATGTTTTTATATTTGATCCAAGCTTTCTAAGGACTTTAATTTTCATTCACCATAACATAGAAATCTTTGGTCAACTTTATTTACCGTTTGATTAGGACTCTAATATTTTATGCATGTATCTGTCAGGTCAAACAAATCACGTGCATCGCACGGGTCAAAGACTAGTTTATGTCCAAAAGCATACATCTAGACATAAGGGAGGAAATATGATGAGCCGAACTAGGATTTGCAAAGTAAAAATCCGCATTTATGGTCAAACGTAATGGAATGAACCGAATGAAGGTTTCTCTCCCCACCCCCCGTCTTTCTTTTTCACCCCCTGAGTTTCCATTTTTAACCTTGAAAAAAAACTTCGGTACACGCGTACTGAAGTTTTTAACGATGTAAAACACATGTTTTTCAATATCGAAAAACTTCAGTACGCGTGTGTACTGAAGTTTTCGGGGGTAAAATCAAGGGTAAAGTTGGATTTCTGGGGGGTGAAAAAGAATGACGGGAGGTGGGGAGAGAAACCTTCGAACCGAATTAGGTTTTACAAAGTCTATCTTGTTCAATCGGAGCCCAAGTTTAGTATGTTATATGATAGATCGGTTTGGTAAGTTTAAAAGAGTTTTTTAGGCATGTAATCTGTTTTTTTTAACTAAGTAAACTTTTAAAAAATCTTAACCTTATCTATTAAAAATAAAAAGGACGACTTAGTCTTATGGCGTGTTTGATTTAAAAGAAGGAAACAATGAAAGAAGAAAAATACGGAAATCATTAAATGAACTTAAACTAAACCCTAATCCAAGATCATTCATTGGTTTATGTATTTTTCTTCATTCCCTAAAACCAAATACACCCTTAATTTGACATCGGCAAGTCCGTAAATTCTATCGATCACTTGACCTATTCTCATTCCTATCTAACTACACAAAAGCCGTGCTTATATCGAATGTACATACTTCATTTTGGTGTGGAAAAGATTACTTCCTCATTTTATAATATCGGCCCATGGATGACATTTGCGTGTATAACCCAATTCTTTGAATTTTTCTCTTCTCCCCATGTTTCTTTTGGTCCCCCTAAAATTTCAATTTTCCTTCATAAAAAGTTTTCGAAAAATGTTTTTCGAAAGAGTTAACTTTTTGAAAAATATAATCCGAAATTTTGGAACATGAATGAAAAAAAATAATCTAAAAACTATTTAGGTCTATTTCGAAAAATAGATTTTGAAAAAATATGACTTTCGGAAAACATTTTCCAAAAACTATTTATGAGGGCAAAATTGAAATGTCAAGGGGCTTAAAGAAACATGAGGAGAGAAGAAAAAACTTCCAATTCTTTTACAAGAGAATATAAGTCAAATTGTCATCATCATTTTACATAAATCTAGTGTATGTTTGGTTTCAATTTTGGAGCAACCAAAATTGATTCCAGACGTGTAGAATTGATTCTGGTTTGTTTGATTTCTCTAAATTAGAATTGATTATGACTTATTTGGTCAAAATCAACCTTACAGAATCAATTTTGCCAATATCAATTTTTCTCACCACAGAATCAACTAGGGCTAACAATGAACCGAGCCAACTCAAAAATAGCTCAAAACTCGATTCGATAATTAATTCGTTAAACTTAGTTTGTAAACCAAATGAATCGAACTTGAATTGAAAATTAAGCTCGTTAAATAAATGAGCCAAACTTAAATTTTATATAGTTCGGCTCGTTGATTCATAAATATGCATAAAAAATATTAGCCCAAATGCATTTGAGTTTTGAAACAATCATGAAAATATGGAAGTCCCACATCGAAAGTTTTTCCTACTATGGAAAACTTATCTATAAAACAATAGCATGCATTTATATCAAAGTGAATTCTGGAAATTAATAATGTAGTTCTATGCCATATTCATAGTGTTGCGTTTAAGTTTTAACCAATTTAAGATTATTTAAAATAGTTAAAAGTTTTCAAGTTTTTGAGCTGTTAGATCATTTAAATTTGAATTGAAGTTGAATTTATAATCACTAGTCTTGAATGGTTCATTTGATTCGAGTCAAATTCGAGTTATTCATGAGCTTAAATGGAGTCGCATTTGAATTGATAAAAAAGTTCGTCACAAACTCGAGTTGAGTTTCAAGCCAAGTTGAACTCATTTCTAGCCTTAGAACCAACCATACACTAATTCGATATCTTATTGCTTTTGAACTCAACTTTTTTGGTTATAATCTGATCTTTCTTTGTCAAACAAAGATCACACGCATTTATTGAATCTTTTGTAGGGAATTTGGTAGAAAGTTCATGAAATTTAAGGTTAACAAATCAGACTTTAAGATAGACAACACATAAAATTGATAGATGGTTTTGTACCAAAAAAAAAAAATAAAATTGATGGATGGTTTATGGTTAACTTAAAATATATTCCATTTGTAATAAATTATAATGCTAAATTATAAGTCGTTTTATAAAATATTTCATGTTATGTTTCTTATTATACTTTTAACTATTTATTATTCTTTTTTCTTTCAATTTTTAAATTTATCTTTTCCATACCATTATGAAGGACAATTTTATAAAGTAACTCATAATTTCTTTTTTTTTTTTCTGTACGACATTAGTTACATTTATTAATTTGTGTAATATGATTAATACGAGTTATCTTTAGATACCGAAAGACTAGTATATCTGTGATAATTTTAAAGTATTTAAGCAAAATAGAGGAGAACTGTTAAACCAAATATACCACTATATTCACCCTCCAATTTTTGTAAATATGCATAACCTGTCATGTTTTATTTAAGTAAATAT
Organism: Trifolium fragiferum; assembly: GCA_954870985.1. Taxonomy (NCBI): domain Eukaryota; kingdom Viridiplantae; phylum Streptophyta; class Magnoliopsida; order Fabales; family Fabaceae; genus Trifolium; species Trifolium fragiferum. The sequence goes on from OX940792.1 coordinate 22,306,489, forward strand.
ATCTAAATTAAACTTTAAGCATGGACATAATTGTTATAGGTATTTTTTTTTTTTCTATCACAATCACATTGGTATGTTAGATTATCAGATTTTAACATAACCATGTGACCCCATAATATAATATAGGTCTTATGTAAATATAATTGGCAAAATTATGTTCTCACTAACATGCAAACCAAGATTCTGATTTCATTGGCCCCTTGATGCATGCTTTTTCCACTGTTGACATTCTATGTTGGATTATCAGTAGAGATGTTGCAACTACAAGAAGTGTGCATCTCCTCTTTCACCATATCATCTACATCTCTAAGTATTACATCTCAACCAAATCAACTTTTCATAATACATAAGCCATACTCCATAAATAACAAGCTAAAACTCACTAACAAATCAGTGAAATCACATACATCCTATAATGGCTGCTGTGTTTTGGGCATTGGCTTTAGCAAGCCTATGCTACCCTCTAGCCTCAATCAATGCACAGTACCATGCAGCTGCACCTTCTAAATTGCCAATTGAAACTTCACCATCTATAGCCAAACAACAACCTGTTGTAGCAGCAACTTCTCCTACTTATAACAAACCCGTAACCACGATCACAGCAGCTGCACCATCACTAGCCAAACAGCAACCTGTTGTAGCAGCAACTTCTCCAACTTATAACAAACCCGTAACCACGATCACAGCAGCTGCACCATCACTAGCCAAACAACAACCTGTTGTGGCAGCAACTTCTCCTACTACTAACAAACCCGTACCCACGGTCACGGCAGCTGCACCATCAGTAGCAAAACAGCAACCTGTTGTGACAGCAACTTCTCCTACTTATAACAAACCCGTAACCACAGTCACGGCAGCTGTACCATCGGTAGCCAAACAGCAACCTGTGGTGGCAGCAACTTCTCCTACTACTAACAAACCCGTACCCACAGTCACGGCAGCTGCACCATCAAAGTTGCCAACCACAAATCCATCGGCACCTTCCAAATTGCCGATTGCAACTTCACCATCCGTAGCCAAACAACAACCTGTTGTGGCAGCAACTCCAGTTAGTAGTATAAAGAAACCACCAGCAGCAACTTCTCCTACTTCTAACAAACCCTGGACCACAATCACGGCAGCAGCACCTTCCAAATTACCAACTATAATCCCTGCTGCACCTTCGAAGTTGCCGACGGCAGCTTCTCCCTTTGCAAGCAAACAACCAACCACCACTCAACCGCCTGCAACTTCAAAATCACCAGTTCCTAAAGTTACGTCTCCAACATCTTCCCCCGTGAAGTCACCAGTCCCCAAAGTCACAACTCCAGTGAAATCACCAGTTCCCAAAGTTACATCTCCAACATCTTCCCCAGTTAAGTTACCAGTCCCAAAAGCTACAACTCCAACATCTTCTCCATTGAAACCACCAGTTCCCAAAGTAACAACTCCGACATCATCTCCTGTGAAACCACCAGTTCCAAAAGCTACAACTCCGACATCTGCACCTGTGAAACCACTAGTTCCAAAAGTTACAACTCCAATAGCTGCACCTGTGAAACCACTGGTTCCAAAAGTTACAGCTCCAGCAGCCGCACCTGTGAAACCACTGGTTCCGAAAGTTGCAACCCCAATAGCGGCACCTGTGAAACCACTTGTACCCAAAGTGACAACTCCAACCGTTGCACCTGTGAAACCACCAGTTCCAAAAGCTACCGCTCCAAAATCTGCACCTGTAAAACCACCAGTACCAAAAGTAAAACCTCCAACATCTGCTCCCGTGAAATCACCAGTTCCTCCAAAACTTGCTCCTGCAAAATTGCCAGTCCCAAAGGTTACACCGGCTTTAAGCCCAAAAACCTTATCCCCTAAAATTCAACCACCGCCACATCCACCCAAAAAAGCACCTATTTCTCTACCACCTATTTCACTTTCACCATTACCATTGCCGCCAGCTTCTTTACCACCAAAGGTATCCCCGGCACCTGCAAAGGCACCAAAAGCACCGGCACCAGCCCCTGCACACAAAAAGAAAGCACCAGCACCCACACACAAAAAGAAAGCACCAATATCATCACCAGTTCCTTCCCCGGAAATTAACCCACCAGCACCAACACCTGCAATTGATGCTCCATCATCAGCACCAGCACCAGCACCTGAAGACGATGCGCCACAACCACCACCCCACAAGCACAAGAGAAGAAGACACAAGCATAAACATAAGAAACATCACGCAGCGGCTCTAGCTCCAGAACCTACAAGTTCAACAATCATTAGGAGGAGTCCCCCAGCACCATTTGCTAATGATACTACTCCAGTGGAATCAGATGAGACACCATCACCAGCACCAAGTCCCAATGCGGTAAAACCCTTTCCCATTTTAATTTAAGTTACACATTCATGCAATCTAAGTCATCTTATTTGCATAGGAAGACTTGTACATACATAAATCTTTAACATTACTTTAAGATTTTGAATCTTGAAATTGAGTAAATGACTCTAAGTTGTTTATGTTTCAAATGTATAGAACTTTGTGCAATATGAGATACCAAATCTTATGGTTTTATTTTTCACAGAATGGTGCAGCATCTTACCAAGGGCAATGGAGAAAGATGTTGGCAACTAGTGGACTTGCTATTGCCATTTTGTTATGCTGAGTACCTACAGCAGATGCTATATATACCAGGCTCATATGACAAAACATGGATTGATGCGAAGCGGATATTTGGCTTGCGAAAATATAAAATTATTTCATATGTATGGAATTGAACATGAAAAATTATACCCATAAATTATTAAAATTTTTTATCCTTTTGTTCTTTCATTGTATTGTGGTCTTTGCTCAAACAACCTGAATAATATGAGATTTTGCGTTATAAGGAAATGCAAAGCGAAATGTTAGTGTCTAATTTGCAATTTGTGAATCGAAAGCCAAAGACCTTTTTTTCTTCTTGTTGATGATTTACACTTATGATCAAAGTTAAGAAATCAATAAAATTTAAAAATTGATCAGAATAATTGTAAGAAAAACATTACAGTTGCATCAAACAAGTTCAGAATACTAGCTAGCTTCACTAATCAACTATACAAATATGAATTTAGTACCCAAAGAAAAATGTTAGAATTAGTTTCATGTTTCATTTTTGAAAATCCAATTACTGGTCTAATCAAATTATTAATTGAAAGAAATTGTAATTAAGAAACGGTTATGCAAAATTGGAAGTTACCTAAACCTCTGACCTGTTCCGGCGATTCCTCAGCCGCCCCCTTCACCGGCGGATGATAAGAAATGGAGAATTGAGATTGAAGTGGGTTCAACTGGATTTTATATTTTGCATTTTTAGAATTTATTTTTTACTTTGTACCCAAAAAAATAATTTATCTTTTACTTATTTATTTAGGTGAATTTTTTGGTATTCTAATGTTTTTATGGTACACTCTAGATAAAATATATTTAAATTAAAATTTAATTTAATATAAATTAATATGAAAATATGACATAAATTTTGTTTAGAGAGTACTGATATTCAACTAAAATCTTAAAAATCGAGTTTTCACCTAAGTTAGTTATTTGATTCAACTCTTATTGATTTAATCGTGTGATTAAACAATTTGATCTCTAGTTCAATTTTAAAACATCTATTTTTATACCTATTATTATTGATGTATGTTCATTAAACTCCTTCTAATGATATATGTGAAGTTATTTAATTTTTTTTTAAAAAAATTTGTGATGTTATTTTTAGAAAATTTTGTTGGTAAAAAGAAAACCAAAAACTTCTGCTTATTTATTTATTTAAAAACAATCAATTCAGTGAATTTGTCTTTTTCTATATTTATAAATTGAAGATTGCTAAATATTACGAAAAAGTCACGGACGAAAAGTAAGAATTACAATGTAAATTATTTTGAAAAAGAAATAAAACGGTTAAGTTCTCATTTTGAGAAAATCATGAATAAATAGTTATTTAAATTTACGCCACATATTAATTTTTACATTTCGACATTCAATTTATCCGTACAAATGAGTATTTTTCTAATAAATTTTACATAATATGATAAAATATAGTAAATAAAGTACATTACAAGGTGGAAGTATATGCTAGTAAGATATTTAGTAACATTGCAATTTGTCATTAAATTTTTATTTATGTTAATGAAAATTGTGTATACATATGTGGATGATATATTCCTACAAATCCACTGAAAAAAATAATCAAGTTGATCAATGTTACATCAACTTGAATGAGGATAATTAATCTACTCCTCATCAATGCAAAATATGCCAATTTTGGCATTATTAATCTTCTTCATCATCCTCCACTTCATGAAAAGGAAGAGGCACTGTCTTCACTGCCCTAAACTTGCCTGCATTATTTAGATGCTCATTCTCCAATCTGCATCAATAAAATATTTATTTATTTATTAAATAATTGTTGAAAGTGATTTATCATGCAAATGCTACAAGTAATTATGCATTTATGTATAGTCATAGATATTATATACCTGAAATAATTCCATAGTCCTCTTCTAATAACTTCAAGTGCTGCTAAAAATAAGCTTGTTACTCTATAGTCAACATTTTCAAAACTTGAATGGAGGACAGTTTGCAACCAAGCAAGCCTCATAGTAATATTTAATACCTGCATAAGCAAAAAAAATTCAAATTTATAATCAGAAAAGAATCATGATTTAATGTCTACCGAATCATTTAGGCGGTATATAAGCTTCATCAAAGAATGGATTATTTGAGAAAATCCGAGTTCAATTTACAAGTGGAATAATTTATTGACCAGACTTTATTTATCTCGCACCGAACTCTGGATTATTAGGACCCTCCCCTAGGAACCAGGGGATTAACACAAAAAAATAATATTTAGGTGGTATAATTATCTTATCAAATTATATATCACACTTTTGTGACATTTTGTTTTCAACATCTAATATTAAAGTTGACTATTCTATTTGAAAAGTATCTACGATAAGATAATGAGAAATCCTTATCTATCAAGCATTGGTATAGATAGCGAAACCAAACAAAACACTGACACATGTATGTAGACACGGGTAGTAGTTATAAAAAATAAAAATAATTAAATGTAAGATGTCTCACACTAACACATAACAGACATCAAACACGTATTCAATGTGACGTGTCTATTCTATATAGATCATTATCTACATTTATCAAAGGATTGTGATTTGTGTACCATGGAGATGTAGTAACTAGCTTTTCTTCTTAGCACTAATTCATTCCTTAACCAAGGATTCTTAGAGTTCATTTGGAGCAAACCCCAATCCTTTACAAAGTCCCAATACAATTGGTACAAAGTTGCTACACTTGACATGATCACAACAACACATAACCATCCAACACTTTTATCTTTTTCATAAGCAACTTTAGCACCTGCAGCTAACATAGCTGAAACATATTTCCCTAGATTGATAAGGTGACTTGTTTCCCCTTCATCAAACCATCTCCTTGCACACTAAAAACCAATTAAGGAACATTAATTAATTAGTTCTCCACATTTCTTAATTTAAAAGTAATTAAGCCTATGTTTGATATCACGACGGACACGTCAGAAACACAGTGATCCACCGTGATTTCATAGAAGCTACAAAGTGTAGCTTTTAAAAAATACGCCAGATCACCATGATTATAACATAACCACTGTGAAAACAAACATAGGTTCAGTTTAAGAATATGGTTAAAGAAAGTTTACAACTTTTTACCTGCATTGCTCTCCAATAATATGGAAGAAAGGACACTGCATAAAAAAGATCTCTATAGAGTTTAACCCTCATGCAGTATCCATAGTCTTGAGTCTTGTAGCTCCCAGTTACATAGTAACATGCCATAAACTCTAGGGTCCTTAGCATTGGAACCTATAAGAACATAATGTAACTATTAATACAACAGATTAATTCTGAATCACCGTCACTGTAAAATTTTTTACACTGTCAACCAATCACAATTCACAAACCATCATTTATATGACATTTAAGGCATATATGATTTAAGTCAAATACGTCAATGATTGAACAGTTAGAATTGATCGACAGTGTAAAAAATCTTTACACTGTCAGTGTAAACTGTATAATATTGCCAACAAAAATACTACCTGACTGCAAAGTTGATCAGCCATAAAAAAGTCCAGCATGACAACCTAGGGAGCAATAGAAAATCCAATGAGACATGAACAAATTATTAACGGGACTAGATTTTATGACCAAGTGACGTGATAATATTGTAGGAACAAATATTGTACCTTGTAAAGGGGTGACCAAATTATGTTCCTTATCACACAAATGAAGTTGTACCGGCTTGACCGATATATAATGTTGAAAGGGCATATAAGTAATAGTAAGAAGGCCTGCACGTGTAATAATTAAAACGTAAGAATGTTTTACACGCGCATCTAATATACGATTGAAAGTCGATGAAATTTACGAAATCAAGAACTTACCAGAAAAATTAGGCCAAGAAGGAATTGAATTTGTGCATAGGAATACCCTTTTGTGAGTAGAGTCAAATGAAAAAGCAAGACTCCAACCACAGAAGTCATAGACATTGTACAAATCAAGAAGACATCTTTGTACTTTAGTTCCTTAGTTGGAACTATCTCAAATATAAATCTGTAGTTTATACGAGTCTTTCTCCATGCAAAAATGTTGCAGCCATATAGGAAGAAATGTAGAAATATGAGACTAAACACACTGCAAAAACACAACAGAAACATATGATTTAGTACAATTGCAAATAAAAATATACAATGTATTAAAAATTAATCGAAGATCGAACTGGTCAAACCTCCGAGTCATGGTTCAATCAGTTGAACCATGATTATACCAGATAACTAATCAATAATATAAAAGAAAATGAACTGGTTGAACCAATTGCAGTTCAACCAAGTCCGATTTGGTTTTGTCAAACTATAAACCAACTGTGATTGAACCAACCGGCCGGTCCAGTTTTCAAAACACTAATATGAAGAAAATGTGCTGAAATTAAATCCCTTTTACTTACCTAAGCACAGGGAAGACAGTTTCCATGTAGATTGAATTTTGGTGTCTTTTGTATAGTCCAGTAAGATGAGCCATTAAAACATATCCACCAAAAAGTGCCAAAAAGCATCCAGTAAATAGTCCTGATTTTATATGAAAAAAGATTCAGTTAATTTAATTAATAACTTGCTATGGAATTTATATTTTAGCTTCTTAAATTATGATTACAAAATTGCGTAAGCCGTAATTTCATGAGTTCTTATTAGATGTTAGTGTAAAACTATTTTACATAAGTTATGCATTGTGTCTATAACATTTGAGCTCATAAGACATTTTTATGACACCATAAAACTATTTTATTTTCGGATAAATATCATATATAAGTTATTATAGACAGATTATTATAATATTTACACAACATATCAATGACATTTGAATTTGTAAAATAGAATATAAATCATATTGATCGTCAATGTAATTTTCTTTTATTCTCTGTTTATTATAACAGATAGACTATTATTAAGAACGTTTGACTTTTATCGCAAACACTTTTAAATTCGCATAAATAAGAAATAAAAAGTAATCATAGGATTGTTTAATGAAAAAATGGTCAAAATTAGAAAGTGATGATGTGTCATTTGCCTATTGTAATTAAAAAAGAAAAATATAAAAATGCATAAAAGCTTATGCATTTTTAAGTGTTATACATACATGGCTGCATTCAAAAAAGTGTTTAGTAAAGTGGGATCAGTTACTTTTATTCACACAAAGACTTAGTGTAGTGACTAAGGGGTCCATATTTTGTTTTCTTTGGATTGTAGTGGTCACAAAGCAAACAAGTGAAAGGCTCTTCCTTTACCACAATGATTAACAAACAGAAAATAAAATAAAAAGGCTAAAAGTTATATTACTCACCAATGAAGAAAGGTAAAGCATGTGATTCTTTCCTAGGATGAATTGGTCTAAGGTATTTCATTGCCTTTCTATGATCATCTTGAGCAAAATTTTTGACAAATAATTCCTCCACTTCATCCATTAACTTCACCACCTATCATGTTTAGGACAAACAAGTAAATAAATTTGGTTAACAAATTTAAATATGTTTAAGGTTTACATACATTGTCAGTGTAAAGATTTTTTATATTATCAATTAATTTTAATCGTTAGATTATTAAAAATGTTTGACTTTAATTGTAACTTGTGAAGTCACATATATGATTGGTTGTGATTTGTTAACGGTATACAATATTTTTCGTTAATAGTGTGTATCAAAATTAATCTTAAAAAAATAAAAAATAAAACAATAAATAACTTAATGTGTTTAATAATTTAACTAAATTATTCACATTAATCATTGGCTAGGGAATGATGCACACATTATTATTATTATTTTTAGTCAAGTTGCACACATTATTTATTTGGGGGAAAATGTTTAGACAAGCATATCTAATTTTTTTTATGTGTATGATTTTAGGCCATGTTTTGTTATAGACATGATTTTAAGCCACTAGATATTGTTGGTAACAGTTTGAGTTACAAAGGATAACTAGTGGCCAACAATTCAACATGATTTATTATAGTATCACCACCAAATATATTCTTTCATCAAAGGTTGACATGAGATAGTAGTAAGATATTTTTTGTGACATTTTTTATTTGTGTGTATTATTTACCTTGTCTGAATTGTTGAAATATGAACTCTCAACAACTTTGAGATAGATTGGAAGAATTTGCTTTTCTGTAACCTGAAAGTCAAGAAATAAATCATTAGAATATCTTGTTACTAATTAACACCTCTAATATGAAGAACTTCAAATTTAATATTAAAAATTTGTGTACTATCTAATTCACTTTACCTTGTCAAATTTCTTCAGAATCTTTATAAATGCAAGCAGGTTCAAATTCCTAAAATAATCAAAATGATGAAAAAAAACAGTTAGATAAACTTTTTTTTCATATCAAATTTAAGACTTAATTAAAGTTCATTATTAAAAAATATTACTACTCCAGACTTAAATATAAACAAAAGTCAAAATGTATCTGGTTTCTAGATACAGTTTAACTTTTGCTTATATTCTAGGTTGTTAACCCTAGATGATCCGACTAGTACTCTTTCCATGTCCCTCGGCTCACCAATCTAGTTGCCTATTTCCGACTAAAAAAATTAGTTATATTTGTGATGAAAGAAAATTGGAATTATACCTATAATCATTCAAATATCCAAGGCCCTTATAAAGCTCAATGAAACCCTTTTTGATCATTTTTTCTGCATGATGCAACCTTGTTTTGTTAAGATGAAACACACCACCTTCTGGATTAAATTTCCTTGAAGATTGGTTAAACAAATCTTCCATTACAAGGTAACTAATTTCTGATAAGGTTTGTGATGGAGTTGTCAAAGGAATGTTTATCCTCACATTTTTTCCTTGGGACCTAACAATATGGCCAGATAATGTTCTCAATTTACCATCTTCCCATTTCAAATTTACTGATTTGTCCTCTTCATTTGATTGAGTAAAGTCCTCTTCTATTTTGTCCAAATCCTCTGTTTGTTCTCTGCTCCTAACAGAGTCATCCTCTGTATCCAATATGATATATACAAAGTTTTAGATTCACATCATAAATAAATATTAAATAGAAAACATATAATACATTCAAATATTAAGAATAATAAGAATATGATATGTTGTGCGCCTCACATATTTGAAAGCATGTTTGGTGTTTGACACGTGTCAGTATTAGATACTAACATTACACTATTGCATTTAGTTACACTCAATTATTTCCATTTTCTCTCAAACTATTATTGACATCTATGTGTCAGTGTCAATGTCAATTTCGTGTATGATATTTGTGTTGGTACTTCTAACTAGAATGACAATAAAATTCAATTATGATATGATACACATTTTATTGTTTGGTTGGTTCATTTTTGCAAGGGAAAGTGAAGTTTCATTTTTCATTTTAAGTAAACATTTCCTTTTTTTGATAATTTTTAAATAAGAGATAACTACATATTTAACATTCTAGTCACTACATATTCATTTTGTAAAGTAGTCTATATTTTTCTTAATTTAGAACCCTTTTCTCCATAAATGTTCAACTTAGGTCCTATTTGCATTGCCATCTTAATTAAGTGCTTATTAATTAAGTGTTTATAGCATAAGTGATTATCATATAAGTGTTATGTACAATCTATTTCTATAAAAAAAAAAAAAAATTCAAATTATTTTCATAGAGGTTTTAAATATTTCTCGTTAGTTTTCCTAAAAAACTTATGAACATGGCATAACCTATTTTCATAAGGTATCAAAAGCAGTCTCACAAGTGTTTATGTCAGTACATAATCTAAAATAAACGAATTCAAACACAAAGAATGCTCACATTGCTAAAGTTAAGAAGATAAGTTGGATTACTTACCACTATTATAGAATGTGCATGATGTGATAGATTCTTCTTCTTTGGAGTGTTGAGAAGAGTTCCCTTTACCTTTCTTCTCCATGAAAGCAGATTTGAGCTCAATAAGAATATCCATTTGTTTCTTCAATGACTCCCCTCTCTCTAGAAACTCTTTCTCCTTTGTCCTATAGAATATATTTACCTTATTGAGATTTTGGTCTAAACATGCAAAAAATTCTTTAGTAGCATCAGTGTCAGCAAATTCATCTAGCAATTGTGTCTCATACATATCACCTTTACTTGCTGATGAAACAAGTTTCCTATGAACCTGAAAAAACACCAAAAAATCTATCATGAGTCAAAATATTTATAAAAAGTTTGTTGAAGAGAAAACCATTTTAATAATGGCGATTCTGATGACCATTTTACAACTGTCTTATAGGTGAAACTCCGTCCATTGAGGTTAGAGAGTAAAACTCTTATCACTGAACTGACACCTCATGGACTATCACGAGTCAAATAGGTAACACAATATTTAACAAAATTAACATTCAAAATCTTATATCTTCAAAATGAATAAAAAAATTACTTGAATTGGTTCATGGTCTCTTTGTTGATGGCAAAATAAAGAGAACTTTGTTAGTAATGAAAAGGGTGACTTCACTACTGAATTAATTTGGTGATTGTTTGGTGTAGTGTTAATATTGTTAAGAACTTGGATTCTTTTAAGATCCTTCTTAAGTTTCCAATAATCAACAAAAGCTTCTTTCCATTCAGGAATGAGTTGTCCCTCAAATTGCTTAGAGAATTTAACCATTTTCACTCTCTCTTTGTTGTATATGTGATGTGTTTATTGTTGATGAGTGTTGAATGAAAACACAAGATGATATTATATATTGGAACAAAAAGGTTGTTTGGTTGATATGCTGGTACTGATACTGTAAAGCACAATTCTATAATATACTTAGATACTATATGCTTCTCCACTTAGGGAATTAGGAAGATGTGGTGGTGGCTTGATTATGCCGGAAAGTGATCGAACCGCCACCGGATATGATCACTTCACAGCCAACATGTTCTCATGAAGATTCTGAAAGGGTGTTCTGAATTTAAAGAGAATTGGAATGGAGACAAAGTATACTATTCAAAATGCATGCAGAAAAGTGGCCATGTTATTTATTTACTTTTATTTATAAATAAAAATTTAGGCGAGCTAAATCTCAAGAAATTATTAGGGTATGAGAACATTCAAGGATCAAATAGCACTAACATAAATAATTACATATTATCCATTAATGAAGTCCTCACATCAATTGCGGAATTCAAATTTTCGTAGGATCTGAACTGAATTTTCAGAAACTGGACCAACGTATGTTGATAGAGTAAGAGTGGTCATGTTATTGTCACATAAAGATGGTCACATTAACGTATAAACAAAACTATTTTGAGAAAAAGATGTGTTGGTAAGAATCAAAGGTATTTTGGTTTTGGATAGATTTTACATGTGATAGTGTTCAATAAGTATAAGTCATAAAATTTATCAAGCTTGTAAAGCTAAGGTTATTGGTTAAATTTTGTATACTACCACATAAAGTTGTGTTCTAATTAGACCAGCCTGATTTCCACTAATTGATGATAACTAGAAAAGATTTCAATTATATTCTTGATCTCCACTTTCATTTTATATATTTATTTTCAATATGTCCACTATTATTTCCTTGAGTAAAAAAGGATTGTTTTGTTTTTTTTTTCTTTTTATCACGAAATAAAAATGAAGTTTTCACTGTTGTTTAGTGATGAGTAATTTTTGTGGAGAATTTGTGAGAAATACATGGCGGATTCTTTCTTTTAAATTGAATATTTGCATGCATAGGAGTTAAGAATCAAACTTCTAACCATTTAAGAGGCTCAAAGACTCTTACCCATTAAACTAATTCATTGTTGGTGCTACACTTAGAATTAGGGTTGGGCTTAACCCAATTCTACAAAACCGACTTGTAATGTGAGAATTGTCTCTAATTTATAAACTCATCTTCAGACTATCTCACACTCGATAAAGAACTTCTTAGCACACCCCTTCACGCCCAATAGAAAAACTTGATAGCAGGTGGTCCAACTAATTTTGAAGAGGTTTTGATATCATCTTAGAATTGAAAGTTTGATCTAATTAAATTCTACAAAACCAATTTATAAACTCATGTTCAGACCATCTTCTATCCAATGTAGAATTTCTTAAAAGTAACCTATAACTCTTTATCTAAGTGTATTCCACCTATTTAATAATATTGCAAAACTTGATACACAAGTATTTGATGCTTGCAGAATATGATTAGGTACTCCATTTTTAGTTTTACAACAAGGCAAATCTTGCTCACTTCATTTCAAGATTTATTTTATAGAATATTTGTACCTGGCTACGTTAGGTGGAGCATATTGGGCTCCTAAACCCAACCATTTTTATTCAATTTGTTGTGGAATAATTTATCCATACAGCATATAGAATGTACTTAGGATAATTAGGTTAAAATTAAAAATATTCCTTAGTTCTATTCCTTGGTTCCATGTTCTATTCCTTCGTTCCTAGTCTACTCCCTTTCAAAACGTGATGGAAACTTATCATAAAAATTTAAAATTTAAAATTTAAATAAATGCTAAATATTTCAAAATCTAGAGTCATGTGGAAGAAAGTCATGGGGAATTCAACCCAATTTCTCTATCAATAAAGTACCCAAATTCTACCAACAATAAATTTGATTAAAAGGGTAAAAGATTTGGCCCTTAAGTAAATAGTTATGGTCTTATGGATTCCATCCCTATCTTTTGTATATGAGAATATGGTTAAAGTTTTTTTTTTTTTAATAGATAAAATGATAAGTTATTAAAAATTCACGCACATAAAGAAGAGGGATCGGAATTCGAATCCCGATCATAAAATTCAACACTAAATTTTTTGGCATTTCTACCAGTTAAAGATTTTACCCCTAACAATTAAACGATGATGAAAATTTTATACTTGTAATAAAAAATCACAAAAATTAAGAGTATACAGAGTCATATTGGTTGGGCTTAGTGTTATCATTTAAAAGCTCTAATACAATATACTACCCCCGTCTTAAAATATAAGAATTAGTTTGACTACTACACGTATGTCAACGCATAATTTTGATCACTAATATCTTTATTTTTCTATTAGTAAAAATTATAAAAACTTGATATTTTGAAAATACTTATCAAAACAAATCAAACAAGATCTTATATGATAATACACTACTAGAAAAATCTTAAATACCGATGGACAAAATCGGTTTCTAAAATGCAAATATTTCATCACTAAGCAGGCTAGAGACGGATTTGATCCCGTCGGTAATTTCCTCGTCTATATAATGAAAATATTTGTCTCTAAAATAAAAATATATGTCTCTAACTGCTTTTTCTGTATCTAATTTCATCTCTATTAAAGAAGAAATGTATTATTTTTTTAAATTCCGTTGATATTTCAACTTTTTCTAGTAGTGATATTTATATCTATATATTATTAAAACAAGATAAGTGAATAGTGTCATTTAGTCAAAATAACTCTTATAAAATGAAACGAAGATAGTATGAATATGCTTAAAAATTAAAATTAAAGCTTCTTCAAAATAATGACAACAGTATATAAGCAGAGTAGTTATTTAAAACAACCTAAAGATAATTAAAGATATCAAAACATCATTGATTAGAGACATAAAATTAGACCAACGGTCCTAAGATGGTCAAGGATTTTGCCCCTTTACTCAAAGTGTGCATTTTTTAATTTTATTTAACAAAAGGGTGCAATCTTTTATCGCTCACATTAATATGTTGATGTTTCTCAAATATGAAATAAGCAAAGTGATGCAACACTCTTTAATTTTATTTTTTATTTTTAAAAAGTGATGCTACCCACTACAACATTTAAATGCTGCAACAAGCCAACAACTTTGCTACATGTTAAATTTTTTTTTTTTTTATATTACCTCTAATTTTTAGAAGAACGGATTCTAATAATTTATAGCTAAACTATAAGGTAAGTAAAATCAGACTAAAAATTATTTTGCCAGAAATTAGATTTAAATTCATTTGAATATTCATTTTAAAGACATATCATTAACCACTTAACCGCAATTACTTAGCTATTGTTAATTTAGTTACACGGCCTTTACCAAAGGAAACTCTTGGCATGGGATTGATATTTCTCATAATTGTGAAATATATATTTTGTTCAATAGAGTAGAATAGGTCATTACGACTAAACCACTATAATATTTTATGTTATCTATTTTCTTCTTTCTTCTTTTATTTTTTGCTTTAATTGGTTTTGAATTCTTTGTGTTTGGTTGAAAATTGATTTCTTAATTTCAACGTGTTTAATTTGTTGTTATCATTGGTTGCAAGATTTGTTATAAATCCATAACAATACATGATTGCAAAATGACCACTATGATTGTATAGAGAACTGTCAACGTCTTTGAGATCGTAGCTGACTCAAATATAAGCTATTTTCGGTTTTTTAATTGCAGCTCTTCCTTTTTCTTCCTTTATAATATAAGAATCCGTTTAATCTGAAAAATATAAATATCGGACAAAATAGTGCAGGAACATCAAAAATAAAATAGCACAAAACAAACGTTTAAAATATTGAATAAATTTTATCTTGTATGATGTTTGATTGTAAAAAAATAAAAGTTATTTTGCTATTTTAGATAATTTATACAGATGATCAATTTAAATTCAAATTAGATATCACGCCTCTGTCTTTAAAATTTGATTAAAAAAAAACCTTAAATTCAATCAATTTAAATTTTTCTGTCAAAGTCAGGGCAGATTGAGACAAATATTCACGGATACGGTACTTATAAGGTTAACAAATACTCCTTCCGGTCTCATATATAAGCAAATTTTTTAAAAAACACGATTTTTAAGAAAGTAGGTAAATGCATTGGTTGAGGAGAAAAAATACATTGAAAAGTGTAAAACATTGCATTTATTTGTTGAAAATTGAAATAATGTCATAAAACATAATAATTGTAATACATTTTTGCTTATATTTGAGACTTTCAATTTTTTTGTTTTATTGCTGATATTTGAGACCGGAGTACATATTAATCAATCAGCCACATGATATTATATAATGGATTGTTACGTCAAAAAAATAATTAATGGATTGTAAAAAATAAGTAAAAAGGTTTAAATGCAAGTTTGAGGTTGACTCCAAATTCATGGTCAATAAGGCAACACGCATAGAAACTCAATTTTGTACGGGTTTAGCATAATATTGACATTTAGAAACTATAATTTTAATAGAGTATAAATTGATTAACAAAATAGATTGACGTTGGCTCAAACCTTCGCTCCTTCTATTTCTGTGTGCATTCATAAGTTATCAATGACAAATATTATTATTTTGTCAATTTTTCAACAATAAATAAGTGCCACCATAAGAAAAATGCATTTTTGTATTTACAAAAAGTTGACGCTACAAGTCAAAAATTGGACACGAAAAGCATTTTTAATGTCAGTTTCGTGTCGAAAATGTGACGACAGAAAAAACCTTGATGCTAAATACTAACGTCTATGTTGATGCTAATTAGCATTGATTAAAACAGATGCTAAAACGAAAGTTAATTATATCATCAATGAACGACGTTATGTATAAGAGTCATCGTGCTCAAGGGTATCACAACAAAGGGTAAACGAATGGTCAGTGTTTAGATCAAGCTTCTGTTTAGAGTCATTGAGCTTAATTGGGGTTTTTGTCTGATTAATGGTGAGGGAAAAGTGACATTGAATTGAATTTTTATAATTAATAGTTGCGGGAAATGAAAATAATAGTGGAAAAACATAAAGTGAAGGAAATGTGAAATAAAAGAGAGAAAAAATGATTGGAAATTTTTTAAACGTTTAGCGTCCAAACTTGTTGATGCTATTTAAAAAATTTAAATAAATAGATTACAAAAGAGACATTTATATTAAAATTTTTGAATGCTAAACAAACACTATTAACATTATATATATATATATATATCATCTTCTCACTTCAAACTTTCATTAAAAGAACTGCATATAATTTCATTATTTTGCATTGCTATAATTTTCTTTAGGAAGCTACTATCTATAAATATATATTTTAAAAAGTGATAAAATATAACAAAACAACACTTAGGCACAAAACCGCAATGGAATATCAATTGTAAAAAATCCCCACTATTTTTCGAACTTTTCTAGAGCTTTGTTTCTAAATAAGCAATTAATGAAGTGTTGACACGTAATTATCATACTTTGCCGTATATATGTCTCTTTCACTAATATTATTATTATTATTATTATAATATATAGTTAATCACGATTTCACAAATCACATTACTTCAGTCACAAGAATCTGATACAGACATATAGCTGGAGATACACTTATCTTGATTGCAGTTGGAGCTACCATTGGAGATAATTTTGAATATTATTGTCTCAAAAAGAGTCATCTAATAACTAGAAAAGAACAATACTTAATGGTAAGTCTATAAGATTTAAGCTAAAGCTACAGAAGTACTTAATTAGGAAATAATTTTTTAGATTTAATATATTAACACAAATATATTTAACCCTTTTATTTTTAAGGGCCAGCAAAACTCAACTCAACCTAAAGATCGGTTCCAACCCAATAGTTTTGGGTCGGTACAACTCTGCTCCACACAAATTTCTTTTACAAATAGATTGTCAAAATAATAACATAACATCAGGTAAGGACGAGTTTGGGTTGACCCTCGGGTTATTCGACCCATCTTGTTATGGATGCACTTCTATTAATTTATTTCTTTTTAAATAATTGAAATATTATTTTCAAATGTTAATCACAATTTCGTTTGAATAATGACAATGTTGTTGGTTCACATTTTTATAATAATGTTACTTCTTGTTTTATAGTTAATTAATTGCAAAATTTTTACTTATAAAATTAAGAATTATCTATTAAATTTAATATACTCTTTTAAGTAAAAAAATTTACTAGTTTTTTCATATTAACGAAGTTATTAAAAGAAATAAAGACATTGGACTCAAGATGTTAAGAAGATCCCTCTAGAACAAATTGTTCGGGAGAATTTGAGTTCGATATAATGAGAAATAAAAATTTGCCAGATTTTATCTCGCTGCTGAACTTTGGATTACCGGAGTCTCATTCCCCTAAGAAACTAGAGTGTTACAAAATAAAATAGTCATTGAAAGAAATTACTTAAAAGACAAATTTCTAACTACTAAATTACTTTAAAAAAATCATTAAAACAAATTACATATATAAAAATTTGAATGACCTATATGAAAATTTGAAGGCCATAAAATTTTGTGACCCTCTACGATCATGAATTGATTCGACCAAAGATCTCAGTTGTCTAATAAAGATCATACATTTATATTTTGAATTGTTAACTTTTTTAAACCAAATCTAGTTGAAATTTAAAGCAGAGTATATTATTTTCATGATATAACCAGAGTATATGACTAATCTTGGTCCTTTTTTTTTCCAATAAGTAAGAAATTTTATTAAAAATTATCCGAATCTAGCATCATTGTAAGGATACTCTATCCACCTTCTAAGAAAAGTTGCAAAGACTTCACATAATCACGTGCTTGAAAGCCGGACTAAAATAATATAATGCAAACAACACACGGAAAGACCAAACATAATAAACAACAACAGCTTAGTCATCTGAATATGTTTTGCTTAACTATATTTTTTTTTTCGAGTTCTAGATTATTAAGGTCTCCTTCATTTTAAAAATCGAAAAATAAACAAAAAAAAAAAAAAATATAGTTAAAAAATCGATAGAAAGTATCAAAGTATATAACCTAATATTTGTATTTTGTGTCAAATTATTGTTCACTAAACAACTGTTTGTGTGTAAAGGGGACGAGATCCATTTGAAATTGGAATCAATATTGGTATATACTTTGAATCATTTTTACACTGTTATACAACTTTAGTAACTTTTCTTCAAAAATAAATAGTAAATGCATAGTTGGAAAATTCTTATTTAGGTCTATTCAAATTTTTATATAGGTCTATTCAAAATTGAATAACTTAATTATTTAAAGTATAAATCATCAATCAATATAATATAATCGCTCGGTCCTACAAAAAAGTCGTGTGCACCTAGGTTTGATTCAAGCAAACATTAGAGGGCCTTGGAAGAGGGTGTGTTGGCTGGTCAGCACCAAGACAAGGCATAACAACAAAGGCCGGATTTTATTTAGAGATTTTCTTTTTGTGTCCTCCAAGATTCATAAGCGTCATCCGATTTTCTAAATTTATTTTTCTTGTTATTTAAAATGCAAGTGTGTAAAATGGCAAAATATGAAAAATACCATTCACATGCTACATGACGAATGGATCAAAAGAGTGTTCGTCTTTTACATAGCAAACTGTTCGGAAGATGAAAAAAAAGTCTTCCATACAGTTAAAATTGAATGACGTGTGGTCAAATATGATTGGTCACGTGTATGATTGTGCCATAACTCTAGCCAATTAAAATTCATTAAGAATTTTATAAAGAGTAGTGTTATTTGAACACTAAAAAGAGTTGTCCCAAGTGGACAACTCATTTTTTTCTTCTTTGACACGCAAATCAATACATACTACGAATAATAAAAAAACAAAATAGTGGTGGGCCCCACGCCCAAAGAGTTGTCCGACAACTTTTTGGATGTCAAAATAACATTAGTGTTTTATAAATAGACACCATATGCGCTTGCTTTTTACCACATTCTCTCCTTCTCCCTTTTCTCTCATATTCTTCATTTTATTTTATTTTTTTACTTAGTTTGTTTATGTTTCGTTTTTAAACGGGTCCATAGTACGTTGTGGGTTACTCATATCGCTCTCACTGATGTTGTCTAGTTACCATGGTTGGGAGCAATAAGGTAATCGACGATGAATTTTTTGTGTCCTAATTAAGAAAGGTATGAGTAACTCGAGCGGGTCCTGCCAAACATACAAGTGAAACCACACATATGGGACTTTCTTGAACATGAATGGGGTTGGATTTATCCTGCAAAAGTTGTTGGTGGTAGTATCTAGATGGGGCTTAGTAATCGGTTATT
The DNA here is from genome assembly GCA_954870985.1 of Trifolium fragiferum. NCBI lineage: Eukaryota > Viridiplantae > Streptophyta > Magnoliopsida > Fabales > Fabaceae > Trifolium > Trifolium fragiferum. The sequence goes on from OX940792.1 coordinate 22,325,986, forward strand.
TCTATCTAAATTAAGCCCCTAATTTAATTTGTATCACTAGCCCAGGCTTTCCCAATTAGGATATTTGATATATTATTTCTGTCTAATGTAATTTTGTTTTGTGTTGCAATGAAAATGAATAAAATTATTGTTATTGAAATTTTTATAGTGCAATGTCTTTCCTGCTATTTTTTTCATTTTCACTTTGCAGAAAGTGAACTCTCTAGTCTGTTTGTGTCTTAGGGAGCGAATATTGTTGGCATCTGCTTTCAAAGTAGCGAACACCGGCCAGACCACAACACAATTTATTTTTTTCCTTTTAAATGTTGATAAAAATATAATTAATAATTATGTTCTCACAATTAATATAATTAATAAATAATATCAAAAAATAAAATAAATACATATATTATTTCATATATATTAATCTAAGTAGTCATTTACACAATAAATAGTTGGTGCAGGATTGTAATATTTGTGTCTAAAGGTTCATGCATATAAATACGCACCATTCGTTAATTGGAATGCGAAAGTCTGGGAGGAGTTCACATTGTACATAGTGAACATATTTTTTCAAAATTTCCTATGGGAGTGGCTGTATTTTGAGGATATGATCCAACAGTCACATCTTGGCCACACCCGCATACTAGGATGTGAATGATCTTCACACTCTAGTTTCGAGGGGGGTATTAAGGACATCTCAAGGGCCACACTCGCAGACTAGGATGTGAATGATCTTCGCACTCTAGTTTCGAGGGGGTATTAAGGACATCTCAAGAGGTGAGTGAGAATTACTGAGAGGCGTATAAATTAGAAATCTTTATCTTATCCGTCTTCGATTTCGATGAAGTTTGGAGATAAAAAATATAACCTCTTGTTATATTTTCAATTTCAATTATATTGTAAAAAAAAACATGAATTTGAATTATCTTTACTTTGTTCCATTCTCGCATGACCTTGTATTGCATTTTAATATATTTTATTAAAAAATTCCACGGTTTAAACAATTTGTTTTTCACTTTAAAAAAAAATGGTACATTTAAGTCCCGCCTTAAAATTTAAAACAAATATATAAATGTAACTTAAAAGTTTGTTGAAGGAGTTCTCCTGATATTAGTTCAGTCGGTATGGACATCGCATTATATATGTAGGACATGAAGTTTGAACATTGAACACTCCACTTATTTATTTTAAGGGTGAAATTTATAGCCACTAATTAAGCACCGTGACAAAAAAAAAAGTATGTTGAAGGATTTCTAAATTAAGAGAAATACAAATTTAATTTTTATAAAAAAGAGGCGGGTTTGAAGACGGGTTCAGGGTGGTTATGTATATCCTCATTACCCGCCCAGTCTGAATTTTACCGCCAAAATCTTTCGAGTACGAATTTTATTGTCATGTTTGAAAAACACACATAAGGAGAAATTTTTCTAATGCCAAAAACATTTTAAAACCACGCATTTGAATAGAATACAATTCTTCCGTGTCCTATTTTTTTAAGGGTCTTGCTAACAAGTGCACCTGGTGCACTATTTAAGCATACTATTTACAGAAATTTTTTAATCAAAAAGTTAAACAACATAATTTCCAATGAGTTAACTTTATATATTTTTATAAAAATTATATACAAACTTAATATTTAAGGGGCTTATAGAGTGCACCAGGTGCACTCTTTAGCATTTACCTTTTTTTAAACTATGTACAGTTTGTAAGAAACATAAATACGAGTAGTATTAATAAAGATGCTCTCAAGACATAAATGGTTGACCCCCTTCTATATCTTCAAGTATAATTTTCTTTTTTAGGTAGAATTTTCTTAAATAAGTGGATTACAGTTAAACTCCTGACTCTTACATGTAAAAAAAAAATTGATTGGAAAGAGAAAATCTACTATATATATTACACATATTTTTCAATAGAGATTAATCATTGTTAACAGTATGATAACTTCATACATAGAGATCGGTTATATTTTTAAGGTATTAAAAGGAGAAAGAGAGCACAAAACAAAAATTTAGTAAATAAAAATTATATCTCTTGAACAAAAATGCATTGACCCAGTATCCAAAATAAATAAATAAATTGACAAATGTATTCTTTTTAATGGCAGAAATATGTTTGGAATTTGGATTGATCGTGAAATGAAATTGATATATGTCACCGTAATTTTAACAAAATCAAAATTTTATAAGTTTAGCAAAAGAGAAATGCTTAATCTCACGAGAGAAAACATCTCGAGAACCTCACGAATGAGGTGGCAACATTACGTAAATTAAAGGATTTAAATCTATTTGCCAAGAAAAATAAAAATTTAAATCTATAGAAATTTCCACATTAGAAAAAGAAAAAAGTGTACAACGAAATCTATGGCTTTAGGTGTATGCATGGAACCAATGACATGCCATAAAACTAAAATAATGGTCTGATTAGGATAGCATAATATATTTGGTGCGCCCTTGCATAGCCTCGTCCCAATCCACCTTTGTTTTATTTCCTTGTTCATCATCATTGCTTCTATCAATCTTACATTCGACTACGTTTTTTAACATTAACATAAATTTGATCCCACATGCCATATGATCTTGTTCATAGTGACAAAAACATGTACATGAAAATGACATGCTTTTTTCTTTGTTGGGCTAACAATATATATTTGAGTGGGACTAAGCTAGATATTAGAATACTTTTATGGGGACATATTCAATATAAATGTTGATGATATTTAAAGTGTTAAAGTGGAAAGTTTGGTGAATTAATAATTTTTGTTTTAACATTTTGAGGACTACCGTATGCTACTCATTCTAGATAAATTTTTAGAGGAAGAGATATGAAATTGTTGCATTTAGATAAATTTAGTGGTTAGTTTATTAGGGAGGAATTTGTTAGCAACAAAACACTAGACTTTTTTTTCTTAATACTCTTTCAATGCCCTAACTTACATTACTTGGCTACTTATTCAACGACATAAATGGAGACATTGCTATGCTATATATGTAGCACAAATTAATTGTAGGATTAGGGCTACATTTATGGTGTCTCAAAATCTTATAATTGTTCTTTGTAGGGAGTCTCTTAAGTGGATTACTTAGGCTAGCTTTTGAGATGACATTACATTATCAGCAAAATAACAATCTTGTTAACAATTAGGAGTATATTCTTTTTTCTGGTTTAACCCTACCAAACTAGTTAATAAGTAGTTTTTGGACTAACTTGTGAGTTTATGATACCTACTAAGTTAAGAAGAAGGTATATGTATAAGGACTCATTTCTAAAATTGGAGAGAATATTATAACCACGACAACTCTACAAGAAAAACTAAAGAGGGTTCTATGTGAACAATTTTTTTCCTGATTATTGTATTACTATAGTAAAATTATGAACAAGTGTATCAAACTTGATAGTAACCACGATAGTGGAGCCTCCCCCAGCCATCTTCGAAGGTTAGATCTTTTTTAAATTTGGTTATGATTACAGGGGACAAAGAACAAACACATGGGTCAATAATGGTTGCTAATGGAAGAACCTTGTAAATATGATCCAACAAAAGCAATTGTACCATGGTGGCATCTGTATCATCTTTAATTTGTGTTATGCCATGATGTTATCAAGAACATCACCTAGCTTGAACCGAGTCAAGTCAATCCGTGTAATAATTTTGTTGTTTATCTTTTAAAATTATCGATATCAATACTCGTTTCTATCAACTAGTATAAGAGCCTGCAATTCTAAAAAAAAAATGGTTTTAACAACAATGGAATAATGTATTAAGGCTTTAGAGCATGGTTTTGAAGGGTTGCTTGCTAAGCAACAATAATATGGAAGAACTTCGAGAACACTCGGAAACACAAGGATGTTGGTGATTTTAGTATCAACAATGTATTTTGGTAGTAATGTGATTTACTATAGGCCAATGCAATTATGCGTTAAGTTTGAAACGAGTCAGGATAGTGCGGAGTGCACGCTCGTCGAGCCAAATGTATAATTGAATACGAATAATTGAAACGGGATGCCGGGGTCCAAGGGGCAGCGCCCCTGGCTGGGTTTTCTGAAAAGGTGTTATTTCTGAAAAGATGGTTTTTCTGAAAAGGTGTTATTTCTGAAAAGGTGACATTTCGTTTGAATAGTTGTACCCTTTTCAACAGACATGACCGTTGGATTAGTTGTACCCTTTCCCAACAGACATGACCGTTTTTCGGAAAAGGTGTGTCCGTTCGTTTTATGTTATTGGTCTCTTATATAAGGAGTCATTTGGCCTCGATTTTGACATACGTAAAATACTTTCTCTCTATATTCTGATTTGTTCTCTTTTGTCAGAAACAAATTGTTCTTCGAGAATTATCCCCGCAAAGATTTCGTGAACCCAGACAAGTATAGGGTCGAAATACTTTGTTCGGAAAGTGAACAAACACGATTCTTCGAAGATATCCAGGATTATCATACATAATTTCTAACAAAGGACAGTTACAAACCTTGACTAAAGCAGTGTAAGAAAAAAAATTGTGTGCACAAATACGAATTGCAAAGTAAAGGAAGTGTATCACGATAGGCATATAGTATGGGGCGTCAATTTAATCGTAGAACCCATGAAGAAAGGTGGAGGAATTTGAAATATTCATGATTGTCAAAATCTTTTTTTTTTGTTTACACCACCAGTTTAATCTGATTCGGGAGTCGGTTCTAACATCAAGTGGTTCCAACTACCTTTCGATCGTAGTTGCGGGAGATCGAACCGTGGTCATACCTACCAAGTTCAGCGTCAATCACCATTGAACCAACTAACGATTGACTTTTGTCAAAATCACTTGTTAACAAGTAAAATCGCCCGCCAATTGTACATTTTTAAGTGTGAAATTTGTGTTAAATCGATGGTAAAATTGAGTATAATGAAATTGGAGTTCAAAGCAATTTTGGATGAGTTAACTCGCAGTAAACTTAATGGAATCGCATAAAATCGGGCAAGCTTGTTTGATTTCACAAGTTTAGCTTTTAAAAATTCCAGACCCAAATTATTTTTATCAGGATTCTTTTTCAATTCTTCCTCAATCTCACTAATTGCTTCTTTTCCCCTAGTATCACATGACACTGCAACATAGCTTCTTCCGAGACCAATTTCTCTCTAAAATGGTGAAACCCTAACGAAAGCCTGACCCCATTCTTCCTCCTTCAGACTTCAACGCAACATGGCTTCTCAATCTATAAGACTCAAAGTCACACAAGACAAAGTCACATATCTTCTCCACCTTCACATATATGTACATAATAATTGAATTTATGTACCAAGCCTATGTTCTATCCTGCAAATAACTAGAGAATGAGATAAATTAGATAATCAAACAATTGATAGTTTTCCATTAGCATGCACCAGAAAAAGAGGTCAACTAGCTTCAAAATTTGGGGCTATGCCATGGGGCAACAAGATTTCCTTCTTAAAGTACAATGTAAATAAGCTCTTCTTTTTTTTTCAGAAGGAACAATGTACAGAAGCTAAGAATAAAAGGACATGTTTACTCGGAAAGGGATATTTATACAGAAGCTGACAGAACCACAGGAGACAGATACAACGAAGATCCTCTATGCCCATCTTTTTTTGTACAAAAGGGAAGCGATTAACATATACATTTAGGAGTTGAAGTGGCTAAAACCATTTTCTCGGCATGCACACCTCAAGTTAGTTTAAAGAAAAATGTTATTCACGACAAACTACAACATGCCGAAATCAGAAAGTTACCAGGAAGCAATCATGTAAAGATTCTCAAATACCACTTCCAATTTTAAAATCTGAAAGAGTGGCAGTTTTTTGAGCTTCAACTGTTGATGGTGTTTCCTTCTTGTCAATCCCAAAAAAGGAGCAATTCTGGAATGCATCCAGGCTGTTGGCTATCAAGCGATTCAGCCCACTATCACTTAAAATCGGATCATCGCTGTGGTACTTATTAGACGGTATTTCCAAATCCAGCGGTCCCAAAGAATCCGGCTGCCACATACACAAAAAAAATTTAAGATGAGGTGGTATACAAAGTCAAATGTATTATGAAGTACTTCAAAAGCTTCAGTATATAAGACAACACTAATGGAAATGTTTCAAAGGTCAAAATTATAGTTCAATGGGGGTTCAAATATTTTGCATTCATCAATTGAATATTTTGATTGATAGTTTAAATGCAAGCATGTTCGAAATATTATATGTTTGTGACAACTACTTTCTGAGATAAACTTCCTCCCAATTGTCTTGCTGCAAGAAAATCTAAACAGCAAAAAAGAATATAGAATTAGAAAGGAAAGTACCCAATACATATCTGCTAGCCCATTAAAATCCTTTGCTAAATGATACTTGATATCTGCACTGGACTCACAATTGTCCATAGGCATAGGGTCTGTTTGAGCAACATCATCCACAAGGCTCTCTTTTTCAAGTGAAAGCTGCATAAAAAGAATGAAAGTTAAACCTTATTACATTTCGCAAGCAAGGTTCAACAGTAGATAACAAAATCATGAAATACTACCTTATTCAAATTCTCAAAGCTTCTTTCTGGAACCTTATTATCAAAATCTAAAGAAGCAGTGAGAGATAAACAAGGACCATCATCATGACGAATAAAATCCTTTTTGAATGAGAAAGCATCACGTGTTTCTTCAGCATCCCAGATGGACGACATATGAGATGCCAAAGTTGATTGTCCCATCTTGTCTTGGTGTCTAGATATGTGAGCGGCAATAGCAGCATCAAAAGAATCACTAGTAAAAGGAATTTGATGAGAACTGCGACAATTCTCAGCAATAAGAGGATCCATGCCGTTATAATTGAGATCCTGGGACACTCCTGAAAGTAGGTCCCCCACACTAATGTTGGTAAGGCTGTCAGCCCACTCACCAGCTGACAGGCCTGATCCACTGTTTGATTTCAACCCATCCTGAATACATAAAAGAGGCTTAAAGCTTTAATCATGGCATAATAGACATGGATGTTGATAACATGATACAGTACGCAACTTAACAAACCAAACAAATTGGTAGATTAATAAACCAGACAGAAATTTAAGCAATGCTTAATGGAATATAACAATCCAGAAAACAAAGATATTGGTACAGACCACAGGAAATAAAAATATTTGTCATTTGAGCCAACAAATCCTTGACATAGAAAGATGAAAATCTAAAGTAGGACCTTCGAGCTAATAAATGTAAGAGAGCGAGATATGAGAGGATGTCAATTACCATGTCTTCCAACTGTCTAGTTATAGCTCCATTTGTAACATCTTTTCCATGCAATGATATATGGGCTGTAGGTCCACAAGGTTCCTCAGTGCTTGTATTCTGGTAGATACTGCCATCTCTAGTGTTGGGTAAATAGGTTGAAGTAGACGTAAGACCACCGTTTGGGTTCATGGATGTTCCACAATCTACAGAGCTCTCTGTGGAGTAATTATTAGTTGATTGTCTAGGAAGTGATGCCGAATTCACAATCTGATCCTTCATATTATCACCACCATTTTTGGATTGTCTAACCGTGCAGCTGGATGTTACAGGTGCTTGCATATTTAATGTCCCATGCTCAGTATTAGAGAACCAACCATACCTTCAAAAAGATATGTAATAATTATGATCATATTCTGATCTGGGTATAGAAAAACATGAGTTTTACCCTATATGTTAACTGCAGTATAAGGATATGGGCTTTTCCTAGTAAAGAAAAAGGAGTAACTGCTCAAATATTTGAATTTATACAACCTTTACATTGCTACATGAAAAAAAAAAAAATCAATCTCAATTTTGTCTCCACCAAAACCAATGTTAAAAGCTAGAATCTAAGTTTTTTCAAATTCCATTTGTATGCTTTATTTTTAATCTATCCCTTGTAATCTGATAAAAATTAGATGACCTTATGCCATGCACTTTCATGCTGCATTCTTTTCACAAGTATGTTTCCCAAATTTCAATTTTAAATTCATTCACACTGTCTTTGTACTACAGGCAATAAAAGACTCAACACTCAATAAGAACGCCTTCAATCTCTCCCACAAAGAAGGAGAGATTTTCATTTATAGCACACTTGTCTGCACAGAATGCCAGAACATTCTATTGATTTCTTTAACTCCATACATTTAAAACCATCTTTTTTAATTTTCCCTTGTCAATTCAAGATTTCAATATAATAAAGCCTAATTAATTAATCAATCAATAATAGAGCAATGGTTTTCAAACGTTCTTTTATCAAAAATATCATATTAAAACTTCAAAGTAAAATGTATTATTATATTATTTGTAACTGCTTAGTTACTTAGGATATAATAATGAGCGAAACCAAGATGGCAACATGGAAAAGAGATACCTCAAACGGAATAAAGGTGGACTTCCTATCGCTGCATATATATCTGCCGCACTAAGAGTAGATTCCTGGTTCCATCTTTGATAAGTATTCAAGTTTTCCTTCTGAACACCATAGGGAAAAAGCATCAACTCTCCAACTGCTATGCTTGTATTGCCCCATTTACGGTTTAGATGTTCTAAAATTGATGATATCTTCTTTCGTGTACTAAGCGTAAGCTCCAAGTATGGATTATGTTTATCCTACGAGGGGAAAAGAAAGAGGCACCGTAATATGTAATTGTGTACAGAAATGAAAAGCACTTTCACATTGCTACAGTAAGTTTATCTCATACTCACCATTTCCAAGGCTCTTCGAGTGGGTTCATCAATTGGGAATAATTGGAGCTTAAGTTTCACAATATTCTGCACATTGTTATCAACAAAGTGATTTTGTGGAAGTGTGGGTAAAGAGGGCAGGACATGATCAACAGGATCAGAACAGTTTTCCCCTGGAATGAACATTGATAAACCAGAATTAAGTCACAGCATATCCCTAGAAAAATCTAATGGGGGTAAGGACCAAATACAAATACCACCACTGTGATAGCTACCTGGATTCTCCTGGTCATGTTCAACCTCTTTAACAGTGGCAGCTCGCTCCAAATGCTCAGCAGCATCTGCAACTAAAGAGACGCCAGCAATTGCAGCCTTCTCCCATTTTTTATATGCAGCTGCTGTGGCCGTACCTGAAAGTGAGATATAACAAACTTTTTACGATAATAGTAAACAAACAAAAAAAGTGTAAATTTAATATATATTATCATGAAAGGGAAAACTAGTTTAAAGCAGAAAACAGGTCAAAGATTTTGAAGGGAATTGAAAAAGAATCACCAGATTTCTTTCTCTGCCTCGTAGGTTTTGAGTTATTTGAATCTCCCTTAGCATTATTACGGTTAACACCCATGCTCACATTGCGTTTCAATGGTGGCTTTGAAGGTCCAAGTTTTATAATATTTTGACTCTCGACAAGAATCATTTTAACCGCACGGGTATCATTTCCCGATGCTCTAGCCTGATTTGAGACAGTGTTAAGAACAGGAGGTTGACAATTTCCACCCTGCAAAGGCCGCTTCCGTACATTCTTCTTCCGGTCCTTCAAAAGTTGGTGCTCCTTCATGGAAGAATAATATAGGTCAGTTTCGGCATATACTGAGCATATTAAAAATAAAAATGAAAAAGTTTCCAGACAAATGCAAATAGGTGACTGACCAAGGCTTCTAAAAATATTTTAAACCGTCGGGGCTTTAGGTGAAGCTTTGAGGCTTTAAATCTATACTTTTCCAATAAAGACCACCTGTCACAGATCAGATAAGTTGAGAAGAGATCTTATTGTAATTCGTGAGAAACTTTCAATGCATAATATTAATATTCTGAGAAACAATAGTATTTTGGTACAAAGTATAACCTAATTGTTAAGGAAATTACTAAAAGATGATAAAATAAGAAAATATACTGTCAATGTAAAAAGATTTTACAACATAAACCAATGATGTGTTGCTGATAAATACTCGGCCATTTACTGGGGTCAGGTAGAAGGAGAAGCCAGAATAACATCGAATAATTGACTAGCATATAATGAGAAAATTGGCTAAGCAAGTGTACACAGACTTCAACCACCTGACCCATTGGCAGGAGGATGAGTTACTAATTAAGAAAAATAGAAATTACAGAAAGAAAATGGGAGCTTTTTATTGATATACTCCCCTACCTTGAGACAAGGAAACCCAACTGCAGAGGAAAACAAATAACTTACGATAGAAGTCCCCAGGTATTAGAGTGGCCACTCCCCCACAACACATTGACAAAGTATTTATAAAATTCTTATTAATTAATGAAAAGATTCCACACAAAACTAACAAAGCCTGACCCTCTTCGGCCCATAAACATTCTTAATTGGGGGTTGGGTACTATAAGAGAGCAGTGAGGAAACATATAAGAAATCAGTAAGGATGTTACGAGCAAAAGAAAGGAAGAAAACAAGAGGACGGGGGGGAAAAGGTTAGCAGACATGAATTGAGTGAGATGGAAAGCACTCGGGATGGATGGGAGGTGTTTTCTGCAGAACTTCCCAAGTTACGTTCTCTTCTCATCTTAATTTATCGACCAATTTAAGTACCTATATATCTAAGGAGCTTAGTCTTCTTTATTTCAACAGCTCAACTGTTCTCCAAATTCCTATGAGTTATGAATTGTGATATCATTTAATGAGTTTGCTTGACATCTCATGATGTAGTTAACATAGCCTAACTCTTGAACTGATGTGGCAATATATCATTGAGTGGTTGTATAATTAAACAAATCAACACTTCGAGCATCAAAGGTGAACTCAGATCAGACACCTAATTGATTCTTTTTAAAGAAATATGCATTTTTAAACATTCCCCTTAGCATATGGTCTCTGTTGCAGAAATGAACTTAACTCGATGTAAAAATATATAGTTTACATCTTCCATTCTATGTATAAACCTATTTAAAAAACAACCACTTGAAGTTAAGGTATGTTACCAACGAAGCATTGCAGCATTGGTATCTTTTGAATTTTTGGCATCCAGACATAATTCTGGACCAAGAAGTTTGTTCATCCGTCTCACAAGCCGATAGTAATAATGCCTAACCTGTAAGTCATCCACGAAAGAAAAAGAGGGATGAGAAAAGAAAAACAAGCCAAGATATTATTGAAGATGAAATAAAACTAAACACCATGATTAGGAGGGGAATGAGAAAACTGAAAGGGTAAAACAGCTTCGTAGAGCATACCTGATCCTTGTTTTTACTTTGTACACGAGAAGTGATTTTCTCAAAATTCTACATTCAAGGATATTGCAATTAGCAAGTTTATGGTACCAAAAGAAATAAAAAATCAAAGGTAATAATAACAGTTAAGTGTACCTTCCCAACTTGTCGTAATGCGGTGAAGAAGCTTTCTTCTTCTTGACGAGTCCAAGCAGCCCATTGCCGTGTTGGTTTCTTCGGAGCTATATATAAATAACAAGCAGGCAAGTGTAAAACCATCAACACCTCTCAACAAACACAAACTTCTAGAAAAAATCAAACAAATGCAAATTAAGTATCAAAAACTAACCTGGCTGCTGAGGCAAGAGGACAGCATTTGCAAGAGATGTTGAAACACCAGGATCCTCGTTTTGAACAGAAACAACGGTCTCCGGGTGAAGTTGAGTGTTCAAGTCAGTCAAGATTTCCACCTCAGTCTGCATCTTTTCTTCGTCACCGGCTCATGCTATTCAAACTCAAATGCACCAAATAACACAGTTCCCTAACAACATCAACAAAACTTAACACAATAAGATAACCGAAAATGGCGCCTTAGCTGCAACTCACAATCATAACTTACAATAAACAGCCATCGTAATTGTCGAATACACATACAAAACACAATTCACAATGTAGGTTACAGGCAAACAAAAATCAATTCCTATTCTATTCCTACTAGCTTTCTACATAAATATAATTCACAATTTGAATGACACTCTCAAAACTGATCCTATTGAAACTTTGATTGGAATTAATGAAAAAAATTCGCGAAAGTAACATAATTAGCAACGAATTTCAAAATTTTGATCGATATAATTTTTATACAACAATTTCCAGAAAAGGAAACAACGGAGGAATTGAGAGAAATATTGTACCTGGAGAGTGAAGGTTGAGGAAAGGAAGAGAAATTGAATATCAGAAAACCCTAAATCGATGGGAAAGGAATATGAAAGATGAAGCAAGAAGATCCACGATGAAGATTCATTCTCTGTTCAAAATCAAAACGCTTCGTTTCCAGTGGTTGCAAATATTTTTTTGCTATTGCTCACAATTAATGTATTTTATTTATTTGCAATTTAGTCCTTCATTCAAATTTTATTGTGCTTTGGTGGTTAATGAAGTTTTGGCCTTTTTGCTTAACTAGTGTGATGCCCGTGCGTTGCACGGGTTCGCTAGAACGTCATATTTATACCAATCATGGTCGCTGTCAGTCATGGTTACAACTTGGATTAGGGGTTTGGCATAAAATTTTGGTAAAGGTTGATATTGTCATATGCATATAAAGAGATATATTAGTAGGATTTGATGAACATTAAACCATACAAATCAAAGATGGGAGCATTGTTAAAATATATCAAAGGGGACAAATGCATAAAAAGAAATGTATTATTTTAATATTACAAAGTCCACAATAACATTAAAAGTTAGGATATTAAAACTTAAATCCATACATAGAATACAAAGAGAGTATTTATAACATAAAATGTTGCTCAGTTTGATAAAAAGCTTTATGACCCCCAGACACTGTGGGTGCGATTAATGTTGTACGGACACCAATCGAAGGGAAAATCTTAAAATGAATAACATTGTTGTTGGATGGTTTTGTTACACCAAATTTGATAGTCACCCCCTCCGCTAAGTTTTGGGACTATCATTCCCAATATCCAGACGACATCTCCATATAAACCCACACCAATCAATCAATGCTACATTAATGTTCTCATTTGGAAAAACATTCTCACAAAAGCCAACCCATGAGATTTTCTGTTACATATCATAAGTCAACCATTACACAACATAAAAATAATTAATCATAATAATAATAATAATAATAATAATAATAATAATAATAATAATAATAATAATAATAATAATAATAATAATGTAAACAAACTATACATACCAAAACTCCAGACTCTACATCAAGAGGAGTTAATGTTTTCTCAAGAATATGATAGAATCTTCTAGGAGCAACAAAATAGGGCATAGGTCCAATAGGGTAAGTTTCATGGGATCGTTCAAGTTGGATGAGTCTATATGGTGGATTTTTTTGAGGATAATTTACCTCAATTCCAGTGATCTTCCTAACTCTTATGTGGAACATGGTAGGATGCATATAAATAAGAGTCACCCAACCGCCCACACCAATATCATAGAAACTTCTCAAAAGAGACCATCCATGGGTGAAATAAATTTTGGTATTCCTTTTTTCAATGTGCACCTGAATTTGATTTCGATTTGGGTCTTGCAAGAATACATAATCACGAATAAATGGTCCTACATCCCTAGTTAAAGATGCTGGAAGTTTTGCATATCCCTACAAAACAACCCAATATAAGTAAACATTAGAATAAAAAAAAAATTAACAAACAAATGAACATTTTGACTTACACTCATTGGATCAAACTCCATAAAATATGTTCTTGCCATCATTGCATGGGGCTGGATATCTAGATCAACCTCTAATAAAAACGTAAAAAAATTCAATTTACCAAAATAAATCAAAATGAAGTTAAAAAGAACCAAATAATTAAAAGATACGATGTAGGAAAAACTAAGAGATAGTGTACCTTGTAGATTAAGAATGGTATTTGAAGTATTAGTGTTGTCATACTCTGCAAGAGCTTGCTCAATAAGATGATTGATGCTATGATGAGTTGACATTTTTCTTCAAAGATTTGATGATAATTGAAGAGATGGAAGGAGGAGGAATAATAGGATGTATTAAATAGAGGTAAGATCATTCCTCATATGCTTCATTGGATGTACATTAATACACATTTTGCTTGTACACTTATACTACCTATTTCCAAGGAATTATCATTGAGTACAATCATTACTATAGAGAAGTTAGCTTGGAAAATTTGCATAATTTCTATTGGTTCTCAAAAAAAATAATAACATGTGATTAGTATATAGTATACTATTCCAACATTGAAGCATCTCACGCAATGCCTATGCTATACATAGGTGGTTTCAAATGGAGTTTATGAATGTAATAGTTTTCCAAGTGTCCACTTGCATGAGCTTGCTCAATAAGATGATTGATGCTATGAGGAGTTGACATTTTTCTTCAAAGATTCGATGATATATACTACCTATTTCCAAGGAATTATCATTGAGTACAATCATCACTATGGAGAAGTTATCTTGGAAAATATGCATAATTTCTATTGGTTCTCAAAAAAGTAATAACATGTGATTAGTATATAGTATACTATTCCAACATTGAAGCATCTCACGCAATGCCTATGCTATACATAGGTGGTTTCAAATGGAGTTTATGAATGTAATAGTTTTCCAAGTGTCCGCTTGCATGAGCTTGGATATCCAATTGTCCATATGCACATTGATTATAAATATAGAAACCTTTACTCTACAATGGTATATTATTACAAATGAGTGATCTGAGGGAAATTATTGATACTCCTCCAATTGCAACTTTTGGAGTAACTCGTTTATGTTACCAGGTTTTATTTATTGTTAATAGTAAAATGATTTCAAGCTTTAATTCCATTTTAAATTATAAATGACTTACTAAAATAGCTTTTAATTGCAGAAATTTGCAGAAGTGGATCCAAAGTTCGTTGGGGAATTTTACGATGATTTACCAAGCGATTGGAAAATTATAAATGAAAATGGTCTCACACATCTCTTGACATTTAATCGTCACAAAACATTTCCATTGTTAAGTGAGGGATGGAATTTGTTTGCAGATTTTTATCATCCACCTGGGAATGTAGAAATCATTTTTTCTTACCATGGATCTGGGTTCTTTGGTGTAAAATCTTTAAAGCGTATAACTTCCTGTCATGAAATATTAGCATTTCATAGCAGAAATATGTTTGGCCCCAATACTGCACTTTTTGAAGTTCGTATGGCAGCAGGGATAGTGAACAAAAAAAAAAATAGTTTAGTAACTTTTTGAGTTGATAATATCATTTTCTTGTTCTTTCCATTTTTAAAATAGACACTAACCTTTTCTATTTTGTTGTCAGCGCCTCCATGGATGTTTTGTTGACTATGTTATTGAGAAGAAGTTAAAAGAGATTATGATCTCAATAGATGATGGAGAAATTTATACTCTTCGTGTTACCATGGACAGAGATGCTCGGAATGTGAAGTTAGGGTATCAGTGGAATATTGTTTGCAAAAACAATAACTTCAAGGATGGAGATGTGATACGATTCAAGTTTGATAAAGATATTAGATGTCACGTCTTCAATATTGTTTATTAGAAAATCTCTCATAGTATTCTAGAGTTTCAATATTATGTAATTTACCATGTGGATGTGTTTTTTTTTTTTTTTTATCTATAAGTGATCTTTATGGTTTTTAATAATAAAGATGGAGTAATCTATTCAACAACATGCTCAAAATGCTAGTTCACTACAATATGCTTGTTTGCATGATATATCTACTTTATATATACTCTATAGTTTTAAAATTAAGGCCACATATTAAATAACAATAATAAGAATAATAATAAAGTTTGTTACCAAATAAAATACAATGGAGATCAAAGAGAATTTTGTTAGACATTCCGAAACACTTCCTTGTAAACTACATTTTGAGTTACATCCATAGGTTCACCTTCATTATTAGTTATAAGTATTTTTAAGCCTTCTCTTGAAGTAACCCTTGATAATGCAACGTACAATTGACCATGAGAGAAAATTGGTTGAGGGAGATACACACCAACATACTTCAAAGATTGACCTTGACTTTTATTGATAGTCATAGCAAAAGAAACAGTTAATGGGAATTGCCTGCGTTGGAATTTGAAAGGAAGTCTTTTATCTGAAGCAATTAGCGACAACCTTGGGATAAAAACTCTTTCGCCAACATTACTTCCAGATATTATCTTTCCTTCAACCACATACTTTCCTAACCTCGTGACTATCAAACGTGTACCATTACACATACCAAGCGACGGATTCATGTTTCTAATCAACATTATTGGGACTCCAACCTTCAATCTATGATTTGGAAGTCCAGAAGAAGAAATTGTGTTTAGGAACTCTGGAGTATGTACATCATCAGGCATGTCAACATTGGAATAATTACTGCATGGAGAATCATAACTTAAATATACATTCTCTTCGCTTGATATTGCATCCAACACATAATCATTTATGGCATCAACAATTATATTTTTAGAAGACAAAATAGCTCTATCTCTGAAAAAATTTGGATTGCCCATGTTTTGCAAGAGAGATGGATATGTATTATCCACAATAGTAGCAAGAGGATTAGAGGTACATGGAATCAACAAATCTCCAGGTATTTGCAAGGTACTGCATTCGTCATCAACAACTCCAACATTTCCATCCCCAATGTCTAAAATCAACTTTGAAAAATTGGTTCGAGCATCAACATCAGCACCTGTGCAGCCAGACAAAAGCCTCATGTTCACAGTTAAGGTTAGAACCTCACAATAGCGCCAAAGTGGAGAAGAATTTATAGTAGAATGGACAATATCATGTCTTGTACCTTTAGGTATAACTGGTAGAATCTGTCGAAAATCCCCACCTAATACGACCACTTTTCCACCAAATGGGTACCTTTTATCTTTCATAATATCCTTTAAAGTACGATCCACGGCCTCAAAACAATGCCTATGCATCATAGGAGCCTCATCCCATATGATTAGCTTTGCACGCCGGATGAGATGTGCCAAATTATCATTGGTATCTATCGGACATGTTGAATATTCATCAATATTTAATGGAATACCAAATCTTGAGTGAGCAGTTCTCCCACCTGGAATAAGCAAAGAAGCTATTCCACTACCCATAGATCTCAAGGCTGCTGACAATGCTCGCCAGATATAAGTTTTTCCAGTTCCACCATAACCATATAGGAATAAAAGACCCGGTTTTTTCCTTTCAATTCTTGTCATGATTTTATCATACACCCCTTTCTGCTCAGTCGTCATGGTAGACATTAATATACGATGTTCCTCAGCCAAAGCTCGCCTATCATAATTAAGTTCATCGTAAATTAACCTGTTACCTCTATCTGGAATTAATCCTGGATTTGGGTGAGGCATGTCTGGATAATTTTCCAAACTCTTATTATTGCTTTGTAGTAACACTTCAATTTCGGCCAAAGCATAGCTCTTCAACTGATCAGGTGTCAATGTCAAATCTGTAATATTTTTCGTATAACATGATTATCAATTTTAAAGTAAGTAAACGGATTAGTTAAAAATATATAAACAAAATTTATATACATAAATAGATATACATGTTTACCTCTAAAGTTCAAGAGTTGGCGTTGTCTATATTGAATATCATCACTCAATTCCTCCCAAGTATTGTTCCAAACAAAACTTGGTTGATGCATTTGGTCTGACAGCAACAAAGAAACAAATAGATCACGTAAAAATTTGCCAGATCCCCAGGTACTTGCCTCTTTAATTGCATGAACAAATTCCCTATCATCATCCATCAAACCCATTGCGAAGCATGTATCTTTATAGCTGGAATACTTCACATTATTCGCAGTCATAATATCATCAAAAGAAGTAGGTCCCCTAATATAATTTAACAAAATTCTTAGATAGAACTTTTCACCGGATCCAGGGGGAACAAAATGCATCCTACCAATTGAAAACCCTTTCTTACGCGGAGTCCATCTACGATATTTTTTGTTCTAAACAAACTTTGAAGGGAATTCACTATATGTAAGGGTTCGTGCATGAGGGTATTTCTTGTTAGCATCCATCCATGCTAAAAACTTTGTTTGCTTAGCAGATGACTTATCAACAACCTCTTCAATGGAAGCATCGTCTGGATAAATTATGGATTGCTCATCTTTGAGATGAAAGCTTAATCTCTCAACAGATGGTTCCCTATAATTAACATCAAACACAAATATTCTCCAAACTGCTTCACAGGCTGAAAGATATCTACAATCATAATACATTTTGATCTCATCAAAAATTTGACCATTCCCTTTATCAGTAGAGCAACGGTAAAATCCAGCAGTAACCCTGTCATGTCCTTTGTTAACATATTTAAAAAGATACTTTATGGATCTCAATTGGTTGCACCATTCAACATTGATATGAGCATTATATTTCAATAATAGATGCTTATTGTATGGAACAACAAACCTATTATCAGCAAAAGCTTCACCCTTTTTAACAAACACACCATTGTCCCTTCGCCTGTAGACAGGATAACCATCATGATCAATAAGTGTATGATTGGTATATTTTTTGGGAAAATGTTTTGAACACACACCATCAGACTGCATACATGGGGACTGCCTATTTTGGGCGCCACATGGCCCATGTATCATAAGGGAAGTAACTATATTAAATAACTCTGGATCTTGTTCTTTATCTGGAATTTCAGCTGATATTATAGCATCAATATCTACAGGATCAATTACTCTATCCCTTGCTTGCAAAAAAATCAAGATATGAGTGTGTGGAAGTCCGCGTTTTTGGAATTCAATGGTATAAATCACTGCAAGACATAACCAATTACTTAATTAAGTTTCCATGATAGCAATATAAATAACAAAAAAATAAGACCATAATCATAGTCATGAAAAGACAAACCTGCTTTGACTTTGCCAAAAAGATCTCCTTTTTTTATATCCTTTATAAGCTGATCAAGCTTAATCTTAAACAACCGACTGACTAAATCAGGGCGATCACTTAGATGTAATCGAAAAGTTTTCAAAAAATCAACAATTTCAGGCCATTTATGATTGCACGTGAATGTGATAAACAAATTAGGATAGCCAGCCCAAGAACAAATTGCCATCGCATCTTGATAGTTTTGTATCATATATCTTGCTCCACCAACGAAATTCGCTGGCAAAACGACACGCTTTCCAGTTGATGCTGCATTAGTTTCTCCTCTCAGAATAGCCTCAGTTAATCCTTTATACATGTCAGATCTTAATTCTTGTTGATGATCTCTTAAATATTTTAAGCGTGCAGACTCTATGGTACTAAATGAATCTACCAAGAATTGATGGAACAATCTTTTGGAGAACACAATTGTTGAAGTATCAATATCCCTTTGTTGTATTCTATAACCAACCCACTCTAGCTGAGTAATACATTTTCTCTTCCTCTTAGCTTTCTTTGGAGTGTCTTTGAATTCAATGTCTCTCCTATAACCATCCTCTCCCCTAGGAAACAATAGGGGATATTGTAATGGCCAATAAGCTGGTTCAAATGTGGATATACGTTGCAAGAAACCAGACATAGTTTCAACAACAATATCCCTGTCAAAGTCTGCTGTATCGAAATCACCAACAATTAAAGCGGCAACCTCTGAAGCAGTTGGAAGGTTATAACGTTAGCCGTCACGACCTCTTTTTCCCAAAATTCGCAACCTAACATTAGGTGCTGCTTGAGATTGAACTGTATTACGAATTGTATTGTATGTCTGAACATAAGGATTATTACAATTGTCAAGAACTTCTCTTATATCTTTGACAATCGATGACCTAAATGCAAGAGCATCTTCCTTCATTCTGAAAATAAAAGATAAAATATTAATTCACTATCACGAAACCGAGAAAAATAAAAAAATACAAAAACAAATGAAAACAAAACATAAAGAGCAATAAATTGATAGAATTACCCAACAGCAGCCATTCGATTTGATATCTCGTTATCAGTATCATAAATATATAGTTGTGCAAATTTTGGTGGTTTTCCTGGTAATGGTAGCAAACTACCAATTTGATGGTAATTTTCACCATTCATTACAAAGACGGGAGGTGTGTTTCCTTTGTTTGCGGAAGCATCAATCTTACCACCAATTGAAGTGAAAGCAAACATACTGTTGAAAGACCTAATATTGTTTAAGAAATATCGACTCCTTTTATCACCACCATGATATAAATCATACAATGACTGAGGCAAGCGAGTGTATGGAACAATCTCAATTTCACCTTGACTACAACACAATGAAAATTTTGGATTCCGTTTGGACTTTGCCTTAACACGCTCCTCAATCCACATAATTGCGCCACAATCTGGACATGTACGGTTAGGCTGACCGATATTAAAATAGGAACTGGTAATAACAGCTGCACAATTAATCACCACAATGTTAAAACAAAAAACTATTTATTAGATACATAAACAATGTAATATAATAATAGCTAAAAGCATTTTACCAGAGTCACACAACAGCTGCTGAGCTTCATCGTCAGATGCATCATTAGTAAAGTCCGATTCAGTGTCGGTGTCTATATAAAGTAAATAGTTAAGTTATGATATGAATAAGCATAAACTTATTAATGAATTTTAGTACATTTTTTAACGTATAAAATATTGTGATATTTAATTAGGATTTTCACTAAATCAAAATAAATCTTGTGGTATTCAATAAAACAAATGAAGTCATTTTCTTTTTTAAGCCAAAACCATTGAAACATTTAAAAGTTCTCAAAGACTTTTTTAACTTGCTTTCACAATTCATCATCATTTATATATATATATATATATATATATATATATTTCTCAATGTGTGTTAAAATCTTTATTTTTTATGTTAAAATTGTCTTCCAAAATCTCAATTGACTATATCTCCCTTAAATATAACTTGAATTAAGTAAAAGATTAAAGTTAAATCAGCAATAAATTTTTTTTTTTCTTCAAAACGTAATTTGTTTCTTCAATTTAGTTGGTACTTTTTTTTGTTCACAATAAATCTTTTAAAATCTTTTTTTTATTTTTTCCAAATTATTTTTCAAAATCTAAATTGAATATATCTCTCTTAAATATACGTTGGATTGAGGGAAAAAATTAAAGTTAAACCAACCAAAATAGCTATAAGTAAATACCTGAATCATTAGGTACATTACCATGATTGTCTGGTATATCATATTCTTCTTCATTAATTGTACAAATCATTGGATCAACATCATTTCTTCTATCTAATGAAAAAATATTTTTATATAAATAAAGCAAGAATTATACACAAAATAAATGAAATGAAACATATTTCAATTAAAAGCCAAATTTAATATATTGGATCAAATTAGTTATAATACCTGAGTTGTTGGGTATATTGTACTCCTCAAAATTTGTTGCACATACAATATAGCTCATATCATTATCAAACATGGGAGTAGCAATACTATCTAGTCAAACAGCAACACAAAAAAGGAATATGTAAGTTAAACTTGGAAAACAAAAATGAAATAACGAAAAATGCATACTTCCATTAGTTCCTATACCTTGATAATTGCTTGATGATTCAATCTCTTGTTGGAAAGTGGTTTTACCACTTGATAGACTCATCTATATGTTTTATAAACTAAAATATAATCAAAATTGAAGAATTACACTCAACAATTATCTTCTCTAGAAAGTATTTTTTTTAGGGTGGATGGATGCTAATTAATCAAAGAAAAAGAGACCATATGAAGGCATAGAACGATACTAATATGCAATGGAAAAAGGTTTATATAGTTGTATTTGAAGCATGGAATAGTGCATGTCATAGAAAGAATAAATCACTTGTTGGAATAGTGAACTAATTGTCAATAGTTTCCATGATACTGTACAAATCATTATAGAATTTCTACTTGTTGGAAATAGTAAATTATTTGTCATTATATAGATTACACCTATTGTAATTATCACCTAGATTCCTATTATTTTCTCTATGTCTAATTTTTTTTATGTATTCATGGAGTAAAAGTAAATAAATTATAAGATTATAAAGAAGGATAAATTTATTTAGAGCACTATATGCTTAGTTAATTTATACAATTAAATAAATTTAAATACAAAGTTAATTTAAAAAAATTGGATAAAAAATAAAAGGTCTGGGGCGAGGGGGATTCGAACCCCAGACTAGTAATTTATAGTGAATAGGCGCAAGTTTGATGCCACTGGGGTGGCTGTTTCATCCGTTAATTTATTCGCATCAACAAATTTAAATACAAAGTTGATTTAAAAAAATTGGATAAAAAATAAAAGGTCTGGGGCGAGGGGGATTCGAACCCCAGACCTATAGTTTATAGTGAATAGGCGCAAGTTTGATGCCACTGGGGTGGCTGTTTCATCCATTAATTTACACACATCAATAAATATAAATACAAATTACCCATAAAATTGTCATATATGGAGATGAGGAATCTAGAAACACAAAGCATTAAATTTTATTAAAAGCATTCAAATGCACATCTAATAGATAAGGGTTGAAACATCAAAATATAATACACATAATTATATTACAAAGTACTTAGAAAATACACACATAGTGACATTTATTTTACCTAGTAAGCATAACACACATATGCCACTATTTAGAAGAAGTAAACATAAATTATAAGATCAATTATTTAGAATCTCCATTCTCCACGCAGAGGATTTTGGATTCCTTAGTACCAATAATCTGAACTCCGTCAGAATCAGCAGCTCGCTTCCCATTTGTAGTTATTGGTTCCTTAGTGGAAGAACTACCAACTCCATTAACACCACCAACATTTTTCCTATTCACTTTGCTTGTTGGAGTTCGAAGTAAATCAGCAATAACAACATCATCATCATTAGTGGAATCACCCTCCTCCAAAGCATCCTGTAATTAAATATAATATTGCAATTAAAATAATAAAATTGAATGAGACATAAAAATTAATATTAAAAAACATACCAGAGAAACATCATCATCCAAGTGACAAACCAATTGACCACAAATAGCACCACCATCATCATTATTAATCTGCATATTAATCATATAATAAAATATACCTTATATAAAAATTGACAATAGAATGTAATAATATTCTCAATAGTATTAAATATTACATTGATTCCATGAAGAGCTGTGAAACGGTTGATAATGTCTTGTTCATCAGTTAATTTTTTGACTGTATAACCACGCCAGTTACGATACAGATTAGCATCAGTCACCTCAACCTTAAAGAGCATACGTTTGTTGACAAAAACTTCAAATTCTTCTGGGTAAGTTCCAGGGACATGATCCTTTTCCCAAAAAAAAGGCACGTTAGAATTATAAAGAGGTAGATATTTCCTAATTATGCAACATTGATTTTTTTTAAGGTAAATTTACTTTTATCATTCCATACAACAAATCCTGGGCAGTCTTTCCAATAAATTGAGCAACAACGCGATCAAACAAAATAAATGTTATTGATCCTGTATCATCAATGACTTGAAGGTGCACCTTAAATCTACAAAAATCAAAACAATGTGTAACCAATAACTCATTGCCAATACGAAAAAATTATTTGACAAAATATATATTTAGCTCTAGTAAAATGTTACCTAGGAATTGCAGTCCTGGGTATCCTACATTTATCGCAATATAATTGACCCCCAACAAAATTGATCCTTGATGCACATTTAGTGCAACTTTGATAAAACCAACCTGAATCAGTGTCGATCTCACCTGTCCATGCAAGTACGGAGCCAAAGCATTTCTACACATACATTTTCCCACCAGATTTAGAAAAAAATTCAATTGAATAAATTACATTCAATATCTAGTTATGTATTTGTCAAGCAAAAACAACCTCAGTAGATTCGATTAAATCTTCAATTGTCATCCTCTGTGTCTGAAGAAGATCATCAGCTATACTAACAACAAATGGTCCAGTCAATTGGCTAACCACCTGGGTTAGCTCAACATTTGCAGCATTCATCCTATTATGAGAAAGAACTAAAAAATTAAGTAGAAAAAAATAAATATAATAAAATTAACCCATATTAAATATTAAATTTTAATAACCTTTCAATATAATGAGCCACTTCAGGAATGTGAGCATTCAAAAAAAGTTTAGAGCCATAGAAAGTATTTGAAACTCCCATTGCACCTCAATGGATTTATAAATAAAAAAAATAATCAATATTATGACTAAAGATTTATCTATCATACAAACACAATCATGCTTACCAAAATACTTCTTAAGCTTGCAAAGTTGGAGAATGATTATCACAGGTAGAGATGGGTCATGAGCATCCAAATATTGTTGTAATTGAACAACAAATTCATCCCATAGTTTACAATGAACTCTATTGCCTCTATCATATTAATTATATCAATGTATTAGCAAGTATTTTGTCATCAAATAAAATTAATTTAAGACTAAAAAATAAAAAAACTTACTCTAGATCTTCAAGAGTGAGATCCATAACCTTTTTAACCTTTCCACTTTTTTCTGTCTCTTTCAAAACATTTTTTTCAACCACATGGCCAATGACATCTATTATAAAAAGTGAAACAAACTTAGAAAATTAATAACCAACAACTATATATTAAGAAAGTTTATTAGATTTTAATTATACCAAGATAGCGATCATCTGAAGTAGATGAGAGAATATCTTGAAAGGACATGAACTCAAAATGATTATTTGGTATTGAATTAGTAGTGAGTTTAAAAACTGATGTTCTCCGCATGAAATTTAATTTGTGTTTATGTGGAGTAGTTCTGTAGATAGGATCATTCTTAGCAACCATGAACCGGTCAAATACGTAAGCACAACCATCTATGAGCTGATCCTTGAAACGTGGGATTAAGTCTTTTCTAACTGTAGCATGAATTCGATCACACTGTATAAAAAAATACTTTCATGTTAGTTAATAGTTATGAACTACATAATTAGGAAAGCATTGAAAGAAGATCATATAGAAACCATTTCATCAAGAAAAATCATGTGGATAGCCCCTTCTTATGTGGAATTGTTACGGTCAGGAGTAGTCCATAGATTGATCACTCGTACTTGAAGCTCGAAATCAACTTTGCCCCCACAAATTTCAGAAATTTTTGTCTTCTTTGCATATATTCCTGTATATTTAAATACCAAACAAACAATATATTAATAAAACCCAAATAATAACAACAAACTATTGGAAATAAGAAGATTAGTATAACATAAAAGAACCTGAATTAGCCATGGTAAGCAAGAGCACATAAGATATATGAAAGAAAAGATGCTTGTTTGTGATTTGTGACCAAGAGAGCTTGAGTATTTATAGATAGATGATGCATATGCATGCTTGACACTTGTAAAAAACATAATTTGTTGAAATGATTATATACATTTGATGAATAGTCTTTGAATAGTATCTTAATTTATTGTTGATTAATATTTATATATAGAAGAAATTCGTGGCATCTAAATTGATATTATTATTATTTAATATGTGGCCTTAATTTTAAAACTATAGAGCATATATACATTCTCATAATGAATTATATTCATTATTTAGTCTCTTGAATTATTGGGAACATAAATATGTTTACTTAACTTTTGAAATCATTTCTCATATATAATGTTCATTATATTGAAACTTAGGTTTAATTGTTCTATTCATATTTAACATACATAATCATAAAAAACTTTTTGAGAAATTAATTTATGTTTTAGATAAAGAAAATTATTTTATTAATGAGAGTATTTTCAAAACTAACATATATAAAACTTCTTTCTAATACGATATTAAAAACAACAACAAAAATTCATTAGATATTGCAAAATGAGTCATTTTATTGCATATAATTTAAGGGAGTTTAGCCAAGATCATAGGGATACATAGGTTGCAAGGTGATAGTTTCATTACCATAAAATAGAGTACATTAGAGATGTCACAATTAATATATAAGAAAACCACCTAACTGATCAATAATTCATACATAGTTAAAGGCTAAGGGATATCTAGATACATACATGCTAGAAAACTATTAAAAGGACAATATATCAAGGATCCAACTCAAAATAGATCACATCTCCAAATCCGGTTCCTTGCACACCAAGCCTAACACTATCACCAATAGTTAGCCTCCTAGTAGCCACCAAGACCTTCCAATCTCCACCAATTTTGTAATGTTTAGAAGGGATGGAAGAAAACATCAAAGAGCAAGTCCATGCATTACCACTATCATCTACCAATTTAATTGAGGAAGTGGTTTCATGGAAAATATTTTCACCAAAATCTTCATATGGCACTACCTACAATATATTAAAATTGTTACTAAAATAGAGTTCAAATGTTTTTACACAAATTTTTTTTAACACACGAAATTACAATAGAATACCTACCAAAAATCCAAATGTAACGTCGGAATGGCTTAAATATTTGTCACAATGCAAGTGAAAATAATGTGGCTCATGCGAATACGCCAATAGTTCGGGAGAACCAGGTAAATCATCAACGAAATAAGGAGGTACATCAGATTTGTCTATGACCAATCTAACGGGAGGAATAAATGTAGGAGGATTAATATCTTCATGAAACCGATCCTTTAGCAAAAGGCCAAAATGGCCGTTTCCGGTATACACCAATTGTAACCAAGCACCGGCACGAATGTTGTAAAAGTCACGTAAAGCAGCCCATCCCCAAGTGAGATATATATTGCCATTCACCTTATCAACTAACACTTCAAATTGATTTCCTTCAAGATCTGCTAAAATAGCAATTCTACCAATCTCTTGACGAAAATCAGATGTGAACATTTGAGGTAGCTTAACAGTACCCTTTAAAATATAAAAAACCAAAACAACATATGATTAGAATATAATTTGAAATGCTAATCTTTAAAATGAAAAAATTAATTAGAAAGACTCTCACATCATGGTTATTGTATTCAACATTGTAAGAACGATATTTAATTTGATGTTCATGGATGAATCGTTCGTGAGCAGTAATTGGATTAGGATTAAGGGGTGCTACAATAAAACAAAAACAATAACAAAATTAGATTTTTTGAATAGAAGAATTCAATAAAAACAATAAAAAAAATCTCATTCTACCCCTAAAACACTCCAAAGCAAGAGCCATCTCTAGATAATTGTTAGACATATTGGAATAGCAACGTTTTCTTTCTTTTTTCAATCTCTAATCCAAAATCATGGGAATAAACAACTCATGTGAACACAAATATATATAGAGGTAGTATGTGAGTTGATCAAAGTGACAATGATTAAGGTGCATTAATGGTTTCTTGTGAGGTGATACTATTAGACCTTTCACTTCCTATGGCATAAGCATATAGAGTGAAACAAAATTGCATGAGACCAATACAATTTTAGCTAAAAATATTTCAATATATTAATTAAATGTAATAAAGTAAATCATGTGTGTTAAGTCACATCATTATATCATGTGTAACTTCATGAATAATAATGTGTCTAAAACATTAGTTCAAGTTTTGAGGCATAAAAACATATATGCAAGTGACTTGAAAATATATTTCAATCTAATTCACATTGTTTTTGAATATTCTAATTAGTTTATAAATAATAAAATTTATTTATTAATACATAATATAATTAAGTATAGAGATAGTTTTAAATTGGCAAATATTATTTAATACACAATACTCACAGTTGTTAAGCTAGCCAATATTTGCAAATAATTCATATATTGTTTGCTAATTAATAATTTTTGTTTTTATTAGACAAATGCTGCTCCAATAATTTTATTACAATAATCAAGCATATAGAGGGGTTTAAAATTGAATAGGTTCTTTAATCTTATAAATCCACCACTACTAAGTTAAGCAACACTTGCAAGTAAGTCATGTTTGAACTTCTATGTGCTATGATTACAAACACATATTGAAATACTTAGATGAGATCATGCTCATATAGTTCCTATGCAAAATTCACACGCAACATGTAATATGAAGCATGAGAATTCATCATCTTATCCCATAAATTTCAATCTAATTCACATATTTTTTAAATATTTTAATTAGTTTCTAAATAATCTTAAACAATACACTATTATAAAGTGTATACATTTTTTCATAGGCTATTAGAAAATTTACTTTATTATAAAGATTATACATTTTTTCATGTGTCATTAGGAAATTTATTTATTAATACACAATATAATCAAGTATTTAGAAGAGATCATACTCTTTTTTCTCTAATTAAAATTTGGAATCCAAATAACATAATGAGTTAATATTAATTCAAATTCAAATAATTTTTCCACTAAATGCATAACTCAAAGGAATCATTATTTTAATGAGAGATATTGGGAAAATAAAGAGCAATGGGTGAAATAGTAACATTTGCAAATGTGCTATGATTACAAACGCTATTTTAAATATTTGAATAAGATATGCTCTTATAGTTTCCATGCAAAATATACGTGTGGATCTTAAGGGTATTATGAAGATGATATCACCCAAATGTTGTGAATAGTAGTAGCCATCACACATTTCATAAATGTAATGTTTATGTGTTAGAGTTAGTGAGATCACTATAATATTTTTGTTTTATTCACAAAATAAAATTAAATTGTTTAGACAAAAATTATTTGGGTACACATTATTCCTTATATATTATTGAAAATAAAATTACTAATCTTGTTTTTTTCACCTTAGGATTACTATGATTTTTCATCACTTATTGCTAATTAATAATTTTTGTTTTTATTAGACAAATGCTACTCCAATAATTTTATTACAATAATCAAGCATATAGAGGGGTTTAAAATTGAATAGGTTCTTTAATCTTATAATAAATCCACCACTATTAAGCTAGCCAACACTTGCAAGTAAGTCATGTTTGAACTTCTATGTGCTATGATTACAAACACATATTGAAATACTTAGATGAGATCATGCTCATATAGTCCCTACACAAAATTCACACTCAACATGTAATATCAAGCATGAGAATTCATCATCTTATCCCATAAATTTCAATCTAATTCACAATTTATTATAAAGATTATACATTTTTTCATGTGTCATTAGAAAATCTATTTATTAATACACAATATAATCAAGTATTTAGATGAGATCATACTATTTTTTCTCTAATTAAAATTTGGAATCCAAATAACATAATGAGTTAATATTAATTCGAATTCAAATAATTTTTCCACTAAATGCATAACTTAAAGGAATCATTATTTTAATGAGAGATATTGGAAAAATAAAGAGCAATGGATGAAATAGTAACATTTGCAAATGTGCTATGATTACAAACACTACTTGAAATATTTGGATGAGATATGCTCTTATATTTTTCATGCAAAATTTACGTGTGGATTAAGGGTATGATGAAGACGATATCACCCAAATATTGTGAATAGTAATAGTCATCACTCATTTCATATTCCCAATAATGAATAGTTCCATTTGGATTGCTTGCAAACAATACCAAGCATGTTGTGAAGACAATGATTCACTTAGAAATTTGAAGTCAACTATTTTCACACCTTTTTTTGGTTATACTATTTAGTCCACATCTATTTAATTCACATCTCTTTGTTTTCACATTAAAATTAATCTTCTAATAGCAAATAATACCTTGAAATAAATAGGTCTCAATTTTCTAATAATTCCACGTATTACCATTTTATTTTAGATGGAAAATTTATTTGTTATATCTTTAAAAAGTAGATGAAAATATATATTATACCTATTGTAATTATCACCTAGATTCTTATTATTTTGTCTATGTCTATTTTTTTAATGTATTCATGAAGTAAAAATAAATAAACTATAAGATTATCAATGATATTCATTTTGAGACAAAATTTCATTAGTAAATAGAAAATTAAATTATTTTCAGATAGATAAAGAAGGCTAAATTTATTTTGAGCACTATATACTTCTTTTTGTAAAAAATAAATTATTTTACAACCCTTTAAAAAAAAATATGTAGGTTTTTCTTTTTTTAATCAACAAAGATTAATATATTAATATAGTCATTCATTGTTGGGAATATGAAATGAAATACAATGATATTAAGTGAATCTATCCATTAATTTATACACATTAATAAATTTAAACACAAACATAATTTAAAAAAATTGGATAAAAATAAAAGGTCTGGGGCGAGGGGGATTCAAACTACAGACCTCTGGCTATAGGCGCAAGTTTGATGCCACTGGGGTGGCTGTTTCATCCAATAATATATATGCATCAACAACATTAAATACAAACTTGATTCAAAAAATTTGGATAAAATAAAAGGTCTGGAGCGAGGGGGATTCGAACCCCAAACCTCAAGCTAATAGGCGCAAGTTTCCTGCCACTGGGGTGGCTGTTTCATCCATTCATTTATGCGCATCAACAAATGTAAATACCTATACATTGTTGTACATTTTTTCATATGCTATTAGAAAATTAATTTTAGTGTGAAGTATTTTTTATTCATATATTCCTATTATAATTCACTCTATTTGCATTTTTAAAATACACAATTAATATTGGGAACACAAAGAGAGATGGACAAAATAGTATAACCCAAAAAAAAAGTGAAAATAGTTGACTTTAAATTTATAAGTGAATCATTTAGGGTATATTATTTTCATGATAACCTTGAGACAAAATTTTATTAGTAAATCTTGACATTGGGAACACAAAGAGAGATGGACAAAATAGTATAAACATAAAAAAGTGTGAAAATAGTTGACTTTTAAAATTTAGGGTATATTATTTTCATGATAACTTGAGACAAAATTTTATTAGTAAATCTTGACATTGGGAACACAAAAAGAGATGGACGTGAATCACTTGGGTGATATCATTTTCATGATACCCTTGAGAAAAAATTTTATTGGTAAATAGAAAATTAAATTATTTTGAGATAGAGAAGAGTAAATTTATTTTGACCACTATATACTTCTTTTTATAAAAAATAAAATATTTTACAACCCTTTAAGAAAAATATGTAGTTTTTTCTTTTTTTAATCAACAAAGATTAATATAGCTATTCAAAACATGAGCAACATTAATATATTAATATCAAAAGTAAACATAAATAAATGTTATATCAATAAAAATTACAATTTAGATCCCTATCCCTTTATCCATGACTAATTATTTTGAGATAGATGAAGTAGAATGCTAAATTTATTTTGAGCACTCTATACTTTTTTTTAATAGAAAATAAAATATTTATCAACCTTTAAAAAAAATCATATAGACTTCAACACATAGATTGCTTGTTATTTAATTTTGTATATTCCAATATAGATAATAATCCCTTGATCTACACACATTTGGCATCCATTTTCAACTGAATCTTAAAATCACACCTCATTTGGAACGATTTTTTGTTACACTCCAACCTCCCACATCATATTCATTCATTAAAATTGATTAGACACATCACCCACCTACATGAGTGCAATTTAAATGCTTGTAATGATGATACTCCAAGACTAAACGCAAATATAAGCACATAACACCCCTTCTCAATCTCCAAGCATTAACCATCCAACAAACCTCATTAAGATCAATCCCTCATCAAACACCATGTCTTTTTCTGCATGTGACACCATAAAAAAAATTAAGGAAATGATTCAAGAGGGGTCTAGCTATCTAATTGAAAATGAAGAACTACTTGAGTCACATGTTGATGATCTTTCATCTCATATATCATTGTTAACAAAGGAGCAAGCTAACTTCCTCCCCTACTTGGTCCGTTTGACAGAAGAGGTTAGTTCAACTGCAAATTTGATTCAAGACATTGGAGAAAAAATGGCTAAGAAAGAGGCTGTGATGTCTGAGTTGCTTGAAGAGACGTGGGAGGTGAAGGAAACTATAATCATCCAATCCTTGAGTCTTGATGCATTTTTTAGTGAGGTACAAAAAATTGATTTTAAAATCAATGAATCTATGGTTGGGAATGTCTGCTTGGAAGAAAGAAAAAGTGAGCTCAAGAGTCTCATCAATGAGAGCATCACAGATATATTGGTGAAAAGAGGAGAGTTTTATACTTTGATGAAAAGAAAGAAATCATTGGAGAGAGAGGTGTTGCATTTGAGGTGCTGCATTGCAAGGACCAATGAAGTTGGAGGCGTAGTTGAAGATTGGTGTGCACGTGTGATGGAAGTTGGAAATTTTTTTTAGGGTTTTAATATTTATTTTATGTTAATGTTTCTACTGTTAATGTTATTGGCACAATTAGTAGCCAAAATATGTTTATGTGGGCATGTTTTGTAACAACAATGGCATCATCAAATCAAATCAAATATAAGTTAATATTTTTAATTTAGGGTTCATATTATTAGCAATTTTATTGGCATATTCTTTTTTTTTTTTTAAATAACATATTCATTGAAGCATATCATTAAAGTTAAATCAACTAAAATAATCACCACCATACATAATCTCTAAAGAAATTATTTTTTAAAACCAACTTTCATTTTTTCTTGGATAAAAAATAAATAGCAAGGCTTTTTTTGCTTACAAAATAATAGATATTTATTTAAGTAATAATAGTTAAATTAGAAAAAAAAACAATTAAAAAAATTTAAAGTTACATGTACAATTTGATGATCATGAGATCATGCTCATGTACTTTGCATGCAAAATTTACACGCAAGATGTAACACCAAACATAAAAGTTAATCATTCCATTCCATAAATTTCAATCTAATTCACAATTTTTTTGAATAGTCTAATTAGTTTTTAAATAACATCACCAAATATAAACTGGAAACATCTTTATTCTTATTATAAACACTTTACATTTTTTCATATTTCATTAGAAAATTTATTTACTAATTCATAACATAATAAGGTATATAGATAATTTTAATTTGGCAAATGTTATTTAATACAAAAACTCACAATGGTTAAGCTAGCCAACATGTGCAAATAATTCATTTACAAACTTCTATGTCCCATCATTTTATTTTAGCAATTATGCCAAGTATTTAGATGAAATGCAATGATATTAAATGGATTTATCCATTAATTTATACACATTAATAAATTTAAATACAAACATAATTTAAAAAAATTGAATAAAAATAAAAGGTCTGGGGCGAGGGGGATTCGAACCCCAGAACTCTAGCCAATAGGCGCAAGTTTGATGCCACTGGGGTGGCTGTTTCATCCATTAATATATATGCATCAACAATTTTAAATACATACTTGATTCAAAAAAATAGGATAAAATAAAAGGTCTAGGGCGAGGGGGATTCGAACCCCAAACCTCTCGTTAATAGGCGCAAGTTTCATACCACTGGGGTGGCTGTTTCATCCATTAATATATACGCATCAACAACTTTAAATACATACTTGATTCAAAAAAATAGGATAAAATAAAAGGTTTGGGGCGGGGGGGATTCGAACCCCAGACCTCTGGTTAATAGGCGCAAGTTTCCTGCCACTGGGGTGGCTGTTTCATCCATTAATTTATGCGCATCAACAAATTTAATAAGGATCTTACATTTTCTCATGTGACATAAAAAAATTATTTTTTTAAACCAACTTACATTTTTTCCTATGTAAAAAATAATTAGCAAAAGTTTTTTTGCTTACAAAACAATAGATATTTATTTAAGTATTAGATAGCTAGGAATAGTGGTTTTAGTATACAAAATAATAACCATATTAATAGCAAACAACCATCTATGTTAGATGAAATAATCCCAAAATAGCACATACCATTCAACAATATTCCCAAAACAATATTGATCAACATAATATTACATTGCACAGCCATCACTGACCCACTTAAACACTACCATTATTGTACAACCATTCATAACCTACTTAAACATAATAGACACATACATGACATAGTCATTTGAAGGATATGGAACACTAAATCTCGAACAAAACATTGAGGAAGCCTTCCCCTTGGCTGCACATCAAAAGAAAAAATAATTATCTAGAAATCCAAAAAATACAAAATCAAATAAATTAAAAAAATATACTCAATATTAAAATGTTATATCTTCAATATCATACTCCATTTGATAGGTTTGCATAGAGTAAATAAGATTATCTAAAAATCCATGAAGTTCATTAGTAGTTTCTTGTTTTTGTTTAGATGATGAAGGCAATGAAATAGGAAGCTTTGTATCAATTGGAGAAGTTGATTTTGAAGAATTAGGAGATGATGATTCATTGGACAAAATTTTTAATCCATGAAGTTCATCAATAGTTTCTTCTTTTTATTTTAGATGGTGAGGGCAATGATATACGAAGCTTTGTAACATTAGGAAGCTTTGTAGCATTAGGTGAGGATGACTTTTTAGTATTAGGTGAGGATGATTTATTTGACAAAATTGAGGGCAATGTGATACGGAGCCTTGTAACCTTAGGAGAAGATGATTCATGGGACAATTCGTTTTTGGGTGCCATGAGGAGAGGTTTGCACATTTAGGTGTAGCAAGGGAGAGTTTATATAGTCCCATGGTCATCATTATGAAGAAGCTTGAGAAAATACTTGTGTGACATGCATTGGTTGTTTTATTTTTCCAAGGAATTGCTTGTGTTGCAAGAGAATATTTGCAAAGGTCAACGAAGCAAGTGAATGAAGGATCTTATTGTCATGTGATGAGATGATGCAACAACAATGATCACACCCATTTTGAATAGTTCCTAGCACAAATGGACAATGGATGAAATAGTAAATATGTCACATATATAGAATGATGTGGATAGATTGATAAACTTGTGAACCAACCATTGGCCAAGGCAAAAATAGGGCTAAGATGGCATCCAAATGGGCATAATAGAGCAATTTGTTGAGAGGTTATTGGGACACATATGCAATTGACATCACCATGACATAAGATATGACATAGGGTGTTAGGGT
The DNA here is from genome assembly GCA_954870985.1 of Trifolium fragiferum. Taxonomy (NCBI): domain Eukaryota; kingdom Viridiplantae; phylum Streptophyta; class Magnoliopsida; order Fabales; family Fabaceae; genus Trifolium; species Trifolium fragiferum. The sequence goes on from OX940792.1 coordinate 22,360,640, forward strand.
TTTGGCTTGGAATGGGGAAAAACCCCACGACCTTTTAGTATAATTAAAGATTATGGTAATTGGGATCAAGATTCATGCGGTCCACTGTTCACGCAGTTTAATGCGGTGATAAATCTAGGCTGTTGATTTGAGATCGGACGGTTTAGATCACTTATATAGAAAACGATTTCGGTTGTTTGTTCAAATCAGACGGTTGATAGTTGACGCAGTTACAATAGGAAATCCAAACCGTTGAAATTGGGTCCAAACGAAGGTTGTTGTTTTTTTCAGCTCAGTGATTTTTCATTCGAAATTGATGTTCAGTCATAATCCATTAGGCTTTCCTCATGACCCAATAGTGGTATGAGTCGCTGATTCAACGTAGAGTTTGAGTGGCTCTTTGTGTTGAAAGTCTTTCTGACAATGATTGTCAGGTGGCGTGGTTGCTTTTGGCTCAATATAGATGATCTCTCGACCTCCCCTCATGACCTAACACATTGGCGTCATATTCTTAGTTTGGCTTGGTGGGAGAGTGGGGTGACTTCTGTATTGGTTTAAGTATAGGAGGTGGGAGCTCAGACATGAGGGGAAGATTATTGAGTTTCAAGTTATCACTGGTTAGTCATGCATCGTCTATGGATCAAAAGAATGTTGAATACATAAGAGAGTTGACTTATATACCTAATGTTTTAAGAAAATTTTATATGAAATAAGACGTTTTTCTATTTTATAATCCAGAAGTATTGACCAAATATTCTCGGTTGGCCGGTTGTTGCACACTCTTCTACAAATGATTTTTTGACACTGTAAAACTTTTTATGGTAAATGTAATATCTCAATTTTGTAAAGAAACCATGTTTATAAAGAAATCGACTAAAATCAAAGTTTATTTAAAATGACAATTTGTCACAATTATATTTCTAATTTAGCATATATAATAGATTTGGGGTTACAATTTTTTATTTTTTATTTTAGTCAAGTAGTCTAGTCGTTAGAAATTTCACTCTTAGAATCGATAAGTGAAATAACCGAAATTCAAACCTAAACCACCTACATATACAATGCAATATCTCTACAAACTGAATTGAACTTACGAGACTAATACGAGGTTACAGATTTTAATTGATTGCTAACAATTTCCTGTCATATTAATCATTTAAGTGAGTTACTTTCTTTTACATAGAAAATCAATATTTAATATTATATATATATATATATATATATATATATATATATATATATATATATATATAAAAGAATATTTAAACCATTAGCTAAGTTAATCACGTGTTTTAAAACTTAATTTAAACACTCGTGTCAAGTATATTGCCTAAAGTCAAACAGCTATATTGTACTTTGTATTCTTTTATTTTTGGGATACTTTTTCATTTAAATAAAATAAATTTTTGAAAAATGGAGAAATATTTTCAGAATCCTAAATTCTAGAAATATAATTAAATCTAGTGTTTATCGAACTAGTTCAAAATAATTTATTTTCTTTATGTATTAAATTTATATTAAAAAAATCTAATTTTCATTATGTATATTAATATATACTACCGTTATTCCTAAATATAAGACTCAGATTAAAAAAGTGGGATTGTAGTATTAAATTTGTTGATAATTGATAATGTTTTTACAATTTTATTCATCAAAAAAGAGTAGAAGTTAACGTTTTAGAGTATTTATTACGGATTATAAAAAAATATGCACTATAATTAGAGATACTAGACTTTGACCCGTGCGTTGTACGGATTTAGTTAAACGATAGATATACGATTTAAATTTTTATAATAAAAATTGAAAATAAAAAAACAAAATGAAATCTAAACATAAATATATTGAAATTTAAAACAGAGAGTACAAATAAAACTAAACAATACTAATAAATTAATAAAAATAGAGGATTCAAAAATGGTACTACAAAATTAATTGTAAAATTGGCTAAAAGCCAAACAACCGAAGCAAATGTTTTAGGTTTTAAAATTTTGGGTCAAAAATATGCCTAAAATAAAATTCAATATAATTTACTAAATTTAATATGAATATTTGGTTAGTTTAGTGGTTAGGATGAAGACTTCGTATCTCTTTGACCTAGGTTCAATTTACACATTCAACAGCGATGATAAAAAAAATTCATACATTCAGCAAAATAAATATATTTAATTTTTTCTTATCAATTTTGTACTCACTAAAAATTTCATATTAGATTTCTGAATCAGTTAGACCAATCTTGAATAATTGTGTCAAATGATAGTGATTTCAAGATATTGAGAAGATGTCAAATCATGCTAATGTTCAATGTGACATATTTAATTTTATAAAAAGTATTTTTAAAGTTATAATTTTTATATCAATCAATCTTTTTCTATTTTGATTGTATACATATGTTATTTTCAATACATAGCAAATTGCTAATTCAAAATTTAAATTTAGGTAAAATTTAAATTTAGGTGAGAGAAGTGTGTTATTTTCAATACATAGCAAATGACTAATTCAAAATTCAAATTTAGGTAAGAGAAATTAGATGAGAGTATTAATTAGTAGTGGTTTAGGAGGGAAAAATTAGGGTTAAGTTAAGAGCTTAATTAGAGTTTTAGTAGGTGCTAAACATAACTTTTATTATAATTAAGATTAAGATATGTTGGTAAGAATAATAATTAATGTTCTTCAAAATTTCAAAGAGAGTTTATAAAAAGGGACAAAGAAAAATCTCAAAAGAGTCTTATATTTAGAGACAGATGTAGTATAACTTATTTTCATTCCTATTTGTACACATGAAACATTCAAAGACTTAACATCAGAAGGTAATTTATCATTTTGCAATAATTTTGAACTTCCTTTTACATAGATGAAGCCTAAAAAAATTTCATTTCTAAGCTATCTTGAAAGGAGGGGTTTTAAGAGAAGGGTTTGTAAAAGGGCCTTCGACTAATCCCTTTGCAATCATTCTATAAGCTGCTTCTGTTAAGTGGGCTCCATCCCAATTTATTTGTTTTGAAGGGTCTGAACAAACCGTCGTATCAGGAGTTCCACATGGTTTTTTTACATCGACATTGTATGGTGCATTTGATCCACAACATGCTTTCAAAATCTCGTTCTTGTCAGAAGTAAAGCCTGCAGTGCATATAAAATGGGGAACATGTATAACGAATTTGACAAGAATACATTGATTCGAAATTAACAATTGATTTTTAGTTTATAAAAGAAAATGAAAACACCACACACCATATTGTTGTGGTGCTTGAAATAAACGTTTGGCATCATTGTAGTAGTCAGCATATATTATCTTAGCTTGAGGGTTGTTCTTCCGTAACATGTCTATAGCATTTTTTAGTTGCTCATTAAAGTATTCCGCTAAAGTATTGTAAGCTATCAAGCACCCAAGTTCATCATAGTCATCTTTCTTCTTACTATCCACAATTGCTAAAAAAGCAGCATTACACCCTATTGGAAAGTTACCGGGAATCACTAGCTCTGTCACTCCTTCTTCAATTAATGCCTACCAAATGTAAAGAAAATAAAGAATAAATATTGTTACATTTAATCATGTTAATGATTCATTAGATAATATATAATAAACTGTAAGTTCTTATGCTTGGATCAAACATTCAAATACTTAAAATATGAAATAACATACTGAGACAGTATTTGCGATCTCTTCAACCATTGAGGGCACAATTTCTCGAATTTCTTTAACGGGTTTATTTGTGAGAACATGCGACAAAATATCATTTCCACCGATCTCTCCAACAAAAAACAAAGATTTTTTGAAGTAGTTATCACACTCTGTTTCATAGTAGAACAATAGTTGTGTTAAAAATATCAAGAAAAAAGTATTTGACACATACACATCAAATCAAAGAGTTATGGTATAACCTTCTTTGCTTTTACAGAGGGATGGTTTTAACTTCTTAAACCAACTAAGTTGGACACTTAATGAGTTACTTGTCGATGGTGGCATGATTGCATGCTGTGTGAAAAACTTATATTCAAGCGCACTAGAACCAGCAAATGCAAAATTCACTCCTTTCTTAATGTCTTGGTCTTTGGTGAGATTTTGTAAGGCAGGCAACAATGGCAATCCAAACGCCTCAGCTACAATTAAAATGTACCAATGTCATTTTTTGTATTGATTTTGTAAAAAATGCTAATAACTATAATAGATTGAGCATTTTAGAGTGTTTGCTAGTATTGTTTTATTTCTTGTTTCTTTCACACTGGAATATTTTATTGAAATTACCAAAAATTATAAAAACACGAGTGAATATACCGATAAAATCTATGATCAGACGTCCGTTCGATAAACGCCCAGCTGGATGATTGAAGTATGTTGACCCATAAGGACTATTGCTAGGCATGGAACCGAAGCTCTTCATAGCATTTCCGGTGTCACTTATAGAGTCACCAAAGTTAAAGATAGCTTCATATGGGAGAGGATTATCATTTGAAACAACATTTCCAAGAAAACCACACGTCAAGGTGATACAAAAGAGAATAATGATCTTCATGATGTTATTTAGATATTGGAAATTATCAATATTGATGTATGTGGTGATGAATGTTTGATAAATGAGTTTGCTATGTTTATATATTGTACTATTTGATATTTAAATTATGTTTTTCAATGAATTAACAAAAACGTGTTTGTTTGTGCAGAACATCATTTCCTATGATGAGTTCAATTATTTCTATATTTAGTTCTTACTCTTGATTTAACTACTTTTGTTCTCATAAAGTGTGATCATCGAATATTTAATTGGCATTTTCCATCTTTATGCATCTAAAGGTAAAAGTTTGTTTTATTGAGCATTATTTGTTGTTGTTGTTATTGTCGTCATATTGATTCTTTTTATGGTAGTTACTTACACCTATACTTTTTATAACAAGATTAATTTATGCTCTAAAATTATAGACAATAGCAGTTTCATTGTATAGACAACTAAAATGTGATTTCCTCCCCTCTAGACGGTTCCAAACATCGTCACAGTACATTTAAAATTCTAATTATAACTTCAATAATTTATTTTTAATAAAAGTATTTATAAGAAATGTATAATGTATTTTTGAAATTTTTGTTGAAATAATTAGTGTGTTATTAAGTATATATCATCTATGGTTAAGTGAGAATTATTAAGTATTATACTACTTATGATAGAATTTATTTATGTATTTTTTTTTGACAAATTTATTTATGTATTTAATTGGTCCAAATTTCAAATCAATCACATCTAACTTTTGTTATCTAAACTTTCTCTTATATTTAGGATTAGAGGAAGTTATAATTTTTGTTGAGGCACCAAGTTTAGTAATAAATAAATGCATATTAATTAAAAAATATAAATAGTAATTTATTCATATTCTAAATCATAAAATAACAAATAATATGAAAAATTGAATATTTTAAATATTACCCTAAATATGGAATGAATGGAGTGAGATCGATGAACCGAACAAACATGAAAAATATCATTTAGCCTTATATTAATTTTAATTAATTTATCATGTTCAAAACATTATAGTAACATATTTCTTTATTTGTTGTGCTGATACAAAAATGCATACCTAATTATGTACTTTGAATATAGCACAAACGATCGGATAAAAAGTACTAATTTGGCTAATTTGTGATTTCTATTAGAATTAAAAGGTTGATGACAAAATTAGCAAGTGTACTAATTGTATCGTTAAGTAATAAATTTATAAAGTTCGTATCCGCAGGGATTGTTTCAATTTCGACAAAACAATTTTATCATATTCAGGATGTAAATGCAAAAGGGGGGAGTTTTCAGATTTATAGTAATAATTCTCAACAATGCAAGAAAATAAAACGGAAACTTTTTAATAGAGAAAGGCGATTAGGAATTATTTCGAATCCTCTCTTTGTTCCTATTTGGTACTCTAGGTTCTAGCCCTCAACAATGAAACTCTTATAATTACGATAATTTAACAAAATAGACCGAGTCCAATTCCTTGGCTCATCAGTCTCGTTTATCTAATACGGCACCCTAATTCCTTAGGCGAAACTAATATTATCAAAAGCTTGAATGAACGTTAAATTCTTAATCATACCAACTAATTCTTTATTCCTAAAGCAATTACGATTGGCAAATAGTTAATCTAGTTCCAGTTATAAAACCTAGGGTCAGTAGTGATTTATCCCTTAAAATCAATTCGGAAGTGATCAATTAACGAAAAGCATTAAACACAAAATTAACTGAATAATTATAAGTTTTCATTGAATAAACTAGAACACGTAGTTACATGGTTCAAATAGTTTCAAAGAGATTCATCTATAATTCCTAATCATATGAGTTTAGTTACTCATAATAATAATTGACATAACAAAAGAGTTAAGAAAATTATACATAAATAACCGATAAAAATCACGACGGCACGACGAACCGGTGCTTCTTCTCTTTTCTCTGGTACCGCAGTATTTCTCTCCAAAAGTTGTAACCCTCTTTCTAGTAGAAAGTGATATTTATATGATATGAACAACACCCCATTGTGTGAAATCACGTACATGTAGCAAAATCAGTTCCAATCCCTTGCTGATGTCACGCTTCCATGGATTATCACTTCATAATCTTTCATATGATGACGTGTCGCTCATCTAGTGGTTGCAAATTGCACCACTATGTGAAGCTTGTAGGGACGCGAAGAAAGCAGTAACGCAGGCAAAATTTCATGCTGAAAGGTTTCAAATTTATTCCAAGTATTTTTCTTCTTTTGCATTTTGATCTTCAAACTTCTTTCTATGTCAATTTCTTTAAATATTCTTCTCTTTGACCATGAATTATTCTGAACAGCTAACTAAAAACTATAAAATGATACTAAAAATTAACAAATAATACAGTGTCATCAAAGGTCTCAATCAAAACCCCTTTCTTATGATTGATATCTTTACTTCAATTAAAGTGATAACTCTAATGGTTTAGAAGTAAAATGACTGACAATAGATTTACCTTGGGATTCATCCCAAAAGGAGGATCATCAACAATGCCACCATATTCTCTGATGGTTTAGAATTCTCTCTACATAAATGAAAAGTGCAACGTACAAGAATGTCAAAAATGGTCATTGATAAAGTCTACATTCCAATGGTGGTTACCGGATGTGACACAAGTTGAGAAGTAAGAACTAGAGAAGAAATAGTCTTTTTGAACTCAAAAGATCATATTTTTCCAATCAATTTGTATGAGTAAACAAGATAGTGAAACAGTAGAAGTTTTCCTTATTGCCAAGAAACCGTGTACAAACACACCGTGAAGGCACAAATGTCAATGAAACCATAATTGACACGGGTGTAAGGAAGTATAAAAAATATATATGAAATACTCTTAAGATTCATTGTCATTATTAATAGATTGAGACTTGAGATCACTTAGAAAAACCTACTAAACACATGATAAGATCATAAAGATATTGAGATGTCTTCTAAGTTCTTGGAGATAAATGATGATTGTCACAACTCAACTAGATATCTCAAAGTCATGGAGATGGAGGATATGATTGGCTCACTCAAAATTGATGATTCGTGATATTTTTGCTTCAAAGAAAATAAGCCTATGGTGAAAGGCAAGATGATAGCTTTCAAGGTAGCAGAGAGCTCATAAGATAAATAAGAGGATTCATAAACTTTAGAGAATTCAGAGGATCAACATCTATGCCAAGAGGAAGTTGAGGAATAATTAGGTCCCGTCTCAAGGAAAATTTAGAGAATGTTGAAAATGTATGATCAAACAAAGAAAATATTTTCTTACAAAAAAGGAGCAAAACTTGACGTAGACAAAGACCTATATTCATTTAATGCATGTTTTTGCTTAGGGTACATAAGGAAAAATATCAATAATTATATCATGGTTTTCTAAAAGAATCAACATTTTGTGACAAAACTAAAATAGTAAATAGTTCTGTCAAAAAAAACAAAACTAAAATACTAAATAGACCAAAGACCATAGACGGAGGGCGTAATTTATAGATCTCAACTTCAAATATATTTTTACATTAATTAAATTTATTCTTGAATCAAATTTCAAGTGACTCAAACAAACACACCTAGATAAGAACACACATGGAAATTTAGGAAACATTAATTTTGGATTCTGAAAGTGTAATTTGATAGTATCAAATTAGTCTATGAATTTATCCAAATTGCATATACATTTAGGGATACAAAACTTATAGACTAATTTATAGAATAATTTGGGTCATAGTAAAAGAAGGTTTGGTAAATGAAATTGCAATCATCGATTTAATTAATTTATCAACTATCCATTATTTTTATCAAATAAAAGAACGGACTTGGATTTACCGCTGTCCATATTATGTGTAGTATCACGAGATTTTCAATCACAACTGTTAAATTATATATTAACTATAATAGTGTCTAATAATTTCAACCGGCACGAGGTTTTGTTAACATTTTTTAGGGTGGGTGGGGTAGCTCAGTTGGCACTTGCTGATTGAGCGGGTGTAGGCTGTTGGTCAGGGGTTCGATCCTTGACAGCAGCAAATAACCGAGTGACACACATTCCCTAACCGAGTGACACACATCTATACACTTGACAACAAGAATCGTTTAATCTACACTGTAGAATTGGAAAATTGTGGTTTTTGAGTTTCTAATGATTTCGATTTTTTTTAATTCTTTGGAGGAAGTTAAATTTTGTGGGTTACCGCTTTGGTATAAATGAAAATCGGCGGTTGCAGGAAATGTCAGGATTTTTGCAGAAGCGTGTGCTGTTTATGTAATAGGTACGTCAATATTTTCCTATAATGATACGCTATGTGTTTTGTGGCAGAATAAGAATTAGGGTTACTAGGGTATGGAAGCAGAAAAAAATTTCCCCCTCAAATTAATTTGGGGGGAATAAAAGTGGGAGGGAAATTCGAAATTCAATTAGGTTTTATTAAATTATTGAATTTGATTCAATAAATTGGTTAGCCGTGTCATTTCATAATTCACACCAAAATCAGTTATCCTATTTGAAAAATTCAGAAATGGCAAAAGTTGGGAAGAAATTTTGCTCTGTTTGTGATATTGTGCCTGATATGGATGGTATCTGGATCAATGTTCGTGTTCTTCGTCTGTGGGAAAGTACCTTCGTTCCTTAATCCTTCGGAGACTAGCTCAATAGAAATGGTTCTATTGGACGATAAGGTAATTTATGAAATGGTTATAGATTTATGCTTGTGAAATTGTGTTTATTTCCATTTGTTGTTGTTGGTGTCTTTTATTGTTGATATTGACTATAATGTGTTTGTTGTAATATAATTTAGGGAGGTAAAATTCATGCATCTATTCGTAAGCAGTTGGTGTATCTTTTCGAATCTAAGTTGGTTGAAGGAGAGTTGTATGAAATGTCCATGTTTTCTGTTTCTCCTCAGACTGGATTTTATAGGACCAGTCTTCACCCATACAAGCTGAATTTTCAAATTAAGACAAAGCTGCAAGCTTCTATTGGTGTTGATATAAGTGGTTCTGGTTTGTCTTTCACTAATCTTGCTGAAGTATGTGCTCATGACCATGATTATGAATTTTTGGTTGGTGAGTTGTTTTGTGTTTTCCAGTATATAGTACTTTTTAGTTTTGTATAGGTTTGTAGAGGTTGAAAGTTGAGGTAGTTTGAATCAATTAAATTTGATGTTATGGTTTAATATGGTTTGATTTTTATATTTCATAGATGTTATTGGTGTTATGACTGGAATTTCTGCTGAAAGAGAGTATGTAAGGGATGGTAAGATAACAAAGATGTTGGTTATTGAATTGACTGATGCAAGGTAAGAGTTATTTTGTAGAATGTGTGGTAAATGTAGTTGGAAATTTGTTTTAAGGTGATTTAAGTCATATGTATTTCGCAGTGGCAAGTGTGAATGTGCTTTGTTTGGTGAATATGCTGATGAATTGAGTAAGAAGATGGGGAAAATGATTCTATGTTTACCAATTGTGATTGTCCAGTTTGCCAAAGTGAAAATTTTTAGAGGTTAGTATCTTTTAAATGTGATGTTATTGGACTTCAATGCTATCTAGTGATTTATTTGTTTTGTACTGTCAGATAAGGCTTCTATTCAGAATGTCATGAATACTACTCGCATTTTTGTCAATCCGGACCTTCCTGAGGTGGAGGAGTTTAAGAATGGGTTAGTAATATTTTTGCAATTATGAATTTGTAATACTCAATGGCAATAGGGTATTAATTTGTAGTGGTTGATTTTTTATGTGGAAATAGGATTGCACTTCATGGAATTGATCTTGATATGAATGTTCCGTTGATTGGAGGCAGTGCCAAGTCTGCCCCTGAAGAGGAGTTTTTGAAGATGTATCCGAAAAAAAAAGTAGGAATGCTGTCTGATATGGAGGAAGATGGAGTTTTTGCTGTTTATGGTGTGGTGGCTGGATTTGTTGGAGGTGAAGAATGGTGGTATCCGGCGTGCAAGTGTCATCGGGCTGTTGTAGCTGATTATGGGGCTTACTATTGCAACGGATGTGTTAAGCACATTTTCCAAGTTGTTCCTAGGTATAAAAGTATTTACAGTTGATTTTAAAAAATTTGAAAGATTTAGTAATTGAGTAATATAATGAATTTAATTTTGATGAATAGATTCAAAGTTAAGGTTGAAGTTAGTGATGGTGAATCCACCAGTGTATTTGTTTTATTTGATGCTGATATGAGTTGCTTGATGGAGAAGTCATGTGCATACTTTGTTGCACAAGCTAAGGTTTGAAATGATAATTTGTTTGCAACATGTATTTGCAGCAGTTTTGTTTTGTTATGGATGTAGAGAGTTTTAATAAGTTAATTTTGCAGAGTCCAAGTGATAATGGTTATCCAACTGAATTTGATAGTCTAATTGGTAAGAAATTGTTGTTTACCATTGAAAAGTCTTCCAAACAAAGTGTTAAGCCTGATGGAAGTTATAGGGTTAAGAGGGTGTGTTCTGATGCTAAAATTATTGAGAGTTTTATTGCGCAGGGTCCTTATGTTACTCCTACTAAGGTTTGTTCCTAAACCTTGTGTTTTGGATGTAATTTTTTGTTACAGAATTGTTGTTTTTGGAGAAATTTTTGAATGTGTTGAATTGTTAATGCAGGCTATTAATCCTCCAATTGATGTTGAATCTGATGATGGTTTGGATGATTTGGAAGTTGTTGCTGATTCTCAGCCAATCTCTTTTTTGAAGAATTTGATTGTTACTCCACCTGGTGATGGAAACAGCATAGGTAAGAAGGATACCATGTTGGCTGGAATGAAAAGAAGCTTGGGTGAATCCTTCAATGCTGCAGATCAGGTGCCTGGGAAAAAGCGTTTGAGGAAAGTGAAGATAGAGAAGGAATGAATGATGAATATGGTTGCTTGAGTTATAGTAAATAAGTTTGTTAGTTGTCTTTTTTATTGTAACTGGTATGTGTGTTTAATGGGCAAGTTAGAGTTAGCCTTAAATAACAAATGTGTGTTTGATCATCTTTAAAGTGTTGTAGCATGTAGTTAAATTGTGTCTGTAACTTTTGCAACCAATGTATAAACAAGGAAGTTAACCTGTTTGGGTATGTAATGAATGTGAAGTATTTAACTATTTGGCTATTGTAGAAGGTGTTTTTGATGTTCTGGTTATAATCCATGCGTATTGAAATGAGGAAAGAAACTGACTAGTTAAAGTTTTAATGTTAGTTTAAAAGTGGTATAAAAAAAATGCAGTATTAGATATGTTACTCTTCAAGTGTTGGATAAGACATTTTACATTATGTTTTAGTTAGTATTTAGTGTTATAGAAAAATTGTAAATAAAAAATACACCTTCTACATATAGTGAGTGCGGGATTGGAGGGGCGGTATCGGAGGAAAACTTAGAAAAGAGAAAAAAATAGTTATGGAAGAGGAATGACATGAAATGAGTTGTTCCAAAATTGTTTCGTTTTACTCGGTCGGTGCTCGAAGTTATCGGTAATTTGCTGGGGCGGCTAGGGTTTGTTGGAGGAGAAGGAGAGAGTTTCTCCTCAAAATTTTAGTCAAGAGAGAGACTTTTTTGTATGACCAATGACTTTTTTGTTAAAAGAAAGACTTTTTAATTAATAGTAAGAAAATTTAATTTTGTAATAGTATTTGATTTTTTAATATATTGAAGTTTTAATTTATATATATATATATATATATATATATATATATATATATATATATATATATATATATATATATATATAAGATTTAATTGATATGCATTGATAGTGTCAAATTACTTAGAAGATTGGTGGTTTATTATTAGATGACCGTGTAAATTTTTGTTACACTGTCAGTACTTATCAATTGAACCATAAAAAAAAACTCCTTGAATTATAAGAGTACATATAAATAATTATCATTATCATAAAAGAGAATTTCTAACCGATAAACATTTCAAAATAACTAACATATACAGAACAAAATATAATGGTACCAATTTCAAAATAATTCTCATACCTGAAACAAGTTTTAACTATTAAAGTTTATTTTTTTAAAAAACTATTTTACGTAGAATAGTTATAAGTTTTAACAAGCGGAAGGACACATAAAACAGGGGAGTTGCATTTTTCGATACGGTTGCGTCATTTTCCGGCACGGAGGTCACCAACAAAGGTAATCCGATCTTGCTTTTTTTTGAGTGGGTTTTGTAGAGAATTTGAATAAGATTCTTTTTATTGTGATAAGTTTTTTGTAAGTGGTACATGGTGGTCCAGATCTACCGGATAAGTGGGCGGGATCGGAGGAAAACTCAGAAAAGAGAAAAAAATAATTATGGGAGAGGAATGACATGAGATGGGGTGTTCCAAAATTGTTTCGTTTTACTCGGTCGATGCTCGAAGCTACCGGAAATTTGCTGGGGCGGCTAGATTTTGTTGGAGGAGGAGAGAGTTTCTTGTGAAAATTTTAGTCAAGAGCGAGAAATTTAAAAAAAATAACAATCCCTTGCTCTGTCACGGTAGAGATATATTGGAGAGAAATTTTAAATGATAAAAATTTTACATAGAATAATTTTAACTGATAAAAATTTTAAAGTAATTATCATATACGACACAAATTGTCACCGATAAAAAACTTAAAACCATTATGATATAACAGAAGATCTAACGAACACCCTAAACAGAAGTTGTAACCAAAAATATTAGCAATAAAAATTGTGTTATTCGAGATGAAATCTAACTGATATAAATTCCAAAATGATTATCATATGTGAGACAAGTTTTAACTATTAAAAAATTTCAAAAAAATAAAATTATTTTACATAGAATAGTTGTAGACTATATAAATTTTAAAATAACTATCATATATGGAACAAATAGTTTTGATGATGTTGGGATATATTCGTCGATGCCACTTTTTACCCATGGTTAGTTCTATGTTGCTTTTTCTGGTGTGACAACTCGAGCTGGCATAAATAAAATTGATACGTGTTATTGTAGTTGTTGCATTGTATAGTTGTTATCGCGAGTCTGATGTTATTATTCTATTTAATTTATTTTTTTGGAAATTTATTTTTTTAGTTATTTAATTAAATATTGCAATTAAAACTTAATATGTCAGTTAGTTTTAAAGATAATAACATATAGAAAATAAATAATTTAAATTTGGAGTAGAATAGAATTTTGACAAATGTTAATTTGAAAAATTATTGTCAATTTATGTTTGAAATCCTAATGTGAAGTTGTTACTTAAATAAGTTATATAAAATAAAATAAAAAATCAAACTTTAGTCAATTTTCGAAAAAAAGTTTGGTTGATATTTTTCAAATATATTAGAAATTGTAAATTGGATTTTTTTTTTAGTAATTTATGATATTTTGGTGTTATATACTCAATATTAAAATGTTATATCTTCAATATCATACTCCATTTGATAGGTTTGCATAGAGTAAATAAGATTATCTAAAAATCCATGAAGTTCATTAGTAGTTTCTTGTTTTTGTTTAGATGATGAAGGCAATGAAATAGGAAGCTTTGTATCAATTGGAGAAGTTGATTTTGTAGAATTAGGAGATGATGATTCATTGGACAAAATTTTTAATCCATGAAGTTCATCAATAGTTTCTTCTTTTTTTTTTAGATGGTGAGGGCAATGATATACGAAGCTTTGTAACATTAGGAAGCTTTGTAGCATTAGGTGAGGATGACTTTTTAGTATTAGGTGAGGATGATTTATTTGACAAAATTGAGGGCAATGTGATACGAAGCCTTGTAACCTTAGGAGAAGATGATTCATGGGACAATTCGTTTTTGGGTGCCATGAGGAGAGGTTTGCACATTTAGGTGTAGCAAGGGAGAGTTTATATAGTCCCATGATCATCATTATGAAGAAGCTTGAGAAAATACTTGTGTGACATGCATTGGTTGTTTTATTTTTCCAAGGAATTGCTTGTGTTGCAAGAGAATATTTGCAAAGGTCAACGAAGCAAGTGAATGAAGGATCTTATTGTCATGTGATGAGATGATGCAACAACAATGATCACACCCATTTTGAATAGTTCCTAGCACAAATGGACAATGGATGAAATAGTAAATATGTCACATATATAGAATGATGTGGATAGATTGATAAACTTGTGAACCAACCATTGGCCAAGGCAAAAATAGGGCTAAGATGGCATCCAAATGGGCATAATAGAGCAATTTGTTGAGAGGTTATTGGGACACATATGCAATTGACATCACCATGACATAAGATATGACATAGGGTGTTAGGGTTTTTGCTTGGAATGGGGAAAACCCCACGACCTTTTAGTATAATTAAAGATTATGGTAATTGGGATCAAGATTCCATGCGGTCCACTGTTCACGCAGTTTAATGCGGTGATAAATCTAGGCTGTTGATTTGAGATCGGACGGTTTAGATCACTTATATAGAAAACGATTTCGGTTGTTTGTTCAAATCAGACGGTTGATAGTTGACGCAGTTACAATAGGAAATCCAAACCGTCGAAATTGGGTCCAAACGAAGGTTGTTGTTTTTTTCAGCTCGGTGATTTTTCATTCGAAATTGATGTTCAGTCATAATCCATTAGGGTTTCCTCATGACCCAATAGTGGTATGAGTCGGTGATTCAACGTAGAGTTTGAGTGGCTCTTTGTGTTGAAAGTCTTTCTGACAATGATTGTCAGGTGGCGTGGTTGCTTTTGGCTCAATATAGATGATCTCTCGACCTCCCCTCATGACCTAACACATTGGCGTCATATTCTTAGTTTGGCTTGGTGGGAGAGCGGGGTGACTTCTGTATTGGTTTAAGTATAGGAGGTGGGAGCTCAGACATGAGGGGAAGATTATTGAGTTTCAAGTTATCACTGGTTAGTCATGCATCGTCTATGGATCAAAAGAATGTTGAATACATAAGAGAGTTGACTTATATACCTAATGTTTTAAGAAAATTTTATATGAAATAAGACGTCTTTCTCTTTTATAATCCAGAAGTATTGACCAACTATTCTCGGTTGGCCGGTTGTTGCACACTCTTCTACAAATGATTTTTTGACACTGCAAAACTTTTTATGGTAAATGTAATATCTCAATTTTGTAAAGAAACCATGTTTATAAAGAAATCGACTAAAATCAAAGTTTATTTAAAATGACAATTTGTCACAATTATATTTCTAATTTAGCATATATAATAGATTTGGGGTTACAATTTTTTATTTTTTATTTTAGTCAAGTAGTCTAGTCGTTAGAAATTTCACTCTTAGAATCGATAAGTGAAATAACCGAAATTCAAACCTAAACCACCTACATATACAATGCAATATCTCTACAAACTGAATTGAACTTACGAGACTAATACGAGGTTACAGATTTTAATTGATTGCTAACAATTTCCTGTCATATTAATCATTTAAGTGAGTTACTTTCTTTTACATAGAAAATGAATATTTAATATTATATATATAAAAAAAAAAAAAAAAGAATATTTAAACCATTAGCTAAGTTAATCACGTGTTTTAAAACTTAATTTAAACACTCGTGTCAAGTATATTGCCTAAAGTCAAACAGCTATATTGTACTTTGTATTCTTTTATTTTTGGGATACTTTTTCATTTAAATAAAATAAATTTTTGAAAAATGGAGAAATATTTTCAGAATCCTAAATTCTAGAAATATAATTAAATCTAGTGTTTATCGAACTAGTTCAAAATAATTTATTTTCTTTATGTATTAAATTTATATTAAAAAAATCTAATTTTCATTATGTATATTAATATATTAATATATACTACCGTTATTCCTAAATATAAGACTCAGATTAAAAAAGTGGGATTGTAGTATTAAATTTGTTGATAATTGATAATGTTTTTACAATTTTATTCATCAAAAAAGAGTAGAAGTTAACGTTTTAGAGTATTTATTACGGATTATAAAAAAATATGCACTATAATTAGAGATACTAGACTTTGACCCGTGCGTTGTACGGATTTAGTTAAACGATAGATATACGATTTAAATTTTTATAATAAAAATTGAAAATAAAAAAACAAAATGAAATCTAAACATAAATATATTGAAATTTAAAACAGAGAGTACAAATAAAACTAAACAATACTAATAAATTAATAAAAATAGAGGATTCAAAAATGGTACTACAAAATTAATTGTAAAATTGGCTAAAAGCCAAACAACCGAAGCAAATGTTTTAGGTTTTAAAATTTTGGGTCAAAAATATGCCTAAAATAAAATTCAATATAATTTACTAAATTTAATATGAATATTTGGTTAGTTTAGTGGTTAGGATGAAGACTTCGTATCTCTTTGACCTAGGTTCAATTTACACATTCAACAGCGATGATAAAAAAAATTCATACATTCAGCAAAATAAATATATTTAATTTTTTCTTATCAATTTTGTACTCACTAAAAATTTCATATTAGATTTCTGAATCAGTTAGACCAATCTTGAATAATTGTGTCAAATGATAGTGATTTCAAGATATTGAGAAGATGTCAAATCATGCTAATGTTCAATGTGACATATTTAATTTTATAAAAAGTATTTTTAAAGTTATAATTTTTATATCAATCAATCTTTTTCTATTTTGATTGTATACATATGTTATTTTCAATACATAGCAAATTGCTAATTCAAAATTTAAATTTAGGTAAAATTTAAATTTAGGTGAGAGAAGTGTGTTATTTTCAATACATAGCAAATGACTAATTCAAAATTCAAATTTAGGTAAGAGAAATTAGATGAGAGTATTAATTAGTAGTGGTTTAGGAGGGAAAAATTAGGGTTAAGTTAAGAGCTTAATTAGAGTTTTAGTAGGTGCTAAACATAACTTTTATTATAATTAAGATTAAGATATGTTGGTAAGAATAATAATTAATGTTCTTCAAAATTTCAAAGAGAGTTTATAAAAAGGGACAAAGAAAAATCTCAAAAGAGTCTTATATTTAGAGACAGATGTAGTATAACTTATTTTCATTCCTATTTGTACACATGAAACATTCAAAGACTTAACATCAGAAGGTAATTTATCATTTTGCAATAATTTTGAACTTCCTTTTACATAGATGAAGCCTAAAAAAATTTCATTTCTAAGCTATCTTGAAAGGAGGGGTTTTAAGAGAAGGGTTTGTAAAAGGGCCTTCGACTAATCCCTTTGCAATCATTCTATAAGCTGCTTCTGTTAAGTGGGCTCCATCCCAATTTATTTGTTTTGAAGGGTCTGAACAAACCGTCGTATCAGGAGTTCCACATGGTTTTTTTACATCGACATTGTATGGTGCATTTGATCCACAACATGCTTTCAAAATCTCGTTCTTGTCAGAAGTAAAGCCTGCAGTGCATATAAAATGGGGAACATGTATAACGAATTTGACAAGAATACATTGATTCGAAATTAACAATTGATTTTTAGTTTATAAAAGAAAATGAAAACACCACACACCATATTGTTGTGGTGCTTGAAATAAACGTTTGGCATCATTGTAGTAGTCAGCATATATTATCTTAGCTTGAGGGTTGTTCTTCCGTAACATGTCTATAGCATTTTTTAGTTGCTCATTAAAGTATTCCGCTAAAGTATTGTAAGCTATCAAGCACCCAAGTTCATCATAGTCATCTTTCTTCTTACTATCCACAATTGCTAAAAAAGCAGCATTACACCCTATTGGAAAGTTACCGGGAATCACTAGCTCTGTCACTCCTTCTTCAATTAATGCCTACCAAATGTAAAGAAAATAAAGAATAAATATTGTTACATTTAATCATGTTAATGATTCATTAGATAATATATAATAAACTGTAAGTTCTTATGCTTGGATCAAACATTCAAATACTTAAAATATGAAATAACATACTGAGACAGTATTTGCGATCTCTTCAACCATTGAGGGCACAATTTCTCGAATTTCTTTAACGGGTTTATTTGTGAGAACATGCGACAAAATATCATTTCCACCGATCTCTCCAACAAAAAACAAAGATTTTTTGAAGTAGTTATCACACTCTGTTTCATAGTAGAACAATAGTTGTGTTAAAAATATCAAGAAAAAAGTATTTGACACATACACATCAAATCAAAGAGTTATGGTATAACCTTCTTTGCTTTTACAGAGGGATGGTTTTAACTTCTTAAACCAACTAAGTTGGACACTTAATGAGTTACTTGTCGATGGTGGCATGATTGCATGCTGTGTGAAAAACTTATATTCAAGCGCACTAGAACCAGCAAATGCAAAATTCACTCCTTTCTTAATGTCTTGGTCTTTGGTGAGATTTTGTAAGGCAGGCAACAATGGCAATCCAAACGCCTCAGCTACAATTAAAATGTACCAATGTCATTTTTTGTATTGATTTTGTAAAAAATGCTAATAACTATAATAGATTGAGCATTTTAGAGTGTTTGCTAGTATTGTTTTATTTCTTGTTTCTTTCACACTGGAATATTTTATTGAAATTACCAAAAATTATAAAAACACGAGTGAATATACCGATAAAATCTATGATCAGACGTCCGTTCGATAAACGCCCAGCTGGATGATTGAAGTATGTTGACCCATAAGGACTATTGCTAGGCATGGAACCGAAGCTCTTCATAGCATTTCCGGTGTCACTTATAGAGTCACCAAAGTTAAAGATAGCTTCATATGGGAGAGGATTATCATTTGAAACAACATTTCCAAGAAAACCACACGTCAAGGTGATACAAAAGAGAATAATGATCTTCATGATGTTATTTAGATATTGGAAATTATCAATATTGATGTATGTGGTGATGAATGTTTGATAAATGAGTTTGCTATGTTTATATATTGTACTATTTGATATTTAAATTATGTTTTTCAATGAATTAACAAAAACGTGTTTGTTTGTGCAGAACATCATTTCCTATGATGAGTTCAATTATTTCTATATTTAGTTCTTACTCTTGATTTAACTACTTTTGTTCTCATAAAGTGTGATCATCGAATATTTAATTGGCATTTTCCATCTTTATGCATCTAAAGGTAAAAGTTTGTTTTATTGAGCATTATTTGTTGTTGTTGTTATTGTCGTCATATTGATTCTTTTTATGGTAGTTACTTACACCTATACTTTTTATAACAAGATTAATTTATGCTCTAAAATTATAGACAATAGCAGTTTCATTGTATAGACAACTAAAATGTGATTTCCTCCCCTCTAGACGGTTCCAAACATCGTCACAGTACATTTAAAATTCTAATTATAACTTCAATAATTTATTTTTAATAAAAGTATTTATAAGAAATGTATAATGTATTTTTGAAATTTTTGTTGAAATAATTAGTGTGTTATTAAGTATATATCATCTATGGTTAAGTGAGAATTATTAAGTATTATACTACTTATGATAGAATTTATTTATGTATTTTTTTTTGACAAATTTATTTATGTATTTAATTGGTCCAAATTTCAAATCAATCACATCTAACTTTTGTTATCTAAACTTTCTCTTATATTTAGGATTAGAGGAAGTTATAATTTTTGTTGAGGCACCAAGTTTAGTAATAAATAAATGCATATTAATTAAAAAATATAAATAGTAATTTATTCATATTCTAAATCATAAAATAACAAATAATATGAAAAATTGAATATTTTAAATATTACCCTAAATATGGAATGAATGGAGTGAGATCGATGAACCGAACAAACATGAAAAATATCATTTAGCCTTATATTAATTTTAATTAATTTATCATGTTCAAAACATTATAGTAACATATTTCTTTATTTGTTGTGCTGATACAAAAATGCATACCTAATTATGTACTTTGAATATAGCACAAACGATCGGATAAAAAGTACTAATTTGGCTAATTTGTGATTTCTATTAGAATTAAAAGGTTGATGACAAAATTAGCAAGTGTACTAATTGTATCGTTAAGTAATAAATTTATAAAGTTCGTATCCGCAGGGATTGTTTCAATTTCGACAAAACAATTTTATCATATTCAGGATGTAAATGCAAAAGGGGGGAGTTTTCAGATTTATAGTAATAATTCTCAACAATGCAAGAAAATAAAACGGAAACTTTTTAATAGAGAAAGGCGATTAGGAATTATTTCGAATCCTCTCTTTGTTCCTATTTGGTACTCTAGGTTCTAGCCCTCAACAATGAAACTCTTATAATTACGATAATTTAACAAAATAGACCGAGTCCAATTCCTTGGCTCATCAGTCTCGTTTATCTAATACGGCACCCTAATTCCTTAGGCGAAACTAATATTATCAAAAGCTTGAATGAACGTTAAATTCTTAATCATACCAACTAATTCTTTATTCCTAAAGCAATTACGATTGGCAAATAGTTAATCTAGTTCCAGTTATAAAACCTAGGGTCAGTAGTGATTTATCCCTTAAAATCAATTCGGAAGTGATCAATTAACGAAAAGCATTAAACACAAAATTAACTGAATAATTATAAGTTTTCATTGAATAAACTAGAACACGTAGTTACATGGTTCAAATAGTTTCAAAGAGATTCATCTATAATTCCTAATCATATGAGTTTAGTTACTCATAATAATAATTGACATAACAAAAGAGTTAAGAAAATTATACATAAATAACCGATAAAAATCACGACGGCACGACGAACCGGTGCTTCTTCTCTTTTCTCTGGTACCGCAGTATTTCTCTCCAAAAGTTGTAACCCTCTTTCTAGTAGAAAGTGATATTTATATGATATGAACAACACCCCATTGTGTGAAATCACGTACATGTAGCAAAATCAGTTCCAATCCCTTGCTGATGTCACGCTTCCATGGATTATCACTTCATAATCTTTCATATGATGACGTGTCGCTCATCTAGTGGTTGCAAATTGCACCACTATGTGAAGCTTGTAGGGACGCGAAGAAAGCAGTAACGCAGGCAAAATTTCATGCTGAAAGGTTTCAAATTTATTCCAAGTATTTTTCTTCTTTTGCATTTTGATCTTCAAACTTCTTTCTATGTCAATTTCTTTAAATATTCTTCTCTTTGACCATGAATTATTCTGAACAGCTAACTAAAAACTATAAAATGATACTAAAAATTAACAAATAATACAGTGTCATCAAAGGTCTCAATCAAAACCCCTTTCTTATGATTGATATCTTTACTTCAATTAAAGTGATAACTCTAATGGTTTAGAAGTAAAATGACTGACAATAGATTTACCTTGGGATTCATCCCAAAAGGAGGATCATCAACAATGCCACCATATTCTCTGATGGTTTAGAATTCTCTCTACATAAATGAAAAGTGCAACGTACAAGAATGTCAAAAATGGTCATTGATAAAGTCTACATTCCAATGGTGGTTACCGGATGTGACACAAGTTGAGAAGTAAGAACTAGAGAAGAAATAGTCTTTTTGAACTCAAAAGATCATATTTTTCCAATCAATTTGTATGAGTAAACAAGATAGTGAAACAGTAGAAGTTTTCCTTATTGCCAAGAAACCGTGTACAAACACACCGTGAAGGCACAAATGTCAATGAAACCATAATTGACACGGGTGTAAGGAAGTATAAAAAATATATATGAAATACTCTTAAGATTCATTGTCATTATTAATAGATTGAGACTTGAGATCACTTAGAAAAACCTACTAAACACATGATAAGATCATAAAGATATTGAGATGTCTTCTAAGTTCTTGGAGATAAATGATGATTGTCACAACTCAACTAGATATCTCAAAGTCATGGAGATGGAGGATATGATTGGCTCACTCAAAATTGATGATTCGTGATATTTTTGCTTCAAAGAAAATAAGCCTATGGTGAAAGGCAAGATGATAGCTTTCAAGGTAGCAGAGAGCTCATAAGATAAATAAGAGGATTCATAAACTTTAGAGAATTCAGAGGATCAACATCTATGCCAAGAGGAAGTTGAGGAATAATTAGGTCCCGTCTCAAGGAAAATTTAGAGAATGTTGAAAATGTATGATCAAACAAAGAAAATATTTTCTTACAAAAAAGGAGCAAAACTTGACGTAGACAAAGACCTATATTCATTTAATGCATGTTTTTGCTTAGGGTACATAAGGAAAAATATCAATAATTATATCATGGTTTTCTAAAAGAATCAACATTTTGTGACAAAACTAAAATAGTAAATAGTTCTGTCAAAAAAAACAAAACTAAAATACTAAATAGACCAAAGACCATAGACGGAGGGCGTAATTTATAGATCTCAACTTCAAATATATTTTTACATTAATTAAATTTATTCTTGAATCAAATTTCAAGTGACTCAAACAAACACACCTAGATAAGAACACACATGGAAATTTAGGAAACATTAATTTTGGATTCTGAAAGTGTAATTTGATAGTATCAAATTAGTCTATGAATTTATCCAAATTGCATATACATTTAGGGATACAAAACTTATAGACTAATTTATAGAATAATTTGGGTCATAGTAAAAGAAGGTTTGGTAAATGAAATTGCAATCATCGATTTAATTAATTTATCAACTATCCATTATTTTTATCAAATAAAAGAACGGACTTGGATTTACCGCTGTCCATATTATGTGTAGTATCACGAGATTTTCAATCACAACTGTTAAATTATATATTAACTATAATAGTGTCTAATAATTTCAACCGGCACGAGGTTTTGTTAACATTTTTTAGGGTGGGTGGGGTAGCTCAGTTGGCACTTGCTGATTGAGCGGGTGTAGGCTGTTGGTCAGGGGTTCGATCCTTGACAGCAGCAAATAACCGAGTGACACACATTCCCTAACCGAGTGACACACATCTATACACTTGACAACAAGAATCGTTTAATCTACACTGTAGAATTGGAAAATTGTGGTTTTTGAGTTTCTAATGATTTCGATTTTTTTTTAATTCTTTGGAGGAAGTTAAATTTTGTGGGTTACCGCTTTGGTATAAATGAAAATCGGCGGTTGCAGGAAATGTCAGGATTTTTGCAGAAGCGTGTGCTGTTTATGTAATAGGTACGTCAATATTTTCCTATAATGATACGCTATGTGTTTTGTGGCAGAATAAGAATTAGGGTTACTAGGGTATGGAAGCAGAAAAAAATTTCCCCCTCAAATTAATTTGGGGGGAATAAAAGTGGGAGGGAAATTCGAAATTCAATTAGGTTTTATTAAATTATTGAATTTGATTCAATAAATTGGTTAGCCGTGTCATTTCATAATTCACACCAAAATCAGTTATCCTATTTGAAAAATTCAGAAATGGCAAAAGTTGGGAAGAAATTTTGCTCTGTTTGTGATATTGTGCCTGATATGGATGGTATCTGGATCAATGTTCGTGTTCTTCGTCTGTGGGAAAGTACCTTCGTTCCTTAATCCTTCGGAGACTAGCTCAATAGAAATGGTTCTATTGGACGATAAGGTAATTTATGAAATGGTTATAGATTTATGCTTGTGAAATTGTGTTTATTTCCATTTGTTGTTGTTGGTGTCTTTTATTGTTGATATTGACTATAATGTGTTTGTTGTAATATAATTTAGGGAGGTAAAATTCATGCATCTATTCGTAAGCAGTTGGTGTATCTTTTCGAATCTAAGTTGGTTGAAGGAGAGTTGTATGAAATGTCCATGTTTTCTGTTTCTCCTCAGACTGGATTTTATAGGACCAGTCTTCACCCATACAAGCTGAATTTTCAAATTAAGACAAAGCTGCAAGCTTCTATTGGTGTTGATATAAGTGGTTCTGGTTTGTCTTTCACTAATCTTGCTGAAGTATGTGCTCATGACCATGATTATGAATTTTTGGTTGGTGAGTTGTTTTGTGTTTTCCAGTATATAGTACTTTTTAGTTTTGTATAGGTTTGTAGAGGTTGAAAGTTGAGGTAGTTTGAATCAATTAAATTTGATGTTATGGTTTAATATGGTTTGATTTTTATATTTCATAGATGTTATTGGTGTTATGACTGGAATTTCTGCTGAAAGAGAGTATGTAAGGGATGGTAAGATAACAAAGATGTTGGTTATTGAATTGACTGATGCAAGGTAAGAGTTATTTTGTAGAATGTGTGGTAAATGTAGTTGGAAATTTGTTTTAAGGTGATTTAAGTCATATGTATTTCGCAGTGGCAAGTGTGAATGTGCTTTGTTTGGTGAATATGCTGATGAATTGAGTAAGAAGATGGGGAAAATGATTCTATGTTTACCAATTGTGATTGTCCAGTTTGCCAAAGTGAAAATTTTTAGAGGTTAGTATCTTTTAAATGTGATGTTATTGGACTTCAATGCTATCTAGTGATTTATCTGTTTTGTACTGTCAGATAAGGCTTCTATTCAGAATGTCATGAATACTACTCGCATTTTTGTCAATCCGGACCTTCCTGAGGTGGAGGAGTTTAAGAATGGGTTAGTAATATTTTTGCAATTATGAATTTGTAATACTCAATGGCAATAGGGTATTAATTTGTAGTGGTTGATTTTTTATGTGGAAATAGGATTGCACTTCATGGAATTGATCTTGATATGAATGTTCCGTTGATTGGAGGCAGTGCCAAGTCTGCCCCTGAAGAGGAGTTTTTGAAGATGTATCCGAAAAAAAAAGTAGGAATGCTGTCTGATATGGAGGAAGATGGAGTTTTTGCTGTTTATGGTGTGGTGGCTGGATTTGTTGGAGGTGAAGAATGGTGGTATCCGGCGTGCAAGTGTCATCGGGCTGTTGTAGCTGATTATGGGGCTTACTATTGCAACGGATGTGTTAAGCACATTTTCCAAGTTGTTCCTAGGTATAAAAGTATTTACAGTTGATTTTAAAAAATTTGAAAGATTTAGTAATTGAGTAATATAATGAATTTAATTTTGATGAATAGATTCAAAGTTAAGGTTGAAGTTAGTGATGGTGAATCCACCAGTGTATTTGTTTTATTTGATGCTGATATGAGTTGCTTGATGGAGAAGTCATGTGCATACTTTGTTGCACAAGCTAAGGTTTGAAATGATAATTTGTTTGCAACATGTATTTGCAGCAGTTTTGTTTTGTTATGGATGTAGAGAGTTTTAATAAGTTAATTTTGCAGAGTCCAAGTGATAATGGTTATCCAACTGAATTTGATAGTCTAATTGGTAAGAAATTGTTGTTTACCATTGAAAAGTCTTCCAAACAAAGTGTTAAGCCTGATGGAAGTTATAGGGTTAAGAGGGTGTGTTCTGATGCTAAAATTATTGAGAGTTTTATTGTGCAGGGTCCTTATGTTACTCCTACTAAGGTTTGTTCCTAAACCTTGTGTTTTGGATGTAATTTTTTGTTACAGAATTGTTGTTTTTGGAGAAATTTTTGAATGTGTTGAATTGTTAATGCAGGCTATTAATCCTCCAATTGATGTTGAATCTGATGATGGTTTGGATGATTTGGAAGTTGTTGCTGATTCTCAGCCAATCTCTTTTTTGAAGAATTTGATTGTTACTCCACCTGGTGATGGAAACAGCATAGGTAAGAAGGATACCATGTTGGCTGGAATGAAAAGAAGCTTGGGTGAATCCTTCAATGCTGCAGATCAGGTGCCTGGGAAAAAGCGTTTGAGGAAAGTGAAGATAGAGAAGGAATGAATGATGAATATGGTTGCTTGAGTTATAGTAAATAAGTTTGTTAGTTGTCTTTTTTATTGTAACTGGTATGTGTGTTTAATGGGCAAGTTAGAGTTAGCCTTAAATAACAAATATGTGTTTGATCATCTTTAAAGTGTTGTAGCATTTAGTTAAATTGTGTCTGTAACTTTTGCAACCAATGTATAAACAAGGAAGTTAACCTGTTTGGGTATGTAATGAATGTGAAGTATTTAACTATTTGGCTATTGTAGAAGCTGTTTTTGATGTTCTGGTTATAATCCATGCGTATTGAAATGAGGAAAGAAACTGACTAGTTAAAGTTTTAATGTTAGTTTAAAAGTGGTATAAAAAAAATGCAGTATTAGATATGTTACTCTTCAAGTGTTGGATAAGACATTTTACATTATGTTTTAGTTAGTATTTAGTGTTATAGAAAAATTGTAAATAAAAAATACACCTTCTACATATAGTGAGTGCGGGATTGGAGGGGCGGTATCGGAGGAAAACTTAGAAAAGAGAAAAAAATAGTTATGGAAGAGGAATGACATGAAATGAGTTGTTCCAAAATTGTTTCGTTTTACTCGGTCGGTGCTCGAAGTTATCGGTAATTTGCTGGGGCGGCTAGGGTTTGTTGGAGGAGAAGGAGAGAGTTTCTCCTCAAAATTTTAGTCAAGAGAGAGACTTTTTTGTATGACCAATGACTTTTTTGTTAAAAGAAAGACTTTTTAATTAATAGTAAGAAAATTTAATTTTGTAATAGTATTTGATTTTTTAATATATTGAAGTTTTAATTTATATATATATATATATATATATATATATATATATATATATATATATATATATATATATAAGATTTAATTGATATGCATTGATAGTGTCAAATTACTTAGAAGATTGGTGGTTTATTATTAGATGACCGTGTAAATTTTTGTTACACTGTCAGTACTTATCAATTGAACCATAAAAAAAAACTCCTTGAATTATAAGAGTACATATAAATAATTATCATTATCATAAAAGAGAATTTCTAACCGATAAACATTTCAAAATAACTAACATATACAGAACAAAATATAATGGTACCAATTTCAAAATAATTCTCATACCTGAAACAAGTTTTAACTATTAAAGTTTATTTTTTTAAAAAACTATTTTACGTAGAATAGTTATAAGTTTTAACAAGCGGAAGGACACATAAAACAGGGGAGTTGCATTTTTCGATACGGTTGCGTCATTTTCCGGCACGGAGGTCACCAACAAAGGTAATCCGATCTTGCTTTTTTTTGAGTGGGTTTTGTAGAGAATTTGAATAAGATTCTTTTTATTGTGATAAGTTTTTTGTAAGTGGTACATGGTGGTCCAGATCTACCGGATAAGTGGGCGGGATCGGAGGAAAACTCAGAAAAGAGAAAAAAATAATTATGGGAGAGGAATGACATGAGATGGGGTGTTCCAAAATTGTTTCGTTTTACTCGGTCGATGCTCGAAGCTACCGGAAATTTGCTGGGGCGGCTAGATTTTGTTGGAGGAGGAGAGAGTTTCTTGTGAAAATTTTAGTCAAGAGCGAGAAATTTAAAAAAAATAACAATCCCTTGCTCTGTCACGGTAGAGATATATTGGAGAGAAATTTTAAATGATAAAAATTTTACATAGAATAATTTTAACTGATAAAAATTTTAAAGTAATTATCATATACGACACAAATTGTCACCGATAAAAAACTTAAAACCATTATGATATAACAGAAGATCTAACGAACACCCTAAACAGAAGTTGTAACCAAAAATATTAGCAATAAAAATTGTGTTATTCGAGATGAAATCTAACTGATATAAATTCCAAAATGATTATCATATGTGAGACAAGTTTTAACTATTAAAAAATTTCAAAAAAATAAAATTATTTTACATAGAATAGTTGTAGACTATATAAATTTTAAAATAACTATCATATATGGAACAAATAGTTTTGATGATGTTGGGATATATTCGTCGATGCCACTTTTTACCCATGGTTAGTTCTATGTTGCTTTTTCTGGTGTGACAACTCGAGCTGGCATAAATAAAATTGATACGTGTTATTGTAGTTGTTGCATTGTATAGTTGTTATCGCGAGTCTGATGTTATTATTCTATTTAATTTATTTTTTTGGAAATTTATTTTTTTAGTTATTTAATTAAATATTGCAATTAAAACTTAATATGTCAGTTAGTTTTAAAGATAATAACATATAGAAAATAAATAATTTAAATTTGGAGTAGAATAGAATTTTGACAAATGTTAATTTGAAAAATTATTGTCAATTTATGTTTGAAATCCTAATGTGAAGTTGTTACTTAAATAAGTTATATAAAATAAAATAAAAAATCAAACTTTAGTCAATTTTCGAAAAAAAGTTTGGTTGATATTTTTCAAATATATTAGAAATTGTAAATTGGATTTTTTTTTTAGTAATTTATGATATTTTGGTGTTATATACTCAATATTAAAATGTTATATCTTCAATATCATACTCCATTTGATAGGTTTGCATAGAGTAAATAAGATTATCTAAAAATCCATGAAGTTCATTAGTAGTTTCTTGTTTTTGTTTAGATGATGAAGGCAATGAAATAGGAAGCTTTGTATCAATTGGAGAAGTTGATTTTGTAGAATTAGGAGATGATGATTCATTGGACAAAATTTTTAATCCATGAAGTTCATCAATAGTTTCTTCTTTTTTTTTTAGATGGTGAGGGCAATGATATACGAAGCTTTGTAACATTAGGAAGCTTTGTAGCATTAGGTGAGGATGACTTTTTAGTATTAGGTGAGGATGATTTATTTGACAAAATTGAGGGCAATGTGATACGAAGCCTTGTAACCTTAGGAGAAGATGATTCATGGGACAATTCGTTTTTGGGTGCCATGAGGAGAGGTTTGCACATTTAGGTGTAGCAAGGGAGAGTTTATATAGTCCCATGATCATCATTATGAAGAAGCTTGAGAAAATACTTGTGTGACATGCATTGGTTGTTTTATTTTTCCAAGGAATTGCTTGTGTTGCAAGAGAATATTTGCAAAGGTCAACGAAGCAAGTGAATGAAGGATCTTATTGTCATGTGATGAGATGATGCAACAACAATGATCACACCCATTTTGAATAGTTCCTAGCACAAATGGACAATGGATGAAATAGTAAATATGTCACATATATAGAATGATGTGGATAGATTGATAAACTTGTGAACCAACCATTGGCCAAGGCAAAAATAGGGCTAAGATGGCATCCAAATGGGCATAATAGAGCAATTTGTTGAGAGGTTATTGGGACACATATGCAATTGACATCACCATGACATAAGATATGACATAGGGTGTTAGGGTTTTTGCTTGGAATGGGGAAAACCCCACGACCTTTTAGTATAATTAAAGATTATGGTAATTGGGATCAAGATTCCATGCGGTCCACTGTTCACGCAGTTTAATGCGGTGATAAATCTAGGCTGTTGATTTGAGATCGGACGGTTTAGATCACTTATATAGAAAACGATTTCGGTTGTTTGTTCAAATCAGACGGTTGATAGTTGACGCAGTTACAATAGGAAATCCAAACCGTCGAAATTGGGTCCAAACGAAGGTTGTTGTTTTTTTCAGCTCGGTGATTTTTCATTCGAAATTGATGTTCAGTCATAATCCATTAGGGTTTCCTCATGACCCAATAGTGGTATGAGTCGGTGATTCAACGTAGAGTTTGAGTGGCTCTTTGTGTTGAAAGTCTTTCTGACAATGATTGTCAGGTGGCGTGGTTGCTTTTGGCTCAATATAGATGATCTCTCGACCTCCCCTCATGACCTAACACATTGGCGTCATATTCTTAGTTTGGCTTGGTGGGAGAGCGGGGTGACTTCTGTATTGGTTTAAGTATAGGAGGTGGGAGCTCAGACATGAGGGGAAGATTATTGAGTTTCAAGTTATCACTGGTTAGTCATGCATCGTCTATGGATCAAAAGAATGTTGAATACATAAGAGAGTTGACTTATATACCTAATGTTTTAAGAAAATTTTATATGAAATAAGACGTCTTTCTCTTTTATAATCCAGAAGTATTGACCAACTATTCTCGGTTGGCCGGTTGTTGCACACTCTTCTACAAATGATTTTTTGACACTGCAAAACTTTTTATGGTAAATGTAATATCTCAATTTTGTAAAGAAACCATGTTTATAAAGAAATCGACTAAAATCAAAGTTTATTTAAAATGACAATTTGTCACAATTATATTTCTAATTTAGCATATATAATAGATTTGGGGTTACAATTTTTTATTTTTTATTTTAGTCAAGTAGTCTAGTCGTTAGAAATTTCACTCTTAGAATCGATAAGTGAAATAACCGAAATTCAAACCTAAACCACCTACATATACAATGCAATATCTCTACAAACTGAATTGAACTTACGAGACTAATACGAGGTTACAGATTTTAATTGATTGCTAACAATTTCCTGTCATATTAATCATTTAAGTGAGTTACTTTCTTTTACATAGAAAATGAATATTTAATATTATATATATAAAAAAAAAAAAAAAAGAATATTTAAACCATTAGCTAAGTTAATCACGTGTTTTAAAACTTAATTTAAACACTCGTGTCAAGTATATTGCCTAAAGTCAAACAGCTATATTGTACTTTGTATTCTTTTATTTTTGGGATACTTTTTCATTTAAATAAAATAAATTTTTGAAAAATGGAGAAATATTTTCAGAATCCTAAATTCTAGAAATATAATTAAATCTAGTGTTTATCGAACTAGTTCAAAATAATTTATTTTCTTTATGTATTAAATTTATATTAAAAAAATCTAATTTTCATTATGTATATTAATATATTAATATATACTACCGTTATTCCTAAATATAAGACTCAGATTAAAAAAGTGGGATTGTAGTATTAAATTTGTTGATAATTGATAATGTTTTTACAATTTTATTCATCAAAAAAGAGTAGAAGTTAACGTTTTAGAGTATTTATTACGGATTATAAAAAAATATGCACTATAATTAGAGATACTAGACTTTGACCCGTGCGTTGTACGGATTTAGTTAAACGATAGATATACGATTTAAATTTTTATAATAAAAATTGAAAATAAAAAAACAAAATGAAATCTAAACATAAATATATTGAAATTTAAAACAGAGAGTACAAATAAAACTAAACAATACTAATAAATTAATAAAAATAGAGGATTCAAAAATGGTACTACAAAATTAATTGTAAAATTGGCTAAAAGCCAAACAACCGAAGCAAATGTTTTAGGTTTTAAAATTTTGGGTCAAAAATATGCCTAAAATAAAATTCAATATAATTTACTAAATTTAATATGAATATTTGGTTAGTTTAGTGGTTAGGATGAAGACTTCGTATCTCTTTGACCTAGGTTCAATTTACACATTCAACAGCGATGATAAAAAAAATTCATACATTCAGCAAAATAAATATATTTAATTTTTTCTTATCAATTTTGTACTCACTAAAAATTTCATATTAGATTTCTGAATCAGTTAGACCAATCTTGAATAATTGTGTCAAATGATAGTGATTTCAAGATATTGAGAAGATGTCAAATCATGCTAATGTTCAATGTGACATATTTAATTTTATAAAAAGTATTTTTAAAGTTATAATTTTTATATCAATCAATCTTTTTCTATTTTGATTGTATACATATGTTATTTTCAATACATAGCAAATTGCTAATTCAAAATTTAAATTTAGGTAAAATTTAAATTTAGGTGAGAGAAGTGTGTTATTTTCAATACATAGCAAATGACTAATTCAAAATTCAAATTTAGGTAAGAGAAATTAGATGAGAGTATTAATTAGTAGTGGTTTAGGAGGGAAAAATTAGGGTTAAGTTAAGAGCTTAATTAGAGTTTTAGTAGGTGCTAAACATAACTTTTATTATAATTAAGATTAAGATATGTTGGTAAGAATAATAATTAATGTTCTTCAAAATTTCAAAGAGAGTTTATAAAAAGGGACAAAGAAAAATCTCAAAAGAGTCTTATATTTAGAGACAGATGTAGTATAACTTATTTTCATTCCTATTTGTACACATGAAACATTCAAAGACTTAACATCAGAAGGTAATTTATCATTTTGCAATAATTTTGAACTTCCTTTTACATAGATGAAGCCTAAAAAAATTTCATTTCTAAGCTATCTTGAAAGGAGGGGTTTTAAGAGAAGGGTTTGTAAAAGGGCCTTCGACTAATCCCTTTGCAATCATTCTATAAGCTGCTTCTGTTAAGTGGGCTCCATCCCAATTTATTTGTTTTGAAGGGTCTGAACAAACCGTCGTATCAGGAGTTCCACATGGTTTTTTTACATCGACATTGTATGGTGCATTTGATCCACAACATGCTTTCAAAATCTCGTTCTTGTCAGAAGTAAAGCCTGCAGTGCATATAAAATGGGGAACATGTATAACGAATTTGACAAGAATACATTGATTCGAAATTAACAATTGATTTTTAGTTTATAAAAGAAAATGAAAACACCACACACCATATTGTTGTGGTGCTTGAAATAAACGTTTGGCATCATTGTAGTAGTCAGCATATATTATCTTAGCTTGAGGGTTGTTCTTCCGTAACATGTCTATAGCATTTTTTAGTTGCTCATTAAAGTATTCCGCTAAAGTATTGTAAGCTATCAAGCACCCAAGTTCATCATAGTCATCTTTCTTCTTACTATCCACAATTGCTAAAAAAGCAGCATTACACCCTATTGGAAAGTTACCGGGAATCACTAGCTCTGTCACTCCTTCTTCAATTAATGCCTACCAAATGTAAAGAAAATAAAGAATAAATATTGTTACATTTAATCATGTTAATGATTCATTAGATAATATATAATAAACTGTAAGTTCTTATGCTTGGATCAAACATTCAAATACTTAAAATATGAAATAACATACTGAGACAGTATTTGCGATCTCTTCAACCATTGAGGGCACAATTTCTCGAATTTCTTTAACGGGTTTATTTGTGAGAACAAGCGACAAAATATCATTTCCACCGATCTCTCCAACAAAAAACAAAGATTTTTTTGAAGTAGTTATCACACTCTGTTTCATAGTAGAACAATAGTTGTGTTAAAAATATCAAGAAAAAAGTATTTGACACATACACATCAAATCAAAGAGTTATGGTATAACCTTCTTTGCTTTTACAGAGGGATGGTTTTAACTTCTTAAACCAACTAAGTTGGACACTTAATGAGTTACTTGTCGATGGTGGCATGATTGCATGCTGTGTGAAAAACTTATATTCAAGCGCACTAGAACCAGCAAATGCAAAATTCACTCCTTTCTTAATGTCTTGGTCTTTGGTGAGATTTTGTAAGGCAGGCAACAATGGCAATCCAAACGCCTCAGCTACAATTAAAATGTACCAATGTCATTTTTTGTATTGATTTTGTAAAAAATGCTAATAACTATAATAGATTGAGCATTTTAGAGTGTTTGCTAGTATTGTTTTATTTCTTGTTTCTTTCACACTGGAATATTTTATTGAAATTACCAAAAATTATAAAAACACGAGTGAATATACCGATAAAATCTATGATCAGACGTCCGTTCGATAAACGCCCAGCTGGATGATTGAAGTATGTTGACCCATAAGGACTATTGCTAGGCATGGAACCGAAGCTCTTCATAGCATTTCCGGTGTCACTTATAGAGTCACCAAAGTTAAAGATAGCTTCATATGGGAGAGGATTATCATTTGAAACAACATTTCCAAGAAAACCACACGTCAAGGTGATACAAAAGAGAATAATGATCTTCATGATGTTATTTAGATATTGGAAATTATCAATATTGATGTATGTGGTGATGAATGTTTGATAAATGAGTTTGCTATGTTTATATATTGTACTATTTGATATTTAAATTATGTTTTTCAATGAATTAACAAAAACGTGTTTGTTTGTGCAGAACATCATTTCCTATGATGAGTTCAATTATTTCTATATTTAGTTCTTACTCTTGATTTAACTACTTTTGTTCTCATAAAGTGTGATCATCGAATATTTAATTGGCATTTTCCATCTTTATGCATCTAAAGGTAAAAGTTTGTTTTATTGAGC
Organism: Trifolium fragiferum; assembly: GCA_954870985.1. Taxonomy (NCBI): domain Eukaryota; kingdom Viridiplantae; phylum Streptophyta; class Magnoliopsida; order Fabales; family Fabaceae; genus Trifolium; species Trifolium fragiferum. Next base: position 22,394,776 of record OX940792.1, read on the forward strand.
ATTATTTGTTGTTGTTGTTATTGTCGTCATATTGATTCTTTTTATGGTAGTTACTTACACCTATACTTTTTATAACAAGATTAATTTATGCTCTAAAATTATAGACAATAGCAGTTTCATTGTATAGACAACTAAAATGTGATTTCCTCCCCTCTAGACGGTTCCAAACATCGTCACAGTACATTTAAAATTCTAATTATAACTTCAATAATTTATTTTTAATAAAAGTATTTATAAGAAATGTATAATTTATTTTTGAAATTTTTGTTGAAATAATTAGTGTGTTATTAAGTATATATCATCTATGGTTAAGTGAGAATTATTAAGTATTATACTACTTATGATAGAATTTATTTATGTATTTTTTTTTGACAAATTTATTTATGTATTTAATTGGTCCAAATTTCAAATCAATCACATCTAACTTTTGTTATCTAAACTTTCTCTTATATTTAGGATTAGAGGAAGTTATAATTTTTGTTGAGGCACCAAGTTTAGTAATAAATAAATGCATATTAATTAAAAAATATAAATAGTAATTTATTCATATTCTAAATCATAAAATAACAAATAATATGAAAAATTGAATATTTTAAATATTACCCTAAATATGGAATGAATGGAGTGAGATCGATGAACCGAACAAACATGAAAAATATCATTTAGCCTTATATTAATTTTAATTAATTTATCATGTTCAAAACATTATAGTAACATATTTCTTTATTTGTTGTGCTGATACAAAAATGCATACCTAATTATGTACTTTGAATATAGCACAAACGATCGGATAAAAAGTACTAATTTGGCTAATTTGTGATTTCTATTAGAATTAAAAGGTTGATGACAAAATTAGCAAGTGTACTAATTGTATCGTTAAGTAATAAATTTATAAAGTTCGTATCCGCAGGGATTGTTTCAATTTCGACAAAACAATTTTATCATATTCAGGATGTAAATGCAAAAGGGGGGAGTTTTCAGATTTATAGTAATAATTCTCAACAATGCAAGAAAATAAAACGGAAACTTTTTAATAGAGAAAGGCGATTAGGAATTATTTCGAATCCTCTCTTTGTTCCTATTTGGTACTCTAGGTTCTAGCCCTCAACAATGAAACTCTTATAATTACGATAATTTAACAAAATAGACCGAGTCCAATTCCTTGGCTCATCAGTCTCGTTTATCTAATACGGCACCCTAATTCCTTAGGCGAAACTAATATTATCAAAAGCTTGAATGAACGTTAAATTCTTAATCATACCAACTAATTCTTTATTCCTAAAGCAATTACGATTGGCAAATAGTTAATCTAGTTCCAGTTATAAAACCTAGGGTCAGTAGTGATTTATCCCTTAAAATCAATTCGGAAGTGATCAATTAACGAAAAGCATTAAACACAAAATTAACTGAATAATTATAAGTTTTCATTGAATAAACTAGAACACGTAGTTACATGGTTCAAATAGTTTCAAAGAGATTCATCTATAATTCCTAATCATATGAGTTTAGTTACTCATAATAATAATTGACATAACAAAAGAGTTAAGAAAATTATACATAAATAACCAATAAAAATCACGACGGCACGACGAACCGGTGCTTCTTCTCTTTTCTCTGGTACCGCAGTATTTCTCTCCAAAAGTTGTAACCCTCTTTCTAGTAGAAAGTGATATTTATATGATATGAACAACACCCCATTGTGTGAAATCACGTACATGTAGCAAAATCAGTTCCAATCCCTTGCTGATGTCACGCTTCCATGGATTATCACTTCATAATCTTTCATATGATGACGTGTCGCTCATCTAGTGGTTGCAAATTGCACCACTATGTGAAGCTTGTAGGGACGCGAAGAAAGCAGTAACGCAGGCAAAATTTCATGCTGAAAGGTTTCAAATTTATTCCAAGTATTTTTCTTCTTTTGCATTTTGATCTTCAAACTTCTTTCTATGTCAATTTCTTTAAATATTCTTCTTTTTGACCATGAATTATTCTGAACAGCTAACTAAAAACTATAAAATGATACTAAAAATTAACAAATAATACAGTGTCATCAAAGGTCTCAATCAAAACCCCTTTCTTATGATTGATATCTTTACTTCAATTAAAGTGATAACTCTAATGGTTTAGAAGTAAAATGACTGACAATAGATTTACCTTGGGATTCATCCCAAAAGGAGGATCATCAACAATGCCACCATATTCTCTGATGGTTTAGAATTCTCTCTACATAAATGAAAAGTGCAACGTACAAGAATGTCAAAAATGGTCATTGATAAAGTCTACATTCCAATGGTGGTTACCGGATGTGACACAAGTTGAGAAGTAAGAACTAGAGAAGAAATAGTCTTTTTGAACTCAAAAGATCATATTTTTCCAATCAATTTGTATGAGTAAACAAGATAGTGAAACAGTAGAAGTTTTCCTTATTGCCAAGAAACCGTGTACAAACACACCGTGAAGGCACAAATGTCAATGAAACCATAATTGACACGGGTGTAAGGAAGTATAAAAAATATATATGAAATACTCTTAAGATTCATTGTCATTATTAATAGATTGAGACTTGAGATCACTTAGAAAAACCTACTAAACACATGATAAGATCATAAAGATATTGAGATGTCTTCTAAGTTCTTGGAGATAAATGATGATTGTCACAACTCAACTAGATATCTCAAAGTCATGGAGATGGAGGATATGATTGGCTCACTCAAAATTGATGATTCGTGATATTTTTGCTTCAAAGAAAATAAGCCTATGGTGAAAGGCAAGATGATAGCTTTCAAGGTAGCAGAGAGCTCATAAGATAAATAAGAGGATTCATAAACTTTAGAGAATTCAGAGGATCAACATCTATGCCAAGAGGAAGTTGAGGAATAATTAGGTCCCGTCTCAAGGAAAATTTAGAGAATGTTGAAAATGTATGATCAAACAAAGAAAATATTTTCTTACAAAAAAGGAGCAAAACTTGACGTAGACAAAGACCTATATTCATTTAATGCATGTTTTTGCTTAGGGTACATAAGGAAAAATATCAATAATTATATCATGGTTTTCTAAAAGAATCAACATTTTGTGACAAAACTAAAATAGTAAATAGTTCTGTCAAAAAAAACAAAACTAAAATACTAAATAGACCAAAGACCATAGACGGAGGGCGTAATTTATAGATCTCAACTTCAAATATATTTTTACATTAATTAAATTTATTCTTGAATCAAATTTCAAGTGACTCAAACAAACACACCTAGATAAGAACACACATGGAAATTTAGGAAACATTAATTTTGGATTCTGAAAGTGTAATTTGATAGTATCAAATTAGTCTATGAATTTATCCAAATTGCATATACATTTAGGGATACAAAACTTATAGACTAATTTATAGAATAATTTGGGTCATAGTAAAAGAAGGTTTGGTAAATGAAATTGCAATCATCGATTTAATTAATTTATCAACTATCCATTATTTTTATCAAATAAAAGAACGGACTTGGATTTACCGCTGTCCATATTATGTGTAGTATCACGAGATTTTCAATCACAACTGTTAAATTATATATTAACTATAATAGTGTCTAATAATTTCAACCGGCACGAGGTTTTGTTAACATTTTTTAGGGTGGGTGGGGTAGCTCAGTTGGCACTTGCTGATTGAGCGGGTGTAGGCTGTTGGTCAGGGGTTCGATCCTTGACAGCAGCAAATAACCGAGTGACACACATTCCCTAACCGAGTGACACACATCTATACACTTGACAACAAGAATCGTTTAATCTACACTGTAGAATTGGAAAATTGTGGTTTTTGAGTTTCTAATGATTTCGATTTTTTTTTAATTCTTTGGAGGAAGTTAAATTTTGTGGGTTACCGCTTTGGTATAAATGAAAATCGGCGGTTGCAGGAAATGTCAGGATTTTTGCAGAAGCGTGTGCTGTTTATGTAATAGGTACGTCAATATTTTCCTATAATGATACGCTATGTGTTTTGTGGCAGAATAAGAATTAGGGTTACTAGGGTATGGAAGCAGAAAAAAATTTCCCCCTCAAATTAATTTGGGGGGAATAAAAGTGGGAGGGAAATTCGAAATTCAATTAGGTTTTATTAAATTATTGAATTTGATTCAATAAATTGGTTAGCCGTGTCATTTCATAATTCACACCAAAATCAGTTATCCTATTTGAAAAATTCAGAAATGGCAAAAGTTGGGAAGAAATTTTGCTCTGTTTGTGATATTGTGCCTGATATGGATGGTATCTGGATCAATGTTCGTGTTCTTCGTCTGTGGGAAAGTACCTTCGTTCCTTAATCCTTCGGAGACTAGCTCAATAGAAATGGTTCTATTGGACGATAAGGTAATTTATGAAATGGTTATAGATTTATGCTTGTGAAATTGTGTTTATTTCCATTTGTTGTTGTTGGTGTCTTTTATTGTTGATATTGACTATAATGTGTTTGTTGTAATATAATTTAGGGAGGTAAAATTCATGCATCTATTCGTAAGCAGTTGGTGTATCTTTTCGAATCTAAGTTGGTTGAAGGAGAGTTGTATGAAATGTCCATGTTTTCTGTTTCTCCTCAGACTGGATTTTATAGGACCAGTCTTCACCCATACAAGCTGAATTTTCAAATTAAGACAAAGCTGCAAGCTTCTATTGGTGTTGATATAAGTGGTTCTGGTTTGTCTTTCACTAATCTTGCTGAAGTATGTGCTCATGACCATGATTATGAATTTTTGGTTGGTGAGTTGTTTTGTGTTTTCCAGTATATAGTACTTTTTAGTTTTGTATAGGTTTGTAGAGGTTGAAAGTTGAGGTAGTTTGAATCAATTAAATTTGATGTTATGGTTTAATATGGTTTGATTTTTATATTTCATAGATGTTATTGGTGTTATGACTGGAATTTCTGCTGAAAGAGAGTATGTAAGGGATGGTAAGATAACAAAGATGTTGGTTATTGAATTGACTGATGCAAGGTAAGAGTTATTTTGTAGAATGTGTGGTAAATGTAGTTGGAAATTTGTTTTAAGGTGATTTAAGTCATATGTATTTCGCAGTGGCAAGTGTGAATGTGCTTTGTTTGGTGAATATGCTGATGAATTGAGTAAGAAGATGGGGAAAATGATTCTATGTTTACCAATTGTGATTGTCCAGTTTGCCAAAGTGAAAATTTTTAGAGGTTAGTATCTTTTAAATGTGATGTTATTGGACTTCAATGCTATCTAGTGATTTATCTGTTTTGTACTGTCAGATAAGGCTTCTATTCAGAATGTCATGAATACTACTCGCATTTTTGTCAATCCGGACCTTCCTGAGGTGGAGGAGTTTAAGAATGGGTTAGTAATATTTTTGCAATTATGAATTTGTAATACTCAATGGCAATAGGGTATTAATTTGTAGTGGTTGATTTTTTATGTGGAAATAGGATTGCACTTCATGGAATTGATCTTAATATGAATGTTCCGTTGATTGGAGGCAGTGCCAAGTCTGCCCCTGAAGAGGAGTTTTTGAAGATGTATCCGAAAAAAAAAGTAGGAATGCTGTCTGATATGGAGGAAGATGGAGTTTTTGCTGTTTATGGTGTGGTGGCTGGATTTGTTGGAGGTGAAGAATGGTGGTATCCGGCGTGCAAGTGTCATCGGGCTGTTGTAGCTGATTATGGGGCTTACTATTGCAACGGATGTGTTAAGCACATTTTCCAAGTTGTTCCTAGGTATAAAAGTATTTACAGTTGATTTTAAAAAATTTGAAAGATTTAGTAATTGAGTAATATAATGAATTTAATTTTGATGAATAGATTCAAAGTTAAGGTTGAAGTTAGTGATGGTGAATCCACCAGTGTATTTGTTTTATTTGATGCTGATATGAGTTGCTTGATGGAGAAGTCATGTGCATACTTTGTTGCACAAGCTAAGGTTTGAAATGATAATTTGTTTGCAACATGTATTTGCAGCAGTTTTGTTTTGTTATGGATGTAGAGAGTTTTAATAAGTTAATTTTGCAGAGTCCAAGTGATAATGGTTATCCAACTGAATTTGATAGTCTAATTGGTAAGAAATTGTTGTTTACCATTGAAAAGTCTTCCAAACAAAGTGTTAAGCCTGATGGAAGTTATAGGGTTAAGAGGGTGTGTTCTGATGCTAAAATTATTGAGAGTTTTATTGCGCAGGGTCCTTATGTTACTCCTACTAAGGTTTGTTCCTAAACCTTGTGTTTTGGATGTAATTTTTTGTTACAGAATTGTTGTTTTTGGAGAAATTTTTGAATGTGTTGAATTGTTAATGCAGGCTATTAATCCTCCAATTGATGTTGAATCTGATGATGGTTTGGATGATTTGGAAGTTGTTGCTGATTCTCAGCCAATCTCTTTTTTGAAGAATTTGATTGTTACTCCACCTGGTGATGGAAACAGCATAGGTAAGAAGGATACCATGTTGGCTGGAATGAAAAGAAGCTTGGGTGAATCCTTCAATGCTGCAGATCAGGTGCCTGGGAAAAAGCGTTTGAGGAAAGTGAAGATAGAGAAGGAATGAATGATGAATATGGTTGCTTGAGTTATAGTAAATAAGTTTGTTAGTTGTCTTTTTTATTGTAACTGGTATGTGTGTTTAATGGGCAAGTTAGAGTTAGCCTTAAATAACAAATGTGTGTTTGATCATCTTTAAAGTGTTGTAGCATTTAGTTAAATTGTGTCTGTAACTTTTGCAACCAATGTATAAACAAGGAAGTTAACCTGTTTGGGTATGTAATGAATGTGAAGTATTTAACTATTTGGCTATTGTAGAAGGTGTTTTTGATGTTCTGGTTATAATCCATGCGTATTGAAATGAGGAAAGAAACTGACTAGTTAAAGTTTTAATGTTAGTTTAAAAGTGGTATAAAAAAAATGCAGTATTAGATATGTTACTCTTCAAGTGTTGGATAAGACATTTTACATTATGTTTTAGTTAGTATTTAGTGTTATAGAAAAATTGTAAATAAAAAATACACCTTCTACATATAGTGAGTGCGGGATTGGAGGGGCGGTATCGGAGGAAAACTTAGAAAAGAGAAAAAAATAGTTATGGAAGAGGAATGACATGAAATGAGTTGTTCCAAAATTGTTTCGTTTTACTCGGTCGGTGCTCGAAGTTATCGGTAATTTGCTGGGGCGGCTAGGGTTTGTTGGAGGAGAAGGAGAGAGTTTCTCCTCAAAATTTTTGTCAAGAGAGAGACTTTTTTGTATGACCAATGACTTTTTTGTTAAAAGAAAGACTTTTTAATTAATAGTAAGAAAATTTAATTTTGTAATAGTATTTGATTTTTTAATATATTGAAGTTTTAATTTATATATATATATATATATATATATATATATATATATATATATATATATAAAAGATTTAATTGATATGCATTGATAGTGTCAAATTACTTAGAAGATTGGTGGTTTATTATTAGATGACCGTGTAAATTTTTGTTACACTGTCAGTACTTATCAATTGAACCATAAAAAAAAACTCCTTGAATTATAAGAGTACATATAAATAATTATCATTATCATAAAAGAGAATTTCTAACCGATAAACATTTCAAAATAACTAACATATACAGAACAAAATATAATGGTACCAATTTCAAAATAATTCTCATACCTGAAACAAGTTTTAACTATTAAAGTTTATTTTTTTAAAAAACTATTTTACGTAGAATAGTTATAAGTTTTAACAAGCGGAAGGACACATAAAACAGGGGAGTTGCATTTTTCGATACGGTTGCGTCATTTTCCGGCACGGAGGTCACCAACAAAGGTAATCCGATCTTGCTTTTTTTTGAGTGGGTTTTGTAGAGAATTTGAATAAGATTCTTTTTATTGTGATAAGTTTTTTGTAAGTGGTACATGGTGGTCCAGATCTACCGGATAAGTGGGCGGGATCGGAGGAAAACTCAGAAAAGAGAAAAAAATAATTATGGGAGAGGAATGACATGAGATGGGGTGTTCCAAAATTGTTTCGTTTTACTCGGTCGATGCTCGAAGCTACCGGAAATTTGCTGGGGCGGCTAGATTTTGTTGGAGGAGGAGAGAGTTTCTTGTGAAAATTTTAGTCAAGAGCGAGAAATTTAAAAAAAATAACAATCCCTTGCTCTGTCACGGTAGAGATATATTGGAGAGAAATTTTAAATGATAAAAATTTTACATAGAATAATTTTAACTGATAAAAATTTTAAAGTAATTATCATATACGACACAAATTGTCACCGATAAAAAACTTAAAACCATTATGATATAACAGAAGATCTAACGAACACCCTAAACAGAAGTTGTAACCAAAAATATTAGCAATAAAAATTGTGTTATTCGAGATGAAATCTAACTGATATAAATTCCAAAATGATTATCATATGTGAGACAAGTTTTAACTATTAAAAAATTTCAAAAAAATAAAATTATTTTACATAGAATAGTTGTAGACTATATAAATTTTAAAATAACTATCATATATGGAACAAATAGTTTTGATGATGTTGGGATATATTCGTCGATGCCACTTTTTACCCATGGTTAGTTCTATGTTGCTTTTTCTGGTGTGACAACTCGAGCTGGCATAAATAAAATTGATACGTGTTATTGTAGTTGTTGCATTGTATAGTTGTTATCGCGAGTCTGATGTTATTATTCTATTTAATTTATTTTTTTGGAAATTTATTTTTTTAGTTATTTAATTAAATATTGCAATTAAAACTTAATATGTCAGTTAGTTTTAAAGATAATAACATATAGAAAATAAATAATTTAAATTTGGAGTAGAATAGAATTTTGACAAATGTTAATTTGAAAAATTATTGTCAATTTATGTTTGAAATCCTAATGTGAAGTTGTTACTTAAATAAGTTATATAAAATAAAATAAAAAATCAAACTTTAGTCAATTTTCGAAAAAAAGTTTGGTTGATATTTTTCAAATATATTAGAAATTGTAAATTGGATTTTTTTTTTAGTAATTTATGATATTTTGGTGTTATATACTCAATATTAAAATGTTATATCTCCAATATCATACTCCATTTGATAGGTTTGCATAGAGTAAATAAGATTATCTAAAAATCCATGAAGTTCATTAGTAGTTTCTTGTTTTTGTTTAGATGATGAAGGCAATGAAATAGGAAGCTTTGTATCAATTGGAGAAGTTGATTTTGTAGAATTAGGAGATGATGATTCATTGGACAAAATTTTTAATCCATGAAGTTCATCAATAGTTTCTTCTTTTTTTTTTAGATGGTGAGGGCAATGATATACGAAGCTTTGTAACATTAGGAAGCTTTGTAGCATTAGGTGAGGATGACTTTTTAGTATTAGGTGAGGATGATTTATTTGACAAAATTGAGGGCAATGTGATACGAAGCCTTGTAACCTTAGGAGAAGATGATTCATGGGACAATTCGTTTTTGGGTGCCATGAGGAGAGGTTTGCACATTTAGGTGTAGCAAGGGAGAGTTTATATAGTCCCATGATCATCATTATGAAGAAGCTTGAGAAAATACTTGTGTGACATGCATTGGTTGTTTTATTTTTCCAAGGAATTGCTTGTGTTGCAAGAGAATATTTGCAAAGGTCAACGAAGCAAGTGAATGAAGGATCTTATTGTCATGTGATGAGATGATGCAACAACAATGATCACACCCATTTTGAATAGTTCCTAGCACAAATGGACAATGGATGAAATAGTAAATATGTCACATATATAGAATGATGTGGATAGATTGATAAACTTGTGAACCAACCATTGGCCAAGGCAAAAATAGGGCTAAGATGGCATCCAAATGGGCATAATAGAGCAATTTGTTGAGAGGTTATTGGGACACATATGCAATTGACATCACCATGACATAAGATATGACATAGGGTGTTAGGGTTTTTGCTTGGAATGGGGAAAACCCCACGACCTTTTAGTATAATTAAAGATTATGGTAATTGGGATCAAGATTCCATGCGGTCCACTGTTCACGCAGTTTAATGCGGTGATAAATCTAGGCTGTTGATTTGAGATCGGACGGTTTAGATCACTTATATAGAAAACGATTTCGGTTGTTTGTTCAAATCAGACGGTTGATAGTTGACGCAGTTACAATAGGAAATCCAAACCGTCGAAATTGGGTCCAAACGAAGGTTGTTGTTTTTTTCAGCTCGGTGATTTTTCATTCGAAATTGATGTTCAGTCATAATCCATTAGGGTTTCCTCATGACCCAATAGTGGTATGAGTCGGTGATTCAACGTAGAGTTTGAGTGGCTCTTTGTGTTGAAAGTCTTTCTGACAATGATTGTCAGGTGGCGTGGTTGCTTTTGGCTCAATATAGATGATCTCTCGACCTCCCCTCATGACCTAACACATTGGCGTCATATTCTTAGTTTGGCTTGGTGGGAGAGCGGGGTGACTTCTGTATTGGTTTAAGTATAGGAGGTGGGAGCTCAGACATGAGGGGAAGATTATTGAGTTTCAAGTTATCACTGGTTAGTCATGCATCGTCTATGGATCAAAAGAATGTTGAATACATAAGAGAGTTGACTTATATACCTAATGTTTTAAGAAAATTTTATATGAAATAAGACGTCTTTCTCTTTTATAATCCAGAAGTATTGACCAACTATTCTCGGTTGGCCGGTTGTTGCACACTCTTCTACAAATGATTTTTTGACACTGCAAAACTTTTTATGGTAAATGTAATATCTCAATTTTGTAAAGAAACCATGTTTATAAAGAAATCGACTAAAATCAAAGTTTATTTAAAATGACAATTTGTCACAATTATATTTCTAATTTAGCATATATAATAGATTTGGGGTTACAATTTTTTATTTTTTATTTTAGTCAAGTAGTCTAGTCGTTAGAAATTTCACTCTTAGAATCGATAAGTGAAATAACCGAAATTCAAACCTAAACCACCTACATATACAATGCAATATCTCTACAAACTGAATTGAACTTACGAGACTAATACGAGGTTACAGATTTTAATTGATTGCTAACAATTTCCTGTCATATTAATCATTTAAGTGAGTTACTTTCTTTTACATAGAAAATGAATATTTAATATTATATATATAAAAAAAAAAAAAAAAGAATATTTAAACCATTAGCTAAGTTAATCACGTGTTTTAAAACTTAATTTAAACACTCGTGTCAAGTATATTGCCTAAAGTCAAACAGCTATATTGTACTTTGTATTCTTTTATTTTTGGGATACTTTTTCATTTAAATAAAATAAATTTTTGAAAAATGGAGAAATATTTTCAGAATCCTAAATTCTAGAAATATAATTAAATCTAGTGTTTATCGAACTAGTTCAAAATAATTTATTTTCTTTATGTATTAAATTTATATTAAAAAAATCTAATTTTCATTATGTATATTAATATATTAATATATACTACCGTTATTCCTAAATATAAGACTCAGATTAAAAAAGTGGGATTGTAGTATTAAATTTGTTGATAATTGATAATGTTTTTACAATTTTATTCATCAAAAAAGAGTAGAAGTTAACGTTTTAGAGTATTTATTACGGATTATAAAAAAATATGCACTATAATTAGAGATACTAGACTTTGACCCGTGCGTTGTACGGATTTAGTTAAACGATAGATATACGATTTAAATTTTTATAATAAAAATTGAAAATAAAAAAACAAAATGAAATCTAAACATAAATATATTGAAATTTAAAACAGAGAGTACAAATAAAACTAAACAATACTAATAAATTAATAAAAATAGAGGATTCAAAAATGGTACTACAAAATTAATTGTAAAATTGGCTAAAAGCCAAACAACCGAAGCAAATGTTTTAGGTTTTAAAATTTTGGGTCAAAAATATGCCTAAAATAAAATTCAATATAATTTACTAAATTTAATATGAATATTTGGTTAGTTTAGTGGTTAGGATGAAGACTTCGTATCTCTTTGACCTAGGTTCAATTTACACATTCAACAGCGATGATAAAAAAAATTCATACATTCAGCAAAATAAATATATTTAATTTTTTCTTATCAATTTTGTACTCACTAAAAATTTCATATTAGATTTCTGAATCAGTTAGACCAATCTTGAATAATTGTGTCAAATGATAGTGATTTCAAGATATTGAGAAGATGTCAAATCATGCTAATGTTCAATGTGACATATTTAATTTTATAAAAAGTATTTTTAAAGTTATAATTTTTATATCAATCAATCTTTTTCTATTTTGATTGTATACATATGTTATTTTCAATACATAGCAAATTGCTAATTCAAAATTTAAATTTAGGTAAAATTTAAATTTAGGTGAGAGAAGTGTGTTATTTTCAATACATAGCAAATGACTAATTCAAAATTCAAATTTAGGTAAGAGAAATTAGATGAGAGTATTAATTAGTAGTGGTTTAGGAGGGAAAAATTAGGGTTAAGTTAAGAGCTTAATTAGAGTTTTAGTAGGTGCTAAACATAACTTTTATTATAATTAAGATTAAGATATGTTGGTAAGAATAATAATTAATGTTCTTCAAAATTTCAAAGAGAGTTTATAAAAAGGGACAAAGAAAAATCTCAAAAGAGTCTTATATTTAGAGACAGATGTAGTATAACTTATTTTCATTCCTATTTGTACACATGAAACATTCAAAGACTTAACATCAGAAGGTAATTTATCATTTTGCAATAATTTTGAACTTCCTTTTACATAGATGAAGCCTAAAAAAATTTCATTTCTAAGCTATCTTGAAAGGAGGGGTTTTAAGAGAAGGGTTTGTAAAAGGGCCTTCGACTAATCCCTTTGCAATCATTCTATAAGCTGCTTCTGTTAAGTGGGCTCCATCCCAATTTATTTGTTTTGAAGGGTCTGAACAAACCGTCGTATCAGGAGTTCCACATGGTTTTTTTACATCGACATTGTATGGTGCATTTGATCCACAACATGCTTTCAAAATCTCGTTCTTGTCAGAAGTAAAGCCTGCAGTGCATATAAAATGGGGAACATGTATAACGAATTTGACAAGAATACATTGATTCGAAATTAACAATTGATTTTTAGTTTATAAAAGAAAATGAAAACACCACACACCATATTGTTGTGGTGCTTGAAATAAACGTTTGGCATCATTGTAGTAGTCAGCATATATTATCTTAGCTTGAGGGTTGTTCTTCCGTAACATGTCTATAGCATTTTTTAGTTGCTCATTAAAGTATTCCGCTAAAGTATTGTAAGCTATCAAGCACCCAAGTTCATCATAGTCATCTTTCTTCTTACTATCCACAATTGCTAAAAAAGCAGCATTACACCCTATTGGAAAGTTACCGGGAATCACTAGCTCTGTCACTCCTTCTTCAATTAATGCCTACCAAATGTAAAGAAAATAAAGAATAAATATTGTTACATTTAATCATGTTAATGATTCATTAGATAATATATAATAAACTGTAAGTTCTTATGCTTGGATCAAACATTCAAATACTTAAAATATGAAATAACATACTGAGACAGTATTTGCGATCTCTTCAACCATTGAGGGCACAATTTCTCGAATTTCTTTAACGGGTTTATTTGTGAGAACATGCGACAAAATATCATTTCCACCGATCTCTCCAACAAAAAACAAAGATTTTTTGAAGTAGTTATCACACTCTGTTTCATAGTAGAACAATAGTTGTGTTAAAAATATCAAGAAAAAAGTATTTGACACATACACATCAAATCAAAGAGTTATGGTATAACCTTCTTTGCTTTTACAGAGGGATGGTTTTAACTTCTTAAACCAACTAAGTTGGACACTTAATGAGTTACTTGTCGATGGTGGCATGATTGCATGCTGTGTGAAAAACTTATATTCAAGCGCACTAGAACCAGCAAATGCAAAATTCACTCCTTTCTTAATGTCTTGGTCTTTGGTGAGATTTTGTAAGGCAGGCAACAATGGCAATCCAAACGCCTCAGCTACAATTAAAATGTACCAATGTCATTTTTTGTATTGATTTTGTAAAAAATGCTAATAACTATAATAGATTGAGCATTTTAGAGTGTTTGCTAGTATTGTTTTATTTCTTGTTTCTTTCACACTGGAATATTTTATTGAAATTACCAAAAATTATAAAAACACGAGTGAATATACCGATAAAATCTATGATCAGACGTCCGTTCGATAAACGCCCAGCTGGATGATTGAAGTATGTTGACCCATAAGGACTATTGCTAGGCATGGAACCGAAGCTCTTCATAGCATTTCCGGTGTCACTTATAGAGTCACCAAAGTTAAAGATAGCTTCATATGGGAGAGGATTATCATTTGAAACAACATTTCCAAGAAAACCACACGTCAAGGTGATACAAAAGAGAATAATGATCTTCATGATGTTATTTAGATATTGGAAATTATCAATATTGATGTATGTGGTGATGAATGTTTGATAAATGAGTTTGCTATGTTTATATATTGTACTATTTGATATTTAAATTATGTTTTTCAATGAATTAACAAAAACGTGTTTGTTTGTGCAGAACATCATTTCCTATGATGAGTTCAATTATTTCTATATTTAGTTCTTACTCTTGATTTAACTACTTTTGTTCTCATAAAGTGTGATCATCGAATATTTAATTGGCATTTTCCATCTTTATGCATCTAAAGGTAAAAGTTTGTTTTATTGAGCATTATTTGTTGTTGTTGTTATTGTCGTCATATTGATTCTTTTTATGGTAGTTACTTACACCTATACTTTTTATAACAAGATTAATTTATGCTCTAAAATTATAGACAATAGCAGTTTCATTGTATAGACAACTAAAATGTGATTTCCTCCCCTCTAGACGGTTCCAAACATCGTCACAGTACATTTAAAATTCTAATTATAACTTCAATAATTTATTTTTAATAAAAGTATTTATAAGAAATGTATAATGTATTTTTGAAATTTTTGTTGAAATAATTAGTGTGTTATTAAGTATATATCATCTATGGTTAAGTGAGAATTATTAAGTATTATACTACTTATGATAGAATTTATTTATGTATTTTTTTTTGACAAATTTATTTATGTATTTAATTGGTCCAAATTTCAAATCAATCACATCTAACTTTTGTTATCTAAACTTTCTCTTATATTTAGGATTAGAGGAAGTTATAATTTTTGTTGAGGCACCAAGTTTAGTAATAAATAAATGCATATTAATTAAAAAATATAAATAGTAATTTATTCATATTCTAAATCATAAAATAACAAATAATATGAAAAATTGAATATTTTAAATATTACCCTAAATATGGAATGAATGGAGTGAGATCGATGAACCGAACAAACATGAAAAATATCATTTAGCCTTATATTAATTTTAATTAATTTATCATGTTCAAAACATTATAGTAACATATTTCTTTATTTGTTGTGCTGATACAAAAATGCATACCTAATTATGTACTTTGAATATAGCACAAACGATCGGATAAAAAGTACTAATTTGGCTAATTTGTGATTTCTATTAGAATTAAAAGGTTGATGACAAAATTAGCAAGTGTACTAATTGTATCGTTAAGTAATAAATTTATAAAGTTCGTATCCGCAGGGATTGTTTCAATTTCGACAAAACAATTTTATCATATTCAGGATGTAAATGCAAAAGGGGGGAGTTTTCAGATTTATAGTAATAATTCTCAACAATGCAAGAAAATAAAACGGAAACTTTTTAATAGAGAAAGGCGATTAGGAATTATTTCGAATCCTCTCTTTGTTCCTATTTGGTACTCTAGGTTCTAGCCCTCAACAATGAAACTCTTATAATTACGATAATTTAACAAAATAGACCGAGTCCAATTCCTTGGCTCATCAGTCTCGTTTATCTAATACGGCACCCTAATTCCTTAGGCGAAACTAATATTATCAAAAGCTTGAATGAACGTTAAATTCTTAATCATACCAACTAATTCTTTATTCCTAAAGCAATTACGATTGGCAAATAGTTAATCTAGTTCCAGTTATAAAACCTAGGGTCAGTAGTGATTTATCCCTTAAAATCAATTCGGAAGTGATCAATTAACGAAAAGCATTAAACACAAAATTAACTGAATAATTATAAGTTTTCATTGAATAAACTAGAACACGTAGTTACATGGTTCAAATAGTTTCAAAGAGATTCATCTATAATTCCTAATCATATGAGTTTAGTTACTCATAATAATAATTGACATAACAAAAGAGTTAAGAAAATTATACATAAATAACCGATAAAAATCACGACGGCACGACGAACCGGTGCTTCTTCTCTTTTCTCTGGTACCGCAGTATTTCTCTCCAAAAGTTGTAACCCTCTTTCTAGTAGAAAGTGATATTTATATGATATGAACAACACCCCATTGTGTGAAATCACGTACATGTAGCAAAATCAGTTCCAATCCCTTGCTGATGTCACGCTTCCATGGATTATCACTTCATAATCTTTCATATGATGACGTGTCGCTCATCTAGTGGTTGCAAATTGCACCACTATGTGAAGCTTGTAGGGACGCGAAGAAAGCAGTAACGCAGGCAAAATTTCATGCTGAAAGGTTTCAAATTTATTCCAAGTATTTTTCTTCTTTTGCATTTTGATCTTCAAACTTCTTTCTATGTCAATTTCTTTAAATATTCTTCTCTTTGACCATGAATTATTCTGAACAGCTAACTAAAAACTATAAAATGATACTAAAAATTAACAAATAATACAGTGTCATCAAAGGTCTCAATCAAAACCCCTTTCTTATGATTGATATCTTTACTTCAATTAAAGTGATAACTCTAATGGTTTAGAAGTAAAATGACTGACAATAGATTTACCTTGGGATTCATCCCAAAAGGAGGATCATCAACAATGCCACCATATTCTCTGATGGTTTAGAATTCTCTCTACATAAATGAAAAGTGCAACGTACAAGAATGTCAAAAATGGTCATTGATAAAGTCTACATTCCAATGGTGGTTACCGGATGTGACACAAGTTGAGAAGTAAGAACTAGAGAAGAAATAGTCTTTTTGAACTCAAAAGATCATATTTTTCCAATCAATTTGTATGAGTAAACAAGATAGTGAAACAGTAGAAGTTTTCCTTATTGCCAAGAAACCGTGTACAAACACACCGTGAAGGCACAAATGTCAATGAAACCATAATTGACACGGGTGTAAGGAAGTATAAAAAATATATATGAAATACTCTTAAGATTCATTGTCATTATTAATAGATTGAGACTTGAGATCACTTAGAAAAACCTACTAAACACATGATAAGATCATAAAGATATTGAGATGTCTTCTAAGTTCTTGGAGATAAATGATGATTGTCACAACTCAACTAGATATCTCAAAGTCATGGAGATGGAGGATATGATTGGCTCACTCAAAATTGATGATTCGTGATATTTTTGCTTCAAAGAAAATAAGCCTATGGTGAAAGGCAAGATGATAGCTTTCAAGGTAGCAGAGAGCTCATAAGATAAATAAGAGGATTCATAAACTTTAGAGAATTCAGAGGATCAACATCTATGCCAAGAGGAAGTTGAGGAATAATTAGGTCCCGTCTCAAGGAAAATTTAGAGAATGTTGAAAATGTATGATCAAACAAAGAAAATATTTTCTTACAAAAAAGGAGCAAAACTTGACGTAGACAAAGACCTATATTCATTTAATGCATGTTTTTGCTTAGGGTACATAAGGAAAAATATCAATAATTATATCATGGTTTTCTAAAAGAATCAACATTTTGTGACAAAACTAAAATAGTAAATAGTTCTGTCAAAAAAAACAAAACTAAAATACTAAATAGACCAAAGACCATAGACGGAGGGCGTAATTTATAGATCTCAACTTCAAATATATTTTTACATTAATTAAATTTATTCTTGAATCAAATTTCAAGTGACTCAAACAAACACACCTAGATAAGAACACACATGGAAATTTAGGAAACATTAATTTTGGATTCTGAAAGTGTAATTTGATAGTATCAAATTAGTCTATGAATTTATCCAAATTGCATATACATTTAGGGATACAAAACTTATAGACTAATTTATAGAATAATTTGGGTCATAGTAAAAGAAGGTTTGGTAAATGAAATTGCAATCATCGATTTAATTAATTTATCAACTATCCATTATTTTTATCAAATAAAAGAACGGACTTGGATTTACCGCTGTCCATATTATGTGTAGTATCACGAGATTTTCAATCACAACTGTTAAATTATATATTAACTATAATAGTGTCTAATAATTTCAACCGGCACGAGGTTTTGTTAACATTTTTTAGGGTGGGTGGGGTAGCTCAGTTGGCACTTGCTGATTGAGCGGGTGTAGGCTGTTGGTCAGGGGTTCGATCCTTGACAGCAGCAAATAACCGAGTGACACACATTCCCTAACCGAGTGACACACATCTATACACTTGACAACAAGAATCGTTTAATCTACACTGTAGAATTGGAAAATTGTGGTTTTTGAGTTTCTAATGATTTCGATTTTTTTTTAATTCTTTGGAGGAAGTTAAATTTTGTGGGTTACCGCTTTGGTATAAATGAAAATCGGCGGTTGCAGGAAATGTCAGGATTTTTGCAGAAGCGTGTGCTGTTTATGTAATAGGTACGTCAATATTTTCCTATAATGATACGCTATGTGTTTTGTGGCAGAATAAGAATTAGGGTTACTAGGGTATGGAAGCAGAAAAAAATTTCCCCCTCAAATTAATTTGGGGGGAATAAAAGTGGGAGGGAAATTCGAAATTCAATTAGGTTTTATTAAATTATTGAATTTGATTCAATAAATTGGTTAGCCGTGTCATTTCATAATTCACACCAAAATCAGTTATCCTATTTGAAAAATTCAGAAATGGCAAAAGTTGGGAAGAAATTTTGCTCTGTTTGTGATATTGTGCCTGATATGGATGGTATCTGGATCAATGTTCGTGTTCTTCGTCTGTGGGAAAGTACCTTCGTTCCTTAATCCTTCGGAGACTAGCTCAATAGAAATGGTTCTATTGGACGATAAGGTAATTTATGAAATGGTTATAGATTTATGCTTGTGAAATTGTGTTTATTTCCATTTGTTGTTGTTGGTGTCTTTTATTGTTGATATTGACTATAATGTGTTTGTTGTAATATAATTTAGGGAGGTAAAATTCATGCATCTATTCGTAAGCAGTTGGTGTATCTTTTCGAATCTAAGTTGGTTGAAGGAGAGTTGTATGAAATGTCCATGTTTTCTGTTTCTCCTCAGACTGGATTTTATAGGACCAGTCTTCACCCATACAAGCTGAATTTTCAAATTAAGACAAAGCTGCAAGCTTCTATTGGTGTTGATATAAGTGGTTCTGGTTTGTCTTTCACTAATCTTGCTGAAGTATGTGCTCATGACCATGATTATGAATTTTTGGTTGGTGAGTTGTTTTCTGTTTTCCAGTATATAGTACTTTTTAGTTTTGTATAGGTTTGTAGAGGTTGAAAGTTGAGGTAGTTTGAATCAATTAAATTTGATGTTATGGTTTAATATGGTTTGATTTTTATATTTCATAGATGTTATTGGTGTTATGACTGGAATTTCTGCTGAAAGAGAGTATGTAAGGGATGGTAAGATAACAAAGATGTTGGTTATTGAATTGACTGATGCAAGGTAAGAGTTATTTTGTAGAATGTGTGGTAAATGTAGTTGGAAATTTGTTTTAAGGTGATTTAAGTCATATGTATTTCGCAGTGGCAAGTGTGAATGTGCTTTGTTTGGTGAATATGCTGATGAATTGAGTAAGAAGATGGGGAAAATGATTCTATGTTTACCAATTGTGATTGTCCAGTTTGCCAAAGTGAAAATTTTTAGAGGTTAGTATCTTTTAAATGTGATGTTATTGGACTTCAATGCTATCTAGTGATTTATCTGTTTTGTACTGTCAGATAAGGCTTCTATTCAGAATGTCATGAATACTACTCGCATTTTTGTCAATCCGGACCTTCCTGAGGTGGAGGAGTTTAAGAATGGGTTAGTAATATTTTTGCAATTATGAATTTGTAATACTCAATGGCAATAGGGTATTAATTTGTAGTGGTTGATTTTTTATGTGGAAATAGGATTGCACTTCATGGAATTGATCTTGATATGAATGTTCCGTTGATTGGAGGCAGTGCCAAGTCTGCCCCTAAAGAGGAGTTTTTGAAGATGTATCCGAAAAAAAAAGTAGGAATGCTGTCTGATATGGAGGAAGATGGAGTTTTTGCTGTTTATGGTGTGGTGGCTGGATTTGTTGGAGGTGAAGAATGGTGGTATCCGGCGTGCAAGTGTCATCGGGCTGTTGTAGCTGATTATGGGGCTTACTATTGCAACGGATGTGTTAAGCACATTTTCCAAGTTGTTCCTAGGTATAAAAGTATTTACAGTTGATTTTAAAAAATTTGAAAGATTTAGTAATTGAGTAATATAATGAATTTAATTTTGATGAATAGATTCAAAGTTAAGGTTGAAGTTAGTGATGGTGAATCCACCAGTGTATTTGTTTTATTTGATGCTGATATGAGTTGCTTGATGGAGAAGTCATGTGCATACTTTGTTGCACAAGCTAAGGTTTGAAATGATAATTTGTTTGCAACATGTATTTGCAGCAGTTTTGTTTTGTTATGGATGTAGAGAGTTTTAATAAGTTAATTTTGCAGAGTCCAAGTGATAATGGTTATCCAACTGAATTTGATAGTCTAATTGGTAAGAAATTGCTGTTTACCATTGAAAAGTCTTCCAAACAAAGTGTTAAGCCTGATGGAAGTTATAGGGTTAAGAGGGTGTGTTCTGATGCTAAAATTATTGAGAGTTTTATTGCGCAGGGTCCTTATGTTACTCCTACTAAGGTTTGTTCCTAAACCTTGTGTTTTGGATGTAATTTTTTGTTACAGAATTGTTGTTTTTGGAGAAATTTTTGAATGTGTTGAATTGTTAATGCAGGCTATTAATCCTCCAATTGATGTTGAATCTGATGATGGTTTGGATGATTTGGAAGTTGTTGCTGATTCTCAGCCAATCTCTTTTTTGAAGAATTTGATTGTTACTCCACCTGGTGATGGAAACAGCATAGGTAAGAAGGATACCATGTTGGCTGGAATGAAAAGAAGCTTGGGTGAATCCTTCAATGCTGCAGATCAGGTGCCTGGGAAAAAGCGTTTGAGGAAAGTGAAGATAGAGAAGGAATGAATGATGAATATGGTTGCTTGAGTTATAGTAAATAAGTTTGTTAGTTGTCTTTTTTATTGTAACTGGTATGTGTGTTTAATGGGCAAGTTAGAGTTAGCCTTAAATAACAAATGTGTGTTTGATCATCTTTAAAGTGTTGTAGCATTTAGTTAAATTGTGTCTGTAACTTTTGCAACCAATGTATAAACAAGGAAGTTAACCTGTTTGGGTATGTAATGAATGTGAAGTATTTAACTATTTGGCTATTGTAGAAGGTGTTTTTGATGTTCTGGTTATAATCCATGCGTATTGAAATGAGGAAAGAAACTGACTAGTTAAAGTTTTAATGTTAGTTTAAAAGTGGTATAAAAAAAATGCAGTATTAGATATGTTACTCTTCAAGTGTTGGATAAGACATTTTACATTATGTTTTAGTTAGTATTTAGTGTTATAGAAAAATTGTAAATAAAAAATACACCTTCTACATATAGTGAGTGCGGGATTGGAGGGGCGGTATCGGAGGAAAACTTAGAAAAGAGAAAAAAATAGTTATGGAAGAGGAATGACATGAAATGAGTTGTTCCAAAATTGTTTCGTTTTACTCGGTCGGTGCTCGAAGTTATCGGTAATTTGCTGGGGCGGCTAGGGTTTGTTGGAGGAGAAGGAGAGAGTTTCTCCTCAAAATTTTAGTCAAGAGAGAGACTTTTTTGTATGACCAATGACTTTTTTGTTAAAAGAAAGACTTTTTAATTAATAGTAAGAAAATTTAATTTTGTAATAGTATTTGATTTTTTAATATATTGAAGTTTTAATTTATATATATATATATATATATATATATATATATATATATATATAAAAGATTTAATTGATATGCATTGATAGTGTCAAATTACTTAGAAGATTGGTGGTTTATTATTAGATGACCGTGTAAATTTTTGTTACACTGTCAGTACTTATCAATTGAACCATAAAAAAAAACTCCTTGAATTATAAGAGTACATATAAATAATTATCATTATCATAAAAGAGAATTTCTAACCGATAAACATTTCAAAATAACTAACATATACAGAACAAAATATAATGGTACCAATTTCAAAATAATTCTCATACCTGAAACAAGTTTTAACTATTAAAGTTTATTTTTTTAAAAAACTATTTTACGTAGAATAGTTATAAGTTTTAACAAGCGGAAGGACACATAAAACAGGGGAGTTGCATTTTTCGATACGGTTGCGTCATTTTCCGGCACGGAGGTCACCAACAAAGGTAATCCGATCTTGCTTTTTTTTGAGTGGGTTTTGTAGAGAATTTGAATAAGATTCTTTTTATTGTGATAAGTTTTTTGTAAGTGGTACATGGTGGTCCAGATCTACCGGATAAGTGGGCGGGATCGGAGGAAAACTCAGAAAAGAGAAAAAAATAATTATGGGAGAGGAATGACATGAGATGGGGTGTTCCAAAATTGTTTCGTTTTACTCGGTCGATGCTCGAAGCTACCGGAAATTTGCTGGGGCGGCTAGATTTTGTTGGAGGAGGAGAGAGTTTCTTGTGAAAATTTTAGTCAAGAGCGAGAAATTTAAAAAAAATAACAATCCCTTGCTCTGTCACAGTAGAGATATATTGGAGAGAAATTTTAAATGATAAAAATTTTACATAGAATAATTTTAACTGATAAAAATTTTAAAGTAATTATCATATACGACACAAATTGTCACCGATAAAAAACTTAAAACCATTATGATATAACAGAAGATCTAACGAACACCCTAAACAGAAGTTGTAACCAAAAATATTAGCAATAAAAATTGTGTTATTCGAGATGAAATCTAACTGATATAAATTCCAAAATGATTATCATATGTGAGACAAGTTTTAACTATTAAAAAATTTCAAAAAAATAAAATTATTTTACATAGAATAGTTGTAGACTATATAAATTTTAAAATAACTATCATATATGGAACAAATAGTTTTGATGATGTTGGGATATATTCGTCGATGCCACTTTTTACCCATGGTTAGTTCTATGTTGCTTTTTCTGGTGTGACAACTCGAGCTGGCATAAATAAAATTGATACGTGTTATTGTAGTTGTTGCATTGTATAGTTGTTATCACGAGTCTGATGTTATTATTCTATTTAATTTATTTTTTTGGAAATTTATTTTTTTAGTTATTTAATTAAATATTGCAATTAAAACTTAATATGTCAGTTAGTTTTAAAGATAATAACATATAGAAAATAAATAATTTAAATTTGGAGTAGAATAGAATTTTGACAAATGTTAATTTGAAAAATTATTGTCAATTTATGTTTGAAATCCTAATGTGAAGTTGTTACTTAAATAAGTTATATAAAATAAAAAAAAATCAAACTTTAGTCAATTTTCGAAAAAAAGTTTGGTTGATATTTTTCAAATATATTAGAAATTGTAAATTGGATTTTTTTTTTAGTAATTTATGATATTTTGGTGTTATATACTCAATATTAAAATGTTATATCTTCAATATCATACTCCATTTGATAGGTTTGCATAGAGTAAATAAGATTATCTAAAAATCCATGAAGTTCATTAGTAGTTTCTTGTTTTTGTTTAGATGATGAAGGCAATGAAATAGGAAGCTTTGTATCAATTGGAGAAGTTGATTTTGTAGAATTAGGAGATGATGATTCATTGGACAAAATTTTTAATCCATGAAGTTCATCAATAGTTTCTTCTTTTTTTTTTAGATGGTGAGGGCAATGATATACGAAGCTTTGTAACATTAGGAAGCTTTGTAGCATTAGGTGAGGATGACTTTTTAGTATTAGGTGAGGATGATTTATTTGACAAAATTGAGGGCAATGTGATACGAAGCCTTGTAACCTTAGGAGAAGATGATTCATGGGACAATTCGTTTTTGGGTGCCATGAGGAGAGGTTTGCACATTTAGGTGTAGCAAGGGAGAGTTTATATAGTCCCATGATCATCATTATGAAGAAGCTTGAGAAAATACTTGTGTGACATGCATTGGTTGTTTTATTTTTCCAAGGAATTGCTTGTGTTGCAAGAGAATATTTGCAAAGGTCAACGAAGCAAGTGAATGAAGGATCTTATTGTCATGTGATGAGATGATGCAACAACAATGATCACACCCATTTTGAATAGTTCCTAGCACAAATGGACAATGGATGAAATAGTAAATATGTCACATATATAGAATGATGTGGATAGATTGATAAACTTGTGAACCAACCATTGGCCAAGGCAAAAATAGGGCTAAGATGGCATCCAAATGGGCATAATAGAGCAATTTGTTGAGAGGTTATTGGGACACATATGCAATTGACATCACCATGACATAAGATATGACATAGGGTGTTAGGGTTTTTGCTTGGAATGGGGAAAACCCCACGACCTTTTAGTATAATTAAAGATTATGGTAATTGGGATCAAGATTCCATGCGGTCCACTGTTCACGCAGTTTAATGCGGTGATAAATCTAGGCTGTTGATTTGAGATCGGACGGTTTAGATCACTTATATAGAAAACGATTTCGGTTGTTTGTTCAAATCAGACGGTTGATAGTTGACGCAGTTACAATAGGAAATCCAAACCGTCGAAATTGGGTCCAAACGAAGGTTGTTGTTTTTTTCAGCTCGGTGATTTTTCATTCGAAATTGATGTTCAGTCATAATCCATTAGGGTTTCCTCATGACCCAATAGTGGTATGAGTCGGTGATTCAACGTAGAGTTTGAGTGGCTCTTTGTGTTGAAAGTCTTTCTGACAATGATTGTCAGGTGGCGTGGTTGCTTTTGGCTCAATATAGATGATCTCTCGACCTCCCCTCATGACCTAACACATTGGCGTCATATTCTTAGTTTGGCTTGGTGGGAGAGCGGGGTGACTTCTGTATTGGTTTAAGTATAGGAGGTGGGAGCTCAGACATGAGGGGAAGATTATTGAGTTTCAAGTTATCACTGGTTAGTCATGCATCGTCTATGGATCAAAAGAATGTTGAATACATAAGAGAGTTGACTTATATACCTAATGTTTTAAGAAAATTTTATATGAAATAAGACGTCTTTCTCTTTTATAATCCAGAAGTATTGACCAACTATTCTCGGTTGGCCGGTTGTTGCACACTCTTCTACAAATGATTTTTTGACACTGCAAAACTTTTTATGGTAAATGTAATATCTCAATTTTGTAAAGAAACCATGTTTATAAAGAAATCGACTAAAATCAAAGTTTATTTAAAATGACAATTTGTCACAATTATATTTCTAATTTAGCATATATAATAGATTTGGGGTTACAATTTTTTATTTTTTATTTTAGTCAAGTAGTCTAGTCGTTAGAAATTTCACTCTTAGAATCGATAAGTGAAATAACCGAAATTCAAACCTAAACCACCTACATATACAATGCAATATCTCTACAAACTCAATTGAACTTACGAGACTAATACGAGGTTACAGATTTTAATTGATTGCTAACAATTTCCTGTCATATTAATCATTTAAGTGAGTTACTTTCTTTTACATAGAAAATGAATATTTAATATTATATATATAAAAAAAAAAAAAAAAGAATATTTAAACCATTAGCTAAGTTAATCACGTGTTTTAAAACTTAATTTAAACACTCGTGTCAAGTATATTGCCTAAAGTCAAACAGCTATATTGTACTTTGTATTCTTTTATTTTTGGGATACTTTTTCATTTAAATAAAATAAATTTTTGAAAAATGGAGAAATATTTTCAGAATCCTAAATTCTAGAAATATAATTAAATCTAGTGTTTATCGAACTAGTTCAAAATAATTTATTTTCTTTATGTATTAAATTTATATTAAAAAAATCTAATTTTCATTATGTATATTAATATATTAATATATACTACCGTTATTCCTAAATATAAGACTCAGATTAAAAAAGTGGGATTGTAGTATTAAATTTGTTGATAATTGATAATGTTTTTACAATTTTATTCATCAAAAAAGAGTAGAAGTTAACGTTTTAGAGTATTTATTACGGATTATAAAAAAATATGCACTATAATTAGAGATACTAGACTTTGACCCGTGCGTTGTACGGATTTAGTTAAACGATAGATATACGATTTAAATTTTTATAATAAAAATTGAAAATAAAAAAACAAAATGAAATCTAAACATAAATATATTGAAATTTAAAACAGAGAGTACAAATAAAACTAAACAATACTAATAAATTAATAAAAATAGAGGATTCAAAAATGGTACTACAAAATTAATTGTAAAATTGGCTAAAAGCCAAACAACCGAAGCAAATGTTTTAGGTTTTAAAATTTTGGGTCAAAAATATGCCTAAAATAAAATTCAATATAATTTACTAAATTTAATATGAATATTTGGTTAGTTTAGTGGTTAGGATGAAGACTTCGTATCTCTTTGACCTAGGTTCAATTTACACATTCAACAGCGATGATAAAAAAAATTCATACATTCAGCAAAATAAATATATTTAATTTTTTCTTATCAATTTTGTACTCACTAAAAATTTCATATTAGATTTCTGAATCAGTTAGACCAATCTTGAATAATTGTGTCAAATGATAGTGATTTCAAGATATTGAGAAGATGTCAAATCATGCTAATGTTCAATGTGACATATTTAATTTTATAAAAAGTATTTTTAAAGTTATAATTTTTATATCAATCAATCTTTTTCTATTTTGATTGTATACATATGTTATTTTCAATACATAGCAAATTGCTAATTCAAAATTTAAATTTAGGTAAAATTTAAATTTAGGTGAGAGAAGTGTGTTATTTTCAATACATAGCAAATGACTAATTCAAAATTCAAATTTAGGTAAGAGAAATTAGATGAGAGTATTAATTAGTAGTGGTTTAGGAGGGAAAAATTAGGGTTAAGTTAAGAGCTTAATTAGAGTTTTAGTAGGTGCTAAACATAACTTTTATTATAATTAAGATTAAGATATGTTGGTAAGAATAATAATTAATGTTCTTCAAAATTTCAAAGAGAGTTTATAAAAAGGGACAAAGAAAAATCTCAAAAGAGTCTTATATTTAGAGACAGATGTAGTATAACTTATTTTCATTCCTATTTGTACACATGAAACATTCAAAGACTTAACATCAGAAGGTAATTTATCATTTTGCAATAATTTTGAACTTCCTTTTACATAGATGAAGCCTAAAAAAATTTCATTTCTAAGCTATCTTGAAAGGAGGGGTTTTAAGAGAAGGGTTTGTAAAAGGGCCTTCGACTAATCCCTTTGCAATCATTCTATAAGCTGCTTCTGTTAAGTGGGCTCCATCCCAATTTATTTGTTTTGAAGGGTCTGAACAAACCGTCGTATCAGGAGTTCCACATGGTTTTTTTACATCGACATTGTATGGTGCATTTGATCCACAACATGCTTTCAAAATCTCGTTCTTGTCAGAAGTAAAGCCTGCAGTGCATATAAAATGGGGAACATGTATAACGAATTTGACAAGAATACATTGATTCGAAATTAACAATTGATTTTTAGTTTATAAAAGAAAATGAAAACACCACACACCATATTGTTGTGGTGCTTGAAATAAACGTTTGGCATCATTGTAGTAGTCAGCATATATTATCTTAGCTTGAGGGTTGTTCTTCCGTAACATGTCTATAGCATTTTTTAGTTGCTCATTAAAGTATTCCGCTAAAGTATTGTAAGCTATCAAGCACCCAAGTTCATCATAGTCATCTTTCTTCTTACTATCCACAATTGCTAAAAAAGCAGCATTACACCCTATTGGAAAGTTACCGGGAATCACTAGCTCTGTCACTCCTTCTTCAATTAATGCCTACCAAATGTAAAGAAAATAAAGAATAAATATTGTTACATTTAATCATGTTAATGATTCATTAGATAATATATAATAAACTGTAAGTTCTTATGCTTGGATCAAACATTCAAATACTTAAAATATGAAATAACATACTGAGACAGTATTTGCGATCTCTTCAACCATTGAGGGCACAATTTCTCGAATTTCTTTAACGGGTTTATTTGTGAGAACATGCGACAAAATATCATTTCCACCGATCTCTCCAACAAAAAACAAAGATTTTTTGAAGTAGTTATCACACTCTGTTTCATAGTAGAACAATAGTTGTGTTAAAAATATCAAGAAAAAAGTATTTGACACATACACATCAAATCAAAGAGTTATGGTATAACCTTCTTTGCTTTTACAGAGGGATGGTTTTAACTTCTTAAACCAACTAAGTTGGACACTTAATGAGTTACTTGTCGATGGTGGCATGATTGCATGCTGTGTGAAAAACTTATATTCAAGCGCACTAGAACCAGCAAATGCAAAATTCACTCCTTTCTTAATGTCTTGGTCTTTGGTGAGATTTTGTAAGGCAGGCAACAATGGCAATCCAAACGCCTCAGCTACAATTAAAATGTACCAATGTCATTTTTTGTATTGATTTTGTAAAAAATGCTAATAACTATAATAGATTGAGCATTTTAGAGTGTTTGCTAGTATTGTTTTATTTCTTGTTTCTTTCACACTGGAATATTTTATTGAAATTACCAAAAATTATAAAAACACGAGTGAATATACCGATAAAATCTATGATCAGACGTCCGTTCGATAAACGCCCAGCTGGATGATTGAAGTATGTTGACCCATAAGGACTATTGCTAGGCATGGAACCGAAGCTCTTCATAGCATTTCCGGTGTCACTTATAGAGTCACCAAAGTTAAAGATAGCTTCATATGGGAGAGGATTATCATTTGAAACAACATTTCCAAGAAAACCACACGTCAAGGTGATACAAAAGAGAATAATGATCTTCATGATGTTATTTAGATATTGGAAATTATCAATATTGATGTATGTGGTGATGAATGTTTGATAAATGAGTTTGCTATGTTTATATATTGTACTATTTGATATTTAAATTATGTTTTTCAATGAATTAACAAAAACGTGTTTGTTTGTGCAGAACATCATTTCCTATGATGAGTTCAATTATTTCTATATTTAGTTCTTACTCTTGATTTAACTACTTTTGTTCTCATAAAGTGTGATCATCGAATATTTAATTGGCATTTTCCATCTTTATGCATCTAAAGGTAAAAGTTTGTTTTATTGAGCATTATTTGTTGTTGTTGTTATTGTCGTCATATTGATTCTTTTTATGGTAGTTACTTACACCTATACTTTTTATAACAAGATTAATTTATGCTCTAAAATTATAGACAATAGCAGTTTCATTGTATAGACAACTAAAATGTGATTTCCTCCCCTCTAGACGGTTCCAAACATCGTCACAGTACATTTAAAATTCTAATTATAACTTCAATAATTTATTTTTAATAAAAGTATTTATAAGAAATGTATAATGTATTTTTGAAATTTTTGTTGAAATAATTAGTGTGTTATTAAGTATATATCATCTATGGTTAAGTGAGAATTATTAAGTATTATACTACTTATGATAGAATTTATTTATGTATTTTTTTTTGACAAATTTATTTATGTATTTAATTGGTCCAAATTTCAAATCAATCACATCTAACTTTTGTTATCTAAACTTTCTCTTATATTTAGGATTAGAGGAAGTTATAATTTTTGTTGAGGCACCAAGTTTAGTAATAAATAAATGCATATTAATTAAAAAATATAAATAGTAATTTATTCATATTCTAAATCATAAAATAACAAATAATATGAAAAATTGAATATTTTAAATATTACCCTAAATATGGAATGAATGGAGTGAGATCGATGAACCGAACAAACATGAAAAATATCATTTAGCCTTATATTAATTTTAATTAATTTATCATGTTCAAAACATTATAGTAACATATTTCTTTATTTGTTGTGCTGATACAAAAATGCATACCTAATTATGTACTTTGAATATAGCACAAACGATCGGATAAAAAGTACTAATTTGGCTAATTTGTGATTTCTATTAGAATTAAAAGGTTGATGACAAAATTAGCAAGTGTACTAATTGTATCGTTAAGTAATAAATTTATAAAGTTCGTATCCGCAGGGATTGTTTCAATTTCGACAAAACAATTTTATCATATTCAGGATGTAAATGCAAAAGGGGGGAGTTTTCAGATTTATAGTAATAATTCTCAACAATGCAAGAAAATAAAACGGAAACTTTTTAATAGAGAAAGGCGATTAGGAATTATTTCGAATCCTCTCTTTGTTCCTATTTGGTACTCTAGGTTCTAGCCCTCAACAATGAAACTCTTATAATTACGATAATTTAACAAAATAGACCGAGTCCAATTCCTTGGCTCATCAGTCTCGTTTATCTAATACGGCACCCTAATTCCTTAGGCGAAACTAATATTATCAAAAGCTTGAATGAACGTTAAATTCTTAATCATACCAACTAATTCTTTATTCCTAAAGCAATTACGATTGGCAAATAGTTAATCTAGTTCCAGTTATAAAACCTAGGGTCAGTAGTGATTTATCCCTTAAAATCAATTCGGAAGTGATCAATTAACGAAAAGCATTAAACACAAAATTAACTGAATAATTATAAGTTTTCATTGAATAAACTAGAACACGTAGTTACATGGTTCAAATAGTTTCAAAGAGATTCATCTATAATTCCTAATCATATGAGTTTAGTTACTCATAATAATAATTGACATAACAAAAGAGTTAAGAAAATTATACATAAATAACCGATAAAAATCACGACGGCACGACGAACCGGTGCTTCTTCTCTTTTCTCTGGTACCGCAGTATTTCTCTCCAAAAGTTGTAACCCTCTTTCTAGTAGAAAGTGATATTTATATGATATGAACAACACCCCATTGTGTGAAATCACGTACATGTAGCAAAATCAGTTCCAATCCCTTGCTGATGTCACGCTTCCATGGATTATCACTTCATAATCTTTCATATGATGACGTGTCGCTCATCTAGTGGTTGCAAATTGCACCACTATGTGAAGCTTGTAGGGACGCGAAGAAAGCAGTAACGCAGGCAAAATTTCATGCTGAAAGGTTTCAAATTTATTCCAAGTATTTTTCTTCTTTTGCATTTTGATCTTCAAACTTCTTTCTATGTCAATTTCTTTAAATATTCTTCTCTTTGACCATGAATTATTCTGAACAGCTAACTAAAAACTATAAAATGATACTAAAAATTAACAAATAATACAGTGTCATCAAAGGTCTCAATCAAAACCCCTTTCTTATGATTGATATCTTTACTTCAATTAAAGTGATAACTCTAATGGTTTAGAAGTAAAATGACTGACAATAGATTTACCTTGGGATTCATCCCAAAAGGAGGATCATCAACAATGCCACCATATTCTCTGATGGTTTAGAATTCTCTCTACATAAATGAAAAGTGCAACGTACAAGAATGTCAAAAATGGTCATTGATAAAGTCTACATTCCAATGGTGGTTACCGGATGTGACACAAGTTGAGAAGTAAGAACTAGAGAAGAAATAGTCTTTTTGAACTCAAAAGATCATATTTTTCCAATCAATTTGTATGAGTAAACAAGATAGTGAAACAGTAGAAGTTTTCCTTATTGCCAAGAAACCGTGTACAAACACACCGTGAAGGCACAAATGTCAATGAAACCATAATTGACACGGGTGTAAGGAAGTATAAAAAATATATATGAAATACTCTTAAGATTCATTGTCATTATTAATAGATTGAGACTTGAGATCACTTAGAAAAACCTACTAAACACATGATAAGATCATAAAGATATTGAGATGTCTTCTAAGTTCTTGGAGATAAATGATGATTGTCACAACTCAACTAGATATCTCAAAGTCATGGAGATGGAGGATATGATTGGCTCACTCAAAATTGATGATTCGTGATATTTTTGCTTCAAAGAAAATAAGCCTATGGTGAAAGGCAAGATGATAGCTTTCAAGGTAGCAGAGAGCTCATAAGATAAATAAGAGGATTCATAAACTTTAGAGAATTCAGAGGATCAACATCTATGCCAAGAGGAAGTTGAGGAATAATTAGGTCCCGTCTCAAGGAAAATTTAGAGAATGTTGAAAATGTATGATCAAACAAAGAAAATATTTTCTTACAAAAAAGGAGCAAAACTTGACGTAGACAAAGACCTATATTCATTTAATGCATGTTTTTGCTTAGGGTACATAAGGAAAAATATCAATAATTATATCATGGTTTTCTAAAAGAATCAACATTTTGTGACAAAACTAAAATAGTAAATAGTTCTGTCAAAAAAAACAAAACTAAAATACTAAATAGACCAAAGACCATAGACGGAGGGCGTAATTTATAGATTTCAACTTCAAATATATTTTTACATTAATTAAATTTATTCTTGAATCAAATTTCAAGTGACTCAAACAAACACACCTAGATAAGAACACACATGGAAATTTAGGAAACATTAATTTTGGATTCAGAAAGTGTAATTTGAAAGTATCAAATTAGTCTATGAATTTATCCAAATTGCATATACATTTAGGGATACAAAACTTATAGACTAATTTATAGAATAATTTGGGTCATAGTAAAAGAAGGTTTGGTAAATGAAATTGCAATCATCGATTTAATTAATTTATCAACTATCCATTATTTTTATCAAATAAAAGAACGGACTTGGATTTACCGCTGTCCAAATTATGTGTAGTATCACGAGATTTTCAATCACAACTGTTAAATTATATATTAACTATAATAGTGTCTAATAATTTCAACCGGCACGAGGTTTTGTTAACATTTTTTAGGGTGGGTGGGGTAGCTCAGTTGGCACTTGCTGATTGAGCGGGTGTAGGCTGTTGGTCAGGGGTTCGATCCTTGACAGCAGCAAATGTAGTATTTTCTTTATAAATAAGTTGATGATACTTATAAACCATCCATTTTTTTAAAAAAAAAAAAATTCAACTATTAATCTAAATCAGACGGCTCACACGAATAACCGAGTGACACACATTCCCTAACATCTATGAAGCCCGGATACGTGACACGATACCGATACGACACGATACCGATACAGCGATACGGAAATGTTTTTAAAATTCCCGATACGATACGGTCGCGATAAGTTGTTTTAAAATAAATTTAAAATTAAATATACAAATACACAATATATAAACATAACAAAAATCAATAAAGATAATAAATTAACATTCAAATTATTCAAACTGAGCAAACAAATGACAATTACATATCTCAAGTTAATTAAGTACTACCCAAAAAGGATAATTATTACTATCCAAAAAACAAAACATCATCGGTACCATCCAAAAAACACATGGTTGTCAATCCATAAAAAACATCATACTCTAACATTCACTATTTAAGAGGAAACACAAATTGTATCAGTCTCATCTCCTCCATTTCTATTATAAAAATAAAACGTTATTTTCCAGATACTTCTCTGATACGTGTATCGGAGAAGTATCCGACACGTATCGGTAATTATTTTTTTTAAAAAATAATTTTAATTGTCTGATACTCTTCGATACGAGTATCAGAGAGTATCGGACAAGTATCGATATTGGACACATATCGGATACGATACTTCGTCATTTTTAAAGTATCGGGGCTTCATAGCCTAACATATGTAGACCAATGTCATAGCTAGCTACAAGAATAAAATAATGATTACCAGTTCCAAGTTGGAACAAAAACTTCCATTGGGGGATCTATATACAATCCCACAAAAGCCAACTGTATTGTTACTTATCTGTTACACATTCCAATTTCCAACCAATCAAAACCTTTTATTTTCACTTTTGCCACTTTCCCCTTTCTCTCTCTCTCTCCTCTGCAATTTCATCTCATCAAATCCAACATCCTCGCTAAAAAAGACACAAACTTGAGACAAACCCATCTCAAGATTCACTGTCAAACTGCCAATTGTCACCACAATTCCTCACAAAAATGCCATCTCAGACTCTTCCCATAACCAATCTTCAATTACCAAACCTTCTTTCTTCTTCTTCTTCTTCTTCATCTTCTACAACTACAATGTTCCTTAAACATGATGATGATGATAATGATAATGACCCATCAAAGTCTCTCTTAATCTCTTCTTCATTCAAAGACAAAAACAACAACAATATCATGTCCATTAAGCCTCTTCTATCAAGATCTTCAAGCTTCAACTCAATTGGTGGTGCTGGTGTTGGTGTTAATTCTTTTTATCAGAAAAGACGTAGACGTGTTGCCAGTGAAGATTCATTGTCTTTTATTTCTAATGGAACTTCTTCTTCTTCTTCTAATAGATCTTCTTCCTTTGGTCATGATGTTAGACATGTTGCTTCTGAAACTTTTCTTTTGACTCGTCTTGGTTTGAAGATGTTGTCATATCTTGGGTATGGAATACTCCTATCTATTCTTCATTCATCTCATCTTTATAAATAAATTATATATATTACACACGAATGAAAGGTAAGCCGACAATAACTTGCGCCGCTAACCTTTTCTGGATGGCAAAAAAACCAATATCTATAGACACAATATTATTGCTATGCATACCCTTTGAATTCTTTGTCTATCAATATGTGATCTGAATTTGTAATGCTTACAGTTCATGTAATTTGCCCTGTTTGGATAGACCA
Organism: Trifolium fragiferum; assembly: GCA_954870985.1. Taxonomy (NCBI): domain Eukaryota; kingdom Viridiplantae; phylum Streptophyta; class Magnoliopsida; order Fabales; family Fabaceae; genus Trifolium; species Trifolium fragiferum. The sequence goes on from OX940792.1 coordinate 22,429,553, forward strand.
TTTAATTAAGCACTTAATCGTATACTAGTAAGGGGCCGTTAGGATTGAATTATTTTTGAGCTTATGCAAATAAGTAAGTTTTTATGTATTATTATAAGCTTTTCAAGGTAGTTTATGAGAAAACAGCTTATAAAGACACAATTTTTGTCGGCGAAAACTTACGAATAACATAAAAGTTTATTTATTTTCATAAGCTAAAAAATAAGCCAAACCTAAACGGGCACTAAGTGGTTATGTATAAGTTATTTCTAGAGAAAAAGATGAAACAAAAGTTAAATTGTTTTCATGAGATATAAGTTGTTTTCATAAGCTATGCTAGAGAGCTTATGCTAATAAGTTTAAAAAAGCTTATGGACATGTCATAAGTTGTTTCCGTAAGCTGTTTTGTTTATGTCAGTAGATAAAATCAAATAAGCCAAGCCAAGCCAAAGGAATTCATTTTGAAAAAGAGAGAAAACTTGAACCTCATGTTTTTAAGCATTTGTGGAGTTGTGTGGAGATTCTACTTTGTAATTGATTATGTGATCTTCAATGTTGATTGGTGCTGTGATTGGAAGGATTTGTTGTGTCCTCGATTTCTAGACATAATTACCCGCTTTGTGATGTTTGTTTATTTGTTTTCCATGAATATCTTCACATATCTCAATCATGGATGCTTTCTAATCACTTATTTCTATTCAGGGTAGGCTATAAATGGATCACAAAATTTCTTGCTCTTGGTTGTTATGCTTTATTGCTTTTACCAGGTTTTATTCAAGGTTCGATTTCAATGATCTATGGCATAATCATATATATAGATTTTTTATTTGAAAACATTTGTATCTCACATCAATATTATGTTGGAGAATAAGTAATTTCCTTCTGTTTCACAGTTGGATATCATTATTTTTTCTCAAGTCAGATACGCAGAAGTGTAGTATATGGAGATAAACCACGAAATAGGTAATTTTTTTAAAATATTTTGTCTTTGCATTTATAAATTCCTATAACTGTTGTAAATGTAATTTTGATTAATAGCTTATTTTCTTTTTCAGGCTTGACTTGTTTTTGCCTAGAAATAGCGACGGCCCAAAACCAGTTGTTGCTTTCATTACTGGCGGAGCCTGGATTATTGGGTATGTGATGCTATTTTTTTTCTTTCTTGAATTTGTAACTCGATCAAAAGAGGTGCTAGACAGATTTTTTTTTTTTTTTTTTTTGTTGAAAAGATATTCCCTATTCATCGAGTTTTCTGTTTATATATGAGCTTCAATTCTTATTTATATATTTTACTAAACACGAAGTTCATCTCATCCATGTCGACCCTTAAGCTTTGTTGATGTACAATGTTCAATGAAGTTTACAATATTCAACCTCGAGAAGGGAAAGTTCATAACTATATTCTGTGTTTTTCAATTTTCATTTGTCACACCTTGCTATAAGATGCTAGTGCTAGTTCCATTTTTTAAGGGATTTGTGTCTTTGTGTCTGTCTTGTGCAAAGTCACTTCAGTCCTTACAAGTTTTGAAGTATTTGTGCAGTTACAAAGCATGGGGTTCTCTTTTAGGCCAACAGCTCTCGGAAAGAGATATCATTGTGGCATGCATAGATTACAGGTAATCTTTTTACCGCAGTATTTTCTTTTGCTCTAGCTAATATATGCAATCTGGTAGTATTAAAGTCAATATGAAGACAAACCTTTATCTCTACTAATAAAGAGAATTCTCAATCTCTTCTTCTTTGATACTCTCATTGGTGCTTTTGGTCCCGATCCTCTTGTTTTTAGTTTGCACAAAAAAGGACTACTCATTGATTCTGTCCAGAATATCAAATATTGTTATATAAAACAAATTTTGAAATCGTCCCAGTGAGCTTAGCTCATTTGGTACGGACATCACATTTTATATGCGGGGTCTGGGGTTCGAACGCCAATCGTCAGACATCCCACATATATCCACCTTAAGGATGGAATTTCTAGCCACTAGGCTACCTAACAATTTTTTTTTTTTGAAATCTTTCCGTCTGGGTTACGAAATTAGGCCTTCTCCACTCACCAAAGAGCCAGCATCCATGGGATTGAGAATTTGAAGTCAATAGATATGATCCCTGAAATTAACATTTGGTTTATCTTTTGTCCTCGAAAGTTTGGTGTGTACACATTAATCCCTAAGCATGTCAATGGCCACTGATCAAAGCGTAACGGAGTTGCTATAATGGCATGCTAATCAAAGTGTAATGTGTAATTTATGCACATCGATACTTTCAAGGGCCAAATTTCCACAAGTTCAGGAACCAAATTATCTATTTACTTCAATGTATGCCATACTTAACATGTAGTTGCCACATCAGCAACTCTGCTAAACTTGATTAATGGTAGTTGACAGAAAGATATAATTTGGTATAACTTGACACAACGGGAACTATTTCTAAATGCCGATAATTTCAGGGACCAAAACTAAACAAGATGCCACTTTCAGGGATCAAATTATCTATTTACATGGTCTAAAATCACCTTTAGGATTAGAATTGTTGAATCTATAAGTATCTGGATTCATTGATGCCATTAACATCATTTAGTTGCAAGAAAGCTTCACACATCCAATACAAATTCCAATTGAAAAAGTTGTCATACATACTTTGTCTAGTGCAGTCATTTCTCCTTCAAAATGATACATGAATTTAGATTTCATTTAGATGACAAATGCGGCAGGTTATTTGAAGTTCATTAAGATACTCAACGGTTAATGCAATGCATATGCATAGTTTCCTTCAAAATAATTCAAGAGAGTTGAAATAATCGTGTACAATTATCAATTAATCAAACAAATCATTTTGCATCATAAATATTTGAAATTGATACAAGACCTCAAACGTTAGAATGAATAGTATCAAGGTGTTCAATGCATCATTATAACTAGGAGAGAAATTACAGAACAATGTTTAGCAAACTAAGCACCAGATGAAAAGGCTCAACTTGCTCTCGAAAATAATAGAGACAAAAACACACTTGTTAGCAAAGTGAAAAGAGTGTGTTACTTGAATATATCTTTTTCGTATTATAGTCTCATCGAACATATCATTGTGCGCAGAAATTTCCCTCAGGCAACCATCAGTGATATGATAGAAGATGCTTCCCAAGGCATCTCATTTGTGTGCAACAACATCGCAGAATATGGAGGTGACCCTAACAGGTATATAATCATCGTATCATTACAGGGTACTCTTTTTGTCGTTCTCTGAAGGTAATGTATTCTCTTGATCACTGGTCATTTTTTCACGTGTTTTTGCCTGCACAGAATTTATCTAATGGGACAGTCAGCTGGGGCACATATTGCAGCGTGTACAATTGTGGAGCAGGCAATCAAAGAGGCTGGTGAAGGAGAGAGTACTTCTTGGAGTCTTTCCCAGATTAAGGCTTATTTTGGTTTATCTGGAGGGTATGCAACCCGGGCATTTTCTTTGTAAAGTGTAAATTTTGATTGTGATATGTGAAGAAGCATTTTGATTTAACAACATTTAGGTTCTTATACACTAAATGGAACCATAGATATTACAGATTCTTCCGGTTATGGTTTTATAGTGCTTCTTAATGCTTATTGATTTGCATTATTTATTTGTTTTCTTTCTGTCTTACCTCAAATCAGGTATAATTTGTTCAACCTAGTAGATTACTTCCACAGTAGAGGCCTCTACCGTTCCATCTTTTTAAGGTACACTCTAAAATTATCTGAAACTGAGTTTGTGTTTAGTTAATATATGATTCTCTGCTTTCTTTATTGGGTTAAACTTTCAAATGACAGATTTTATCTATTACAGCATAATGGAAGGGGAGGAATCACTACGGCGGTTTTCTCCTGAAGTAATGGTTCAAGATCCAAACATTGGAAATGCTGTTTCTCTACTACCTAATATGGTTCTTTTTCATGGCACTGGAGATTATTCCATACCGTCAGAACAAAGGTTTGAACCACTTTCAAAAGGGTTTTCAAATTACGTACTAACAATAGAAAACATCATTTTTTATAGATTTTTCGATGAATTCGTTATGTTTTTAAATTTTGACGAAGCATGGACAGCTCTGAGATTAGGTGCGTCTCTATGTCCGACACCCATATGACATGTGTTTGACATTAAGACACGTGTCCGACACCTATATATACATCTGTGTGTGTGTGTGTGTGTGTGTGTGTGTGTGTGTGTTTGTGTGTGTGTGTGTGTGTGTGTGTCTTATATTTTTTATATTAGTAGTTTCGATGCGTCTGTGTCATATCATATTAGTAGTTTCGATGCGTCTGTGTCATATCAAGTGTCTATCGATAGATTTTGTTGAGATATCCAGAGGGAGCTATTTTTTAAGCAATGCAAAGCTGTGTTATCATTCAAAATTATATTTTAATAAACTAAAAAATGAAGTCTAGTTCTATGCAAATTTTGCTTTTAAATGGATTAAGGGTCCGTTTGGCCTAGCTTATTTTTGAGCTTATGCAAATGGCTTATGCAATTTTTATGTATTATTATAAGTTTGTCAAGGTAGTTTATGATAAAATAACTTATAAAAATTCAATTTTCACTAGTTTGAACTTATAAAATAGCATAAAACCTAATTTAAATTGCATAAGCTGTTTGCATAAGTTCAAAAATAAGCTAGGCCAAACGAGCCCTAAGTAGGCGCTTTAAGACTAATAGCTTAACCCTTCAAATTTGCAAGTCAGCAAGTATACAATACAATTTCAAGACAGGGTATTCAATTTGTGCGGTGAATTTGAAGTACAACTATTTTGCTTCTTTTTCTAAAATGAAGCATTTTATTTCAAAAATATATTCTGTTACAGCTTTTGAACGTTTATATACATTTTGTTTTTTGCAGTACATCATTTGCCGAAACTCTTAAAAGAGTTGGAGTCAAAGCTGAAGCAATTTTATATGAAGGGAAGACTCATACAGATGTGTTTCTACAGGTTATTCACCACTTTGCATTTCCCATCTGAAGTTACATGAACTCGATCTATATTATTATTACCTAAAATCAAAGGCTCGATCGGTTTACTCGATCCCTATTTTTAGGAGTGGCGTTTACTTGTTTAAGTAACCATTTATTTCAAATGTCTGTGCCTTTCAGGATCCTATGAGGGGTGGAAACGATGACATGTTTGATGATTTAGTTGCATATATTCATGCTGGCGATGCCGAGGCCCTTTCTAGAGATGCAAAAGCTCCTCCACGGAGACGCCTTGTACCCGAATGCATGTTAAAATTGGCTCATGCTGTTAGTCCTTTCTAGCTAACAAACATAATTGATTCTATTCATTTTTACTTTGCACATAACCATTATTGTTCAACTTGTTAGGTTTAGAGCACTCTCCATTAGTATATTTGAGAATTCAACATTTCACACTACTTAGAACCAAAATCTTCTGCAATCGCGATTTGCGAAAACTTTGGTCTGATATCTGAAGACATATTGTTATTTGTAATATTGACCATAGAAAGAAACATAGTGGTTAGGTTTTTGTAATGAAAAGTTGTTACAACTTAGGTTTAGGATTCTTCTGTAAGAGTGTAACACTTAGAATCTGTATTTTGAATTCATTTTGTTCAACTTTTCTTCCATTTGTTAAAAATATCCCAACATACTTTGATGCTGATAATTTTTTTGTTGAAAAATTATGCTATGGTGATTATGATTCCACATGAAATACATGTATACATGGACTGATTCTTGTATAGACTGGTCGGAATTCGCGACCAATCCTAGTTTAGATAGTAAAATTAAATTGACTAGCGCGCAACTGCTTTCGTAATAATAAAATTTTAGTTTGAAGTTTTTGTCGAAACTATGATTTCGTATTTTTATTTTAATTATTATATTTTAATAAAAATTTAAAATTAGAATTTTTTTGATTTAATTTTTTAAGATTGATTAGATTAGATTTATTTGAAATTTGAATTATGATTAGATCAAATTTTGAAGGATTAAACTTAATTACTTGATTATTGTTTTTTTTGTTCTCTTTGAACAAAATGACACATCAAATGACAATTCAAGCCCACCCTTAACACAAGCACTCAAATGTTAATTTTGTCTAATAAACCACACATCAAATATTTAAGGGTTAAATTGTTTCTACTCCCTGCAACATTACATTTTTAATACTCCATATTAAATTTTAATGGTAATTTTAGTCCTCAATAATATTACATTTATAAGAATGAATTTAAATTATCTAAAGTAAGTAAAGTATGAAGTGAGAAAATCAATAGTTATAATTTTAACAACTACATGATTTGTTATGATGTTGTATAATATTGAAAAGTATTGTTATAGCACTTATTCTATATGATAGTATTAATTTTGTCTAATATACCTTTCTCGGCCTTTTGGTTAAGATTAAGTATAATATCTATTCTTATTAGTTTAATATCTGATATGTGGACCAACGGTCCACACGATATTAAATTTATTTCTTGAGGGGAAGAGGCCACTACAACAACTTGCTATTGGGTCTCTCAAGCGTTGCTTTTGCGTTGCACGTACTATTGCAATTGTCTGGTGTACCCGACCTTTAATTAAAAAAAAAAATGTCTAATAAAATTTGTTGAATTTCATTTGATCTACAAGAAATCAGTTTGTTTGCATACGTGGTAACCAAAACCATACGTGTACTAGTCTTATAGCTCAAGCATGCTTAGTGGAAGAACAAATTATGAGGTAGCCTCCCTCAAGTGCATCAAAAAAAATTTGTCTGCCAACTTTTTCTATGTTCATATTACATTTTCAGCTCACCTACTTCTGTTGATTGAATAAGATATATACTTCAACAAGAAGAAGAAATCATCAACATTACTCATTCTTAAAACTACGTTAGAAAGATAGTGGATTTAGATATAATGAATTATTGCATGTTTAATATTTGGTACTCTATTTTTAACTATTTATGAAATTGATCACTTTATTTTAAAATCATCCCATTTTAGTTTTTTCATTAGATTTTTTATTTAAAAATAGTAACTTAACATATTTTAAATAATGCAACATATAATCTCATGATTATTTTTTTAGAAGTTAAATACGCCACATTAGCATTCCGTTGAAAATTTGATAGCGAGGACCAATATTAACGGCTAAAAAATATAGGGATGTTAAAAACTTTATTTTAAAGGTACTAGGGACTATTGTTAAAGGGGTCCTAAATGTAGGAATAAAAAATATATTTAACCATATAAATAATGAAATGTTAATAATTGATCTATATGGGTGAATCTCAAAATCTACATCATTAGATGATATGTCATTTTATTTAAAATTTATATTAGATCATCATTTTTTAGGTATAAAATTTTGATGGAGAGACAAAAAATGATTGATTTTAAAATAAAGGATCGATTTCGTAAATAAGTGAAAATAGAGGGACTAAAACGCTATTATTATATCGAAGTATTTGTGGCAACGAAGTCAAATGCGGCTTGTTTTGAGACTTGGACTTAAGAAAGATTGTTAGATTTTAGTAGGGGTGTTTGCGGTTCGATTTAGATCGTTTTGAGGCAAAACCTCATTGAAGATGCCCATGGTTCGGTTTGACTCGCATGCTTATTCGAGGGTCTCAACTCAACCACTTGAGCTACATTGTATGGGCTATTATAGTTTATTTGATTTATTCTCTTGAGATAAATACGTTTATAATGGTCTTGAGAGTTTGTGAAAATAACTCAAGACATGTTCAAAGACTATTTTCAATTTATTTCAACAAACTCTTTAAGATAACTTATAAGATTAATCTATATTTTATATGAATAATTATATTTCATTCTTGATTATAGAAATATCGTATACACAAACCTATAAAACACAAACGAACACACAGACAAATTTCTTTAAAAAAATACGACAAATACGAAAACAATAGTATATTTAATCTATATATCTTTGTTATGTTGATGTCAGACACCAACCCATAAAATATTGTACACATTTTTAATTTGAAGTGTTGTAATGTATTCCTATATAATGTATACACATTTTTTTTCTGTCTGGTGAACATGCCTATCAAAGGCCACTCAAGGGATACTCATTGCGAACCTTCTATACCATGAACTTTATCATTGTAAGATTGAATATCCTAATGCCACAACCACCCCACTAGTACTAATGTCATGCTCATGAGTCATTCCCCTTTTTAACTTTACTACTACTATATAAAGATGATGCTTGCTCCATGTAATTCAATGTGCCATCATCCACATACAAACCAAACCAAATCATAAGATATTCACACAAAAAATGGTCATGGATTTCAAAGCTAGAACATTCCTTGCCACATTGGTGATGTTTCTTTTAGCATCAAGTGTCTTAATTATGGAAACTGAGGCAGCTGGAGAATGTGGAAGGACACCAATTGGGTCAGCAGCTGCTAGTCTAAGTCCATGTTTGGGTGCCACACGTAATGTAAGGGCAAAAGTTTCACCAGCTTGTTGTGCTAGAGTTGGTGCTTTGCTTAGAACTTCACCAAAATGTCTTTGTTCTGTTCTTTTATCACCTCTTGCTAAACAAGCTAAGATTAATCCTGCTATTGCTATCACTGTCCCTAAGAGATGCAACATTAGGAACCGACCTGCTGGAAAGAAATGTGGAAGTAAGTAACAATAACTAATCATTAATACCAACTCGAATATAATTAATTCTCGTGAGATTCTTATTTGATTTAGTATGTGTTTGATTCTGTGATGATCAGCGTGTCGCTTAATGTGCGTCCAATATGAAGTTACTATAGTTGTAGCTTGTGCGGCGAGTAGTCTTGGGATGCAAGAAATGGCGAAGTCGTTGCATTTCCAAACAAACAATTAGTGTGTGTTTGAAAATGCGTTTAAATTAGTAAGATGAGCAAACTAAAATCCATACATAGTGTAGTTGGGATCTGGATTTCGTACAGTGGAAAAATAACACAATTTAACGCGATATTTAATCTGAACCACTGATTTCACATCGGACAATTTAAAAAATATATACTCTAAAATAATCCTGACCATCTGATCAGATCGAACGGTTCACACTTTAACTGCGTTGCGCGTTGCAGAACATCTTTTTCCGTGTAGTTGTAGCTTTTAACATCTTGCAAATAGATTTTCTACTTCAACTCTTTATAATGCAGTTTACTATAGATTATTAGATCGAAAAATATATTTTTTCTTGGGTCAGGATCAAATGACACCAACTAGTTTGACACCAAATGTTACACCGCTCAATAGCGCTTTAACGAATTCGAATTTTACAAAATCCACCGTTGGATTGGAAGATTATATCATATAGATCATTCATGTTAAATTTTATAAAAATCTAAAAGCATTTGATATGTTATTCAGTCTCGTCAAAATTAATGGTATTCAATAAAAACGCAAAAACCGTTAATCTTACATAATCTTATAGTCTATGATCGGCTGCACTATAAAATAGACTAAACGAATGAAAGTCAAAATAATAAACATGGTGTATTCTCCACTAGACACAAACAAAACATGTATGCATATTTTACAAAATTGGTCAAGAATTAAAAGAGTGATTAAATATAGTTTTATGTAGTGACTTCCCTTGTGAATAATTGTGTATAGTGACTAATTAATCTTGTCATTTTTTCTTTAAAGGTTACACACTTCCTTGAAATCAAAACAGGAGGATAATATATGTGATATGAAGTATTTAACAGATTAGAGAGCTAAATAAGTTTTGGAATATGACATTTTCTACTTGGAGAGTGACATATGCCAGATTGTAGCATTTTGTATTTCTCAGTGTATTGTTGTATGGTTTGATGTATTTGCGTGATATTTATAAAATATACTAATTACTGTTATTTTGTCCAATTTCCATTATGCTTTAATTTGGATAAACTACATATATGTGTTTTTTTCTCAAAGGACAGAGAACTAATATAAAAGATTGATCAACGCACAAGACACCACTGATCAGAAATGTCATAAGAAATAATATAAAAATATGAGTTGGGGTTCGAACCCAAAACACGACGTCAGATATAAATATTTCTTTTTTTTTGTTTTTTGAACTACGATTTGTGGATGATCAACTTTTAACTTTTTTATAAATGAAATATATGTATCTACAATGAACCTTAAATACGAAATTCGATCCGACGATTTTCATAAAATGACATTTAAACATATAAAAAAAACATTCGGTTTTCATTTCTGATGCAGGAGTAATTCAACGCAACTGCAGCTGATAATTTTTTTTTTTTTTTGGTTATGATAATATTTTATTTTATTATTTATTTTTTAGTTTGTTTTGATTTCAATATTATTAGAATTAAAAAAAACAAATATATCTTTTAGATTAAGATTTAAGTTGGAATTATATATATATATATTGTAAAATTTTGTTTTATTTTAAAACAGATTTGTTTCTATTTTTTAGTATTAGGTTTATTTTACTATTTAAAGACTCAATTGTAACATTGAAAAAAAAAACTTTTGATTCAATAAAATTATAGAGAATTTTCTCAAGTTGGTGGATTCCACATTTTACACTCTGGTGGACTCCAGTTTTATTTCTAAGAGTTTTATCTGGTGAATTCTGGGTATTCTCTTTCTGGTGGATTCCAGAACACTATTTGGTGGATTCCAGATAGTTATTTGACGGGTTTGTCGCTTGCGAACCCGTGTTCTCGTTATAGGTTTAGCGTTTGCTAATCCTTCCCGCTTCCTACTGCGTCAGTTGGTAACAGAGCAGGTTTTCCCTTTTCTTTCGTGAATTGATCAGTCATGGGAGATAAACTAGCGACTAGGGCAGACCTTGAAGGACTTAACGCGGCTACCGCGGCCATAACTGCTTTGACTGCACATGTAACATCCCGGAATTTTATCCACCTAATTAATTTGGATTAGACCTTGTCCAATAATTCAAAGATTAATTATAGGTGATTTAATTAAATTAAGTCTCGGGAATTAGGTGTTATGTGTAAAAATTAGAATTTCTAATTGAACATAAACAACATACTAACCTAATACCTCTTGGACTTGTGATTTAATTTTCCCTCCACTCCTCTTCTCTTGCTCATGACTCATTTTTCCACTCAAGCTAATACCATTTCTCCTAGCAACACATTAGCCCATGACTCATGTCATGACTCATTTCTCTTTTGTGCACAAGCCAACACCTCACCATAGACTAACCACTCACACTTAATGTTGCCATGACTCACTCTTCCACTTAAAGAGTAAACTACCATATCCCTCTACACTCTCATTCACATGCAAACCAAGGCTAGCTCCTCATTACCACATTTCAGAAAATTAAAAGCAACCAAAACCCTCTCAATTCTCTCTTCCTCTCACGCTAAACAAGCAACAACAACAACACATGCATGTTCCATCCAATATTCTAATTTCTTCAAGTCAAGAGTCTACCATTCCCCCTAGAATCACACCTTAAGTTCATATAGTTACTTTCACCACCAAAGAATCATCTCTGAACCTTTCATCTTTTCCCATTTCATAAACTCTACAAAATGAAACTACAACAACAACCCCTTCTTCCATTTCTCTAGCTTCAATGAGCTGCATGCAAACCAAATAAAGAACAAAACTCTACTATTTTTATCCTCAGATAATCACTATACAAACCTCAGTTCATCCAAGCCTCTCAACACCTATTAATCTTAAGGGTTTCAAATTCATCATTCTCAACATTTCTCCAAATCGGTCCAGTTGAGTTCGTGGGTTAGCTGAGGAGCTTAGTAGCTGTTAAGAAGCTCAAAATCAAGGATAAAGATTCATTAACAGGTGGGTTCTTAGGCTAGTTTAGTTATAATTCCCTAAAATTATGAATTTGCATGTTAACTTAGGAAAATTAGGAATTAATTGTGTGAGGAGAATTAGTTCCCAATTTCTCTTCTATTCTGTTTTATATTACCTATATTATGTTCCTGCACTATCTCAGAAGTTGATTGTAGGTGTAACATTTAAAAATTGATGATTTTCGCAAAACAGAGGACTTTCTGTATGAACTCGCCATAGCGAGTTGCTAGCGAGCACTCATGGCGAGCTGGGGTTTCTGGGCTGATGAAACTCGCCATGGCGAGCTTCTGCTCGCCTAGCGAGTTGATTTAGGCCAGGACCTGTAGTTCGCCATGGCGAGCTTGGTAACTCGCCGTAGCGAGCTAAGTGCAGAAAGATCCATATTTACATTTTTCTAAAATATTTCTAAAGCACTCGTTTTATATCCTCGCCTGAGATAGATAGCTTGCAGTTATATAATGTATCTAATGTTAAACGGGAAGTCAAGCACAATTCCGAATTATAGGGATAACTTAGAACTAAGTTTGCATGTTCCCCGGGTTTGGGATAATTATGGTAGTATGTAACTCAGCAATTAGTATCAGTCAATCATGTGCGGTTTAGTATGCTGCTTATGGGCTTCCAATGGAATAACCCATTAGGAAAATGATTGTGAGCTTAATGCCGTGGTCGAATCGGTCAGCGGATATGGCGGGCCTTCGAGACATGCTCACCTCGAAGTGTCTTAGCGGAATAAAATCAATAAGATATTTTGTGTGTTACACTTTAATTAATTATGTTCATGATATTATAATGTTAGCTATTACTATGGACTGATTAGGTGCCCCGGCTTAGTAGCCATTAGGAGGGTAGTAGGACCCACTGAGACTTAGTAGTCTCACCCCACTCCATTTATTTTTTTTAGGTAAGACAGGTTATTTTGGAGCAGGGACCAGGATGGATCTGACGATTGGAGCCGAGCTTGGATTGTCAGCTAAGAAGACTTGGTCTTCTTCCTTGTTTATTGATTAGCTTGTTATTCTGTTTTCAACTCTTTCCGTTGTTTGTACTGAACATTTTAATATTATCTTAATGATAATTTACTATTATTCAGTTATATTTCTTCTCATTAATGCACTCAGATTCCAGTTTTAATGTTCCGACTAAATATTCTAGATATTTTTAGTTGGGGCGTTACAGCACAGATAACGATGTATCAAATCGTTTAAAGAACAACAACATCAACGCCAACAACAACAATGTCAACAACAAATTTCGACGGAGTCAAATTTCAATGGGAACTCCATCATCCAGAACAAGATTCACCAACACTATTCCAGTTTCAAGAAAAATTGAAGATTTTGAAAAGAATGTGTGAAAATCAAAGGGGTTTGTCAATTGTGTAAATCTTGAGATCCCGTCTACGACACAGAAAGGAAACTGTGTGAAGAACACGACATCATCTGGTGAAGCATTGCTGAGGGGTCAGGCGAAGATCATTATGCAGATGCCGAAAAAAGAGACTTTGGAGATTCTTACTCCAACTCCTCAAATTCAGAATCTTTCTGGAATTGACACTTCTATCGTTCAACAACAATCAATTTCTCAGGTGGCAAATGTGGACCATGATAGTTGTGAATTCAGAAAGTGTGAGATAACAAAGTCCTTTCAAGCATCAGAAGAATGCAACTCTAAGGTGAGTCGAGGAAATAACACAAGGAACTGGGGTTGGCGGCTGCAGCAAAGTTGATGATGATGCTTCTATCTGGGCAATGCAAGTCAACTCCAACAACTATGATGAAGATGATGTTTAGAGAGGAATTATTGATGAAATCAAGCAAACGAGAAAGAATTTGGTAATTAAAGTAAAACCGGTATTAAGTTTCTATTATGATAAACGCATGAGTCAATACCAAGCAGATGAGGCCCTTTATCAAGATGAGAACTCGGGGTCGAGTTCTTTAGAGGTTGAGGAGAAGGTTAAGACATCAAAAACACTTATATATGTAATATGGTGCATTATGTGGGCACCAGATAGTTCTACACAGAATTTTGTATTCGACCCTGGTATTCGTGTCCGTGAGTTCCACACAAGGGCATCTCTTTATTACAATAGAACTCGAGGTCGAGTTCTTCATAAGAAGAGGAGTCTGATGCAGGAGCAATTCAACACAACTGCGGCTGATAATTTTTTATTTTATTATTTGTTTTTTAGTTTGTTTTGATTTCAATATTATTAGAATTAAGTTAGAATTAAAAAAAATATATATAACTTTTAGATTTAAGTTAGAATTAAAAAAAAAAAAATATATATATATATATATATATATATATATATATATATATATATATATATATATATATATATATATATATATATATTGTAAAATTTTGTTTTATTTTAAATCAGATTTGATTTTATTTTTTAGTATTAGGTTTATTTTACTATTTAAAGACTCAATTGTAACATTGAAAAAAAACTTTTTGATTCAATAAAATTATAGATAACTAGGCTAATACCCGTGCGATGCACAGATTATGTTTGTTTTTTTTATAAATTTTATTGGTTAGCTGTGATACAATTTTTTTTGTGACTCATCATTTGGGATAGAATTTTGCATAATAGGTTCAAATGCACAATATAGATGACATATAAAAATTCAGCATAGAATAGAACCAAATTAGAGAATGAAAATATAATAACAATCTATAATAATAAAATTAAGCACAGCGAGAAATTGAAAGATGAGAGCGGCCAAATTTTAAGAAAAATAGAAACTAAAAAAAAAGAACAGAGTGAAAGTGAGACATGAGGGAGACCAAATTTTGATAAGGAAACATAGATCAATGACATACAATAGTTTAGATATAGGGATAACAAAATGAAATTTGCATAAATAAATTTGAAGAATATAATAGAGTTGATAGAGAAACTATCTCATATGAACTGAATACAGTAAAAATTAGAGAAGTGAGAATTGAGATCAGACACAAAAAAAAATAGTTGAAAGATTAAAGATTCATGCTAGCATTAACTAATTTTATCAAACATTTTACTCATTTATTTCATTATTCAGTCGAGTACATAGGAGAATAATTATTATACGAAAAATTATAAAATATAAACCAATGGTAGGTGACTCATTCTTTTTTTTGGGACCATATAAAAATAGCAACACACGCTACATAACTACACACCTCCCTGCCACCAAAATGGAGAAAGAAGAGAGAAAAAAATTCAGCGAAATAGAAGTGAAAATTGTTTATTGTTGATGAAGTAAAAGAAAAAAAGTAGAGATTCAATTTTTATATTTTTGTATTCACGTGAAATGAGGAGAAAGGTGGAGAGAGATATTTGAAAAGAGAGGGATGGTAGAAAGATCATTTTTTAGAAAATAAAAAGTATTGAAGAATCAATAAATGTATTTCATGTTTTCTATGTTAGTGGTCTTTTTTTTTTTTTTCTTTTCTTTTAATTAAAAAGTATTATGAGAATTATTTATTTAGTATGTATAGTGCTTGTAAATTATGTGAGAAAAAGAGAAAAAGATAGTGAAAGATAAAAAAAAAGCCTAATTTTTAGGTAAATACAAATTATATATGCTATTAATTAGAAAGTGGAGTGTTAAGTCTATATTTTACTCCAAATGCAAACCTAATGTCAGTGCCTTTTCTTTCTCATTTTTCCAATGTTGTATTTGAAATTCAAATTTGGATATGCAATAAATGAGGTGGTAGTTGAGATGGTAATTAAGAGAGGAATTTGGAGGGGAAAAGTTAGGATTAAATGATTACTAATTAGGGTTTTAAGAGGGGGCAAACTTTACTTTTATTATAACTAGACTTTGACCCGTGCGTTGCACGGATTTAGTTGAATGATAGATATACGATTTAAATTTTTATAATAAAAATTGTAAATAAAAAAGCAAAATGATATCTAAACATAAATATATTGAAATTTAAAGGAGAGAGTACAAATGAAACTAAACAATACTAATAAATTAATAAAAATAGAGGATGACATAAAATTAAAATCATATAGAATCAAAATAATTTGATTCAGAAATGGTACTACAAAATTAATTGTAAAATTGGCTAAAAGCCAAACAGCCGAAGCAAATGTTTTAGGTTTTAAAATTTTGGGTAAAAATATACCTAAAAAAAATTCAACATAATTTAATAAATTTAATATGAATGTTTAGTTAGTTTAGGTGGTTAGGATGGAGGCTTCCCATCTCTTTGACCCGGGTTCAATTTACACATTAGACAGTGATGATAAAAAAAATTCATACATTCATCAAAATAAATATATTTAATTTATTCTTATCAATTTTGTACTCACTAAAAATTTCATTTTAGATTTCTACATCAGTTGGACCAATCTTGAATAATTGAGTCAAAGGATAGTGATTTTAAAAGATTGAGAAGATGACAAATCATGCTAATGTTCAAGGTGACATATTTAATTTTATAAAAAGTATTTTGAAAGTTATAATTTTTATATCAATCAATCTTTTTCTATTTTGATTGTATACCTATGTTATTCTCAATACATAGAAAATGACTAATTCAAAATTCAAATTTAGGTGAGAGAAGTGTGTTATTTTCAATACATAACAAATGACTAATTCAAAATTCAAATTTAGGTGAGAGAAATTAAATGAGAGTATTAATTAATAGTGGTTTAGGAGGGAAAATTAAGGTTAAGTTAAGAGCTTAATTAGGGTTTTAGTAGGTGCTAAACATAACTTTTATTAAGATTAAGATAAGATTAAGATAAGATTAAAATTATGATTAAGATTAAGATAAGATTTTGGCACGGGTTAGATATTCGTTTAATTGATTTTTACAAATTTACTAAATATTAATATATTATTTAAATAGTTTTTTAGAAATTACATACACATATAGAAAAGAATGAATAAACTAAATACACATATAGAAAAGAATGAATAAATAAAGAAAGATGAGAAAGAACAATGAGCTTGAAAAAGAAAAAAAAATGGAGAGAAGAAAGAAAAAAAAATAACGCAGAGAAAGAGATGGAAAAAAATATCAAAATGGAGAAAAAGAGAAAAAGATAGTGAAAGATAAAAAATAAAAAAGCCTAATTTTTAGGTAAATAAAAATTAGATATTTTACTCCCAATGCAAACATAATTCCAATGCATTTTCTTTCTCATTTTTTCAATGTTGTATTTGAAATTCAAATTTGGATACACAATAAATGAGGTGGTAGTTGGGGTGGTAATTAAGAGAGGAATTAGGAGGGAAAAAGTTAGGGTTAAGTGATTACTAATTAGGGTTTTAAGAGGGGGCAAACCTTACTTTTATTATAATTAAGATTAAGATAAGATTAAGATTAAGATTAAGATAAGATAAGATTAAGATTAAGATTAAGATTAAGATTAAGATTAAGATTAAGATTAAGATAAGATAAGATTAAGATTAAGATTTTATTTTCAATGCATAAAATCTAATAAAGACTTTTGTCAAAAAATAAAATAAAATAGAAACTAATAAAGGCAAATTCAAAATTTAAATTGAAGAAGATTTAATAAGTGGCGGGTCATAGTAATTAATACGTGGTTGTGAGATTAAGAGAGAAATTAGGAGGGAAAAATAAAAATTAGATATTTTACTCCCAATGCAAATATAATTCCAATGCATTTTCTTTCTCATTTTTTCAATGTTGTATTTGAAATTCAAATTTGCATACACAATAAATGAGGTGGTAGTTTGGGTGGTAATTAAGAGAGGAATTAAGAGGGAAAAAGTTAGGGTTAAGTGATTACTAATTAGGGTTTTAAGAGGGGGCAAACCTTACTTTTATTATAATTAAGATTAAAATTAAGATTAAGATTAAGATAAGATTAAGATTAAGATTAAGATTAAGATTAAGATTAAGATTAAGATTAAGATAAGATTAAGATTAAAATTAAGATTAAGATTAAGATTAAGATAAGATTAAGATTAAGATTAAGATTAAGATAAGATTAAGATTAAGATTAAAATTAAGATTAAGATTATAATTAAGATTTTATTTTCGATGCATAAAATCTAATAAAGACTTTTGTCAAAAAATAAAATAAAATAGAAACTAATAAAGGCAAATTCAAAATTTAAATTGAAGAAGATTTAATAAGTGGCGGGCCATAGTAATTAATACGTGGTTGTGAGATTAAGAGAGAAATTAGGAGGGAAAAAAATTAGGGTTAACATATTAAGATTAAGATAAGATAAGATTAAGATTAAGATTAAGATAAGATTAAGATTTAAGATTAAAATTAAGATTAAGATTAAGATTAAGATTAAGATTTTATTTTCGATGCATAAAATCTAATAAAGACTTTTGTCAAAAAATAAAATAAAATAGAAACTAATAAAGGCAAATTCAAAATTTAAATTGAAGAAGATTTAATAAGTGGCGGGCCATAGTAATTAATACGTGGTTGTGAGATTAAGAGAGAAATTAGGAGGGAAAAAAATTAGGGTTAACATGAAGCAAAACCTTACTTTTATTAAGATTAAGATAAGATTAAGATAAGATAAGATTAAGATTAAGATTAAGATTAAGATTAAGATAAGATAAGATAAGATAAAGATAAGATTAAGATTAAGATTAAGATTAAGATTAAGATTAAGATTAAGATTAAGATTAAGATAAGATTAAGATTAAGATTAAAATTAAGATAAGATTAAGATTAAGATAAGATAAGATAAGATAAAGATAAGATAAGATTAAGATTAAGATTAAGATTAAGATAAGATTAAGATTAAGATTAAGATTTTCTCAAGTTTGGTGGATTTCAAATTTTACACTCTGATAGACTCCAGTTTTATTTCAAGAGTTTTATCTGGTGGATTCTGAATATTCTTTTCTTGGTGGATTCCAGATAGTTATTCGACGGGTTTGTCGCTTGCGAACCCGTGTTCTTGTTATAAGTTTAGCGTTTGCTAATCCTTTCCGCTTCCGTACAACGTCAATTTCAATACAATTTATTTTATTGAATTAACTAGAGTTTATTTCTTAAGACAAATAAGCTATCTTGTAGCTAATAAGTTAATTTAACTATAAAAATCTATTTAGTAACAGTTTTTCAAGAGCTTATAGTTGGTATTTCAAGTAACTTATAACTTACTCCCTCCGGCCTTTTTTATAAGCAAAAGTTGCTTTTTAGATTCATTGAAAAAGTAATGTATCTAGTCTTAAATATTGACTAGATACATTACTTCTCCAATGAACCTAAAAAACAACTTTTGCTTATAAAAAAGGCCGGAGGGAGTATAATTTTTTATCCTCTATAATTAATTAAAATTTAAAATAAAAATTTTTTTTTTTTTTTAAGGAATAAAAAAGGAAGTTTTAATACTCCAGATTTAGTGTCTCAGTAATAATAGTTAATATACATGACACGATTATATATAAATTAGATTGCACATTATATTCAAGAATCCGTAGTAGCACAACTGATAAATTCTTTGGGTGAATTTCCGGGTTCGATTCCCGGCTACGGAAAAAACACATTTTTCTTTTTGGTCTAAAATCAAAAGTTGGATTAATCGAGCGTTGGAGAATGATGATGCAGCGATTGCTGTAGACACTATTGCAGCAGCGGATCCAAATTCAAATCTAACTAAGCTAAGAGACGGAACACCCGAACCAAACCATTCTGAACCTCCGCCGCAGGCACCACCGCACCACCACCGTGCGTCTGCGTGGCCAAATTCTCTTCACCCTTTTCTGCGTAGCTCAAGGCAACATTACGCATTGCACATTCCAAACCACCAACTAATTTCTTCAATCGTACAATCAACGCAACAACATCAAGGTATTCAATCTCAGAAATTAAAATTATTCTTTTTAGGGTTTTCTAATTTAGGGTTTTGAATCTCACCAAGCTATTCATTTGTGGGTATATAGAAAGTGATTAAGTGCTAAACCTCATCACTCTCTCAATGCCACCAAACATCACACTCAAACCCTCTTCATCTTCATTTTCATCACCATTCAAAAACCTCACTTTCCCCAACAAGAAGAACAATCCACCCAATCCAACACAACCCATTGACCATTCCCATCTCTCACAACTCCTCTCCAAACCCAATTCAGATTGGGTCATTTTACTCAACCATCAACTCCATTCTAACAAATTACTCCTCACACCCCCTTCACTCTCCACCATTTTCCAAAACATTCAAAACCCATTACACTCCATCAAGTTCTACACATGGGTTTCTACCATCAATCCTTCATTGGCTAAAAATTCGTCCATTCATCGCATTTTAGGTAACACTTTATACCGAAATGGTCCTGTTGTTCTTTCAGCTGAGTTTCTTAATGATGTTCATAAATCTGGTTTTAGGGTTACTGAAGATTTGTTATGTGTTTTGATGTGTAGTTGGGGTAAGCTTGGTTTAGCTAGATATTGTGTTGATGTTTTTGGACAAATTTCGTTTTTGGGTATTGTTCCAAGTACTAGGTTGTATAATGCTCTTATTGATGCATTGGTTAAATCAAATTCTATTGATTTGGCTTATCATAAGTTTCAACAGATGATTGGTGATCATTGTTTTCCTGATAGGATTACTTATAATATTCTTATTCACGGTGTTTGTAAGATTGGTGTTGTGGATGAGGCTCTTCGTTTGATTCGACAAATGAAGGATAAGGGTCTTTCTCCTAATGTTTTTACTTACACAATATTGATTGATGGCTTTTGTAATGCTAAGAGGGTTGATGAAGCTTTTGGGGTTTTGGATATGATGAAGGAGAGTAAGGTTTGTTTAAATGATGCTACTGTTAGGACATTGGTTCATGGGGTTTTCCGTTGCGTTGATCCGAGTAAGGCGGTTGTGTTGTTGTCTGAGTTTTTAGATAGGGAGGAGAATGTTTGTTCCGGTAAGTTAGCTTGTGATACAGTATTGTATTGCCTTGCTAATAATTCAATGGCGAAAGAGATGGTCGTGTTTATGAGAAAAGCCTTAGCTAGAGGCTATGTCCCTGACAGTTCCGTTTTCAATGTTATAATGACTTGTTTGGTTAAGGAAGCTCAGCTGAGAGAGGCGTGTGAGATGTTTGAAATTTTCAGGAAGCAAGGTGTGAAGCCAGGTATTGGTACTTATCTTGTACTTGCTGAAGCTCTGTACAAATATGAACGGAGAGACGAAGGGGATAAAATTTCTGATCAAATGATTAGTGATGGGTTGATTTCGAATGTCATTTCATATAACATGTTGATCAATTGCTTCTGCAAATCAAACTTGATGGACAAAGCATCCGAGGTTTTCAGGGAGATGCAGTTTAGAGGTTCCAATCCTAACCTTGTTACTTTCAATACCCTTATTAATGGCCATTGTAAGGATGGCGCAATAGTTAAGGCACAAGAGCTGCTAGAAATGCTTTTAGAAAATGGGCTTAAACCTGATATCTTCACTTTTTGTTCTATAATTGATGGACTTTGTCGAATAAAGAGGATCGAGGAAGCTTTTGAGTGCTTTAATGAGATGATTGAATGGAACATCAATCCAAATGCTATTATTTACAATATCTTGATTCGTACTTTATGCAGTGTTGGGGAAACTGCAAGATCAGTGAAGCTTTTAAGAAGAATGCAAGAGGAAGGAATAAGCCCCGACACCTACTCCTATAATTCTTTGATTCAAATTTTTTGTAAGATGAATAAGGTTGAGAAAGC
Source organism: Trifolium fragiferum (assembly GCA_954870985.1). NCBI lineage: Eukaryota > Viridiplantae > Streptophyta > Magnoliopsida > Fabales > Fabaceae > Trifolium > Trifolium fragiferum. The sequence goes on from OX940792.1 coordinate 22,451,013, forward strand.
TAAAAAGCTTTTTGATTCAATGACAAAATCTGGCTTGAAACCTGACAATTACACATACAGTGCTTTTATCGCGGCGCTTTCTGAATCTGGGAGATTAGAGGAAGCCATGAAGTTGTTTTACTCAATGGAGGCGAATGGTTGCTCTCCTGATTCATATATATGTAACTTAATTATTAAAACATTGGTTCGGCAAGACCATGTTGAAGAGTCCCGAAAGGTTGTAGAAAGGTGTAGACAAAAAGGAATATCTTTGAATTGTATTCCTAATCCGTAGAGACCGGTTTTCTATAAGTTTTTGGGTTCTGCTACATTGACAGTTCTGTTGAGAAGATATCGATACAAGATACAGGTACCTTAGATTTTAAAGCTTTGTTGACATGGGGGACTTGTGATATGGCTGGATGCATGAATTAGTTATGCACATGTATGTACTGCTACTTAACAACCCATTGGATTCTAATTGAATTTTGGAGATTTCTTTGTTAGCTACCTTAATTGTTAGAAATATGTTACATATGCAAATAAATATTCGTTAACATGATGGAAGTCATGACAACAATCATATGAATAATGGCTTTGTCTAACATGCAGAAGCTTGTTTTTACCACTGGATCAAGAAGTCTCTCCATTGGATCAATATGTCACATCACACATCTCATTTGATCCAGTGATGAGACTTATTGATCTAACGCTGAAAACAAGCTTTGGTATGGTGAATGGCTTTGTCTCACATGTGCACCATAGACTTGGCCTTGAATAATGAGTTACTCCCACAATATATGTATGGTAGGAAAGTGAAACTGAAATTTTTTTAGAGACAAACACACACATAGTCTAGATAAAAATCACAGTATTGTGAGAAAGATGGGGAGAAATAAGTTGAAACAGTCTTATATTAGAATGAAAGACACTAGGTGAATAATATTACTTGCATAATTTTCATGTTTAAGGAATCTGATAGAACCAACTGGTATATTATTACTGAAAATGCGGAAGAATCCCCTTTGATTACAAACAATAGCAGCACTTACAGGATCTTCCTTCCTCCTCTCTATTTACAGTCAGAATGTCTTATTTTGCTTAACTACCTCCCACCACACCCACTACCAAATCAAAGTTTCCTGACCTATTTTACTTGGTTATGATATCACCCTTTGCCACATCTTAGTTTTAATTATGGTACTGCATTAACATTATTATCATCTGGAATTTAGGTACACCATCAGTACATTAGGTATTGCGATCAAGTTAATTAGGATATATTCATTAGGATTTTTACATCAAACATAAACTATAGTACCTAAATAATTAACTTAACCATCATATTGGAATATCATAATCCTAATGAAACATTAGGTATTGCTAGAAGTTTATGATTGATGCAAATGTAAGATAGATTCATTAGGATTATAATCTGTTGTGATCAACAAGGGGTAAACTTTAGGAATACATTTTCATGTTTTTCTTATGGAAGTACTCACTGTGGAAGGTGGTACAACTTTCCTGGAGGATGTAGTTTTGTTGATTTAATTTGCATGTGGAAACTTCATTTTTATGAATGAAACTTATGCTTTCAATTTTTATTCATGGTATAACAAAATTAATGTGCAATATTGAAAACACTAGGAATACATTTTTATGAATAAGGCTTATGCTTTCAATTTGTATTCATGGAAACTTATGCATTTTTAAGTCTACGTCCAATATTACTAGCACTCTTACTTTTAAGGATCCTTACACTTATTTGTTGATTGGATGTTGGATTCATGCAACTTTTTGGTTGTAATCCTATCTGCTCTGCTCCAGCTTTTTATTTTCTTTCGGTTAGCTTATTACTGCATAGGATGCTATGTCTTAGCCTGTTTATTCCTTCTTCCTCGTGTTTGGTTCTGTTTTCAATAGAATTGGCTTTGTCTGTCTTTTTTCCGATGTGCATCGCTGCTTTTTGATTCTTGTTTAGCTTTGTTCTTCCATTGTTGTTTGCTATATCTACTTTCAAGCACAAGCTATAAATGAAGCAAATGCAAGCCAAATTTAAATTTTCTCAACCCAGTTATACTACTGCAGCTCATCTAGTTGTGCATCATCTGAACCATTCACCGATCTTCTGTCTGTTTATCATTCCAGCCATTTACTATACTTGCTGTAGATCATTCCTGCTATCATTTTACTATGATGTATCTGGCAGTGTTTAGGATGCCTCATTCTGCTCTACTGTCTTTATATGAATAATGTGTTATCAAGTGCATTCAGGTTGACAAGTTGAGAGATTAGTATGCTTCATATTGAAGGAGTATAAGAATACTAGGTCATAATTTCAGCCTCAGCCCTCATGATCCCGAAAATACACTTGGAACACTAAGATTAAATTTTAACTGCGAAAAAGCTAATGATATAATTTTACTTGTACATTGTTTTTGTTTGTTCTGCCTTACAACACAAATAGTAAATGTTGTCTCTAATTTCAATTTCAAGCATACATTCTTACAACATGTTTATAATCTAGGCACCTCAGATGATTTCCTTCAATTTCATACATGTATCCCTTATTTATCAGATTATTCTTATCAAATATTTTCTCCAATTGTTTACTAGAATGTATATAACCAATCACCAGTTCTAAATGCTGCATGATGCATTTTCTTTAGTAAATCACCATTGTCAATTTAGTCTTGAAATCATAAGAGTCATGCAATTTAGTTCTTGAAATTAACAAAATTCTAAAATTGAAATTGAAAATCATTGATCATGTTAGCTTCCTTAGGACAATTTCAGGGACTAAATATTGACTAATCAATAAAGACTAGTCAATGATTTGTAATTTAAACGTGAAATCCACTTGCTCAATCATCATAGTTATATGAAATTATTACTAAATTTTTTGGCTTTAGCATTTTGAATATAAATTTGGCCCTTTCCAGCTTGAGTATAGCTTCTTTGTCAATTGTTCGAATTGTTCAGCACTTCAACTCCATCTTCATTTGATGAGTTGCAAATATAATGGTTATATCATGTGATGCTTGTGCAATAAGATATTGATAAACTTTTCCTGAAAGCTTATGGCAGCACATGGAAAAGGAGCACTATCAACTACTGTTGCACTAGGTTGTGGATTTCAATTATAATGCACGAAGACGGTTTCTATTCTTGCATTCAGGTAATTTCAGCAATACCAATCTCTCTCTATGATATATCTTTGACCATCCTTTTTTTTGTCTTTTGTAAATATAATGTTCACATATAACTGTTATATATTTAGTAGCTAAGTGATTGATACATAGAGATCAATAAGTATTATTTTCTACGGGTGTGCATCGGGCGGGTTCGGACCCAATTTGTCAATGCTAGATGAAACCGATTGGGCTATATGAAGGCCCAATTCCGACCACAACTGGGTTTGGTTTGGCAGGTCTCGGGTCAAGCGGCTTTGATGGGTCATGGGTTGGGTTTCTTAAATATTTGGGCCAAAATGGCCTTTTTTACATATTTTTAATCAAGGTTTTTTTTTGTCCATTGAATTAACAAAATACAAATCGAGCTGAAAAAGGAAATAATTTTTTGCTGAATTAGTTTTAATTGGGCTATTATAATCGGTAAATATATTTGGAGCTAAAATAGTTTTATTTTTACGATATAGAGTTTAAAATTTAATTAAATAATAAATATAAATATCTACTAATCTAGTGTAACAGATAAAAAAATATAGGAAAATAAGAGTAAGTCTAATAAAAGGATGAATTTAAATATATAGACAGGCTGCTTAATAGTAGCTTCCTAATAATAACATTTAACATAAGTAGTTAACATCATTTGCAGTAGATTGTTAAACTTACATCATTGAAAGACCAAAACAATTAACAAGTGATGCCACTTCCACAATAAAGTTCTTGTTTCCAACCATCCTACAATACATACCAAGGCTTGAGTCCATTCAAGTGTTTCTACAACCATCTAATTCATAAAAGGCCAAATTCAACATTAGGCAGCAGTAAATTACAGCATTGGCAGTAATAGCTGAACAAAATAGAAACAGAATAGAGGCTACTTACAATTTCAAAACAAAGATCCCTTAAAATACAGGTTTGGTAGTAATAGCAGCAGTGTAATGTAGGTAAGAATGGCAGCAAAACAGTACCAGATATAGTGACTGAAAGTTTGAGTGTAATTAAATAACATTAAACATGTCATATAATTGATAAAAGGTTTAATTGGAAAACGAAACAAACAAGTTAATTAATATACTCACATTCTGTTCCAGATTTAGCTTGGTTGCATATTCAGATTCAAAAGATTTACCATGCATTTGATACCTAAAAACCACGCATTTCATACTAAAAACATGAGTAGCCAAGCAGGTTCACAATCAACTGAGTTAAGTCTTAGCAATGACTCCAAAAAGTTCAAAAAATCATTACAACTACATTGAACAAATAAAATAGAATGAATTAATTAAACTAATTAATATCAAGCATAGGCTGAGAGGTAAGTACGCAAGGAAATAAAAAATTATAAATACCAGAAAGTTCTCAATAATGACCAAAAGGTCATGACTGAGAAGATGGGCCAGCTGCAAATAGATCAAGTGCTTTGTAGTTGCAGATGGAATAGGTGCTACACCAAAAGATGTGGAAGTTAAGGATTCACATAATTCTAAGTAACAAAAACATGTTACAAACATTTTATAAAATTCATCACACACCTAAAAATACATATCTAGATGTTGATTTAAATATAAATATCATCACCTATAACAATCTTTTCATATGCATCTAAATCTTCTTGGATATTTTAGTCTTTGAATTGATTGATAGAAGGCAACAACCAGTTTTGAGTGCAAATTAATACCTCAGCTATCTCTGCACTTAGGCAACTCCTAAAACTATATAAAATTCTACCACCGGTACTAAACGGGAGTAGCAAACACATCCCTAGACATACTTGATATCACTGGATAGGTTAAACAATTTTGTTTCCACCACAAAAGTACATCAAAGTTATCCTCTTCATCAAAGTGAGGTTCATCCAAATACTTCTCAAGCTCAATTTTCTTATCAATTTGATTTATCTCTTTCAAATAATTCTGAAAACCACTTTGAGGTCTAACAACAGTTTGTTGCTCAACTATAACACTACTTCCTACCATTGACAACCCTGATGAACCACTAGAAGATGGTCTATTCCTATTTTGATGACCATGGGTTGAAGCATACCAATTAAACATTTTGACCAAATTAGCTTTCACTTTGGTTAACAACACTTTTCCCAATTTAGGCTAATCATTGTACATTTGAATTAAAATATACTCAAAAAATCTCATCTTAAAGCATGAATCAAGAATTACACCAAAATAAATTAGATCATTCATGTTCATAACATTTCCCCAATATTTTTCATATTTCAATTTCATGTCCTTCCCCATGGCACTTATAATAGGATCTGAATCCTTAATAGTCAGGTTCAACTCGGTGTGTATTTTGAACAAGTGGTAAAATAGAGCATGTATGGTAACATGAGTAGAGGTTGAAAAATAGTTTGTGGCATCATAGAATATTTTATGAAATTTCATAAAAGCATGTGCCTTATCTCAATCATCAAAGTTAGGGGTAGAAGAAGCAGTCCCAAAGTACTCAAGATAACTAGGGTCTTCAATGTCAAGCTTATAAAAAACAACATTGAATGGTTCAGCTAACTCATACACCAGATAGGTTGAGTTTCACCTGCTAGTAACATATAGACAAATACTCTTTTTTGATGTTATTCCTGCAAATCCAACACATATTTAAACTTTGTTAGTCTTTGAAGGGATGATCTCACAAACCTCACAGCTGTTCGGATTTTAGAAATGGCCAATTGGTTGATTTTCAAGCCATCATTCAAAACTAAGTTTCGATGGAGAGTATTTACACTTTATGTGTTCGGTCTCATATCCTAAACTTAGTTGTGAATGATGACTTGAAAACCAACCAATTGGCCTTTTCTAAAATATGAACAACTCTGAGGTTTGTGAGATCATTCCCTCAAAGACTTACCAAGTTTAAAGAGTGTATTGGATTTGCGGGAACAACAACAAGAAAGAGTCTTTATCTAGATGTTACTACTAGGTGGAACTCGATCAACCTACCTGATGTTGGAGTCAGCTGAAACTTTCCAAGTTGCTTTTGATAAGCTTGACATTGAAAATCCTAGTTATCTCGAGTACTTTGGGGCTGCTTCTTTTACTCCTAACTTTGATGATTGAGATAAGGCACATGATTTTATGAAATTTCTTAAAATATTTTATGATACCACAAACTTTTTTTCAACCTCTACTCATGTGACTATACATGTTGCATTTCACCACTTGTTCAAAATACATTCGGAGTTGAGGCTGTCTATTAAGGATTTAGATTTTGTTACGAGTGTCATGGGGAAAAACATAAACTGAAATATGAAAATTACTAGTGAAATGTTACGAATATAAATGATCTAATTTATCTTGGTGTAATTCTTGATCCATGCTTTAAGATGAGGTTTTTTTAGTATATTTTACCTCCAATGTACTATGACCATCTTGAATTGGGAAAAGTGTTGTTAACCAAAGTGAAAACTAATTTGGTCAAAATGTTTAATTGGTATGCTTCATCACATGACCATCAAAATAGATATAGGTAATCTTCTAGTGGTTCGTCAGAGCTGTCAATGGTAAAGCTGAGCAAACAACTATTGTTAGACCTCAAAGTGGTTTTAAGAATTATTTGAAAGAGATAAATTCATTTGATAAGAAAACTGAGCTTGTGAAGTATTTGGATGAACCTAACTTTGATTAAGGTAACTTTGATGTACTTTTGTGGTGGAAACAAAATTGTTTGACCTATCCAGTGATATCAAGTATGGCTAGTGATGTGTTTGCTACTCCCATTCCAACAGTGACATCTAAAAGTGCCTTTAGCACCAGTGGTAGAATGTTACATAGTTTTAGGAGTTTCCTAAGTCCGAAGATGACTGAGGTTTTATTTTGCACTCAAAACTAGTTGTTCTATCAATCAATTCAAATACCAGAATTTCCAAGAAGATCTGGATGTATTTGAAAAGATAGTTAGAGGATATTTATATTTAAACTAACATCTGAATGTGCATTTTTAGGTGTATGATGAATTTTATAAAATATTTGTAACATCTTTCTTATTTTTTTGTCACTTAGAATTATGTGAATTCTTAACTTCCACATCTTTTGGTGCAGCACCACTTCCACTTGGTCCATCTTCTCAGTCACGACCTTTTGATCGTGATTGAGAACTTTTTGGTATTTTTAATTTCCTTGTGTACTTACTTCTCAGTCTATATTTGATATTAATTCATTCTATTTTATTTGTTCATTGTAGTTGTAATGAACAAATAAGACTTGACTTAGTTGACTGTGAACCTACTATTTTTTTGGTATCAAATGCATGGTAAATCTTTTTAATTTAAGTATACTCAAACTTTCGGACATTATATCTAGAATTGTTTTGCTGCCATTCTTACCTACAAATTGGTTTCATTTTGCATTGACAAATTGGGCCCGGACCCTCCCATGCACACCCTTACTACATGGTTATCAAAGGCTACCTTATTTATTGTGCATATAATAATGTGTTGGTGTCACTGGTCATTCTGAGAATATTATTTGTATTCAAGTATATTGTAGAATTTGCCTAATCGTTGTAGTTGTGCTTCTATCGTACTCATGTATTATGTAATAGCTGCGCTACAACGTAGTAGAATTTGAACAAATCGCTATTGTTCCATGATACACTATTTAGTGTAAGATGTTGTCAAATAACAGCAATAGTGGTGCTATAAAACTGTTGTGTAGAGAAATTTGAACAAATTGCTATTTTTCACAATCCACAATTGACAACACTGATTAAAAGTACAACTACAATTGATTGAAATTAAAAGTTCTTGATTGTTTACAAACCTTGAATGTCATTTGTGTACTATAGATATTTGATTGTTTGAGGATAAATCTGAGTTGGGAAGAGTTGATAAGTGCCAAATTTATGTAGTTTTCAATAATTAGTTCATGGCGCTTACTAACTAGAATTGACTGAAAACATGTGCTTTTCTCCACTTGATTGTATAAACTTAGTAAATTAGTGTTTGATACATGAGAATGGTGATAATCATATTTCTTAGTAAATGAAGATGAAATAAGTGAATAGGAAAGCTCACAAGGGTCATCTGAGCTCTGGTACATAGCAGCATTTTAGATGCAATAACACAGAACGTAACTAGTAGAGGTAGATATATACTGTTAGGGGTGTCAATGCATTCACTAAGCAACCCAAAAATGGCTTAGCGAATCAAGTCAGAGAAGTTGGAGAAAAAATAGGACAAATTTGTTAAGCGGGCATACAATTCGCTTGGTGAATTTATGGCAGTTTCTGAGTTGGCAAAGACAACCCGAAGAAAATACAATTCGCTAAGCGAGCATACAGTCAATCTCTTCTCTTCTCGATGTGTATTGTAAGGTTACCATGTGTAACTAATTTTCTCTTTTATTGGAATTAGATGTAAGTTAACCATAATCATAAAGGGTGTGTTTGATTTGCTAAAAAATAGAGAACTTGACAGAACAACTTTTGTTGTACCCTGTTTGATTCAAAAACTGTTATGGGACCGAACAAAAGAGGTAGTAAGGGACATGACAAAAAATATAACATTTTGCCCACAATACAACTATAAAAAAATATGAAATAATCATTTTATTTTTTAAAAAATATTATCTCTTTTCTCGTTCCAGTATAAATTTGTCCCGTCCTATATTATATTGTTTTGTCCCGTCTTGTATTGTATCTTGTTCTGTCCTATATCGATGAGTTATTTCTATTCTTAATTTTAATTTTTTTGACGTTAAAATTCGAAATTGAACTTTTGATTTAGAAAATGCTTGAAAGAGTCTTTTTTACTTAAGTGATATGCAATAATTTTATTTGTAGATGCTAATTGCTAGACATAGGGTTATATTTACAATCACAAATCACTAAAATGATGATATATTTCCAGTTTCCTGCCCAATTAAGAAGAAAGACTTTTGACATGGGTCCCACTTATTACGATATTTTGTTTTTCTTATGTTCAAAATCCTGATTTTCAAAAACTATATTGAATCCCAAGAAATGACTCAAGCTAATACGGTGCCCCCATAGCTATATTGTCGGTGCCTAACCTAGTAGATAGTGCCTCCATTAGCTTGAGTCATTTCTTGGGATTCAATAAGTTTTTGAAAATTAGGGTTTTGAACATAAGAACAAAATATCATAATAAGCGGAACCCATGTCAAACGTCTTTCTTCTTAATTGGGCAGAAAACTGGAAATGCATCATCATTTTAGGTGAAAAAAGATATAAAAAAAATACATTGTTATTTGTAGCTAAATTGTCGGTGCCCAACACATTATTTCATGCGCCAATTTTAGAATGCAGACATCGTTTGCTTCATTCATACTACTCGGGATTAACTATAATTTTTAATGAGTGTTTTAAACAAAAGAACCATAAAATTTTATAATACGTGGGTCCTGTGCCAAACTTTATTCCGCTTGACCGGGTAGAAAACAGGAAAGATATCAGCATTTTAAATGAAAAAGATAAGAATACATTGTTTTTTGTAGCTATATATATAGTGTCGGTACCCAACCCATTATTTAATGCACTATATATTTCCGATGCATCATTAGCTTGAGTCATTTGGAATTAAGTGTAGTTTTTGAAAATTAGGGTTTTGAACAAAAGCACAACAAAATATTGTAATAAGCGGGACCCGTGTCAAATGTCTTTCTTCTAAATTGTCGGTGCCTAACACATTATTCATGCGCAAATTTTAGATTGCGGGCATCGTTTGCTTCACTCATATTACTCGGGATTAACTGTAATTTTTAATATGAGGGCTTTAAACAACAGAACCATAAAATTTTGTAATACGTGGGTCCTGTGCCAAACTTTATTCTGCTTGATCGGGTAGAAAACAGGAAAGATATCATCATTTTAAATGAAAAAGACAAGAATACATTGTTTTTTGTAGCTATATATTGTCGGTGGCCAACCCATTATTTAATGCACTATATATGTTCGATTCGTCATTAGCTTGAGTCATTTGTTGAGATTCAGTGTAGTTTTTGAAAATCAGGGTTTTGAACATAACAACAAAATATCGTAATAAGCGGAACCCATGTGAAATGTCTTTCTTCTTAATTGGACAGAAAACTGGAAATGTATCATAATTGTAGGTGAAAAAGATAAAAAAAAAAAAAAATACATTGTTATATGTAGCTAAATTGTCAGTGCCAAACACATTATTTCATGCGCCAATTTTAGAATGTGGGCATCGTTTGCTTCACTCATATTACTCGGGATTAACTGTAATTTTTAATATGAGGGTTTTAAACAAAAGAACCATACAATTTTGTAATACGCGGGTCCTGTGCCAGACTTTATTCCGCTTGATCGGGTAGAAAACATGAAAGATATCATCATTTTAAATGAAAAAGATAAGAATACATTGTTTTTTGTAGCTATATATTGTCGGTGGCCAACCCATTATTTAATGCACTATATATTTTCGATGCGTCATTAGCTTGAATCATTTCTTGAGATTCAGTGTAGTTTTTGAAAATCAGGGTTTTGAACATAAGAACAACAAAATATCGTAAATAGCAAGACCCGTGTCAAACGTATTTCTTCTTAATTGAGCATAAAACTAGAAATATATCATCATTTTAGGTGAAAAAGATAAAAAATGCATCGTTATCTGTAGCTAAATTGTTAGTGCCCAACACATTGTTTCATGCGCCAATTAAAATACGAGCACCGTTTGCTTCACTCATATTACTCGTGATTAAGTGTAATTTTTTAATATGAGGGTTTTAAACAAAAGAACCATAAAATTTTGTAATACGTGGGTCCTGTGCCAAACTTTTTTCCGCTTGATCAGGTAGAAAACATGAAAGATATCATCACTTTAAATGAAAAAGATAAGAATACATTGTTTTCTGTAGCTATATATTGTCGGTGCCTAACCCATTATTTAATGCACTATATATTTTCGATGCGTCATTAGCTTGAGTCATTTCTCGAGATTCAGTGTAGTTTTTGATAATCAGGGTTTTGAACATAAGAAAAACAAAATATCGTAATAAGCGGGACCCATGTCCAACACATTGTTTTTTGGAACTATATATTGTCGGTGCCTAACCCATTATTTAATGCAATATATATTTTCGGCGCGTCATTAGCTTGAGTCATTTCTTGGGATTGAGTGCATTTTTTGAAAATCAGGGTTTTAAACATAAAATTTGTAATACGTGGGTCTTGTGCCAAACTTTATTCCGCTTGATCGCAATGTTTTAAAAACCGGACCGGACATCGAACCGGCAAGGTCCCGGTTCATTGGTCGAACATCTGGATCACTGGTCGAACCACATGACTAAACCGGATAAATAAACCGATCAATATAACAATACTATATAGTTATTAAACCGGTAGAACCGGATGAATCTGACTCTAAAAAAATTGGCAGAACAAACATAAATTGATAACTTCATGAAACAGAACAAAAACAGATAAATTAAAGTAATATAAAAGTAATTAACAGAGCATAATATGAAAGTAACAAACATAAACTGATAAAAATCGAAGAAACAAAATAAACAATGCATAGAATGAAACAAAATTATATAATTAACTAAGATAATAAAATAAAACATAATAATAATAATAATAATAATAATAATAATAATAATAATAAAGCATAAATTTCAGAACTGATAAACTAAAAGAAATTGAAGAAATAGAACAAACAACGTTTCTATTTCCTTTTATAATTGCCTTTTTAAAAAAATATATATATTATAAGCAAAACGACGTCGTTTACGCGTTTTTGGCAAAAAAATAAATAAAACCGCCGGTTCGGTCAGGCCGCCGGTTCATCGGTTTTTCCGGTTTCGAGCGGTCTAACTACAATGCCGATCCAACTAATGAACCAAACCGGCCAAACTCCAATTCACGGTCCAACCGGTCCGACCGACCAATTCGGTTCAGTTTTAAAAACACTGCTTGATCGGGTAGATAACAAGAGAGATATCTTCAATTTAAATGAAAAAGATAAAAATACATTATTTTTTTGTAGCTATGTTGTCTGTGTTTGACCCATTATTTTTATGCATTATTTTAATGCTTATTGGCTAATGCTACGGTGGACCACCTTCACAAGTGGTCCACCGTGGACAAGTGATCTACCGAATACAAATTTTACAAAATTTATTGATAGATTGAAAATTTATATCATATAGAGCATCCATAAAAAAATTTAAAAAAATTAAAAATCATTTGATATTTTATTGGGATTTATCAAGATTTACAGTATTTAATAAACCGTTAATTTTAATGGATTTCAATAACATATCAAATGATTTTCAATTTTTCTAAAATTTTCTATAGATGATCTATATGATATAAACTTTCAATCCAACGATGGATTTTGTAAAATTCGTATTCGTTATAGGGTTTTTCATGAATGGTCCACCATGGACCACGTGGTCCATTTAGAATTTTCCTGTTATCTTGAATCATATTACTCTGGACTCAGTGTAGTTTATGAATATGTGAGTTTTAAACAACACAACCATAAATTTTTACAATATGTGGGGCCCTTCTCAAACATCTTTCTGCTTGACTGGGTAGCAAACTCGAAAGATATTTAGGTGAAAAAAAAAAATAATACATTGTTTTATATACCTAAATTGTAGGTGCTCAACCCATTATTTTATGTATCAATTTTAATATGTGGATTTAGTGTAGTTTTTGAATATGAGGGTTTTAAGCAAAAGAACCATAAAAGTTTGCTGCAGTCACCTCTCTCTGTCTCTCTCTAAGTGTTTTTTGGGACAAAACAATCTAAAGGTAAATAATTGATAAAAAAAAAATCTAATGGATGGTAGAGTTTTGACTGCAGTGACTGCACCATTTATGAATGCAGTGAATCCTGATCCAGGGTTAAATGTATTTTAAATTTCTAAAAAATCACAGGCTTTTATGTTTAGTCTTTTAAAAAAATTATTCACTTTCAATATCTATATGTATTTTACAATAAAAATTTTGAGGCCTAAAAATAACCGTTATAAACGCGAAATTTAAAGAACACTAAACACAAACTATGTAAACTTTACATAGTTTGTAAACTCTAAAAATGCATGGGACTACATTGGAAGTCATTTTCTATTATGCGTAGTATCGATCTCGTTTGTGATTATTGAGGATGTAAGATTAGATGATTATGTTGATTTGATGTCTTCTAATGATATATGTTAATCTCTTACTAAAAACTAAGGAAATTCAAAAAGATTAAATAGATATTTCTCATCTTTAAGGGTTAATATTAGAAGTTTGGGTCTAACCTTTCATCACTATTGTTATACTTACTGCATGTTTAAATTTAGAATAGCAGTGTATTTCTATGCCTGTCAAAAGTTATACTTTAAGCTTCAATACAATTTTTACAAACAAACCAAACATGCACTTTGGTTAACTCAATAATTGACCTCATACTCAATCTATATTTCTATGTAACTAAAATTTGATAAGAGATGAAGAGAGCCAGACATGTCGAGTGCCGACTGTATATCAAGAGGATGTTGCAATTCGACGGAGTATCGAAGGATACCGGGATGTCAGAGAGTATTCAGTAACAAACCAACAGACTTGTACCAACAATAGATATACACAAATTCAATAGGCAAAAACCAGAAGCTTTTGTTAGCTGTGGATTATCATAAAATTTGCTTCTAAAACATCTAAAATACTGCATTATATCCATAATCACCAACCACTAAAATTATCTCTGTACAAGCTTTTGACCTTACATATATACAATGACAAAAGCAAATAACATCTGAGCTACATGCTTACAGAAGATGGTGCTAAGACTTGTAAATGCTTAGCCCAAGAGCAGGAATGAGCAAACAAATTAAATCAACAAAGTAGCGAATAATCGCATAAGTTCAACATTAAGTATACATGATGTAACTCCAATTCCTGATCTTCATCACCGCACGGAAAAACGCATGTGCTCTAGCCAACATGAGTTGGACCTAAGGAGGATGATGTAATAGCTATTAAGTGATTTTGGATACCATGACATAAAGAGTTCATTTAAGAAGCACTTCCAAAAGTTCCATGAAATTTGGTAAGCTTGAAGCCTTCTGAAAATCATGGCAAGCTGTAAATGAAAACCACAACAAAATAGTTAAGTAACTAAGCTCAACACAAAGCAAAATATCGAGAACCAAGTTAATAACAAAACGAGGAAAGGGAAACAACCCGTAAAACAAATAATACATCAGTAAACCATTATGTAAAGAAACAGAGCACCTAGTAAATCTATGACCTTGGCCCATAAAAGTGTATACATTATCGTTAAGATAATAAGATGTATAATACCAATAATGACTTACAAATTATGTTTCCCTCATTTACAATTGTGTTCCGCTCTTTGCAATTCATAACGCATAAAAATATCAAACTGTATGAATAAAATGAACCATTATATAAAGAAACGAACCCTTTTTTTTTTAGAAAGGTAAAGAAACAAACTTAAAAAGAGTAAATCCAGGGAGGGAACAGTTGGTTATGTGCGAGAAGTTGTGACTTGTAAAAATTCATATCGGTGAAATGGCAACAGTTAAAGAGAAATACATAAATGCAAACATTTTATCTGCCTAGACTAAGCACACACAAACTTCATTAAAGGTCCATATATAATACGAGAACAACCATATTTCTAAATTGTTTGAAAAAAAACGAGTACAAAAATCAGACACATGACGAACATAAACCTTACTATAACAATTTTTCCATAATTCAAAGTACACCCAGAATATGATATGGAAGTATCACAATACTTAACTGATCATCATAATAAAGTTTACATTTGAGACAGCACAAACTACCAAATGAAAAGACAGTTAAAAGATAATGCTAAAAAAAGAATGAAAGATAATTGATAGAATTAGGATTTTTACCCCCACAGCTATCCATGGCCAAAACTCGGCTTCAGCAACCTTTCAAGACTACTAAGTTACATACATATGGAGAGTTTGCCGGTCCACTCATCCGCTACGCCATAATCAATGCTCAGCTCTCTCATTGGAGGGATATTCTCCGTTGCATATAGCATAACGTGAGGGAACATCAAATTGTTGTGATCATACAGAACATACTGAACAAATACATTTGGACTCGAACTATGGCTCATATAACAAGCAACATTTCTCATGGTTGACACATCCAGAGAAAAATCTAATGGAGGAATTGATGGATAAGATGGGCGCACATAATCAGTGTATATCTGAGATAAATCCCCCCATTCTGTCCATCTATCTGAAAACCGATTAGGATATATCAACGAGTCGCCATTCATTGTTAAAATTTGTGCCTGTTCACGAGTCAAAACAACTCCAGTATACTCGCAGATAAAAGCTCCGGCCTGAATAAGGTCCAAGGACCTAACTCCCCAACCCGTCTGAGTAGACCTAAACACTTCCAGCCTAAATTTGAGCCCCTTTTGTGCAACACGATTCCGACAATTGGGAGGACAGGAACAAAAAGGGCCACATTCAAAAATCAATGGCTTCCCTCTCACAAGCAAACCTTGTAGATTATAAGGAAACTCTCCCCCATTCTTCACAGAGCAAAAGCAATCATCAGTACAAGCTTCCACACACTGACAACCAGTAGCTTTTCCACTCTGATGAAACACAAATTGCGGAAAACTAGTATTCCGAAGATACTCATAGAAAAGAGGTTCTTGATTGTCATCAATGTCGTTAAAAAGCCTAACAGGAACACTCTCCCTATTGCTAGAAATATCAACAGATATACAATACATAGGTTTAAAATCTAACCCACTTTTCTTGATATCTCTGGCTTCTTTGAGGATGGCACTACCCAACTTAGCCTGCCCCTCTATTCTCAAAAGCTTATACTTGTAAACTCCAAAGCCGGATTTCCCTACATCAAACCAACAGTCCACAATTCTATATAGACCGTCGTATACATATACCTTACCAGAGCCAGACGCACTCCCTTCATACTTCATCCCACGGATAACCCTAACCTCAATACCATAATGCATACTCCTCTCCAACGCGAGGTTTCCGCCGACCAATTTCTGGTCACATATTTGTCTTGAGGAATTCTTCTCTTGTCCTCCATGGCCAGTGTAGATAATGACATCCCCATCATCCAACTCCATATCATCTTCATACCCACCCGAGACAATAACACTCGTAGCAATGGGCTCACCATTGGAACAGCGACTCTTTGGTAGATAATCTATGCCGGCTTGTATCTGCATATGTAATCCGACAACGCACAGCTCCATCCTAAAAAGAAAAACATCGCCGACATAAACCCCAGGTATCGGTCCAACTATCCGCTTATCCCGATACAGCCACAACTCACGCTTCCTCATCAAAGCCGCTGCCCTCATATCACCACGAATGCGGTTACGAACACGACCCCTCTTTCTATTCGGCGTTTCCACATCCACCCCAGCAGGAGCTCCACCCACATTCCTCTCTTCACCCACTGTCATCTCAGCTTCCATCAATGCAACCTCAGCAACCAATCTCCTCTCTTCAGCCAGCCTTCTCTCCTCAATCAGCCTCCTCTCCTCCTCCACAACTGCATTTTCAGCAGCCATTCTCCTCTCCTCAGCCATCCTCTTCTCCTCCTCAATACTCGCTAGCACGCGAAGCGAGTCATAAACCATTCTAGTCTTCCTCATTAACTCCCGCAAATTTACCTGATCCTTAACACTCAGATCCGACACCCTCACCAGCTCCATAATCTGATTAGCCCTCTTTCTAACAACAGCAACCTGCGAACTGGATTCTTGTCTCTCAGGAACAACGACAAGAGCACGATCATTATTATTCTCAATCTCCATCGACTGAGAATCAACAGAATCATCTGCAACATGATTAGGGTTCAGATTTAGGTCAGGGTTACAAACGTTGACCATATTCTCAACAGAACGAGAAGCAAAAGCAACATTGTTGGAATCATCGATTTGTTGAAAAGGGTAAAAAGATTTACCGAAAGTAGAATTGAATAGCTCAGTAACACGGTAGAATTCATCGTAGAGTTCAGATTGTTCATTTTGCCCAGAACCAGGTGAGTAAAAGGGTTGTTGTTGAGTATCTTGGGTAGCGAAGAAATCATCAAAAGGTTCCGCTTTTGGAACAAGCAACGTCTGAAGCGGTTGTCCGGAGGAAATGACGGTGGTTGGTGGTGAAATGAAGGTGGTTGATGCATTTGGGGGTGAAATGAAAGTTGTTGAATTTGGGGGTAAAATATTAGGGATTTGATGAGAAAATGCAAAATTAGGAACATTAACAGGATGAGAAGGTGTAGGAGATGGAGAAGGAGTTTCAAGGGTTAAGAAAGAATCCATTTTTGAAGGAAACTATGGTTATGGTTATGGTGAAATTGAGTGAGAAGAAGAAGTTATAGTTTTTGTTTATTTGAAGAGAGGTTAGAGAAAGAAAGAGTGAAAATGGAGAGTGAGTGAAGGTGTGAGGTGATGAAATAATAATAATAATTTAGTAAAAAAAATGAAATGAAAGTGGGGAACAATTAAGAACAAAGTGATGATGGCATAGAATGAGGTATTTTGATGTACATTTTGGAACATTGGAGTTAAGAGGTATTAATGTATTAAATAGTACAAAAATGTTTGTTTATTGAGTAACTATTTTTTTATTTTTGGAAAGGTTCTTATATGTTAAATTAAATAAACATTTATTTTGTTTCTTTTATTAAATAAAATTCCATTCGGTCACTATTGTGAATAAAAAATAATTGATATATCTGATTTATAATAATAATTATAAAAATAAATATTTACTTATAATAAAGAACATAAATAGTAATAATTTTAATTTTGACTGAGCTTTAATAATGTAAATTATCACGTGTTTTATTTTTATAATTTTATGGTTTTTTATTCTATAAATTTGGTTATATATTTTTAACTAATATTTTTACGCGTATTAGCATAAATTTATAGATATTTATTGACCATCATAAATATATATTTTGACAGGATTTTTTTTTGGTGAACTTTTGACGAAATATAAAAAATATACATATAAGAAAAAAAAATCCATATTTATATTTTTCCAAAATATATATTATTTGTTACAAATATTTTTTATACATTATAAAAAAGAGATCTATAGAAAAGAATATTTTTTATTAAAATTTACACACATATTAATATAAGTTTATAGGTAGAAGCTATTTTCTTAAGCAAATGTTTCACAAAATATATAAGAAAAAAAATATTAAAGGAATATATACATTGACTGTCATAAAATATTTTATAAATATTTTAAAAAAATTAAATCTATTAAAAAATGATAAGAAAGACGGCTTTAAACTATAATATCAAATAAAAATAAGGGCACATGAGAGAGTGATTATAATTTGACCAAAAAAAATTGACACAAAATTATTCTCTTTCTTGTATCAAGAAATTCTTACTAAATAGTATTTTCCTTTCTGGAATAATATTATATTTAGAGTTGTTTTGGTTTCAATGTAGAATTATACGACTATACATCAAAACAATTAGATGTCATAAATAAATAAAGGGTCATATTAATCGGTGTCATCAGGATATTGGTTAAAGAAACTAAAAAAAGTAAGTTTTATATTGAAAAATGTATTCTTTAAATTTTTTAAAGAGAGATTACACAAGTTCCAAAACTTTTTTACCTTATTTAGTTTTTTAATTAGTATTCCGGAGCATTAATTAGTATTTTCCATAAATAAATATAGAATTAGACGCAAAATAAGCAAAGACAAAAACACATTATTGGTGTTGCATGAAAAATAAACACCTGTTTCACGCCCTTTTTTAACATGTGGATCCAATTAGCTTGAGGCTTGACTAATATTACTTGGGATCCAACATAGTTTGAATAAGAGTATAAATAAAAAGATTAAAAAAAAATTAAGGTTAAATACATTATTTTTGAAGAAATCAAAATGAATATATATTAACCAAACAATTAATCCCTTTAGCATAAGGTGTGTCGAAAAAGACTAAAAGAGTTTACATATATAGTAAGCGAAAGAACAAACAAGAAAAATAAAATTACACAGTTACATCATGTCCAAAGCCCCAAACAAGGAGGATGACTCGATCATCAACTATGTATGGTAATTAATTAGAGGTTAAATTGAAATTTGTTGTCTTCAATCACCAGTAGGAATAAAGTTTGACATTGTCCAACAGCTGAGGTAAGAACTTTTTTGTATTTCTGAATAATTGTTGATTTCTCTCGTGCCAGATAGCCCAAACGCATAAGAGGCAAATAAGTTGTAGGAAGGAGCGACATACTTTGAGACCACCAGATGAAAAAGTAAACTGAAAAAAATGATCATCCAAATGAAAAGGATGCACCAATAACAAACAAATCCACAACCTAACTAGCGACCAAAGAAAACTAAAAATGCTACATGAAATAAAAAGGTGCTGAGCTGACTCCACACCTCTCCATCCGATCAACAAACAAGTTTTACTTTTGACCACTTTAAAAATTTCATTCATACTTCCGTCCCTTTAAATATACCAACTTGCAATTTTAGTCCTTCCTTTATTACAAAAGTTAAGTTTTATGATTGAAATGACTTTTTTTTTAATGATATGTCATTGTTTAAAATGTCATCATTTTAATAATTTAATCATTAAAAATCTATTTACTCATTCAAATTAAAGATTAAATTGTTAAACTAAAGATTTAGAGTGAAGACTCAATTAGGTCCTTCACAAATTTTTTATAGGACAGTTCAATCCTTACAAAGAATAAAATTCAAATTAATTTCTAACATTTTTATACTAGAGACAAATTAGCCACTCTATTATAACCAATCTAAGATTAGTTTGTCACTAATATGAAAATATTAGGGGATTAATTTTATTTTAAATTTTGCCAGGGACTTAATTGCATCATCAATTAGTGAAGTAAAAAATGAGTCTTCACTTTTTATAATGAAGTTATTGAGTTAATCGATTTAATAATGACATGCGATCATAAAAAGTCATTTGAAACATGATATATGGACTTCTATAAAAAAACAGAGACTAAAATTATAACTTAATATATTAGAGTGATCAAAGTTTGAATGATATTCTTAGAGAGACTAAATGTGAAAGTTGATATACTTAAAGAAATTTAAAACAAATTTTACCCAAAGCTTTAATAAGAATAAAATATGTATGTGTGTGTGTGTGGATCCATATAAACTTTTCCCGGTTGATTAGGCAGAAAATTGGAAAGAGATAATCACTTTAAGCGGAACTTTTCTCGTAATTTTTGAAGTTAGTGTGTCAATTTTTATTGCGTGGATCTCATGCCTAACGCCTTTTGTTTAATCCAAAAGCACAAATTTCTTGATGTAAAACAAGTAATCACAAGAAACCGAAGTTTGAATTGAAACCCTTTGAAAATTATGTCTTGAAGAAGAAACTTGAAAAGGGAACAATAAATTATGATTCTGATGTATGTGTATAGGGGTGTAAGCGGATCAAAAAAATCCAATTGAACCGATGATCCAAACCAATCCAAACCGAAAAAAACCGACTTTTTTGGTTCGGATCAAAAACCGAACCGAACCAATTGAAAACCGATGTGGTTTGGTTCGGTTCTCGGTTCAGTTTTCAAATCCATTGGATTGAACCAAACCGATACCTATAATATAATCAATTTTAACCTATATGTGATTAAATTAGCAACCAAACATGCGCTGATTTAGTTTTGATTTTGGGTTTTCAAGTAATTGTTATATAAACATAGTGGGAACAACAAATATTGATTTTTAAATTTTGAAAAAGAGAACACAGTTTTTGCTTGTATATGTAGATTTCTTGATCTGGCATGCCCTAAATTTAAGCTTATAACTATGTGAATTTAAGTTTTTGTAAATTTAAGTTTTGATCTTTTTAACTATGTGAATATAAATTTTTGTAAATATAAGTTTTTGAAAATTTTATGAGTTTCGAACATGAACTGTGATTCCTTTTTTATTGTGTATGATGATATTTGATTACGTATCGTCGAAAAAATAATAGTAGACAAAAATAATAGTAGGAAAAATATTACAAAAAAAAAGCATTATAAAACCGATCAAAGTATCTGAACCAAACCGAACCAAACCAGGTTTGGTTCGGTTTCATTTTTTAAAAACAAGACAAACCGATCCAAACCGAACCAATTAAGTACACATTGGTTCGGACTTTGGATTCATCAAAAACCAATCCAAACCGGTCCAATTACACCCCTATATGCGTATGCACAAATTTTATGGTCGATGGTTAGATGTGTGTTTATGTATATTTATCTGTCTATGGAAATTAAAAGTGAAAGAATAAAGGTTTAATTAGTTCGTTGGTCACTTAAAAACAATTGTTTTACATTGGTTCCATAAAGGATTTTTTTTTCGCTTTGGTCCCTTAAAGACATCTTTGTTTGTCATTTTGGTTCCTTCCGTTAATTTTTGGCAAAAAAAGTTAAATGATGTACAAGTGGCACTGTTCATCTTCTTTATGGGTGGTTTGATTGGGATTTAGGGTGTTTGTTTGAAGATTCAAGATTTTGATAAAAGTTAGAATTTTCGCAATTTTAAAATTTAGATGTTTTAGATTTGTTTTGAAATTCTGAGTTGAATGATGAAGTTATGAAAACATGACGAAGGGATGGAAGAAGAAGATGAAGAAATGACGAAGGAATGGAGGAAGAGGGTGAAGAAGTAGAAATAAAAATTTGTTGATGATGGTGCACTGTTAGATCAAGTGGACATGCAAAATTTAATGATTTTGTTCTTTCAAAAAGATCCAACGGTTAAAATTAAAAACTATATCGAGGTATATGGTAGACCAGCTACAATGTCGATCTACATAATACATTTGTGGTGAACAAATTAACGGACAGGACCAATGTGACAAACAATGATATCTTTAAGGGACTAAAACATAACATTTTTTCTTTATGGCACCAATATGAAACCCAATAAAAGAGACATGGCCTTGATCATTTTCTTAATATCCAAGACATTAAAGCAAGATCCAATTAAAATCAAATGATTAAAACACAATTCTCAGTCTCTCACATATTCAATTCATCATGGAAATCATGTTATGAGAAACAAGACAATTCATAGATATGTAACAATCCTAAGCATATTTCAATCATAAATCACAAGTTAGCAATCTAAACTATTTTGAGTTGCATGCTATCTCATTGATTTATTGATAATCTTAGGCTTAACTTGAAGCTTAGGAACTTGTTTTCAAAAAGAGAAAAATTTCAAAACTATACTACAATTATTCCAAAGCATTACTGAACACACCCCTTAATTAACACAACAAAATACAAGGTGTCTTTTAGTTTGTGCACAAGGCAACAAATCAGTTGTTCAACATGACATAAAAACTAAAAAATAATCCAACCATACATCCAAAGAAATTCAAACAAGGCATAAAATAACAACCGACTTAGTAGCGGTTAATTTGGGAGCAAGAACCTTTAACTTCGTCATTGCCACCACCACTGCCACTGGTTGCTGCCGCCGCAGTCGCCCCCTCTAGATAATAGGGCCTAACCTCAGGCCAAGCTACATGGTTTTGGTATGCATCAGGGGTCATCACTCATCACTTGATGATCAACATTTGGTGGCACTCCCATCTGCAGCTGCAACTTGTACAAAGAATCATGTATAGATTTAAGAGCCTTATGGTTCGATTCATTTTGATCCCAAGTATACGAATAGGCTGCAATGTATCTGGGATCCCATTGGGAGAACTCCAATGGTTGTGGAGCATGAACAATAGACTGTTGTTGATCTTGTGCCTGAGGTTCTCTGTTATCAATTTCTCCTATAAGAAGAATTGAAATTCATCAAGATTTTCCATTAAATTGTGAATTTCCATGATTTTATAAGAATTTAAGAATGATATCGAAAGGTAAAAATGAATCGAAACTTGGTGAAAGTAGGCATTGAAGAAATCTAAATATCTTAGCAAGCTACTGTTAGAAGTAATTTATATTTAAGGGTATTTTAGTATTTACTATGTTAAGTACTTTTTGAACTTGTCTGTTAAGTTTTTATTTTTAGGGCCTATGTGGCAAACTTTACTCTTTGTATAAATAGCTACTCTTTTATCAATGCAATTAATTCTTCCTTTCATATTTTGTGGCTGCTGTCTTTGTCCTCTTCTTACTATTCCATTGATTCATCACCTTGTACACCAACAAATTGGTATCTAGAGCTCCGGTTGGAATCCACGGGAAACACGAGTGAAACGTGAGTTGTGTGTGTTTGATTTTTGGTTCTTGATTTGTGTTGAATCTTGAACAAAAATCTGAACAGAATCACTTTTTCTGATTTTGTGGGATTGGGAAACACGAGTGTTAGTGAGATTTGAGTGTACTGTACAAGGTTTAAGATGAACGGAAACGGTGGCATGAGTACCAAGCTTCCAGTGTTTGATGGCAAAAACTAGAATCGTTGGATGAAACAAATGCTTGTATTGTTCGGTGCTCAAGGTGTGCTTGAGCTTGTCACTGAAGGATACGTTCCTGTTGCAGCAGATGCAACAGAGGAGCAGAAAGAGGCGCAGAAAGCTACTAGAAAGAAGGATCAGAAGGCGTTGTTCTACATTCATCAGTGTGTGAATGAGAGTGTGTTTGAGAAGATTGCTGATTCAGTGACGGCGAAGGAGGCTTGGGATCTTCTGACAAGGTGTTACGGTGGTGATGCGTCAGTAAAGAAGGTAAAGCTTCAAACCCTCAGAAAACAGTATGAGAATCTCAACATGAAGAACAATGAGAAGGTTTGTGAGTACATCTCCAGACTAATTCTGATTACTAATGAGATGAAAGCTTGTGGAGAAACTCTTTCAGAACAAGTAATCATTGAGAAGGTATTGAGATCCCTTACCCCTCAGTTTGATTACATTGTTGTATCTATTGAACATTCCAAAGATTTGGAAACCATGAGAATAGAAGAGTTACAGAGCAGTCTAGAAGCACAAGAGTTGCGTCTAACTGAGAGAAATTCTGAAAGAGAAGTAGAGCAGCATGCTCTGAAAGCAGCCTCTGAGAAGAAGCTTCAGAAAAAGCCTTGGTCAGAAGCCAAGAATAGATCTGATGGAGCTCAGAATCCAAAAACCTCAACTTCTGGAAAGCAGTATGCTCAGAAAGGAAAAGACAAGACAAAGGTACGGTGTTACTCTTGTCAGAAGTTTGGCCATTTTGCATCTGAGTGCAAGTCAAACAAAGAAAGAAAGTCAGAAGAAGCAAATATAGCCAGAAGTTCTGATGACTCTGATAGTGAATTTGTTTTACTAATGGCTTCTGAATCTGATGATGTGAATTCAGAGTGGTGGTATATGGATACAGGGTGTTCAAACCATCTTACTGGAAACAAGAAGTGGTTGGTTGATTTTGACTCTAGAAAGAGTACAAAGATCAGATGTGCTGATGATAAATACCTCAACGCTGAAGGTATGGGAAATGTCAAAGTCATTTTGAACAATGGGAAAGCAGCATTGATTCAGAACGTGTGGTATGTACCAGGCATGAAAAGCAATTTGATGAGTGTGGGTCAATTGATTGAGAAAGGTTTTTCAGTTACTATTGAAGACAATCTTCTGAAGCTGTATGACGATAATCAGAAGTTGATTATGGAGTCAGAACAGGGAAGGAACAGAACATTCAAGGTGAATGTTAGAACTGCAGACTCTGAATGTCTTAGTGCAACAAGTGTTGAGAAGGATAGTGAGCTGTGGCACAGAAGATTTGGTCATCTGAATTTCAGAAGCTTGGGGCATCTGAAGTCAAAGAATCTGGTACATGGAATTCCTATAATCAAGAAGCCTGAAAAATCATGCGAGGTGTGCATGAAAGGGAAGCAACCAAGACTGCCGTTTGCATCAGAAGTAGCTCCAAGAGCAAAACATGCCTTGGGAGTAGTACATTCTGATGTGTGTGGACCATTTCCAGTACCTTCACTTGGAGGAAACAAGTATTTTGTATCTTTTGTTGATGAATTCACAAGGATGACATGGGTAACACTCATCAAGTTCAAGCATGAAGTGTTTGCTGAGTTTCAGAAGTTCAAGGTGAAGGCTGAGAAACAGAGTGGTCAGAAGCTGAAGATTCTCAGAACTGATGGTGGTGGTGAGTTTAATTCTAACGAGTTTAAAACTTTCTGTGAGGAGAATGGAATTGAGCATGAGGTTACAGCTCCTTATACTCCTCAACACAATGGTCTTGCTGAGAGAAGAAATCGTACTTTGCTTGATATGGTGAGAAGCATGCTGAAAGAGAAGAAGCTTCCTCATCACTTATGGGGAGAAGCTGTTGCCACTGCAACATATGTGCTCAACAGATGTCCAACGAAGAAGCTGAAGGAAATAGTTCCTATTCAGAAGTGGACTGGAGAGAAGCAAAGTGCTAGTCATCTGAAGGTGTTTGGATCTGTATGCTATAAACATGTTCCAGAAGCCAGAAGACAGAAGCTGGATGATAGAAGCAAAGTAATGTTACTGGTGGGGTACCACAGTACAGGTGCGTACAAGCTTTATTGTCCAGAGACTAATAAAATTGAATTCAGCAGAGACGTCATTGTGAAGGAATCTGAAATTTGGGATTGGAACAAGTCTCAATCAAATTCTGATGTGAGAATCTCAGAGGATGGCTCTGAAGGTGAGTCAGAATCTGAAGGCTCTGAAGATGATTCAGAAGATGGAGATGACTCTGATGGTGACTCTGAGTCTGATGGTGATTCTGAATCTGACTCTGATTCTGAAGGCAATTCTGAAGGTCAGAGTTCTGAAGCCAATTCTGAAGGTCAGAATTCTGAAGCCAATTCTGAAGGTCAGAATTCTGAAGCCAATTCTGAAGGTCAGAATTCTGAAGCCAATTCTGAAGGTCAGAATTCTGAAGCCAATTCTGAAGGTCAGAATTCTGAAGCCAATTCTGAAGGTAAAAATTCTGAAGCCAATTCTGAAGGTCAGAATTCTGAAGCTAATTCTGAAGGTCAGAATTCTGAAGCTAATTCTGAAGGTCAGAATTCTGAAGCTAATTCTGAAGGTCAGAATTCTGAAGGTCAAAATTCTGAAGAAAGAATTTCTGAAGGTGCTTCTGAACAAGTTCAGAGGCTACGGAGAATCAGAAGCATCCCAAGCAGATTTGCAGGATTTGAAATGTTGCAAGACACTGAAGTAGACTCTGAGGGAGAAATTATTCAGTGTGCAATGTTAGTAGATTCTGAACCTGTGAGCACAGAAGATGCTCTTAAGCAACAAGTCTGGTTGCAGGCCATGAAAGAAGAACTTGATGCTATAAAGAGGAACAAGACTTGGAAGCTATCAGAACTTCCAAAAGGCAAGAAAGCCATCAGCGTCAGATGGGTTTTCAAGCAGAAACTAAAGCCAGATGGATCAATTGGCAAACACAAAGCGAGGTTAGTAGCAAGAGGATTTCTGCAGAAACCTGGACTAGATTATTCTGAAGTGTTTGCACCTGTAGCAAGACACGAAACAATTAGACTGGTAATTGCAATAGCTGCTAACAGGAATTGGCCTCTGATGCATTTAGATGTGAAATCTGCATTTCTGAACGGTCCATTACAAGAAGAGGTATATGTGTCACAACCTCCTGGTTTTGAGAAAAAGAATCAGGAAGGGATGGTGTATAGATTGCATAAAGCCCTCTATGGATTGAAACAAGCGCCCAGAGCCTGGAATATGAGGATTGATTCATTTTTCAAGAAACAAGGGTTTCAGAAATGTGAGTTGGAGTATGGTGTTTATGTTCAGCACACTTCAGAAGGCAATATGATTCTGGTATGTTTGTATGTTGATGATATATTGCTGACAGGAAGTTCTGAACAAGAGATAGCTAAGTTCAAGAAGGTTCTGATGAATGAGTTTGAGATGACAGACCTTGGAAAAATGAGTTACTTTCTAGGGATGGAATTTCTATATTCTGAGAAAGGAATCATTTTGCATCAGTTGAAGTATGAACTTGAGCTTCTGAAGAGATTTAAGCTGGAGAATTGCAAAGTTGCTATCACACCCTCTGATACAAATCAAAAGTTGGATTCTGATTCTGATGGAGAGGATGTGGATGCTACAACCTTCAAACAGTTGGTTGGTTCTCTGAGGTATTTGTGTAATACCAGACCTGATATTTGTTTTGCAGTTGGAATGGTTAGCAGATTTATGAGTAAACCAAAATGGTCCCATTACCAAGCTGCTGTCAGGATTCTGAGGTATATCAAGGGGACTCTGAAGCATGGAGTGCTATTTCCCTCTGAAGGAAGGACTGAATCAGAACTTCTGAGTTATTCAGATTCTGATTGGTGTGGAGACAGAGTTGATAGAAGAAGCACTTCTGGATATTTATTTAAATTTCTGGGAGGTCCTATTTCGTGGTGTTCCAAGAAGCAACCTGTTGTTGCTCTATCAACCTGTGAAGCTGAATATATTGCAGGCGCTGTGACTGCATGCCAAGCTGTGTGGCTTCTGAACTTACTGCAGGATCTGAAGATCAAGGTAAACAAGCCTCTGAAGCTGATGATTGATAACAAGTCTGCAATCAATCTTGCCAAGAATCCAGTGCTGCATGGAAGAAGCAAGCATATTGAGACCAAGTATCACTTTCTGAGGAATCAGGTTCAGAATGGAGTGCTTGAAGTTGTGCACTGTAGCACTCAGAAGCAGCTGGCAGATGTGTTGACAAAGGCTATCAAAACTGATCAATTTCTTCGTTTGAGGGATGGAATTGGTGTTGTCAGTTTTGTCTAAATATAAATTAAGGGATGGTGTTAGAAGTAATTTATATTTAAGGGTATTTTAGTATTTACTATGTTAAGTACTTTTTGAACTTGTCTGTTAAGTTTTTATTTTTAGGGCCTATGTGGCAAACTTTACTCTTTGTATAAATAGCTACTCTTTTATCAATGCAATTAATTCTTCCTTTCATATTTTGTGGCTGCTGTCTTTGTCCTCTTCTTACTATTCCATTGATTCATCACCTTGTACACCAACAGCTACCATCATCAAAATTAATTTTGCTTTAAAATTTTGATTCTCTTTTCACATTTTGAAACCATTTTCACTTTAACCAAGATTATGAGACTACAAAAAGATAAAACGATTTACCGAAAGTAGAATTGAAGAGATCAATAACGCGATAGTATTCATCGTATAGGTTAGACATATCTTGTGTAGTGCCAGGAGGGTAAAAAGGTTGTTGTTGGATATCTTGGGTGGCGGAGAAATCATCAAAAGATTCCGGCTTTGGAACAAGTAACGTCTGAAGCGGTTGTCCATTGCAAATGGTGGTGGTTGAGGGTGAAATGAAGGTTGTGGTTGAATTTTGCTGTGATGTGAAAGTGATTGAATTTGAAGGTAACATATTAGTAATTTGATGAGAAAATGAAATATTAGGAGAGAGAGTGGGAATAGTTACATGATGAGAAGGTGCAGGAGAAGATGTTTCAATGGTGGAGAAAGAATCCATTGTTGAAGTTGGTTATGGTGAAGGTGGTGACAAGTTATTGTTTTGGTTTGAAGAGAGGTTAGAGAAAGAGTGAGAACAATTAAAGTGATGATGGTATAGAAAGAGGTTCTTCTTGGTACATTTTGGAATAGTGGGTTGATGTATAAATATAGTACAAAAAACTTTGAAAAGGATACACTCACTTATATGTTCAATTAAATATATTAAAATTCTTTTTTTTTTTTTTTTTTTACAAAACTAGACATATTTTGTTGCAAAAGAAATGTTGCTATAACCAATCGTTAGTTGGTTCAGTGGTGATTGGCGCTGAACTTGATAGGGAAGACCACGGTTCGATCCCCCGCAACTGCGATCGGGAGGGGGCTGGAACCACTTGATGCCAGAACTGACCCCCGAACCAGATTCAACTGGTGGTGAAAACCGAAAAAAAAAAGAAAAAGAAATGTTGCTATAGATAGTAATTTTTGTTTTGACCTTTGTTTGACTTTTTTTTTCAAGAAAATAGTCTAACGGCTAGAATTCAACCGTTAAAATGATTAAGCAAAGTATATGTGATTCAAACGTCGGTTTTTATATATAAAATATGATTTCCCTCAATTAAGTTAAGCTCATGGGAATGACTTTTAATTGAACTTTATAATATAAATTATAATTCATTTTTAATGTAATTTTCTTATGTTTTATTCTATAAATTTTGTTATAAATTTTTAAATAATATTTTCACGCGCATTAACATAATTTTATAGATACTTTTTGACCATCATAAATATATACTTTGACGGAATATATATTTTTGGTGAACTTTTGACGGAATATATATTTACCACATAAATATTTATGTAAGTATTTTAAAAAGGAAATATAAAAAGAGTGATAAGAAAGACTATTTAAAAATAATATTTTCACGCGTATTAGCATAAATTTATAGATATTTTTTGACCGTTGTAAATATAGATTTTGACAAAATATTTGTTTTGTGAATTTTCGACAATATATATATATATATATATATATATATATATATATATATATATATAGGAGGGATCCGTTGACTCTAGGAGTAAGTCTCCATCGACGTACTCCGCTTAATAACTCGATATCGGCATTATATTTTTTCAATCCGACCGTTGAATTCAAAATATCTCATTGAGTAGATCAACTCTACAAATTTTTATAAAAATTCAAAACCGTTTGATACTTTTTCCGATAACTTCAATTGAACGTACGATAAACTTTTCAAAAAACCGTTGAATTTCAATAGTCCGAATACATAACTACATTTTTTGAATTTTTATAAAAAATTGTAGAGTTGATCTACTCAATGAGATATTTGAATTCAACGATCAGATTGAAGAAATATAATGTCGATATCGAGTTATTAAGCGGAGTAAGTCGATGGAAACTTACTCATGGAGTCAACGGATCCCTCCTCATATATATATAGACACACACACACACACACACGTATATTTTATCCGTTCTTTTTTGATATTCTTTTGTCGTCAAATTTACCGTTCCTTTTTGTTATATTTTTTTATATATTTTAAGGATACAATTTGTCAATTATACCATTTGTCAATTGCTCTTATTTTTTTCCAATAAAACTAATAAATGTTATATACTTGAAAAATTAAATATTTTTTTGGATAACATATTAATGTGTGGAAAAAAATAGAAATTTATTGGTGGATTAAAACGAGGGCATAATAGAAAGATAAGATGCAAAAATTTGGTGTTATCATTCTAAAAAGACTAATAAAAAGGAACGGAGGGAGTATATATTAACGTCATAAATAATTGGGTAAATATGTTTTTATCCCCTGCAAAGTAGGCGAATTTTATTTTACCCCAGTAATATATATTTTTTGAAATTGCCCCTTGTAATATTTTTTTATTTAATTTATCCCCCTAATGGAGTATATTGACTTAAGAATTAGTCATTTAACCCCATGTAATGTTAATGTATTTTGATTTATTCCCTTATAATATTAGAGAATTTTGTTTTACTCCCCTCATTAACAAGGGGTAGTTCAAATATAAAAAATATTATGGGGAATAATCCAAAAAATAAATATTACATAGGGGTAAATTTTATGACAGCCTAATACTCTAACTTAGAACCTACTTTGTGATCTTTATGATTTTGACTAATGCATACTCTCTATTCTCTTTTGTTTTTGGTACAAATACAATACTCTCTATTCTCGCTAGCTCTTGAGAATAAACAATGGTTCAAACATGGGGGAATTGATCACATGTATATGCATGGTTTGTTACTATATATTTTATTTCAATAAATAATCATTAATAATTATAAGATAGATACACATGAAATACAAACAAACAACATATTGCGCTGCTAACCTAATCATACTTATTGAATTTCTAAACAATTCGTAATTCAATTATATTGCACTTCACTATGTTATCAAATATTTATAATATCCAATTGTATATAAAACTGAAGGACAAATATGTGAAGTTGATATTGGCATATAGATATTGGATATGTGTAAATCTATTGTGCATAATCTAAGACGGCGACTGAATGACCGACAGGTGAAAGTTCGATGTTGGAACTATATGATTTGACAGGAGTTGAAACATGAGAATAGTATAAATGATCTTTAGGGGATATGGGGTAAAAGTGAATACACATAATCCATTTTTAATTGGATTCTTGGCTCAAAAGAGTTTGTAGCCCGCTGCAATTGGTCGCAGGTGGTGGGTATGTGAATTGGTCCGTATTGACAGTCAGTTCATTTGACGTCTTATGAAGTCCAAATGTCGGTGGCTTATGTTTTGTAAGGAGTTGATAACTCTTGGATTGCTTATGTGTTGGGATTGCCTTCAATGCGTAGGTTCCACTGAATATCTATATCAATACTCGGGATTGATTTTGGACTGTATATGATATGCTCATCATCTCTCTCGCTAACGTTGGACTGTATGTATTGAAAGAGTATTTGGCTTGTTGTTGTCCGTTATAGAGCTATTGGTTCTTTGACTACTTTCCTATTGATATATGGTCGGTTCATTCACCAAAAAGTAGATTTCTAATTAATTCGTTATCTTAATATTGTCCTGCGCTATATATATATATATATATATATATATATATATATATATATATATATATATATAGACACACCACGATGTGGGATGTGAGTGTCAACATTTGTTGTTCACATAACATTATTCTTTTCAAATACAGTAATGACATTGTTCTTGATACGATTTTGAGTTTTATAATTATTATTTTCTATCCACAAACCCCAAATAGATCGACTCGGATCCTCAACTGTAATAGTACTAGTATTCACACCCGTGCATCGCACGGGCTAGTTTTTGATTATGATCATAAATTATAGAAATATTGCTTAATTATTATGACTTAAAAAATATGATTATAATGAATAATCAATATTAAAACAATACAATGACTACATTCAAAAATTAATATAGTGAAACGCACGGGGAACAATTTCTTAATATGATTTCGATTTTAGATTTTACATAACTGGATAAAGGGAATAAGACGACGTTGGCATTATATATGGGGGGTAATAATTCTAATACGACTAATAAATAAATTGACATGATACTATAATATCATACATTGAACTAAATATAAAACTCGAATATCATAGGTTAGGGTGATAAATATTAGTATACATTAACAATAATATTTAAGTCATACTTATACTTACTTTAACATCACATGATATATATCTCTCTCTCTCTCTCTGTCTCTCTCTCTCAAAAACACACTCAAATTGACTATCTTCAAAATATAATATATAAACAAAAAACATTTCAAAATATATAAAAGTTTGGATAAATTAGAAATACCGTTTGTCCCCGTGCTACTTATACTTACTTTAACATCACATGATCTCCCTCCCCCTCTCTCTCTCTCTCTCTCTCTCTCTCAAACACACTCAAATTGGCTATCTTCAAAATATAATACATAAACAAAAAACATTTTAAAATATATAAAAGCTTGGATAAATTACAAATACCGTTTGTCCCCATGCTACTTATACTTACTTTAACATCACATGATCTTTCTCTCTCTCTCTCTCTCTCTCTCTCTCTCTCTCTCTCTCTCTCTCCCTCCCTCTCTCTCTCTCTCTCTCTCTCTCTCTCTCTCTTTCTCTCTCCCTCTCAGACACACTCAAATTGGCTATCTTCAAAATATAATATATAAGCAAAAAACATTTCAAAATATATAAAAGCTTGGATAAATTAAAAATACCTTTTGTCCCCGTGCTACTTATACTTACTTTAACATCACATGATCTCTCTCTCTCTCTCTCTCTCTCTCTCTCTCACAAACACACTCAAATTGGTTATCTTCAAAATATAATATATAAACAAAAAAAATTTCAAAATATATAAAAGCTTGGATAAATTACAAATACCGTTTGTCCCCGTGCTAGTTATACTTACTTTAACATCACATGACCTCTCTCTCTCTCTCTCTCTCTCTCTCTCTCTCTCTCTCTCTCTCTCTTTCTCTCTCTCTCTCTCTCTCTCTCTCTCTCTCTCTTTGACACACTCAAATTGGCTATCTTCAACAAATAATATATAAACAAAAAACATTTCAAAATATTTAAAAGCTTGTATGGAAAAACATAGAATTAGCGCTTTCACCAAGGTGATTTTGTTAGCAAAAACATAGAAATATTTTAAATTATTATATATGCTAAAATTTTATTTTAATGTAATATATATTTCTCGTCAAAGTGTAAAAGTACAATAACAAAAGTAGAAAAAAAATCTGAAAATTGAATTAGAAATAGAGGAGGCCGAGAGATAAAAAACAGATAAGAGGAAGTCTCGTTATATTAAATATCTTATTTTATTAATTTAATATATTTTGTTTTACTATTTATATAATGTACTATAAATAGAGGTACTATAATTTTAATTATCGTGTAGTTATAAAAAAATTGAAATTCATCTAGATTATTGTGTATTGAAATATTTATAAACAACAATGAATACAAAAAAAAAAAAAGGAATTATTAATTTTGAAGGGACA
Source organism: Trifolium fragiferum (assembly GCA_954870985.1). Lineage (NCBI taxonomy): Eukaryota > Viridiplantae > Streptophyta > Magnoliopsida > Fabales > Fabaceae > Trifolium > Trifolium fragiferum. The sequence continues at coordinate 22,484,675 of OX940792.1, forward strand.
ACAACTATTAGTTTTTTCAAAAAAGCTTGGCCACACATGATCAAGTCTAATACATGACAAAGAATACAATTAATTATAAGTAGTGATTATTATTCTAATATGCCACACTGGTTTCACAAAATAGTGCATTCATATTTGTTTTCCCAAGAATTTACCTCAAAAGCTTTAAGATATAGTGAACAAAGTATTCAGTGTTTTACTCAGTCTACATGGATCAATTTGGGGTTTAAACATTTTAGGGAACTGAAAATGACATAAGCACCATTCTTAATACTTTTCATATAGTATAGTGTCCATTGTCCTTACATATGACATGAAAACTTCTTTCCTAAATTCTCCTAACAGTACCAAGTACGTCTTTCATGTGCATATTCATGATTCAACTAAGATTACCATGAATGTGAACTAAAATTATAATTAATGTGAGAGGATACCAAATTAAGTATAAGTATCATTTATATGCCTAAACGTATTTGATCATAAACAGATTTTATCAAATGTCATATTCTAATTCATGATTTTAGTGAATTTCTCTAATTTCAGAATTGGAAACCACTTAGATACATCTGCAGAAAACTAATCCTTTCCATGACAAAAGAACATAACAAATTATGTCTTTATTGCAAAAGACTAATCTAAAAAGTTACAGATTATGTAGTGACTATACCCATGGTTGGTCCTTGAATCAATAAAAATTATAAGTTACAGTCGCGGTTACAAAGAATTAAACCAATAGAATCTAAAAAGCTCATTACTATTATGTAAGTTCTCACTTCCAAATCCGTCAAATTTCATGCAAGTACTTTCCACATTTTGATTTATTGTTAACCGGTGATGTTGTGGATTGTCCTCACCGGTCAACTCAAAATTGAATCCCCTGACCAAGAGAGGTATGAGTGTGGTAGTAGGGAGATAATAGATGACAAAAAACATAAAAATAAAACTAAAAATGAGATGTACTTGAAAAAGCACAAGCATGTGAATCTAAAGAAGATCTCAAAAATCAGCACAAGCAAAACTAACATTATAAAACCAGCAAACCTCTCAAATTTCACAAAAAATATAACAAAATTGAGGCTTTATATCTCTCTTTTTCTCTCTTAATTGGAACAATCAGAAAAGGAACCTTACAATTACAGCCTAAAAATCAGATGCATAAATCAAAATTTAAAATTTTGCAAGAAAATTTTGCCTAAAATTTTAGCAACTTCATTGACGAAGAAATAACCCTATGCATAAAATTACCACCTCCAGAGTCCAGCCATGTTTTTTCATCAAAATCAAACTGCATAAGATTCAAAATCAAATACATAAACAAATTAAAATGAATGCAAAATCCCTAAACTTCAAAACAAAAAATTCAAATTTTCACATTCTGCTATTCAATGACACAAAATTATATGAAATCAAACCATGAAATAAGGAAAGGATTAAGAAGAAAGTTTAAACCTTTCTATTTGGTGAAGTTGAACCGGTTGGATGATTTGATTGAGAATAGAACCTGATTTTGCAAACATAAACAAAATAATTAGACATTCCAAATAATTAGACCTTTCTATGTTTATGGTGGTGGTGAAGAAATCGGGAAGGATGAGAGAGAGCTTATGAGAGAAGATTTGAAACCCATGATAAAGAAAGTGAGTTATGATATTGAAGAGAAGAGAGGAGAGGGAGAATTTGAAATTTGAAATTGATTCCAAATGAATATGCAGACTGAGGTTTTTGGATTACATAAATATGTGCATTGTTTATTAAACATGTGTATGCAAGGCCAAGAAGGAGAAAGGGGCATCAAATCTCATATGTATGAGAATTTTGAAAACATATATGAAGAACTCACGTTTCATGTAAGGCCTTGCATACTCTGAATAGCAGACTCCAACTTTACAGAATAGATGCATAGCCTCTGTGAGATGTTAATATTACCAATCACCAATGGAAAGTACTTCTTTAAATTAGTACCAATAACTCAGTAAATTAAATATAAAAACAAAAACATCCTTCATGTATGAAACTAACATTCTCTATTCTAGAAAAATTAAAAACTCTTCTCTATTTACTATCATTCTAGCCTGAAATCTTAACCACATTTCTTATGTAATATTTCTTTTGCACATAAAAATTCATTGATGGCAAGTCCTATTCCAATTTAAAAGTATTTTTCAAGTTCAATGATAGCAAGAAAATTGTTCCATGAATGAACCATACATATGATTAGTACATAAATTGGTGCAGCAATAAGTGCATCTTTAACCCTTGAAATTGAAGACCCGTGAACAAATTAAGCTAAAAGATGTAGAATCACAAAATAGAAAGAATCAACAGAAAAACACACCTTACTTGTCTGATTCCATCAACAGAAAAACACACCTTACTTGTCTGATTCCCGTTGCAGATGAAGAGATGAAACAGATTGAAGCATGTAGTACACTACAAATAACAATCACTATATTCAGTCAAATGAGTTTGAATTATAACAAAGAATGAGAGAGAACATCCCCTCCAAATTCATCAAACTAAAGCTAATACCGTTAAATGACATACCTTTTTCCTCAAATTCATGAGCGGCAATATCTGATTGAACATTCAAAATAAAAAATAAAAAAATGTGAGTAGAGTAAGAAGCAACATCACCATAGATTGAACAAAAAGATAATAGATCTGGAATCCAAAAATTAGTCAAAGGTTGCATAGAACACTTTTGGTTTTTACCAAAATGGAAGTTTTGTTGAAGATGGATAGAAAGAAGATAGCATCAATGCAAAAAGAGAAGGAAATTTAAAAAGTAGGGATTATTAGCTAAAATATAGAAACAAATCCTAATAAATATGACAACTAAACAACAATATTGCACCGGAGAAAACCATCTAAATTCTACTAACAACTCCTAAAAAGTAGAGAGATTATTAGCTAAAAAAGAGAAACAAATCCTAATAAATATGACAACTAAGCAACAATATTTTCAACAGAAATGCAAAGAAACCTTGTGTGTTCTTGTGATGGCCATGTTTATCTATACAATCCAAAGCCAGAAAACAAAGAACACTAAACAATGCAAATTTTGTATGAAATAGATACCTTAATGAAAGGAAGAAATCCCAAATTAAACCTGCATGTAATCAGTCATTAAATCCAAAGCCAAAAAAATAAAAATAAAATCAAAACTCATGAAAATAAAAGATGTGGGTAGAGCAAGAAACAATACCACCATAGATTGAAGGGACAAAAATATAATATATCTGGAATTCGAAAATGAAAATGAATTTGAAGTCGTTGGGTTTGTGAATCTGAACAAACAATAACATTAAAAAAAATCCTAGCATCAGAAATCATGAAATAAGGAAGGAATTGAGAGGCAAGTTAAAACCTTTATATGATCGAAAAAAGGGAGAGAGAGACCGAAAAAAGAGAGATAGAAATAGGGGGTTTGAAGATTCAAAATTTGAATTGAGTTTTGGAAGAGGGGAAAATGAACTGTGCTTTGTTTCAAAGCTGTCAAGAGAGAGAGGGATGTTTCACAAAATAGTGATGGGTGTTGTTTTTGAGATGTGAAAAATTAACCCAATTTGCCAAAAGAAGAACAGTGCTGAAAGTAAAAGTGATGTTCTGCAACCTTGAAAAAAAAATTGTTTGACCGTGAGTGAATTTACAAAGATGGGCCGGGTTAGAACAATGGGCTTTGCACAAATGGTGAGAAAATTCGGCCCTTTAACCATTATCTTCATATGATTTTCCCTCTCTTTTTCAATTTGAAAAACTTGCCTAAATGAAGTTAAAAATTTGGCATTTATTGCTACCAACAATCCTATGTGGCTTATCTTAGAGGTTGACACTTGTCTTTTTTTGCTAAAAGCTTAGTCATGCTTGTGTAGTTTTAGGATCTGCAGCCATGTCTACTGCAATGTTTCAATCGTTTGATTAGCATTTGATATAAGATGGGAAACATATAGATAAGTAAGGCCCGTACCCAATAATCTGACCTTTGCCATTTGCCTTGGCATTTTAATCTTAATTGAAAAAATCATTCCTTTTTTTCTTCTGAAGCATGAAAAATCATTCGTTAAAAACTTGGCATTGTTAATTATTTAGTGATATTTAATTGGATTTTCAATACAAAATATTAAAGTGTAAATTATCTATTCGCATATTTTTTATTTGAAAAAAAAATACTTGATATTTAGTTATTTTACACTAAAAAATTCAGGGTTAGTTTGATAAATTTTATCAAATGATGTGCCCCCGCTTTGTTGACTGACATTCAATTAAGAGCATTGCTATTTAGTAAGAATTTTTTACACAAGAAAGACAAGAGTCAACACATGGCAAAATCTTAAAGGATGATGTCATTTAATCTCTTTTTTTGTGGAAATCATGGGTGGTGATGGATATAAACAAAGGTGGAGATTTATTTTTGCAATTCTTCTATTTAAATTTTCTTACTAAAAAGCTTTTTCCTTCAATTAAATATATAACACAAATAAATACATGACAACCTATGAAATAAAAAATGGACAATTTGAAAAAATAAATTGAAAACATAGTTAGTACCAATTGAAAAAGATTAGTATGTTTTATGTTTTAACATTAACTTAATTTTACAAAATTATCCTTTATTTACATTTGATTTATAATAGCTAAAGGAACATTTTAGTTCAATTAAAAAATGTGTGCACTGCTAATTTACACCTTAATATTTTTATGTGGATGTAAATTAGCAACTTCCTATATATTATAGTTTTTAGTCAATGTAAATATTATTTTAAAGTTTATTATTGATGATTCTGAGTAACTTGGTACACATTACTTCAATTATTAATGTAAATATTATTTTAAAGTTTAATATTAATAACTCTAAGTAATTTAATACACATATTAGTTCAAATATTATTGTAAATATTATTTCATAGTTTATTATTTTTCTGTGGTTGAACCAAACTATTTTTTTTATTCTGTCACTATATACAATGAACTTAAAGATGCAATTTATTTATAAAATGTCGCATAGAGTATAATATTATATTTGCGTTCTTAATTATTTATAAGAAAAAAGTTAACTAGCTCAGCAATGGAAGGATGCAAGGTTGTGAAACAGATGAGTTTAGAACTTTATTTTTTAGCTAATTAATTATCTATAATCAAACGGTTATTGTTATAAGATGTTATCACACGGTTGAAAGCATTGCAGTAGAAGTGGCTGCAGATACTATTGCAGCCGAGGATCCAGTTTGCAAATCGACAAGTATTTCTAATGATGTTAGTTATACGGTGTCGGAATGTTGTATTTGAATATTATATTGCTCATAATAGAAATAGAAATTTGTTATCTCATTGCAAAAGAGCAAGTCATTGCTCATAAATACAAGGAAATTAACCTTGGGGACTTAACCCCTAAAATATCCAAAGAAACACATAGCTAACAAAAGAAGGACAAGTCTCAAAGAAAAGCACCCCAAAGTCCAAAGAGCGTCCATAATTTGCAAAAGAGCAATATTATCATTGGAACATGTTCGTTGTAATAAGAAGAGAAAAAGATGCATTTATTTAAATTTCTTGAATTTAACAATCCAAAAACAGTTTGCAATTAAGCAACAAATAAAACTTATGCATCTAGTGACGGCTATTAAGCAATGCAAACTGTTTAGATTTCACCATCCCAAAGTTCTTCAACAGATCTGTAGCCACCATAAGTTTCATGAACAAATGAATAACCTAGGAGTAATCTTGTCTGCAACAACAAAAACATAAGAGAGGAAATTAGTTTTCGGGGTTAACAAGAAAATTATTCATAACTTAATCCATCAAAATCAATTTATTTAGCTATATTGCTTCACAAGTAGGGCACATTATATGTATAGTTAATATTTTAGGTTTTAAAAATCTATAAATATTGAGGACAAGCATCAAATACTTACTTGTTCAATCTCAGAAAATTTAGCAAACAAGTCTTCAGGTATCGACCAATCAAAAATATCGAAGTTTTCTTTTATCCTTGCTTGATTTGTAGTCTTGGGAAGCACGCTATGACCCATTTGCAATCCCCAGCGAAGAGCTACCTGTGCAGGAGTCTTGCCTAGTTTCTCAGCAATACTATTCAGAATTGGGTTTTTAAGGACATCAGTTTTCAGCCAGCTTGGGGAACCCAAAGGTGAATATCCCTACAAATTAAAAATCTCAAATTAACGCGCAAACAAAAAGGCTTCATGAGAATAGTCATTATAATATGCTAAAACAAACCAATGACTATTTTAGATTTGAGAACTAACAGAAAGGTGGACGCCTTTGGATTTGCAAAAATCGCGCAATTTCTCCTGTCTCCAAGCAGGATGGCTTTCCACTTGATTGACAGCAGGAGGAACACGAGCAACCTCAAGCAAATCCCCCAACTTCTTGCATGAGAAATTGCTTACACCTATCGCTCGTGCCTTTCCAGAATCATATAGTGATTCCATTGCTTTCCATGTGTCAGCTAAGTTAGGTGGCAAAAGATCTTCAAATGGTTTATATGTGCTAGGTAAGTTAGGGTTTGCTATGTCATCAACCGCGAAGCCGACTGATCCTTTCTTCATTGGAGCAGGCCAATGGATCTAAAATGGAAGAACCATAAGTTAACATTCAGATTATACACTTACACTTCAAATTTTGACACAAATTAATCATAATTCATGCATCATAAACTTTAACAATAAGCAAATGGAGAACTCATGATATATTATTACATACAAGATACAAATCAACATAATCAAGTTGTAAGTCTTTCAAAGTCCTGTCCAATGCTAGTGGTACATCTTCAGGGGCATGATCAGTATTCCTATTGTGGAGAAAACAAATAATTAATAAATCATGGAAACAAAACTAATTAATCAAATCTAGTATATTAATATAATGATATTTTGATAAACAAACCAGAGTTTAGACGTAATCCACAAATCTTCACGTTTTACTACACCCTCATCAAATAGTTTCTTCAATACAGTTCCAATCTGCAACAGAAAAATCAATGAATAGTTAACTTTAAACATTACGTTGCATCACCATTGACAAAACAAATAACAATGAATTACCTCCTTCTCATTGCCATAGATTTGAGCACCATCAATATGACGGTAACCAGCCTGTAAATATTAAATTAATTAATCAAAATCAAATATCATTATACTAAGAACATCCACATTCATAAGACTCATTTTAGTTTTTTAAATGGACCCGTTTAATTTTTTATATTTTGCAAGTTTTTAAACTACTCGATTACACTTTTTGAATATTGCAATCAACCAAAAAAATAAATTAAATTGAGTCTCACTGACCCCACAATATATATTCAAAAAGAATTCGTGACATAAAAAAAAAAGCACGGACGCTTGGTTTGGCATCGTGGGTGAATATGGACACCCCGATATAATACCAAATATCGGTTTCTATATATCTATACACTAAGGCAAGGTTATAATTTTCTCAAAAGCTATCACCTTCACCGATATTTATACTCTAAGAGATTACCAAGTACGAAAATCGATATTAATTTAATTAATCTGAACTTATTATAATCTCGTAGATAAGTAAAGAAAATATAAAGATTAGTTAGTTGTAAAATGGGGAATGTTTATGAAAATGAAGATGAAGTGGGAAACCTTAATGGCAGCAACAATGACTTCACCAACGACACCAGGATCGGCTTGCCAAGTTCCTAAACCGAGGGAAGGGATCTTGGCTCCGGTGTTGAGCTCGAAGGATTGAATATCTTTTGACATTGTTGAAAACCTACCTAGAGAAATGCTTCTTAGACGCTTTGTTTTAGGAGTCACAGCAAGTGAGAATGAGAAATGTAAATGGAACAACAGAATATGCTGTGACTTTATACTAGCGGGAGTTATCTCAATCATAATTTGTTTCCTAATTTAACATTCACATTTTTTGGTAAACAATAAAACAATTATTTTGTTTCTGAAACTAGAAGATTTATATTTATTATTTTTACTATTACAAAATCACTACCAAAATAGTAAACGACATTAAAATAGGAAACAAATAAACTAAAATGATTCTATACTTAATTTAGCACTAATGAAGAACAAAGAATGAAGTAAATGCATTGTCCTTCTTCCCCAATTCGTTTTATGTCTGGTCTACCACAATTGACGTGAAAAGTGCTCCGGCCCATCTTTAAACCATTTATATTTTCCACCTCCGTGTCCCTAATTATAATATCTCGTTGAAAAAATTGCGGAGACTAAAAAAATGTGGATTGTGACATTAAACTTGTTGACAATTAATATTATTTTTATAATTTTATTCTTTAAGAATGAGAATGAATTATTATTTTCCTAAAATATTTATTATAGCACTAATTTTTATTTATCTATCTATTAGTAGTATATGTTTGTAATGTTTATCTCTCATGCTTCATTTTTAATGTGTTATTCTATGGCTCCTTTGTTGATATGTGGCATTCTATTATTATCTATCAATCTGTGGTAGGCATATCATTTTTCAATTTGTTATCTATATACTCCCTCCGTCCTTTATTATAAACACTCTTACAAAGATTTTATTTGTCCTTAAATATAAGCCCCTTTACAATTTCCAAGACACATTTATTATTATTATTCCAAACATAACCCCACTTTGTATTGAATTACGTAAAGTCAACTACAGATATATCTTTTCATAAGGACAATTTAGTAATTGTAATACTCAAAAAGTATACATTAATTACACTATTAACTTTTCTTAATAAGCGTTAAATTTTTCTTGGGGGCTTATATATAGGGATGGAGGAAGTATTATTTTATATATTTGGGAACGTCTCTTTCATGCTTCATTTTCAATGTGTCATTTTATAGCTTCTCTAGTGATTATGTGGCATTATCTAACAATCTATGTGGCATATTCTTATGGCATATTTATGAATTTGTTATTAGTCACAATAAAAGAAATCAATTCAATTTGTACAAAAAAAAAAAATAAATGTGAAATTCTATTCTGATAGGATAGGTGTTGTACACGATGGCCAAGACAAATTGTGTATCTGATCAGATGTCTTAAACAACTGATTCGACAATTGATCGACATGACCAATACTAATAAAATATTGAAGTAAAAATAAAAGTAATAAACAAAACAATATATTGTTTACCCAGTTCGGTGCAAACCACATCTACTCTGGGGATACCAATCCAGGAAAGGAAACTCACTACTCCAAATTACTAATAATTAATCTTACGACCCACACCAAAACCCATTGATGTGTATGCATTTCCTTAATCCCAGCTCTGGATATTAGAACTTACTCACTTCCCTTTGATCACTAGTCCCAAGTGACTGAAATCTTATTCGTCGTTTAACAAAGGTGTTGAACTCTCATTCAACAAAACGTCAGGCAACTAAACCTTAATTCCTAAGTTTTAGAAGCTACGATGATCTTACACAGTGGGCACAATATCTTTGACTCACAATTTTAAGTTATTCCTCGTACTTTAGTCTTGAGTCTCTTTATATAGATGTGCAACTCTTTTGATTTGTAGAGATATTGAGATGCAATCCGATAGAAATTTCGTTATTTAAATATACCAACTTGCAATTTTAGTCCTTCCTTTATTACAAAAGTTAAGTTTTATGATTGAAATGACTTTTTTTTTAATGATATGTCATTGTTTAAAATGTCATCATTTTAATAATTTAATCATTAAAAATCTATTTACTCATTCAAATTAAAGATTAAATTGTTAAACTAAAGATTTAGAGTGAAGACTCAATTAGGTTCTTCACAAATTTTTTATAGGACAGTTCAATCCTTACAAAGAATAAAATTCAAATTAATTTCTAACATTTTTATACTAGAGACAAATTAGCCACTCTATTATAACCAATCTAAGATTAGTTTGTCACTAATATGAAAATATTAGGGGATTAATTTTATTTTAAATTTTGCCAGGGACTTAATTGCATCATCAATTAGTGAAGTAAAAAATGAGTCTTCACTTCTTATAATGAAGTTATTGAGTTAATCGATTTAATAATGACATGCGATCATAAAAAGTCATTTGAAACATGATACATGGGAGTGGTTATGGTGCATAAGCTTTTTCCTTATGCACCGTGCATAAATAATGAAAATTTCTTAATGCACCCCCCAAATTACTTAGCACACCCCCAGATTTCTAGCGCACCCCCCAAATTTCTAGTGCACCCCCTAAAATTTTGGGGGTGCGCTAAGCAATTTGGGGGTGCATTAGAAATTTGGGGGGTGCGCTAAGCAATTTTGGGTATTTATGCACGGTGCATAAATATGACTTATGCACCATAACTTGTGCCATGATACATGGACTTCTATAAAAAAACAGAGACTAAAATTATAACTTAATATATTAGAGTGATCAAAGTTTGAATGATATTCTTAGAGAGACTAAATGTGAAAGTTGATATACTTAAAGAAATTTAAAACAAATTTTACCCAAAGCTTTAATAAGAATAAAATATGTATGTGTGTGTGTGTGGATCCATATAAACTTTTCCCGGTTGATTAGGCAGAAAATTGGAAAGAGATAATCACTTTAAGCGGAACTTTTCTCGTAATTTTTGAAGTTAGTGTGTCAATTTTTATTGCGTGGATCTCATGCCTAACGCCTTTTGTTTAATCCAAAAGCACAAATTTCTTGATGTAAAACAAGTAATCACAAGAAACCGAAGTTTGAATTGAAACCCTTTGAAAATTATGTCTTGAAGAAGAAACTTGAAAAGGGAACAATAAATTATGATTCTGATGTATGCGTATAGGGGTGTAAGCGGATCAAAAAAATCCAATTGAACCGATGATCCAAACCAATCCAAACCGAAAAAAACCGACTTTTTTGGTTCGGATCAAAAACCGAACCGAACCAATTGAAAACCGATGTGGTTTGGTTCGGTTCTCGGTTCAGTTTTCAAATCCATTGGATTGAACCAAACCGATACCTATAATATAATCAATTTTAACCTATATGTGATTAAATTAGCAACCAAACATGCGCTGATTTAGTTTTGATTTTGGGTTTTCAAGTAATTGTTATATAAACATAGTGGGAACAACAAATATTGATTTTTAAATTTTGAAAAAGAGAACACAGTTTTTGCTTGTATGTGTAGATTTCTTGATCTGGCATGCCCTAAATTTAAGCTTATAACTATGTGAATTTAAGTTTTTGTAAATTTAAGGTTTGATCTTTTTAACTATGTGAATATAAATTTTTGTAAATATAAGTTTTTGAAAATTTTATGAGTTTCGAACATGAACTGTGATTCCTTTTTTATTGTGTATGATGATATTTGATTACGTATCGTCGAAAAAATAATAGTAGACAAAAATAATAGTAGGAAAAATATTACAAAAAAAAAAGCATTACAAAACCGATCAAAGTATCTGAACCAAACCGAACCAAACCAGGTTTGGTTCGGTTTCATTTTTTAAAAACAAGACAAACCGATCCAAACCGAACCAATTAAGTACACATTGGTTCGGACTTTGGATTCATCAAAAACCAATCCAAACCGGTCCAATTACACCCCTATATGCGTATGCACAAATTTTATGGTCGATGGTTAGATGTGTGTTTATGTATATTTATCTGTCTATGGAAATTAAAAGTGAAAGAATAAAGGTTTAATCAGTTCGTTGGTCACTTAAAAACAATTGTTTTACATTGGTTCCATAAAGAATTTTTTTTTCGCTTTGGTCCCTTAAAGATATCTTTGTTTGTCATTTTGGTTCCTTCCGTTAATTTTTGGCAAAAAAAGTTAAATGATGTACAAGTGGCACTGTTCATCTTCTTTATGGGTGGTTTGATTGGGATTTAGGGTGTTTGTTTGAAGATTCAAGATTTTGATAAAAGTTAGAATTTTCGCAATTTTAAAATTTAGATGTTTTAGATTTGTTTTGAAATTCTGAGTTGAATGATGAAGTTATGAAAACATGACGAAGGAATGGAAGAAGAAGATGAAGAAATGACGAAGGAATGGAGGAAGAGGGTGAAGAAGTAGAAATAAAAATTTGTTGATGATGGTGCACTGTTAGATCAAGTGGACATGCAAAATTTAATGATTTTGTTCTTTCAAAAAGATCCAATGGTTAAAATTAAAAACTATATCGAGGTATATGGTGGACCAGCTACAATGTCGATCTACATAATACATTTGTGGTGAACAAATTAACGGACAGGACCAATGTGACAAACAATGATATCTTTAAGGGACTAAAACATAACATTTTTTCTTTATGGCACCAATATGAAACCCAATAAAAGAGACATGGCCTTGATCATTTTCTTAATATCCAAGACATTAAAGCAAGATCCAATTAAAATCAAATGATTAAAACACAATTCTCAGTCTCTCACATATTCAATTCATCATGGAAATCATGTTATGAGAAACAAGACAATTCATAGATATGTAACAATCCTAAGCATATTTCAATCATAAATCACAAGTTAGCAATCTAAACTATTTTGAGTTGCATGCTATCTCATTGATTTATTGATAATCTTAGGCTTAACTTGAAGCTTAGGAACTTGTTTTCAAAAAGAGAAAAATTTCAAAACTATACTACAATTATTCCAAAGCATTACTGAACACACCCCTTAATTAACACAACAAAATACAAGGTGTCTTTTAGTTTGTGCACAAGGCAACAAATCAGTTGTTCAACATGACATAAAAACTAAAAAATAATCCAACCATACATCCAAAGAAATTCAAACAAGGCATAAAATAACAACCGACTTAGTAGCGGTTAATTTGGGAGCAAGAACCTTTAACTTCGTCATTGCCACCACCACTGCCACTGGTTGCTGCCGCCGCAGTCGCCCCCTCTAGATAATAGGGCCTAACCTCAGGCCAAGCTACATGGTTTTGGTATGCATCAGGGGTCATCACTCATCACTTGATGATCAACATTTGGTGGCACTCCCATCTGCAGCTGCAACTTGTACAAAGAATCATGTATAGATTTAAGAGCCTTATGGTTCGATTCATTTTGATCCCAAGTATACGAATAGGCTGCAATGTATCTGGGATCCCATTGGGAGAACTCCAATGGTTGTGGAGCATGAACAATAGACTGTTGTTGATCTTGTGCCTGAGGTTCTCTGTTATCAATTTCTCCTATAAGAAGAATTGAAATTCATCAAGATTTTCCATTAAATTGTGAATTTCCATGATTTTATAAGAATTTAAGAATGATATCGAAAGGTAAAAATGAATCGAAACTTGGTGAAAGTAGGCATTGAAGAAATCTAAATATCTTAGCAAGCTACCATCATCAAAATTAATTTTGCTTTAAAATTTTGATTCTCTTTTCACATTTTGAAACCATTTTCACTTTAACCAAGATTATGAGACTACAAAAAGATAAAACGATTTACCGAAAGTAGAATTGAAGAGATCAATAACGCGATAGTATTCATCGTATAGGTTAGACATATCTTGTGTAGTGCCAGGAGGGTAAAAAGGTTGTTGTTGGATATCTTGGGTGGCGGAGAAATCATCAAAAGATTCCGGCTTTGGAACAAGTAACGTCTGAAGCGGTTGTCCATTGCAAATGGTGGTGGTTGGGGGTGAAATGAAGGTTGTGGTTGAATTTTGCTGTGATGTGAAAGTGATTGAATTTGAAGGTAACATATTAGTAATTTGATGAGAAAATGAAATATTAGGAGAGAGAGTGGGAATAGTTACATGATGAGAAGGTGCAGGAGAAGATGTTTCAATGGTGGAGAAAGAATCCATTGTTGAAGTTGGTTATGGTGAAGGTGGTGACAAGTTATTGTTTTGGTTTGAAGAGAGGTTAGAGAAAGAGTGAGAACAATTAAAGTGATGATGGTATAGAAAGAGGTTCTTCTTGGTACATTTTGGAATAGTGGGTTGATGTATAAATATAGTACAAAAAACTTTGAAAAGGATACACTCACTTATATGTTCAATTAAATATATTAAACTACTTCTTTTTTTTTTTTTTTTTTGACAAAACTAGACATATTTTGTTGCAAAAGAAATGTTGCTATAGATAGTAATTTTTGTTTTGACCTTTGTTTGACTTTTTTTTTTTTCAAGAAAATAGTCTAACGGCTAGAATTCAACTGTTAAAATGATTAAGCAAAGTATATGTGATTCAAACGTCGATTTTTACATATAAAATATGATTTCCCTCAATTAAGTTAAGCTCATGGGGATGACTTTTAATTGAGCTTTATAATGTAAATTATAATTCATTTTTAATGTAATTTTCTTATGTTTTATTCTATAAATTTTGTTATAAATTTTTAAATAATATTTTAACGCGCATTAACATAATTTTATAGATACTTTTTGACGGGTTGGGTTATGGTGCATAAGCCCAAAGCTTATGCACCGTACATAATTTCTCACGCCCCCCCCATATTGCTACACGCGCCCCCCAACCCCACCTCCCCCCCCCACCCCCCCCTCACTCCACTCATTTTTTTTGAATTTTTTTTTTTACAATTTTTTTTGAATTGTTGTTTTTCACTTTTTTTTTTCGAAAAAATATCGGAAACTTTTTTTCCGAAAAAACCAGAAACTTTTTTCCGAAAAAAAATCAAAAAATTTTCCCAAAAAAGATCAAATACTTTTTCCAAAAAAACCGAGAACTTTTTTCTGAAAATTTTTTCCCGAAAAAAAATCGAAAAACTTTTTTTCAGAAAAATCGGAAACTTTTTCCGAAAAAATCGGGAACTTTTTTTCCAAAAAATAAAAATCGAATTTTTTTTTCAGAGAGTTAAATGGTTTCTGGAAACCATTTATGCAATATTATTCTGGAAACCATTATGCTAGTTAAATGGTTTCAGAGAGTTAAACAGTGAAACCATTTGTATTGTAAAATGGTTTTATGTGTTTACTGAAACCAATATTGTGTTTTTATGGTTTTAAAAATTCTGGAAACCATTATGCTGGTTAAATGGTTTCAGGTAGTTATACAATGAAACCATTACTATTGTTAAATGGTTTTATGTGTTTACTGAAACCAATATTGTGTTTTTATGGTTTTAAAAATTCTGGAAACCATTATGCTGGTTAAATGGTTTCAGGTAGTTATACAATGAAACCATTACTATTGTAAAATGGTTTTATGTGTTTACTGAAACCAATATTGTGTTTTTATAGTTTTAAAAATCCTGGAAACCATTATGCTAGCTAAATCGTTTCAGATAGTTATATATTGAAACCATTTGTATTGTAAAATGGTTTTACACTAAATGGTTCAATGATTTTAAATACCGATTATTACTGAAACCATAAATGTGGTTTAATGGTTTTGATAGTTTTCTATGTGAAACCAAAATAATTGCCTAATGGTTTCTTACCAAACTAGTGTTGATTATCTTGGATAATCCTAAATAACCGTCCATAAATAATCCATAACCATTTGTTATAATCGGACATTAAAACCAAATATAATCGGACATTAAGTTTCCGATCTTTTTTCCGGAATAATTTTCGATTTGTTTTTTCCGGAAAAAAAGTTCCGATTTTTCAGGAAAAAAGGTTTCAACAATATTTATGGTTTCAAAGATCCGTTATGAAATTATTACACCCCCAAAATGGTTTGGGCATGATTTTTGTTTAAAAATAATTACGAAAATATTTAATCATACATAATAAAAAAAATAAAAAAAAAAAACTAAACAAAAAAAAATTTAAAAAAATGGGGTTGGGGGGGGGGGGGGTTGGGGTTGGGGGGCGCGCGGAGTAAATGGGGGGGCGCGCGGAGTAATGGGGGGGCGTTGAGTAATGGGGGGCGCGTGGAGTAAGATCTAATGGTTGAAAATGGCTTATGCACCATGCATAAGGATGGCTTATGTATAATAACTTTGCCCCTTTTTGACCATCATAAATATATACTTTGACGGAATATATATTTTTGGTGAACTTTTGACGGAATATATATTTACCACATAAATATTTATGTAAGCATTTTAAAAAGGAAATATAAAAAGAGTGATAAGAAAGACTATTTAAAAATAATATTTTCATGTGTATTAGCATAAATTTATAGATATTTTTTGACCGTTGTAAATATAGATTTTGACAAAATATTTGTTTTGTGAATTTTCGACTATATATATATATATATATATATATATATATATATATATATATATAGGAGGAATCCGTTGACTCCAGGAGTAAGTCTCTATCGACGTACTCCGCTTAATAACTCGATATCGGCATTATATTTTTTCAAACCGACCGTTGAATTCAAATATCTCATTGAGTAGATCAACTCTACAAATTTTTATAAAAATTCAAAACCGTTTGATACTTTTTCCGATAACTTCAATTGAACGTACGATAAACTTTTCAAAAAACCGTTGAATTTCAATAGTCCGAATACATAACTACATTTTTTGAATTTTTATAAAAAATTGTAGAGTTGATCTACTCAATGAGATATTTGAATTCAACGATCAGATTGAAGAAATATAATGCCGATATCGAGTTATTAAGCGGAGTAAGTCGATGGAAACTTACTCCTGGAGTCAACAGATCCCTCCTCATATATATATATATATATAGACACACACACACACACACACACACACACACACACACACACACACACACACACACACACGTATATTTTATCCGTTCTTTTTTTATATTCTTTTGTCGTCAAATTTACCGTTCCTTTTTGTTATATTTTTTTTATATTTTAAGGATACAATTTGTCAATTATACCATTTGTCAATTGCTCTTATTTTTTCCAATAAAACTAATAAATGTTACATACTTGAAAAATTAAATATTTTTTTGGATAACATATTAATGTGTGCAAAAAAATAGAAATTTATTGGTGGATTAAAACGAGGGCATAATAGAAAGATAAGATGCAAAAATTTGGTTTTATCATTCTAAAAAGACTAATAAAAAGGAACGGATGGAGTATATATTAACGTCATAAATAATTGGGTAAATATGTTTTTATCCCCTGCAAAGTAGGCGAATTTTATTTTACCCCAGTAATATATATTTTTTGAAATTGCCCCTTGTAATATTTTTTTATTTAATTTATCCCCCTAATGGAGTATATTGACTTAAGAATTAGTCATTTAACCCCCTGTAATGTTAATGTATTTTGATTTATTCCCTTATAATATTAGAGAATTTTGTTTTACTCCCCTCATTAACAAGGGGTA
This sequence comes from Trifolium fragiferum, assembly GCA_954870985.1. Lineage (NCBI taxonomy): Eukaryota > Viridiplantae > Streptophyta > Magnoliopsida > Fabales > Fabaceae > Trifolium > Trifolium fragiferum. The sequence goes on from OX940792.1 coordinate 22,501,858, forward strand.
ATTCAAATATAAAAAATATTATGGGGAATAATCCAAAAAATAAATATTACAGAGGGGTAAATTTTATAATAGCCTAATGCTCTAACTTAGAACCTAATTTGTGATCTTTATGATTTTGACTAATGCATACTCTCTATTCTCTTTTGTTTTTGGTACAATTAGGGATGTCAATGGATATCCATGGACGCGGATAGTGTGATATTCGTGTCTGCTCCATTGGACAAATATTATATCCGTGTCTTCTCCATATCCGTGCGGATATCCGCTAAGCGGGTAATCCACGGATATTGAAGTATCCGCGGATATTAACAGATATCCATGAATGACTTTTTTTATAAAACAACCTAACTAGCTTTCTTTAAAAGACAAAATATTACTAAAACATAATATTCATATATTATGCTTTCTTTTTTTTTTTTTAATTGCAAAAAAGAATTTTATTAAAAAGAAGAGGAGGGGTATGTAAGAAACTGAAAAAAATTTCCTCAAAAATGAAAAAGAAATATGAAAAAAAACATAAAATATAAAAATATTATTTTTTATACAAGAAAAATACTAGAATTTATATTTAAGTAGCTTTACTAATTATTTAGCGGGTGTGGATATCCGCGGGCGCGGATAGTATTAAATCCGTATCCGTATCCATTAAATGTGGATAATTGAAATATCCACTTATTTTGTCCGCGGATATCCATTAAAGTATCCGCTCCATGCTCATTGCGAATTTTATCCGCAAATATCCGCGGATATGGATATTTTTGCCATCCCTAAGTACAATACTCTCTATTCTCGCTAGCTCTTGAGAATAAACAATGGTTCAAACATGGGGGAATTGATCACATGTATATGCATGGTTTGTTACTATATATTTTATTTCAATAAATAATCATTAATAATTATAAGATAGATACACATGAAATACAAACAAACAACATATTGCGCTGCTAACCTAATCATACTTATTGAATTTCTAAACAATTCGTAATTCAATTATATTGCACTTCACTATGTTATCAAATATTTATAATATCCAATTGTATATAAAACTGAAGGACAAATATGTGAAGTTGATATTGGCATATAGATATTGGATATGTGTAAATCTATTGTGCATAATCTAAGACGGCGACTGAATGACCGACAGGTGAAAGTTCGATGTTGGAACTATATGATTTGACAGGAGTTGAAACATGAGAATAGTATAAATGATCTTTAGGGGATATGGGGTAAAAGTGAATACACATAATCCATTTTTAATTGGATTCTTGGCTCAAAAGAGTTTGTAGCCCGCTTCAATTGGTCGCAGGTGGTGGGTATGTGAATTGGTCCGTATTGACAGTCAGTTCATTTGACGTCTTATGAAATCCAAATGTCGGTGGCTTATGTTTTGTAAGGAGTTGATAACTCTTGGATTGCTTATGTGTTGGGATTGCCTTCAATGCGTAGGTTCCACTGAATATCTATATCAATACTCGGGATTGATTTTGGACTGTATATGATATGCTCATCATCTCTCTCGCTAACGTTGGACTGTATGTATTGAAAGAGTATTTGGCTTGTTGTTGTCCGTTACAGAGCTATTGGTTCTTTGACTACTTTCCTGTTGATATATGGTCGGTTCATTCACCAAAAAGTAGATTTCTAATTAATATGTTAGAATTAATTAGAAGTTTGCTATCTTAACATTGTCCTGCGCTTATATATATATATATATATATATATATATAGACACACCACGATGTGGGATGTGAGTGTCAACATTTGTTGTTCACATAACATTATTCTTTTCAAATACAGTATTGACATTGTTCTTGATACGATTTTGAGTTTTATAATTATTATTTTCTATCCACAAACCCCAAATAGATCGACTCGGATCCTCAACTGTAATAGTATCTGCAGCCATGTCTACTGCAATGTTTCAATCGTTTGATTAGCATTTGATATAGGAGAATTCTAACATGCAGTCATTAAAATGACTTCACCAAAAAAGTCAAAATTTAGTGTGGCAAAGGCACAAAAATTTCTATGTGCAAATCTCAAATCTAATGGCCAGAAACCAAGTAGCCCATTAGCACAGATTTCGTAGTAAAAATTTGGTAGCTATCTTATAGCAAATAATCCAAGTTCAATGAATAATATGATAGTAAAACGACACGGGAATGAATTCCTAAGAAGTCCATGTGGAAAATTAATTTATCCAATAATCAGCTTTAATCCTAACCCGGCTGATCTTGCTCTATACAAAATTCAAATTAGATGGTTCGAAAGACTACACTATTGGTTTAGAAACTCATGAAACTTTTATTTAGCTAGAGAATATAAGGAACTAGCTAAAAGTCTTCCGAAAAACCTTCAGGATATTGCAAGATGACTGAAGAAAGTCTAACAAGTAAATTACAAAAAGTTTTAGATAACTTCTCTGATTTACAAGATAGGATAGAAAAACAAACATCCTATTTAGAAACTTTACAGTCTGAAGAAGAAAGGTATAAACCATATGAAACATGGAAATTTCATAATGGAATAAACCTTGATTGTTATGAAGAAGATGAAACTCATAGATTTACTCACCTTTTTCATACAACAAATCCACAGCTAAATAATATATCTTGTATGATAGCATACGTGATAAAACTCTTAGAAGACAAAAACCTTCAATTCTCTCAAGGGGGGGAAGAGAAAGGAAAAGAACTAGAAATAGAAAATATTCCTAGGCTTCCTGAGCTCGAAGAAACTATTGTTTCTACACAATTAAAAATTAAACCACCATCTAAATTCTTTTAAGAATGGACGATACAGAAGAAGCCCTCAATAGGCAATTAGAAAATTTAGAAAAACTTATGGTCTCTTTAGATATATCAGGAAAAAGTCAAGTAATTGACGAAGAACCGAAAGAGAAAAACCAAATCATTTATGATTTTAGCTCTGAAGAAGAAGTGGAGGAGGAAAGTGAAAATCCTCACTTCGTAAAATTCGAACCAGTAGAGACATCTGGTACAAAAAGATCTGCAGAATTCGAAAGAGAATTTACCAAACAAAAATTCCAAAAGGTACCCCATTATTATGTACCTATACAAAACCCATTTCAAGGGCAAGGAATTTTAGACATAGACTGTAGTTTCGATACAGCCAAAGATCTAAGAGATTGGTACAATACAAATAGTGTATTAGTCCAGTTAAATGAAGACCTTAAAAATTTAGGACCAATTGAAATTTTCAATTTCCTACAATATAAAACTAGAGGAAATGCTTACAAATACATTTCTACCTTACCACCAGAAGTTATGGGAACAATACCCCTAACAGGAGCTTTAGTAGTAGACTGGATTCATATGTTACTCGTAACAGAATTTAAAGGATGCAAGGACTCCATTCAATCTAAGATAGCATTTTCCGACCAAAATCTTTGGAAAATAACTAACTTAAAAATCTGCAACATGTGCTATGTAGATAATTTCATTTGTGAATTTCAGGACTATTACTACAACATAGATAATAGTACTAGAATTTCCAGAAACTTGATAGAACTATTCTATGACAAGTTACCAGAAAGAGTATCAGCTCAAGTTAAAACATTCTTTACTTCAGCATTAGCAGAAGGAAAAGTGGATGATACTCTAGGAGGAAGAATAACCACCCTAAAAATTTGGCTCCAAGAAATGTGTAGTCAAAAAATAGCCAAAAAGGAAGCTCAAGTATCCCTTTGTTGTAATAAACTACAAGACAAAGTAGGAAATTATGGTTGCAACTCTAGGAAGAAACCCAGAAAAACAAGGTTACAAAAACCCTATAAGAAAAAGAAATTTAAGAAGGTTCCTTTTAGAAAATTCAAAAAGGGAAACAAAAAATTCTTTAGGAAAAAACAACCTTACCCTAGGAAGAAAATATGCCCACAAGGCAAAAAATCATGTACATGTTGGTTATGTCATGAAGAAGGTCACTATGCAAATGAGTGCCCTGAAAAGGAAAATCCTAAGAAAAATATCCTACATGTAATATATGCAATGGGATATGAACTTATAGAATCAGACATAGAGTCCGATGAAGACATTTATGAATACTGCACAGAGACAGATTCAGATGTCGAAGAAGATACTTGATAAAGGAAATCCAAGTGCTACATTTATCAAAATAGTGCTAAAAAATAAAAACCTTTTAGCCTATATAGACACAGGTGCAACTCTTTGTTTTGGGAAAAAATCTATCTCTAAAAATTGGGAAAGATTAACCAAGCCAAAAGAAATAATAGTTGCAGACAAATCAAAACATCAGATATGGTTTAACCTTAGAGATGTGTCTATAGAAATTGAAGGATATAAATTTTTTATTCCAACAATCTACCTCCATGATTCAGGATTAGATCTAATCATAGGAAATAACTTTTTAAAATTATATGAACCCTTTACTCAAAGAAAGGATACTATATCACTTCATTGGAAGGATTTGGGAAATCCTAAAAATAGAAAAGTAGTAACCACCAAAATAGTTACTAGAAATGAAATCTTAAACCTTATTAAGGGAAACCTTAGGGAGTTAAGAACTATATGGGAAGAAAGAAGTTTCAATATTAGTATAGAAGAAAGGTTAGATGAAGTCTGTTCAGATAACCCTTTAGACAGTGTTAAAAACACTAATCATGAACTTATAGTCATTAAGTTAAAAAATCCTAATGACGAGATAAATGTTCCAAATAGAATTCCATATTCTATTAGAGATGTTGAAGAATTTCAACAAGAATGTAAAGATTTACTTGATAAAAACCTTATTAGACCCTCATCAAGTCCACATTCTGCACCAGCTTTTTATGTCGAAAACCATAACGAAATAAAAAGAGGTAAGAGAAGGATGGTAATTAATTATAAGAAACTTAATTTGGCAACAGTTGGAGATTCTTATAAATTACCAAGAAAAGATTTTATTTTAGAAAAGATAAAAGGATGTAATTGGTTTTCTTCCTTGGATGCAAAGTCTGGTTATTATCAACTAAGACTAGCAGAAGAAACAAAACCATTAACAGCTTTTTCATGTCCACCTCAAAAACATTACGAATGGAATGTTTTGCCTTTTGGAGTAAAACAAGCACCATCAATATATCAAAGATTTATGGACAAATCTCTCGCAGGTTTGGATCATATATGTTTAGCATATATAGATGACATACTCATTTTTACAAAAGGAGATGAAAAACAACATCTTCGAGATTTAGAAATTGTTCTTTTAAGAATTAAAGAAAAAGGTATCGTAATTTCAAAAAAGAAATCAAAACTTTTACAAAAAGAAATAGAATACCTTGGTCTAATTTTAAATGAGAATGGGGAACTAGGTCTAGCACCTCATATCCAAGAAAAAATACAAGTTTTTCCAAATGAACTTTCTAACAGAAAACAAATTCAAAGATTCCTTGGATGTTTGAATTATATTGCTAATGAATGATTTTTCAAAGATTTAGCAAAAGAAAGAAAACATTTGCAAAGAAAAATTTCAGAAAAAATTCTTTGGTCTTGGACTGAAGCCGATTCTGATATTATTAAAACCATTAAAGAAAAAATTCAAGTTTTGCCTGAACTATACAATCCAACAATAAAACATTTTTTTATTGTAGAAACAGATGCATCACAAACAACCTGGGCAGGTTGTATGAGAGCCTTACCCAATGGTAAAGCAAAACTTTCTCTAAATGAGAAGGGATATAAAATTGAAGAATCTAAAGATCTTCAATCAAAACAATCTAAAACTTCGAAAGAAGAAATAGATACCAAAAAAGGCATTGATTATAGTGCTTCTAAAATCCTGATAAAGGATACTGAAAAATTACATTTATGTAAATATATTTCTGGTACATTTACAGATACAGAATCTAGATACCATATTCAGGAACTAGAAACTCTGGCGTGTGTAAAAATACTAGAAAAATGGAAGATTGACTTATTACCGTCAAGATTCCTTCTTCGTACAGACTCTAAATATCTTACAGGATTTTGGAGATATAAAATTAAAGCTGACCATAAACAAGGCAGATTAATAAGATGGCAGATGAAATTACAACAATTCGAGCCATATATTCAATATATAAAATCTGAGCAAAACAGTTTTGCAGATACACTGACGAGAGAATGGAGCAAGCCATAAAGCTACTTCAGAACAACATCAAGCAAAAGGACGAGCAACTTGTCGCCCTAGAAATCAAAAAAGCAAAAATCTCTGCCGAGAGGGGGGAGATGATTACAACACTCAAAAGTTTACAAAAAATGACAACAGATGAAAATCAATCAGCAAAAGGCTCAAGTGAAGTTCTTAAAAAAGAAGAAAACTGGGACCTCCTAGGACAACCTTCTGGAAAGTATGACTACTATGTAAAGTATACAACCCCAGAAAGTTCAAAAATTCCTATTGAAACAATAGTACCCAGTGGTTGGAATATAGAACAAGAAGCAGAATCTTCAGAAACAACCTCAGACAGCAAGAAGTCTTGGGCTGACCAGGTCGAGGAAGAAGATGAAGCTAGAAAAAATGGTTTATCAACAACCATTCAAACAAGCGATCCCGTAGACAATGAGATGGGAAAGTTTGAAGCTTATGTCATTTTTGATGGTCCAATGAAGGGGATCTATAGAAAATGGGCAATAGCTAAGCAACACATCTTAGGCAAGAATGTGCGTCACAAAGGATACAAAACCATGAAGGAAGCTGAACAGGCACTTTACGGAGCATACAAGGAGGTTACAACAGCAAAAAACCTTCAAAAATCTCCAACAATGGAGTCAAAAAGGAAGCTGTCAATTGATAAAATTCGCCAGCTTGAAAATCAAAAGAATTTCCAGGTAACCGACCCAACTTACATGGAATTCAGCCTTAGGTGGAAATGGTTAAACCATTATGTAGAAGAATTCACCACTGAATGTTTCTACCCGGCCAACAAATTTAACTGTCCCAAGACAGTTACATTACCAGGAATAGATAGTACTACATGTCTATCTTTCTTTCAAAATGGTTTAATCCACACCATATATTTGGAAGAGCAACCAAAGAAAACTTTGGAGAGCTTAAATTTCTTCCAAAAAATCTACAAAATTTGGCAGAAAAATTCAATAATTTATATGCCAAAGGAAAAGAGATCTTTCTAGAGGTCGATTCAACATATCCTTGGTATGATGAAAATACCTTGGAGCTGGTCACAAAACCAATATACTTAATCAAGATTGGGATATTCAACAAAGAATATCCGGTCATGAATAAAGAAAGCACAGATTGGCATCCAACTATGTACGTCAATCAGATGAAGAATTTTCGTCGGAAAGTTTCAAGATTGTCATCCCAGACAAACTACAGAACAATCTACGAAAACTCATCAATGATCGTGTATAGCGATTCCAGAAAACCAGCAAAAGAAAAAGATATCAAGGCAATCAAAGAACTTGAAGAAAGAATTGACCAACTGAAGGATGGTCATGAAAAATTACCAAGGGTAATTCAAGAAGAATGCTGTAGATATTTTTTACAGTATTACAAAAATCATAACTGTAAAAACTGTCAAAAATCGTCGGCACAAGAGGACAAAGAGACTAACAGCACGGATCAACTGGCCACAATGTAGGACAGAATTGTGCAGTGGTACCTAATCACATCTGAGTCAGATGGGGACCACTTAGTGCTAAATAATGTAAAATACTATTTGTCGTATTTCTTAGTGCGTTTTTCTTTTTTGAGTGCGCATCACTTTTTCTGAGTGCATGCCACTGTTGCGTAAGTGCGTGTCACTTTTCTGAGTGCATGTACAATGTCATGGAAAGGGACGTTTACCTAATGTGAGCCCTTCTCCACTATAAATAAGAGCATTCAGCTCAATGTAAGACACAGTTGAAAGAAATACGAAACTATTAACTAGTTTTTGAAGAATTATTTTCTTCTGTCCTTAGAATTATTTCTAAGAAGTAGCTCTTGAGGTAATACTCTGGAGGAGCTAGATCCTTGAGGTAATACTCTGGAGGGATCAACCACATAAAACAATATAATCAAACAGATTATATCCCAAAACAACACAAACATCTTCGGATCGAAGAATTCAACAAAACCAGAAACAAAGAAAATCATATCAGGTATGATTGTTATTATTACATCACTTGTTTATTATATTATGTTGTTTGCATAACAGATGGAAAGTTCGAATTTTAGAACTCAAAGATTATTTTCAAATTTTTTTAGAAATTGAACACACAGAACCTAGTTCTGGTCACATATACTTAGAATTAGTCTTGATGGAAGACTATGATAAAAAGGTAACTTATTTACTAAAAAGAATTCCTGAACCAAATCTGGCTAAGATAATTTTAGACAAATTCAAATTTAATCATTATCAAGAAAAGGTTTTTCTTGAAAAAATTCAAGAAACTATCGAAGGAGACTTCGAAGAACATGAATTAAAATGTTTAGTTCGTGAGTTTAACAATTTTACTAAAAATTCTAAATACATAGAATGTTTTCAAGGACAGTTATATGGGGACTTCGCAAGTATACATTATAGACTAAAAAACTCTCGATTTTATAGTCTAATAAAAACTTTAAATATTCTGCCCGATAATATTAGTGAAAATTCAGAAGAATTTTGAAAATTATGTCTGAAATCTCACTATTTGAAGAAACATCTAGTTATTTTGCTGATAGTATACAAGATCACAAAATAGAAGAAGCGGATTTATCTCTAACTGCTGAAGAAAACTTTAAAAGAAAGTCTATAAAATTCAAAGAACTTCTCTTTAGGAAAAATATTTTGAAATTTGGAATAATGGTAGGAGAAGAAGCAATTCCAATTGATTCTACTTCTTGAAATATATTCATATCTACCATAGATAGAACACAAATTCAAAAAAGAATTTCAAGTCTTTCTGAAAAAGAAATAAATAAAATCGGTTATATTCACATATCAACCATTCAAGTTTTAATCAAAAGTACTTTCATGAAAGGTATTGATACACCTTTAAATATAATTCTAAGAGACTCTAGAATTACAAATGATAGACAATCTATAATTGCACAAGGAAGATGCAATTTAAAATATGGAAAAATTAAGTTTGATATAAACTTACAAATAGGATTATCCTTAAAGGATAAAGATCTGGACAGATCCATAATCTTTAATTACAAATTAGAAGATTCAAAATTTATGAAAAAAGAAAATCATCCTTTTACGATATGCTATAGAATTAATTATGCTTTAAGTAATTCACATCATAGCATAGAATTTATAGGAAAAGATATAATTCATATTGATGAATTATTCACCCCTATATTGACGTTAGAGTCACCTATATTCAAAACCTTGGCAAGGAAGAGTTGTTCATTAATAGAAGATGACAAAAATCTGTTTGAAGAAACAGAAGAAAAGCCATTAATTAGAAGCCAAAGCCTTAGGGTAACACCCCCAAAAAGAGATTTTGAAATCTCATAACTAAAAGAATTAAATAAGCTACAAAGCTCAGTAGCAGAGTTGTCCTTACAACTCGAAAAATTAGATAAAAGAATCTAATTAAACTTCTGCAACCTGTTACACTTACTACCTACGCTAGCAATGAACTTAGCTGAAGAAAGAAAAAATCTAAAAGTCTATAGGAGAAGAATTCAAAAATTAGAATTCGAATATAGATGCTTAAAAAACCTGCTATATATGGATAGACCTTATGTTAATCCAAGAATAAAGGCAAGACTCATAGAAAGAAAAGATCTATTGTCTAATTACAGACTTTTAGTACAATACACGAAGAATGAACTCCAACGTTTATCTTACAGCTAACGCGCGAAACTCTGGTATCAGAGCAAAAAATCTCGATCCTATGATAGAGAAACTTACACCTTTAGATCTCTGAGGATACACAGAAACACAATTATGGAACTACACCATATAATTATGATTTGGTGGGACCAAATAAAGACTTTACTCCTATTGATCTATTCAAATGACTTTTCAAATATTGTCAAAATGCCAACTGCACCATAGAAGTACCCTTTGATATAAGATGGGAAACATATAGATAAGTAAGGCCCGTACCCAATAATCTGACCTTTGCCATTTGCCTTGGCATTTTAATCTTAATTGAAAAAATCATTCTTTTTTTCTTCTTCTGAAGCATGAAAAATCATTCGTTAAAAACTTGGCATTGTTAATTATTTAGTGATTTTTAATTGGATTTTCAATACAAAATATTAAAGTGTAAATTATCTATTCGCATATTTTTTATTTGAAAAAAAATACTTGATATTTAGTTATTTTACACTAAAAAATTGATGGTTAGTTTGATAAATTTTATCAAATGATGTGCCCCCGCTTTGCTGACTTACATTTATTGGTTTTGTAAGCCAAGCTATGAAACATAGTTTTAGTTTCTGAAGCCTCTCAGCTTCTGAAGCTCCTTGGGTTCTGAAGCTCAGCAGCTTCTGAAGCTTAGCAGTTTCTGAAGCTCTGCTCAGTTACTTCTGAACCTCTGTTCAGTTATGTTTTTCTGTTTTGATAGTTAGTTTGAAGTTATCCGTTAGATAGTTGTGTATAAATACGGGTGTAACTTCACATGTAAATAACAACTCTTGTGAATAAGATTTTTACATTCTTTCTTTTCCTAAGTTTCATTTTTCTTCATCATTTTTCTTTCTTCTGTGTTCTTTGTCATTGGGTTTTATCCCCAACAAAGTGGTATCCAGAGCAAGCACGATCCAAGGGATTTTGATTAAAATCTTCTTCAAGAGGAGAATCAAAGGTTGAGGTGAATCAACCATGGCTGGGAAAAGCAATTTCCATGCGAATTTGCCCATTCTTGATGGAAATAATTGGGATACATGGGTGAAACAGATGAAGGTGATATTCATTGTTCAAGAAGTGGATGAACAAGTGAATACAGTCCTTAACCCATTACCAGCAAATCCAACAGATCAACAGAGAGCAACATTCAGAGAAGCACAGAAAAAAGACAGCAAGACTCTATTTCTCATTCATCAATGCGTTGATGCGAAGGTGTTTGAGAAAATTGCAGCTTCTACAACCTCCAAGGATGCTTGGGACATTTTGCAGAAATGTTATGGTAGAGATGCAAAGGTCAAGAAGGTGAAGTTGCAAGCCTTGAAGAGACAGTACGAGCTGTTGCAAATGAAGAATGATGAGTCAGTTTCAGATTACTTCACAAGATTAGTGACTCTCACCAATCAGATGAAGAATTGTGGTAGTAATCTTGATGAGCAAGAAACGGTTGAAAAGGTATTGAGAACTTTTACTCCTAAGTTTGATCACATTGTAGTGACAATAGAAGAGACAAAAGACCTGAGTGAGATCAAGATTGAGGATCTGCAGAGCACTCTTGAAGCTCATGAGCTGAAGCATGGTGAGAGAAGCCATGTCAGGGAGGATGAGCAAGCTCTTTTCACAAAGTTCAAGAAATACCAGAAAGACAAGAAGAAGTGGCAGGGAAAGAAAGATTCCAAGAAGAGCAAAGATGATGGTGAGACAGGACCTGAATCCTCTGATGTAGGAAGAGGGAAACAGAAGGCTAAGTTAAAGAAGAAGGTTGACAAGAGCAAGATCCAATGCTATAACTGTGATAAGTATGGCCACTATGCAAATGAGTGCAAAAATCCAAAGAAAAAGAAGGGCCAAGAGACTGAAGAAGAGGCAAAGGTAGCACATGATGACTCAAGTTCAGATGATGAAACAAGTTTCATGGTGACAATTGCTGATGAAGCAGCAGATTCCATGGTGTGGTACTTTGACTCAGGATGTTCTAATCACATGATTGGCAATAGGAGCATCTTAACTGACTTTGATGAATGTCTCAACACCAAAATCAGATTGGCTAATAGTGATTCCATTAAGGCAGAAGGCATGGGAAATGTTATGATTCAGAGGTCTAATGGAAAGAAGGCTGTGATTGAAAATGTACTTTATGTTCCTGGGATGAAGTGCAATCTCATGTGTGTGGGATAGTTGATTTCAAAGGGTTTCAAGATAGTTATAGAGGATGAGACCCTACAACTATTTGATTCTAAGAAGAGATTAGTTTTCAAGACAGCACAAAGTAAGAACAGAATCTACAAGACTCAGATCAAAGCCATTGAAGCTACATGTTTGTCTGCAACCACAGAGGATAGAGAGAGTGATCTATGGCACAAGAGGTATGTGCATTTGAATTTTAAGAGCTTGTCAATGCTTAATTCAAAGTGCATGGTGTTAGGTTTACCTAGTGTCACAACTCCAGTAGACACATGTACTACTTGTTTGTTAGGAAAGCATCATATATCTTCATTCAAAAGTCACTTGCCTATGAGATCTAGTGATGTGCTGAATGTTGTGTATTCTGACATATGTGGACCATTTGATGTTCTATCAACTGGTGGAAACAAGTACTTCATGACATTTGTTGATGAATACTCAAGGATGATATGGTTGTATCATATCAAGGCCAAGAGTGAAGCTTTTGAAGTGTTTAAGAGGTTTAAGACACTGGTTGAAAAGCAAAGTGACAAGTCTTTGAAGATTCTGAGAACAGATGGTGGAGGTGAGTATACCTCTAAAGAATTTGGGAAATTCTGTAAGAATCAGGGCATAATCCATGAGGTCACTGCACCATACACTCCTCAACACAATGGTCTTGCTGAGAGGAGGAATAGAAGCATTCTAGATATGGCCAGAAGTATGGTAAAGCAGAAGAACCTTCCATCAAGGTTCTGGGGTGAAGCTGTAGCCACAGCTATTTACATACTAAACAGAAATCCAACTAAGAAACTGAAGGATAAGGTACCTGAAGAGGTATGGTCTAAGAGTAAGTCAAGTGTGAGTCACTTGAAGGTGTTTGGTAGCTTGTGCTACAAACATGTTCCTGATGTTAAGAGGAAGAAACTAGAGGACAAAAGTATACCTATGATATTTGTTGGATATCACAGGACTGGTGCTTATAGGCTCTATAATCCTACTTTAGATAAGGTAGAGATTAGCAGAGATGTGAAAGTATTAGAGGATGAAAGTTGGGATTGGAAACATAAGATCACATCTAAGAAAGCTTGTGCAGTGGACTTAGATGTTGGATCAAGCAACACTAACAACACAGTCACATTTGTGAACCAAAATCACAACCAAGGTGCCAACAGTGATGAAGATATGCATACCTCTAGTGATGATGACAATGTTGTACCACCAAGACCTCAGAGGAATGTTCAGTTGCCTAGAAGGCTAGCTGACTGCGAGATTGTTCCTGATAATGCAGTAGACAATGAAGGAGAAATTGTGCATTACGCAATGCTTGCAGACACTGAGCCTATAGATACCAAAGCTGCATTGAAGAGTAAGGTATGGATGGAGGCAATGATTGATGAGTTGAAGTCAATTGAGAAGAACAGAACATGGGACTTGTGTGAATTGCCCTCAGACAAGAGAGTAATTGATGTGAAATGGGTATACAAAGTCAAACAAAATCCTGAAGGCAAAGTTATAAAATACAAGGCAAGGCTTGTAGCAAAAGGGTTTTTGCAGAAGCAAGGGTTGGACTATGATGAGGTATTTTCACCAGTGGCTAGACATGAGACAATAAGGTTAGTGATGGCCTTAGCTTGCAGCAACAGATGGCCCCTATTTCATTTAGATGTGAAGTCAGCATTTCTGAATGGACCTCTAGAGGAAGATGTGTATGTGAAGCAGCCTCCAGGGTTTGAAATGAAGGGCAATGAAGACAAAGTGCTGAAGCTGAACAAAGCCTTGTATGGTCTGAAGCAAGCTCCAAGAGCTTGGAACAAGAGAATTGATCAGTTCCTTGTCACACAAGGTTTCAAGAAATGTAGTGTAGAGTATGGTGTTTATGCAAAAGGCAGTGATGGCAAGCATATGTTAATCATATGCTTTTATGTTGATGACCTGTTGGTGACAGGTAGCTCACCTACAGAAATAGAGGAGTTCAAATCACAGATGAAGTGTGAATTTGAGATGACTGACCTAGGGAAGATGACCTACTTTCTAGGCATGGAGCTCTTGGAAACTCCAAAAGGAATGATATTACATCAATCCAAGTATGCTACTGAGATTTTGAAGAAGTTTGAGATGCTTGACTGCAACTCATCAGTTACACCTGCAGATACTAAGGTCAAGTTTGATGAAGAGGCAGGTGGTGACAGTGTTGATCCAACTATGTTCAGGCAGCTAGTTGGTTCATTGAGATACTTGTGTCAAACCAGGCCTGACATAAGCTATGCAGTAGGTTATGTCAGCAGGTTTATGAGCAAACCATTGAAGTGTCACTTGTTAGTAGCAAAGAGGATACTTAGATACATCAATGGTACAATCCATTATGGTGTGCTGTTTCCATACTTCAAGGGTAAGGGAAAGCTAGAGTTGAGTGGATTTTCTGATGCTGACCGGTGTGGTGATAAGATAGAAAGGAAGAGCACCAGTGGTTACTTGTTTAAATTTCAAAATGCACCTGTGTCTTGGTGCTACAAGAAACATTCAGTCATAGCCCTCTCAAGCTGTGAAGCAGAGTATGTAGCAGGTTCTCTAGCAGCTTGTCAAGCTAATTGGTTGCAATCACTTCTCAGTGAGATAGGGATTGTTGAAGACATCACAGTGGTGCTGAAGCTTGATAATAAATCAGCAATCAATTTGGCTAAGAATCCTGTTAGTCATGACAAGAGCAAACACATTGAAACTCGGTTTCATTTTCTCAGAGACCAAGTTAATAAGGGGAAACTGATTCTGGAGTATTGCCCCACTAAGAACCAACAAGCTGATTTAATGACCAAAGCTGTGAAGAGAGATCAGTTCCTCAAGCTCAGAAGGGAAATTGGAATTGTATGTTTTGATAAGCTTGTCTTAAGGAGGAGTATTGGTTTTGTAAGCCAAGCTATGAAACATAGTTTTAGTTTCTGAAGCCTCTCAGCTTCTGAAGCTCCTTGGGTTCTGAAGCTCAGCAGCTTCTGAAGCTCATTGGGTTCTGAAGCTCAGCAGCTTCTGAAGCTTAGCAGCTTTTGAAGCTTAGTAGCTTCTGAAGCTCAGCTACTTCTGAAGCTCTGCTCAGTTACTTCCGAACCTCTGTTCAGTTATGTTTTTTTGTTTTGGTAGTTAGTTTGAAGTTATCCGTTAGATAGTTGTGTATAAATACGGGTGTAACTTCACATGTAAATAACAACTTTTGTGAATAAGATTTTTACATTCTTTCTTTTCCTAAGTTTCATTTTTCTTCATCATTTTTCTTTCTTATGTGTTCTTTGTCATTGGGTTTTATCCCCAACAACATTCAATTAAGAGCATTGCTATTTAGTAAGAATTTTTTACACAAGAAAGATAAGAATCAACACATGGCAAAATCTTAAAGGATGATGTCATTTAATCTCTTTTTTTTTTTTGTGGAAATCATGGGTGGTGATGGATATAAACAAAGGTGGAGATTTATTCTTGCAATTCTTCTATTTAAATTTTCTTACTAAAAAGCTTTTTCCTTCAATTAAATATATAACACAAATAAATACATGACAACCTATGAAATAAAAAATGGACAATTTGAAAAAATAAATTGAAAACATAGTTAGTACCAATTGAAAAAGATTATTATGTTTTATGTTTTAACATTAACTTAATTTTACAAAATTTTCCTTTATTTACATTTCATTTATAATAGCTAAAGGAACATTTTAGTTCAATTAAAAAATGTGTGCACTGCTAATTTACACCTTAATATTTTTATGTGGATGTAAATTGGCAACTTCCTATATATTATAGTTTTTAGTCAATGTAAATATTATTTTAAAGTTTATTATTGATGATTCTGAGTAACTTGGTACACATTACTTCAATTATTAATGTAAATATTATTTTAAAGTTTAATATTAATAACTCTAAGTAATTTAATACACATATTAGTTCAAATATTATTGTAAATATTATTTCATAGTTTATTATTTTTCTGTGGTTGAACCAAACTATTTTTTTTATTCTGTCGCTATATACAATGAACTTAAAGATGCAATTTATTTATAAAATGTCGCATAGAGTATAATATTATATTTGCGTTCTTAATCTCTATATATATAATTTGAGAGCCTTTTTTCAAATGTAAGTGTACACATGTCATTCCCCAAACATTCTCCTCTCATATTATTTTAGCAATAAATGAATTAAATGAATTTATTAGTTGACTAATGCAATTAAGGAATAACAAAACCATATAAGAAAATTAACATTTTACTCAATTCATAATTAAAGACATTTTATTATTTGCAAACATATAAGGAAATAATTAGCATTTTAATAGTAAAGAATATGTTGGTGTTTTTTTTTTTTTTTGTCATGAATAATGACATTGAAAATTAGCATTTTAATAGCAAACTCATTAAGAAATTATTATGATGTAGTGTTTTATTTTTATAGGTAGTGTTTTATGAAAAGAAAAAAAACAAAGAAACGTGAAAACTTGGATGATGTTTTATTTAATTTTAAGGGCTAATAGGAAATGTTTTATTTTTGAATATATATGCAATCAATAATAATCAATTGTAATAATAAGGGGAAAAAATGCATCTCTATATATATAATTTGAAACTTTTTTTCAAGGTTTAATGTACACATGGCACTCTCAAATGAATCCTCTTCTCATATCATTTTAGCAATTAATTCACATAAGTTCAATTTACAAAATCTGTATAATTAATACTTTTGTTTTTGGTCAAAGCTATATAAATGATAATGAATTATGCACATTAATCACACATTTTTAAAATTACACATTTTTTAAAAAGAAGATTAGAAAACAAAATGTTTATAATTTTTATTGAGTTGTAAAAACTTCCACAATACGTTTATTTATTATTATTTTTGTTACATATGTTTATATAATTATATACACAAGTATACAGAAAAATATTATACATCTCATATATATTTATGCATATTTACATTAAAAAAAAAAGTGTACACATGATATGAAAATTGGGAATCTTTATTTAATACGATTTTGTGTGATATCTTCACTCTTCTTTCCAATGTGTGATATTCTCATTTAATTTATTTTTAAAAAATTTAAAATTGGGAAGCTTTATTTAATACGATTTTGTTTATAACCCGAAATTACAAATTTAGAAAATTACTACTATTGTACATAATTTTTATTAGCATTAATGTACAGTTTTAATTTTTAGATATTTCATCCATAAATCAGGGAAAATGATTAATTTGATTATTTGATGTCTTTGCCTATAAATAATAATCTTTAGACTTACGTTTTTTGTACCATTTTTTAAATCCTTCTCTAAACCTCCATTTTCTTTGTTCTTTATATTGTTCATTGTATTATATTTTTTTTATTCTCATATATTATTTTTCTTGCAAATATATATTTTCATTTCATGCCTATATACTCTTAGGTGAGTATATGCCGTATATTTTTTATCAGTAATTAATCCATATTTTTTTATTTTATTATGATTTTGTCAAAATGATGTTTTGTATTGAATTTAATCATTTATTATATATATTTATTTTGTAGATGTGTAAAAAGACTACGAAAGGACTGGATTAAAGCTAAGATGGTTGCAATTGAACTTGACGGATTAATTTGATTAAGTT
The DNA here is from genome assembly GCA_954870985.1 of Trifolium fragiferum. NCBI lineage: Eukaryota > Viridiplantae > Streptophyta > Magnoliopsida > Fabales > Fabaceae > Trifolium > Trifolium fragiferum. Next base: position 22,519,442 of record OX940792.1, read on the forward strand.
AAGATTACTTTATTTATTAATTTCTGGTTTATTTAGAAAAGACCAACAAATTAAGAGGAGAAAGAGCAATATAGTAATTTCCTAAAAACATAGATTTTTTTCGATTCAATTGTTTTTGTCGGTATTTGTATCATACCATTTAACGTTTCTCTTAAAAATTAGCATAGTATAATATTTTTGTTTTTTATATGCAGAATAAATAACATCGGTTAGATACATTCATACATGACTGATATATAATACATGAGCGTTTTTTTATTACATTTTTACGGGATCTATGTTATTTTTTATGTATTTTATACGGGGCTTACTTTTTAAATTTATATAGGACCATGTTTATATATTTCCTAGAACTATTTTTTAATTACTACATAAACTTATATTTCTTTTCATATATTAATACAGGATCTATTATATTTATGTAATTTATAATGTAGTTTATATTTCTATTCATATATTAATACGAAAACTTTTTTTAAAAAAAAATTCTACATGGCCTATATATTTCACCTCATACATCAATACGGGGTGTATTTGTTATTGTAATTTCTACGGGAACATATATTTTTACTTATGCATTAATACACATGACTCTTATATATATATATATACTCATATGTTAATACCAAGACCTATTTATTTTATATTTTTGTCATATATTATTTTTTTAATTTCAACGGGAACTTATATTTCTACTTAAATCTTAATACAAGAATCAATTTTATTTTTTTGTTATTTATATTGTAGTCTATATTTCTTTTTTTTTTTTTCGGTTTTTCACCACCAGTTAAATCTGGTTCGGGGGTCAGTTCTGGCATCAAGTGGTTCCAGCCCCCTCCCGATCGCAATTGTGGGGGATCGAACCGTGGTCCTCCCTACCAAGTTCAGCGCCAATCACCACTGAACCAACTAACGATTGGTATTGTAGTCTATATTTCTACTCATATATTGATACACTAAATTTTTTTTTCCTGTAATTCTTATCCACCTCAAAGTTTTTTTTACGAAACCTCAAATTCTCTTTCATATATCATAGAGAGAAATTATTTTCCATCAACTTTATATAATTCTTTTGGTGGAGAATAATGGAAACAACAATTATGATACATTTTCAATTTGATAAAAAAATATACAAACTATAAAAATCTTCCCTAGGAAAATATATAACTCTACATAAATTTTACAGTTAGTTTTTATCACAGAATGTTATTTTTATTTATAAATTATATAAGATTGTAAATAGTTACGTAGTTGTTATTAATTATCTTCTATATTAACACTTAAAATTTTAAATCTTCAGTTTATAATAAAATATATTATTTATAAGTCAATAAATCTATAAATGCATTTATACCCGTGCTTGGCACGGGTCTAAATTATGGTTATAAGAAAAAAGTTAACTAGCTCAGCAATAGAAGGATGCAAGGTTGTGAAACAGATGAGTTTAGAACTTTATTTTTTAGCTAATTAATTATCTATAATCAAACGGTTATTGTTATAAGATGTTATCACACGGTTGAAAGCATTGCAGTAGAAGTGGCTGCAGATACTATTGCAGCCGAGGATCCAGTTTGCAAATCGACAAGTATTTCTAATGATGTTAGTTATACGGTGTCGGAATGTTGTATTTGAATATTATATTGCTCATAATAGAAACTTGTTATCTCATTGCAAAAGAGCAATATTATTTTTTCGGTAACAAAGAGGGACAAAATATGAGAGAACAAAACATAAAAAGAAAATAAATACAAGGAAATTAACCTTGGGGACTTAACCCCTAAAATATTCAAAGAAACACAGAGCTAACAAAAGAAGGACAAGTCTCATAGAAAAGCACCCCAAGAAGTCCAAAGAGCGTCCATAATTTGCAAAAGAACAATATTATATCGGAACATGTTCTTTGTAATAAGAAGAGAAAAAGATGCATTTATTTAAATTTCTTGAATTTAACAATCCAAAAACAGTTTGCAATTAAGCAACAAAAAAAACTTATGCATCTAGTGACGGCTATTAAGCAATGCAAACTGTTTAGATTTCACCATCCCAAAGTTCTTCAACAGATCTGTAGCCACCATAAGTTTCATGAACAAATGAATAACCTAGGAGTAATCTTGTCTGCAACAACAAAAACATAAGAGAGGAAATTAGTTTTCGGGGTTAACAAGAAAATTATTCATAACTTAATCCATCAAAATCAATTTATTTAGCTATATTGCTTCACAAGTAGGGCACATTATATGTATAGTTAATATTTTAGGTTTTAAAAATCTATAAATATTGAGGACAAGCATCAAATACTTACTTGTTCAATCTCAGAAAATTTAGCAAACAAGTCTTCAGGTATCGACCAATCAAAAATATCGAAGTTTTCTTTTATCCTTGCTTGATTTGTAGTCTTGGGAAGCACGCTATGACCCATTTGCAATCCCCAGCGAAGAGCTACCTGTGCAGGAGTCTTGCCTAGTTTCTCAGCAATACTATTCAGAATTGGGTTTTTAAGGACATCAGTTTTCAGCCAGCTTGGGGAACCCAAAGGTGAATATCCCTACAAATTAAAAATCTCAAATTAACGCGCAAACAAAAAGGCTTCATGAGAATAGTCATTATAATATGCTAAAACAAACCAATGACTATTTTAGATTTGAGAACTAACAGAAAGGTGGACGCCTTTGGATTTGCAAAAATCGCGCAATTTCTCCTGTCTCCAAGCAGGATGGCTTTCCACTTGATTGACAGCAGGAGGAACACGAGCAACCTCAAGCAAATCCCCCAACTTCTTGCATGAGAAATTGCTTACACCTATCGCTCGTGCCTTTCCAGAATCATATAGTGATTCCATTGCTTTCCATGTGTCAGCTAAGTTAGGTGGCAAAAGATCTTCAAATGGTTTATATGTGCTAGGTAAGTTAGGGTTTGCTATGTCATCAACCGCGAAGCCGACTGATCCTTTCTTCATTGGAGCAGGCCAATGGATCTAAAATGGAAGAACCATAAGTTAACATTCAGATTATACACTTACACTTCAAATTTTGACACAAATTAATCATAATTCATGCATCATAAACTTTAACAATAAGCAAATGGAGAACTCATGATATATTATTACATACAAGATACAAATCAACATAATCAAGTTGTAAGTCTTTCAAAGTCCTGTCCAATGCTAGTGGTACATCTTCAGGGGCATGATCAGTATTCCTATTGTGGAGAAAACAAATAATTAATAAATCATGGAAACAAAACTAATTAATCAAATCTAGTATATTAATATAATGATATTTTGATAAACAAACCAGAGTTTAGACGTAATCCACAAATCTTCACGTTTTACTACACCCTCATCAAATAGTTTCTTCAATACAGTTCCAATCTGCAACAGAAAAATCAATGAATAGTTAACTTTAAACATTACGTTGCATCACCATTGACAAAACAAATAACAATGAATTACCTCCTTCTCATTGCCATAGATTTGAGCACCATCAATATGACGGTAACCAGCCTGTAAATATTAAATTAATTAATCAAAATCAAATATCATTATACTAAGAACATCCACATTCATAAGACTCATTTTAGTTTTTTAAATGGACCCGTTTAATTTTTTATATTTTGCAAGTTTTTAAACTACTCGATTACACTTTTTGAATATTGCAATCAACCAAAAAAATAAATTAAATTGAGTCTCACTGACCCCACAATATATATTCAAAAAGAATTCGTGACATAAAAAAAAAAGCACGGACGCTTGGTTTGGCATCGTGGGTGAATATGGACACCCCGATATAATACCAAATATCGGTTTCTATATATCTATACACTAAGGCAAGGTTATAATTTTCTCAAAAGCTATCACCTTCACCGATATTTATACTCTAAGAGATTACCAAGTACGAAAATCGATATTAATTTAATTAATCTGAACTTATTATAATCTCGTAGATAAGTAAAGAAAATATAAAGATTAGTTAGTTGTAAAATGGGGAATGTTTATGAAAATGAAGATGAAGTGGGAAACCTTAATGGCAGCAACAATGACTTCACCAACGACACCAGGATCGGCTTGCCAAGTTCCTAAACCGAGGGAAGGGATCTTGGCTCCGGTGTTGAGCTCGAAGGATTGAATATCTTTTGACATTGTTGAAAACCTACCTAGAGAAATGCTTCTTAGACGCTTTGTTTTAGGAGTCACAGCAAGTGAGAATGAGAAATGTAAATGGAACAACAGAATATGCTGTGACTTTATACTAGCGGGAGTTATCTCAATCATAATTTGTTTCCTAATTTAACATTCACATTTTTTGGTAAACAATAAAACAATTATTTTGTTTCTGAAACTAGAAGATTTATATTTATTATTTTTACTATTACAAAATCACTACCAAAATAGTAAACGACATTAAAATAGGAAACAAATAAACTAAAATGATTCTATACTTAATTTAGCACTAATGAAGAACAAAGAATGAAGTAAATGCATTGTCCTTCTTCCCCAATTCGTTTTATGTCTGGTCTACCACAATTGACGTGAAAAGTGCTCCGGCCCATCTTTAAACCATTTATATTTTCCACCTCCGTGTCCCTAATTATAATATCTCGTTGAAAAAATTGCGGAGACTAAAAAAATGTGGATTGTGACATTAAACTTGTTGACAATTAATATTATTTTTATAATTTTATTCTTTAAGAATGAGAATGAATTATTATTTTCCTAAAATATTTATTATAGCACTAATTTTTATTTATCTATCTATTAGTAGTATATGTTTGTAATGTTTATCTCTCATGCTTCATTTTTAATGTGTTATTCTATGGCTCCTTTGTTGATATGTGGCATTCTATTATTATCTATCAATCTGTGGTAGGCATATCATTTTTCAATTTGTTATCTATATACTCCCTCCGTCCTTTATTATAAACACTCTTACAAAGATTTTATTTGTCCTTAAATATAAGCCCCTTTACAATTTCCAAGACACATTTATTATTATTATTCCAAACATAACCCCACTTTGTATTGAATTACGTAAAGTCAACTACAGATATATCTTTTCATAAGGACAATTTAGTAATTGTAATACTCAAAAAGTATACATTAATTACACTATTAACTTTTCTTAATAAGCGTTAAATTTTTCTTGGGGGCTTATATATAGGGATGGAGGAAGTATTATTTTATATATTTGGGAACGTCTCTTTCATGCTTCATTTTCAATGTGTCATTTTATAGCTTCTCTAGTGATTATGTGGCATTATCTAACAATCTATGTGGCATATTCTTATGGCATATTTATGAATTTGTTATTAGTCACAATAAAAGAAATCAATTCAATTTGTACAAAAAAAAAAAATAAATGTGAAATTCTATTCTGATAGGATAGGTGTTGTACACGATGGCCAAGACAAATTGTGTATCTGATCAGATGTCTTAAACAACTGATTCGACAATTGATCGACATGACCAATACTAATAAAATATTGAAGTAAAAATAAAAGTAATAAACAAAACAATATATTGTTTACCCAGTTCGGTGCAAACCACATCTACTCTGGGGATACCAATCCAGGAAAGGAAACTCACTACTCCAAATTACTAATAATTAATCTTACGACCCACACCAAAACCCATTGATGTGTATGCATTTCCTTAATCCCAGCTCTGGATATTAGAACTTACTCACTTCCCTTTGATCACTAGTCCCAAGTGACTGAAATCTTATTCGTCGTTTAACAAAGGTGTTGAACTCTCATTCAACAAAACGTCAGGCAACTAAACCTTAATTCCTAAGTTTTAGAAGCTACGATGATCTTACACAGTGGGCACAATATCTTTGACTCACAATTTTAAGTTATTCCTCGTACTTGAGTCTCTTTATATAGATGTGCAACTCTTTTGATTTGTAGAGATATTGAGATGCAATCCGATAGAAATTTCGTTATTTAAATATACCAACTTGCAATTTTAGTCCTTCCTTTATTACAAAAGTTAAGTTTTATGATTGAAATGACTTTTTTTTTAATGATATGTCATTGTTTAAAATGTCATCATTTTAATAATTTAATCATTAAAAATCTATTTACTCATTCAAATTAAAGATTAAATTGTTAAACTAAAGATTTAGAGTGAAGACTCAATTAGGTTCTTCACAAATTTTTTATAGGACAGTTCAATCCTTACAAAGAATAAAATTCAAATTAATTTCTAACATTTTTATACTAGAGACAAATTAGCCACTCTATTATAACCAATCTAAGATTAGTTTGTCACTAATATGAAAATATTAGGGGATTAATTTTATTTTAAATTTTGCCAGGGACTTAATTGCATCATCAATTAGTGAAGTAAAAAATGAGTCTTCACTTCTTATAATGAAGTTATTGAGTTAATCGATTTAATAATGACATGCGATCATAAAAAGTCATTTGAAACATGATACATGGGAGTGGTTATGGTGCATAAGCTTTTTCCTTATGCACCGTGCATAAATAATGAAAATTTCTTAATGCACCCCCCAAATTACTTAGCACACCCCCAGATTTCTAGCGCACCCCCCAAATTTCTAGTGCACCCCCTAAAATTTTGGGGGTGCGCTAAGCAATTTGGGGGTGCATTAGAAATTTGGGGGGTGCGCTAAGCAATTTTGGGTATTTATGCACGGTGCATAAATATGACTTATGCACCATAACTTGTGCCATGATACATGGACTTCTATAAAAAAACAGAGACTAAAATTATAACTTAATATATTAGAGTGATCAAAGTTTGAATGATATTCTTAGAGAGACTAAATGTGAAAGTTGATATACTTAAAGAAATTTAAAACAAATTTTACCCAAAGCTTTAATAAGAATAAAATATGTATGTGTGTGTGTGTGGATCCATATAAACTTTTCCCGGTTGATTAGGCAGAAAATTGGAAAGAGATAATCACTTTAAGCGGAACTTTTCTCGTAATTTTTGAAGTTAGTGTGTCAATTTTTATTGCGTGGATCTCATGCCTAACGCCTTTTGTTTAATCCAAAAGCACAAATTTCTTGATGTAAAACAAGTAATCACAAGAAACCGAAGTTTGAATTGAAACCCTTTGAAAATTATGTCTTGAAGAAGAAACTTGAAAAGGGAACAATAAATTATGATTCTGATGTATGCGTATAGGGGTGTAAGCGGATCAAAAAAATCCAATTGAACCGATGATCCAAACCAATCCAAACCGAAAAAAACCGACTTTTTTGGTTCGGATCAAAAACCGAACCGAACCAATTGAAAACCGATGTGGTTTGGTTCGGTTCTCGGTTCAGTTTTCAAATCCATTGGATTGAACCAAACCGATACCTATAATATAATCAATTTTAACCTATATGTGATTAAATTAGCAACCAAACATGCGCTGATTTAGTTTTGATTTTGGGTTTTCAAGTAATTGTTATATAAACATAGTGGGAACAACAAATATTGATTTTTAAATTTTGAAAAAGAGAACACAGTTTTTGCTTGTATGTGTAGATTTCTTGATCTGGCATGCCCTAAATTTAAGCTTATAACTATGTGAATTTAAGTTTTTGTAAATTTAAGGTTTGATCTTTTTAACTATGTGAATATAAATTTTTGTAAATATAAGTTTTTGAAAATTTTATGAGTTTCGAACATGAACTGTGATTCCTTTTTTATTGTGTATGATGATATTTGATTACGTATCGTCGAAAAAATAATAGTAGACAAAAATAATAGTAGGAAAAATATTACAAAAAAAAAAGCATTACAAAACCGATCAAAGTATCTGAACCAAACCGAACCAAACCAGGTTTGGTTCGGTTTCATTTTTTAAAAACAAGACAAACCGATCCAAACCGAACCAATTAAGTACACATTGGTTCGGACTTTGGATTCATCAAAAACCAATCCAAACCGGTCCAATTACACCCCTATATGCGTATGCACAAATTTTATGGTCGATGGTTAGATGTGTGTTTATGTATATTTATCTGTCTATGGAAATTAAAAGTGAAAGAATAAAGGTTTAATCAGTTCGTTGGTCACTTAAAAACAATTGTTTTACATTGGTTCCATAAAGAATTTTTTTTTCGCTTTGGTCCCTTAAAGATATCTTTGTTTGTCATTTTGGTTCCTTCCGTTAATTTTTGGCAAAAAAAGTTAAATGATGTACAAGTGGCACTGTTCATCTTCTTTATGGGTGGTTTGATTGGGATTTAGGGTGTTTGTTTGAAGATTCAAGATTTTGATAAAAGTTAGAATTTTCGCAATTTTAAAATTTAGATGTTTTAGATTTGTTTTGAAATTCTGAGTTGAATGATGAAGTTATGAAAACATGACGAAGGAATGGAAGAAGAAGATGAAGAAATGACGAAGGAATGGAGGAAGAGGGTGAAGAAGTAGAAATAAAAATTTGTTGATGATGGTGCACTGTTAGATCAAGTGGACATGCAAAATTTAATGATTTTGTTCTTTCAAAAAGATCCAATGGTTAAAATTAAAAACTATATCGAGGTATATGGTGGACCAGCTACAATGTCGATCTACATAATACATTTGTGGTGAACAAATTAACGGACAGGACCAATGTGACAAACAATGATATCTTTAAGGGACTAAAACATAACATTTTTTCTTTATGGCACCAATATGAAACCCAATAAAAGAGACATGGCCTTGATCATTTTCTTAATATCCAAGACATTAAAGCAAGATCCAATTAAAATCAAATGATTAAAACACAATTCTCAGTCTCTCACATATTCAATTCATCATGGAAATCATGTTATGAGAAACAAGACAATTCATAGATATGTAACAATCCTAAGCATATTTCAATCATAAATCACAAGTTAGCAATCTAAACTATTTTGAGTTGCATGCTATCTCATTGATTTATTGATAATCTTAGGCTTAACTTGAAGCTTAGGAACTTGTTTTCAAAAAGAGAAAAATTTCAAAACTATACTACAATTATTCCAAAGCATTACTGAACACACCCCTTAATTAACACAACAAAATACAAGGTGTCTTTTAGTTTGTGCACAAGGCAACAAATCAGTTGTTCAACATGACATAAAAACTAAAAAATAATCCAACCATACATCCAAAGAAATTCAAACAAGGCATAAAATAACAACCGACTTAGTAGCGGTTAATTTGGGAGCAAGAACCTTTAACTTCGTCATTGCCACCACCACTGCCACTGGTTGCTGCCGCCGCAGTCGCCCCCTCTAGATAATAGGGCCTAACCTCAGGCCAAGCTACATGGTTTTGGTATGCATCAGGGGTCATCACTCATCACTTGATGATCAACATTTGGTGGCACTCCCATCTGCAGCTGCAACTTGTACAAAGAATCATGTATAGATTTAAGAGCCTTATGGTTCGATTCATTTTGATCCCAAGTATACGAATAGGCTGCAATGTATCTGGGATCCCATTGGGAGAACTCCAATGGTTGTGGAGCATGAACAATAGACTGTTGTTGATCTTGTGCCTGAGGTTCTCTGTTATCAATTTCTCCTATAAGAAGAATTGAAATTCATCAAGATTTTCCATTAAATTGTGAATTTCCATGATTTTATAAGAATTTAAGAATGATATCGAAAGGTAAAAATGAATCGAAACTTGGTGAAAGTAGGCATTGAAGAAATCTAAATATCTTAGCAAGCTACCATCATCAAAATTAATTTTGCTTTAAAATTTTGATTCTCTTTTCACATTTTGAAACCATTTTCACTTTAACCAAGATTATGAGACTACAAAAAGATAAAACGATTTACCGAAAGTAGAATTGAAGAGATCAATAACGCGATAGTATTCATCGTATAGGTTAGACATATCTTGTGTAGTGCCAGGAGGGTAAAAAGGTTGTTGTTGGATATCTTGGGTGGCGGAGAAATCATCAAAAGATTCCGGCTTTGGAACAAGTAACGTCTGAAGCGGTTGTCCATTGCAAATGGTGGTGGTTGGGGGTGAAATGAAGGTTGTGGTTGAATTTTGCTGTGATGTGAAAGTGATTGAATTTGAAGGTAACATATTAGTAATTTGATGAGAAAATGAAATATTAGGAGAGAGAGTGGGAATAGTTACATGATGAGAAGGTGCAGGAGAAGATGTTTCAATGGTGGAGAAAGAATCCATTGTTGAAGTTGGTTATGGTGAAGGTGGTGACAAGTTATTGTTTTGGTTTGAAGAGAGGTTAGAGAAAGAGTGAGAACAATTAAAGTGATGATGGTATAGAAAGAGGTTCTTCTTGGTACATTTTGGAATAGTGGGTTGATGTATAAATATAGTACAAAAAACTTTGAAAAGGATACACTCACTTATATGTTCAATTAAATATATTAAACTACTTCTTTTTTTTTTTTTTTTTTGACAAAACTAGACATATTTTGTTGCAAAAGAAATGTTGCTATAGATAGTAATTTTTGTTTTGACCTTTGTTTGACTTTTTTTTTTTTCAAGAAAATAGTCTAACGGCTAGAATTCAACTGTTAAAATGATTAAGCAAAGTATATGTGATTCAAACGTCGATTTTTACATATAAAATATGATTTCCCTCAATTAAGTTAAGCTCATGGGGATGACTTTTAATTGAGCTTTATAATGTAAATTATAATTCATTTTTAATGTAATTTTCTTATGTTTTATTCTATAAATTTTGTTATAAATTTTTAAATAATATTTTAACGCGCATTAACATAATTTTATAGATACTTTTTGACGGGTTGGGTTATGGTGCATAAGCCCAAAGCTTATGCACCGTACATAATTTCTCACGCCCCCCCCATATTGCTACACGCGCCCCCCAACCCCACCTCCCCCCCCCACCCCCCCCTCACTCCACTCATTTTTTTTGAATTTTTTTTTTTACAATTTTTTTTGAATTGTTGTTTTTCACTTTTTTTTTTCGAAAAAATATCGGAAACTTTTTTTCCGAAAAAACCAGAAACTTTTTTCCGAAAAAAAATCAAAAAATTTTCCCAAAAAAGATCAAATACTTTTTCCAAAAAAACCGAGAACTTTTTTCTGAAAATTTTTTCCCGAAAAAAAATCGAAAAACTTTTTTTCAGAAAAATCGGAAACTTTTTCCGAAAAAATCGGGAACTTTTTTTCCAAAAAATAAAAATCGAATTTTTTTTTCAGAGAGTTAAATGGTTTCTGGAAACCATTTATGCAATATTATTCTGGAAACCATTATGCTAGTTAAATGGTTTCAGAGAGTTAAACAGTGAAACCATTTGTATTGTAAAATGGTTTTATGTGTTTACTGAAACCAATATTGTGTTTTTATGGTTTTAAAAATTCTGGAAACCATTATGCTGGTTAAATGGTTTCAGGTAGTTATACAATGAAACCATTACTATTGTTAAATGGTTTTATGTGTTTACTGAAACCAATATTGTGTTTTTATGGTTTTAAAAATTCTGGAAACCATTATGCTGGTTAAATGGTTTCAGGTAGTTATACAATGAAACCATTACTATTGTAAAATGGTTTTATGTGTTTACTGAAACCAATATTGTGTTTTTATAGTTTTAAAAATCCTGGAAACCATTATGCTAGCTAAATCGTTTCAGATAGTTATATATTGAAACCATTTGTATTGTAAAATGGTTTTACACTAAATGGTTCAATGATTTTAAATACCGATTATTACTGAAACCATAAATGTGGTTTAATGGTTTTGATAGTTTTCTATGTGAAACCAAAATAATTGCCTAATGGTTTCTTACCAAACTAGTGTTGATTATCTTGGATAATCCTAAATAACCGTCCATAAATAATCCATAACCATTTGTTATAATCGGACATTAAAACCAAATATAATCGGACATTAAGTTTCCGATCTTTTTTCCGGAATAATTTTCGATTTGTTTTTTCCGGAAAAAAAGTTCCGATTTTTCAGGAAAAAAGGTTTCAACAATATTTATGGTTTCAAAGATCCGTTATGAAATTATTACACCCCCAAAATGGTTTGGGCATGATTTTTGTTTAAAAATAATTACGAAAATATTTAATCATACATAATAAAAAAAATAAAAAAAAAAAACTAAACAAAAAAAAATTTAAAAAAATGGGGTTGGGGGGGGGGGGGGTTGGGGTTGGGGGGCGCGCGGAGTAAATGGGGGGGCGCGCGGAGTAATGGGGGGGCGTTGAGTAATGGGGGGCGCGTGGAGTAAGATCTAATGGTTGAAAATGGCTTATGCACCATGCATAAGGATGGCTTATGTATAATAACTTTGCCCCTTTTTGACCATCATAAATATATACTTTGACGGAATATATATTTTTGGTGAACTTTTGACGGAATATATATTTACCACATAAATATTTATGTAAGCATTTTAAAAAGGAAATATAAAAAGAGTGATAAGAAAGACTATTTAAAAATAATATTTTCATGTGTATTAGCATAAATTTATAGATATTTTTTGACCGTTGTAAATATAGATTTTGACAAAATATTTGTTTTGTGAATTTTCGACTATATATATATATATATATATATATATATATATATATATAGGAGGAATCCGTTGACTCCAGGAGTAAGTCTCTATCGACGTACTCCGCTTAATAACTCGATATCGGCATTATATTTTTTCAAACCGACCGTTGAATTCAAATATCTCATTGAGTAGATCAACTCTACAAATTTTTATAAAAATTCAAAACCGTTTGATACTTTTTCCGATAACTTCAATTGAACGTACGATAAACTTTTCAAAAAACCGTTGAATTTCAATAGTCCGAATACATAACTACATTTTTTGAATTTTTATAAAAAATTGTAGAGTTGATCTACTCAATGAGATATTTGAATTCAACGATCAGATTGAAGAAATATAATGCCGATATCGAGTTATTAAGCGGAGTAAGTCGATGGAAACTTACTCCTGGAGTCAACAGATCCCTCCTCATATATATATATATATATAGACACACACACACACACACACACACACACACACACACACACACACACACACACACACACGTATATTTTATCCGTTCTTTTTTTATATTCTTTTGTCGTCAAATTTACCGTTCCTTTTTGTTATATTTTTTTTATATTTTAAGGATACAATTTGTCAATTATACCATTTGTCAATTGCTCTTATTTTTTCCAATAAAACTAATAAATGTTACATACTTGAAAAATTAAATATTTTTTTGGATAACATATTAATGTGTGCAAAAAAATAGAAATTTATTGGTGGATTAAAACGAGGGCATAATAGAAAGATAAGATGCAAAAATTTGGTTTTATCATTCTAAAAAGACTAATAAAAAGGAACGGATGGAGTATATATTAACGTCATAAATAATTGGGTAAATATGTTTTTATCCCCTGCAAAGTAGGCGAATTTTATTTTACCCCAGTAATATATATTTTTTGAAATTGCCCCTTGTAATATTTTTTTATTTAATTTATCCCCCTAATGGAGTATATTGACTTAAGAATTAGTCATTTAACCCCCTGTAATGTTAATGTATTTTGATTTATTCCCTTATAATATTAGAGAATTTTGTTTTACTCCCCTCATTAACAAGGGGTAATTCAAATATAAAAAATATTATGGGGAATAATCCAAAAAATAAATATTACAGAGGGGTAAATTTTATAATAGCCTAATGCTCTAACTTAGAACCTAATTTGTGATCTTTATGATTTTGACTAATGCATACTCTCTATTCTCTTTTGTTTTTGGTACAATTAGGGATGTCAATGGATATCCATGGACGCGGATAGTGTGATATTCGTGTCTGCTCCATTGGACAAATATTATATCCGTGTCTTCTCCATATCCGTGCGGATATCCGCTAAGCGGGTAATCCACGGATATTGAAGTATCCGCGGATATTAACAGATATCCATGAATGACTTTTTTTATAAAACAACCTAACTAGCTTTCTTTAAAAGACAAAATATTACTAAAACATAATATTCATATATTATGCTTTCTTTTTTTTTTTTAATTGCAAAAAAGAATTTTATTAAAAAGAAGAGGAGGGGTATGTAAGAAACTGAAAAAAATTTCCTCAAAAATGAAAAAGAAATATGAAAAAAAACATAAAATATAAAAATATTATTTTTTATACAAGAAAAATACTAGAATTTATATTTAAGTAGCTTTACTAATTATTTAGCGGGTGTGGATATCCGCGGGCGCGGATAGTATTAAATCCGTATCCGTATCCATTAAATGTGGATAATTGAAATATCCACTTATTTTGTCCGCGGATATCCATTAAAGTATCCGCTCCATGCTCATTGCGAATTTTATCCGCAAATATCCGCGGATATGGATATTTTTGCCATCCCTAAGTACAATACTCTCTATTCTCGCTAGCTCTTGAGAATAAACAATGGTTCAAACATGGGGGAATTGATCACATGTATATGCATGGTTTGTTACTATATATTTTATTTCAATAAATAATCATTAATAATTATAAGATAGATACACGTGAAATACAAACAAACAACATATTGCGCTGCTAACCTAATCATACTTATTGAATTTCTAAACAATTCGTAATTCAATTATATTGCACTTCACTATGTTATCAAATATTTATAATATCCAATTGTATATAAAACTGAAGGACAAATATGTGAAGTTGATATTGGCATATAGATATTGGATATGTGTAAATCTATTGTGCATAATCTAAGACGGCGACTGAATGACCGACAGGTGAAAGTTCGATGTTGGAACTATATGATTTGACAGGAGTTGAAACATGAGAATAGTATAAATGATCTTTAGGGGATATGGGGTAAAAGTGAATACACATAATCCATTTTTAATTGGATTCTTGGCTCAAAAGAGTTTGTAGCCCGCTTCAATTGGTCGCAGGTGGTGGGTATGTGAATTGGTCCGTATTGACAGTCAGTTCATTTGACGTCTTATGAAATCCAAATGTCGGTGGCTTATGTTTTGTAAGGAGTTGATAACTCTTGGATTGCTTATGTGTTGGGATTGCCTTCAATGCGTAGGTTCCACTGAATATCTATATCAATACTCGGGATTGATTTTGGACTGTATATGATATGCTCATCATCTCTCTCGCTAACGTTGGACTGTATGTATTGAAAGAGTATTTGGCTTGTTGTTGTCCGTTACAGAGCTATTGGTTCTTTGACTACTTTCCTGTTGATATATGGTCGGTTCATTCACCAAAAAGTAGATTTCTAATTAATATGTTAGAATTAATTAGAAGTTTGCTATCTTAACATTGTCCTGCGCTTATATATATATATATATATATATATATATAGACACACCACGATGTGGGATGTGAGTGTCAACATTTGTTGTTCACATAACATTATTCTTTTCAAATACAGTATTGACATTGTTCTTGATACGATTTTGAGTTTTATAATTATTATTTTCTATCCACAAACCCCAAATAGATCGACTCGGATCCTCAACTGTAATAGTATCTGCAGCCATGTCTACTGCAATGTTTCAATCGTTTGATTAGCATTTGATATAGGAGAATTCTAACATGCAGTCATTAAAATGACTTCACCAAAAAAGTCAAAATTTAGTGTGGCAAAGGCACAAAAATTTCTATGTGCAAATCTCAAATCTAATGGCCAGAAACCAAGTAGCCCATTAGCACAGATTTCGTAGTAAAAATTTGGTAGCTATCTTATAGCAAATAATCCAAGTTCAATGAATAATATGATAGTAAAACGACACGGGAATGAATTCCTAAGAAGTCCATGTGGAAAATTAATTTATCCAATAATCAGCTTTAATCCTAACCCGGCTGATCTTGCTCTATACAAAATTCAAATTAGATGGTTCGAAAGACTACACTATTGGTTTAGAAACTCATGAAACTTTTATTTAGCTAGAGAATATAAGGAACTAGCTAAAAGTCTTCCGAAAAACCTTCAGGATATTGCAAGATGACTGAAGAAAGTCTAACAAGTAAATTACAAAAAGTTTTAGATAACTTCTCTGATTTACAAGATAGGATAGAAAAACAAACATCCTATTTAGAAACTTTACAGTCTGAAGAAGAAAGGTATAAACCATATGAAACATGGAAATTTCATAATGGAATAAACCTTGATTGTTATGAAGAAGATGAAACTCATAGATTTACTCACCTTTTTCATACAACAAATCCACAGCTAAATAATATATCTTGTATGATAGCATACGTGATAAAACTCTTAGAAGACAAAAACCTTCAATTCTCTCAAGGGGGGGAAGAGAAAGGAAAAGAACTAGAAATAGAAAATATTCCTAGGCTTCCTGAGCTCGAAGAAACTACTGTTTCTACACAATTAAAAATTAAACCACCATCTAAATTCTTTTAAGAATGGACGATACAGAAGAAGCCCTCAATAGGCAATTAGAAAATTTAGAAAAACTTATGGTCTCTTTAGATATATCAGGAAAAAGTCAAGTAATTGACGAAGAACCGAAAGAGAAAAACCAAATCATTTATGATTTTAGCTCTGAAGAAGAAGTGGAGGAGGAAAGTGAAAATCCTCACTTCGTAAAATTCGAACCAGTAGAGACATCTGGTACAAAAAGATCTGCAGAATTCGAAAGAGAATTTACCAAACAAAAATTCCAAAAGGTACCCCATTATTATGTACCTATACAAAACCCATTTCAAGGGCAAGGAATTTTAGACATAGACTGTAGTTTCGATACAGCCAAAGATCTAAGAGATTGGTACAATACAAATAGTGTATTAGTCCAGTTAAATGAAGACCTTAAAAATTTAGGACCAATTGAAATTTTCAATTTCCTACAATATAAAACTAGAGGAAATGCTTACAAATACATTTCTACCTTACCACCAGAAGTTATGGGAACAATACCCCTAACAGGAGCTTTAGTAGTAGACTGGATTCATATGTTACTCGTAACAGAATTTAAAGGATGCAAGGACTCCATTCAATCTAAGATAGCATTTTCCGACCAAAATCTTTGGAAAATAACTAACTTAAAAATCTGCAACATGTGCTATGTAGATAATTTCATTTGTGAATTTCAGGACTATTACTACAACATAGATAATAGTACTAGAATTTCCAGAAACTTGATAGAACTATTCTATGACAAGTTACCAGAAAGAGTATCAGCTCAAGTTAAAACATTCTTTACTTCAGCATTAGCAGAAGGAAAAGTGGATGATACTCTAGGAGGAAGAATAACCACCCTAAAAATTTGGCTCCAAGAAATGTGTAGTCAAAAAATAGCCAAAAAGGAAGCTCAAGTATCCCTTTGTTGTAATAAACTACAAGACAAAGTAGGAAATTATGGTTGCAACTCTAGGAAGAAACCCAGAAAAACAAGGTTACAAAAACCCTATAAGAAAAAGAAATTTAAGAAGGTTCCTTTTAGAAAATTCAAAAAGGGAAACAAAAAATTCTTTAGGAAAAAACAACCTTACCCTAGGAAGAAAATATGCCCACAAGGCAAAAAATCATGTACATGTTGGTTATGTCATGAAGAAGGTCACTATGCAAATGAGTGCCCTGAAAAGGAAAATCCTAAGAAAAATATCCTACATGTAATATATGCAATGGGATATGAACTTATAGAATCAGACATAGAGTCCGATGAAGACATTTATGAATACTGCACAGAGACAGATTCAGATGTCGAAGAAGATACTTGATAAAGGAAATCCAAGTGCTACATTTATCAAAATAGTGCTAAAAAATAAAAACCTTTTAGCCTATATAGACACAGGTGCAACTCTTTGTTTTGGGAAAAAATCTATCTCTAAAAATTGGGAAAGATTAACCAAGCCAAAAGAAATAATAGTTGCAGACAAATCAAAACATCAGATATGGTTTAACCTTAGAGATGTGTCTATAGAAATTGAAGGATATAAATTTTTTATTCCAACAATCTACCTCCATGATTCAGGATTAGATCTAATCATAGGAAATAACTTTTTAAAATTATATGAACCCTTTACTCAAAGAAAGGATACTATATCACTTCATTGGAAGGATTTGGGAAATCCTAAAAATAGAAAAGTAGTAACCACCAAAATAGTTACTAGAAATGAAATCTTAAACCTTATTAAGGGAAACCTTAGGGAGTTAAGAACTATATGGGAAGAAAGAAGTTTCAATATTAGTATAGAAGAAAGGTTAGATGAAGTCTGTTCAGATAACCCTTTAGACAGTGTTAAAAACACTAATCATGAACTTATAGTCATTAAGTTAAAAAATCCTAATGACGAGATAAATGTTCCAAATAGAATTCCATATTCTATTAGAGATGTTGAAGAATTTCAACAAGAATGTAAAGATTTACTTGATAAAAACCTTATTAGACCCTCATCAAGTCCACATTCTGCACCAGCTTTTTATGTCGAAAACCATAACGAAATAAAAAGAGGTAAGAGAAGGATGGTAATTAATTATAAGAAACTTAATTTGGCAACAGTTGGAGATTCTTATAAATTACCAAGAAAAGATTTTATTTTAGAAAAGATAAAAGGATGTAATTGGTTTTCTTCCTTGGATGCAAAGTCTGGTTATTATCAACTAAGACTAGCAGAAGAAACAAAACCATTAACAGCTTTTTCATGTCCACCTCAAAAACATTACGAATGGAATGTTTTGCCTTTTGGAGTAAAACAAGCACCATCAATATATCAAAGATTTATGGACAAATCTCTCGCAGGTTTGGATCATATATGTTTAGCATATATAGATGACATACTCATTTTTACAAAAGGAGATGAAAAACAACATCTTCGAGATTTAGAAATTGTTCTTTTAAGAATTAAAGAAAAAGGTATCGTAATTTCAAAAAAGAAATCAAAACTTTTACAAAAAGAAATAGAATACCTTGGTCTAATTTTAAATGAGAATGGGGAACTAGGTCTAGCACCTCATATCCAAGAAAAAATACAAGTTTTTCCAAATGAACTTTCTAACAGAAAACAAATTCAAAGATTCCTTGGATGTTTGAATTATATTGCTAATGAATGATTTTTCAAAGATTTAGCAAAAGAAAGAAAACATTTGCAAAGAAAAATTTCAGAAAAAATTCTTTGGTCTTGGACTGAAGCCGATTCTGATATTATTAAAACCATTAAAGAAAAAATTCAAGTTTTGCCTGAACTATACAATCCAACAATAAAACATTTTTTTATTGTAGAAACAGATGCATCACAAACAACCTGGGCAGGTTGTATGAGAGCCTTACCCAATGGTAAAGCAAAACTTTCTCTAAATGAGAAGGGATATAAAATTGAAGAATCTAAAGATCTTCAATCAAAACAATCTAAAACTTCGAAAGAAGAAATAGATACCAAAAAAGGCATTGATTATAGTGCTTCTAAAATCCTGATAAAGGATACTGAAAAATTACATTTATGTAAATATATTTCTGGTACATTTACAGATACAGAATCTAGATACCATATTCAGGAACTAGAAACTCTGGCGTGTGTAAAAATACTAGAAAAATGGAAGATTGACTTATTACCGTCAAGATTCCTTCTTCGTACAGACTCTAAATATCTTACAGGATTTTGGAGATATAAAATTAAAGCTGACCATAAACAAGGCAGATTAATAAGATGGCAGATGAAATTACAACAATTCGAGCCATATATTCAATATATAAAATCTGAGCAAAACAGTTTTGCAGATACACTGACGAGAGAATGGAGCAAGCCATAAAGCTACTTCAGAACAACATCAAGCAAAAGGACGAGCAACTTGTCGCCCTAGAAATCAAAAAAGCAAAAATCTCTGCCGAGAGGGGGGAGATGATTACAACACTCAAAAGTTTACAAAAAATGACAACAGATGAAAATCAATCAGCAAAAGGCTCAAGTGAAGTTCTTAAAAAAGAAGAAAACTGGGACCTCCTAGGACAACCTTCTGGAAAGTATGACTACTATGTAAAGTATACAACCCCAGAAAGTTCAAAAATTCCTATTGAAACAATAGTACCCAGTGGTTGGAATATAGAACAAGAAGCAGAATCTTCAGAAACAACCTCAGACAGCAAGAAGTCTTGGGCTGACCAGGTCGAGG
Source organism: Trifolium fragiferum (assembly GCA_954870985.1). Lineage (NCBI taxonomy): Eukaryota > Viridiplantae > Streptophyta > Magnoliopsida > Fabales > Fabaceae > Trifolium > Trifolium fragiferum. The sequence continues at coordinate 22,539,493 of OX940792.1, forward strand.
AAGAAGATGAAGCTAGAAAAAATGGTTTATCAACAACCATTCAAACAAGCGATCCCGTAGACAATGAGATGGGAAAGTTTGAAGCTTATGTCATTTTTGATGGTCCAATGAAGGGGATCTATAGAAAATGGGCAATAGCTAAGCAACACATCTTAGGCAAGAATGTGCGTCACAAAGGATACAAAACCATGAAGGAAGCTGAACAGGCACTTTACGGAGCATACAAGGAGGTTACAACAGCAAAAAACCTTCAAAAATCTCCAACAATGGAGTCAAAAAGGAAGCTGTCAATTGATAAAATTCGCCAGCTTGAAAATCAAAAGAATTTCCAGGTAACCGACCCAACTTACATGGAATTCAGCCTTAGGTGGAAATGGTTAAACCATTATGTAGAAGAATTCACCACTGAATGTTTCTACCCGGCCAACAAATTTAACTGTCCCAAGACAGTTACATTACCAGGAATAGATAGTACTACATGTCTATCTTTCTTTCAAAATGGTTTAATCCACACCATATATTTGGAAGAGCAACCAAAGAAAACTTTGGAGAGCTTAAATTTCTTCCAAAAAATCTACAAAATTTGGCAGAAAAATTCAATAATTTATATGCCAAAGGAAAAGAGATCTTTCTAGAGGTCGATTCAACATATCCTTGGTATGATGAAAATACCTTGGCGCTGGTCACAAAACCAATATACTTAATCAAGATTGGGATATTCAACAAAGAATATCCGGTCATGAATAAAGAAAGCACAGATTGGCATCCAACTATGTACGTCAATCAGATGAAGAATTTTCGTCGGAAAGTTTCAAGATTGTCATCCCAGACAAACTACAGAACAATCTACGAAAACTCATCAATGATCGTGTATAGCGATTCCAGAAAACCAGCAAAAGAAAAAGATATCAAGGCAATCAAAGAACTTGAAGAAAGAATTGACCAACTGAAGGATGGTCATGAAAAATTACCAAGGGTAATTCAAGAAGAATGCTGTAGATATTTTTTACAGTATTACAAAAATCATAACTGTAAAAACTGTCAAAAATCGTCGGCACAAGAGGACAAAGAGACTAACAGCACGGATCAACTGGCCACAATGTAGGACAGAATTGTGCAGTGGTACCTAATCACATCTGAGTCAGATGGGGACCACTTAGTGCTAAATAATGTAAAATACTATTTGTCGTATTTCTTAGTGCGTTTTTCTTTTTTGAGTGCGCATCACTTTTTCTGAGTGCATGCCACTGTTGCGTAAGTGCGTGTCACTTTTCTGAGTGCATGTACAATGTCATGGAAAGGGACGTTTACCTAATGTGAGCCCTTCTCCACTATAAATAAGAGCATTCAGCTCAATGTAAGACACAATTGAAAGAAATACGAAACTATTAACTAGTTTTTGAAGAATTATTTTCTTCTGTCCTTAGAATTATTTCTAAGAAGTAGCTCTTGAGGTAATACTCTGGAGGAGCTAGATCCTTGAGGTAATACTCTGGAGGGATCAACCACATAAAACAATATAATCAAACAGATTATATCCCAAAACAACACAAACATCTTCGGATCGAAGAATTCAACAAAACCAGAAACAAAGAAAATCATATCAGGTATGATTGTTATTATTACATCACTTGTTTATTATATTATGTTGTTTGCATAACAGATGGAAAGTTCGAATTTTAGAACTCAAAGATTATTTTCAAATTTTTTTAGAAATTGAACACACAGAACCTAGTTCTGGTCACATATACTTAGAATTAGTCTTGATGGAAGACTATGATAAAAAGGTAACTTATTTACTAAAAAGAATTCCTGAACCAAATCTGGCTAAGATAATTTTAGACAAATTCAAATTTAATCATTATCAAGAAAAGGTTTTTCTTGAAAAAATTCAAGAAACTATCGAAGGAGACTTCGAAGAACATGAATTAAAATGTTTAGTTCGTGAGTTTAACAATTTTACTAAAAATTCTAAATACATAGAATGTTTTCAAGGACAGTTATATGGGGACTTCGCAAGTATACATTATAGACTAAAAAACTCTCGATTTTATAGTCTAATAAAAACTTTAAATATTCTGCCCGATAATATTAGTGAAAATTCAGAAGAATTTTGAAAATTATGTCTGAAATCTCACTATTTGAAGAAACATCTAGTTATTTTGCTGATAGTATACAAGATCACAAAATAGAAGAAGCGGATTTATCTCTAACTGCTGAAGAAAACTTTAAAAGAAAGTCTATAAAATTCAAAGAACTTCTCTTTAGGAAAAATATTTTGAAATTTGGAATAATGGTAGGAGAAGAAGCAATTCCAATTGATTCTACTTCTTGAAATATATTCATATCTACCATAGATAGAACACAAATTCAAAAAAGAATTTCAAGTCTTTCTGAAAAAGAAATAAATAAAATCGGTTATATTCACATATCAACCATTCAAGTTTTAATCAAAAGTACTTTCATGAAAGGTATTGATACACCTTTAAATATAATTCTAAGAGACTCTAGAATTACAAATGATAGACAATCTATAATTGCACAAGGAAGATGCAATTTAAAATATGGAAAAATTAAGTTTGATATAAACTTACAAATAGGATTATCCTTAAAGGATAAAGATCTGGACAGATCCATAATCTTTAATTACAAATTAGAAGATTCAAAATTTATGAAAAAAGAAAATCATCCTTTTACGATATGCTATAGAATTAATTATGCTTTAAGTAATTCACATCATAGCATAGAATTTATAGGAAAAGATATAATTCATATTGATGAATTATTCACCCCTATATTGACGTTAGAGTCACCTATATTCAAAACCTTGGCAAGGAAGAGTTGTTCATTAATAGAAGATGACAAAAATCTGTTTGAAGAAACAGAAGAAAAGCCATTAATTAGAAGCCAAAGCCTTAGGGTAACACCCCCAAAAAGAGATTTTGAAATCTCATAACTAAAAGAATTAAATAAGCTACAAAGCTCAGTAGCAGAGTTGTCCTTACAACTCGAAAAATTAGATAAAAGAATCTAATTAAACTTCTGCAACCTGTTACACTTACTACCTACGCTAGCAATGAACTTAGCTGAAGAAAGAAAAAATCTAAAAGTCTATAGGAGAAGAATTCAAAAATTAGAATTCGAATATAGATGCTTAAAAAACCTGCTATATATGGATAGACCTTATGTTAATCCAAGAATAAAGGCAAGACTCATAGAAAGAAAAGATCTATTGTCTAATTACAGACTTTTAGTACAATACACGAAGAATGAACTCCAACGTTTATCTTACAGCTAACGCGCGAAACTCTGGTATCAGAGCAAAAAATCTCGATCCTATGATAGAGAAACTTACACCTTTAGATCTCTGAGGATACACAGAAACACAATTATGGAACTACACCATATAATTATGATTTGGTGGGACCAAATAAAGACTTTACTCCTATTGATCTATTCAAATGACTTTTCAAATATTGTCAAAATGCCAACTGCACCATAGAAGTACCCTTTGATATAAGATGGGAAACATATAGATAAGTAAGGCCCGTACCCAATAATCTGACCTTTGCCATTTGCCTTGGCATTTTAATCTTAATTGAAAAAATCATTCTTTTTTTCTTCTTCTGAAGCATGAAAAATCATTCGTTAAAAACTTGGCATTGTTAATTATTTAGTGATTTTTAATTGGATTTTCAATACAAAATATTAAAGTGTAAATTATCTATTCGCATATTTTTTATTTGAAAAAAAATACTTGATATTTAGTTATTTTACACTAAAAAATTGATGGTTAGTTTGATAAATTTTATCAAATGATGTGCCCCCGCTTTGCTGACTTACATTTATTGGTTTTGTAAGCCAAGCTATGAAACATAGTTTTAGTTTCTGAAGCCTCTCAGCTTCTGAAGCTCCTTGGGTTCTGAAGCTCAGCAGCTTCTGAAGCTTAGCAGTTTCTGAAGCTCTGCTCAGTTACTTCTGAACCTCTGTTCAGTTATGTTTTTCTGTTTTGGTAGTTAGTTTGAAGTTATCCGTTAGATAGTTGTGTATAAATACGGGTGTAACTTCACATGTAAATAACAACTCTTGTGAATAAGATTTTTACATTCTTTCTTTTCCTAAGTTTCATTTTTCTTCATCATTTTTCTTTCTTCTGTGTTCTTTGTCATTGGGTTTTATCCCCAACAAAGTGGTATCCAGAGCAAGCACGATCCAAGGGATTTTGATTAAAATCTTCTTCAAGAGGAGAATCAAAGGTTGAGGTGAATCAACCATGGCTGGGAAAAGCAATTTCCATGCGAATTTGCCCATTCTTGATGGAAATAATTGGGATACATGGGTGAAACAGATGAAGGTGATATTCATTGTTCAAGAAGTGGATGAACAAGTGAATACAGTCCTTAACCCATTACCAGCAAATCCAACAGATCAACAGAGAGCAACATTCAGAGAAGCACAGAAAAAAGACAGCAAGACTCTATTTCTCATTCATCAATGCGTTGATGCGAAGGTGTTTGAGAAAATTGCAGCTTCTACAACCTCCAAGGATGCTTGGGACATTTTGCAGAAATGTTATGGTAGAGATGCAAAGGTCAAGAAGGTGAAGTTGCAAGCCTTGAAGAGACAGTACGAGCTGTTGCAAATGAAGAATGATGAGTCAGTTTCAGATTACTTCACAAGATTAGTGACTCTCACCAATCAGATGAAGAATTGTGGTAGTAATCTTGATGAGCAAGAAACGGTTGAAAAGGTATTGAGAACTTTTACTCCTAAGTTTGATCACATTGTAGTGACAATAGAAGAGACAAAAGACCTGAGTGAGATCAAGATTGAGGATCTGCAGAGCACTCTTGAAGCTCATGAGCTGAAGCATGGTGAGAGAAGCCATGTCAGGGAGGATGAGCAAGCTCTTTTCACAAAGTTCAAGAAATACCAGAAAGACAAGAAGAAGTGGCAGGGAAAGAAAGATTCCAAGAAGAGCAAAGATGATGGTGAGACAGGACCTGAATCCTCTGATGTAGGAAGAGGGAAACAGAAGGCTAAGTTAAAGAAGAAGGTTGACAAGAGCAAGATCCAATGCTATAACTGTGATAAGTATGGCCACTATGCAAATGAGTGCAAAAATCCAAAGAAAAAGAAGGGCCAAGAGACTGAAGAAGAGGCAAAGGTAGCACATGATGACTCAAGTTCAGATGATGAAACAAGTTTCATGGTGACAATTGCTGATGAAGCAGCAGATTCCATGGTGTGGTACTTTGACTCAGGATGTTCTAATCACATGATTGGCAATAGGAGCATCTTAACTGACTTTGATGAATGTCTCAACACCAAAATCAGATTGGCTAATAGTGATTCCATTAAGGCAGAAGGCATGGGAAATGTTATGATTCAGAGGTCTAATGGAAAGAAGGCTGTGATTGAAAATGTACTTTATGTTCCTGGGATGAAGTGCAATCTCATGTGTGTGGGATAGTTGATTTCAAAGGGTTTCAAGATAGTTATAGAGGATGAGACCCTACAACTATTTGATTCTAAGAAGAGATTAGTTTTCAAGACAGCACAAAGTAAGAACAGAATCTACAAGACTCAGATCAAAGCCATTGAAGCTACATGTTTGTCTGCAACCACAGAGGATAGAGAGAGTGATCTATGGCACAAGAGGTATGTGCATTTGAATTTTAAGAGCTTGTCAATGCTTAATTCAAAGTGCATGGTGTTAGGTTTACCTAGTGTCACAACTCCAGTAGACACATGTACTACTTGTTTGTTAGGAAAGCATCATATATCTTCATTCAAAAGTCACTTGCCTATGAGATCTAGTGATGTGCTGAATGTTGTGTATTCTGACATATGTGGACCATTTGATGTTCTATCAACTGGTGGAAACAAGTACTTCATGACATTTGTTGATGAATACTCAAGGATGATATGGTTGTATCATATCAAGGCCAAGAGTGAAGCTTTTGAAGTGTTTAAGAGGTTTAAGACACTGGTTGAAAAGCAAAGTGACAAGTCTTTGAAGATTCTGAGAACAGATGGTGGAGGTGAGTATACCTCTAAAGAATTTGGGAAATTCTGTAAGAATCAGGGCATAATCCATGAGGTCACTGCACCATACACTCCTCAACACAATGGTCTTGCTGAGAGGAGGAATAGAAGCATTCTAGATATGGCCAGAAGTATGGTAAAGCAGAAGAACCTTCCATCAAGGTTCTGGGGTGAAGCTGTAGCCACAGCTATTTACATACTAAACAGAAATCCAACTAAGAAACTGAAGGATAAGGTACCTGAAGAGGTATGGTCTAAGAGTAAGTCAAGTGTGAGTCACTTGAAGGTGTTTGGTAGCTTGTGCTACAAACATGTTCCTGATGTTAAGAGGAAGAAACTAGAGGACAAAAGTATACCTATGATATTTGTTGGATATCACAGGACTGGTGCTTATAGGCTCTATAATCCTACTTTAGATAAGGTAGAGATTAGCAGAGATGTGAAAGTATTAGAGGATGAAAGTTGGGATTGGAAACATAAGATCACATCTAAGAAAGCTTGTGCAGTGGACTTAGATGTTGGATCAAGCAACACTAACAACACAGTCACATTTGTGAACCAAAATCACAACCAAGGTGCCAACAGTGATGAAGATATGCATACCTCTAGTGATGATGACAATGTTGTACCACCAAGACCTCAGAGGAATGTTCAGTTGCCTAGAAGGCTAGCTGACTGCGAGATTGTTCCTGATAATGCAGTAGACAATGAAGGAGAAATTGTGCATTACGCAATGCTTGCAGACACTGAGCCTATAGATACCAAAGCTGCATTGAAGAGTAAGGTATGGATGGAGGCAATGATTGATGAGTTGAAGTCAATTGAGAAGAACAGAACATGGGACTTGTGTGAATTGCCCTCAGACAAGAGAGTAATTGATGTGAAATGGGTATACAAAGTCAAACAAAATCCTGAAGGCAAAGTTATAAAATACAAGGCAAGGCTTGTAGCAAAAGGGTTTTTGCAGAAGCAAGGGTTGGACTATGATGAGGTATTTTCACCAGTGGCTAGACATGAGACAATAAGGTTAGTGATGGCCTTAGCTTGCAGCAACAGATGGCCCCTATTTCATTTAGATGTGAAGTCAGCATTTCTGAATGGACCTCTAGAGGAAGATGTGTATGTGAAGCAGCCTCCAGGGTTTGAAATGAAGGGCAATGAAGACAAAGTGCTGAAGCTGAACAAAGCCTTGTATGGTCTGAAGCAAGCTCCAAGAGCTTGGAACAAGAGAATTGATCAGTTCCTTGTCACACAAGGTTTCAAGAAATGTAGTGTAGAGTATGGTGTTTATGCAAAAGGCAGTGATGGCAAGCATATGTTAATCATATGCTTTTATGTTGATGACCTGTTGGTGACAGGTAGCTCACCTACAGAAATAGAGGAGTTCAAATCACAGATGAAGTGTGAATTTGAGATGACTGACCTAGGGAAGATGACCTACTTTCTAGGCATGGAGCTCTTGGAAACTCCAAAAGGAATGATATTACATCAATCCAAGTATGCTACTGAGATTTTGAAGAAGTTTGAGATGCTTGACTGCAACTCATCAGTTACACCTGCAGATACTAAGGTCAAGTTTGATGAAGAGGCAGGTGGTGACAGTGTTGATCCAACTATGTTCAGGCAGCTAGTTGGTTCATTGAGATACTTGTGTCAAACCAGGCCTGACATAAGCTATGCAGTAGGTTATGTCAGCAGGTTTATGAGCAAACCATTGAAGTGTCACTTGTTAGTAGCAAAGAGGATACTTAGATACATCAATGGTACAATCCATTATGGTGTGCTGTTTCCATACTTCAAGGGTAAGGGAAAGCTAGAGTTGAGTGGATTTTCTGATGCTGACCGGTGTGGTGATAAGATAGAAAGGAAGAGCACCAGTGGTTACTTGTTTAAATTTCAAAATGCACCTGTGTCTTGGTGCTACAAGAAACATTCAGTCATAGCCCTCTCAAGCTGTGAAGCAGAGTATGTAGCAGGTTCTCTAGCAGCTTGTCAAGCTAATTGGTTGCAATCACTTCTCAGTGAGATAGGGATTGTTGAAGACATCACAGTGGTGCTGAAGCTTGATAATAAATCAGCAATCAATTTGGCTAAGAATCCTGTTAGTCATGACAAGAGCAAACACATTGAAACTCGGTTTCATTTTCTCAGAGACCAAGTTAATAAGGGGAAACTGATTCTGGAGTATTGCCCCACTAAGAACCAACAAGCTGATTTAATGACCAAAGCTATGAAGAGAGATCAGTTCCTCAAGCTCAGAAGGGAAATTGGAATTGTATGTTTTGATAAGCTTGTCTTAAGGAGGAGTATTGGTTTTGTAAGCCAAGCTATGAAACATAGTTTTAGTTTCTGAAGCCTCTCAGCTTCTGAAGCTCCTTGGGTTCTGAAGCTCAGCAGCTTCTGAAGCTCATTGGGTTCTGAAGCTCAGCAGCTTCTGAAGCTTAGCAGCTTTTGAAGCTTAGTAGCTTCTGAAGCTCAGCTACTTCTGAAGCTCTGCTCAGTTACTTCCGAACCTCTGTTCAGTTATGTTTTTTTGTTTTGGTAGTTAGTTTGAAGTTATCCGTTAGATAGTTGTGTATAAATACGGGTGTAACTTCACATGTAAATAACAACTTTTGTGAATAAGATTTTTACATTCTTTCTTTTCCTAAGTTTCATTTTTCTTCATCATTTTTCTTTCTTATGTGTTCTTTGTCATTGGGTTTTATCCCCAACAACATTCAATTAAGAGCATTGCTATTTAGTAAGAATTTTTTACACAAGAAAGATAAGAATCAACACATGGCAAAATCTTAAAGGATGATGTCATTTAATCTCTTTTTTTTTTTTTGTGGAAATCATGGGTGGTGATGGATATAAACAAAGGTGGAGATTTATTCTTGCAATTCTTCTATTTAAATTTTCTTACTAAAAAGCTTTTTCCTTCAATTAAATATATAACACAAATAAATACATGACAACCTATGAAATAAAAAATGGACAATTTGAAAAAATAAATTGAAAACATAGTTAGTACCAATTGAAAAAGATTATTATGTTTTATGTTTTAACATTAACTTAATTTTACAAAATTTTCCTTTATTTACATTTCATTTATAATAGCTAAAGGAACATTTTAGTTCAATTAAAAAATGTGTGCACTGCTAATTTACACCTTAATATTTTTATGTGGATGTAAATTGGCAACTTCCTATATATTATAGTTTTTAGTCAATGTAAATATTATTTTAAAGTTTATTATTGATGATTCTGAGTAACTTGGTACACATTACTTCAATTATTAATGTAAATATTATTTTAAAGTTTAATATTAATAACTCTAAGTAATTTAATACACATATTAGTTCAAATATTATTGTAAATATTATTTCATAGTTTATTATTTTTCTGTGGTTGAACCAAACTATTTTTTTTATTCTGTCGCTATATACAATGAACTTAAAGATGCAATTTATTTATAAAATGTCGCATAGAGTATAATATTATATTTGCGTTCTTAATCTCTATATATATAATTTGAGAGCCTTTTTTCAAATGTAAGTGTACACATGTCATTCCCCAAACATTCTCCTCTCATATTATTTTAGCAATAAATGAATTAAATGAATTTATTAGTTGACTAATGCAATTAAGGAATAACAAAACCATATAAGAAAATTAACATTTTACTCAATTCATAATTAAAGACATTTTATTATTTGCAAACATATAAGGAAATAATTAGCATTTTAATAGTAAAGAATATGTTGGTGTTTTTTTTTTTTTTTGTCATGAATAATGACATTGAAAATTAGCATTTTAATAGCAAACTCATTAAGAAATTATTATGATGTAGTGTTTTATTTTTATAGGTAGTGTTTTATGAAAAGAAAAAAAACAAAGAAACGTGAAAACTTGGATGATGTTTTATTTAATTTTAAGGGCTAATAGGAAATGTTTTATTTTTGAATATATATGCAATCAATAATAATCAATTGTAATAATAAGGGGAAAAAATGCATCTCTATATATATAATTTGAAACTTTTTTTCAAGGTTTAATGTACACATGGCACTCTCAAATGAATCCTCTTCTCATATCATTTTAGCAATTAATTCACATAAGTTCAATTTACAAAATCTGTATAATTAATACTTTTGTTTTTGGTCAAAGCTATATAAATGATAATGAATTATGCACATTAATCACACATTTTTAAAATTACACATTTTTTAAAAAGAAGATTAGAAAACAAAATGTTTATAATTTTTATTGAGTTGTAAAAACTTCCACAATACGTTTATTTATTATTATTTTTGTTACATATGTTTATATAATTATATACACAAGTATACAGAAAAATATTATACATCTCATATATATTTATGCATATTTACATTAAAAAAAAAAGTGTACACATGATATGAAAATTGGGAATCTTTATTTAATACGATTTTGTGTGATATCTTCACTCTTCTTTCCAATGTGTGATATTCTCATTTAATTTATTTTTAAAAAATTTAAAATTGGGAAGCTTTATTTAATACGATTTTGTTTATAACCCGAAATTACAAATTTAGAAAATTACTACTATTGTACATAATTTTTATTAGCATTAATGTACAGTTTTAATTTTTAGATATTTCATCCATAAATCAGGGAAAATGATTAATTTGATTATTTGATGTCTTTGCCTATAAATAATAATCTTTAGACTTACGTTTTTTGTACCATTTTTTAAATCCTTCTCTAAACCTCCATTTTCTTTGTTCTTTATATTGTTCATTGTATTATATTTTTTTTATTCTCATATATTATTTTTCTTGCAAATATATATTTTCATTTCATGCCTATATACTCTTAGGTGAGTATATGCCGTATATTTTTTATCAGTAATTAATCCATATTTTTTTATTTTATTATGATTTTGTCAAAATGATGTTTTGTATTGAATTTAATCATTTATTATATATATTTATTTTGTAGATGTGTAAAAAGACTACGAAAGGACTGGATTAAAGCTAAGATGGTTGCAATTGAACTTGACGGATTAATTTGATTAAGTTAAGATTACTTTATTTATTAATTTCTGGTTTATTTAGAAAAGACCAACAAATTAAGAGGAGAAAGAGCAATATAGTAATTTCCTAAAAACATAGATTTTTTTCGATTCAATTGTTTTTGTCGGTATTTGTATCATACCATTTAACGTTTCTCTTAAAAATTAGCATAGTATAATATTTTTGTTTTTTATATGCAGAATAAATAACATCGGTTAGATACATTCATACATGACTGATATATAATACATGAGCGTTTTTTTATTACATTTTTACGGGATCTATGTTATTTTTTATGTATTTTATACGGGGCTTACTTTTTAAATTTATATAGGACCATGTTTATATATTTCCTAGAACTATTTTTTAATTACTACATAAACTTATATTTCTTTTCATATATTAATACAGGATCTATTATATTTATGTAATTTATAATGTAGTTTATATTTCTATTCATATATTAATACGAAAACTTTTTTTAAAAAAAAATTCTACATGGCCTATATATTTCACCTCATACATCAATACGGGGTGTATTTGTTATTGTAATTTCTACGGGAACATATATTTTTACTTATGCATTAATACACATGACTCTTATATATATATATATACTCATATGTTAATACCAAGACCTATTTATTTTATATTTTTGTCATATATTATTTTTTTAATTTCAACGGGAACTTATATTTCTACTTAAATCTTAATACAAGAATCAATTTTATTTTTTTGTTATTTATATTGTAGTCTATATTTCTTTTTTTTTTTTTCGGTTTTTCACCACCAGTTAAATCTGGTTCGGGGGTCAGTTCTGGCATCAAGTGGTTCCAGCCCCCTCCCGATCGCAATTGTGGGGGATCGAACCGTGGTCCTCCCTACCAAGTTCAGCGCCAATCACCACTGAACCAACTAACGATTGGTATTGTAGTCTATATTTCTACTCATATATTGATACACTAAATTTTTTTTTCCTGTAATTCTTATCCACCTCAAAGTTTTTTTTACGAAACCTCAAATTCTCTTTCATATATCATAGAGAGAAATTATTTTCCATCAACTTTATATAATTCTTTTGGTGGAGAATAATGGAAACAACAATTATGATACATTTTCAATTTGATAAAAAAATATACAAACTATAAAAATCTTCCCTAAGAAAATATATAACTCTACATAAATTTTACAGTTAGTTTTTATCACAGAATGTTATTTTTATTTATAAATTATATAAGATTGTAAATAGTTACGTAGTTGTTATTAATTATCTTCTATATTAACACTTAAAATTTTAAATCTTCAGTTTATAATAAAATATATTATTTATAAGTCAATAAATCTATAAATGCATTTATACCCGTGCTTGGCACGGGTCTAAATTATGGTTATAAGAAAAAAGTTAACTAGCTCAGCAATAGAAGGATGCAAGGTTGTGAAACAGATGAGTTTAGAACTTTATTTTTTAGCTAATTAATTATCTATAATCAAACGGTTATTGTTATAAGATGTTATCACACGGTTGAAAGCATTGCAGTAGAAGTGGCTGCAGATACTATTGCAGCCGAGGATCCAGTTTGCAAATCGACAAGTATTTCTAATGATGTTAGTTATACGGTGTCGGAATGTTGTATTTGAATATTATATTGCTCATAATAGAAACTTGTTATCTCATTGCAAAAGAGCAATATTATTTTTTCGGTAACAAAGAGGGACAAAATATGAGAGAACAAAACATAAAAAGAAAATAAATACAAGGAAATTAACCTTGGGGACTTAACCCCTAAAATATTCAAAGAAACACAGAGCTAACAAAAGAAGGACAAGTCTCATAGAAAAGCACCCCAAGAAGTCCAAAGAGCGTCCATAATTTGCAAAAGAACAATATTATATCGGAACATGTTCTTTGTAATAAGAAGAGAAAAAGATGCATTTATTTAAATTTCTTGAATTTAACAATCCAAAAACAGTTTGCAATTAAGCAACAAAAAAAACTTATGCATCTAGTGACGGCTATTAAGCAATGCAAACTGTTTAGATTTCACCATCCCAAAGTTCTTCAACAGATCTGTAGCCACCATAAGTTTCATGAACAAATGAATAACCTAGGAGTAATCTTGTCTGCAACAACAAAAACATAAGAGAGGAAATTAGTTTTCGGGGTTAACAAGAAAATTATTCATAACTTAATCCATCAAAATCAATTTATTTAGCTATATTGCTTCACAAGTAGGGCACATTATATGTATAGTTAATATTTTAGGTTTTAAAAATCTATAAATATTGAGGACAAGCATCAAATACTTACTTGTTCAATCTCAGAAAATTTAGCAAACAAGTCTTCAGGTATCGACCAATCAAAAATATCGAAGTTTTCTTTTATCCTTGCTTGATTTGTAGTCTTGGGAAGCACGCTATGACCCATTTGCAATCCCCAGCGAAGAGCTACCTGTGCAGGAGTCTTGCCTAGTTTCTCAGCAATACTATTCAGAATTGGGTTTTTAAGGACATCAGTTTTCAGCCAGCTTGGGGAACCCAAAGGTGAATATCCCTACAAATTAAAAATCTCAAATTAACGCGCAAACAAAAAGGCTTCATGAGAATAGTCATTATAATATGCTAAAACAAACCAATGACTATTTTAGATTTGAGAACTAACAGAAAGGTGGACGCCTTTGGATTTGCAAAAATCGCGCAATTTCTCCTGTCTCCAAGCAGGATGGCTTTCCACTTGATTGACAGCAGGAGGAACACGAGCAACCTCAAGCAAATCCCCCAACTTCTTGCATGAGAAATTGCTTACACCTATCGCTCGTGCCTTTCCAGAATCATATAGTGATTCCATTGCTTTCCATGTGTCAGCTAAGTTAGGTGGCAAAAGATCTTCAAATGGTTTATATGTGCTAGGTAAGTTAGGGTTTGCTATGTCATCAACCGCGAAGCCGACTGATCCTTTCTTCATTGGAGCAGGCCAATGGATCTAAAATGGAAGAACCATAAGTTAACATTCAGATTATACACTTACACTTCAAATTTTGACACAAATTAATCATAATTCATGCATCATAAACTTTAACAATAAGCAAATGGAGAACTCATGATATATTATTACATACAAGATACAAATCAACATAATCAAGTTGTAAGTCTTTCAAAGTCCTGTCCAATGCTAGTGGTACATCTTCAGGGGCATGATCAGTATTCCTATTGTGGAGAAAACAAATAATTAATAAATCATGGAAACAAAACTAATTAATCAAATCTAGTATATTAATATAATGATATTTTGATAAACAAACCAGAGTTTAGACGTAATCCACAAATCTTCACGTTTTACTACACCCTCATCAAATAGTTTCTTCAATACAGTTCCAATCTGCAACAGAAAAATCAATGAATAGTTAACTTTAAACATTACGTTGCATCACCATTGACAAAACAAATAACAATGAATTACCTCCTTCTCATTGCCATAGATTTGAGCACCATCAATATGACGGTAACCAGCCTGTAAATATTAAATTAATTAATCAAAATCAAATATCATTATACTAAGAACATCCACATTCATAAGACTCATTTTAGTTTTTTAAATGGACCCGTTTAATTTTTTATATTTTGCAAGTTTTTAAACTACTCGATTACACTTTTTGAATATTGCAATCAACCAAAAAAATAAATTAAATTGAGTCTCACTGACCCCACAATATATATTCAAAAAGAATTCGTGACATAAAAAAAAAAGCACGGACGCTTGGTTTGGCATCGTGGGTGAATATGGACACCCCGATATAATACCAAATATCGGTTTCTATATATCTATACACTAAGGCAAGGTTATAATTTTCTCAAAAGCTATCACCTTCACCGATATTTATACTCTAAGAGATTACCAAGTACGAAAATCGATATTAATTTAATTAATCTGAACTTATTATAATCTCGTAGATAAGTAAAGAAAATATAAAGATTAGTTAGTTGTAAAATGGGGAATGTTTATGAAAATGAAGATGAAGTGGGAAACCTTAATGGCAGCAACAATGACTTCACCAACGACACCAGGATCGGCTTGCCAAGTTCCTAAACCGAGGGAAGGGATCTTGGCTCCGGTGTTGAGCTCGAAGGATTGAATATCTTTTGACATTGTTGAAAACCTACCTAGAGAAATGCTTCTTAGACGCTTTGTTTTAGGAGTCACAGCAAGTGAGAATGAGAAATGTAAATGGAACAACAGAATATGCTGTGACTTTATACTAGCGGGAGTTATCTCAATCATAATTTGTTTCCTAATTTAACATTCACATTTTTTGGTAAACAATAAAACAATTATTTTGTTTCTGAAACTAGAAGATTTATATTTATTATTTTTACTATTACAAAATCACTACCAAAATAGTAAACGACATTAAAATAGGAAACAAATAAACTAAAATGATTCTATACTTAATTTAGCACTAATGAAGAACAAAGAATGAAGTAAATGCATTGTCCTTCTTCCCCAATTCGTTTTATGTCTGGTCTACCACAATTGACGTGAAAAGTGCTCCGGCCCATCTTTAAACCATTTATATTTTCCACCTCCGTGTCCCTAATTATAATATCTCGTTGAAAAAATTGCGGAGACTAAAAAAATGTGGATTGTGACATTAAACTTGTTGACAATTAATATTATTTTTATAATTTTATTCTTTAAGAATGAGAATGAATTATTATTTTCCTAAAATATTTATTATAGCACTAATTTTTATTTATCTATCTATTAGTAGTATATGTTTGTAATGTTTATCTCTCATGCTTCATTTTTAATGTGTTATTCTATGGCTCCTTTGTTGATATGTGGCATTCTATTATTATCTATCAATCTGTGGTAGGCATATCATTTTTCAATTTGTTATCTATATACTCCCTCCGTCCTTTATTATAAACACTCTTACAAAGATTTTATTTGTCCTTAAATATAAGCCCCTTTACAATTTCCAAGACACATTTATTATTATTATTCCAAACATAACCCCACTTTGTATTGAATTACGTAAAGTCAACTACAGATATATCTTTTCATAAGGACAATTTAGTAATTGTAATACTCAAAAAGTATACATTAATTACACTATTAACTTTTCTTAATAAGCGTTAAATTTTTCTTGGGGGCTTATATATAGGGATGGAGGAAGTATTATTTTATATATTTGGGAACGTCTCTTTCATGCTTCATTTTCAATGTGTCATTTTATAGCTTCTCTAGTGATTATGTGGCATTATCTAACAATCTATGTGGCATATTCTTATGGCATATTTATGAATTTGTTATTAGTCACAATAAAAGAAATCAATTCAATTTGTACAAAAAAAAAAAATAAATGTGAAATTCTATTCTGATAGGATAGGTGTTGTACACGATGGCCAAGACAAATTGTGTATCTGATCAGATGTCTTAAACAACTGATTCGACAATTGATCGACATGACCAATACTAATAAAATATTGAAGTAAAAATAAAAGTAATAAACAAAACAATATATTGTTTACCCAGTTCGGTGCAAACCACATCTACTCTGGGGATACCAATCCAGGAAAGGAAACTCACTACTCCAAATTACTAATAATTAATCTTACGACCCACACCAAAACCCATTGATGTGTATGCATTTCCTTAATCCCAGCTCTGGATATTAGAACTTACTCACTTCCCTTTGATCACTAGTCCCAAGTGACTGAAATCTTATTCGTCGTTTAACAAAGGTGTTGAACTCTCATTCAACAAAACGTCAGGCAACTAAACCTTAATTCCTAAGTTTTAGAAGCTACGATGATCTTACACAGTGGGCACAATATCTTTGACTCACAATTTTAAGTTATTCCTCGTACTTGAGTCTCTTTATATAGATGTGCAACTCTTTTGATTTGTAGAGATATTGAGATGCAATCCGATAGAAATTTCGTTATTTAAATATACCAACTTGCAATTTTAGTCCTTCCTTTATTACAAAAGTTAAGTTTTATGATTGAAATGACTTTTTTTTTAATGATATGTCATTGTTTAAAATGTCATCATTTTAATAATTTAATCATTAAAAATCTATTTACTCATTCAAATTAAAGATTAAATTGTTAAACTAAAGATTTAGAGTGAAGACTCAATTAGGTTCTTCACAAATTTTTTATAGGACAGTTCAATCCTTACAAAGAATAAAATTCAAATTAATTTCTAACATTTTTATACTAGAGACAAATTAGCCACTCTATTATAACCAATCTAAGATTAGTTTGTCACTAATATGAAAATATTAGGGGATTAATTTTATTTTAAATTTTGCCAGGGACTTAATTGCATCATCAATTAGTGAAGTAAAAAATGAGTCTTCACTTCTTATAATGAAGTTATTGAGTTAATCGATTTAATAATGACATGCGATCATAAAAAGTCATTTGAAACATGATACATGGGAGTGGTTATGGTGCATAAGCTTTTTCCTTATGCACCGTGCATAAATAATGAAAATTTCTTAATGCACCCCCCAAATTACTTAGCACACCCCCAGATTTCTAGCGCACCCCCCAAATTTCTAGTGCACCCCCTAAAATTTTGGGGGTGCGCTAAGCAATTTGGGGGTGCATTAGAAATTTGGGGGGTGCGCTAAGCAATTTTGGGTATTTATGCACGGTGCATAAATATGACTTATGCACCATAACTTGTGCCATGATACATGGACTTCTATAAAAAAACAGAGACTAAAATTATAACTTAATATATTAGAGTGATCAAAGTTTGAATGATATTCTTAGAGAGACTAAATGTGAAAGTTGATATACTTAAAGAAATTTAAAACAAATTTTACCCAAAGCTTTAATAAGAATAAAATATGTATGTGTGTGTGTGTGGATCCATATAAACTTTTCCCGGTTGATTAGGCAGAAAATTGGAAAGAGATAATCACTTTAAGCGGAACTTTTCTCGTAATTTTTGAAGTTAGTGTGTCAATTTTTATTGCGTGGATCTCATGCCTAACGCCTTTTGTTTAATCCAAAAGCACAAATTTCTTGATGTAAAACAAGTAATCACAAGAAACCGAAGTTTGAATTGAAACCCTTTGAAAATTATGTCTTGAAGAAGAAACTTGAAAAGGGAACAATAAATTATGATTCTGATGTATGCGTATAGGGGTGTAAGCGGATCAAAAAAATCCAATTGAACCGATGATCCAAACCAATCCAAACCGAAAAAAACCGACTTTTTTGGTTCGGATCAAAAACCGAACCGAACCAATTGAAAACCGATGTGGTTTGGTTCGGTTCTCGGTTCAGTTTTCAAATCCATTGGATTGAACCAAACCGATACCTATAATATAATCAATTTTAACCTATATGTGATTAAATTAGCAACCAAACATGCGCTGATTTAGTTTTGATTTTGGGTTTTCAAGTAATTGTTATATAAACATAGTGGGAACAACAAATATTGATTTTTAAATTTTGAAAAAGAGAACACAGTTTTTGCTTGTATGTGTAGATTTCTTGATCTGGCATGCCCTAAATTTAAGCTTATAACTATGTGAATTTAAGTTTTTGTAAATTTAAGGTTTGATCTTTTTAACTATGTGAATATAAATTTTTGTAAATATAAGTTTTTGAAAATTTTATGAGTTTCGAACATGAACTGTGATTCCTTTTTTATTGTGTATGATGATATTTGATTACGTATCGTCGAAAAAATAATAGTAGACAAAAATAATAGTAGGAAAAATATTACAAAAAAAAAAGCATTACAAAACCGATCAAAGTATCTGAACCAAACCGAACCAAACCAGGTTTGGTTCGGTTTCATTTTTTAAAAACAAGACAAACCGATCCAAACCGAACCAATTAAGTACACATTGGTTCGGACTTTGGATTCATCAAAAACCAATCCAAACCGGTCCAATTACACCCCTATATGCGTATGCACAAATTTTATGGTCGATGGTTAGATGTGTGTTTATGTATATTTATCTGTCTATGGAAATTAAAAGTGAAAGAATAAAGGTTTAATCAGTTCGTTGGTCACTTAAAAACAATTGTTTTACATTGGTTCCATAAAGAATTTTTTTTTCGCTTTGGTCCCTTAAAGATATCTTTGTTTGTCATTTTGGTTCCTTCCGTTAATTTTTGGCAAAAAAAGTTAAATGATGTACAAGTGGCACTGTTCATCTTCTTTATGGGTGGTTTGATTGGGATTTAGGGTGTTTGTTTGAAGATTCAAGATTTTGATAAAAGTTAGAATTTTCGCAATTTTAAAATTTAGATGTTTTAGATTTGTTTTGAAATTCTGAGTTGAATGATGAAGTTATGAAAACATGACGAAGGAATGGAAGAAGAAGATGAAGAAATGACGAAGGAATGGAGGAAGAGGGTGAAGAAGTAGAAATAAAAATTTGTTGATGATGGTGCACTGTTAGATCAAGTGGACATGCAAAATTTAATGATTTTGTTCTTTCAAAAAGATCCAATGGTTAAAATTAAAAACTATATCGAGGTATATGGTGGACCAGCTACAATGTCGATCTACATAATACATTTGTGGTGAACAAATTAACGGACAGGACCAATGTGACAAACAATGATATCTTTAAGGGACTAAAACATAACATTTTTTCTTTATGGCACCAATATGAAACCCAATAAAAGAGACATGGCCTTGATCATTTTCTTAATATCCAAGACATTAAAGCAAGATCCAATTAAAATCAAATGATTAAAACACAATTCTCAGTCTCTCACATATTCAATTCATCATGGAAATCATGTTATGAGAAACAAGACAATTCATAGATATGTAACAATCCTAAGCATATTTCAATCATAAATCACAAGTTAGCAATCTAAACTATTTTGAGTTGCATGCTATCTCATTGATTTATTGATAATCTTAGGCTTAACTTGAAGCTTAGGAACTTGTTTTCAAAAAGAGAAAAATTTCAAAACTATACTACAATTATTCCAAAGCATTACTGAACACACCCCTTAATTAACACAACAAAATACAAGGTGTCTTTTAGTTTGTGCACAAGGCAACAAATCAGTTGTTCAACATGACATAAAAACTAAAAAATAATCCAACCATACATCCAAAGAAATTCAAACAAGGCATAAAATAACAACCGACTTAGTAGCGGTTAATTTGGGAGCAAGAACCTTTAACTTCGTCATTGCCACCACCACTGCCACTGGTTGCTGCCGCCGCAGTCGCCCCCTCTAGATAATAGGGCCTAACCTCAGGCCAAGCTACATGGTTTTGGTATGCATCAGGGGTCATCACTCATCACTTGATGATCAACATTTGGTGGCACTCCCATCTGCAGCTGCAACTTGTACAAAGAATCATGTATAGATTTAAGAGCCTTATGGTTCGATTCATTTTGATCCCAAGTATACGAATAGGCTGCAATGTATCTGGGATCCCATTGGGAGAACTCCAATGGTTGTGGAGCATGAACAATAGACTGTTGTTGATCTTGTGCCTGAGGTTCTCTGTTATCAATTTCTCCTATAAGAAGAATTGAAATTCATCAAGATTTTCCATTAAATTGTGAATTTCCATGATTTTATAAGAATTTAAGAATGATATCGAAAGGTAAAAATGAATCGAAACTTGGTGAAAGTAGGCATTGAAGAAATCTAAATATCTTAGCAAGCTACCATCATCAAAATTAATTTTGCTTTAAAATTTTGATTCTCTTTTCACATTTTGAAACCATTTTCACTTTAACCAAGATTATGAGACTACAAAAAGATAAAACGATTTACCGAAAGTAGAATTGAAGAGATCAATAACGCGATAGTATTCATCGTATAGGTTAGACATATCTTGTGTAGTGCCAGGAGGGTAAAAAGGTTGTTGTTGGATATCTTGGGTGGCGGAGAAATCATCAAAAGATTCCGGCTTTGGAACAAGTAACGTCTGAAGCGGTTGTCCATTGCAAATGGTGGTGGTTGGGGGTGAAATGAAGGTTGTGGTTGAATTTTGCTGTGATGTGAAAGTGATTGAATTTGAAGGTAACATATTAGTAATTTGATGAGAAAATGAAATATTAGGAGAGAGAGTGGGAATAGTTACATGATGAGAAGGTGCAGGAGAAGATGTTTCAATGGTGGAGAAAGAATCCATTGTTGAAGTTGGTTATGGTGAAGGTGGTGACAAGTTATTGTTTTGGTTTGAAGAGAGGTTAGAGAAAGAGTGAGAACAATTAAAGTGATGATGGTATAGAAAGAGGTTCTTCTTGGTACATTTTGGAATAGTGGGTTGATGTATAAATATAGTACAAAAAACTTTGAAAAGGATACACTCACTTATATGTTCAATTAAATATATTAAACTACTTCTTTTTTTTTTTTTTTTTTGACAAAACTAGACATATTTTGTTGCAAAAGAAATGTTGCTATAGATAGTAATTTTTGTTTTGACCTTTGTTTGACTTTTTTTTTTTTCAAGAAAATAGTCTAACGGCTAGAATTCAACTGTTAAAATGATTAAGCAAAGTATATGTGATTCAAACGTCGATTTTTACATATAAAATATGATTTCCCTCAATTAAGTTAAGCTCATGGGGATGACTTTTAATTGAGCTTTATAATGTAAATTATAATTCATTTTTAATGTAATTTTCTTATGTTTTATTCTATAAATTTTGTTATAAATTTTTAAATAATATTTTAACGCGCATTAACATAATTTTATAGATACTTTTTGACGGGTTGGGTTATGGTGCATAAGCCCAAAGCTTATGCACCGTACATAATTTCTCACGCCCCCCCCATATTGCTACACGCGCCCCCCAACCCCACCTCCCCCCCCCACCCCCCCCTCACTCCACTCATTTTTTTTGAATTTTTTTTTTTACAATTTTTTTTGAATTGTTGTTTTTCACTTTTTTTTTTCGAAAAAATATCGGAAACTTTTTTTCCGAAAAAACCAGAAACTTTTTTCCGAAAAAAAATCAAAAAATTTTCCCAAAAAAGATCAAATACTTTTTCCAAAAAAACCGAGAACTTTTTTCTGAAAATTTTTTCCCGAAAAAAAATCGAAAAACTTTTTTTCAGAAAAATCGGAAACTTTTTCCGAAAAAATCGGGAACTTTTTTTCCAAAAAATAAAAATCGAATTTTTTTTCAGAGAGTTAAATGGTTTCTGGAAACCATTTATGCAATATTATTCTGGAAACCATTATGCTAGTTAAATGGTTTCAGAGAGTTAAACAGTGAAACCATTTGTATTGTAAAATGGTTTTATGTGTTTACTGAAACCAATATTGTGTTTTTATGGTTTTAAAAATTCTGGAAACCATTATGCTGGTTAAATGGTTTCAGGTAGTTATACAATGAAACCATTACTATTGTTAAATGGTTTTATGTGTTTACTGAAACCAATATTGTGTTTTTATGGTTTTAAAAATTCTGGAAACCATTATGCTGGTTAAATGGTTTCAGGTAGTTATACAATGAAACCATTACTATTGTAAAATGGTTTTATGTGTTTACTGAAACCAATATTGTGTTTTTATAGTTTTAAAAATCCTGGAAACCATTATGCTAGCTAAATCGTTTCAGATAGTTATATATTGAAACCATTTGTATTGTAAAATGGTTTTACACTAAATGGTTCAATGATTTTAAATACCGATTATTACTGAAACCATAAATGTGGTTTAATGGTTTTGATAGTTTTCTATGTGAAACCAAAATAATTGCCTAATGGTTTCTTACCAAACTAGTGTTGATTATCTTGGATAATCCTAAATAACCGTCCATAAATAATCCATAACCATTTGTTATAATCGGACATTAAAACCAAATATAATCGGACATTAAGTTTCCGATCTTTTTTCCGGAATAATTTTCGATTTGTTTTTTCCGGAAAAAAAGTTCCGATTTTTCAGGAAAAAAGGTTTCAACAATATTTATGGTTTCAAAGATCCGTTATGAAATTATTACACCCCCAAAATGGTTTGGGCATGATTTTTGTTTAAAAATAATTACGAAAATATTTAATCATACATAATAAAAAAAATAAAAAAAAAAACTAAACAAAAAAAAATTTAAAAAAATGGGGTGGGGGGGGGGGGGGGTTGGGGGTTGGGGGGCGCGCGGAGTAAATGGGGGGGCGCGCGGAGTAATGGGGGGGCGTTGAGTAATGGGGGGCGCGTGGAGTAAGATCTAATGGTTGAAAATGGCTTATGCACCATGCATAAGGATGACTTATGTATAATAACTTTGCCCCTTTTTGACCATCATAAATATATACTTTGACGGAATATATATTTTTGGTGAACTTTTGACGGAATATATATTTACCACATAAATATTTATGTAAGCATTTTAAAAAGGAAATATAAAAAGAGTGATAAGAAAGACTATTTAAAAATAATATTTTCATGTGTATTAGCATAAATTTATAGATATTTTTTGACCGTTGTAAATATAGATTTTGACAAAATATTTGTTTTGTGAATTTTCGACTATATATATATATATATATATATATATAGGAGGAATCCGTTGACTCCAGGAGTAAGTCTCTATCGACGTACTCCGCTTAATAACTCGATATCGGCATTATATTTTTTCAAACCGACCGTTGAATTCAAATATCTCATTGAGTAGATCAACTCTACAAATTTTTATAAAAATTCAAAACCGTTTGATACTTTTTCCGATAACTTCAATTGAACGTACGATAAACTTTTCAAAAAACCGTTGAATTTCAATAGTCCGAATACATAACTACATTTTTTGAATTTTTATAAAAAATTGTAGAGTTGATCTACTCAATGAGATATTTGAATTCAACGATCAGATTGAAGAAATATAATGCCGATATCGAGTTATTAAGCGGAGTAAGTCGATGGAAACTTACTCCTGGAGTCAACAGATCCCTCCTCATATATATATATATATATAGACACACACACACACACACACACACACACACACACACACACACACACACACACGTATATTTTATCCGTTCTTTTTTTATATTCTTTTGTCGTCAAATTTACCGTTCCTTTTTGTTATATTTTTTTTATATTTTAAGGATACAATTTGTCAATTATACCATTTGTCAATTGCTCTTATTTTTTCCAATAAAACTAATAAATGTTACATACTTGAAAAATTAAATATTTTTTTGGATAACATATTAATGTGTGCAAAAAAATAGAAATTTATTGGTGGATTAAAACGAGGGCATAATAGAAAGATAAGATGCAAAAATTTGGTTTTATCATTCTAAAAAGACTAATAAAAAGGAACGGATGGAGTATATATTAACGTCATAAATAATTGGGTAAATATGTTTTTATCCCCTGCAAAGTAGGCGAATTTTATTTTACCCCAGTAATATATATTTTTTGAAATTGCCCCTTGTAATATTTTTTTATTTAATTTATCCCCCTAATGGAGTATATTGACTTAAGAATTAGTCATTTAACCCCCTGTAATGTTAATGTATTTTGATTTATTCCCTTATAATATTAGAGAATTTTGTTTTACTCCCCTCATTAACAAGGGGTAATTCAAATATAAAAAATATTATGGGGAATAATCCAAAAAATAAATATTACAGAGGGGTAAATTTTATAATAGCCTAATGCTCTAACTTAGAACCTAATTTGTGATCTTTATGATTTTGACTAATGCATACTCTCTATTCTCTTTTGTTTTTGGTACAATTAGGGATGTCAATGGATATCCATGGACGCGGATAGTGTGATATTCGTGTCTGCTCCATTGGACAAATATTATATCCGTGTCTTCTCCATATCCGTGCGGATATCCGCTAAGCGGGTAATCCACGGATATTGAAGTATCCGCGGATATTAACAGATATCCATGAATGACTTTTTTTATAAAACAACCTAACTAGCTTTCTTTAAAAGACAAAATATTACTAAAACATAATATTCATATATTATGCTTTCTTTTTTTTTTTTTAATTGCAAAAAAGAATTTTATTAAAAAGAAGAGGAGGGGTATGTAAGAAACTGAAAAAAATTTCCTCAAAAATGAAAAAGAAATATGAAAAAAAACATAAAATATAAAAATATTATTTTTTATACAAGAAAAATACTAGAATTTATATTTAAGTAGCTTTACTAATTATTTAGCGGGTGTGGATATCCGCGGGCGCGGATAGTATTAAATCCGTATCCGTATCCATTAAATGTGGATAATTGAAATATCCACTTATTTTGTCCGCGGATATCCATTAAAGTATCCGCTCCATGCTCATTGCGAATTTTATCCGCAAATATCCGCGGATATGGATATTTTTGCCATCCCTAAGTACAATACTCTCTATTCTCGCTAGCTCTTGAGAATAAACAATGGTTCAAACATGGGGGAATTGATCACATGTATATGCATGGTTTGTTACTATATATTTTATTTCAATAAATAATCATTAATAATTATAAGATAGATACACATGAAATACAAACAAACAACATATTGCGCTGCTAACCTAATCATACTTATTGAATTTCTAAACAATTCGTAATTCAATTATATTGCACTTCACTATGTTATCAAATATTTATAATATCCAATTGTATATAAAACTGAAGGACAAATATGTGAAGTTGATATTGGCATATAGATATTGGATATGTGTAAATCTATTGTGCATAATCTAAGACGGCGACTGAATGACCGACAGGTGAAAGTTCGATGTTGGAACTATATGATTTGACAGGAGTTGAAACATGAGAATAGTATAAATGATCTTTAGGGGATATGGGGTAAAAGTGAATACACATAATCCATTTTTAATTGGATTCTTGGCTCAAAAGAGTTTGTAGCCCGCTTCAATTGGTCGCAGGTGGTGGGTATGTGAATTGGTCCGTATTGACAGTCAGTTCATTTGACGTCTTATGAAATCCAAATGTCGGTGGCTTATGTTTTGTAAGGAGTTGATAACTCTTGGATTGCTTATGTGTTGGGATTGCCTTCAATGCGTAGGTTCCACTGAATATCTATATCAATACTCGGGATTGATTTTGGACTGTATATGATATGCTCATCATCTCTCTCGCTAACGTTGGACTGTATGTATTGAAAGAGTATTTGGCTTGTTGTTGTCCGTTACAGAGCTATTGGTTCTTTGACTACTTTCCTGTTGATATATGGTCGGTTCATTCACCAAAAAGTAGATTTCTAATTAATATGTTAGAATTAATTAGAAGTTTGCTATCTTAACATTGTCCTGCGCTTATATATATATATATATATATATAGACACACCACGATGTGGGATGTGAGTGTCAACATTTGTTGTTCACATAACATTATTCTTTTCAAATACAGTATTGACATTGTTCTTGATACGATTTTGAGTTTTATAATTATTATTTTCTATCCACAAACCCCAAATAGATCGACTCGGATCCTCAACTGTAATAGTATCTGCAGCCATGTCTACTGCAATGTTTCAATCGTTTGATTAGCATTTGATATAGGAGAATTCTAACATGCAGTCATTAAAATGACTTCACCAAAAAAGTCAAAATTTAGTGTGGCAAAGGCACAAAAATTTCTATGTGCAAATCTCAAATCTAATGGCCAGAAACCAAGTAGCCCATTAGCACAGATTTCGTAGTAAAAATTTGGTAGCTATCTTATAGCAAATAATCCAAGTTCAATGAATAATATGATAGTAAAACGACACGGGAATGAATTCCTAAGAAGTCCATGTGGAAAATTAATTTATCCAATAATCAGCTTTAATCCTAACCCGGCTGATCTTGCTCTATACAAAATTCAAATTAGATGGTTCGAAAGACTACACTATTGGTTTAGAAACTCATGAAACTTTTATTTAGCTAGAGAATATAAGGAACTAGCTAAAAGTCTTCCGAAAAACCTTCAGGATATTGCAAGATGACTGAAGAAAGTCTAACAAGTAAATTACAAAAAGTTTTAGATAACTTCTCTGATTTACAAGATAGGATAGAAAAACAAACATCCTATTTAGAAACTTTACAGTCTGAAGAAGAAAGGTATAAACCATATGAAACATGGAAATTTCATAATGGAATAAACCTTGATTGTTATGAAGAAGATGAAACTCATAGATTTACTCACCTTTTTCATACAACAAATCCACAGCTAAATAATATATCTTGTATGATAGCATACGTGATAAAACTCTTAGAAGACAAAAACCTTCAATTCTCTCAAGGGGGGGAAGAGAAAGGAAAAGAACTAGAAATAGAAAATATTCCTAGGCTTCCTGAGCTCGAAGAAACTACTGTTTCTACACAATTAAAAATTAAACCACCATCTAAATTCTTTTAAGAATGGACGATACAGAAGAAGCCCTCAATAGGCAATTAGAAAATTTAGAAAAACTTATGGTCTCTTTAGATATATCAGGAAAAAGTCAAGTAATTGACGAAGAACCGAAAGAGAAAAACCAAATCATTTATGATTTTAGCTCTGAAGAAGAAGTGGAGGAGGAAAGTGAAAATCCTCACTTCGTAAAATTCGAACCAGTAGAGACATCTGGTACAAAAAGATCTGCAGAATTCGAAAGAGAATTTACCAAACAAAAATTCCAAAAGGTACCCCATTATTATGTACCTATACAAAACCCATTTCAAGGGCAAGGAATTTTAGACATAGACTGTAGTTTCGATACAGCCAAAGATCTAAGAGATTGGTACAATACAAATAGTGTATTAGTCCAGTTAAATGAAGACCTTAAAAATTTAGGACCAATTGAAATTTTCAATTTCCTACAATATAAAACTAGAGGAAATGCTTACAAATACATTTCTACCTTACCACCAGAAGTTATGGGAACAATACCCCTAACAGGAGCTTTAGTAGTAGACTGGATTCATATGTTACTCGTAACAGAATTTAAAGGATGCAAGGACTCCATTCAATCTAAGATAGCATTTTCCGACCAAAATCTTTGGAAAATAACTAACTTAAAAATCTGCAACATGTGCTATGTAGATAATTTCATTTGTGAATTTCAGGACTATTACTACAACATAGATAATAGTACTAGAATTTCCAGAAACTTGATAGAACTATTCTATGACAAGTTACCAGAAAGAGTATCAGCTCAAGTTAAAACATTCTTTACTTCAGCATTAGCAGAAGGAAAAGTGGATGATACTCTAGGAGGAAGAATAACCACCCTAAAAATTTGGCTCCAAGAAATGTGTAGTCAAAAAATAGCCAAAAAGGAAGCTCAAGTATCCCTTTGTTGTAATAAACTACAAGACAAAGTAGGAAATTATGGTTGCAACTCTAGGAAGAAACCCAGAAAAACAAGGTTACAAAAACCCTATAAGAAAAAGAAATTTAAGAAGGTTCCTTTTAGAAAATTCAAAAAGGGAAACAAAAAATTCTTTAGGAAAAAACAACCTTACCCTAGGAAGAAAATATGCCCACAAGGCAAAAAATCATGTACATGTTGGTTATGTCATGAAGAAGGTCACTATGCAAATGAGTGCCCTGAAAAGGAAAATCCTAAGAAAAATATCCTACATGTAATATATGCAATGGGATATGAACTTATAGAATCAGACATAGAGTCCGATGAAGACATTTATGAATACTGCACAGAGACAGATTCAGATGTCGAAGAAGATACTTGATAAAGGAAATCCAAGTGCTACATTTATCAAAATAGTGCTAAAAAATAAAAACCTTTTAGCCTATATAGACACAGGTGCAACTCTTTGTTTTGGGAAAAAATCTATCTCTAAAAATTGGGAAAGATTAACCAAGCCAAAAGAAATAATAGTTGCAGACAAATCAAAACATCAGATATGGTTTAACCTTAGAGATGTGTCTATAGAAATTGAAGGATATAAATTTTTTATTCCAACAATCTACCTCCATGATTCAGGATTAGATCTAATCATAGGAAATAACTTTTTAAAATTATATGAACCCTTTACTCAAAGAAAGGATACTATATCACTTCATTGGAAGGATTTGGGAAATCCTAAAAATAGAAAAGTAGTAACCACCAAAATAGTTACTAGAAATGAAATCTTAAACCTTATTAAGGGAAACCTTAGGGAGTTAAGAACTATATGGGAAGAAAGAAGTTTCAATATTAGTATAGAAGAAAGGTTAGATGAAGTCTGTTCAGATAACCCTTTAGACAGTGTTAAAAACACTAATCATGAACTTATAGTCATTAAGTTAAAAAATCCTAATGACGAGATAAATGTTCCAAATAGAATTCCATATTCTATTAGAGATGTTGAAGAATTTCAACAAGAATGTAAAGATTTACTTGATAAAAACCTTATTAGACCCTCATCAAGTCCACATTCTGCACCAGCTTTTTATGTCGAAAACCATAACGAAATAAAAAGAGGTAAGAGAAGGATGGTAATTAATTATAAGAAACTTAATTTGGCAACAGTTGGAGATTCTTATAAATTACCAAGAAAAGATTTTATTTTAGAAAAGATAAAAGGATGTAATTGGTTTTCTTCCTTGGATGCAAAGTCTGGTTATTATCAACTAAGACTAGCAGAAGAAACAAAACCATTAACAGCTTTTTCATGTCCACCTCAAAAACATTACGAATGGAATGTTTTGCCTTTTGGAGTAAAACAAGCACCATCAATATATCAAAGATTTATGGACAAATCTCTCGCAGGTTTGGATCATATATGTTTAGCATATATAGATGACATACTCATTTTTACAAAAGGAGATGAAAAACAACATCTTCGAGATTTAGAAATTTTTCTTTTAAGAATTAAAGAAAAAGGTATCGTAATTTCAAAAAAGAAATCAAAACTTTTACAAAAAGAAATAGAATACCTTGGTCTAATTTTAAATGAGAATGGGGAACTAGGTCTAGCACCTCATATCCAAGAAAAAATACAAGTTTTTCCAAATGAACTTTCTAACAGAAAACAAATTCAAAGATTCCTTGGATGTTTGAATTATATTGCTAATGAATGATTTTTCAAAGATTTAGCAAAAGAAAGAAAACATTTGCAAAGAAAAATTTCAGAAAAAATTCTTTGGTCTTGGACTGAAGCCGATTCTGATATTATTAAAACCATTAAAGAAAAAATTCAAGTTTTGCCTGAACTATACAATCCAACAATAAAACATTTTTTTATTGTAGAAACAGATGCATCACAAACAACCTGGGCAGGTTGTATGAGAGCCTTACCCAATGGTAAAGCAAAACTTTCTCTAAATGAGAAGGGATATAAAATTGAAGAATCTAAAGATCTTCAATCAAAACAATCTAAAACTTCGAAAGAAGAAATAGATACCAAAAAAGGCATTGATTATAGTGCTTCTAAAATCCTGATAAAGGATACTGAAAAATTACATTTATGTAAATATATTTCTGGTACATTTACAGATACAGAATCTAGATACCATATTCAGGAACTAGAAACTCTGGCGTGTGTAAAAATACTAGAAAAATGGAAGATTGACTTATTACCGTCAAGATTCCTTCTTCGTACAGACTCTAAATATCTTACAGGATTTTGGAGATATAAAATTAAAGCTGACCATAAACAAGGCAGATTAATAAGATGGCAGATGAAATTACAACAATTCGAGCCATATATTCAATATATAAAATCTGAGCAAAACAGTTTTGCAGATACACTGACGAGAGAATGGAGCAAGCCATAAAGCTACTTCAGAACAACATCAAGCAAAAGGACGAGCAACTTGTCGCCCTAGAAATCAAAAAAGCAAAAATCTCTGCCGAGAGGGGGGAGATGATTACAACACTCAAAAGTTTACAAAAAATGACAACAGATGAAAATCAATCAGCAAAAGGCTCAAGTGAAGTTCTTAAAAAAGAAGAAAACTGGGACCTCCTAGGACAACCTTCTGGAAAGTATGACTACTATGTAAAGTATACAACCCCAGAAAGTTCAAAAATTCCTATTGAAACAATAGTACCCAGTGGTTGGAATATAGAACAAGAAGCAGAATCTTCAGAAACAACCTCAGACAGCAAGAAGTCTTGGGCTGACCAGGTCGAGGAAGAAGATGAAGCTAGAAAAAATGGTTTATCAACAACCATTCAAACAAGCGATCCCGTAGACAATGAGATGGGAAAGTTTGAAGCTTATGTCATTTTTGATGGTCCAATGAAGGGGATCTATAGAAAATGGGCAATAGCTAAGCAACACATCTTAGGCAAGAATGTGCGTCACAAAGGATACAAAACCATGAAGGAAGCTGAACAGGCACTTTACGGAGCATACAAGGAGGTTACAACAGCAAAAAACCTTCAAAAATCTCCAACAATGGAGTCAAAAAGGAAGCTGTCAATTGATAAAATTCGCCAGCTTGAAAATCAAAAGAATTTCCAGGTAACCGACCCAACTTACATGGAATTCAGCCTTAGGTGGAAATGGTTAAACCATTATGTAGAAGAATTCACCACTGAATGTTTCTACCCGGCCAACAAATTTAACTGTCCCAAGACAGTTACATTACCAGGAATAGATAGTACTACATGTCTATCTTTCTTTCAAAATGGTTTAATCCACACCATATATTTGGAAGAGCAACCAAAGAAAACTTTGGAGAGCTTAAATTTCTTCCAAAAAATCTACAAAATTTGGCAGAAAAATTCAATAATTTATATGCCAAAGGAAAAGAGATCTTTCTAGAGGTCGATTCAACATATCCTTGGTATGATGAAAATACCTTGGAGCTGGTCACAAAACCAATATACTTAATCAAGATTGGGATATTCAACAAAGAATATCCGGTCATGAATAAAGAAAGCACAGATTGGCATCCAACTATGTACGTCAATCAGATGAAGAATTTTCGTCGGAAAGTTTCAAGATTGTCATCCCAGACAAACTACAGAACAATCTACGAAAACTCATCAATGATCGTGTATAGCGATTCCAGAAAACCAGCAAAAGAAAAAGATATCAAGGCAATCAAAGAACTTGAAGAAAGAATTGACCAACTGAAGGATGGTCATGAAAAATTACCAAGGGTAATTCAAGAAGAATGCTGTAGATATTTTTTACAGTATTACAAAAATCATAACTGTAAAAACTGTCAAAAATCGTCGGCACAAGAGGACAAAGAGACTAACAGCACGGATCAACTGGCCACAATGTAGGACAGAATTGTGCAGTGGTACCTAATCACATCTGAGTCAGATGGGGACCACTTAGTGCTAAATAATGTAAAATACTATTTGTCGTATTTCTTAGTGCGTTTTTCTTTTTTGAGTGCGCATCACTTTTTCTGAGTGCATGCCACTGTTGCGTAAGTGCGTGTCACTTTTCTGAGTGCATGTACAATGTCATGGAAAGGGACGTTTACCTAATGTGAGCCCTTCTCCACTATAAATAAGAGCATTCAGCTCAATGTAAGACACAGTTGAAAGAAATACGAAACTATTAACTAGTTTTTGAAGAATTATTTTCTTCTGTCCTTAGAATTATTTCTAAGAAGTAGCTCTTGAGGTAATACTCTGGAGGAGCTAGATCCTTGAGGTAATACTCTGGAGGGATCAACCACATAAAACAATATAATCAAACAGATTATATCCCAAAACAACACAAACATCTTCGGATCGAAGAATTCAACAAAACCAGAAACAAAGAAAATCATATCAGGTATGATTGTTATTATTACATCACTTGTTTATTATATTATGTTGTTTGCATAACAGATGGAAAGTTCGAATTTTAGAACTCAAAGATTATTTTCAAATTTTTTTAGAAATTGAACACACAGAACCTAGTTCTGGTCACATATACTTAGAATTAGTCTTGATGGAAGACTATGATAAAAAGGTAACTTATTTACTAAAAAGAATTCCTGAACCAAATCTGGCTAAGATAATTTTAGACAAATTCAAATTTAATCATTATCAAGAAAAGGTTTTTCTTGAAAAAATTCAAGAAACTATCGAAGGAGACTTCGAAGAACATGAATTAAAATGTTTAGTTCGTGAGTTTAACAATTTTACTAAAAATTCTAAATACATAGAATGTTTTCAAGGACAGTTATATGGGGACTTCGCAAGTATACATTATAGACTAAAAAACTCTCGATTTTATAGTCTAATAAAAACTTTAAATATTCTGCCCGATAATATTAGTGAAAATTCAGAAGAATTTTGAAAATTATGTCTGAAATCTCACTATTTGAAGAAACATCTAGTTATTTTGCTGATAGTATATAAGATCACAAAATAGAAGAAGCGGATTTATCTCTAACTGCTGAAGAAAACTTTAAAAGAAAGTCTATAAAATTCAAAGAACTTCTCTTTAGGAAAAATATTTTGAAATTTGGAATAATGGTAGGAGAAGAAGCAATTCCAATTGATTCTACTTCTTGAAATATATTCATATCTACCATAG
The DNA here is from genome assembly GCA_954870985.1 of Trifolium fragiferum. NCBI lineage: Eukaryota > Viridiplantae > Streptophyta > Magnoliopsida > Fabales > Fabaceae > Trifolium > Trifolium fragiferum. The sequence goes on from OX940792.1 coordinate 22,572,970, forward strand.
ATAGAACACAAATTCAAAAAAGAATTTCAAGTCTTTCTGAAAAAGAAATAAATAAAATCGGTTATATTCACATATCAACCATTCAAGTTTTAATCAAAAGTACTTTCATGAAAGGTATTGATACACCTTTAAATATAATTCTAAGAGACTCTAGAATTACAAATGATAGACAATCTATAATTGCACAAGGAAGATGCAATTTAAAATATGGAAAAATTAAGTTTGATATAAACTTACAAATAGGATTATCCTTAAAGGATAAAGATCTGGACAGATCCATAATCTTTAATTACAAATTAGAAGATTCAAAATTTATGAAAAAAGAAAATCATCCTTTTACGATATGCTATAGAATTAATTATGCTTTAAGTAATTCACATCATAGCATAGAATTTATAGGAAAAGATATAATTCATATTGATGAATTATTCACCCCTATATTGACGTTAGAGTCACCTATATTCAAAACCTTGGCAAGGAAGAGTTGTTCATTAATAGAAGATGACAAAAATCTGTTTGAAGAAACAGAAGAAAAGCCATTAATTAGAAGCCAAAGCCTTAGGGTAACACCCCCAAAAAGAGATTTTGAAATCTCATAACTAAAAGAATTAAATAAGCTACAAAGCTCAGTAGCAGAGTTGTCCTTACAACTCGAAAAATTAGATAAAAGAATCTAATTAAACTTCTGCAACCTGTTACACTTACTACCTACGCTAGCAATGAACTTAGCTGAAGAAAGAAAAAATCTAAAAGTCTATAGGAGAAGAATTCAAAAATTAGAATTCGAATATAGATGCTTAAAAAACCTGCTATATATGGATAGACCTTATGTTAATCCAAGAATAAAGGCAAGACTCATAGAAAGAAAAGATCTATTGTCTAATTACAGACTTTTAGTACAATACACGAAGAATGAACTCCAACGTTTATCTTACAGCTAACGCGCGAAACTCTGGTATCAGAGCAAAAAATCTCGATCCTATGATAGAGAAACTTACACCTTTAGATCTCTGAGGATACACAGAAACACAATTATGGAACTACACCATATAATTATGATTTGGTGGGACCAAATAAAGACTTTACTCCTATTGATCTATTCAAATGACTTTTCAAATATTGTCAAAATGCCAACTGCACCATAGAAGTACCCTTTGATATAAGATGGGAAACATATAGATAAGTAAGGCCCGTACCCAATAATCTGACCTTTGCCATTTGCCTTGGCATTTTAATCTTAATTGAAAAAATCATTCTTTTTTTCTTCTTCTGAAGCATGAAAAATCATTCGTTAAAAACTTGGCATTGTTAATTATTTAGTGATTTTTAATTGGATTTTCAATACAAAATATTAAAGTGTAAATTATCTATTCGCATATTTTTTATTTGAAAAAAAATACTTGATATTTAGTTATTTTACACTAAAAAATTGATGGTTAGTTTGATAAATTTTATCAAATGATGTGCCCCCGCTTTGCTGACTTACATTTATTGGTTTTGTAAGCCAAGCTATGAAACATAGTTTTAGTTTCTGAAGCCTCTCAGCTTCTGAAGCTCCTTGGGTTCTGAAGCTCAGCAGCTTCTGAAGCTTAGCAGTTTCTGAAGCTCTGCTCAGTTACTTCTGAACCTCTGTTCAGTTATGTTTTTCTGTTTTGGTAGTTAGTTTGAAGTTATCCGTTAGATAGTTGTGTATAAATACGGGTGTAACTTCACATGTAAATAACAACTCTTGTGAATAAGATTTTTACATTCTTTCTTTTCCTAAGTTTCATTTTTCTTCATCATTTTTCTTTCTTCTGTGTTCTTTGTCATTGGGTTTTATCCCCAACAAAGTGGTATCCAGAGCAAGCACGATCCAAGGGATTTTGATTAAAATCTTCTTCAAGAGGAGAATCAAAGGTTGAGGTGAATCAACCATGGCTGGGAAAAGCAATTTCCATGCGAATTTGCCCATTCTTGATGGAAATAATTGGGATACATGGGTGAAACAGATGAAGGTGATATTCATTGTTCAAGAAGTGGATGAACAAGTGAATACAGTCCTTAACCCATTACCAGCAAATCCAACAGATCAACAGAGAGCAACATTCAGAGAAGCACAGAAAAAAGACAGCAAGACTCTATTTCTCATTCATCAATGCGTTGATGCGAAGGTGTTTGAGAAAATTGCAGCTTCTACAACCTCCAAGGATGCTTGGGACATTTTGCAGAAATGTTATGGTAGAGATGCAAAGGTCAAGAAGGTGAAGTTGCAAGCCTTGAAGAGACAGTACGAGCTGTTGCAAATGAAGAATGATGAGTCAGTTTCAGATTACTTCACAAGATTAGTGACTCTCACCAATCAGATGAAGAATTGTGGTAGTAATCTTGATGAGCAAGAAACGGTTGAAAAGGTATTCAGAACTTTTACTCCTAAGTTTGATCACATTGTAGTGACAATAGAAGAGACAAAAGACCTGAGTGAGATCAAGATTGAGGATCTGCAGAGCACTCTTGAAGCTCATGAGCTGAAGCATGGTGAGAGAAGCCATGTCAGGGAGGATGAGCAAGCTCTTTTCACAAAGTTCAAGAAATACCAGAAAGACAAGAAGAAGTGGCAGGGAAAGAAAGATTCCAAGAAGAGCAAAGATGATGGTGAGACAGGACCTGAATCCTCTGATGTAGGAAGAGGGAAACAGAAGGCTAAGTTAAAGAAGAAGGTTGACAAGAGCAAGATCCAATGCTATAACTGTGATAAGTATGGCCACTATGCAAATGAGTGCAAAAATCCAAAGAAAAAGAAGGGCCAAGAGACTGAAGAAGAGGCAAAGGTAGCACATGATGACTCAAGTTCAGATGATGAAACAAGTTTCATGGTGACAATTGCTGATGAAGCAGCAGATTCCATGGTGTGGTACTTTGACTCAGGATGTTCTAATCACATGATTGGCAATAGGAGCATCTTAACTGACTTTGATGAATGTCTCAACACCAAAATCAGATTGGCTAATAGTGATTCCATTAAGGCAGAAGGCATGGGAAATGTTATGATTCAGAGGTCTAATGGAAAGAAGGCTGTGATTGAAAATGTACTTTATGTTCCTGGGATGAAGTGCAATCTCATGTGTGTGGGATAGTTGATTTCAAAGGGTTTCAAGATAGTTATAGAGGATGAGACCCTACAACTATTTGATTCTAAGAAGAGATTAGTTTTCAAGACAGCACAAAGTAAGAACAGAATCTACAAGACTCAGATCAAAGCCATTGAAGCTACATGTTTGTCTGCAACCACAGAGGATAGAGAGAGTGATCTATGGCACAAGAGGTATGTGCATTTGAATTTTAAGAGCTTGTCAATGCTTAATTCAAAGTGCATGGTGTTAGGTTTACCTAGTGTCACAACTCCAGTAGACACATGTACTACTTGTTTGTTAGGAAAGCATCATATATCTTCATTCAAAAGTCACTTGCCTATGAGATCTAGTGATGTGCTGAATGTTGTGTATTCTGACATATGTGGACCATTTGATGTTCTATCAACTGGTGGAAACAAGTACTTCATGACATTTGTTGATGAATACTCAAGGATGATATGGTTGTATCATATCAAGGCCAAGAGTGAAGCTTTTGAAGTGTTTAAGAGGTTTAAGACACTGGTTGAAAAGCAAAGTGACAAGTCTTTGAAGATTCTGAGAACAGATGGTGGAGGTGAGTATACCTCTAAAGAATTTGGGAAATTCTGTAAGAATCAGGGCATAATCCATGAGGTCACTGCACCATACACTCCTCAACACAATGGTCTTGCTGAGAGGAGGAATAGAAGCATTCTAGATATGGCCAGAAGTATGGTAAAGCAGAAGAACCTTCCATCAAGGTTCTGGGGTGAAGCTGTAGCCACAGCTATTTACATACTAAACAGAAATCCAACTAAGAAACTGAAGGATAAGGTACCTGAAGAGGTATGGTCTAAGAGTAAGTCAAGTGTGAGTCACTTGAAGGTGTTTGGTAGCTTGTGCTACAAACATGTTCCTGATGTTAAGAGGAAGAAACTAGAGGACAAAAGTATACCTATGATATTTGTTGGATATCACAGGACTGGTGCTTATAGGCTCTATAATCCTACTTTAGATAAGGTAGAGATTAGCAGAGATGTGAAAGTATTAGAGGATGAAAGTTGGGATTGGAAACATAAGATCACATCTAAGAAAGCTTGTGCAGTGGACTTAGATGTTGGATCAAGCAACACTAACAACACAGTCACATTTGTGAACCAAAATCACAACCAAGGTGCCAACAGTGATGAAGATATGCATACCTCTAGTGATGATGACAATGTTGTACCACCAAGACCTCAGAGGAATGTTCAGTTGCCTAGAAGGCTAGCTGACTGCGAGATTGTTCCTGATAATGCAGTAGACAATGAAGGAGAAATTGTGCATTACGCAATGCTTGCAGACACTGAGCCTATAGATACCAAAGCTGCATTGAAGAGTAAGGTATGGATGGAGGCAATGATTGATGAGTTGAAGTCAATTGAGAAGAACAGAACATGGGACTTGTGTGAATTGCCCTCAGACAAGAGAGTAATTGATGTGAAATGGGTATACAAAGTCAAACAAAATCCTGAAGGCAAAGTTATAAAATACAAGGCAAGGCTTGTAGCAAAAGGGTTTTTGCAGAAGCAAGGGTTGGACTATGATGAGGTATTTTCACCAGTGGCTAGACATGAGACAATAAGGTTAGTGATGGCCTTAGCTTGCAGCAACAGATGGCCCCTATTTCATTTAGATGTGAAGTCAGCATTTCTGAATGGACCTCTAGAGGAAGATGTGTATGTGAAGCAGCCTCCAGGGTTTGAAATGAAGGGCAATGAAGACAAAGTGCTGAAGCTGAACAAAGCCTTGTATGGTCTGAAGCAAGCTCCAAGAGCTTGGAACAAGAGAATTGATCAGTTCCTTGTCACACAAGGTTTCAAGAAATGTAGTGTAGAGTATGGTGTTTATGCAAAAGGCAGTGATGGCAAGCATATGTTAATCATATGCTTTTATGTTGATGACCTGTTGGTGACAGGTAGCTCACCTACAGAAATAGAGGAGTTCAAATCACAGATGAAGTGTGAATTTGAGATGACTGACCTAGGGAAGATGACCTACTTTCTAGGCATGGAGCTCTTGGAAACTCCAAAAGGAATGATATTACATCAATCCAAGTATGCTACTGAGATTTTGAAGAAGTTTGAGATGCTTGACTGCAACTCATCAGTTACACCTGCAGATACTAAGGTCAAGTTTGATGAAGAGGCAGGTGGTGACAGTGTTGATCCAACTATGTTCAGGCAGCTAGTTGGTTCATTGAGATACTTGTGTCAAACCAGGCCTGACATAAGCTATGCAGTAGGTTATGTCAGCAGGTTTATGAGCAAACCATTGAAGTGTCACTTGTTAGTAGCAAAGAGGATACTTAGATACATCAATGGTACAATCCATTATGGTGTGCTGTTTCCATACTTCAAGGGTAAGGGAAAGCTAGAGTTGAGTGGATTTTCTGATGCTGACCGGTGTGGTGATAAGATAGAAAGGAAGAGCACCAGTGGTTACTTGTTTAAATTTCAAAATGCACCTGTGTCTTGGTGCTACAAGAAACATTCAGTCATAGCCCTCTCAAGCTGTGAAGCAGAGTATGTAGCAGGTTCTCTAGCAGCTTGTCAAGCTAATTGGTTGCAATCACTTCTCAGTGAGATAGGGATTGTTGAAGACATCACAGTGGTGCTGAAGCTTGATAATAAATCAGCAATCAATTTGGCTAAGAATCCTGTTAGTCATGACAAGAGCAAACACATTGAAACTCGGTTTCATTTTCTCAGAGACCAAGTTAATAAGGGGAAACTGATTCTGGAGTATTGCCCCACTAAGAACCAACAAGCTGATTTAATGACCAAAGCTGTGAAGAGAGATCAGTTCCTCAAGCTCAGAAGGGAAATTGGAATTGTATGTTTTGATAAGCTTGTCTTAAGGAGGAGTATTGGTTTTGTAAGCCAAGCTATGAAACATAGTTTTAGTTTCTGAAGCCTCTCAGCTTCTGAAGCTCCTTGGGTTCTGAAGCTCAGCAGCTTCTGAAGCTCATTGGGTTCTGAAGCTCAGCAGCTTCTGAAGCTTAGCAGCTTTTGAAGCTTAGTAGCTTCTGAAGCTCAGCTACTTCTGAAGCTCTGCTCAGTTACTTCCGAACCTCTGTTCAGTTATGTTTTTTTGTTTTGGTAGTTAGTTTGAAGTTATCCGTTAGATAGTTGTGTATAAATACGGGTGTAACTTCACATGTAAATAACAACTTTTGTGAATAAGATTTTTACATTCTTTCTTTTCCTAAGTTTCATTTTTCTTCATCATTTTTCTTTCTTATGTGTTCTTTGTCATTGGGTTTTATCCCCAACAACATTCAATTAAGAGCATTGCTATTTAGTAAGAATTTTTTACACAAGAAAGATAAGAATCAACACATGGCAAAATCTTAAAGGATGATGTCATTTAATCTCTTTTTTTTTTTTGTGGAAATCATGGGTGGTGATGGATATAAACAAAGGTGGAGATTTATTCTTGCAATTCTTCTATTTAAATTTTCTTACTAAAAAGCTTTTTCCTTCAATTAAATATATAACACAAATAAATACATGACAACCTATGAAATAAAAAATGGACAATTTGAAAAAATAAATTGAAAACATAGTTAGTACCAATTGAAAAAGATTATTATGTTTTATGTTTTAACATTAACTTAATTTTACAAAATTTTCCTTTATTTACATTTCATTTATAATAGCTAAAGGAACATTTTAGTTCAATTAAAAAATGTGTGCACTGCTAATTTACACCTTAATATTTTTATGTGGATGTAAATTGGCAACTTCCTATATATTATAGTTTTTAGTCAATGTAAATATTATTTTAAAGTTTATTATTGATGATTCTGAGTAACTTGGTACACATTACTTCAATTATTAATGTAAATATTATTTTAAAGTTTAATATTAATAACTCTAAGTAATTTAATACACATATTAGTTCAAATATTATTGTAAATATTATTTCATAGTTTATTATTTTTCTGTGGTTGAACCAAACTATTTTTTTTATTCTGTCGCTATATACAATGAACTTAAAGATGCAATTTATTTATAAAATGTCGCATAGAGTATAATATTATATTTGCGTTCTTAATCTCTATATATATAATTTGAGAGCCTTTTTTCAAATGTAAGTGTACACATGTCATTCCCCAAACATTCTCCTCTCATATTATTTTAGCAATAAATGAATTAAATGAATTTATTAGTTGACTAATGCAATTAAGGAATAACAAAACCATATAAGAAAATTAACATTTTACTCAATTCATAATTAAAGACATTTTATTATTTGCAAACATATAAGGAAATAATTAGCATTTTAATAGTAAAGAATATGTTGGTGTTTTTTTTTTTTTTTGTCATGAATAATGACATTGAAAATTAGCATTTTAATAGCAAACTCATTAAGAAATTATTATGATGTAGTGTTTTATTTTTATAGGTAGTGTTTTATGAAAAGAAAAAAAACAAAGAAACGTGAAAACTTGGATGATGTTTTATTTAATTTTAAGGGCTAATAGGAAATGTTTTATTTTTGAATATATATGCAATCAATAATAATCAATTGTAATAATAAGGGGAAAAAATGCATCTCTATATATATAATTTGAAACTTTTTTTCAAGGTTTAATGTACACATGGCACTCTCAAATGAATCCTCTTCTCATATCATTTTAGCAATTAATTCACATAAGTTCAATTTACAAAATCTGTATAATTAATACTTTTGTTTTTGGTCAAAGCTATATAAATGATAATGAATTATGCACATTAATCACACATTTTTAAAATTACACATTTTTTAAAAAGAAGATTAGAAAACAAAATGTTTATAATTTTTATTGAGTTGTAAAAACTTCCACAATACGTTTATTTATTATTATTTTTGTTACATATGTTTATATAATTATATACACAAGTATACAGAAAAATATTATACATCTCATATATATTTATGCATATTTACATTAAAAAAAAAAGTGTACACATGATATGAAAATTGGGAATCTTTATTTAATACGATTTTGTGTGATATCTTCACTCTTCTTTCCAATGTGTGATATTCTCATTTAATTTATTTTTAAAAAATTTAAAATTGGGAAGCTTTATTTAATACGATTTTGTTTATAACCCGAAATTACAAATTTAGAAAATTACTACTATTGTACATAATTTTTATTAGCATTAATGTACAGTTTTAATTTTTAGATATTTCATCCATAAATCAGGGAAAATGATTAATTTGATTATTTGATGTCTTTGCCTATAAATAATAATCTTTAGACTTACGTTTTTTGTACCATTTTTTAAATCCTTCTCTAAACCTCCATTTTCTTTGTTCTTTATATTGTTCATTGTATTATATTTTTTTTATTCTCATATATTATTTTTCTTGCAAATATATATTTTCATTTCATGCCTATATACTCTTAGGTGAGTATATGCCGTATATTTTTTATCAGTAATTAATCCATATTTTTTTATTTTATTATGATTTTGTCAAAATGATGTTTTGTATTGAATTTAATCATTTATTATATATATTTATTTTGTAGATGTGTAAAAAGACTACGAAAGGACTGGATTAAAGCTAAGATGGTTGCAATTGAACTTGACGGATTAATTTGATTAAGTTAAGATTACTTTATTTATTAATTTCTGGTTTATTTAGAAAAGACCAACAAATTAAGAGGAGAAAGAGCAATATAGTAATTTCCTAAAAACATAGATTTTTTTCGATTCAATTGTTTTTGTCGGTATTTGTATCATACCATTTAACGTTTCTCTTAAAAATTAGCATAGTATAATATTTTTGTTTTTTATATGCAGAATAAATAACATCGGTTAGATACATTCATACATGACTGATATATAATACATGAGCGTTTTTTTATTACATTTTTACGGGATCTATGTTATTTTTTATGTATTTTATACGGGGCTTACTTTTTAAATTTATATAGGACCATGTTTATATATTTCCTAGAACTATTTTTTAATTACTACATAAACTTATATTTCTTTTCATATATTAATACAGGATCTATTATATTTATGTAATTTATAATGTAGTTTATATTTCTATTCATATATTAATACGAAAACTTTTTTTAAAAAAAAATTCTACATGGCCTATATATTTCACCTCATACATCAATACGGGGTGTATTTGTTATTGTAATTTCTACGGGAACATATATTTTTACTTATGCATTAATACACATGACTCTTATATATATATATATACTCATATGTTAATACCAAGACCTATTTATTTTATATTTTTGTCATATATTATTTTTTTAATTTCAACGGGAACTTATATTTCTACTTAAATCTTAATACAAGAATCAATTTTATTTTTTTGTTATTTATATTGTAGTCTATATTTCTTTTTTTTTTTTTCGGTTTTTCACCACCAGTTAAATCTGGTTCGGGGGTCAGTTCTGGCATCAAGTGGTTCCAGCCCCCTCCCGATCGCAATTGTGGGGGATCGAACCGTGGTCCTCCCTACCAAGTTCAGCGCCAATCACCACTGAACCAACTAACGATTGGTATTGTAGTCTATATTTCTACTCATATATTGATACACTAAATTTTTTTTTCCTGTAATTCTTATCCACCTCAAAGTTTTTTTTACGAAACCTCAAATTCTCTTTCATATATCATAGAGAGAAATTATTTTCCATCAACTTTATATAATTCTTTTGGTGGAGAATAATGGAAACAACAATTATGATACATTTTCAATTTGATAAAAAAATATACAAACTATAAAAATCTTCCCTAAGAAAATATATAACTCTACATAAATTTTACAGTTAGTTTTTATCACAGAATGTTATTTTTATTTATAAATTATATAAGATTGTAAATAGTTACGTAGTTGTTATTAATTATCTTCTATATTAACACTTAAAATTTTAAATCTTCAGTTTATAATAAAATATATTATTTATAAGTCAATAAATCTATAAATGCATTTATACCCGTGCTTGGCACGGGTCTAAATTATGGTTATAAGAAAAAAGTTAACTAGCTCAGCAATAGAAGGATGCAAGGTTGTGAAACAGATGAGTTTAGAACTTTATTTTTTAGCTAATTAATTATCTATAATCAAACGGTTATTGTTATAAGATGTTATCACACGGTTGAAAGCATTGCAGTAGAAGTGGCTGCAGATACTATTGCAGCCGAGGATCCAGTTTGCAAATCGACAAGTATTTCTAATGATGTTAGTTATACGGTGTCGGAATGTTGTATTTGAATATTATATTGCTCATAATAGAAACTTGTTATCTCATTGCAAAAGAGCAATATTATTTTTTCGGTAACAAAGAGGGACAAAATATGAGAGAACAAAACATAAAAAGAAAATAAATACAAGGAAATTAACCTTGGGGACTTAACCCCTAAAATATTCAAAGAAACACAGAGCTAACAAAAGAAGGACAAGTCTCATAGAAAAGCACCCCAAGAAGTCCAAAGAGCGTCCATAATTTGCAAAAGAACAATATTATATCGGAACATGTTCTTTGTAATAAGAAGAGAAAAAGATGCATTTATTTAAATTTCTTGAATTTAACAATCCAAAAACAGTTTGCAATTAAGCAACAAAAAAAACTTATGCATCTAGTGACGGCTATTAAGCAATGCAAACTGTTTAGATTTCACCATCCCAAAGTTCTTCAACAGATCTGTAGCCACCATAAGTTTCATGAACAAATGAATAACCTAGGAGTAATCTTGTCTGCAACAACAAAAACATAAGAGAGGAAATTAGTTTTCGGGGTTAACAAGAAAATTATTCATAACTTAATCCATCAAAATCAATTTATTTAGCTATATTGCTTCACAAGTAGGGCACATTATATGTATAGTTAATATTTTAGGTTTTAAAAATCTATAAATATTGAGGACAAGCATCAAATACTTACTTGTTCAATCTCAGAAAATTTAGCAAACAAGTCTTCAGGTATCGACCAATCAAAAATATCGAAGTTTTCTTTTATCCTTGCTTGATTTGTAGTCTTGGGAAGCACGCTATGACCCATTTGCAATCCCCAGCGAAGAGCTACCTGTGCAGGAGTCTTGCCTAGTTTCTCAGCAATACTATTCAGAATTGGGTTTTTAAGGACATCAGTTTTCAGCCAGCTTGGGGAACCCAAAGGTGAATATCCCTACAAATTAAAAATCTCAAATTAACGCGCAAACAAAAAGGCTTCATGAGAATAGTCATTATAATATGCTAAAACAAACCAATGACTATTTTAGATTTGAGAACTAACAGAAAGGTGGACGCCTTTGGATTTGCAAAAATCGCGCAATTTCTCCTGTCTCCAAGCAGGATGGCTTTCCACTTGATTGACAGCAGGAGGAACACGAGCAACCTCAAGCAAATCCCCCAACTTCTTGCATGAGAAATTGCTTACACCTATCGCTCGTGCCTTTCCAGAATCATATAGTGATTCCATTGCTTTCCATGTGTCAGCTAAGTTAGGTGGCAAAAGATCTTCAAATGGTTTATATGTGCTAGGTAAGTTAGGGTTTGCTATGTCATCAACCGCGAAGCCGACTGATCCTTTCTTCATTGGAGCAGGCCAATGGATCTAAAATGGAAGAACCATAAGTTAACATTCAGATTATACACTTACACTTCAAATTTTGACACAAATTAATCATAATTCATGCATCATAAACTTTAACAATAAGCAAATGGAGAACTCATGATATATTATTACATACAAGATACAAATCAACATAATCAAGTTGTAAGTCTTTCAAAGTCCTGTCCAATGCTAGTGGTACATCTTCAGGGGCATGATCAGTATTCCTATTGTGGAGAAAACAAATAATTAATAAATCATGGAAACAAAACTAATTAATCAAATCTAGTATATTAATATAATGATATTTTGATAAACAAACCAGAGTTTAGACGTAATCCACAAATCTTCACGTTTTACTACACCCTCATCAAATAGTTTCTTCAATACAGTTCCAATCTGCAACAGAAAAATCAATGAATAGTTAACTTTAAACATTACGTTGCATCACCATTGACAAAACAAATAACAATGAATTACCTCCTTCTCATTGCCATAGATTTGAGCACCATCAATATGACGGTAACCAGCCTGTAAATATTAAATTAATTAATCAAAATCAAATATCATTATACTAAGAACATCCACATTCATAAGACTCATTTTAGTTTTTTAAATGGACCCGTTTAATTTTTTATATTTTGCAAGTTTTTAAACTACTCGATTACACTTTTTGAATATTGCAATCAACCAAAAAAATAAATTAAATTGAGTCTCACTGACCCCACAATATATATTCAAAAAGAATTCGTGACATAAAAAAAAAAGCACGGACGCTTGGTTTGGCATCGTGGGTGAATATGGACACCCCGATATAATACCAAATATCGGTTTCTATATATCTATACACTAAGGCAAGGTTATAATTTTCTCAAAAGCTATCACCTTCACCGATATTTATACTCTAAGAGATTACCAAGTACGAAAATCGATATTAATTTAATTAATCTGAACTTATTATAATCTCGTAGATAAGTAAAGAAAATATAAAGATTAGTTAGTTGTAAAATGGGGAATGTTTATGAAAATGAAGATGAAGTGGGAAACCTTAATGGCAGCAACAATGACTTCACCAACGACACCAGGATCGGCTTGCCAAGTTCCTAAACCGAGGGAAGGGATCTTGGCTCCGGTGTTGAGCTCGAAGGATTGAATATCTTTTGACATTGTTGAAAACCTACCTAGAGAAATGCTTCTTAGACGCTTTGTTTTAGGAGTCACAGCAAGTGAGAATGAGAAATGTAAATGGAACAACAGAATATGCTGTGACTTTATACTAGCGGGAGTTATCTCAATCATAATTTGTTTCCTAATTTAACATTCACATTTTTTGGTAAACAATAAAACAATTATTTTTCCGTCAAAAAAAATAAAACAATTATTTTGTTTCTGAAACTAGAAGATTTATATTTATTATTTTTACTATTACAAAATCACTACCAAAATAGTAAACGACATTAAAATAGGAAACAAATAAACTAAAATGATTCTATACTTAATTTAGCACTAATGAAGAACAAAGAATGAAGTAAATGCATTGTCCTTCTTCCCCAATTCGTTTTATGTCTGGCCTACCACAATTGACGTGAAAAGTGCTCCGGCCCATCTTTAAACCATTTATATTTTCCACCTCTGTGTCCCTAATTATAATATCTCGTTGAAAAAATTGCGGAGACTAAAAAAATGTGGATTGTGACATTAAACTTGTTGACAATTAATATTATTTTTATAATTTTATTCTTTAAGAATGAGAATGAATTATTATTTTCCTAAAATATTTATTATAGCACTAATTTTTATTTATCTATCTATTAGTAGTATATGTTTGGAATGTTTATCTCTCATGCTTCATTTTTAATGTGTTATTCTATGGCTCCTTTGTTGATATGTGGCATTCTATTATTATCTATCAATCTGTGGTAGGCATATCATTTTTCAATTTGTTATCTATGTACTCCCTCCGTCCTTTATTATAAACACTCTTACAAAGATTTTATTTGTCCTTAAATATAAGCCCCTTTACAATTTACAAGACACATTTATTATTATTATTCCAAACATAACCCCACTTTGTATTGAATTACGTAAAGTCAACTACAGATACATCTTTTCATAAGGACAATTTAGTAATTATAATACTCAAAAAGTATACATTAATTACACTATTAACTTTTCTTAATAAGCGTGAAATTTTTCTTGGGGGCTTATATATAGGGATGGAGGAAGTATTATTTTATATATTTGGGAACGTCTCTTTCATGCTTCATTTTCAATGTGTCATTTTATAGCTTCTCTAGTGATTATGTGGCATTATCTAACAATCTATGTGGCATATTCTTATGGCATATTTATGAATTTGTTATTAGTCACAATAAAAGAAATCAATTCAATTTGTACAAAAAAAATAAATAAATGTGAAATTCTATTCTGATAGGATAGGTGTTGTACACGATGGCCAAGACAAATTGTGTATCTGATCAGATGTCTTAAACAACTGATTCGACAATTGATCGACATGACCAATACTAATAAAATATTGAAGTAAAAATAAAAGTAATAAACAAAACAATATATTGTTTACCCAGTTCGGTGCAAACCACATCTACTCTGGGGATACCAATCCAGGAAAGGAAACTCACTACTCCAAATTACTAATAATTAATCTTACGACCCACACCAAAACCCATTGATGTGTATGCATTTCCTTAATCCCAGCTCTGGATATTAGAACTTACTCACTTCCCTTTGATCACTAGTCCCAAGTGACTGAAATCTTATTCGTCGTTTAACAAAGGTGTTGAACTCTCATTCAACAAAACGTCAGGCAACTAAACCTTAATTCCTAAGTTTTAGAAGCTACGATGATCTTACACAGTGGGCACAAGATCTTTGACTCACAATTTTAAGTTATTCCTCGTACTTTAGTCTTGAGTCTCTTTATATAGATGTGCAACTCTTTTGATTTGTAGAGATATTGATATGCAATCCGATAGAAATTTCGTTATTAAAACAAATTCTGTTTTAAAACAAACTACATAAGATAAAGATTCAATTTGAACTTTATCCAAATTAGTTATGATTCCCGATCATATCTAACACATAGTCTTGATGACCTTTAAACAGCTGTCATTTGAAGATTTGCGTTTGTAACAAGTTTGGAGAGATATGCGGGTAATTGGATATGTTTAAATCTTCATCGAGTTGTTATGTGGCAATATGTCCTACACAAATGTTTAGGATATCTTATTTCAACATGTTGCTTGTACATGTCTTTTACATTATTAAGATGTCTGACACATCTTATTCAACATGTTGCACCTGCACCATGCCATATAAAGGGGCTTTAGTGGGCCGGCCCATTAAGCCTCATGGCCCGGTCCGTTAAGCCCAGCCCAATAAGCAAAGACCTACATGGGCCGATGGGCCGACCCGTCAAACTTTCTTTTTTTTTTTTGACAATTTTTTTTACAAAATAAATTCAATGGACAATAAAACTATTTATAATGATTGATTAAGTTGTTATTAGTTTTTTTCAAATAAAGATAATCATAACAAACTTGGTTTAATCTTAAAAAAACAACAAATTTGGTTTAATAATTATCTCCTAACTAACAAATCTCATCTTTTGTTACTTAATCATCTAAAGATTTAATGGTAACTAAAACTCCTTATTTTTAGCTAAAATTATTTTTAGAATTTTTTTAAAAATACTTTTTTTAACTCTTTAAAGGGCCAGCCCAAAAGCCCGTGGGGCCGGCCCATAACGGCCCATTAAACATATAGGCCCGAAGGCCCAGCCCAATAAGGCCCGATCAACTTTTTTAAAAGCCCAGCTCATGTAAAACTATAAGGCTAATGGACCGGCCCGATAGCCCGACCCATTTTTACAATTCTACCTGCACATCTTTATTATGCACAAATTGTTTTAGCCTTATAATGTAGCCAATATCATTATTGGAACTACAAAATCTTTTCAATTGTAGTGAAAATAGGCGGTTATTAAAGGAAAAGATTTCAAATCGTAATTCAATTCTTAAATTTGTATTTTTTTTCATATTTAAATAAAATAAATATAAAATAAATTTTACAAGTAATAGGAAAGATAAAAATATCTAAATGAACGTCTCTGTGATATAAAAAAAATACATACTAATAAGCATATCTATTTTTTGTTATTTTTACAAGGACATGTATTTCTATTAGGATCTATATTTCTACCCTGAAGCGGCCAGAAAAATGCGCGGGCGAAAAACGCTCGCTAGACAGTAAAGTCGCCACCGAATTTTATTTATTCCCAAAGGAAAAGGAAAATATCGATAAAACCTTGAGAGAAATGGAAAGACGGTCGTCGCGACCAAATTTCGGGTTCGGGAGTCGGTTATGCGAGGGGAAGGTATTAGCACCCCTCACATCCGTTGTACTCAACGGGAACCGTTAATTAAATTAGCTTAAAAATAAGTGTTAGTTCATATTTGCTTGTTTTAATATTAAAAGAAAATTTTTGTAAAGAGTGGAAAACGAAAAAATAAATTATCAACCAAAAATAGGTTTTTTATTAGTGCGCTTGACGGTTGTTGGATCCCGCTCCTACGTATTTCCAAGTGCAATGGAAAATTCAAAGCTACGTAGTTCTTTGGTAGAAAATGTTTGTGTGTTGGTTCATTTTATTTAGGAAAATTGTTTGGTCGCACTTGGGCGAAAAAGTTTGTTTGATTAAAAATGCAGACTCGCACTTGGTCGATGATATCCGTTTGAAAAAAAAATTTAACGCGCATGGGCGTAAAAAAGGATTTGTTTGAAAGAAAATGACGGACTCACACTTGGGCGATAATATCCGTTTGAGAAAAAGTTAAATGCACATGGGCATGAAAAGATTAAAGGTTTGGTGGGTTGAATTTATTTAAATTTTATGTTTTGAAAAATAATTTATTTTTAGGTGTGGAAGACGGATAACCGATTGACAAAGCGGATGCTAAGCATCGGTTATTCGAGAGACGAACGGAAGTACATCCGCCAATCTCCTTTTCAATCCAAGATTTATTGAAAATTGCTTGGTGCAAATATTAACAAATTGATATTTTTGTGTTTTATGATTATTTATTGTTTTTGGTATTTTTATTTATATTTGAACATGAAATGAATTTAAGACATAAATGATATATTTTCTTTTTGTGTTTTTATAATATATAGAAAAACATTTTTTTTTTGATTTTTTTTTTAATAAATAAGAAGATAAAATACAATTATAAACATATTTTTTTTGGGTATTTTGATATCATAAATAAATAAGATTAGGTGACATTAAATAAAGCATAAATAAAAATAAAACAAAATGCACAAGGGATATAAACAACAGATCAGGGGGTAAGGAAAGAAGGAAGCTTCATGGGCCCAACACAGAGGGCCCAGATGCCCCAACCAAACAAAACACAGAAAAATAAAAGGATTGAAAAAGCTGGGTTCGAACCCGTACCCTTCCTGCAAGAAGCACAAAGCCTTGCCACTGCACCAACACACATTTACTAATAATATTCCGCATCAAAAGATATTTATTAATTAAAACGCGTTTAAATTTTTAACAAAACCGCGCGATCTGCATATCGTCTTCAACCTCCGGACCTCAAAAACCAAATTCGTGTTTTTGCGTTTTTAAACCAAATGAGACATGTGAATATATCATTTTGCTCAGAATTTCGAGAGGAATCCGAATATTATATTTATATTAACTGTAATAAACTAAATAATGCGAATTTAACCAAAAACTATAAGAACCCTAAACTTTAAGTTTGAAATTAAATTTTATACATGAACAATAAATACCCAATAACTTAGGGATATTATTCCTCACATCGAAACAAATATGAATGGACCAAGAATGAAACAAAATGATGCTCAAATAAGTGAGTTCGAAATCTCAAGAACATTACCAATTGGAGAAAGTCCAATGCTTCTTCTCAGGGTGTTTCAAGATGTAAATATGATCCCTTTAGCTTCCTTGAGTTCTCAGGAACGTAATGGAATGTTTACTTTGGCTTGAAACCTTCTCAAACGTTCTACCCAATTCAAGTTGAAAGTGGCAAAAATGGAGGTTGGAAGATGGTGATGGAGGTGTTTCAGTTAGTGTTTAATGCATACATAAATTTACTCATGATGTATTGATGATGTTTCAATGGAAAAAGTATGAGGAAATGGAAATTTCGAATTTAAGATTTCTTTGAAAGTGTAGTGATGGATTTTTAGAGCAATTTTGTGGATGATTTGTTCTGAACTCATGAAGGCCTTTTATAGAGGTCTCAATGTGGTCTCAGAAGTGAATGAAATTGACCTTGGTTGTATCTCAATGTTGGTTGTCTCAAAAGTTGCAAAAGTGATCTTTTTCTTTAAAACCTTCATGGTTTCAAGACAACAAAGGTGGAGTGATTTTGGGAGAAGGGAAGCTTTTCAGAGTTTGCATGCATTGCCTCTGGTGTTTAGATGGAGTGAAATCTCAGCAAAATCAATTCACAAGGCTCAATGCAAAGTGGTTGAGAAAAAACAAAGGTGTAAGAGACTTTATGCAAAAGTGCTCTATAAATGATATTTGATTGGACAATGCTTATGACACTCTTTTAATACACCTTTAAGCCTATAATTCATGTCCATTTACTGAGATTTAGTGGTACAATAGGTCTGCAAAAGAGGATCACAATGTTGGATTTGGTTTGAGCAAGCTCTTGACATGATTTTTGGCCAATAAATCTGCTGCATCATGCCACCTTCTCCTCTTCGAAACTTGCTGCTCGTGCCATGAAAATTCTTGATCTTTGTATCAATGGAAAGAAGGCATGACATTCTACAACTTTGATGTTGAACATTGGAGCTGAATCAATTTGTATCATATAGAAAAATGGCCATCAATATTGAAATTTGTCACAGACAACATTCAGAAAAACAATTGGTCTTCTAGTATGCTCACTTCATCTCTTCGAAACTTTGTGCTCAAACAAACGAAATTCGTGATCTTGATACCAATGGAAAGAGGCCATAGCATGCTACAACTTTGATGTTGAAGACATGACCTGAATCAACTTTGATCATATATAAAACTGACCATCAAAATTCAAAATTATCACTGAAAAACACTTAGAAAAAATTTCTAAGTTTCCAGATTTTTCAACAACTTGAAACATCAACTTTGGAACTTCTCAACTTCCAATTTCCATGAGCTTTTGGTTAAATCTTTCCATGATAATGAAGTATGCAGTGTCATCTATAAGTAAATCCTTCTAGTATGAAAAATGATTGCTTGGATTGATCACAAGTTGGCCATAAAGTCATGCACTTGGTAAGGTCAAAAACTCTTAGAAAAAATTCTAAGTGTCAGAATTCTTAAAAACTTGGAACATCAACTTTGGATATAAATTTAAGCACTTTCACGATCCTTATGACCTCAAATCTTTTAACCATCTTAAAATTCTCCATGAGAGCATGAAATAAAGTCCTTGTTTGTACACTTTAGTGACTTGGGGAGGAAGTTACAACCATGAGAAGTCACCTCCATGAACATGAATTCTTGGTACTTAGAAAAAATCAAATCACAAGTAAATATGTGATTTCAAACCTCATTTGCATGATTGTGAGATTGTTGACCATGTGAATAAATACAAATAAATGTGAAGCATAAATAAATTAAAATAAAAAATAAAATGTCTGGACAAAATTGGGGTGCTACAGCTGCCCCTACTTAATTATTCCTTAACGTAGAGTATGCGAATATTATGGGTATTCGTGAACTCTTTGTGAAGGGTAATTAAGTATGAAGTATCCAGATTTTGTCCCTAGAGAAAAAATATGAGTGAAACATGTGTCAGATGTCGTCACTCAGGAAGGGTTGATCATATCTAGCCGTTTGCACTAGAGGTAGATCCTTGAGGATAAAAGGTAAAAGTGATCATATCCAGCCGCATGCACTGAAGGTTGATTTGCTAAGGATAAACAAAAAAATGATTTTGTTCAGCCGCCTGCACTGAAGGTCAATCTACTGGGAAATAAAAATGATTTTATTCAGCCGTCTGCACTGAAGGTCAATCTACTGAGGATAAAAATAAAAGTGATCTTATTTAGCCGCATGCACTAAAGGTCGATCCTATTAAGGTAAGAGGTGATCTTATTCAGCCGCCTGCGCTGAAGGTCAATCTGCTAATGAAAAAGTAAAGGTAATCTTATTTAGCCGCCTGCACTAAAGGTCGATCTACTGAGGAAAAGGTAAAGGGGATCTTATTCAGCCGCCTGCACTGAAGGTCAATCTATTGGAAAATAACAAAGATCTTATTCAGCCGCTTGCACTGAAAGTCGACCTACTAAGGATAAAAGTAAAGGTGATCTTATTCAGCCGCCTGCACTGAATGTCAATCTACTAGGAAATAAAAATGGTCTTATTCAGCCGCCTGCACTGAAGGTCGATTCTAAAAGGATAAAAAATATTCGTTTGATCATTGCCAGGTGGACCCTAGTGAAATGATAAAGAATGAAATGATATGATTAGTCTGATGTTGGTGAAATGGTAAATGTATGATATGATCATTGTCAGTCTGCCACTGATGAAACAGTAAACGAAATGATATGATAGTTACCGGTAGATTCACTAGAGGAGTTCTAGCTGGGGAAATTAAGTGAATGTGAGTAAATCTACTGGAGATTGGGACAGTTAAGGGAGAGGTCCGCTGAGGGATTTTCAAGACTTGTTGGGAATCTTTTGAGATGTTCACTAGGGAACATGGCTTGACATATGCTCGGAGATTTAGAATGAAGTTCATTGAGGAAAACTAGAATGACTCGCTCGGGAGTGTTTGAAACCTTACTGGTGAAGGGATTTCATGGGGAACAAATATGATATGATATGAGATGAATGCTAATGAATGTGTATAATTATAATATGATGCATGTGATATCCTGACTCTTGGGAATGCAAATGACATGTTGGGCTTTGAAGTTTTTTTTTTGGGCAAAGTGATTAAAGTATGGTGTTTGGAGATTTGGCCCTTCGACATTCGCAATACCACACACTTTGAAAGTTCAGATGCATGGCTGTTGATGGAGCCTTTTGACACTGCGTGACCGCTTGTTGTATAGCTGCTAATTCGGCTATGAGAGAGTAATTAGTCGTGGTTGCTCTGAGAATGTTGGGAATCGTTGATTTCCTTTTGATATTTTCAAATTCAAATGATCATGATTTTCAAAAAAAAATTAATTTTTTTTTTTTTTTAATTTCAAAGTTATATCATCAAAAAATAAATAGCAATTATTGAGGACGAAGCAAAGACAAAAGTAAATGGGAAAGATGCATTTCATTGATGGCCAAACATGACTTTGTACATGGAATGGTATTACACTAAAGGTGTAACTCCATGAAAAGAGTAGAAGAAAATGAAAATGGCAATAGAAAAAAAAAATTTGGAAATTCCCATTGAGTCGTGATGACCACCACTTTCTTAATAACTCCAAGTCCGTAGAACCTTGCTTCTGGGGATAGCGAATGAATGAGTTCTTCAGTTGATGCTAGGAGTAGATTGTCTTGATGCAGTTACTTGCCTTTTTTCTTTTCCCAACTTTTGCCTAAGTCGCCTTTTCAAGTTTTCGACTTAGCGGGTTTTCTTTTTTTTTTTTTTTTGTATCCCTAACTTTTGCCTGGACTGCTCTTTCGAGTTTTCAGTCCACCGGGATGCCTCTTTTTGCCTAAGCTGCCCTTTCAGGTTTTCAACTTAGCGGGCGTTCTTTTGTTTTTAGGCATAGTATTTCTTAACTGCATCAGAATTCACAGGGAGCGGAAGGTCCACTCCGTCCATTGTCGTGAGAATCAAAGCTCCTCCAGAGAAAGCTTTCTTCACTACATAAGGTGCTTCATAGTTCGGGGTCCACTTTCCACGAGAATCCTTATGTATGGGTAAGATCTTCTTGAGTACTAGGTCGCCCTCTTGAAACTCTCGAGGACGGACCTTCTTGTCGAATGCCTTCTTGAGTCTGCTCTGATATAACTGACCATGACATAATGCTATCATCTGCTTCTCATCGATGAGGTTTAGTTGGTCAAACCTTGCTTGGACCCATTCTGCTTCTTCCAATTTGGTCTCCATTAAGACTCTCAATGAGGGGATTTCCACTTCAATGGGGAGGACTGCTTCCATGCCATATACCAGTGAGAATGGGGTTGCCCCTGTCGAGGTGCGAACCGAGGTCCTATAGCCATGTAAGGCAAATGGAAGCATCTCATGCCAATCTTTGTAAGTTTTTACCATCTTTTGAAGGATTTTCTTGATGTTTTTGTTCGCTGCTTCTACGGCTCCGTTCATCTTTGGCCGGTATGGTGAAGAGTTGTGGTGTTCAATTTTGAAACTTTCACACAGCTCCTTCATCATTTTGTTGTTCAAGTTAGTGCCATTATCAGTGATGATCTTGTTGGGAAGCCCGTAGCGACATATTATTTCCTTTTTGATGAATCGAACTACCACTTGCTTCGTTACATTGACGTATGAAGCAGCTTCGACCCATTTGGTGAAATAGTCGATGGCGACTAGGATAAAACGGTGTCCATTTGAAGCTCGAGGTTCAATGAGTCCAATCACGTCAATGCCCCACATAGAGAATGGCCAAGGTGATGCCATGACATTCAAGGGAGTTGGAGGGACATGCACTTTATCAGCATAGATTTGGCATTTGTGGCATTTTCTTGCGTAGTTGAAACAATCAGATTCCATGGTCAGCCAATAGTAACCAGCCCTTAGAATTTTTCTAGCCATTGCATGTCCATTGCATGCCCTTAGAACCTTCGTGGATTTCTTCGATGAGCAAGTCTGCTTCATGTTTGTCTACACATCTTAGAAGAACCATGTCGTGGTTTCTTTTGTAGAGCACATCACCATTCAGGAAGAACTTAGCTGCGAGTCGCCTTAAGGTTTTCTTGTCTCTGTTTGAAATATTGGCAGGATATTCTTGATCTTTGAGGTAAACCTTGATGTCATGATACCATGGTTTGCCGTCAGATGCCTCTTCGATTGATTGGCAGAATGCTGGTTCGTCTTTGCGTTCCACCTTTATAAGTGGCACCTCGTTATGGAACTTTACCTTATACATTGATGATAAGGTAGCCAAGGCATCCGCCACTTGATTCTCCTCTCGAGGGATATGGTGGAAGGTGATTTCATCAAAGTATTCCATTAGCTTCAGAACATAAGCACGGTATGGGATCAGATTAGGATGACGGGTTTCCCAGTCTCCATTTACTTGATAGATGACTAGAGCCGAGTCTCCATACACTTCCAAAATCTTGATTCTGTAGTCGATGGCAGCCTCGAGACCAAGGATACATGCTTCATATTCAGCCACATTGTTTGTGCAATCAAAACATAGCCTTGCTGTGAAGGGGATATAACCATCCTTGGGAGAGATTAGAACCGCTCCAATTCCATTCCCCATGACATTAGATGCACCGTCAAATGCAAGCTTCCATCGAAACCCGGGCTCAGGTCCTTCGTCGTCCCCTATAGGTTCTTTGTAGCTCAAAACCATGATGTCCTCATCGGGGAAATCAAACTGTATGGGTTGATAATCGTCCAGTGGTTGGTGAGCTAACTTGTCTGCTAGCACACTTCCTTTGATAGCTTTCTGAGTTACGTGCATAATATCATACTCGGATAACAACATTTGCCAACGGGCAATCCTTCCGGTCAGAGCGGGTTTCTCAAAGATGTACTTGATTGGATCCATCTTCGATATCAGCCATGTTGTGTGACAAATCATGTATTGTCTCAATCGACGAGCAGCCCATGCCAAAGCACAACAAGTTTTCTCTAACTGGGTGTATCTGATTTCACAATCGGTGAATTTCTTGCTTAGGAAGTAGATGGCATGCTCCTTCCTACCAGTTTCGTCATGTTGCCCCAACACACATCCCATGGATTTATTCAAAACTGTTAAGTACATGATGAGAGGTCTTCCAGGAACAGGCGGTATCAGGATGGGTGGTTCTTGCAAGTATTGTTTGATCATTTCAAATGCCCCTTGGCAATTCTCGTTCCATATGATGGCTTGATCTTTGCGTAGTAGTTTGAAAATTGGCTCACAAGTAGCAGTGAGATGAGAAATGAACCTAGAGATGTAGTTCAATCTCCCTAGAAAACCACGGACTTCTTTTTCGGTACGAGGAGCATGCATCTCTTGGATGGCACGTACCTTGTCAGGGTCAACCTCGATCCCTCGTTGACTAACAATGAAACCAAGTAACTTTCCAGATCTGACGCCAAAGGTGCACTTAGCCGGATTGAGTCGCAGCTTGTACTTCCTTAGACGTATGAATAGCTTTTGCAAATGAAGAATGTGGTCTTCTTCAGTTTTGGATTTGGCAATCATGTCATCCACATATACCTCTATTTCTTTGTGCATCATGTCATGGAAGAAAGCCACCATTGCCCTTTGATAGGTTGCCCCGGCGTTCTTCAAACCGAAAGGCATTACCTTGTAACAATAAGTTCCCCATGGGGTGATGAAGGTAGTTTTCTCCATGTCTCCCGGAGCCATCTTGATTTGGTTATAGCCAGAGAATCCATCCATGAACGAGAAGACTGCAAATCGGGTTGTATTGTCTACCAACACATCGATGTGAGGTAATGGGAAGTCATCCTTGGGACTTGCTTTGTTCAAATCTCGGTAGTCGACACACATTCGTACTTTGCCATCTTTCTTGGGTACTGGTACTATGTTAGCAACCCATTGTGGATACTTCGCTACGGCTAGGAATCCTGCGTCAAACTGTCTTTTGACCTCTTCTCTGATCTTGAGCGACATGTCTGGTCTTGTCCTTCTCAATTTCTGTTTTACCGGAGGGCATCCTGGACGGAGAGGCAATTTGTGCTCAACTATATCGGCATCCAATCCCGGCATATCTAGGTATGACCATGCGAACACATCTGAATATTCCTTCAAGAGTTCAACCAGCTTCTCACGCTCTTTTGCTTTCAAAGACGATCCAATCTTGACCTCTCTTTTGTCATGCTCAGTCCCCAAGTTGATTAACTCTACGGGCTCTTGATTTGGTTGTATTTCTTTAGACTCTTGGTCTAACAGTCTCGCTAACTCATCGGGAAGTTCACAATCACTTTCATAATCCTCTTCAGCTTGGTTAATAGGGAGCTCAAAGTTATTTGGGATCGTAGCGGTATCATACTCAATGGGTTTATTCTGAGATCTGCATATGTTTTATGATGATTTTTATTTTAGAATGATGAACAAGAGAAAATGGAAACAAGAGAAAATATTGCCATTTTTTAACATAAATGCAAAAATGAAAGAATAAAAGTAATGGAAAACAAAGTGCTTTTTTATTGATTGATGATTCAACATCTGAAATGAAAAGGGTGCCCTACAAAGCTATCCTTATGCCTTGGGCAGAGCAAAAGGATTTGAAAAACATGATGAAAATTACTTTGAAAAAGAAAACATCTCTGGGATTTCAACAGCAGTCCAGTTGTTGAGGCTTGCATTCAGAGAGCAACGGTAGACCAAACAAGGCATCTCCCCATTATCTGGAGCATCTTCAATGACAGCCACTTGATCTTTATGAGCAAAACCCGCACCGCAGAAGGTTTCTTGAATATTACCAATGGGCATCTTTTCAGCATTATCTTTCTCTATGGATGGTTTGTATCCCAATCCATACTTGTCCTTTTTCATAGGCATATCCCATAGTTGCTCGCAACCTTTTGAGTCTCTTCCTTTAGCCAACAATCTGTCATTCTTCCATGAGATAGGAGGGACTTTAGGTTTTTCAACACGAGTCTTCTCAAACACTGCCCCAGCATTGGCGACTTCTAAGGCTTGAAAAGCAGTTTCCATAGCTTCTCCACTTGCTTCCACATATTGGAAAGAAGACAGATGACTTACAAAGATGTCCTCTTCGCCAGCCACAGTGATTAGTTTGTCACCCACCGCGAATTTCAATTTTTGATGCAAAGTAGATGTCACAGCACCGGCCGCATGGATCCATGGTCGTCCCAATAGGCAGCTATAGGCTGGGTTGATATCCATCACCTGGAAAGTAATATCAAAAGTATGTGGACCTATTTGGACGGGTAGGCATATCTCTCCGATGACAGACCTCCTAGACCCATCAAAAGCTCTTACGATCAAAGCGCTAGGCTTCATGAAGACTCCGTCAATGGACATCTTGTTGAGAGTAGGCTTTGGCATAACATTCAATGATGAACCATTATCAACCAACACTCTTGCAAGGACTGTTCCATGACACGTTGTAGAGATGTGTAATGCCTTGTTGTGAGCCCTTCCTTCCATAGGTAAGTCTTCGTCATTAAAATTTAAGCAGTTATTAGCAGTGATATTGGCAATTATCTCATCAAAACGGTCCACGGTAACATCTTGGGTCACATGAGCTTGATTCAACACTTTCAGCAGTGCCTTCCTATGCGCCTCAGAATTCAGTAGTAGCGAAAGGATAGATATCTTGGAAGGAGTTTGATTTAGTTGATCAACTATCTTTTACTCGCTTCTTTTGATGATTTTTAGGAATTCATCATCTTCTTTTGATGCTGGCTGATTATCAGATTCTTGCCCTTTGTCTTGACTATGTGTTTCTGTCACCACCTCATTGGTTCCTTTTCTAAGCTTTTCGGGAGCAAAGATTCGACCACTTCGAGTCATACTACTGCTTTCAGAAATATGGGAAACACCATATATTGCTTTCATGGGTTCACCTTCCTCCGTTACCTTTGATTCTTGAACAAAGGCAGTTGCCTCATAATCCCAAGGTACTACTTTGGAGCTATTATAAGGAAATGGAGATGGAACACTG
The DNA here is from genome assembly GCA_954870985.1 of Trifolium fragiferum. Classification (NCBI taxonomy): domain Eukaryota; kingdom Viridiplantae; phylum Streptophyta; class Magnoliopsida; order Fabales; family Fabaceae; genus Trifolium; species Trifolium fragiferum. The sequence continues at coordinate 22,599,515 of OX940792.1, forward strand.
ATGACAACAGGTTGCTTCCGGTTCATGAATGGCTGAGCATCTCCCTTCTGATAAAGGATCTCGACAGGTTTCGGGATTCCTTTGTTGCTTTCAAAGTATGGCTCAATGACTGAAACATCTTCCGTTTTTCTCGCTCGGCTGATTTGCAATATGCCTTGATCAATCAATTTTTGCATTTCATTTTTGACCACTTGGCAACCTTGGAGGCTCAAGTCGCATTCTTCGCAATTGTCATGACTTCCTTGAATCACACCACATTTGGCTAGCTTGGCATGAAGCATCAATAGAGGAGTTTTTACTTCTTCAACATTCTTGATCACATCAAAATCAGAATTTTCTTCCACGGCATTGACATTTGAGCCATTGTAATCCGGCAAAGGGTTATTCTTTACATCAGGCCCTTTCTCTTTGAAGGAGAGACTCTTGTTGTTGATTAGCTCTTGCACTATCTGTTTAAGCGCTCTACAGTCTTCGATAGAGTGACCAATTGCCCCAGAATGAAACTCACATTTGGCATTTGGATTATACCAATGTGGGTACGGTGGTTCCAAAGGCTTAACATTTCGAGGCACCACCAAAGAATTCTTTATCAATAGAGGCCAAAGTTGGCTATATGGGATAGGGATCGGCACAATCTGACTTGTTCTTTGATTGTAAGGAGGCCGATGTTGATTCTGACCTGGAGTTTGAGCCCAGTGATTTGGACGAGCAGGTTGATACTGAGGCCTTTGAGGTGGTGGAGGTTGATATTGCACAGGTGCTGCTGCGGCAACATAATATTGGCCTTGATATGGTACTTGAAGAGCTGAGTGATGATAAGTATTCATGGGCGGACGATAGAAATTTCGAGGATCATTTATCACAGCATTTGTTTCTCCTTCTTTCTTTTTGGGAAAAGAGGTTGGAAATTTCTTCGCAACAGCTTGAGCACTTTGAACATTATGGATCTTTCCGTTCTTTAGACCCAATTCTACCATCTCTCCAGTGATGACCAGATCAGAGAAACTAGAAGAGGCACTTCCTATCACATTTCCATAATATGGAGCTTGCAAAGTGCTTATGAAAATTCTCACAAGTTCCCCTTCACGTAAAGGGGGTTCAACTTGTGATGCTAGCTCTCTCCATCGTTGTGCATATTCTTTGAATGTTTCTGTTTCTTTTTTGGTTAAGTTTTGCAATTGCATCCTATCCGGTGCCATGCCCATGTTATACTTGTATTGTTTGACGAAAGCTTCGGCCAAATCTTTCCAAGTTCGGATTCTACTCTTCTCGAGATGCATGTACCAATTCAAAGAGGCTCCACTGAGGCTATCTTGGAAGAAGTGGATGAGGAGCTTATCATCTTGGGCAGCTACACCCATTTTTCTGCAATACATGATCAAGTGATTGCGAGGACAAGTCAATCCTTTGTACTTCTCAAAATCTGGCACTTTGAATTTGGGAGGAAGCACCACATTCGAGACTAAACACATATCAAGCGCATCAAGTCCAAATTCACTATTCCCTTCCATTGCTTTCATACGTTCCTCTAAAGCAAGAATCTTTCCTTTAGCCTCTTCATCTTCAACCGTTGCGAGTGGTCGTCCATTCAATGAAGCTTCAGTATTCGCCCTTGGAGGGTTGGAAGAATGATACACCAATAACGGGTTTTCTGTCGTACCTTGAGGCATTGGAAAGCCGGTAGTAACATCAGCATTTTCTTGTATCGCATGAGTCCCAAATGGACGAGGTGCTGGTGCTTGAGTAGGACGAGGCTGAGATGGACCACCCTCGGTCGGGTTCTCTATTGACGGAGGTGTGTAACCTGGAGGGAGACCAAATTGAGGCCAAACAGCAATTGCGGCAGGAGCTTGATGTGGCTCGGTGATAACATTTTCCACTGGTGCGGGCTGTGTGTCTTGCGCTCGGTTGGCAATTCCTTGGAGCGTTTCCATCATTCGATCAAACTTTTCGTTCAACCGATTGATGTCTTGTCTCATGACTTCTTCATTTTGCTGAACTATTTCCATGACTCTTTGCGCGTTCCTTCGAGTGTAATGCGAATGTCGAGGAGCGGGCTCTCGGGCCGACTGACTTCTTGGTTTTCTGGCTATGATGAAATGTTTCCTAGAGTTTTGAAGGGGGAAAGATATGAGGTTTTTTTTTTTTTGCATGATGAATTGTATGTTATGCAATGTGAGTGAACTTAACATGAATGCATGCAAAAGCTTTTATTTTATTTTATTATATATATTTTTTTTTTGGGAAATTGCAAGACTTTAGATGTTATTGCAAGTATCTAACAATTGTAAAGACATTGAGATAGAGAGAAACAAAAGTGGCCAAAAGGATTTTTCATTCATAATCAAAGAGCCATACAAGTAGGGAAGTTACAAATTTTTTCAAACTTTCTTAATCTTCTCCCTAAAGTCTCTTAGCATAGTCTTACAAAATTCAACAAAAGCAATGACTTCAAAAGGGGTGTTCAAGGGGTGCATTGCCGCATCGGCTTCCTTCAACTTTTCAGGGATAGTTCCAATCACATCATTGGCCAACTTTACTAACTTTGAGAACTTATCCTCCCAGTGTGCACCCTCATGACGGAGTATTCGAAAAAGGGTTCCTCTTTCAATTTTGTCAACCAAGTTCAAATAGCGGTGTTCCCATCCTTCATTTGCTCTTTTGAGGTCTTCACAAGTTTCTCCTTGACGGTCGCAAAATTTCCCATATTCCTCTAAATTCTCTAGTGCCTTCTTCAACTCAAATTCACTCCTTGCAAGTTTTCTCTCTAACGCTTCTTTTTGCAGCCTCTCACTCGACACATATCCCTCGTACTCGTTCATCATGCTATTGAGATGTCGTTTTGCATCTTCGAGCTCTTCTTTTAGCTTTTTCCCTTCGGCTTGAGATTTTTCCAAATCTTCATTCAATTTGCCGGCTATACCCAAAAGTTCATCTCGCTCTTTGTTCTTGCGCTTGAGTTGAGAATTTGCTCCTCCCAAACATTCTTTCACCTTGCGTTTTGCATCTTCCTCAAGTTTCAACCTTTTGTTGCTACCCTCAATGATTTGGTCCCTTTGAACTCGTTCCCTTCTTAGCTCGGAATTTTCTTGAGTAGCTTTGAGTAAACTAGCTTCCAACTCTTCTTTTTCTTTGTTGAGTTGTGCAATGGTTGCTTTGAGCTCGTCGGCTTCCTCAATTGAGACAGGAATAGGCTCGGGGGAACTTGGTGAAATAGGAGCCTTGACAAGGAATGGCACTTTCACCACTTGGACTCTTTCTTTAACCCATGGCCGGTAACTTTCTTTGTCGATGCCGGCCTTGCGTTTCAAATCACTTCCTTTTTTGTTAACTTTTCTCCAAGCTCGAATAATCCTTTGTAACATTGGAGGATCTTTGGTACCCATATCATGCAACACTAAACATTCCAAGGATTTTGCTTCGGGCTTCTCCCACATAGGACGTCCCAACTGTCTTAGGGCCAAAATCGGGATGTAGTTTATGCATGATTTGGACCCTATGAGAGGAACATTTGGAAAGTCTCCACAACTGATGATGATTTCTTTGATGTCGAGCTTTCTTGGATACCAACGAATCTCATTTTCGGTAAGGGATGCCAAAAATTGAGACCATCCTTCCCTATCCAACTTGTTCATTTCTGATTGCTCCTTGCTCATGTGAGATGTGAACCAACAATAGAGTAAAGGGAAACAACAAATGAGGTTGCCACCTTTCTTATCGTGACGCGTGTGAAGAGTGTAGTACACATCGGCCAAGAGTGCGGGAACTGGATCTTTGTCTTTGGTAAGGACAGCCCAAAAGACACTAATTGCAGCTAAATCAATGAAGTCTTCGGTTGATGGGAACAATACCAAACCATAAACAAGGAGAGCTAGCACGTTGTTGAAAGACTTCATGTCTCGGGACTTGGCAAAGACACGAGCCTTTTTCTCTAAATAACTTCGGAGGAAACCGGGAACTTTCGCTTTTTTCGTCACATTGGCACAAAATTCGAGCTCGTCAATGTTTAGAGCTTCGGCCAATTTTTTCATTTTTGGAGGATGACCAATTTCCACAAATGGACCCTTGTTTTTTGGAGGAATGCCCACAATCCTATTGAACTCTTCAAGTGTGGGTGCTAGCTGAAAATCTTGGAATAAGAAACTTCTCATTGGAGGGTCATAGAATTGTGCTAGCGCGGTGAGAGCGTCAACTTGAACATCGGTGAACAAAAGATCAAGGATGTTGCCATACGTGAAGACAAAAGCGGCCCTTGAAAGTGGTGCTAACTCGGTGGTCAAAACTCTAAGACTTTCCAAAATTGGGAGCTTGATTTTCAAAGACAGAGTTCCTCTTTTCTCGGAAGCCATGTTCAATTTGTTAGACACTTGCAACACAATTTTAGCCTTTGCAATTTCCTGAAACAAAACTCGCATGCTAAGGAAATGGTTTTATGCAAATGGATGCAATGTATGTATGATTTATATGAGTTTGGATAATCGGGAAACAAACTTAAGAGGGGAGGCTCCCTACGGGGGCTTAGTTCTATGTGCTTTTATATCAAGGTTCTCACCAAGGATAGTTCTAAAGTTTTTGAATTAGGAACACCTAGAGTTGTGGAAGCATCTCGGAATTTTGTCATAATAACGGGTTAACCACTATATGACAAACCTTTCACGAGCGCCTCTCGTCTAGGCGAGGTTTGCACCAACTAAACGAGATGTGTACCTCGAAAGCCAATACAAACACCAGATTTGAAAAAAAGGTTCTAAGAAGAAGGTCCTTGGAGTTAAGGGTCCAATTCAGAATTTCGCCATTATAACGGGTTAACCATTATATGACTATCTTTCACGAAGAGGACCATCTCCAAGCGGGGTCTTTGTGTTGACTAAACAAGAGTGTCTACCTCGAAAGCCAACACTACACAACCACCATCCTAAACCTAAGTTTTTTCGAACTCGGGTGTAGAGCTCCACTCAAAAGTTTTTTTTTTTTTGAACCTCATAAACCCTCAATACGATAGCACAATAATATGGATAGGAAATAAAATAAAGACAATAACATAAAATATAAACAAACATGGAAAATAAGAAACTAACACTAAAAGCTAACCTAACTAACTAGGTTCGACTCACAAAGACTAAGCTTAAAAACCCCAGTGAAGTCGCCAGCTGAAGCGGCCAGAAAAATGCGCGGGCGAAAAACGCTCGCTAGACAGTAAAGTCGCCACCGAATTTTATTTATTCCCAAAGGAAAAGGAAAATATCGATAAAACCTTGAGAGAAATGGAAAGACGGTCGTCGCGACCAAATTTCGGGTTCGGGAGTCGGTTATGCGAGGGGAAGGTATTAGCACCCCTCACATCCGTTGTACTCAACGGGAACCGTTAATTAAATTAGCTTAAAAATAAGTGTTAGTTCATGTTTGCTAGTTTTAATATTAAAAGAAAATTTTTGTAAAGAGTGGAAAACGAAAAAATAAATTATCAACCAAAAATAGGTTTTTTATTAGTGCGCTTGACGGTTGTTGGATCTCGCTCCTACGTATTTCCAAGTGCAATGGAAAATTCAAAGCTACGTAGTTCTTTGGTAGAAAATGTTTGTGTGTTGGTTGATTTTATTTAGGAAAATTGTTTGGTCGCACTTGGGCGAAAAAGTTTGCTTGATTAAAAATGCAGACTCGCACTTGGTCGATGATATCCGTTTGAAAAAAAAATTTAACGCGCATGGGCGTAAAAAAAGATTTGTTTGAAAGAAAATGACGGACTCACACTTGGGCGATAATATCCGTTTGAGAAAAAGTTAAATGCACATGGGCATGAAAAGATTAAAGGTTTGGTGGGTTGAATTTATTTAAATTTTATGTTTTGAAAAATAATTTATTTTTAGGTGTGGAAGACGGATAACCGATTGACAAAGCGGATGCTAAGCATCGGTTATTCGAGAGACGAACGGAAGTACATCCGCCAATCTCCTTTTCAATCCAAGATTTATTGAAAATTGCTTGGTGCAAATATTAACAAATTGATATTTTTGTGTTTTATGATTATTTATTGTTTTTGGTATTTTTATTTATATTTGAACATGAAATGAATTTAAGACATAAATGATATATTTTCTTTTTGTGTTTTTATAATATATAGAAAAACATTTTTTTTTTTGATTTTTTTTTTAATAAATAAGAAGATAAAATACAATTATAAACATATTTTTTTTGGGTATTTTGATATCATAAATAAATAAGATTAGGTGACATTAAATAAAGCATAAATAAAAATAAAACAAAATGCACAAGGGATATAAACAACAGATCAGGGGGTAAGGAAAGAAGGAAGCTTCATGGGCCCAACACAGAGGGCCCAGATGCCCCAACCAAACAAAACACAGAAAAATAAAAGGATGGAAAAAGCTGGGTTCGAACCAGTACCCTTCCTGCAAGAAGCACAAAGCCTTGCCACTGCACCAGCACACATTTACTGATAATATTCCGCATCAAAAGATATTTATTAATTAAAACGCGTTTAAATTTTTAACAAAACCGCGCGATCTGCATATCGTCTTCAACCTCCGGACCTCAAAAACCAAATTCGTGTTTTTGCGTTTTTAAACCAAATGAGACATGTGAATATATCATTTTGCTCAGAATTTCGAGAGGAATCCGAATATTATATTTATATTAACTGTAATAAACTAAATAATGCGAATTTAACCAAAAACTATAAGAACCCTAAACTTTAAGTTTGAAATTAAATTTTATACATGAACAATAAATACCCAATAACTTAGGGATATTATTCCTCACATCGAAACAAATATGAATGGACCAAGAATGAAACAAAATGATGCTCAAATAAGTGAGTTCGAAATCTCAAGAACATTACCAATTGGAGAAAGTCCAATGCTTCTTCTCAGGGTGTTTCAAGATGTAAATATGATCCCTTTAGCTTCCTTGAGTTCTCAGGAACGTAATGGAATGTTTACTTTGGCTTGAAACCTTCTCAAACATTCTACCCAATTCAAGTTGAAAGTGGCAAAAATGGAGGTTGGAAGATGGTGATGGAGGTGTTTCAGTTAGTGTTTAATGCATACAGAAATTTACTCATGATGTATTGATGATGTTTCAATGGAAAAAGTATGAGGAAATGGAAATTTCGAATTTAAGATTTCTTTGAAAGTGTAGTGATGGAGTTTTAGAGCAATTTTGTGGATGATTTGTTCTGAACTCATGAAGGCCTTTTATAGAGGTCTCAATGTGGTCTCAGAAGTGAATGAAATTGACCTTGGTTGTATCTCAATGTTGGTTGTCTCAAAAGTTGCAAAAGTGATCTTTTTCTTTAAAACCTTCATGGTTTCAAGACAACAAAGGTGGAGTGATTTTGGGAGAAGGGAAGCTTTTCAGAGTTTGCATGCATTGCCTCTGGTGTTTAGATGGAGTGAAATCTCAGCAAAATCAATTCACAAGGCTCAATGCAAAGTGGTTGAGAAAAAACAAAGGTGTAAGAGACTTTATGCAAAAGTGCTCTATAAATGATATTTGATTGGACAATGCTTATGACACTCTTTTAATACACCTTTAAGCCTATAATTCATGTCCATTTACTGAGATTTAGTGGTACAATAGGTCTGCAAAAGAGGATCACAATGTTGGATTTGGTTTGAGCAAGCTCTTGACATGATTTTTGGCCAATAAATCTGCTGCATCATGCAACCTTCTCCTCTTCGAAACTTGCTGCTCGTGCCATGAAAATTCTTGATCTTTGTATCAATGGAAAGAAGGCATGACATTCTACAACTTTTATGTTGAACATTGGAGCTGAATCAATTTGTATCATATAGAAAAATGGCCATCAATATTGAAATTTGTCACAGACAACATTCAGAAAAACAATTGGTCTTCTAGTATGCTCACTTCATCTCTTCGAAACTTTGTGCTCAAACAAACGAAATTCGTGATCATGATAATGAAGTATGCAGTGTCATCTATAAGTACATCCTTCTAGTATGAAAAATGATTGCTTGGATTGATCACAAGTTGGCCATAAAGTCATGCACTTGGTAAGGTCAAAAACTCTTAGAAAAAATTCTAAGTGTCAGAATTCTTAACAACTTGGAACATCAACTTTGGATATAAATTTAAGCACTTTCACGATCCTTATGACCTCAAATCTTTTAACCATCTTAAAATTCTCCATGAGAGCATGAAATAAAGTCCTTGTTTGTACACTTTAGTGACTTGGGGAGGAAGTTACAACCATGAGAAGTCACCTCCGTGAACATGAATTCTTGGTACTTAGAAAAAATCAAATCACAAGTAAATATGTGATTTCAAACCTCATTTGCATGATTGTGAGATTGTTGACCTTGTGAATAAATACAAATAAATGTGAAGCATAAATAAATTAAAATAAAAAATAAAATGTCGGGACAAAATTGGGGTGCTACATACCCATACATTAATATGGGGACCAAATTTTTTAAAATTTGTACGGGACCTAAATTTATACTCATGTACGAGCTTTATTTTTTTGTAATTTTTACGAAGTTATATTTCTTCAAAAAAAGTAATTTACGGAGTTATTTCTACGGATTTTTTAATACTTGATTTATTATTAATACGGGGTGGAGGGCCTATTTTTTTTTCTTACTATCTAAATCTATATTTATACACATATTAATATGGGATACCTATTTTTTGTATTTTTTTACTAAAATTTTTCTTTACACTCATATTAATACGAGTGCATTTTTTTTATAATTTACACGGGGCACATATTTATACTCACGTATTAATCCATATGCCTTTTTGTTTCGTTTCCATAATATGAGAGCTTATATTTACACTAATATATCAACATAGAGCCCTGCTTTTTTTTTTTTTCTTTAATTTCTACGGGGACATTAAAACACCATATTATTGGGAACAGGGACATCGTTTGTGTAAACTGTCTGACAAATTCAAAATCATTTGATATGTTATTGGGACGCATAAAGATTAACAGCATTTAAAAAAACGCTCAAACCGTTAATTTTGATGTATCTCAATAACATATCAAATGATTTTAGATTTGTCTGACAATTCACACAAATGATCTATATGATATAAACTTTCAATCCAACGGTGGATTTTATAAAATTTATATCGGTTAAAACGTTATTGAGAGGTGTAACATTTGATGTCAAACTAATTGGTGTCAACGGATCTTGGCTTATATATATATATATATATATATATATATTCATATTTGAATAATACAAATCTAAAATCAATTTCATAAGTAATTGGCAAAATAAAATATCAAAATTACCAATTATTTAAAATCTTTTAAGCAAAGGATAATTTTAAGTTGATATTTGTTACACTTTTTATTTCAAATCAATTTGTTACACTTATTCATAGAAATAGTTATGTTGGTTTATAGTTCATCAGATGCTGGCTTCTTGATTCATGTTTCTCCTTCAAAAGGCGTTCGTGATCTTCTTAGGAACGACGCAATGTGAACTTTCTTCCTCCGTTAATAGTTTTTTTTTTTTTCTTTTAGTTTAGTTTAGTGTTTTTTTTCCTTTTCTTTTTCCTTTCTTACAAAAAAAAAAAAACTACATACAATTTGTAATTTTATTGACTGTAAATTGCATACAATAACTAAAAATACAAAGGCCAATCGGTGTTCGAATTCTGATACACTTTTTTTTTTTTTGACAAAATTCTGATACACTTATTTACTCATCTTAAAAAATTAAAATTTTAGTCACTAGATTACTTGACAAAAAAAATACATTAATTAAAAATAAAAAACTAAAACTAAATTAAAAAAATTAGTATGTCAACTAATTGATTTTAACCTTAATAATATTATACTAATATAATTTTGTACACTAAATAATTTTTTTAACAATTCATATTTTTCATTGAATTTAACCCGTGCAATTAGTTACTGCTATACCTTTAAATTGTCAATGAAATCATATGCCTACTAATCACATATTTTAATCCTTAACTCAACCATATGCAGTCATGTAGCTGCATTAGCTCATGATCTATCTTATTCTCGTATGAATTTGGTTCATTAATGTGTCATTTTTCTCCATGAACCTTTTAAGAGTCGCTCATAGCCTATATATATGGATTGACGATCACTACTCGTTCTCGTCAATCTCAATCATCACAAATTTACCCCAACATAATTTATTTTTAAATTTAACTTTCAAAATAAAAAAACTTATAACCCCCATGAACAATCACTATTCTATTTCAAAATCAACGAAATTTTGCTATTTCATATTATATATCTTTTTTTTTCCTTTTCAATAAAGCGTTCCTCAATGATTTCTCACCATTACTTCCTACATTAATTTTTTATTACTCTAATATTGATACAAAATTTTCATTACCATTAGCACTTCAATCAATTTATTATCGATTATTATTTCTTACTCCCTATAAAGATATATTATCATGTGCCCTTAGACACAAGTTAACAAGATCCATATTATAATAATGCAACTTTTGTCTCTTACTTTTAAGTTTTAATGTCCAATCATAATATTGTCTCTTATTCTTTTTTTCAAAAAAAAAAAAAAAATTGTTAGAACAATGTGATAATTTGGGAGAAATTAGAGAGAATAGAACGAGAGAATTGAGAAGAGAATTTTGAAAAAAAGAATTAATTGCATTCATCCACAAGGGGCAAAGGTATTTATATACAAAATGGGGACTTGCTTCACTACCAAGCGTTCGTATATTAACTACCTAAGACAAATCAAAAACTATAACAAACTAACTAACTATTCATTACTAGCTTCAGAAGCTCTCTCAACTTCTGGAGCTCTGCAACTTCTGAAGCTTCCCCAGCTTCTGAAGCTCTGCAGCTTCTGAAGCACCTCAGCTTCTGGAGCTCTGCAGCTTCTGAAGCACCTCAGTTTCTGAAGCATCTCAGCTTCTGAAACTCTACAGCTTCTGAAGCTCTGTTTTTCCAAAACATGACTTATTAATTCAACACACCTCCTAAGGCATGTTTTCCAAAGCATTCATTCCTATAAGCTTCTTCAGAGTGTCAAACATTGCCTTAGCCATAGGTTTGGTTAGAATATCTGCAAGTTAGATCTCAGTATTGCAATATTCCAACACAAGCTTATCTTTGTTCACTTGATCTCTCAAAAAGTGAAACCTCCTCTCAATGTGCTTACTTCTTCCATGACTAACTAGGTTGTTAGCCAAATCAATTGCTGACTTGTTGTCAACAAGTAGTTTTATCTTTGTTGCCTCTACTGCCCTCAATTCAGTGAGCAACATCTCAATCCAATTTGCTCTACAAGCTGCAAATTAAGCTGCCACATACTCAGCTTCACATGATGACAATGCCACTATCCCTTGCTTCTTAGAACACCAAGAGATTGGTGCATTACCTATCATGAACAGGTATCCTGCAGTACTCTTCCTGTCATCTTGATCTCCTCCTCAATCTGAATCTGAGTAACCATAAGCCACTAGCTTTTTGCTACCGTTCTTTTGGTTTGGAATCAAAATGCCATGATCCATTGTTCCTTTCACATATCTAAGAACCCTCTTTGCAGCAGTCAAGTGATTCATCCTTGGTTGATCCATAAATCTGCTCAACAGACCAACACCATGACATAAGTCAATTCTAGTATTGCACAAGTACCTCAATGATCCTATGATCTGCCTGTACAATGTTGAATCAACCAACTCATCCTCAGTATTCTTGCTCAGCTTCACACCTGTTTCCATAGGAGTAATTGCAGGGTTGCAATTGCTCATATGAAACCTCTTCAAAATGTCAATGACATATTTCTTCTGATGCAAGAAATAGCCTCTATCTATTTTCACAAATTCCATGCCAAGGAAATATGATAGCTCTCCTAAATCAGTCATCTCAAACTCCTTCATTATATCTGCTTTGAACCTCTCTAGCACAACTTTGTTTGATCCTGTGATCAACAAATCATCAACATACAGACACAGTATTATAATCTCATCATGACTTGAGCCTTTCACATATACTCCATGTTCTGATGTGCATCTAGTGAAACTCAAATCCAACAGGAAGCTATCAATTCTCCTGTTCCAAGCTCTTGGAGCTTACTTCAAGCCATAGAGGGCTTTGTTCAACTTGTACACCTTCTGTTCTTGACCTTTGATCTCAAATCCTGGTGGCTGCTTCACATATACCTCTTCCTCTAATGGTCCATTCAGGAAGGCAGATTTCACATCAAGCTGGTGCATAGCCCATCCTTTGTAGGTAGCTACTGCAACAACTAGTCTAATTGTCTCTAGCCTTGCCACCGGTGCAAAAACTTCATTAAAGTCAAGTCTAGGCTTCTGAAGAAAACCCTTAGCTACTAACCTTGCTTTGTACTTAGCAATTTCACCACTTGGTTTCATCTTCAGCTTGAAAACCCATTTCACATCAATAGGTCTCTTGTTCACAGCTTTATTCATCAATGTCCATGTGTTATTCTTCTCAATTGACTTCAGCTCCTCTTTCATAGCATTCAACCAATTTGAATCTTTCAAGGCTTCACTCAGAGTCACTGGTTCCAATTCTGCAATCATTGCTTCATTGACCAGTTCTCCATCTTCAGTGATTGCTTGATCAGGAAACACATCATACTCATTCAACCTTATTGACTGTACCTTTTCTCTGGTTGATCTTCTCAACTGTTGATTAGGTGCAGCATTAGGCTGATGATCTTCAACTTCTATCTCCTCTTGATTTGTTTCCTCAAGCATAAGTCTTCTGTTGAGAATTGAGCCTTCAGCACTTGTGCCTTCAGTCCAATCCCAACCCTTTGATTCATCAAACTTGATATCTCTGCTAATCACAACCTTGTTATCTCTAGGTGAGTACAATTTGTAAGCACCAGTGGGATGATAACCTAGCAATATCATTGTCTGACTTCTATCATCAAGTTTTCTTCTAACCTGATCAGGAACATGTTTGAAGCAAAGTGAGCCAAATATTCTAAAATGACTAACACTTGGTTTCAAACCTGTCCAAGCTTCATGAGGAGTCTTGTCTCGTAACCTCTTTGTAGGACTTCTATTGATGATGTAAACTGTTGTAGAGGCTGCTTCACCCCAAAACTTATGAGGCATATGCTTAGCTTTAAGCATACTTCTGGCCATGTTCATGATGCTTCTATTCTTCTTCTCAGCTACACCATTGTGTTGAGGGGTGTAGGGTGCAGTGACTTCATGCTCTATACCTTCATCTTCACAGAATTTTGCAAATTCATGTGAAGTGTATTCACCACCTCCATCAGTTCTCAATTTCTTAACACTAAATCCACTTTGATTTTCAACTAGTGTCTTAAATTTCTTGAACTTGGTCAATACATCACTCTTCTTTTCGATAAGGTAGAGCCAAACATGCTTAGTACAATCATCTATGAATGTCAGAAAATAGCTATTACCTCCAATGGATTTCACCTCAAATGGACCACACACATCTGAGTACACCATTCCTAGCTTCTGAGTTGACTTCATAGGTAATTCATTCTTGAATGAATTTCTGGCCTGCTTTGCTGCACAGCACTCTTCACACACTTCACTTGGTGCTCTGATATGAGGCAAGCCATGAACCATCTTCTTGGAATTCAAAATGCTTAAACTTTTGAAGTTTAAGTGTCCAAACCTGTGGTGCCATATCCAATTCTTCTCTGTACCAGTAACTGAGGCTAAGCACTTGAAATCAATCACACTGATTTCAACCTTAAAGGTTCTATTGCTTGACAATGGAGCTCTTAGGATTAACCTACTTTTAGCATCATGAATCTTTAATTCTTTATTAGCCATTGTCACTGTATAATCCTTTTCAAGTAATTGACCATGACTAATCAAATTACTTGTCATGGAAGGAACATACAATACCTCATTGATGAAAGATTCATGACCATCTTTTCTCTTCACAAGAATTGTCCCCATACCTTCACTAGTGATCTGACTGTTATTAGCAAACTTGATATTCCTTCTCACTGAATAATCAAGCTTCAAGAACCACTTCTTGTTGCCAGTCATGTGATTGCTACAGCCAGTGTCAAGATACCACAAGTTGGATTTGTCACTTTCAGTGTTTGTAATTGCCATGAGCAGGGAATCATCAGAGTCACTACCATTTCCCTTTGCCAATTGAGCTTCATCCTTGTCACTTCTCTCAACTTTCTTAGAGTGACACTCTCTAGCATAATGGCCAAGCTTCTGACAATTGTAACACTTCACATCCTTCTTATCAATCTTTTTCTTTGAGCCTTTCTTGTTACCTTTGCTAGGCTCTGAGTTTTTTTGGTTATTGCCATCATTCTCTGAATCTTCTTTCTTTTTCTTGTTTTTCCCTTTGGAACCTTTCTGAAATTTTGCCTGCAAAGCTTGATCAATGGCTTTGTTTGAGCTCCTCTGCTTGACTCGCAATTCATGTGCCTCCAATGAAGCTTGAAGCTCCTCTATCTTCATAGTAGCCAAATCCTTTGATTCTTCTATTGCTACTACTATGTGATCAAATTTCTCAGTCAAGGTTCTCAAAACCTTCTCGATCTTGGACTTCTCTGACAGAGCTTCACCATTTGACTTCATCAAATTAGTGATACTCAACATTCTTGAAAGATACTCAGCTATCGTTTCTTGATCATTCATCACCAACATTTCATATTGTCTCCTTAGAGCTTGGAGCTTGATACCCTTCAGTTTTTCATCACCTCCATAAATCTTTTTCATTGTATCCCAAGCACCTTTAGAAGACTCTTCCTCAATGATCTTCTCAAAGATATTAGGATCCACACACTGATGTATGATGAACAGACCTTTTGCATCCTTTTTCTTCAGCTCGCGATGCAAGGCTCTTGCTGCTTCATCAGCATTTGCAGCCAGGTCTGGTACTCCATCATTCACAGTTTCAAGAACATCTTGAAACCTGAAAATGACCTTCATCTGCGCACACCAACGATCATAGTTTTCACCTTTGAAAACTAGAAGATTTGCAGGAAATTGTGATGAGGTTGTGCCATTGTTCGCCATTGTTTCTTGATCAAAGAATCAATGCAAAACGTGAATCACAACCGGGCTCTGTGATATCAATTTGTTGGGACAATGTGATAATTTGGGAGAAATCAGAGAGAATAGAACGAGAGAATTGAGAAGAGAATTTTGAAAAAAAGAATTAATTGCATTCATCCACAAGGGGCAAAGGTATTTATATACAAAATGGGGGCTTGCTTCACTACCAAGCGTTCGTATATTAACTACCTAAGACAAATCAAAAACTATAACAAACTAACTAACTAACTATTCATTACTAGCTTCAGAAGCTCTCTCAACTTCTGGAGCTCTGCAACTTCTAAAGCTTCCCCAGCTTCTGAAGCACCTCAGCTTCTGAAGCTCTGTTTTTCCAAAACATGACTTATTAATTCAACATCAATCACCATATATTTGAGACTTGAGAGATTAAAAATTAGAGGAAATAGAAGTGGGAGGGTAACTCAACTAGTAGTCGGGGACTCAGTTATCTAAACAAGTACTCTTTTCGTTCTAAAATATAAGTTATTTTGAAGAAAATATTTGTATTAAATTATATGTCACTTTACAGTTTACATTATCAATGAAAAATTTATTGCTTTTTTTTTTCTTCTTATTATACCCTTAATTATTTATTTCTCTTTCTTCTTTTAATTTTTCAATTTATATTTTTCATAATATTAATGAGGGACAATTTTGTAAATCAACTCATAATTTCTCTTTTTCATACAACAATTATTACTTTTCGTCCCCGTGAGCATATTTCAATTGGCAGGGACATTGCAATTTATTGCTGGAACCGGAATTCAAACTTTGGTACTCTCACTTATTTATCTTTAAAGGTAAAAGTCCAATTAGATCGGAGTTAGTACTAGTCAACCAAAAGAAACAGAAAACATGAATTCGTCGTAAAAAAGACCTTCACCGCCATAATTTTGTACATGTCAAATAACAAGTCAACAAGCTTATCAAACTTCTACTAATGATGAATTCCTACTCTCCAGCACAAACATGAGGGGAAGCAAGTTTTGGGATTAGCAAGACTATTATTACTCTTAAACTAAGAATCCTAAATCAATACATATACATATTATAGCTTATTACATAGAAGAAAAAAAAAGTTGACAAAATATACTTGGCTATACTGCCTCACAATTATACTATAAAATATTAGGTTCTAATCAACTCCATTCTATACTGCTCATTTATCATTCATCACTAGAGACTTTTGATAAATGAGAGCTACTTCTCAAGCCTCTCGAAAATCCTCATTCTCCCACGGAGATTTTAAAAATACCCCACTCGCTACTTAAGTAGCTAACTCAACTCAAAGGATGCCAATTTTTTTTTTTTAAAATAGTTCGCATCTTAAAATGCAAACTGCACATTCTAGAATTAGTACCTTAAAAAATAGGGGGCAAAGGAAGGGCAAAAGATACAAAAACATTAGATTTTATAAGGTTCGCATATTTACACACTCGTATCTTGCGTTGCAAGGGAGGGTAGTATTGGACGGCCGGGGGCACGAGAAGTAGTTCTCTTGATAAATTATCTGCCAGAATATTGCAATCTGTTTCTATAGCCAGAATAAGGACCATGCCTCATTTTCAAGGGCACTGTAGACTTATATTTTAATAGTAATTGCAAGTTACAATAGCAAAGGTAGGATATAATAGAAGCTTGGTATCTCATTCTCATTGCAAAAATAAAAAGAAAAAGAAATAAACTAGCATGTGTAAACGAGGTGATCTATGCCTCTATCTAACAAGTCCAAAGCCCACACCACATCCCTCTCAAGTTTGGGATTGGGTAATAACAAAAGTTAGAGAGAAAGTCCTAAACCAAGCATTTAACAAAATTTCATGAAGTCAACAAAAATAAGCAGACTGATCGACCAAAACTAAGGCCTTCTTTTATTCCATCCACTGATCGACCAAAACTAAGCAGACTTCTTAGATTTCACCATCCCAAAGTTCTTCAATAGTTCTGTAGCCACCATAGGATTCATGACAAAATGAGGCACCTCGGAGTAATCTTGCCTGCAACAATAAAAGTCACTGTCATAAAACTAGACAATTTACATGAAAACAAAAAGGACCTTGAGCATCATAGATCATACAATACATATCAAATAAGAAACAACATGCTTATCAATCTTCTACTAAAAATGAATTCCAACTCTCCACCCCAAAACATAAGCAAAAGACTATCCGGAAAAGTGAGACTAATAATATTTTCAGCTCTATTCACAACTAGAGCACAATATCAATATAGTTAATATTTTTTGTTCTTAAATCTAGATAGACCGAGAGCGAGCAACCATCAAATAATACCTGTTGAATCTCAGAAAATTTATCCAACAAGTCTTCAGGTATAGACCAATCAAAAACGTCCAAGTTTTCTTTTATCCTTGTTTCGTGTGTACTCTTTGGAAGAACACTATGACCCATTTGCAATCCCCAGCGAAGAGCTACCTGTGCAGGAGTCTTGCCTAGTTTCTCAGCAATCATATTTAGAACTGGATGCTTAAGGACATCACTTTTAAGCCAGGTTGTTCCAGGAGAACCCAAAGGTGAATATCCCTACATCCACATTAAAAAGATTACAATTTAAAAATCAATTAAAGAAAAGCATGCAAATAAAAGAAAATAATGATTCATTTTGAATCTCAACAAACATGCTTCATAAAAATAGCCAGTGTAATGTGTAGAAACAAACAATGATCATTCAAGACTTGAAAACTTACAGAGAGGTGGACACCTTTGGATTTGCATAAATCACGCAGCTTGTCCTGCCTCCACGAAGGATGACATTCCACTTGATTGACAGCAGGAGGAATACGAGCAACCTCAAGCAAATCCCCCAACTTCTTGGAGGAGAAATTGCTTACTCCTATAGCCCGTGCTTTGCCAGAATCATAGAGTGATTCCATTGCCCTCCATGTGCCGGTTAAGTTTGGTTGCACAAGATTTTCAGCCTTGAAGCCCACCGATCCTTTCTTCATTGGAGCAGGCCAGTGGATCTGAAATGGAAGAATATCGGTTAACAATTTATTATGTCCTAAATAAACTATTAAACCATCAATTTTTTGAAATTAGATGAAATGAATCCTATACATGTATCAGAAGGAAAACATTTGAAAAAGATTAATATATAAGACAAAAGCCTCTAAGCAATGGAACATATGAAGGAAGTGAAAATTAAGTTCCTTAAACTAAAAAAAATACTTGTGGTCGATAAGTCTGCAAGACATAGAGCTTAATAAATAACAACTTCTTCCATATTGCTCTGTAAGAAAAGTTTAGAAATAGAGAGTTAAACACATACTCCTCTGGACTTAAATATAACCAAAACTCAAAACATGTTTGGCTCAAATTTAGACCAAATATATTTAAGTCCAGACATATTATCATTTTGCAAACAACATGCAGTCTATTAACCAAGCCTTGTATAACACTGCAATAGTGTTTTTCCTACAACAAAAGAATGCAGTGTTTAATTAAGTAGCTTCACCATTGCATAATTAAAATGACCACATAGAAAGGTTGTTCCATGCAAATTATTATTTCAAATTTCACTTCAAATTTTAAAACAAAGTAATGATGATCAGAACCAAGCAGTTGGATAATATGTGAAGATTAAGTAATATTGATACATACAAGATACAAATCCACATAATCAAGCTGTAAATCAGTCAAAGTCCTGTCCAATGCTAGCGGTACATCTTCTGGGGCATGATCAGTGTTCCTGCAGATCATTTTATTAAATCCTTAGATTCTAAACAATGAAGAAAACAAATATATTCATGAACTTGTGTAAAGGAATATTAGATCAGAAAAATCACCGCAAAACAAATAAAACCTTTCAAAAATCAAATAAATGATTAGAAAGATAAATAATTTCCTTTAGTGTCTATTCTATGGCAGCCACTATTGCTCATGATCTTCTTTTTCTTGTGAGTTAAAAAACTATGAACTCTTAGTTACATAATTTTCTTTCAGTTACAACGAAATTACAAAATAATCTAGAGCCTATGCACCAATGTTAAATATATTCTAGACACAAACAGAACACGAACACTTTGACACTGATAATAATTTGAGCAAATGACATAATTCAATATAATACGTGTTAGTGTCGAACACCTAATCTGAGGAGTGTCCGTGCAACCAGCAACAGTAACATAACAGAAATGGTTAACTGATAACAAACAAATTAACCTATTCTACCAGCATTGTTAATTAATTAAATCAGCTAAAACATGAAAACAAAACAAAGTAATTATTAATTAATTATTCAAGCTTATAATATGCAAATAAACAAACCAGAGTTTAGAGGTAATCCACAGATCTTCACGCTTAACTACGCCGTCGTCAAACAGTTTCCTCAACACAGAGCCGATCTACAACAGAAAGAATGAATCAAACATTTCATTCACACATTACATTGCATCACCGTAACATAGCAAACAACGAATTCCCTACCTCTTTCTCATTGCCATAGATTTGAGCACAATCAATGTGACGGTAACCAGCCTGTAATGTACGATCGAATTGATTAATCCGAATATCATATTATCATACGAGATTTTCATAATTTAATTTAACTAAACTAAAATTACTACGATAGCGTGCAATAGTAGAGAAATATATAAGGATTAGTTAGTATGAAATTGATGAATGATAACGAAAGTGGAGATGAAGTTAGAAACCTTGATGGCGGCAGCGACGGCTTGACCGACGAGACCAGGATCGGACTGCCAAGTTCCTAAGCCGACGGAAGGGATTTTGGCGCCGGTGTTGAGATCAAAGAATCGAATATCTTTGGTCATTGTTGAACCCTAATAATCGGAGAATGCTTCTTCAGCGGAGATTTAGGAGTCAGAACAAGAACCGTGCGAATGGTACAATAAGAGAATGTCTCGGGTGGGGTGGCTTTATACGGGCTGGCGCGGGAGTTTCTTTATTTATCTTAATTTATTTATTTTTTTATATTTTTTAAGACATAATTTTCTTATTTATGTGTTTAACTAGTGCACCAGGTGTACTATTTAGCATTTTTCTTTTTTAAAATATAAAATTTCTAAGTTTGAATTTATTTTTTTAATAAATTTTTAGTAATGGTTATATTCAGTCGGTGTAAATTAATATAAAAAATATTAAATAAAAATTAAATATTGTTTCATGTTATATATGTAGAGACATGATTCGTAGAATACATAATTTCTATTGAATTGCCGTTTAATTTTACACTATTTTTTTTACAAACAGTAGCAATATTGCACCTACCCACTTTTGAGTAGGGGTGATCGTATCCGAACCAATTTAAAAGTAAAACCGCAAATCGAACCAATTTAAACCGAAAACCGCAAAAACCGCATTTGGTTTGTATGTATTTGGATGACTTTTTTATTGATCTGCAAACCGCAAAACCGCCAACCGCAAAAGCCGCGGTTAACCGCTAGAACCGCATTAAGTTTATATTATATTTCAATATCTCTAAAACTCCTTTAAATTTCTATTATAATCCAATGTATATAGTCTAATTATCAGGTCAGTCCACCAAATTAATGAAACTTCAAGTCGTTCTTATTTTTTGTATTGTAATATTATTTTATATCAACAACTTTTATCGATAATTTGATGTTATTTTGGAACTTCAAATTCTTTTTTCGGATATTTAAAATTGTAAGGTATTATAATGTTATTTTGAATAAACAACTTTTATTGGTACTGTAATGTTATTTTGTAACAAGTTCATGTGTGTGACAAATGATCATGATAGAAATTTTTTATGCCATAAACCGCCGCCACCGAACCGATCCTAACCGCATTGGTTTGGTTTGGTTTGAATGACTTTTTAAAATCCAACCGAACCAAACCAAACCACATGCTTTTTTATCTCGCAGTTAGGATGACTTTTTCACTCATAACCGAACTAAACCGCACCGCGAACACCCCTACTTTTGAGACAGATAATAGGTGCAATATTGTTAAATTGGTACACTCTCTAAAACACTTTTAGCGATAGTTACCCTTCCCGCGTAAGAGTTAAGAGAGTTGCTTACTCTTTCAATTGGACAATTGGAGCTCAACTTATCCACAAAATTTTAGAAATCATTTATTTTAGAAAGGGTTAATAGGCTTATATCCTTCTGCATTGTTGGCGAGTTTTGTGTTACCCCCCTACAATTTTTTCTTTTTATATTATCCCTACAATGTGTTTTTATTTTTTTTTAGTTCATTGCACCCCCTGTAATGTTGTTTTGTTTTACCCCCTGGGGGTGAAATGAACTACGAAAAAAATAAAAACACATTGCAGGGGGTAATATCAAAAAAATAAATTATAAAGGAGTAACGCAAAAGTTGCCAACATTGCAGGGGTAAAAGTCTATTAACCCTTTTAAAAACTCTTTCCGATGAAGGTACACTACAAGAAAGTTGTGTTTAAGCTTTGATGTTAAACATTGGCCTCCATGTTGAACAAGTAGCAGAATTTTTTTTAACATAATTATCATAATTAGATGTATATTGCTGAAGAGTACATTTGATAGTTTTATTGGTATGGGTTGACACATTTAAAATGACAAATAAAAAAGAACTAAGGTATAGACCATTAATAAAAGAAATAAAAAGGAATTATGCATATAATATTTTAGGATTGGATTAGAGTTTGAACTCTAATATATTCATTTATTTAATTTAAAAAATGAAATTCTAGCATCTAGATTATTTGCCAGAAAATAAAATAAAAGAAATTGTGACACTACATACCATAAAATGTAAGGTTTAATTATAATTTTGATTCTCCTATTTTTACCATTTTGTAGATTTGATCTCCTTATTTTAAAATAAATAATGTTATTTTGATGTGGGACCCGCCATTTTTTTTTGTTTTATTAGGCATTGATATGCGTGCAAGGCATAAAAAAAGACAACTATATTTGGTGTTCAAATAACACATCTCTTTTAAAATACGATTTTTTTTTATCCCCCTATCATAATTTTGAACTATAAATAATGATGTGATATATTTTAAACGATGTGATATATGATCCGATGATGAGAAAATACTAACATCGATAAAATTGTAAGAAAAAACTTATATAAAGTTAATTTAAAACATATTGTATCATCATATTTTAGACAAAATATGTGTTAGGGGGACCAGAACTGTCGAATTTTAAAGAGATCAATTCTACAAAATGGTGAAAATAGGGGGACCAAAATCATAATTAAACCTAAATGTAAATTGTAAAATACTATCTCGATCCTTAAATATAAGATCATATTAATTTTTTTTCTTTTTATAAGACTCGCTTTAAATTTTAAGGCCAATAATTATTTATTTGCCAATATACCCTTAATTATCCTGCATTTTTCTGCAATCTTTGATAAATTCCACCCTCACATTCTCTATAAGAAACTTTCACTCATTCTCTTTAAAAAAAAAAAAAAACAAAACGTCAACAACTTTAATACCACAATCAATTTTTCTTAATCTCTCCGTAATTTTATCGAAAGTGTATTGACTTAAAAACGACATAGTATTTTTTTTGTCAAGTAGTCAGGCGGCTAGAAATTACTACACCCTTAAGGTGGATAAGTGGGATGACTCGGAGTTCGAACCCCCACCCCCTGCCTAAACAATGTTCTTTCAACTAATCTAAGCTCACGGGACGACACACATAGTATTAATTAATTGATATAATTAAACCAGAATTTATAAACTATATTTATTTTTCGATATCTTTTTCTCAAATTTGACAATGTCTATGGAACATGTGAGAATAAGTATGTACTCCCTCCGGTTCTATATATAAGCAAAATTTAACTTTTTAGATTCATTGTAAAATTAATGTATTTAGGCTATATTATTGTCTTGATACATTACTTTTACAATGAACCAAGAAAGTTAATTTCTACTTATATATAAAACCTGAGGGAGTATATACCGTTATTCCTTAACAATATATCATCAATAAAATTTAATATATAGGTGATCTATATGTTCGTTCAAAGTATATAAATAAAGGTTAAATACATTTTTCCTCTCTGTTTTTTTTTGTCAGGTAGGCTAGCAGCTAGAAATTCACCCCTTAAAGGTGAATAAGTGGGCATACTAGGTTCGAACATTGGTCCCTGCAAATACATTTTTTCTCTCTATTGGTACACTACAAGAAAACAACCAGTTATTGGCGGAAAAAAAAGGCCACAAAGTGAAGAAAACGGCAAAAAAAAACTGCATATTTAGCGGCGGGCTGGATCGGCTGCAAAATTTGGCGCCGCAAACACTTACCGGCGGCCAAAGCCGCCGCAAAATAATGGCCAGTCTGACACATGATTTACCGGCGGTCATGACCGTCGTAAAATAAAGGGTGCCGTTGACATGTTGCAGAAAATTTAGCGGCGGTTGTGGCCGTCGCAAACTTTTCTTTTTAATTATTTTTTTTTTCAGACAATTTTTTTTTAATTATTTTATTATATTTATTTTTAAAGTGTATTATATAAAAAAACTGTATTATATTTATTAATTTATAAACATAAGCATAAAATTATGTTTATTATATGTTTATTTATAACAAATTATTTAAAGTATAATTATGTTATTTATTTATATGAATAATTAAAAAAATTGGATGGAGAAGTTTAGAGAAAAGGTGGAAAAATTTAGAGGGAAGGTGGAGAAAATTATTAAGGGAAGGTGAAAAAATTTAGATGGAGAAGTCTAGAGAGAATGTGAAGAAATTTGTAGAGAGTAGATGAAATGGAGAAATGAATGAGATTGAGTATATATAGAGATTGGTGAAGAAAGGAATTTTTTTTTTATTTAAAAAAAAAAACCTGTTACTTTGTGGCAGGCTGGCAGCTTAAGCCGTCACTAAATGTTCCCGCTTTTTTTGAATTATGTGTAATTTTACGACGGCCATGACCGCCGCTATATGTTCCCGCTTATTTTTTAAAACTCCGTGTTTATTTTGGGGAGGCGTAAGTCGCCGATAAATGATACCTTTTTTTTTTGAAATTTGTGCTATTTTGCGATGGCCGCCGGTAAGTGGCAGAAATCTATTTTGTTTTTAATTTTTGGCCGTTTTGCTTTATTTTGCGGCGGCTTGGGCGGCCACAAACTTACTGGCTGCCAAAGCGGACACAAAATTAATATTGAATCCGTCAATAAAATGATGTTTTCTTGTAGTGATATCCTAAAGAACATATGCTATGCTTGGTAAACAGACATGTAATTTGATGACTAAACCAGACACTCTTGTCACTAAGCTTTTCAAAGCTAAATATTACCCGCATGGCGACTTCTTGGAATCGAACATAGGTCACAATCCAAGTTATGTTTGGCGTAGTATATGGTGTTCTAAATTTATTGTGCAAGGTGGTCATAAATGGAATATTGGAACGGGTCATGACATCTCGTTTTGGGACCAGAATAGGCTCTTTAACGGGACTACTATCAATAAGCCAAATAATATTGATTCGAACTTAGCATATCTGACAGTAGCAGATCTGCTGCATGAGAATATGAAGGAATGGAACTCAGATATGATCCGTGGTTTAGTTAATGAGGATGTAGCTGACAAGATACTGCACACGCCTCTTCTTGAGTCGGTTGATAATGACAAAATCACTTGGAAGCATGAGAAAAATGGCCTCTACACAGTTAAAAGTGCATACCGCTTCTGCATAAGTACAAACACAGACAGAATTCAGCATCAGGTTGATGGGAGATGGCATCTCATTTGGCAATCTCAAATGCCCCCCAAAATTAAACATTTCCTTTGGCGGGTCTGCCGCAACTGTTTGCCCACGAGAGTAAGACTACATGATCGCGGTGTCACTTGTCCAAACAATTGTGTTCTCTGTGATGCAGGTGATGAAGATAGTAAGCATTTATTTTTCTCTTGTCAAAATAGCATTCTTTGTTGGCAACATGTGGGATTATGGAGCAGCATTATGCAGCATCAGAACTTGGCAACTACGGTTACTGAGATTGTCTTCAACATACTGTCTCAGTTTAGTGAAGACAACAAGGCCGTTTTTGCATGCGTTATGTGGTCCATTTGGAAACAAAGGAATGATGTGATATGGAGGAATGCAAGAGAGGTTTATGAAGGGCAAAATAATCAACAACATAGTCCACAAAGGTATGAATGGACAAAGCCGATTGAAGGCAGTTGGAAATGCAATGTAGATGCTTCCTTTTCGAGATCGCGGAACAAAGTTGGTATCGGTGTATGCATTCGGGACGATCAAGGTCAGTTTGTTCTAGCAAAAACAGAGTGGTACTCACCCATTCTTGAAGTGGATACTGGTGAAGCTTTAGGCCTACTCAGTGCATTGAAATGGGTAAAGGATCTTCAGCTTAACAGCGTGGTGTTTGAACTTGACTCCAAATGTGTGGTGGACAACTTTAACAACAATAGGATTGATGAATCTATGTTTGGTGATATTATAAGAGATTGTAAACATGTTTTTTCTTCTTATTTTACAAACTCTCATGTTGAGTTTATTAGGAGGCAAGCCAATGAGGTTGCTCACAATTT
The DNA here is from genome assembly GCA_954870985.1 of Trifolium fragiferum. Classification (NCBI taxonomy): domain Eukaryota; kingdom Viridiplantae; phylum Streptophyta; class Magnoliopsida; order Fabales; family Fabaceae; genus Trifolium; species Trifolium fragiferum. The sequence continues at coordinate 22,625,070 of OX940792.1, forward strand.
GGCAAGAGTGGCCCCATCTCTAGCTAGCTTCCATATTCATACTGATATTTCTACATGTATTCGGGATTTGATTATTAATGAAATGCTATAAGTTTATTCTGTCAAAAAAAAAAAAATCCTAAAGAACATATATTGTATGAGAGAACTTTAATTTAATTTCTGGTCAAACTTTATTTATTTCGAGGCTGAATTCATGAGAACCAAACATATACTCCATCTAGTTACTATTATAATTAAAAAATCATTTTTAGGTTTATTAAAAAGTTGATGTATTTGATATATAATAGTGGTTAAATACATCAGTTATTTAATAAACCTAAAAATTAATATTTTGCTCATAATAGTGATCGGAAGAAATAATATATTTTTTCTAAAAATTCATTCAATAATTGCTTTATGAAAAAAAACAAAAAAATTTAATGTAGTTCCTAAAACTAATTATTTCTTGGAAATAGAACATTTATTACCCTCTAGTCAAAACTTTTATTTTTTTTATTTTTTTATTTAAAAAAAACTCTATTCAAAACAAAAAGAAAACTCTTCATCATCCTATTTAAAGTAAACTAGCTGCATTAGCATTTCACATCAATAAGCTAAGACTTCTATATGGCTAGTTCAATCCCTTTTGTTTCCTCCATCTTTGTCTTTCTTCTTCTTCTTCTTGTCGCCACTGGTAGGTGTAATTTCTTCATGCTTAAATAGTTAAATTAATTTGTAGCATTTTTTTGTTAATCTATCAATTTACTAATTAGTTGGTGCACACTTATAATATGACATATTAATACAATTCATTGTTACGTTTAATATTTACCTCACAAATCTAAATATAATTTGATTTGATTTCAATCAATTTATTTATACGAAAGTGTTGATAATTAACTTGTGTTATTGATTTTGTGATATGGATAGAGATGGGGCCAATTATGGTGGCAGAGGCAAGGATATGTGAGTCACCAAGTCATGCCTTCAAAGGATTATGTGTGAGTGACCAAAATTGTGCTAGTGTGTGCCTAACTGAAGGTTTTTCTGGAGGACACTGTGGAGGCCTCCGCCGTAGATGCTTATGCACTAAACCTTGTAGTTAAAAATTTAATTTTAAAATATCCTTAGGAGAGATGATTTGTTTCACCAACTTTTGTAATTTTATTTAATTTACAATAATATGGAAGTGTTTTGTTGATTTCTATGATGATCTCTTTGTTTGTTTGTTTTTTTAATAAGAAAGATAGCCGAATTAAAAAAAAAAAAAAAGAGTAAAAGAATACATTGAAATCCAACGTAATACGTCAGTTTGATCTATAAAAAAATAAAACTCATTAATGGAACAATTTTTTTGGACAAAAATACGACAACGTATAGAATCATTTCAAATTCAAGACATATAAAAAATATTAAAAAAACCAAAAGCATATAGTTATTGTATAATTGTTAGAAAATAGTTGTTTGAATAAGATTTATGTATAAGTATAATATATGCAGGGTCTCAAAAATAATGGGTCATAAAAAAATAAAATTTATGTGGTAGGTAGAATTAGCAATACAATGGTATAAAACATAATAAAGTAATAAATATAAGAGGTTAGCATCATATACGAGACACTGACAATGGACTCGATACAGATCCCGTGGAGTGGGAGTGAATTCTCTCGATTTAAATTTCTTCAATTTTCTTTAATTGTTACACATTCACAATTAAACATGAGAGAGAAAAAAAAAGAAATAAAATTATAAAAAAAAAATAGAAAATAATTTAAATGGCGAATGTGTAACAATTGAGAAAAATTGAAAAAATTTCACTTGAGAGAATCCACACTTTCCCGTGGAGTCTAGTTTGGACCGTTGATTTTTCGTATTTTTCATCCCTAAAGTGAGGGAAAGGACACTCTACGATGAAATTCTCACCATAGGCTGTCAAATTTTTATTTCTACCATCTAACTTTTTTTATGTTTTAAATAATAAATTATAATAATAAAATAAATGGTTCAGATGCCAGTGGAGAAAATATGCACTATAGATTTCATATCTCCACCCCACTCCTAAAATAGAGATGTCGATTTCATCTATAAATGGAAATCAATACTTAATTTTACCCTATAAAACTCAACCTCTGCGCAAGACTCAATCCTTTTAGAACTCCCTAATACTCTGCAACAAAAGCATTAACAGGGGCGGAGCCACTTGTGGGCCGAGCAAGGCCATGGCCTGCACCAAGTCAAGAGAAGAATCCATAAAAGTAGGGAATTTGACCAATCAAAGATTGGATAACCATACATGGAAGAGAGTGATTATAATTTAACCAATCAAATATTGCCACATATAATTCTTCTCTTTCTTGCATACCAAAATTCTTACTAAAGAGCATATTGTTTGAGAGAACTTTAAATTTAATTTTTGGTTAAACTTTATCTGTTTTGCGGCCGAATTCATGAGAACCAAACATATAATATATTTTGGAAAACATTAACATGTGCCCTTAGGGTACATGTTAAGAAGACAAATATAGAAAAAAAATCTTGTAAATTGTACATTCAACCTTTTAAATATTAAATTGTTTACATCATTAAATGCAAAACTTCTTTTTTTTTTGAGCTAAAATCCAAAACTTTTTTTTGTTAGGTAGCCTAGCTAGTGGCTAGAATGTCACCCCTTAAAGGTGAATAAGTGGATGTACCATGGTTCGAACTCCGGTCTCTGCACTTTACGTTCAAGTGTCTTACCAATTGAGCTAAGCTCACGGAATCACGGGACCAAAATGCAAAACTTCTAAAAACAACAATTATTGAAAAACAACAATTATTTATTAAAAAGTTATATATATATATACTCCCTTCGTCCCACAATGAGTGTCCCATTTAGACTATATGCATTATTCATAAATTTTACTTTGACTACATTTTTCTACTAATAAATACAAATAAATATTACCATTTAAGATGTTGTGCGTTGAATTTATCTCGATGAATATTTCCAAAATATCAAATTTTTTTATAATTTTTACTTTTATACAAAAAAAGAAAAAATATTAATTGTCAAAGTTATGCAGTGATATTCGTGATACAGACAGCTGGATCATTCATTGTGGGACAGAGAGTATTTAATATAAAATGTACAAATTTCAATACAAACTTATTATTTTAAATTTTTTAACATGTCCAAATTTATGGATGATAAAAAAACTCTTTTGAAATAAAAAACAAAAAATATTAAATGTATTTCCGGAAAATAATAATTTCTTGGAAATAGAACCCTTATTACCCTCTAGTCAAAACAAAAAGAAAACCTTTCATCACCCTATTTAAAGCAAATTAGCTCCATTAGCATTTCACATCAACAAGCTAAGTCTCCTATATGGCTCGTTCTATCCCTTTTGTTTCCATCATCTTTGTCTTTCTTCTTCTTCTTCTTGTGGCCACTGGTAGGTGTAATTTCTTCATGCTTAAATAGTTAAGTTAATTGATAGCATTTTTTTTTGTTGATCTCTCAATTTACTAATTAGTTGGCATTGTATTGGTATTGTAGCACACATATAATATGACATATTAATACAATCCATTGCTACGTTTAATATTTACTTCACAAATCTAAATCTCTAGTGTGATTTATTTATATGAAAGTGTTGTTAATTAACTTATGCTATTGATTTTGTGATATGGATAGAGATGGGGCCAATTATGATGGCAGAGGCAAGGATATGTGAGTCGCCAAGTCATGCCTTCAAAGGATTATGTGTGAGTGACCAAAATTGTGCTAGTGTGTGCCTAACTGAGGGTTTTCCTGGAGGACACTGTGAAGGCCTCCGTCGTAGATGCTTTTGCACTAAACCTTGTAATTAAACGGTTAATTCAAGAATATTCCTAAGAGAGATGATTTGATTCATCATCTTTTGTAATTTTGTTTAATTTACAATAATATGGAGGTGTTTCGTTGATTTCTATAATGGATCTCTGTGTTTTTTTTAAGATAGATAACCGAAATCAAACGTCACATGTCAGTTTGATCTACTGCTAAAAAAGAATAAAACTCGTTAATAGAACAATTGTTTTTGACAAAAGTGGGGATGTCAATTTCATTTGTAAATGACGATCTCTGCGGGGATTGTTTCGTTTGGGGACTCAGGGACTAAGAATTTTTTATGGATATGGACGATAATTTATCCCCCACCCCAGACTCCGTCCCAGAAAAAATTATTTAAATAATATCTATAAATGTATATTTAAATACTTTATAAATAATTTTTAATTATATTTTCACAAAATGTGTGTGTGTGTGTGTGTGTGATAATTTTTAAGATTGATAGATCTTCATCGAAACTGTGCCGATCCACAGGATTGGAGATAGATGAAGAATACTCATGGAAGATAAAAAAATAGCTTTTGATTATTCAACTTTTTTTAGCCACTTCACATTGAACACAAATAAAGAATCTAAATATTTACTATTGGATGTACCATGTTTACTTTAATCTATAAAAAATATTAAATATAGAGATAATTAAATGAATAATAAGATAGAATTACAATAAATATAACACTGTTTCAAAAAAAAAAAAAATATAACACATATAAATCATATGGCTTAAATAGTTCTAGAGAAGTTTATCTACTCATAACCTAAAAAATTTAGCAACACATTGATATAATAATCATAATAAAAAAGTTTTGAATATTAAACATGAATAACCTTGAATTCTAGTGGATAGTTTAGTCATAGCAAAAAAAAAAAAAAAAGAATTTTGTTGTCAATTCGATGGTTAGTCTTGTAGATGACTAATATTTAATGGTGCCTACTAGAGATCAAATATAACTATTATGAATGTTATTTGCCGATAATTTCCCATTTATTATTAATCCATTTGCGTGTTTTGTTAAAGATGAAGCAAAGTCAACATTTCATTAGTTGCTTGAGTAACAAGCTATCGACTAAGAATCATAGTGTATATATAGTGTGTGTAGTCACATTGTATGAAAAGAGTTTTATGAGCAATAAAATTGATTCTTCTCCTTCTTAGTTTTCTCTGCATTTTCTTGCTTTGGTTCAAGCTTAAGCTTCATCAATGGTGGCTTAGCTTGCGTTTTCACATGGTATCATCGACCTGTGATTAGACCTACCTTCTTCCGCATTGATCTTTGCTCACAATTCTTTCATTTTCTTTCGATATTCAACATTTTCTTTTCTGAAATCTCACCAATCCATTCTTTCTATCACCATGGCTGAAGAAAGCTCTGCAAGCAGTGTTAATGGCGCTCCACATCATGTTCCTGCTAACAAAGGGTATCAAACTGATATCCTCAATCCTTATTTCATGCATCCCAATGAAAATCCCATCAACATTCTTGCTACTCCTTTGTTCGGCCCCCAACTACCATTCTTGGTCTAAAGCTGTTACAATTGCTCTCAGGTCCAAACACAAGCTCCATTTCATCAATGGTGCATTGCCTCGACCCTCAGATGATGACAGAGACTCTATTGCTTGGGATAGGTGCAACACCATGATCATTTCATGGATCAGCAACTCAGTGGAACCAGAAATTTCTCAAAGTATTCTATGAATGGATACAGCTTCAGAGATATGGAAAGAACTCAAGGATAGATTCTACCAAATTGATGTATTCAGAATCTCAGATTTGCAAGAGGAAATCTACACTTTGAAGCAAGGTGATAGTTGTTGGAACAAAATTATGATTTTGTATCTCCTTAATTGATTTTGATGATAACAATGTATTTAAGGTTAAATTGGAGTACTAATAATTTAATTCAGTGTGCAGGATTAAAAGTTAAAATTTGCGTACTAAAGAACCCTAGAATTTCTGAAGGAATTACTTCTGAGCTCACCAGATCTGAAGCAAGTAATTCTGAGCCTATGAAACTCTGAAGTTATTATCTGAACCTTAGAATTTCTGAAGGAATTACTTCTGAGCTCACCAGATCTGAAGCAAGTAATTCTGAGCCTGTGAAACTCTGAAGTTATTATCTGAACCTTAGAATTTCTGAAGGAATTACTTCTAAGCTCACCAGATCTGAAGCAAGTAATTCTGAGCCTGTGAAACTCTGAAGTTATTATCTGAACCTTAGAATTTCTGAAGGAATTACTTCTGAGCTCACCAGATCTGAAACAAGTAATTCTGAGCCTATCAAAATCTGAAGAACATCTGAGCTCACCAGATCTGAAACAAGTAAATCTGAGCCTATCAAAATCTGAAGAACATCTGAGCTCACCAGATCTGAAACAAGTAATTCTGAGCTTATCAAAATCTGAAGGCTCGTCAGATATAAGTGTTAAGCTACATTTGAGAGTACAATTTTATTGAAGACTGTGCCTGACTAAGTCCAAACGCAGAAACCAAGAATGAAAAGGTTTGACCATGGAAAGGTCCTTTTCAAGTCAGGCTTCAGAAACGATTATTTCCTTATTTGGCTTTCACCAAGGTTCAAATATCAAAAGCCAAAAGGAATCTCTCATTTTGTAGTAAACGTTAAGCTCCTAAGCTACTGCAAATCAGAACAGCTAATAAGCTCACTGATCTATACAAAGGAGCGTCTCAATTCTTCAAACGGCTATAATCTTCAACGTTCATTTTATCATCTATAAAAGGAAGAAGATTTGTGAAGAAATGTAATCAAGACTTAAGCTTCTGAACGTGCTGAAACTCTGTCAAATTCTGAAGCTATCAAACACTTAGAAACTTTGTGATAATTTTCTAAGTTAGTCTTGTAACTGCGTTGTATTTTGTAAACACCTCTGATTGTATATCAAGTGTTAATCTCTTATCTTTATTAACATTAAAACCAGTTTGAAGTCTCTTGCTTTGTGCTTGAGCATTGGAAGTCTCTTGCTTTGTGCTTGAGCATTGGAAGTCTCTTGCTTTGTGCTTGAGCATTGGAAGTCTCTTGCTTTGTGCTTGAGCATTGGAAGTCTCTTGCTTTGTGCTTGAGCATTGGAAGTCTCTTGCTTTGTGCTTGAGCAGTTAGAAGTCTCTTGCTTTGTGCTTGAGCAGTTTGAAGTCTCTTGCTTAGTGCTTGAGCATTTGTAATCTGAGTGATTATAGTGAAATCTCTTGTGAAGGACAAGAGGACTGGACTACTCCTGTTAGTGGGAGGAACCAGTATAAAAATTCTGAGCATCTCTTTCTAACCCTATCCTCATATATTGTGTGTGTTATACCTTATCCGCTGCAATTTGTTTTAACTTAGAAAAAGTCTCACACAATTCAACCCCCCCCCCCTTCTTGTGTGTTTTTCAACCTTCAATTGGCATCAGAGCTCCGGTCTGTTGCTCTTCACTTAACAGTGAAACAGTAAAAGATCTAGGGGTACTTAGTTGAAAAACATGTTTGGTGTTACCTCTCCTTCTGCTTCCTCTGGACCTGATCACTCTGCTGTTCCACCTCCTCACAACTATGATAGGGAAAGGAACAGTGATAATCACAGAGACAAACCACCTTACTTCAACAGTGATCCTACTACTTTTCCTTTCTGGAAAACCAAGATGTATAGTTACATCATTGGGACCGATGATGAGTTATGGGATATCATTGAAGATGGTATACATTTTGAACACATGGATGATGAAGGTGTTGTAAGAAATACCTACAGAAAGTTCTTTGATGCTGAAAAGAAGAAACAGTATAAGAAGCATCATACTGTTAAGAATATGCTTATTGGTGCAATATCTCATGCTGAGTATTTAAAAATATCCAACAAGTCATGTGCCAAAACTATCTGGGACTCTCTATGTTCCACCTATGAAGGAAATAAGCAAGTCAAAGAAGCTAAGGCAAACTTATTAGTTCATCAATATGAGCTGTTCAGAATGAAGGAATATGAAGATATTGAAACCATGTATTCAAGGTTTCAAACCCTTGTCTCTGGTCTTCAAGTTCTGAAGAAAAGCTACACTGCATCTGATCACGTGAAGAAAATTCTGAGGAGCTTACCTTCCAAATGGAGACCAAAAGTTACAGCTTTTCAGGAATCCAAGGATTTGGACAATGTGACTCTTGAAGATTTAATAAGCTCACTCAGAAGTCATGAGCTAGAACTTATGTCAGATGAACCTGTCAAGAAGATGAAGTCCTTGGCTCTAAGCTCTGTTCAGACTTCCTCAAAAGCTGCAAAGATCAAAGTGTCTGAACAAGAGGAAGAAACTTCTGATGATATGATGGATGAAAATTCTGAGAATGAAGAAATGGCACTAATGGTTAGAAGGTTTCAGAAATGGAACAAGAAATACAAAAGGTTTCCAAACAAAGGAAACAACTCAAGAAGTTCCTTTTCAAAGGACAAAAAGGAAGAACTGAACAACTGCTATATCTGCAAGAAATCTGGACACTTCATTGCGGACTGTCCAGAAATGTCATCCAAGGACAAAGGAAAGAATAAGAGCTTTGGGAAAGAAAAGTACAAAGAAAAGGTAAGGAAGAGTTTGTTAGCCACTTGGGAGACCATTGAGAATGACTCTGAAGGAGAAGATGATGAAGAAGGCAATCTGGCTTTAATGGCAAGAACTTCTGAAGGTAACAACTCTGATAGAGATTCTGAAGATGACTCAGATGATGAAAATGAGGTATACTCTAACATGACTAAATCTGAATTAATTGATTCTCTTAAGATTGCCGTGAAACATTACTCTCGTATAGTAAGTCAACACAAAATTCTGAAGAATGTTCATGAATCATTGAAAAAGGATGCCAAGATTCTTTATGATGAAAATGAATCGTTAAACATTCGTATTTGTCATGTTGAATCTAACTATGTCTTGGCAGACAAGCTCAATGATGATCATGAAGATGCTCTTCACGAATTTATTCGTTGTACCTTCAATAGGAGTAAAATGGCTTCCATGATTTATCATATGACTCGTAACTATGGTGAAGGCATTGGTTATTCTCGGTTTAAGAACTGGGATAAACCTCTGAAATCATATAGTGAGGATGATACTCCACCTGAATTATTCTCTACCTTTGTTAAAAGTGGTACACTTGATCTGAAGGCATCCAACTCTGAAGGAGGTTCTGAACCTGAACCCAAAGACTCAGAAGTTCCAAGTTCTTCTGAACCTAAAATTTCTGAGTCCAAAAGTTCTCAAGTTAAGGCTCAGAAGTCATCTGAACCTCTGAGAAATCAAGGTAAAGTTACTTCAGATCCTTGCTTGACCTTTGGAACTGTGATATACTCCAGATCAAAATCCAAGAATCAAATTAAGCCTAAACATTCTTGTCAAAGCTTAATTAATTCTAGATCTTGTGTTGATCATAGAAAACAAAGAAGGAATACTATTCAGAAGACTAACTCTAAAGGACCCATCAGAATATGGGTACCAAAATCTGAAATAATGTTTGCTTCAGATGCTCATGCAAGGAAAGGTAAAACAGCAGCCCTGGTACCTGGACAGTGGTTGCTCACGACATATGACGGGAGAAAAGCATATGTTCCAAACCCTAACTCTGAAAGAGGGAGGCTCTGTGGGATTTGGAGGAAAACAAAAAGGGAAGATCATTGGTACAGGTACAGTTGGTAATTCTTCTCTTTCCATTAAAGATGTTTGGTTAGTTGATGGACTTAAACACAATCTATTGAGCATTAGTCAATTTTGTGACAATGGGTGTGTTGTTACATTTAATAAGGAATCATGTACTGTATCAAAAGACTCTGACAAATCTGTAGTATTCAAGGGAATGAGAGTTGGCAATGTTTATAAAGTAAACTTTTCTGATTTGGTTGACCAAAAGATTATATGTCTTTTGTCTCTGAGTGATGAGAAATGGCTATGGCACAAGCGTCTTGGTCATGCTAACTGGAGGTTGATCTCTAAGCTTAGCAAACAAAAGCTTGTTAGTGGTTTGCCTGACATTGATTATCACTCAGATGCACTTTGTGGCTCATGTCAAAAAGGAAAATTTGCTAAGACTTCATTCAAGTCTAAAAACATTGTCTCTACTTCCAGACCCTTAGAATTGCTTCACATTGATCTGTTTGGTCCTGTTTCGACAGCCTCTATCAATGGTAAAAAATATGGATTGGTCATGGTTGATGATTTCAGTAGATGGACTTGGGTGAAATTCCTACGTTCTAAGAGTGAAGCACTTGTGGTGTTCAGTGACTTCTGCACACAAATACAAAGTGAAAAGGATCTTCGGATTCTGAAGGTTAGAAGCGACCATGGGGGAGAGTTCGAAAATGACTCTTTCGAATCTTTCTGCTCAGAGCATGGAGTAATCCATGAATTCTCTTCTCCTAGAACACCACAGCAGAATGGTGTTGTAGAAAGAAAGAATAGATCTTTGCAAGAAATGGCTCGTACCATGATGCTTGAGTCTAACCTAGCTAAGTTCTTGTGGGCAGAAGCCGTGAGTACTGCTTGCTATGTTCAGAATAGAATCTACATCAGACCTATTCTGAACAAAACTGCTTATGAACTGTTCAAAGGAAGAAAACCAAATATTTCTTATTTTCATCAGTTTGGATGTACTTGTTATATTCTAGACAACAAGGTCTATCGAAAGAAATTTGATGCTAGAGCTTATAAGGGTATCTTTATAGGCTACTCTGAACGCTCAAAAGCATACAGATTGTATAATTCTGAAACTCACACAGTTGAAGAATCTATACATGTTAGATTTGATGATAAAGAGCCTGACGATAAAATGTCAGAGCAAGCTGAGACTTTTGCAGAATTTCAAGTTTCCTCAAATTCTGAGTGTGAAGATCTCTCCATTGTTGTATATCCATCTGAGACTCAAAATGAAGATATCTCTGAAGGCCTTGAAACTGAAGACCCTTCAGAAACTGAACCCTCTCAGACACCTGCTCCACCTAAGAGTAAATTCAAGTATAGATCATCTCATCCTGAAGAGCTAATTGTTGGTAACAAGGATAGCCCAAGAAAGACCAGATCTGCTTTCAAAGAGGATGAATCCCTAGTTGGGTTAATTTCATTAATTGAACCCACAAACATAGAAGAAGCACTCTCAGATGATGGGTGGATTGTTGCAATGCAAGAAGAACTCAATCAATTTGAAAGAAATGATGTTTGGGATCTGGTACCAAAACCCAAACACAAGAACATTATTGGAACAAAATGGGTATTCAGAAACAAGTCAAATGAAAAGGGAGAAGTTGTCAGAAATAAAGCTAGACTGGTTGCACAAGGTTATAGTCAGCAAGAAGGCATAGATTTCACTGAAACCTTTGCACCAGTAGCAAGACTTGAGGCAATTAGACTTCTCTTGTCCTATGCAGTTAATCATGACATCACTCTATTTCAAATGGATGTTAAGAGTGCATTTCTGAATGGAGTAATTTATGAAGAAGTCTATGTTAAACAACCTCCTGGCTTTGAAGATATAAAGTGTCCTGATCATGTTTACAAATTGAAGAAATCTCTGTATGGTTTGAAACAAGCTCCAAGAGCTTGGTATGAAAGGTTAAGTATACTTCTTCTAGAAAATGGTTTTGAAAAAGGACATGTTGATAACACTCTCTTTAGAAAAACCTTAAAAACTGATATTTTGATTGTTCAGATTTATGTTGATGATATTATCTTTGGTTCAACTAATGCTTCTCTTTGCAAGAATTTCTCTAAGCTTATGCAGGATGAATTTGAAATGAGTATGATGGGAGAACTAACATTCTTCTTGGGAATTCAAATCAATCAAAGAAAAGAAGGAGTATATGTGCATCAAACCAAATACACAAAGGATTTACTGAAGAAATTTGGTCTTGAAGATTGTAAACCAATGTCAACTCCTATGCATCCCTCTAGCTGTCTTCTGAAGGAAGAATCTGAAGGCAAAGTAGATCAGAAATTATACAGAGGTATGATTGGTTCCCTCCTTTATCTCACTGCATCTAGACCAGATATCTTGTTCAGTGTATGCTTGTGTGCTAGATTTCAATCAGATCCTAGAGAGTCTCATCTAACTGCTGTTAAGAGAATCTTTAGATATCTGAAAGGAACCACTAATCTTGGATTACTTTATAAGAAATCCTTAGATTATCAGCTTATTGGATTCTGTGATGCTGACTATGCTGGTGATAAAATTGAAAGGAAGTCCACTAGTGGAAACTGTCAATTTCTAGGTGAAAACCTTATATCATGGGCTAGTAAGAGACAAGCAACTATTGCTCTATCTACAACAGAAGCAGAGTACATCTCAGCTGCTAAGTGTTGCACGCAATTGCTCTGGATGAAACATCAGTTGGAGGACTATCAGATAAGGATAAGTAGTATACCACTTCTCTGTGATAATACTGCTGCTATCTGTTTGTCTAAGAATCCTATTTTGCATTCAAGAGCTAAACACATTGAGATCAAACATCACTTCATTAGAGACTATGTTCAGAAGGGAGTAATTAAGATTCAATTCATTGATACTGAGCATCAATGGGCTGATATCTTTACCAAACCTCTTGCTATTGATCGTTTCGATTTTATCAAGAAAAATCTGAACATGGTTTTTATTTCTGAATGATATCTCTGAATGCTGTTAACTCTGAATGAATAAACTGGTTCTGAAGGGCCTCAGAAGTTTGGACGGCTCAGAAACTATTATATAGGTTCTGAAGCACTCTCTCATCTGAAGCAATCAGAATTATTTATTATTAAATATGATTTCTTGTGACTCAGATACCTACTCTAAGTGTTAGTTGACCACTCAGTTTCTCTAACTGACAGCTGGCTTCTGAAAACACTACTTATCTGTGTAACTTCCCATCATGTCTAGTAACCGCTGGGTAATGAAGGAGAGCTAATGATGATTTTATTAAAAGTAACTGCCAAGCCCCCATTACGTCACTATCTTGTTTCCCCAATATTTTGAAACTTCCACTATAATCACTTAACTACACACTAGTCACTATCACTTCTCACGTTTTCAATATTTTGAAACTTCCACTATAACCATTTCTGACACTCCTAAATCCCCTCAGAAATCTCCTATTAAAGATTCTGAGTCTACCCCAATAGCAATGGACGTAGACCAATCTGAACCCTCAAATGTTCAAAATTCTGAAGTCCCTGCTGAATCCCAAACTGAACCCCTTCAGACTTCATCTCCTAAGCCAACCACTTCTGAACCAAACCCCTCATCCATTCAAACCACTCCACCTTTTCCTGGAACTGATTCAGATCTTGAAGAAACTCGTCTTCATTCTGAAACAATTCCCTGTTTCACCATGATACTTAACAATTCCCTTTTACCGTTGAATGCATTTACTGCTGGTGGTTGTTTGCTGTGTGCATTTACTACCCTGTAACTTGTGCTTTGACTGACCCGTTTTTGATAATGACAAAGGGGGAGAAAATATTATTTCATTTCCTATGGCAGTGAAATTATTTCTGAAGCTCTAAAGATCACATTTTCTGAACTCTACTCTTGTTAAGTTATATTAAAGTCTTTTAAACTTTTAATGAGGGGGAGTAATAAATTTTGTCCAACATAAATTCATATAATATAAGATACGCTTGCAAACCATATCTTATATTTGTCAATCTGAAGAAATAGAGCTTGCAAACCTCTAATTCTGAAGGTAGAATATATGAAATTATATTTGACATTAAATATTACTCTTAGACTGTTTTATATTTATCATTGATAAACTTTTGAAGCTTATCAGACTCAGGGGGAGCTTGCAAACCTCAGAACCTGAAGTCAAGATGTTAAATAAAAACAACAACAATTGATTTTAAATACATATAGTTGTCATCATCAAAAAGGGGGAGATTGTTGGAACAAAATTATGATTTTGTATCTCCTTAATTGATTTTGATGATAACAATGTATTTAAGGTTAAATTGGAGTACTAATAATTTAATTCAGTGTGCAGGATTAAAAGTTAAAATTTGCGTACTAAAGAACCCTAGAATTTCTGAAGGAATTACTTCTGAGCTCACCAGATCTGAAGCAAGTAATTCTGAGCCTATGAAACTCTGAAGTTATTATCTGAACCTTAGAATTTCTGAAGGAATTACTTCTGAGCTCACCAGATCTGAACCAAGTAATTCTGAGCCTGTGAAACTCTGAAGTTATTATCTGAACCTTAGAATTTCTGAAGGAATTACTTCTGAGCTCACCAGATCTGAAGCAAGTAATTCTGAGCCTGTGAAACTCTGAAGTTATTATCTGAACCTTAGAATTTCTGAAGGAATTACTTCTGAGCTCACCAGATCTGAAACAAGTAATTCTGAGCCTATCAAAATCTGAAGAACATCTTAGCTCACCAGATCTGAAACAAGTAAATCTGAGCCTATCAAAATCTGAAGAACATCTGAGCTCACCATATCTGAAACAAGTAATTCTGAGCTTATCAAAATCTGAAGGCTCGTCAGATATAAGTGTTAAGCTACATTTGAGAGTACAATTTTATTGAAGACTGTGCCTGACTAAGTCCAAACGCAGAAACCAAGAATGAAAAGGTTTGACCATGGAAAGGTCCTTTTCAAGTCAGGCTTCAGAAACGATTATTTCCTTATTTGGCTTTCACCAAGGTTCAAATATCAAAAGCCAAAAGGAATCTCTCATTTTGTAGTAAACGTTAAGCTCCTAAGCTACTGCAAATCAGAACAGCTAATAAGCTCACTGATCTATACAAAGGAGCGTCTCAATTCTTCAAACGGCTATAATCTTCAACGTTCATTTTATCATCTATAAAAGGAAGAAGATTTGTGAAGAAATGTAATCAAGACTTAAGCTTCTGAACGTGCTGAAACTCTGTCAAATTCTGAAGCTATCAAACACTTAGAAACTTTGTGATAATTTTCTAAGTTAGTCTTGTAACTGCGTTGTATTTTGTAAACACCTCTGATTGTATATCAAGTGTTAATCTCTTATCTTTATTAACATTAAAACCAGTTTGAAGTCTCTTGCTTTGTGCTTGAGCATTGGAAGTCTCTTGCTTTGTGCTTGAGCATTGGAAGTCTCTTGCTTTGTGCTTGAGCATTGGAAGTCTCTTGCTTTGTGCTTGAGCATTGGAAGTCTCTTGCTTTGTGCTTGAGCATTGGAAGTCTCTTGCTTTGTGCTTGAGCATTGGAAGTCTCTTGCTTTGTGCTTGAGCATTGGAAGTCTCTTGCTTTGTGCTTGAGCAGTTAGAAGTCTCTTGCTTTGTGCTTGAGCAGTTTGAAGTCTCTTGCTTAGTGCTTGAGCATTTGTAATCTGAGTGATTATAGTGAAATCTCTTGTGAAGGACAAGAGGACTGGACTACTCCTGTTAGTGGGAGGAACCAGTATAAAAATTCTGAGCATCTCTCTCTAACCCTATCCTCATATATTGTGTGTGTTATACCTTATCCGCTGCAATTTGTTTTAACTTAGAAAAAGTCTCACACAATTCAACCCCCCCCTTCTTGTGTGTTTTTCAACCTTCAATAGTACTATCTCTTCTTACTACACTAAAATGAAGAAACTATGGCAAGAATTAGACAATTTTAGGTCAATCCCTCATAACACTTGCACTGAAGAGTGTAAGGCTCTTGAAAAGATGTGTGCATATAGGGATAATGACTAAGTCATAAGGCTTCTTAAGGGTCTAAATGACCAATATGCTGCTGTTAGGTCCCAAATCATGTTGATGGACCCTTTGCCCAATATAGGAAAAGTTTATTCTCCGCTAGTTCAACAAGAAATGCAATCTTTGATTAATCTTGATGAGTAAAAAAATTTGGCTGCTGCTAATCATCAATCCTTAGGAAGAGGTTATTCATCTCAAAGAGGAAGAGGTGATAAGAATGGAAGAACTGGTGCAGGAAGAGGCAAGGGCAAAGGAAACATGATTTGCACTCATATTGGAATGACCAACCACACAGTTGATATATGGTTCAAGAAGTATGGCTATCCTCCACACATGACAACCATTAGGGTCTTGTTAGCTATTGCAACTATTCAAGATTGGCCTATATACCAGCTTGATGTTAACACTGCATTCTTTCATGGAGATTTGAATGAAGAAGTATACATGCAGCTTCCTCCCGGCCTTCAACTTTCTTCTTCTAATCTTGTCTGCAAACTCCAAAGGTCTTTTTATGGTCTAAAGCAGACAAGTAGGTAGTGGAACACTAAGCTCACTGACACATTCACTCAATCTGGCTAAATTCAATCTAAATCAGACTACTCACTCCTCACAAAACAAAGATCTTCAGGTTTCACAGTTATCCTTGTGTATGTAGATGATCTTGTTTTGGGAGGAACGAATATTGATGAGATTACTCAAATCAAGGCTTTATTAGACACAAAATTCAGCATTAAGGATTTAGGTTAGGTGTTCTCAAATATTTCCTGGGATTTTAGGTAGCTAGGACAAAAGCTGGAATATCTCTATGCCAAAGAAAGTATACTCAGGACCTTATCACAGATGCAGCAAGGTGGAAGTGCCAACAATTGTCAAAATGAAGATGATGAAGAGGATGCAAAATCCATGGCATATGATGAGGAACATAGTGAATCGGACAAAGGTTTGTTTTTTTACTGCAGATCAACACAAAGCATTGCTAGCTCTTCTTCAAAAGTCTAGCAGTTCATCATCTCATAGTATTAACCACATTATCACTGAACCTATTCCTAATACAAGTATTCTTTGTGCCATTCCTAATTCTATTGATTCACACAAAACCTTTATTCTTGACACAGGAGCCACATATCATATCTGTCACTCCATAAAGCTTTTTCAGTGCATGAAGAGAATTAACCCAATTAACATAAAATTACCAAATGGAACTTTAGTTTCCACAAATCTAGCTAGTACTGTTTTATTTGATAAAGACCTGTATATCACAAATGTCCTATACTTTCCTAATTTCTCATTCAATTTGATTTCTGTCCCTAAACTCACCAAAAAACTAAATTGTTTTCTGACTTTTGATGGAAATAAATGTTTGATACAAGATGCTTCATCTCACAAGAATATTGGTGTAGCTGAAATGATTCATTGCTTGTATATGCTTACTAACCTATAGTTAGCCCCTTAGCTTCACCTTCTGAAAATTGTATTAACATTACCTATAAGACAATCAAAATCAACATAAGTCAACATTTAACTAGTTGCTTGAGTAACAAGCTATCATGCATAACAACCTTTAGTTAGTTAGTTATTGATTGGTTAAATTTGTTATTGATATGTAACTGATTTGTAACTGTCATATAGCTAGCTAAGAGTAAGAATCATAGTGTATATATAGTGTATGTAGTCACATTGTATGAACAGAGTTTTGTGAGCAATAAAATTGATTCTTCTCCTTCTTTGTTTTCTCTGCATTTTCTTGCTTTGGTTCAAGCTTAAGCTTCGTCAATGGTGGCTTAGCTTGAGTTTTCACATGTTTATTATCAATTCTCATGTTTTTATGCTTTATGAGTTTTCAGTTTGGTAACATATCAGTTTGAATGATTTGAATTTCTTGAACCGTCATAGATAGAATACATTGAAATGTGATTGCTCATGAAAGCGCAAAGTGTCGAGAGACTGAGAAACAAGTAGGAAAAATAGCGTTCTGCGAGGTCTAACAACTCAACATTTTGATCCGCAGCTTGTAAGGAATTTGAGTCTAACTATTTTCGTGGTATACTTTTCTTTCTATTTCTTATGAGATCCGTGTACTTGTTTATTTTTTAGAACTTGCATTTATAGTTGATTGGTTAGAATATTTACCCACATTATAAACCTTATAGATTTGAAAAATAAATTTGTTTATCCTCTTTGGAGTTAGGTAGAATCTTCAATATTCTCTTGTCTTGACAATATTATATAAGTTTGAGGTTGCTCATGAAACTAGAAACATCTTAAGTTTGGATAAGAGTATGAAGCTTCAATCTCATTGAATATCTTTCATTCACGAAACCACTAAATCGCAGTCACGAAGCTTCAATCTCTCAGTCACAGTTTCTATTTCTCGGTTTGAAGCTTTCAACAGGTACCGATTTTATTTCTCAATCACAATCTGTCAGTTTCGCAATCGCAATTCTCAATCACGGTAACTATTACGGTGGAATATTGTTTTACTCCATCCTTTTATTGTGAATAAAACCATTTTTTGTAAATATTTGGACTGAACTACATTAATATGATTCTAGGGGGATGTACTTTTTATGTTGAAAAGGAAAAGAAGTATATATTGTCTCAGCAACAATAGCTTATTTTTTTATGTATGAAAAAAATTAACTCCAACAAGGAAAAGAAATATAAACTTTAGGCACAATTCATTACTTAATTGAGTTGTTACTTTCAAACAAGAATCCTTCGAGTTAGAATTTGTTTTGAATAATGTTCCTTTGTGAGGATGCTCTTAATCTGTTGAGAAAGGCGCATGATTGCGAAGTAAGTTCATTGTAATATCAAGTACTGCATGATTGTTTGCGATTTATTTCTCGATTAGCATGATGGATTCAAACAATTCTAAGTATTTCACATATCTCTTATATTTGAAGGTGAAAGAAGTTGTTATATCAGAGATTATGGAGATATGATGCCCATCTTGTTTCCATTGGCTCTGAATTCACATTCACACGGAATCCTGATTGTGAAGACGGGTATGTTTGAGTTTTGCTTCTTTTTTTTGTTAAAAGGAATTCCTCTCATCTTTAAATTTGTCTGGAAGTTTTACTGAGAAATTTATGGTTGTTTCCTTCTTTTCTTTCATAGGAAAGGTGCAAAATTGACATATTTCCGATCGTTTACAGCAATAGATTACATTGCAGCCCAATGTATTAGGTAACCCAAGTTTATTATAAATATACCAAGAGTTGATTTAATGTGGTTTGGATTCTCTATAATTATTTGCAAGGATTCTGCTCATTGTTATGGACCATTGTACTGTCTAAAATTTCTGTTCAATTGATCTAATGTGGTTTGGATTCTCTATAATTATTTGCTAGGATTAAAAGTTGATTTTTAGTCTGACATATGACATTTTTTAAATAGTTTCCAGGTGTTATGCATTGAATATTCTCGCGCACACCGGTATCAGATGTCGTGACACCAAATAATGCAGGATGTCAATCTTATCAGATCTGATGATCCTGTCTCTGATAAATTCTAATAGCGGCAGCTTTTGGGAAGGGTAATAAGGAAAGACATGTTTACAAAATTCAACTGCAACTTATTTTGAAAGTTTTTGTCATTGTTGTTGAACTGCTTTTATTTGTAACATCATGATAGCGTCTAAAATACCTCCAAGTGCCCTTAAAAGTGGTGAAACCGATATGCCGACTACAGGTGATTGTCTTCACCTTTAAATTGCAGATTGAGGAAATATTTTCCATAATGATTTACAGAGCAACATCGTAATTAGAATTATTAATCACCTTTTGACATTCATTTTGTCACTTTAACCAAAACCTCTCTTTTAAAACGCCAAAGTGGATAAATGATAAATCATCATGGTTCATATATAACTAGCATCCATCTACCAGATAAAAAGTTATTGTTTTCTTAGATTTGTTAAGGTTGCAAATTGCAACTTGTGAAACTAATATGGTACGGTTTGATTCTGGTCATTGTTATCGTACTTGGTTGGCACTTGGCAATGATAGGAAATATTCTGAAGTTTTCATTTGGTTTTCACTTGCCAAGTTTTCTGGTTTTCTTTGGGTTCTCAGTGTATGATAGGTCTCTATAGAGTCTATACAATTAGTGTTTTGCTGACTTTTGTTTTTTCATCGTCTCAAACTATTGTGACTTCCTTTTTACTGGTACTTTTTTTTTATCAATATATTATGTGTTTCTGCTGCAAATTCTACTTTAGAATTTAGATTAGCCTATTTTGTTGCTAAAGAGAGTGTATATTTCTACTCATGATTTAATAGGTAAATAAATGTTTCTTTTAATATGATGCAGTACATGATAGTGCTAGTATTTCGGTCAATAATTGACCATTTTTTTTTGTTGATATTTTGGGATGGAGGGAGTGAAAGAACAGGGCCGGTCCTGACTATTCGGAGGTCCGGTTCAAATATTAAAAATGGATTCTTAATAAAAAATTGAAAAAAATTTATTCTCTATTTAAATCATTATTTTTTTTATTTGATTGGAAATTTTTCACCAAACTTATAATATTTTATAAACATTAGTAATATTTAATCATTATTATAGGATCTCAAAATTAATCTATCGAATACATATAATATTTTATAAAAACTAACAATATATAACTATTATTATAGGACCTCAAAATTTTGAGTTGAGGCCTCTAAAATTTTGAGGTCCGATGCCGTCGCACTTGTTGCACCCCCATAGGGGCCGGCCATGTGAAAGAAGCTATGGTGCATAAGTCTTTTCCTTATGCACGGTGCATAAACAATGAAATTGCTTCATATACCCCTCAAATTTCCCCCGCATCCCAGATGACTTGTGGCCCCCAATGTTTTTTTTCGTCCCCACACATTTCTAGCCAAAACCATTTTGCTGGCGGAATGGTTTTAGAGGATTCTACTTCAAAACCAGTAAGTGCATAAAATGGTTTTAGAGTACAATTCTATAATTATACACTTAACAGTTTTTTTGTCCTCCCTCTTAGATTTCTAGCCGAAACCATCTTATGCACTTAATGGCTTTGGAATGCAAATCTCTGAAACCATCCCCATAACAAAATAGTTTAGGCATAATTAGGGGGGTGCGCGAGTAATATGGGAGTGCACTAAGGGATGTTATCCACGATAATACAAGAGAAAGTCTAACCTAGGCACAACCTCAACACCTCATTGTTAGGCACACTCACATAAAGAAGAAAAAAATTAAAAAGAATGAATTAAAATGATATGATTGATGTGACTTTTTTATTTTTCTTTTAATTTATTAGATTTGTGTGTGTGCGTCTAAACAAAATTAATTTGTGGTTTTGCCTATAGAAGAATGCCTCATAATACAATAGGTAATACCAGTAAAAAAACTTTCTTGTGGAAAAGCTGTGGGTCGGTAGTATATAATAAAGTTTTACACACGGAAAAATCGTGGATAAATTAACGTTGCTAATGGCTATGACACGAATAAGGATGGAGCCATACTTTTCCATGGTAAAGTCATGGATATGAGCTGCTCATAGTATTATTGTGGTTAATCATTCCCGGCAAAGTCCTAGATAATAACGTGGGAAAGAAAAAGGATATTACGTGAGTAACCTTGCGCACAACATTTTCTGGGGTAGAAAAATGAAGCAATATACCATGTTCCCATGTCGTGGGTAGGCCGTGGGTAATGACAAAAGTGGTTGTCGAGTATATTTTTATATTTATGGGATTGAAATAATAGAAACATGCATTCCTGTTTGTTATAAGTTTATTAATTTTATTTATGAGTATAAAAGATTTCTCAAAAAGGAAACAAACTTAGTAAAAACAGGTGGAAAAAATTAGGGGTGCCAAAACGGGCATGCCCGCCCTGTTTAGGCCCGCCCCATTTAAGCCTGACCAAAAACGGGGTGGGGCGGGCCAACTTAGGTGTGCGGGCTCAAAATTCAAGTCTGTCCGTTTATTGGCGGGGTTGCGGGTGTTGGAGATGAACCAAACAAAGAGAACAACTTAGAGAAAAGTTTTTGGTAATTGAAAAGAATTGAGAATGAAAAGTGTTTTTTTTTTATTGATTGGATGAGGTGTATATATACAAGAGTTTCCTAACTACCTAGGACAAAAAAAAACTAACTGAAAATACAGCTGTACATAGCTCACTGAAACAGAGCTTCAGAAAAGCAGAGCTTCAGAACACACTGAGCTTCAGAAGATGCGAAGCTCCAGAAGTTGCTGAGCTTCAGAAGATGCGAGGCTCCAGAAGTTGATGAGCTTCAGAAGATGCGAAGCTCCAGAAGTTGAGAGGCTTCAGAACCTGAGACACTTCAGAAGCTTGTGAGCTTCAGAAGCTAGGAGCCTTCAGAAGCAGCAACCATGTTTCAGAGCTTGGCTTACAAAACCAATACTCCTCCTTAAGACAAGCTATCGAAACATACAATTCATATTTCCCTCCTGAGCTTGAGGAACTGATCTCTCTTCACAGCCTTGGTCATTAGATCAGCTTGTTTGTCCTCAGTGGGGCAATACTCCAGGATCAACTTCGCCTTATTAACTTGGTCTCTGAGAAAATGAAACCGAGTTTCAATGTGTTTGCTCTTGCCATGACTAACAGGATTCTTAGCCAAATTGATTGTTGATTTGTTGTCAAGCTTCAGCACCACTGTGATGTCTTCAACAATCCCTATCTCACTGAGAAGTGATTGTAACCAGTTAGCTTGACAAGCTGCTAAACACCCTGCTACATACTCTGCTTCACAGCTTGAGAGAGCTATGACTGACTGTTTCTTGGAGCACCAAGACACAGGTGCATTTTGAAATTTAAACAAGTATCCACTGGTGCTCTTCCTTTCTATCTTATCACCACACCAGTCAGCATCAGAAAATCCACACAACTCTAGCTTTCCATTACCCTTAGAGTATGGAAACAGCACACCATAGTGGATTGTACCATTGATGTATCTAAGTATCCTCTTTGCTGCTAGCAAATGACACTTCAATGGTTTGCTCATAAACCTGCTAACATAACCTACTGGATAGCTAATGTCAGGCCTGGTTTGACACAAGTATCTCAATGAACCAACTAGCTGCCTGAACATAGTTGGATCAACACTGTCACCACCTGCCTCTTCATCAAGCTTGACCTTAGTATCTGCAGGTGTGACTGAGGAGTTGCAGTCAAGCATCTCAAACTTCTTCAGAATCTCAGTAGCATACTTGGATTGATGTAGTATCATTCCCTTTGGAGTTTCCAAGAGCTCCATGCCTAGGAAGTAGGTCAGCTTCCCTAGGTCAGTCATTTCAAATTCACACTTCATCTGTGATTTGAACTCCTCTATTTATGTAGGTGAGCTACCTGTCACCAACAGGTCATCAACATACAAGCATATGATCAACATATGCTTGCCATCACTGCCTTTTACATAAACACCATACTCTACACTGCATTTCTTGAAACCTTGCATAACAAGAAAGTTGTCAATTCTCTTGTTCCATGCTCTTGGTGCCTGTTTCAAGCCATACAATGCCTTGTGCAGTTTCAACATCTTGTCCTCTTTTCCCTTTAGCTCAAAACCTGGAGGTTGTTTCACAAAAACATCTTCCTCTAGGGGTCCATTCAGAAATGCTGACTTCACATCTAAATGAAATAGGGGCCATCTTCTACTACAAGCTAGAGCAATCACTAGCCTAATAGTTTCATGCCTTGCCACTGGAGAGAACACTTCATCATAATCCAACCCTTGCCTCTGCAGGAAACCTTTAGTTACAAGCCTTGCTTTGTACTTGATTATCTTGCCTTTAGGGTTTTGCTTTGCCTTATACACCCATTTCACATCAATTGCTTTCTTGTCTGATGGTAGATTACATAAATCCCAGGTCCTGTTCTTCTCAATTGACCTTAACTCTTCATTCATAGCTTCCTTCCAGACCTTGCTCTTTAGTGCAGCCTTCACATCAATAGGCTCAGTATCAGCTAGCATAGCATAATGCACAATTTCTCCTTCATTGTCTACTATGTTATCTGAAGCCATCTCACAATCAGCTAGTCTTCTAGGAATTTGAACTTGTCTCTGAGGTCTAATTGGTTGAACTCTGTCATCATCATCACTTGAAGTTTGCATATCTTCATCAAGGCCTGTACCATGATTCTGATTCACAAATGTGGTTGGTTCATTGTTCTGATCTGAATCATCAACTAAGTCCACTTCACAAGCTTTCTTAGATGTTGATTTTTGTTTCCAATCCCAGTTATCATTCTCAATAACCTTCACATCTCTACTGATTTCAACCTTATTAGTGATGGGATTGTACAATCTATAAGCACCTGTTCTATGATATCCTACCAATATCATAGCTTCACTCTTGTCATCCAGCTTCTTTCTCTTGGCATCAGGGATGTGCTTATAGATAGGGAACCAAACACCTTCAGATGTGACACACTTGGCTTGACTTCTGACCAAACCTCCTCTGGAACTTTGTCTACCAGTCTCTTTGTAGGTGATCTGTTGAGGATGTATACTGCAGTAGCCACTGCTTCTCCCCAAAACCTCTTTGGCAGCTGCTTCTGCTTAACCATGCTTCTAGCCATGTTAAGTATACTTCTGTTTCTCCTTTCAACAAGACCATTGTGTTGAGGAGTGTATGGTGCTGTAACTTCATGAATTATGCCTTGACTCTTGCAATAATTCTCAAATTTTGTTGAAGTATACTTACCTCCACCATCAGTTCTCAACACTTTGATTGGCTTTCCACTTTGCTTCTCAACCAGTGCCTTAAACTTCTTGAACACATTAAAGACTTCACTCTTAGCCTTTATGTGATACAGCCATGTCATTCTAGAGAACTCATCTACAAATGTTATGAAATATTTGTTTCCACCAGTAGATAACACATCTATAGGTCCACAAACATCTGAGTGTACAACATTCAACACCTCACTAGACCTCATTGGTAGATGATTTTTGAATGAATCCCTAGGCTGTTTTCCAAGTAGACAGGTAGTACAAGTCTCCACAGGAGCTATTACACTAGGCAGACCTAACATCATGTTCTTTGAATTCAATAGTGACAAGCTTTTGAAATTCAAATGACCATACCTCTTGTGCCATAGTTCACTGTCCTTGATCTCAGTTGATGCAGCTAAACACTCATGTTCATTTGCTTTCAACTGTGTCTTGAAAGTCCTGTTCTTGCTTTGAATTGACTTAAGGATCAAATTTTGTTTTGAATCAAACAACTTCAGTGTTCCATCTTCCAAAACCACCTTGAATCCTTTGTCAAGTAACTGACCTACACTCATCAAGTTACACTGCATCCCAGGTACATACAAGACCTTCTCAATCACTGACTTTCTTCCATTCTTCCTCTGAATGACTACATTGCCAATTCCCTTAGCATCAATGGATTTACTGTTGGCAAGTTTGATTTTTGTGTTGAGACAACTATCAAAATCAGTCAAAATGTTCCTGTTTCCAGTCATATGGTTTGAACAACCTGTATTAAAATACCATTCCATAGATTCTGCAGTCTCATCAGTGATAGTCACCATGAAACTTACATCATCATCTGAATCCTTGTTCTCAGTCAAATATGCTTCTTCACCATTTTTCTGATTCTTGATTTTCTTCTCATTCCCACATTCACTTGCATAGTGTCCAAACTTTGAACACTTGAAGCATTGAATGTGACTCTTGTCTTTCTTCTTTGAGTTGCTCTTCTGTTTCCCTCCTCCTCCATTAGAGGATTCAGGCTTGTCTTCAACACTTTCTTTGCCATTCTTGCTCTTCTGCCCATTTTTCTTATTGTTCTGAAACTTCTTGAATTTTGCATACAAGGCTTGCTCATCTTCCTTGACCTGGTCCTCATCACCATGCTTCATTTCATGAGCCTCCAATGTACTCTGCAAATCTTCAAGCTTCACCTCACTTAGATCTTTAGTCTCTTCAATTGTCACCACTATGTGATCAAACTTTGAAGTTAAAGTCCTAAGCACTTTCTCTACAGTTTCTTGTTCTTCAAGATTACTTCCACAATTCTTCATCTGATTAGTGAGTGTCACTAATCTTGTGAAATAATCTGAGATCTTTTCATCGCTCTTCATCTGCGTTAATTCATATTGCCTCTTTAATGCTTGTAATTTGACATTCTTTACTTTAGCATCACCACCATAACACTTCTGCAATATGTCCCATGCACCTTTTGAAGTCTCTGCATCTGCTATCTTTTCAAAAACCTTTGAATCCACACACTGATGAATCAAGAACAAGGCTTTGTTGTCTTTTCTCTTGGCTTCTCTGTGAGTTGTTCTTTGTTCTTCATTTGCATTTGTTGGGAGTGGAGCAACCTCTGCATTCACTTGATCATACACCTCTTGAATAGTGAATATCACCTTCATTTGCTTCACCCAAGTATCCCAATTTTTCCCATCAAACACTGGCAGGTTTGCATGAAAATTATTGTTTCCAGCCATGGTTGATTGTAGTGATCAACCAACAAATCCTTCTACACCAGAAAGACTTTGTAAAGATCAAGTCTTGATCACTTCTTGATCAAGGTCCCTTGGAACGTACAATGCTCTAGATACCACTTTGTTGGAGATGAACCAAACAAAGAGAACAACTTAGAGAAAAGTTTTTGGTAATTGAAAAGAATTGAGAATGAAAAGTGTTTTTTTTTAATTGATTGGATGAGGTGTATATATACAAGAGTTTCCTAACTACCTAGGACAAAAAAAACTAACTGAAAATACAGTTGTACATAACTCACTGAAACAGAGCTTCAGAAAAGCAGAGCTTCAGAACACACTGAGCTTAAGAAGATGCGAAGCTCCAGAAGTTGCTGAGCTTCAGAAGATGCGAAGCTCCAGAAGTTGAGAGGCTTCAGAACCTGAGACACTTCAGAAGCTTGTGAGCTTCAGAAGCTAGGAGCCTTCAGAAGCTGCAACCATGTTTCAGAGCTTGGCTTACCAAACCAATAGCGGGTTGGCGGGCATGCCCGCCAAATACTTTTTTTTTTTTTTTTTACAATTTGAATTACAACTTCACAATTCAATGTTAAAAAAATATTAAACAGTTTAAATTATAATAACTTCACAATTCCATACAGCAGAAAAAATTAAGAGAAAATTAAGAGAATAGGGATAATTAAACAGTTTAAACTAACAATAATACTATAATCGGGATAATTAAGAGAAAATTGCAGCAGAGAATAGGGATAATTAAACTAAAAGAAACATTAACAAGTTAACAAGCAATTCTTTATAATTACGCTTAATTAAACTAACAAATCATCAACTAAGTTAATAAGCATTCCTTACAATATAAGATAAAACGATAAATACTAGAAAGGGGTGGAAAAACGGGCATGCCCGCCCCCGTTTAGGCCCGCACTATTTAAGCCCGCTCAAAAACGGGGTGAGCCAACTTAAGGTAGCGGGCCGAAAACTTCACCCCAGCCCGTAAAAAATTGCGGGTCAAACGGGTCGGCCCGGCGGGCTCGGCCCGTTTTGCCACCCCTAGAAAAAATTATCCCCAAATTATGGCAATAAGGTATGTATAATTATGTCCCGTGAGTTTAACTCAATTGGTAGGATAATACATTATATATGCAAGGGATCGAAGTTCGAACTCTGGTCAACACACTTATCCACCTTAAGGGTGGAATTTCTAACCATTAAGATACTTGACGAAAACAAAAAGTTTGTATAATTATTAACTAATAGTCTCCCTATTACAAATGTTCCTTGGAAATGTTAACAAAACACATTTATTTATAACATATTCGTCATTTATTAGTAATTTACATTGGTAATATGATTCTTCAAAGGACAAAGAAAAGGTGAAATAAATGATATAGAGCAATTTGTTCATCGGGAAAAAGCAATGTACGTCTTGTTATTGGAAAATGTGTGGTCATTAATGCGGCAGTTGGTAAACAAAAGTTTTGATGTAAAATTTAGACCAAATACATAGGTTTTGTTGATCTAATTTTGCTTAAATTTTGGGATAGAGTGAGTAAGATAAAAGATTATTCGTGTACATTTATAAAGATAAATGACTTGTGTAGGGAAAATAAGAGTAAAACGCAAATATGTTACAAATAAATAAGATAAACGATTAATCTATATTATAAATATAAAAGATAAGTTTAAAAGGAAGAAAAAAATATAAATGAAGAATCTATTATAAATATCTTTATCTTTATTAATATAAAAATTGTAATATCTCCGAGTAACCCTACTTTTTAACTTTAATTATAACCTTAAATTGACCTTATGAAATTAATCCGGATTTGGCCCATAACCCACATAAAAAAATTAAAACAAGTCATTACACTTGATTTGAAATTTATATTCAAATGTTGAATATGCTTTTTATTTACTCTATATAAATCTTTATTAATATCAAATATGTTATGTCTCTAAGTAGAAATGTTCTGATGGCTCTCGTATCATCCCTAACCTCTGAACCCTAGTTCTTGCTGTCTTTTTCCCATCATGGCTACCTTCAATATTCCTTGGAAATTTCTTGATATCTCTGAGAATCCTAAGATCTCAGCCAATGAACCAAAAATCATTGCGCTTGTCCAACCCCGACCCCCAAAAACGTTTGTCCAAGCCCTTACGAATATCTGTGACATTCCCCTATCACAGATCCCACAACCAGTTGTGAAAGGTGATCGATTAGCCAATGAAATACCGGAAGTTTACTATGAAGCTGGTCTGGAAGCATGCAAACATAATCTACATGGAAGAATAATATGGCCAAAAGGATCTACACCCTTATCGGTGGCTGCCTTGAAGGTGAAGTTAGCGACGATCTGGAAGGATTTATTAACATGAGGGGTTATATCCCTGGGGAAGGGTTTCTTTGAATTCACTTTCTCTTCTCTGGAAGATGTTAGACGCGTTCGATCGGTGCCTTCATGGAACTTGAACCCTCGTCTTCTAAAATTGTTTGCTTGGTCCAAGGATTTTAACCCTATGCAACAACATCACACTTCAGTGCAAGTATGGGTTAGGATCTTTGGATTGTCTCAAGAATATTGGCACAAAAACATCTTATTTACAATAGCAAGCAGTCTAGGCACACCAATTTGCATGGACTTTATTATGGCCAAGCCCATGCACGAACGTACGTTTGGCCAATTTGCTAAGGTTTTGGTGGACATTGACTTACTACAGCCTCTTAGATACAAGTTATTGGTGGAGAGGAAAGGTTTTTCTTTCTTCATGGATTTAGAATATGAACATATTCCTAAATTTTGTTCGGAATGCAATATTATTGGACACATCGTGGAGAATTGCAAGAGATAGAATAGTGCAGAAGAGGTGAAAAAAAATAATGAGAATCACATGAGAGAAAAAGTTAATCCTGGAGCAAAACAAATCTATGTTGAGGTTACGAATGGAGATACTCAGAAAACTAACCCTAATGAAGAGGCCAATGTTGTGAAGGAGATAATTAATGTAGATGCTCTTAGTAACAAATCTAACCAGGTGGTTGCTGAAGACAAGGAAAGTACTAGTTCCTCTAGTAAAAATCAAGCCTTTCCAAGCTTACAGGTGGAAGAGAACAACACTATGATAGTCTTGACCCCTTTGAGTCCACGTTCTATCCTTAGGGAAAAAGATAAGCAGCTGCAGCAAACTTCGAATAGGAACAATGAAGATGATGACACCAGCTCACAAGGTTCTTTTGTAAATGCTACTCAGGTCATTGAAAATATCAATCCTCATGCGCTCCTAGGTGATTATCAAGCTATGGTGATACATAATGCACCCATTCCAGATGGGGAGACTAGTGAAAGGATACCACCGGATAGAGTGATTAAGGACATGAATTTCCTGAGGGAGTCGTGGGCCAATCTAGCTGAAGTTGAGGAGAATAACTCCATAGATGAAGAAAATGCAAATCAGATGGTTGAGAAAGTTGATGATGGATTTCAAGTGCAGCTCTCAAGAGGTCAGAGAAAAGCTCAAGAGAAATTAATGCATGCTAATAGGGAATCATATGTTACCAGATCAAAGGTTTCCCCTAAACCTTTCAAATGAAGTGTATTTTCAATCTGGATTTAGTCTTATTGTCTCAACCTTCGATGCAGATTGAAGACCTCCCTAGGAGGTGGTTATTGAATTTAAATCTCAAAGTTTTTGCCATGAATTCTAGGCAATAACTCTTACCTAATCTTTGGTGTATTTGTAAGGTAAATATTAACCCTGCTGTCTTGTCTGCTGATGACCAACAAGTGACTTTTGTTATACCTCTAGATGACAAGGTGTTGGCTTTCTCTGCTATTTATGCTTCCACTAACTATTTACTTAGAAGACAACTTTGGAGTACTCTTAATTCCCTCCAGGCAAAATAAACTTTACCTTGGTGTTTCATTGGGGATTTCAATGTTGTTCTTGAGTCTCATGAGCATAGAGGTAGACACTTGCCAGCTAAGTCTCCTATGGAGGACTTTCAATCCTAGACTAATTCTTTCCATCTCTTCCACCTTCCTACACTGAGAAGAAGCTTGATAGAGCTATTTGTAATTCTCTTTGGCTTGATACTTGTTGTGTATCTGAAATTAACACTCTTGCTAAACACAAATCTGATCATTTTCCTCTCCTATTGAATTTTCAAATTACTCCATCCTCCTTTGCTTCTAGTTTTAAATTTTTGAGAACGTGGACCAGACATGATGCGTGTAGAGACATTATTGCTTCTAGTTGGGATACTATTGTGGTGGGCTGTCCTATGTTTATTCTCTCCCAAAAGCTTAAGATTCTCAAGGGAAGACTTAAGGTTTGGAATAAAGAAAGTTTTGGTAATGTTAATGAAACTGTCAATGTTGCTGAGCAGGCTCTTAATCAAATTCAGGAGAAAATCCAGCTTTCAGGCCCCTCTGAAGATCTTTTAGCTGAAGAAAAGGCTGCAAACTGTGCTTATGAAGAGTCTCTAAGTAGGCAAGAAATATTTTGGCAAGAAAAAGCTAAAGTGAATTGGAATTTGGCTGGGGATAGGAATACTAAGTATTTTCATAGACTTGTCAAGATCAGACACTCCACAAAGAATATCATCTCTCTTCAAGCTAGTGACACAGTGTTAACTGACTATACTCAAATTTCTAATCATATTATCTCTTATTATAAAAATTTGTTTTGCTCTAACATGAATCTGCAAGAATCTGTGCTTGTGAATGAGGTTATCCCTAAACTTATGGCTAATGAAGCTAATGCTATTCTTACAATGCTTCCTTCCCATGAAGAGATTAAAGCTACATTTTTTGCTCTTAATGTTGATAGTGCCCCTGGACCTGATGGCTATGGAGCTTTCTTCTACCAACACTACTGGGACATTGTTCATAGAGATGTTATCAATGCCATTCTTGAATTCTTCACTAAAAGTTGGATTCTGCCTGGCTTCAACTCTAATATTATTGCTCTTATCCCCAAGTCTGCTGATGCTACTTCTATTGATCAATATCGACCAATTGCTATGGCTAATTTCAAGTTCAAGGTTATTTCCAAGATCATTGCAGATAGGCTTGCTTCCATTATGCCTGTCATTGTCTATGAGGAGCAGAAGGGCTTTATCCATGACAGAAATATTAAGGATTGCTTAGGGATTCTGAAGCTGTTAATCTTTTGCATAATAAATCCTTTGGTGGTAATATGGCTCTTAAGATTGACATCACAAAGGCTTTTGATACTCTTGACTGGCAATTCCTTTTGAAAGTTTTGCATGCTTTTGGTTTTAATGAGACTTTCTGCACCTGGATTAGGGTGATATTGCAATCAGCTTTTCTTTCAATTTCTATTAATGGCAGATCTCAAGGTTACTTCAATTGTTCTAGGGGTGTCAGACAGGGTGATCCTCTATCCCCTTTACTCTTTTGCTTGGATGAAGATGTGCTTAGTAGATCTATCTCTAAGCTTGTGTCCCAGGGTAGCCTTCACCAAATCAAAGGTTCCAGAACTTGTTTAGTTCCCTCTCATTCATTCTATGATGATGACATTCTTATTTTTTGTAAGGGTAACCTTGTTGGCCTTAGAGCTCTGAAGGATCTCTTTAACAAATATGCTTTGGAATCGGGGCAAGTTATCAACTCTTCTAAGTCCACTATTTTTTCTAGTTCCATCACACCAAGAAGGTTAAATCTCATTGTTCAACTTTTGGATTTCAAGCTTGGCTATCTTCCTTTTGATTATCTTGGGGTACCTATTTTCAAAGGGAAACCTTCTACTCTTCACCTTCAACCTGTGGCTGACAAGATCAAACAAAAGCTATCTTCTTGGAAAGCTTCTCTCCTTTCCATTGTAGGTAGGGTGCAGTTGGTAAGGTCAGTGGTGCAAAGCATGCTAATCTATAGTATTTCTATTTACTCTTGGCTTGTATCCTTACTCAGAGACCTTGAAAAATGCATTAGAAATTTTATTTGGAGTAGGGATAGTGAAAAAAGAAAACTTGTTACTGTTTCTTGGAAAAAGATGTGTAGACCTTATTCCCAGGGTGGCCTTAATCTTAGATCCCTTGTCAAGCTTAATGAGGCCTCTAATCTCAAACTTTGCTGGGCTTTGCTTCATGTTGATTCATCTTGGGCTAGGCTCCTTCGCGCGCGCGTGTTTAGGAAAGGCAGGCCTATTAATCATCATATCTATTCATCTCTTTGGGTCAGTGTCAAGGAGGAATACAGTAATATTATTGCTAATTCTGTTTGGTTGATTGGTGATGGGACTAAAATCAGCTTTTGGCATGATGAATGGTGTGGCTCTCCCCTTACTAGCCAACTTCATATTCAGGTACAGGCTTGGCCTTATCTTTCAGCTAAAGTCAATGACTTCATTCACAATGGTGAATGGAGTATCCCTCCGCTTTTGGCCAATACAGTAATATCTCTTTAAATTAATACTCGGTAAATTAATAAACTCTCTAAAATAATAAAGTTGTCCGGTCCCGACTTGGGCCAGTGTAAAAAATTGAAAAATTCGATAAAATAATAAGATGATAATTTTTCGGGAGATCCCTTTGTAATTTTCGGTCCCAAGAAAATCATGAATTAATAATTCATCTAAAAACTCTTAAGAATGGTGTTAATACTCTATCACATTCATGTAATTTATATATGGCAAACTTGCTTAAGAATACATTGAAACCATTTGTTCCTCTTGTTTACATCAAAAGTCATTATTGATTTCCAATGCATATTACTAAAGTCATTATTGATTTCCAATACATATTACTAAAGTCATTAAAAACTCTTTAAATTAATAATTATTAATTTATCAATAAATTAATAACTCTCTAAATTAATAAATTTCTCCGGTCCCGACTCTATTAATTTATAGAGATTTTACTGTATTTTCCCTTCCATGCATGCTATTTTATCTCAAGTTTCTCTCCCTATGGATGGCTCTCCTGATCTTCTCTTATGGAAGCACACAGACGATGGTGATATGCAGCTCAAAGATGGATATCTTTCAAATCACAGCAATTTCAAGACTTGTCGTGGGCCAAACATATTTGGAGCAACGATATTCCTCCATCTAGATCCTTACTTGTTTGGAGATTGATGCATGGGAAAGTTCCAACTGATGAGAATCTTCAAACTACAGGTTGTAATGGTCCTTCTATGTGTAGCTTGTGTAACAAATCAGAAAATCCTCTTTCCTTCTCTTCTTTGAATGTGATATTGCGGTGAAGTTTTGGAGTTGGTTAGCTGGTTGCCTTGATCGTACTATACAGTTCTATCATATTGAAGATATGTGGTCTCTTTGTGACAATGCTTGGGCTCCCCAGAGTAAGCTTACCCTTGTTGCTGCAATTGTTAACCTCCTTAATATTGTGTGGATGGCTCGTAATCATGCTAGGTTCCATCACAGGATCATTTCTTGGAGACACGCCATCTCTTTGCTTATTACTAATACCATGATATCTGGTAATAATACTAGTAAAGTTTCTTCTAATTCCATCAAAGACTTCTCTTTCTTAAAAAAGTTTAACATTACCATCCACAACCCTAGAACGCCCCTCCTGAAGGACGTTATTTGGAATCCTCCCTTGCCTTCTTGGTATAAATGCAACATTGATGGTGCCTCCAATGGAAACCCTGGTATTGCTGCTTGTGGTGGTGTGTTTAGAAACCATTATTCTGATTTTGTTTTAGCTTTTGTTGAACCTTTGGGTGTCGCTTCTTCCTTTCAAGCTGAACTCTGTGGTGCTTTAAGAGCTGTTGAGGTTGCTTGGGACAAGGGTTGTTTAATCTTTGGCTGGAGACTAACTCTTCTCTGGTGGTTTCTGCCTTTAAAAACCCTAGTAAACCAGTTGTTTGGTCTTTAAGAAACAGATGGCGTAATATTCAGGTCAGGCTTAGAAACATGAACGTCTTGGTGACTCATATCTATCGAGAAGGGAATAAGGTTGCTGATCTTCTGGCTAACTTTGGTTTATCTGCTCCAGCCCTTACTTCTTGGTTTGAAGCTCCTTTGTTTATTGTTGATTGTCTAGAATCTAACAAGTTAGGCATGCCTAATTTTCGCATTTGTACTTCCTAATGTATTATCCTTATTGTAATTTTCTGGAGCACTGCACTCTTTTTCCGGTCACTTGGTTTTGCCCATTGGGTTTTACAGGTAAGGTTTTTAATGAGGCAGTAATTTTTCTCTTGAGCTTCCACTTGGGTTTTGGTCTAGTCCCCCCAAGTAGTTTGTTGTTTTCCTCATTTCTTTTAAATAATATTTGGAGTTAGCTTGTTTGTTGGGGATTTAGGGAGGTGCCAACCTAGTTGAGATGTCCTTATTTCTTCAACTAAGCTATTCTCTTTTGCTTAAAAAAAAAAAAGTTATGTCTCTCAGTAACCCTAATTTTTAACCCTAAATTGACCTTTTTAAATACATCATTAATTCCGAAAAAGATAAAGGAACCTAGTATAATTGTTCACAGTGTAGGAAATATGATACTCCCTCCGTTCCAAAATATACGAAAAAAATGGCCTACAAAAATTAATGTATCTGGTGCAAAATTGTCTCTAAGTAACCCTAATTTTTAACCCTAATTATAACCCTAAATGGACCTTATGAAATTAATTCGGATTTGGCCCTACATTTATCTTCTTAACATGTGCCATAAGGGCACATGTTAACATTCTCCTTTGTCAAATTATGCTTTCACATTTTATAAGGTATATTATTTAAATTTTCACAAAACTACTCTTAATTAAATGACAAAAAAAATCCATATTTCTCTCTCTTACTAATTGAAAGTTAATTTTGGAAAGAGAGTATATATTATTGACAAATTTAATGCAAAAGTTATAAATAAAGTTTTTCTCCACCATATTTTACACATCTCAACATTGAGAATATAAGTAAACAAGCACTTGGCGGAGCAACAAAGGAGAGCAACGAATTCTCAAGGGAAGACAATTAATGCTTGCATGATTTCCAACTGGTCTTAGTGGTCGGC
This sequence comes from Trifolium fragiferum, assembly GCA_954870985.1. Classification (NCBI taxonomy): domain Eukaryota; kingdom Viridiplantae; phylum Streptophyta; class Magnoliopsida; order Fabales; family Fabaceae; genus Trifolium; species Trifolium fragiferum. The sequence goes on from OX940792.1 coordinate 22,660,001, forward strand.
ATCTTCAATTGCGCAGGATGATTTTACTATACGAAAACACCAAAAACACATTTCACTATTTAGTTAATTTTCCATTTAAAATATCACTTTTTGTGTTTTTTTTTTAAAAATAAATTTCATGGCAAGATGTAAAAAGAATTTCAATTACCCTAAAAAGTAGTTTTTCAATATGAACCTAAAAATAATTTTTTGCTTATGATAACGACCGAAAGAAATATATGACTCGTTCAATCCCTTTGACTTCTAACGGACAAATTGTTTGAGAGAATTGTAGTTCAATTTCCACGTGTAACAATTCTAGATGTAAAAATTCATTCAATATTTTCTTTTTGAAAAAAGAAACAAAAAATATTAAATGTAGTTCCAGAAAAACAAAATTAATTTTTTGGAAATAGAGTCTTTAATACCCTCTAGTCAAAACGATTAAAAGAAAATAAAAAAGAAAAGAAACCCTCTAGAACCCTTCATCACCCTATTTAAAGCAAACTAGCTCCATTAGCATTTCACATCAACAAGTCAAAGTCTCCTATATGGCTCGTTCAATCCCATTTGTTTCCACCATCTTTGCCTTTCTTCTTCTTCTTATGGCCACTGGTACGTAATAGTTAAATTACAATATTGATAGCAATTTTTTTTTGCCATCTCTCAATTTACTAATTAGCTGTATATTGTAGCACACTTATAATATGACATATTAATACAATCCATTATTGTGTTTGATATTCCCTCCGATCCTATATAAGAGAAGTTTTATTTTTTAGGTTCATTGTAAAATAAATGTATTTAGACTATAATATTGTATAAATACATTCATTTTATAATGAATCTAAAAAGTAAGATTTCTCTTATATACAAAGGGAGTATTTAATTAACTTATGTTATTGATTTTGTGATATAAACAGAGTTGGGGCCAATTATGGTGGCAGAGGCACAAGGAAGGGTATGTGAGTCACCAAGTGCGCGCTTCAAAGGAATTTGTTTTTTTGAAACTGATTGTCAGATTATATGCTTTGGTGAATCTAAGCATAACTTTTCTGGACACTGTAAAGGATTAAAGTGCTATTGCACTTATCATTGTTAAAAATGATATCCCTACGAGAGAAAATAGTTTCACACCTTTTGTGATTCTTTTAATTTGCAGTAACATAAGGAGAATTATTATCTATTATCTATATATTAATCTATTAATATAAATAACTTAAGACTATTTATCTTTCTCTCTTAAAAATATTGCATTTTCATGTAATGTACTTTATTTTTTATTTTATCATCAATGAGAACTAATTTTTCTGTTGCTTATAAAAATTATTTGTGAATGCACATACTCATTGATTTTTTCTTCATTTTTAAGTTTGATATTATATGTACTAAAGTAGAAAATTTATTTAAAAGAAATAAATTTATTTTATTAAAGTTATTGTCCCGTGAATTTTCATGTAAAATTTATTAAAAGAATAAATTTATTTTATTAAAGTTATATTCTCGTATATATTGTTATAGTAAAGGACACAGGTCAATTAACTTTTTTTAATATTTATGTTCGTTGTTATATTAAGGTAAAAAATTTAGTTAGAATATACTAATATTTAAAATTTTGTTATAAAATATTTTTTAAATATAAGTGAAATCAGTGTGCTCTTTATTGTAAAACTTATTAAATTAAAAAAAAAATTATTATTAAAGCTACAGTCCCGTGTATGATTTTTGTAATAAATTATAATTATTAATAACAAAATTTATTCAATTCATTTTATGTCGATGATAAATATTTTGTCATGTGTTGTGATAAATATTTTGTCATTTATTATTTTTATATTTATTATCGTTGACTCTTGTGTTGTTTCTATGATTTTTTATATTTATCGATAAGAACTATTTGTCTTGTTTAGACTATGTACAATAGTTTCAACACTCAACACCTATTTTTACGCTCCCGATCTTCTTTTCTCTCTTCCACCTAAGACAATGTACAATGGGGAGTTGAATATGATGTTGAATTGAATTTCAACAAGGCAATGTTCTCCAATGAGGGTGCTGAAAGTGACATGGAGGAGAGAGAAGTTGAAAACTTTTCAACACAGTTGAAACACAATCGGGGGACACTTGTCTTGCTCTGATTGACTTCTCGAATTTTTATCCAATTATTACTTTGAACTCAAATTATTTCATTGCAAATTAATTTTTTAAATTTTTTGATTTTTACCAAATTCATAAATTATTTTTCCCTATAAATAGAGATTTGGTTCATTTGATTTGGACGCAGAAAAAAAAATCACATTTTTCACTATCTTAATCTTATTAATGGTGGGTAGAGTGTTGAATGAAAAACCATTGGAGAGGGTAAAAGTTGAATGAGTGTTGAATTATTAGGTGAAAAAGAGAGAAGATGATGTGGAGCGTAAAAATATGTGTCTATTTACAATATATTAAAAGAAACTACTACTAAAAAACCCATTTTGTCCTTAGCACGTTTAATAATATTTCACCGTTTATGCACTTAAATGTAATTTTAACTCTAAATTTGGAAAAAGATAAGTACAAAAAAAAAACATAAAACAAATATACTCATAAAAAAAAGATACAAAACAAAAATAACAAAAAAAATCCAAAAATAAGCCTAAAACAAATCTACTCATAAAAAAAAATTAAAAAAAAAGAGAATAAAATAAATATACTCATAAAAAAAACAATAGAAAACACTTCTGAAGATAAGCATAAAAAAATCTGCTTTATTTTTGTTTACTCTTATATAAAAAATACATGAGAAGTGTATTATTGATGAATATATATTATAATAAATAATTACGGGGTAAATATATATTATAGTAGCACACACGGGACAATTGTTTTAATAAAAATAAATAAATTAATCTTACACGGGACAATTGTTTAAATAAAAAAAATAAATTGAATAATATATTATAATAATACACGGAACAATTGTTGATGAATATATTATTGATGAATATATATTATAATAATATACGGGACAATTGTTTTAATAAAAAAAATTAATCATACACGGGACAATTGCTTTAATAAAAAAAGAATTGAATAATAAATATTTGTTATTATTAATTATAGCTTATTATACAAGAGTCATACACGGGACAATTGTTTTAATGAAAAAAATTACTTAATTTATTAACTTTTATAAAAAAAATAGCAGAATAACGTCACTTATTATTTTTATTTTTTTTATACACGACGTCACTTATATTTTAACAATATTTTATAAATAAAAGTCAATAGACCCGTGCGTTCGCACGGGTCTCAAAACTAGTTGAGTGTTGAAACCATTGTACATGGTCTAATAATTCAACACTCATTCAACTTTTACTCTCTCCAATGGTTTTTCATTTAACACTCAACCCCATCATTAATAAGATTAAGATAGTGAAAAATGTGATTTTTTTTTTCTGTGTCTAAATCAAATGAACCAAATCTTTATTTATCGAGAAAAAAAAATTATGAATTTTGGTAAAAACAAAAAAAAATTATAAAATTTATTTACAATGAAATAATTTGAGTTCAAAGTAATAATTGGATAAAAATTCGAGAAGCCAATCAGAGCAAGACAAGTGTCCCACCGATTGTGTTTCAACTGTGTTGAAAGTTTTCAACTTCTCTTCCTCCATGTCACTTTCAACACCCTTATTGGAGAACATTGCCTTGTTGAAATTCAATTCAACATCATATTGAACTCCCCATTGTACATGGTCTTAGTTAATTTTAATGTTTATCTTTAGAATGATTTCTATTGCTATATTTATGAGTAGATTTGTTCTATGCTCTTTTTTTAAAAAAATGTTTTTTTTTAAGGCTTAAATATGCTTTTGGTCCCTGCAATTATGCCTTGTTTTGAAAAGAGCCCCTGTAAAAAAAAATTGATTTTAGTCCCTGCAATATCTCAAAACTTTCAAAATAGCCCCTGACTGTATTTAGAGCTGACGTGGCCAATTTTTAAATATGTTTTTGGTCCTTGCAATTATGTCTTGTTTTAAAAATAGCCCTTGTAAAAAAATACAAAATTGATTTTAGTCCCTATAAAAAAATAAAAATTTGATTTTAGTCCCTGTAATATTATGAAGAAATCCAGTCAGGGGCTATTTTGAAAGTTTTGAGATATTGCAGGGACTAAAATAAAAAAAAAAATTCTACAAGGGCTCTTTTCAAAACAAGGCATAATTGCAGGGACCAAAAGCATATTTAAGCCTTTTTTTAATCTTTTTTGTTGAGTAGATTTTGTTTTATACTTATCTCTTTTTTTCGTTAATTTTGTTTTGTATTTTTTTTATGAGTAGATTTGTTTTATATGCTTATCTTCTCCATTTTTTATATTTTTTTAGTTTAGAGTTAAAATTACATTTAATGACATAAACGGTGAATTATTATTAAATGTAATAAAGACAAAAAAGATTTTTTAGTAGTGGTTTCTTTTAATATATTGTTAGTAGATTTTTTTTATGAGCAAATTTGTTTTATGAATTTTTTTTTAATTTAGAGTTAAAATTATATTTAAGAGCATAAACGGTGAAATATTTTTAAACGTAATAAAAATAAAAATAAATTTTTAATCGTACTTTTTTTAATATATCCTAAATAGAAGCACCTAGTGACCCTTACTCTCGGTATCTCAACCCGTTTCAACACCTTGCAACACAACCCATCTTCAAAATTTATCAAACTTACCTTCAACTTCCTGCAAATATGAGACAAGATTATGGAAAATACTAAGCGCGCATACTGAACAAGCTACTAATAAAAATGAAGGCAAAGTACATGGAGAATAAGCAAGTTCGAAATCACCAAAGGGCTCTAAATCAGGCATTGATCAACAAGATGTGTTACGAGATGCTCAACCCATTCAAATGAGTATATGACTCGTTCAATACCTTTGGCTTCTTACGGAACAGATTGTTTGAGAGAATTCATTCAATATTTCAATTTCTATCCGTAACTATTCTAGGTGTAAAAATTCATTCAATATTTCCATTTTGAAAAAACAAAAAAAATTACTTCATCAGGTCTCAAATATAAGTAACAAAACAAAAAAAATTGAAAGTCTCAAATATAAATAAAAGTGTATTACAATTATTATGTTTTATGACATTATTCCAATTTCAATCAATAAATACAATGTTTTACGCTTTTCAAGTTATTTTTTCTCCTCAACCAATGCATTTATCTACTTTCTTAAAAAGTGTGTTTTTTTAAAAATTTGCTTATATATGAGACCGGATGAATTACTACTACCTAATACCTCCGGTCCTAAATATAAAAAAAAATTACTTTTTAGATTCATTAAAAATATGATGTATCTAGTTTATTATTGTATAAATACATTAAATTCTCAATGAATCTAAAAAATAGTTTTTATTTTATATTTAAGAACGAAAAGAGTAAACATAGTTCAGGAAAATATTACTAATTTCTTGGAAATAGAACCTTTATTACCCTCTAATCAAAAGCTTTAAGGAAAAAAAAAAAAAACCTCTAGTCAAAACAAAAAGAAAATCTTTCGTCACTCTATTTAAAGCAAACTAGCTGCATTAGCATTTCACATCAATAAGCTAAGACTTCTATATGGCTAGTTCAATCCCTTTTGTTTCCTCCATCTTTGTCTTTCTTCTTCTTCTTGTGGCCACTGGTAAGTGTAATTTTTTCATGCTTAAATAGTTAAATAATTAATTGATACTTTTTTTGTTGATCTCTCAATTTACTAATTAGTTGGTATATTGTTGTACACACTTATAATATGATGACATATTAATCCAGTCCATTGTTTATGTTTTATATTTACTTCACAAATCTAAATCTAATGTGATTTGATTTCAATATTTATATGAAAGTGTTGTTAATTAACTTATGTTATTGATTTTGTTATATTAACAGAGATGGGGCCAATTATGCTGGCAGAGGCTGTGCAAGACAGCATATGTGGTGTACCAAGTGGACGCTACAAAGGACTTTGTATTCTTGAAAATCGTTGTATTATTATTTGCACAGCTGAATCTCAGCGTTTCAATGGAGGACACTGTAAAAAATTCCGGTGCATTTGCACTTATAATTGTTAAAAATTATATCTCTATGAGAGAAAATAGTTTCATAACCTTTTGTAATTGTTTTAATTTGCAATAATAAATGGAAAATTATTTTCTTTTTTTTTGGTCAAATGGAAAATTGTTTTCTATTAATATATTATTTATTAATATGAATAAGTCAAGACTATTTGCCTTTCTCTCAAATAAAAATACTTTTCTCTTAGTTATTCTCATTCCTCCTTCGTTTGGAAACTTTAAATCAAATTCAATGGCAAAATAAAAGTGCAACACTTTTTTGTTTTGGTTATGTAGTTCAGTTATTAGAAATTTCATTCTTAAAGTTGATAAGTAGGATGATTAGAGTTCGAACTCCGACCTCTACATATATAATGCAATCGCCAACTAAACAAAGGAAAAAAAATGCAACACTTATTATAATACATACATAATCAAGTATTGAAGTGTAATAAAGAAGAAAAAAAAGCGCATCTTGAAATTTGAAAAGAATGCGCAATTTTCTTTTGTTGACTTTTTAAAACTTTTATTTTGGAATATATTATCTCCGTTTCATTATATAAAATATTTTTGGCAAATTTTGTTGTCCCATTTTATTACATCCTTTTCAAATTATAAGGTATATTAGTTAAATTTTTACAAATATACTCCAAATTAAATGAAGAAAAAAAAAAAGTAAAAGATCAATATTTCTCTCTCTTAATTGAAACATAATTTTGGAAATAAAATATATATTATTGACAAATTTAATGCAAAAATTATTTTTCTTAATTCTTGTACATTTGTAAAAGATCTCTTATATATGGTGACAAATGGAGTAATTAATTAGTACTTCATCCTGTCCTTTTTATAAGAGACGATTTACATTTTAGATTCATTGAGTAATTGATGTATTTGGTATATATTATATAACAAATACATCAATTATCGAATGAATCTAAAAAGTCAATTGTCTCTTATAAAAAGGACCGGAGGAAGTATAAATTTTTAACGGATTTTATACATTATAATGAGAATGGATTCTCTCCATTGGAAAGAAAAAATATTGAGGAAATAATGTGTGCATGTAAACCATTGGATCAAAAGCATGTGATAATATTTTAATTAGAAAAAAATGAAGAAAATTTAGTCAATGATTAAGATGTAACAATTGAGAAAACTTGAGGGGAAAAATTTGAGAAGATCCTTTCTCCATTATAATATGTACTGATATATATACAAAAATAAATCTATTAAATATATATATATATATATATATATATATATATATATATATATAATTGCATATTCAATCATATTATTGAAGGTGTGAAAAACACAAGAATGGAGGGTTGAATTGTGTTTTGATAGTTTTAAAAATTTCTTCTAAGTTTGACAACTTATCATAATGTGTAGCGGATAAAATAACACAATCAAGGGAGAGAGAGAGAGAGAGAGAGAGAGGGAGAGAGAGAGAGAGAGAGAGAGAGAGAGAGAGAGAGAGAGAAAGAAAGACACAAAGACTTTTATACCGGTTCCCCTCACAATTCGAGAGTACTCCAGTCCCCTTGCACTTTCAAGGGAGTTCTCAATAATCACAAAATATTACAAATTGCTCAAGCACATAGCAAGAGACTTCCTAATGTTCAAGCACACAAGCAAGAGACTTTCAATGCTCAAGTAAACTTACAAGAGACTTCCTAATGCTCAAGCACACAAGCAAGAGACTTCACAAAAACTTACAACGAAATAAGAAATAAGTTTGAACACTTGATACAAATATCAATGTTCTTGAGAAACAAATACAACTCAAAGAACAAAACTTATCTTAGAATCCTAATAAAAGAATACTAAGGTTCAACTACTGTAATGATCAAAAGTTGAAGCTAAGGTCTTGAATTTTTTAAATGAGTGCAAGTTGTATTTTCAAAGTGTTTTTGTGCTTGTATAAATTTGGCAGAGTAACAATACTTTGTTGTAGTTGTTGTCCACCAAAAACATTCAATTCAGTCTCCTATTTATAGGCATGAGTGGAGCGTATGAATTGAGTACAGTTGTAGTGAAATAGCCAGCTGGAAATCGTACAAATTCATCACATGGGATTTTTAACCAAACCAGGTAAATCTCATCTTATTCCTTCCTTGCATACAAAGATTCTCTCATGTCAGGTAATGAAATAGTACAATAGTACTAAAGTCACTATCTGTGAAGATAAGGATGATGTACTGTGATTATTCTCCAAACAATTTGAATTTGCCAGTCTGCTGATGATTTCCAATCATAAGGAGCAGAGAATATGTCTTCTGACAAATACGACTAAAACTGCACTTATCAGAACCTTGTGTTTTCAACATACGCTTGTGACTAGTAGCTTCTGATGGTTGTATCTTCCTAGAGCTTATCTTCAGAACTTGCTAGAGTCATCTTCTGATAAATCTTTGGAATGCGTTTCAGAGCTTCTCAAATACTCATTAGTGCATATTAAATTTTAACATATGTACCTGCACACTTAGAGTAAATTATCGGTATACCCTATTGTATATTAATATTATTGTTATCATATCAAAACTCAATTGGGTTGTGTCAGAACCATTTTTGTTCCAACAGTCTTCCCTTTTTTGATTGATGACAAACCAAGTATCAATTTACAATGACCGTTGCCTTAATTTATCATGCTTCTCTCAGGTTTATAATTTTTGCAAGCTCCCCCTGACTTCAGCAATGATTAATTAAAACAGTTTAAAAATTTAAAATTGAATTCATAACTAGATTTACATATTTGACTCTCAGGGGTTAGGTTTGCAAGCTTTCCCCCTGAGTTTGATACTTATAAGATAAAATCGCACTCTTCTCTTATATTTATCATGTGTAAGAAATTTAAATTTCAATAATAATTTTCCTCAATAAATTCATAGAAATAAATAATGAATAGTAACAAATAAATTCAAATTTTTGACTTCAGTTATGTGTTCTTTCTTAAATTAATTTACTCTTTCTCCGATTTTATCATTAACTATAAATATAGGATACTAGATTGTTATGAATTGTTGGGTTGACTACCGGCCCATTTTGCATATGCCTAGTTTCATCTCTGGCATGTTGCAATGCTGAAAAACTTGTGAATGTGAATTAAATGAATCCTATTATTTTTAGCAAAACTCTACTCTTTTTAAGATTCCTCGTTTTAACCCACAAAATTGTTCTCGCAGAAAAGATACTATTCAAAGACACATTATAATACATACATACTTTGACATAGAAATTTAAACTAGCATACAAAGAAGGAGCAAGGGGCAATATGCATGCTCACAAGACACCAATAAACCTGCTACACAACAGGCCGATAATCTCTTTGTAATTCGTTTTTCTTATTTTGCCCTCTTTATTATCAAAAATAAAATCAAACTCAAATTCTTGTTTTAGATATTGAAAAAAGATTTTCAAAAATAGGAACCAAAAAAATTACTGGCTGAGTCACGACCAGGTCGCTCTCTTTAAGACGTTTTGTGGCACTGCCCAAAATTGTGCATGCAGACTATCAACCACGCCGTCTCCAGGATAAAACAGGCCAATAATAACTGTATACCGAATTACTACTGCACTTGTAGAAATCGGTCAAGAATTACACTTTCTTGAATGGTACTACAATACCACTCGAATTGATGTTACGACATCAATCTATGATTCATCGGTAATTCAATAGTACTACAATATCACTCAAATTGATGCTACGGCATCAATTACCGGTACTACGATACATACCATGTGTGGTACTACAATACCACATGTATTGATGATACTACAATATCAATCAATATAATGACACTGAGGTTATTCTAATATGGTACTAAGATCAATCTCAAATCAAATGGATAATGATACTAAAACCATTCTTAATTTTAAAGGAACTGGTGATACAATATCACTCTTAAACCAAATAAATAATATGACACAATTCTAACATTTGATTTATTGTGAGATACACGAAAAAATCATGATAGTAGAAACTTATGAATTTCACATTACCACATAGTTTCATAGCAATAACATAAATCCAATTTAACTATTAGCACATTTTGTCCAACTAATAAAATAACAAGTAGATAAAGTTGGAGCCTTCACAATTCCTTATAACATTAAGACATGATTAAGAACTCTATAAATCAAATGAGTTTCAATTTAAATTAACTAACAAATTCATGTACAGGACATGTTAGAGATACATTGCTATAGATATAGTGCAAAGCCAATAAAATTGACTAACCTCTCTTCCAAAGACTGTGAACATCTTTCTTTTCACCTTATTTCTCATACTATGGTTTGGTTGCACATGTTATTGCTCCAGTTTATTAACAATATTGCAACGTGAATTAAGCAAGAATAACATATGGTACGGAGGCTTTTCTTATTGTGTTTGTTAGCACTTAGCCACAGAGACATTTTGTGTGTATGTTCATTGTGTTTGCATTCAGCTCTAAAACTTAAATTATAGCAAAGGTAGAGCAAATATTCTTTTTCTTAGTGTAACCATCAATCAATTAGAGCTAAAATTAGAGTTAATCTCCCATAAATTAACGGTTACAAAATGATGTAAAATAAATCACAATAAATTAAATAAATAAATTGTCCAATCTCATTAAAGTATGAGTTAATTCATTTATTTATTTTCTCAAATTACACACAAGTATGCTACAACATACTAGTATGAGACTCAATTTTATTTTCAATTCACACATCAATGTGAACTTTGTTCCAACAATCACCCACTTGAATTTAAAAGAAAATTTCAAAATATCGTAGGACGATTATAAAGATTGTGCATAAGCAAAGATGTCTATGACTTGAACCTTTACATAGCAAGTAAGAGCCTGATTTAGCAAAAGTGACACTTGTCTTGAACTCTATCTTAGATTTTTCTCAAACCCGCACACAACGTTTTCTTAAGGTGTATCTTTATAGCCCGTGCTTTAATGGCCCTGCACGTGTATCCCAGTTTCATGAACGCTCTAGGAATTCGCCTCTAAACTCCATAGGAACCGGCCTCAGTTCCACATTCATATAGGTGAGTCTATCAAGAGTACTCCTGAAGCTCGGTACTCCACTCATACAGAGTATAGATCTCATTAAGAGTTTTATTATCTCATCCTTTCGCTTTCCGGATTCATGCTTCTTTAATTTATACTTGCATGATCATCTTTAACTCCTCACAACTTGTTATTACCCATTGAACCTATTTCTTGGGATCTCCAGTCATTTAGGTTGGGTTTCCATCATGAGAAATTCATTTAGGCATTAGTCCCATATTCTTTGAGGTGTTAAGGACTTCCTCTTTAGCTATTCCTTTCGTCAAAGGATCTGCTAAACTTTCATCAGTGTGTACATAACCTATTCTTACAACACCTTTAGCGACTAACAATCTCATTGTGTTGTGTTTTCTTTTTATTTGACGTCTCTTACCGTTATAATAACGGTTCACAATTTATGCAATAGCCGCGGTACTATCGCAATGGATCAACACATATGTCATAAGTTTTCCACAAAGGAATTTCAAATAGCAAGCAACCAACTTGCTACTTCACTAGCTGATGCTAGTGCTATCATTTCAGGCTCCATATTGGACTAAGCCAATATAGTCCGTTATTCTGATTTCCAAGATATAGTTTCTCTACTATATATACCAAATATATAGTCACTAATTATTTTGGAATAATGTATTCCAATTTACATCACTATATCCGTCAATTACAACAATAGCACACCAATGCTCAATAGCATTACCACGACATATGCAATGCTACTACATATGCAATGTCGGGTCTAATACAATCAGTGATATATCAAATGCGGCAACATATATATGCTTTCATATTCTGATTATCTTACACTTTCACCAGTGTTCTTCCATAGTTTTTACACTATGATCACATAATATGCAAACAAGTTTGCATTCACTAAATATATTTCCTTAAAACTTTCTCATCATAGTGAGATTGATTTAAGGAAATTCACAACATGAATGTTTTCTCTAAATATGAGTAAATCATTTACAAAGAGACATTTGATAGTGCAAATGCTATTTTCCATTTTATAGAAAATACATTTGTCACTTCCATTCACTTTAAACTCATTTGACATCATCAAATTGTCAAACTATTCATGCCATTTCTTATGGCTTATTTAAGACTCTGCAAAGTCTTATCTAACTTATCAACTTTAATTTCCTTGCCCATGAGTTATAAAATCTTTAGGTTGCTCCATAAAAAATTTCTCCTTCCAAATCACTATTTTGAAAAACAGTTTTAACATTCATTTGACCTTATAGATATTATTCTTGTTATTGGAGAAAAAATATTGAAAAGATCTATATATTTATCTTTCTAAAAACCATTATTATTAACAACCATTCATTTTGCACTCATGAGGAAAGTCTACTAAATGTCAAGTCTTATTAGACTCTTGAGAATCCATATCATCATTTACGGCTACCACCATAAATTTCCATTTCATCTTTTACGGATACCACCATAAATCAACATCCAAGAAAGACAATTTCTTGGAGTTTTGTTGGATCCTCTTCTAATCTATAAATCATCTAATCAAATTCATACTTTTTAGCAATTCTTGCTATCTTACCTCTTTGGGGTTCTATTATATCTTGTTTGATGTTATAATTACTGCTTCTGATCTTGCAAAGCCCCCACTAGAGCCCCCACTATTTCTCAATTTACAGAGAACTTCAATTTCATAGAAATCAACATATTTTGATTCTATGCTCATATTAGCAAGCAACAAGCTATAAGCTTTGTGTATCGACAAATACACATTCATAGGTTGTACTATTGAGTTTAACTCTATTGGAGTCGAGAATTTGAACCTACGTCAAATTACTCCAAGTTCAAAAAATAAGACAATGAGCTCGGTAAAAAATGTTCTATATATTTTTATTTATTTATTTTTTTATCGTTTTACCGTTCATCTCAAAAAAGTAAGTCCTAGTTGTTTCATGAATAATTTCATTCTCAAAAAAATGTGGGAATCATATTTTGTGCCTTAACAAAATGAAGTTACTTGACTTTCTCATTGAAATAATTTTCAATTTCAACTCATGGAATTGAAACATGTCAAGAACATCACTTTTCACTTTTCTTTTTCATAATATTTATGAAAGAATAATCTAAACAGTCATCAACAAAATTGATGAAGTATCTGTTTCTATATTTAGTGTTATTGTTTGAGACAACAAGCACTTCCTTATTTTTCTTATCTTGCTTTACAACTTTTTCTTTCAAAAGAAGACAAGATTTCAGACTCTCAAAGGTATATATTCTTTAGACTTTTTATCCTGTTAAACTTGTTCAATTGTATAAAATACAACTGCAGTATTCTACTTCAAACATTACCAACTCTTTTTGTTGTTTTAAAAACATAATCTTAATTTGTTGCCAATATTTGAAGTGATTCCTTTCAAACTGAAATGGTTTGTCATAGTCAAGAACATTAGAATTTTAACCAATAATTTCTACGGTAATAATGGTAGAAAGAAACGTCTTAAAATTGTTGTTTTAGATATTGAAAAAAGATTTTCAAAAATAGGAACCACAGAAATTACTGGCTGAGTCACGACCAGATTGCTCTCTTTAAGATGTTTCGTGGCACTGCCCAAAATTGTGCATGCAGACTATCAACCACGCCGTCTCCAGGATAAAACAGCTCAGTAATAACTGTATACTGAATTACTACTGCACTTGTAGAAATCGGTCAAGAATTACACCTTCTTGAATGGTACTACAATACCACTCGAATTGATACTACGACATCAATCTATGATTCATCGGTGATTCAGTAGTACTACAATATCACTCAAATTGATGTTACGGCATCAATCATCGGTACTACGATACATACCATGTGTGGTACTACAATACCACATGTATTGATGATACTACAATATCAATCAATATAATGACACTGAGGTCATTCTAATATGGTACTAAGATCAATCTCAAATCAAAAGGATAATGGTACTAAGACCATTCTTAATTTTGAAGGAACTAGTGATACGATATCACTCTTAAACCAAATAAATACTAATTGAGAATGTTAACTTGTGCCCTTAAGGCACATGATAAGAAAATAAATATGGAAAACATTTATTAAAACATGTATACCATTTATACCCTAAACACATTTTGTCCAACTAATAAAATAACAAGTAGATAAAGTTGGAGCCTTCACAATTCCTTATAACATTAAGACATGATTATGAACTCTATAAATCAAATGAGTTTCAATTTAAATTAACTAACAAATTCATGTACAGGACATGTTAGAGATACATTGCTAGAGATATAGTGCAAAGCCAATAAAATTGACTAACCTCTCTTCCAAAGACTGTGAACATCTTTCTCTTCACCTTATTTCTCATCCTATGGTTTGGTTGCACATGTTATTGCTCCAGTTTATTAACAATAGGGTTAATAGATTTTTACTCCCCTGCAAAATAAGCGAGTTTTGCGTTACCCCCTATAATTTATTTTTTTGCTTTTACTCCCTTGCAATGTGTTTTTTTTTTTTTTTTTTGCAGTTCATTGCACCCCGTGTAATGTTGTTTTGTTTTACCCCCTGGGGGGTAAAATAAACTGGGAAAAAAAATAAAATCACATTGCAGGGGGTAAAAGCAAAAAAAAAATAAAAATTATAGGGGGTAACGCAAAACTCGCCTACTTTGCAGGGAAAAAAAACCTATTAACCCTTAACAATATTGCAACGTGAATTAAGCAAGAATAACATGCGATACGGAGGCTTTTCTTATTTTGTTTGTTAGCACTTAGCCACCGAGACATTTTGTGTGTATGTTCATTATGTTTGCATTCAGCTCTAAAACTTAAATTATAGCAAAAGTAGAGCAAATATTCTTTTTCTTAGTGTAACCATCAATCAATTAGAGTTAATCTTCCATAAATTAATGATTATAAAATGATGTAAAATAAATCACAATAAATTAAATAAATAAATTGTCCAATCTCACTAAAGTATGACTTAATTTATTTATTTATTTTTTCAAATTACAGACAAGTATGCTACAACATATTAGTATGAGACTCAATTTTATTTTCAATTCACACATCAATGTTAACTTTGTTCAACATTACAAACGGTTCATTCTTATTGGGTGACATAGCAACATCTCCAATCCAATTTGTTCTATTAACCTTTTCTTTTTTTTGTTCTATATTTAAAAAATTTGCACCCTCTTATTCTCCAGTTACACCCACCCTCAGCTTTTAAACAAAATTAATTGATTAATTTGGCCTTATATCTAAATCAAAATTGCAAAACAGTCATACAACTTGTTCTCTTTCTTTCTCTTATCAAAATTGCAAAACAGTCATACAACTTGTTCTCTTTCTTTCTCTTTTTATCCTTACATGAATTATTAAAACACACACACATGTGAAACAATAGTAATTCATCTGAATAACTCATTTCACGCATCAAAACATAAAAAAAATATATATATATTTATTTTGAAAATATTTTATCATCTTATGAGTTACTCGTATGCTCTATGAATTTATCATTTTACCATTCCGCTACTTAAGTATCGGACGTTATAAAAATGAGTAAATTTTGAAAAAAAAAAACCCCTAAATTTGTGTCAGTTACTAAAGTAGCAAACGTTATAAAAATACGAAATGTGAATAAAAAACATTCAATATGAAAACACACTACAAGAAAATTTCTCATTTTTATAATATCCGCTACTTAAGTAACCAGATTCTTTCGCAACTTAAGTAGCGGATGTTATAAAAATGAGAAATTTTCATAAAAACACCTACTACATGAAATTTGTGAAGATAGTGTGATATTCTATCGGGGACCAGCGGGTGCCAGGACCCTGGCTTAGGGGGTGCAATCTATATTTTTTTTTTGAACCACACTTATTAAAAAAAATAAAATATAGTAATTTGAAGTAAGATTTTTTATGTTTTTTTAAAATAAGTTTCATGAGAAAATATAAACAAAATTTTATTAGTTATTGATTATTGAAAAAAGAAAGGAGACTAAATTAAATGCAATTTATGAGAATAAGTAAAAGTAAATCTTAAAAATGATAAAAAATAAATTGGTCTTTTTTACTTATAAAAAGAAAGAAGACTAAATTAAATGCAATTTGTATTTCAATTTATCAACCTTATAAAGGAGAAATCACAGCCACAAAATTACTTGATAAAAAAATGTAATATAAATTGCATTGCATACCTTTAGTTACGTGTAGCAAAGATAATTACATTATATTCCATTGTAAAGTAACCATACCCAGGCCCGGCCCATAAGGGGCTGCAACAAGTGTTGTTGCAGTGGGCCTCCAAAATAATAAGGCCTCAAAAAAAAATTTGCAGGGTAGTAGTATTAGTAAAATAGGAGGTGTAAATATCATATTGCAGCAAAATAAGTCCAATTGCAGGCTCAGTTTGAAGAAGAAAAAAAAGTAAAGACTATTAAATCATTTATAGCTACTGTACAATACAACAAACTATGAAACTATTAGATCTAAATGCATTTAATTTTAATTTAAGATTTAACTTAATTAAATTACTTTGTTGTTATTGATAGAATATGAATATTTTTTATGTTAATACTAGGATAATTTTATTTTTTAAAATCGATGAGTTTTTTCCCCTCGAGTTAGTCGGTCCTTGGGCCGGATACCGAGTTTTTTTTTTAAATTAATCGATGAGTTTTTTTTTTAAATTGTATTTATTTTTTATTAAGAGGCCAGTTTTAAAAATTTACACACGGCCTCTAAAAACTCAGGACCGGCTCTGACTATACCCTTAGTTCTTAAAGATGATTCTCTATATTTTGTTAAATATTTTCAAAGAGCAATATTAGACATTGCAAAGTAGCAGACTTGCACGGAGAGAAAAAAATCAAATAATATAATTAAAAAAAAAAAAAGGAATATTGGTTTATTAAGGTGCAAGCATATAATTTCATAGGGTTCATAATGATAAATTACAATATATTTGGTGAAATTTGACAGAGGTGAGCGGGTGCACTTGAACCCCCTGAGTTCAATGTGGCACCGCCTCTGCCGGGGATATATGTTGTCTTAAATTAGCGATTGGGATAACTAGAAGAAAATTCTGAACATGAACACCCTGCAAACATTCAAACACTGCTTTTTATCTGGTGGTCAATTGAAAGTCAATTTCAATATCCTTAACAATTTTACTAAACAAAGTACTCGCCAAAACATGTTGGGCTTTAGGGGAACAGTGTCCTTGCTAGTGAAACTACTAAGGTCAAAAGTTGGAATCATATCACGGAGACCATCCAAGGCATTATCAAAATCAGAGTACATACACCATTGTCTCTTAGTATATGACCTTGCAACACCCAAGACTGAGCTCTGGAAGCCACAAAGGCATACGAGGCTGCTTCTAGTGTTGAGTACAACCTCAACCCCCCAGCCTTAATGAGTAATGAAGCTATCCTCCATTGAAGATTCCCAAAGAAAGGACCTCTACCAACCACAATGTCTTCAACCGCACCACGCAACCCTTTATCAAACAAAATAGTCGCATCCTTCATGTGAATTGGTTGGTAGGTCCTTAGTCCGAAAAAAAAGTTTGGCGATACTCATGCATAATCGAAGTAGAAGAAGTTCACTTTGGGGGGTCCCTTAACTGTGGAAGAAGATGCATTAACTACAGCCCTAACAGCTCTCTTCATGGCCACCTCTTCGATAAAACATTTATCTCGACTAACCGCCCCTCCAAGCAATTTCACCCCTAATGTCGACCTCCCAATGTCAGAAGGAAACAACCCATCACAAAGTTTACTTCCGTCACATGAAAGCCAAAAGATCTCAGTCTTGCAAATATTTAAAGCAAGCTCCAATCCCGGGCTGGTCTCCCGAACGATATCAAGTGCTTTAGCCACTTCCCTTGAATGTCCTACAATAGTCCCATCATCAAGATACCAAGCATGAAGAATAAGCTTGCAATTATCCCTGATTTTATGAATGAGAGGGTGTAACACAAGAGCGAAAAGAAGTGGTCCCAACGGGTCACTTTGTTGTACCCCACTGGTAGACATAATATGTTCATCCCCAATGTATAATCTTGCTGTCTAACCATAGAGAAACTCAACCCACAAAGAAATAGATGGACATCTCTGTCTTACCTCGCACAATAATGTTGTCCTGTCTACCATGTTGAAAGCATTCGAGAAATCTACTATAAGCATAGCCAAAGAACCATCTCTATGTCGCTAGCTCAACACCCTATTGGCACTGTATAAAATGGCCTCTTCCCCACCTGATATCCCAACCCGAAACTGAAAGTCATTAAGATATTTAGCTACATCTTTACTTACTCCCTTCATAGCAACCTTAGATATCAATCGTCTCCAAATAATGCCTACAACAATAGGTCGTATCCCACCATCCGGCTTCAATGGCGGTGTCAAGGGTGCAGAAGCTACAAACTCTGTCAAACTCTTGGGACATCTTCCTCCTAGCCACAAGTTAACCACTGGAGTAATAACATCTAAAAGATCTCTTGTCACTGCAGAACCTTCCCCACACAATGCGTCTAGTAAGTGTTGGGCCCGCAAACCATCTCGACCACACGAGGTTCCTTTGGGGAACGATTTGATACACCTGAAAACCGTGTCATCGTCAACCACAAGGGGAGCTTCGGAAAACAAGGTAGTCGGCACAAAGGGAGGTGGCATGTACGGATGTTTATCCCCCAATATTTTAACAGTGTCTTCATTGTATGGAGCCACACCAGAAGACCTCAACACCTTCACAACTGCTGTAAAGTGTCCATCTGCCACTTTATGGATACATTATTTGATGTTAGTGTTCCTCTTTTGGTTTTCCTCCTCAATAATAGATTTTCCATAACCTTGACCATCTTGTTTGAGATTTCCCAACACTTGATCAACTAGCTTGGCGAGACTGCCTGATTCTCTCCATGTAGCTAAGCATTCCATAATATTATGTTGTTGCACGGACTTTCGATTCCCAAACCTGCGATCCTGCCTATTTTGAGGCTTGACCACCTGTAACGTGCACCAAGGAAGAAGCAACAATTGAACCCAAGCACCTATAGACCTTGGCTCAACAACCACCTTGTAAAGAGCCTCTTTCAATGTCTGAGAGAATGCCAGACGACAACTATAAGGTATAATTTTCAAAGTACAAATAGGTGCTTGAAGAACTCTCTCTAACAACCTTGCGTCTAACATTAGTCCTTCATTTGCCCGAGTATCAAAGTCCTTGGTAGATGGTTTTGGGATACCTACAATGTAACTCTCAACCTCTCCTGCCTCGAGAGTAACACGAACCAACCCATCGGAATGATGACATGGCCGACTCAAGGCGCGAATAGTCATACACCTACCACACAACCATTTTTGAAGCCCCCTCAAGGATTCCTCCAATGGCACAAACAATCCCAAATCATTCTTAATGGCTTCTTGTAACGTACCTCTCCACTCCTCACTACAAAGATGTTGTATCTTGAGATGAGACGCCATACAAGAAAACCCCTTACTCCCTTCCCTACCATTCGAGCAACAATGGAACCCCAGAAAGGACAATGGAAACCTCCTATTTTGGTAGAACTCATTGGACAAAACCAAAATATGGGCATACAAAAATTAAAATGTTCCAAAAAAAACATTGGTTGAGAAGTTTCATCAAACAGTTTGTGGGCATAAAAAACCAACAAAATTTCAAGTAAGTTTAAACTAAGGTCAACACCAAAATCAAAATAAAATTGGGGAACAAACATCAACAATTAAGTTAAAAGAAAGAACATAAATACAAACCAGAAATGAAGGAATATCTATGTTTTAGAAATAGCGATGTTGAAACAAGACAACAAACTATTATGGAATTTTGGTTTTATGAAGAAACCATAATGGATTAATAGTGTCTCTCCATGGAAGTACTAGCCTAAATAAAACTAATTTTACAATAATCAATTTATTAAAATTTACTAAATAATTATTATGAGTGCTTGAGGCTTGATAATTTTATGTTAAAGACCACCGTAATATGGATGTAAAAGTGGTGGTCGATAACTTTAAAATTCTTTACCTTTGACTTATCTTATTTTCGTCATATATAATGAGCTATGCTATATAACGCCACAGTATTTTAAGTGAATTTTCAAGAATACGGTATTTACTACCTTTTTTTGTGTACTCCTATACAATACATAGTAACTACTACTCCATGTTATTTTGTTAAAATATACCGTCACACTGCTTATTAGAGAACCGCAAGCAAATCCTCTAAGACTTTGTTTGTGAGTTGGGTTTTAGAGAGAAAATGAGGGGAAAACTTATTTTTCTTTTTTAAATTGTATGTTTATAGTTATTATTTTAGAATAATAATTGAAAGAAGAAAAATAAGTTATCACATAATACTTCAATCACACTTAAAATTATTTTTAAAAATATTTTATAATATTCTTAATTTAAAAAAGAAAAATAAGTCTTCCCCTCTCTTTTCCTCCAAAACTCAACTCACAAACAACCCTAAAATTCATACCCCATGATTGTTTTTAAGGTGTCAATAGGTAAACAAAATCAAATTTTATGCAAATTATTAGAACTCCATGTACACAAGAAATGCACCAAACTCTTTATGCTTTCACTCTCGCGATAAGAAGCATTTCTATAAAATTAAATTTAACCACACTAATTAATATCACCATTAATAGTTATAAATTATTAATGCACACTAATTAAAAAATAATAGTTATAAATTATTTTGGGTCGGATATAAGAATGTGTTTATGATGAGGTGTATGGAGATAAGGGCTGTCCATGAAACATACTTTAGTGACTTAAAATTTTGTTATGGAAGAAATAATTGTAGTTGAGAATATGAAATTAATCTATTTTAACGAATAGTAATAAGGTTATGGATGAAATTGAAATAAAATTCATGGTACAATATAATATTAGATGGTTAAAGAAGTTAAATTAAGAACACACATGATATTATTGATTTCCACTCAAATTTTAACTACATAAAATAAAAAGAAAAAGACAAAGAAATTAAAACCCACAACAAAATGGGTTAGCTAGCTAGCTTTATTACAAAACACACAAGTACTAGAAAAAGGTGATAGATCCATCATCTTTCTTTCTTTCTTTCATGATATCATAGCATATAATAACATAGGGATTAATTAATTAATTAGTGAAACATTGATTAATTAATTTTAACAATGTTTAGTGCAAAAGCATCTACGACGGAATCCACGGCAGTGTCCTCCAGGGAAACGTTCTGTTTGGCACACAGAAGCACAGTTGTGATCACTAGCACATGGTCCTTTGAATTTGTGACTTTGGGACTCACATGTCCTTGCCTCAGCCACCATACTTGGCCCTATCATAAAACCATATAATTAATTAACAGCTTATAAATAATTTAATCCAGATAAAAAATCATACTATAATATATTAATTTATAAAAAATCACAATAAATACATTATAGATTATATATATTGTGTCATGTAACATTTAAGTGTACCATGGTAGTAACTAACTAATTAAATTTTTTTTATTGATTAAGCATGAAGAAAATTAATTACACATACCAGTGGCGACAAGAAGGAGAAGAAGGACAAAGATGGTGGAAACCAAAGGAACTGAACGAGACATGATAACTTAACTTCTAAGAGAGAGAAAAAAGGAACTATAGTTTAGAAATGTGAAGTGAAATGCAAATGGAACTAATCTTATCTTAAATAGGGCAATAAAGGCTAGTAGTGTCATTTCAAGGAATATATTTTACCGACAGATATTTTTTTTTTTTTTTAAATTAATTATTTTATAAAAAGGCAAGATATGGTGTAATTTATGTAACTATTTTTTTATATATATAATATTAGTTGGTTTTGTGCCAATGTAATTCAGTTCATATTTAAATGTACATTTGACAACTAAATTATTTGACAAAATAATTTAAAATTAGTCATATTATTTAAGCATAAAAATATATTCATAACTTATAAAAATAAAAACATCAAAATAACATGTCAAAGGAAAAAGAACAAAAAAATAAAGAATAGTGAAATTGACAAATTTTTTTTTTTGAACAGGCTTGACAAAATTAAAATTAACTACTAAGGGTCCGTTTGGTCTAGCTTATTTTTTAGCTTATGCAATTTTTATGTATTATTATAAGTTTTTCAAGATAGTTTATGATAAAATAGTTTATAAAAATTCAATTTCCACTAATTTGAACTTATAAAATAGCATAAAACTTAATTTATATTACATAAGCCGTTTACAAAAACTCTAAAATAAGTTATGCCAAACGGACCCTTAGTACTATAAATTTTAAACATACACACAATAAACTATTTATAGCAGAGAAAACTCGGGTATGCAGTATATTTGAATAGAAGAAATTGCTTTCTGACCTAACTTTATGATAAACTCGTCGTACTAATTGATTTATCCTTGTAGGATATATAATAGAAAATATTGAATGAAGTATTTTATTTTTATTATAGATGAGTGGTATTTAAAAGAAAAAAAAAATCAATGCATCAAACAAATGACATTTTTAACTTGCTAAAAATATATTGCACGTTTATAATTTTTAAGAAAATATTGTAATTGTAATTAAAATATATCTAAAACCTTATCACAATTGAATAAAATGTTTAAGAAGAATTCTATTTTTAGACAAAAAAATCACGTGTGATGATAGTTTTGATTTTGAATATGAATATCAAGTATGATGGATACAGACAAGAATGAATGATAGAGAAAAAAGGTGACCATTCAATTGAATCAATGACAAGTGGTATCAGAAACTTTATTGCTTTTGAGCTAATCTTATTGACAAAAATAGGGTTATCTTTCTGCTTTTGTGTTGTACAGTACGTGTTTTCTTTCTCACTGGCTTGTGAGCTTGTCCACGTTGTTTTCCACTGTTTCTGACTTTCTGACCCACCATTTTACCATGTTCCTTCCTTGTCGTTAGTTAATTTTTAAGATGGGTCCTTCTATGATATATGTGGTTGTACTATACTACTAGGAATAGCATGTCTACTCACACAATGTACTATCATCAAATTAGGTGGTATCCAATGAGTCATATACTCTTGTCAAAAAAATGGGATTTGAATTGCATCGGATTAAAACTGCATGCAGTGATATAGTCACAGAAGATCTGACCGTTCGATCAAGATCAGACAGTTTATATATAAAGATGATTTAATGAAAATGTCTGACTGTTTTATATTTAGACCGTCTAATTTTGATCGGACAGCCAGATATTCTTTGACTGCATATAGTTCTGACTGCATGCAATCTAAATCCAAAAAATCATATACTCTTTGTTTTATGAATTTTTTTTATTAAGTCTTTGGTTTTTAGAGAAAAAAAATTGATAATTTAAAGTTCGATTATGAAGTAAAAAAGTCATGTGTTTTTTTAAATAAACGAGAGTTTTGTTATTGGAACATATATTGATGCCTTATATGAATCATGATATAGGGGGTCGCGAGAGAGCATAGCAGTACTCTGCTCTGCCATAGTTGCGAATCTATTTATAGTCGCGATTGTTGTCATACTCAATAAGGTCGAAACTTCTAATAAAAAAAAATCGAATTGGGAGGGCGATCCTCCCGATGAACTGACCGTACCCCAAACCGACATAGATGAACAAGTAGAGTATACTAGGATGCTTGAGAGAACCATGATATTATTTTTTCTCTTTTATCTTTTACACTATATATATTTTAAAAGTACACACAAATTATAATTGAAGACAATGACAACAATTTTTTGTTGTACAAACATAAATTCCTTTTTAACAAATATTATTTGACAATATAATTAAAGTGCATATGTGAGTATAGAGATAGTCTTGCATAGGCACAAGTGTTTGGACACAAAATTTAGACATACACTCACACATCAAAAAGATTAAAAGAAAAATAAAATGGTCACATCAAATAATATAACTTTAATCATTTTTTATTTTATTTTTTTGGTTTAGTGTGAGTGTGCCTAAAATTGAAGTGTTGTGTTTGTGCCTATATTAGACTTTCTCGTGAGTATAAATTCACCTTTATCTCTTTCATACTTTTATATCCTACAATCTATATTCTACAATCTCTTTTATAGGGATGTGCATTCAGAATGACAAAGAATTTTCACAAAAGAGAGAGCTATGTGGCTCAATGGAACACCCCGACCAGTGGAGGTCAAAGCATGGGCATTGAAAGAGACCATCACTTTGTTGCAAGAATTGAGGCTATCTAGAGTGGTTATTGAATTAGATTGTCTACTAGTGGTTAACACTTAACACCATTAAGGACGTCCCCAAAAATCAATTTGAGTTTGGCTATATTATAGATAATGTAGCAGATCGTTAGAAAACAGTCCAAACTTTAATATAAGCTTTATAAAGAGGCAAGCAAATTTTATTAATCATACATTTGCAAGGGCGTCAAAATCTTAGGCTATTGTGAGAAAAAAAAAATTATTTGAAAAGCCAAACACTAGATGAGCCTAGAGCCTTTTATAGAGTCTTGTTATTTTACTGTGACTTATGCATCAATTGATATGTATTGCTGTTTCTTTCTCATTTGACATAATGTTGTCATAAATTAATTAATCAAATGTGAAATTACAAATACACGTCTTAATCAAATAAAGAGGGGTGTTATTTGAACATCCAAAAAAGTTATCCCATGTAGATAACCAATTTTTTCTTTCTATGCGCGTAAATCAAAGCATGCAAAAAATAATAAAAAATAGCAAAAAGATGGCGGATCCCATGTTATGTAGTTGTCGGATAACTATTTAGTTGTCAAAATAACATTAGTGTCAAATAAATACACGTCTTAATCAAATCAAGACTATGGTGGCCAAGCATAACCAGGGACGAATCTATAAGGATATCTGTAGTGGGCCATGAAACATCTCAAGCGCTCCCTGAATTTTCAATTACATGGAAAAAATAGTAAGTGTGCAAAATAGTAAAAATTGAAAATACAAGGAAAAAATATGTCGTTACATGACTTTGTTACTTAAATAGCGAATAAAAACATGTGTCCCCTCACCATTTCTTCGCCCCTCATGAATCTTTTAAATGAGACAAAATTTGCAAGTTAAAGTGTAAACATTTGCCTCACCTCCTAAAAAAATAGTTTGTTGTATGAATAAGTGATTAAAAATGAAAAAAAAAACGGTTTCATTTAAAATCTATGTCACAGCAGCTCCAGTGACCAATAAAAATATAGTTTTGGACGGTGGTGAAATTTTTATAAAATCCACTAATTAAAGTGCATAATGAGTTCACATTCTAGTTAGCATACTGTATTTGAGTTTGCATCCTAAATAATTTTTTCGTAATATTTACATTAATGGAACGCGTGAAGAGTGTAGACATTGGTTTAGAGTACGTGTGACCTATGAAGCACGGACTCTGACACGGACACCGCGACACGACACGGACATTCCGACACCGTTAATGTAAAAATTATACGACACCGACACCGCTACATATTTATAAAAAATATAAGTTTAGAATTAAAAATACATACGTATGCATCTAAGTTGAACAATTTTTCAATAAAAAAAGTTTTAAAATAATATATGATAGTACATTTGACATTTACTCATATAACTACTATCGAAAAACTAAAAATAATGTAATCAAAATGTAATATCTTTAATCCCTCATTGATCAATATTATTATTTCGACACATCTTTAATCGTTGTATATATGTCTGAGAAAAGTAGAAGCAAATAAAATAAAATAAAATTTGGAAACTTACCCCAACACGTTTGTACGAATGTCTTATAAGTGTCGGACACCGATTTAAGAAGTGTCGGAATAAAGGGAAAAAATTGTTTTTTTGAACACCTCTCTGACACGTTTGTAGGAGTGTCGTACGGGTGTCATACGAGTGTCGGACACTGACACATGTCGGACACCGCGATACGTCTAATCATAAAGGTGTCGGTGCTTCATAGCGTGTGACAAACCACAGGGGAGCAAAAAGAACTTTAAAAGTTTTAGATAAATAGACTCTTCATTTCCAAGCTCAAACAAAAATATTTTCCTGTGTTCTTTGATTATGATGTATTCATATTTTATTTTATTTTTTCGTAAACATGATGCATTCATATTTACTTATATTTAAATCTCAACAAGTATGAACTACGTATTTACACTGAGATTCAAATAAAGATCTAAAATGTTAGTATTTTTAAAAATAAATAAATTACAAAGTAGGATCAACATAAAAATACTATTTTATATTAATGCATCACCATTAAACTCTTCATTTATTAGAGGAAATATTGTTGATGTTTACCAAAAATATCACACATTTAATGTAAAGAAGAAATTTGCATATTACTTTTTACCTCACATGCATGAGTTTTGACTACTAAAAAAATCAGATGAAATCTAACTCGTGTTTCACATTGGTGTTCATACTAGTAAAATAAAATATAATATAATAAGAGGAGAGGACTAGCGAAATTGGTATATTTCCATTGATTCTACGCATAACTTAGATCCATAGTTTATACACAAAAGAGTTTAAATAAAAACTTCTCTTTTTTTCTTTCAGCATAAATCAGCCTCATGTCAAAAGATGAAAGACAGGGTCATAGATCACCAATCCGAAATTCTTGAGTCTGAAAATAAGAATATGAACTCAGTCCCAAGTCACTGAAATCATAGAGTTGGCAAGGCCGGATTCCCCGAACGTTAAATTACTTTCATAGTCCAAATTTTTCGATGCACCGGGAATTGCATTAGTTAATTTAAATGGCTTTGTTTCATCTTCTTCTCCCCCTAGCTGAGCAGCAACGAATGACCACAGGAGCTTCAAAAGAAACAAAGGGTCACTCATAGAATCCAAAACAGACAAATAAACTAGTAAAAGAAATTCAAAATTAAATAATCCATGAACAGATATGCAGGTCTTCTAAGATTTGAATTCTAATTTCTACATATCCCTGCATACTCGTCTTGAAATGGTGCACAGTTGTTCGTAAGAAATTTGTGAATTCAGCAGGGTGCACGACTTATTCAAATTAACAATACATAAACCTGTTTGTACATAGTTAAGTCATACAAGGACGTGTGTGGTGAATTAAAGACTTGTCTAATTTTGGTCCCTATAAATATAATACTTTTTGTGTTGATCCTACTTTCATTTGGGTTTAACTGCTAGTAACTTGATATTTAAAATTGACTGCATCTAAAGTAATGATGTGACAAATGATATATTACGCTATCACTGGTCCATTAGTTCTAGGGATCTGACGCAGATGAACAGATAGGCAAATTAGTAACATAAATAATGATTAACTTTCTTTATCACCCACCCTGGTCCTCCACAACCTATCGTGAACACCAATCGAAACATTACCTTTAACATTGATACCATATAAAGCTTGGATACTCCAAGACGGGATAAGTATCTCGACATGGACCAAACTTGCTCAAATAACAGTTGACAGAAATTGGACCTTTATAAGAATTTAGGCCTAGTTACCCCTATTAGATCATAGATGCAGAACTTCAAAGGAAAGTACCTCCTAATAACAAAAGGTCCCAACTCTATCAAAATCACAAGATACATCTCCCTCTAATTTCTTAACCTTATTGATACATATCCTAACTAAACTAAGTAAATTACTAACCAGCTGAGTGGTGCCAATTAATTCCTAGAGAGCAATGTTTGTTACCTGAATTGGTTCAGAGCGTAAGAAGTTTCGCTGAGCACGGCGTCCAATCGGAAGGCGTACACCAACTCTGCATAAGAGATTTTTTTCAACCTTGGGTTCTTCGGGCAGAGTTGGATAAGCCGGCCTCTTTGGTAAGGCTGTTTCTTGCAAGTTGCCAGCAACATTTGCATCTTCATTATCTCCATCGGCCATTTCACTTGATTCTTTCACGCTTTCCAATGAAGCTGCCAGAGCTCTTTTAATTTCCTCATCCTCCTCATTACTCGCATTTGAATCTACTGTAGCTGTAACATCAACCAAGAATATGATGGTGACAAAAACATGTCAAATACAATTTTATCATCATTAATGGGCATAAAATGCATAAAATTTAGGCAGTAAGGATTTCAATACAAATCCAAATGAAAGACATCATAATCAGATGTGGATTAAGGTGGGTGTGTAAGGTACGCCTAATAACAATGATATAGATGTCAACTATATGTAGTGTTGATAGGTAAAAAGTAGAGTTAAGTCAACAGGACAATGACACCTTCAACATCGAGCTGACATGTTACTGAACAAACCAGCAGCAAATATAGACAAATGACAAACCTTTAGTTTTTGGTGGGCTAGAACTTGCTCTAGGACGCTTGTGAGACAAGGTACTGTGGTGATGCTTAGGACCAGCATCAAGGAATGTTATCAGACCCTAAAAAAGGCACAAGGCTCGTCAAATCAGTAAAAAATATCAAAAACAACAGAGCAAAGATTTACATATGAATAATGTCAGTTTCCCTAGAAAATGTTTCGATCATAGTAAGCTATGAAATTGTATCACATATCACATACTTCTAATAAACTTTCAGGTTGAACCATTCCGCCCCAGGAGCGCATCTTTTGGCCAGTGATGGGATCAATAATAAGCACAACAGGAATTGAATCCAGTCTGTAATAAGTGCAGACTTTTTTGCCTTCAGTTGTATCATCATATACCTGTATGCAAAAAACAAGCAAATAAAAAAATTGACAAAGGCAAATTGCATACTAGAAAATAGTATACAATAAATGGCATGGTATGATGGTAAATATTAGCAGCAAAAACTGCTTCAAATATCACAATATAGCCCAAATGCATGCTACTGCTACTCTCAATTTAAGCATTTGAAATACAGAGGATATTAGCAACCCATGGATTACCCCCAGAGCAAGTCCCGACTACATAATGCCATACCATGATCCCATAACCAATGAACTGAAGTTAGCTAACAAGATATGAAGAAAAAATAAAGAAATGGTCTCAATTATCGAGGTTCTTAGTTTGGAGAGCTTATAAACCACTGGAAGCAAGATATTAACATCCTATGGATTACACCCTAGAGCAGGTGCCAACTACAAAATGGCATACCATGATCCCATATCCAGTGAAGTTAACACTACAAAAAATAAATTGACCACCAATGTTGGAGCAGAACAACAAACTAACCTGCCAGAATATGAAGTTTGTACTAATGGTCTGAGAAACAGCATCATTTGCCCATGTATCCCGATTAAGCTTTACAAAGAAAAAAATTGTCACCAGTAATGATAATGCTGAAACAAATAATCAAGAAAATTGAAAATAGAGCACCGAGAATAAATTAAAATACCATATGTGAGCTGAATTCCTTGGTAGATTGTATGTTGACCAATAACCATTTGTCCTGAATTCCTTGGTAGATTGTATGTTGACCAATAACCATTTGTCCTGCATAGAAGCAGCACTTTTTGCCTGCAGTCAAAGATCAAACCTTAGTCACAACTGCATATCAGCAACATGTTTCACCATTTCACAATATATGCACTATCACCCATCCAGAATGAACCACTGAACCCTGCCTCATAGTATATGCAAGCAAATTATATAATCTACAATTATATTCTGAATTCCTGTGCTAGTCATTTTGTAATAGTGCATTTACCAAGCTAATTAGCTTGTACATGCAGATGATTCTAGGGGATTCTATATTCTATTAGTGGTTAGTTCAAGTCATTGGTTTAAGTCTGGTACATTCAGGAGAGTTAGACGGTAGACAAACGGTGTTAATTGTGAGAAGGGTGGTCTCTTTGTCATATTGATTGAGAATTAAGGGAGGTTAGTGTTCACTTATAAACTAGAGGGGGTTTTGTGTTGTTCAAGAAAACCTCCAGGGAGGTCAATGTAATTTTCCCAAAAAAAAGGTATACAAAAACAAAAGAAGGAAAAAAGATCCAAGCTTCACACAATGGTGATGGTCGCTGCAGTGGGTGGGGGTGATTGTGGGATGGTGGTCTTCAGAGGACACGGAGATAGAATTGACAAGATAATAGAGTTGAGAGACAACAGAAAACAGTAAAATGTAAAAATAGTAACTCCAGAGTCTTTGGTTTTCGTTTTCAGGGTTTTAAATCCATTTGTGCTAGAGTTCGGGACAGGTAACACATTTTCCTTTCTTTTTTGGGGGTTTTCCCGCCATGGTCGCCACCTTCATTGCGGCTACAAAGCGAAAACCAATACGCTACCGCCGTGGTATGGCAGTCTGTTTATTTTTCGCTACTGACTCTGCCGTGGTCTATTTTCGACAACATACGGAAAAGTGAGGAGAAAGTGTCGTCTTTTCTGAAGAACTAAGGGCGTGTATGAAACAGTTTCAAAATACTCTTTTTTAGTTTTTAAAAATTAAAAAAGAATAAACATGTTTGGAAGTCCTCTTTTCAAAAACTGTTTTTAAAAATTGTTTCTCATTTTATTGTTTTAAAAACTAAAAAACAGAAACAGATTATAGGTGTTTTGCTTTTTTAAAAACTGTTTTTAAAATCTAATTTATAAAACACATTTTAAAAACTAAAAAGCAAAACTGTTTCAAACAGGCCCTAAGTAGCAGACAAAATGCTAAAATAGCAGAGCTAATAGCCATAAATTTTTGGGGTCAGGATGTAATGGCTTCTTCGTTAAAATGTGACACAATACTGTGCACATCACAGGGAGGATGAGATTGATAACCATTGATCAAGATTCAAGAGTGTTATGATATATTTTGGAAACTTGGGCTTATAGATCATTTTAATGTGTGAGAAGAAAACTAATGGAGCCTCTGGCAAGAAAAGCAATAAATTAAGGATAGTAAGGGTCTGTTTGGTTGGAAGGAAAGAAAATTGCGGAAACCAATGCATGAATTTGGACTAACTTTAGTCCAAATTCATGCATTGGTTTCCACAATTTATTTCCTCCCTCTTTCTGTCTCTTAAACCAAACACACTATAAAATTCAAAGTCATATAGCATCAGATATTTTGTTTCCTGAATATCCTCTAAAAAACTCATCTTGAAAGTTGTAATACAGTTCTACACATGGAAGCAGAGCTTGGTTGTGCTTCCCCTGATTAAGATTTCAGTAGTCAGCACCATAGGCATGGACTACTTTCTGAATTGATAGTAATAATTACGAAGTCAAGGGAGTAACCGAAGGTCGCATGATTGGTAACAGCTAATGGTAAATAACATCACTGTTTGTTCAGTCATGATCCCTACCTTAAAGCATATTTGGAACCAAGTTTTCAATTACCATGTCCCTTTGAACCAAAAATCTGAATATATATGAGCTTCAACTAGAAGATATGCAACTACTAACAAATAGGATGTAGAACGCATTTACCATTAGGTCCAGACATTAGTTATTCCCTTAAACAACAGTGGGAACATAAGATATCATGGAAGGTGCTGTTTTTAGTACCCTGAAGCACTTCTGTCTGTCTCCATGTGGTAAAGGACAAATCCTAACTTTTAAGATTGACTAAGCACAATAAATATTTAGACTGCGTGTGCATGAGGGTTAGTTTTGGATGGGGTTTCAACTGCAATAGGTCCTTGTCAAGTCAAGGACTCCTTGTTCTTCCGCATAGTGCGCTAATTGTTGGCAGGCATCTACTCATGTCATGTCCATTATGCTCAAATGGATTTATGTGTAGTGTATTCTAAAATACAAAAGATGTAACTTTGAGGTACTAGGCCTTGAGAGAAGTTTGATAAGTTTAAAAATTATAAGATATCAAATATCGGGAAAAATGGGAAATAGAGAGAAGATTTGAGTGATAAACACTGCATGTTAAAGTATAAAAATTTAAAAATACAATCAAGCTCGAGTTCAAAAAGTTAAAATCCAGCTTGAGTTTCAGCTGGGTTTTACAGGCTCAAGCTTCTTTTTTTTTTTAATGGCAAATTGTTAGTTGTTAGTATTACAATGTTATTGTTAGTTTTTTTCTCCTTGCCAGGACTTGAGCCCTGGACCTCCAACTCCTTTAACCCTTAGTTCAACTGGCTTAACCAGTTGAGCTACCCATCCCACCCAAGCTTGAAGTCAAATCAAATAAAAATGAAAATTGAGCTTGTCTAGGCTAAATTCCAATACCGACACAATCCAAACTAAGAAGTATGTTTACCTTATCAAAAGAACCGGTGAACATTAGATGAAAAGGAGGGCGATAAAGAGAAGCAAGTGTGTCCTGAGAACTCTCTGCAGTAGAGGCGGCACCTTGTTCTGATTCCCAAACCCCTGGACGCCTCGTTTCCTGTTCAAAGTTACGGAACGCAATTAAGGAGTTTGGTTCCTGTGAGAGTTGTCCAAGCCTTGCTCCTCTGCAGAAACATGAAAAAACACAATTTTAATAAGTAGTTTGTCTGTTGAAAACCACATCAACTTAGATACATACGTACACACAAACCTACATACAAAATGATGTAACATAATAAAAGACAATGTGTCTTAACTTCAAAAAC
Source organism: Trifolium fragiferum (assembly GCA_954870985.1). Classification (NCBI taxonomy): domain Eukaryota; kingdom Viridiplantae; phylum Streptophyta; class Magnoliopsida; order Fabales; family Fabaceae; genus Trifolium; species Trifolium fragiferum. Next base: position 22,692,579 of record OX940792.1, read on the forward strand.
CTATGAGCATAACTTAAGTACAAGAAACATTTCCAGGATGAACAAGAAGCAAAAACAGTACCAAATGACTTTTGACCACAATTTCACTTCAAGAGGCATCAATGTGAATTATATTATGAAACAACAAATACAGAGATGAGAGTTCAATCGGTACAATAAGTACATATTACATAAACATTTAAAATTCCATAAAAAGATACTAGCATTATGCTTATTGATATGTCATCGTCCACAGTATACACCACTCAGAAAGAGTTCAATCATTCTACTAGTTGGGTAAAGGTCACAAGAATGCTTATCCAGCCACAACAATTCCACTTTTATTTTTCCCCTTACTCTCTGTTGCTCATCATTTCCCAGTTTACAAATCCAAACACACACATGCGCATGGGAGAATAATTACTTATTGACTATTTAACTATAATATTCATATGTAACCGAAAGAATAATTAGCTGTATCAAAACACAACGAAAGGAATGCTAAAAGTGCTAAACATCATTCTACAAGGATATCATAGTCTACTGGAGTTAAACTCAACTGTTGTCATAGTTAAAACCTAATGAATTGCATTTGCATCAACATTTACACATGCATCTCTATTAGACCAAAATCCTGAAAACAAAATAACAAAAAGGAAAACATACCCAAATAGCATTGCATTATCATAAAGAGTTTCCCTTATAACAGGCAAAGGAGCGCGCACTTCATCTCCATCAGCAAGTCCACCACTTTGATTCCTAGGTTCATTACAACAATTACAAATCAAAATACAAACATAAAAAACTAATCTTCATTCTTAATTCCAAAACCATAACTCAATGTCTTGCATTACCTCAAAAGAGATTGATCAGTAAAAGAATCAACATTCTCTAAAGGAGGAGTGAAAGACGACGGCGCCGGCACAGGCACCGCCCCACCTTCATTCCCAATCAAAAACAGCTGAAGAGCTTCCTCAAGTTTCCAACTTGTAGCCTGTTAAAAACAAACACATCAAATCTTATAGATCTCAACACAACAATAATCCATGCATGAATCAACAATAACTGAAGACCCAAAAGCTTCAAAATCAAAAATCAACATATTTATATCGATAATCAATTAAAAAACATAAAAAAAAAAATTAAAAAAAAATCAGTTTTTTCGAGAAAGGAAGAGACCAATGTTTGTTGATCAGTGGGAGATAACATTCCCTCCATTGAATTTCGATTGAGTTTGTGATTTGGGAATTAGGGTTTCAAATTCGATTTTGATGAATTTATATTTCACACTCTTTTAGTCTTTCTAGCTTCTGATGAATAAATACCTATTGCTATTATGAGTTTTGTTTTATCATTATCACTTCACGAATCTAATTAATTTTGTTTATTTTTTTTTCTTGGAGCATAATTTTGTTTATCTATCTATTTATTTAACAAATCACATCTTTTTTTTTTTTGGATGACAACTAACAAATCACAACTGAAAATAGATTACGTGTAACGTAAGATTATTCAAAAAAAAAAAATGTTAATTGTAGTACTAAAGTAAAAAGTGAAAATAATGAATGTAATTTGTACAAAAAAAAAAAAAAAAAAAACCTTCATTATTTTTTGGATAAACCCAATTTTTCTTAAATCAGAAAAAGATTTACTAAATTTCTTGGACTTCACAAAATAGCAAGATCTTTAGAAAAATATATTTAATGGATAATGTTTTGTTATTTTAAGAGAAATAATACCATTATTTATAATATTATGTAGTAATAAATTTCAAGGTTATTTTGAGGCTATTTCTCTCAAAACACTTTCTCGAAGTGACTTCAAAATTTTGAATTCCGATGTGGCAGCACATTTGACAAATGACATGGGTGTAGGCTGGCTCTACGTATCTCGTAAAAGTTAGAATAATATCTTAAGGTAAAGTTTTGCGAGAATTTAGAAGCCTTACATTGAGGGGACTTGTAGGGAATTCATCGAAAGGTTGTAAGGATTTTATTATGGCAAGTGTGAGGTTAAGTCTGACATTGCTTAGAAAAATGGAGGTTGAACACTTTATAAGCGAAAGAACTCGTAAACCTAATATCTTAAGTAATGGGGTAAAAGTGTGTTGTCCAACACACTTATATAGCTACTCAATGCCCAACATGTTGATCTAGTCCAGTGAGGCTCCTCCCTCACAGCCTAACAGTGGTATCAGAGCCTAGTTGGGAGAGTAATAACTCAGTGGTGAAGGATTGCGAACGCGGAGAAACTCACACTTGAAGGGAGATGTTGAGATCTATCAAGTGTAAGTTGAGTTCTACATTGGTTAGAAGAGTTGAGGTTGGACATTTTATAAGTGAGAGGATCTATACAACTAATGTCTTGAGGTTTTGAGGTGAAAGTGTGGTGTCAAAGTTACTTATAAGGTTTCACGATGCCTAATGTGTTGATATAATCCAATGAGGCTCCCCCTAGACTGTCTGACAATGATATCAGAATCGATAGTTTGACGAAGGGTTCGGTCGGGGAGCATAACGAATTGAATGACTCACACTTGTTGGGAGATTGTTGTGGCAAGCGTAGGGTTAAGTCTCACATTGTTTAGAAAAGTGGAAGTTGAACACCTTATAAGTTAGAGAATCCATAAATCTAATATCCTAAAATTTTGAATTAAAATGTGGTGTACAATTCACTTGTATCATTGCTTTGAATCTAATGTAGAAGATCCTCCAACTTGTATGAGGTACGACTTTTTAGAGGTGAATGATTAAATTTAAATGATAAAATTCATCTTAACTTTTTGACGGCTTTTAGTTTTACTATTGTTAATAAATGGTTAGTGAAAATAAATAATTGTTCTTTTATCACTTCTTATTAGAAAACTTTGACAAAAACATTGTTTGAATTATAAATTAACACTTGAAGAGTGCTCGACTATACAACATAGTCTTGATTATGAATATAACAAGTCATTGTCAGGTAACATAAATTGTTAAGAGTTTCTCATCGAATATTATAAAATGTTTGCAAACCAAATGGTGACACTACTTAAATAATGAAAAATAAAGGTTCGTCTAACACAATCAAAAATAAATTATACTATCAAAAATAAATTATACTTTGGTCAATAATTTGTTGGAGAACGTCGTAATAATAATAATAATAATAATAATAATAATAATAATAATAATAATAATAATAATAATAATAATAATAATAATAAAACATGAAGAAGTAAATGTGTTGATATTGTATAGATAATTTTAAAATGTATATAAACATACTAAACCTTAAATTTAATTTGTCCGCAAATTTAAGCAAACTAAAGGTAAAAAGGGGTGGAAAATTTTTCCGAACCGATCCGAAACTGACATAACCGATAAAAAAAATTGAATATTGGGTGGTAGTGGGTCGGGTCACAGGTTAAATGGATAAACGAATTTGGGTTTAAATGGATTGCGACGGATGTTGTAAGACAAAAGTAAGTATAGTAATTACCGTATCCGCAGGGACTAGCTCGATATCAATTGTTGTTTCACAATTACCATTAGTTCTAAGTTAGGGTATGGAAAATTGTTTGTTTTTGAATTCAATTACGAAGATCTTATAAAGATTGCGATAAAACAAAGATTAGATTTCAGAGGGAAAGAATTGCCGGGATTATACTTCACTTTATCAATCATATATCTTGACTAAATCAAATGGATATATACTTTAGTGATTAATTAATATCTTCACATATTGCTCATCAACGATTTTCGTGTCCGAAAAACATCGTGATATTTATTGTGTCGATTAATTTTCGATCTCTCGACTTATCGATCCACACAATAGCATTAAACTTCAATATTAAAGGTGAGTATTAAAACCTAAATCTATGTCTAGAGTTTAAGATCTTAATATGTGATTATCCTAGATCTATAGATCCAAACAACATATATCTATATCATTTAAATCATATGAATAACATGAAAAGCAAGGATTTTTTAATAGTTTAAATCCCACCCGAGAATCCTCTTTTTTTCTCTCTTCCAACCCTAGCCGTCACTACTTTTTTTCTTCTTCTTAGTCTATCAAAGAGGGGTGATTTTAGGTCAATTTTGGCCTAAAAGCATCCCTCCAAATTGTTTTTCCTTCTCGTTGTAATAAATAAGTGTGATTTTCACATATTTGTTTGTTTTGATTTTCCGTCTTCGTACGGTGTATTTGGTTGTCCCGTCTTTGTGTGGCGTTCATTTGTTTCAGGTTGAAGGAGTAGATCCGATCTAGTGCAGATCCAATCAATGTCGACTTTTGTGTCATCAACGCTACAGATCCGGATATATGGATATTCTGGACACTTCAATATAGTCATATTTGTAGGCATATGTAATTTGTCGTTTTATGCTATTAACATGGATACGATGAGTTTGTTCGCAGATTTATCCTTTTTGTTTTTAGCGATTATGAATTTGTATTACATCGATGTACTCTATTTTATTTGAATGAATGAATGAATACCGTTTATTTTGTCAAAAAAAAAAAACATGAAAAGCAAGGATATCACAAATATTAATGAATCAACTAGAATATATATATCAAAAGATAAAGATCAACATATAGTCATGATAAGTTACATCTAATCCCAACAATAAAAAGGTTTATCCACTCATTGTCATGGTGGTAAACTTACAAAGATGGATAGAGGAACAAAGAATGAACATCAATCCCTTGATCTCTCAAGTTGGATGGATCCACCTTCAATCTCCTAAGCAAATATGCCTCAGCCTTCTCTCTGGTTTTTCAGATTTTTCCAAATTATATCATGTCACGTTTTTTCTCTTTACAAGGCTATTTATATAAAGTCAAAAGCAGTTGGTCGCCCAGCTACCAACCTTTCTTGGTGATGGAGGTTTGTTGACACGTGTATAAGTTCGACTTGCTGCCTAAGACTTCCCCTTGGTCGCCTAGGTGAGCCTTGGTCACTACTGGCGACCACCCTTCTGGTTGCAAGTTTTGTTGCTTTGGTTTTGCTCCTCTTTTAGTCATGAAAGCTTATGAAAAAAAGTTAGGATTAGGACATAACAATTATCTTTAGCTAAAATATATATATGTACAAAGTTTTGGGGGTTTTAATTATAAATTCTTTGAAAACAAGTCGATAATTGCCGTATTTGAGTATGGAATTTAACTACTTTTTGGCACTTATCAACTCTCCCCAACTTAGGACTTTGTTTGTCCTCAAACAAAAGGTAAAGGTAAACTATTTACAAGCTCAAAAATCACAATCTCAAGAGTAGTTTTTGTAATCAATCAAAGTTTTTCAAAGCTCTTTCTTGTAGCATGAGTAGAGCAATGTTAACCAAGGACTAATCTTCAAAATTTTCAAAGGAACAAAGCATGATCATGAAATGGTTGCTATGCCTAAGTAAAATTCTCAACCTTCTTATCAAACAATCAAAATTCAAGTGTTATCGCAATTTCCTCACAATTATCACTGTATCGCTCAAAGGGTAAGTGTTTAACTCAATCCAAGTAATATGCACACAACAATTCAATTCAAACCTTCATCCAAGCAATATCACAAAACATGTTCTCGGTCGTGGATCACTAAGGACTTTATTAAGCTTGTAATGGGGCTAGGCTACAAAAATCATTGTTTTTCTTTGGATTCAAAAAGCCTAGGATAAGAGAGCATCATTCATGACTATTTACAACACAAAAGACATTCACTCCCTTTCACTTTCCCTTTTTCTTTTGATGTGGTGATTCTTTTTCTTTGACACTTTTGTTTTCTCTTTCATTTCCTTTTCTTTTCAAGCGCATTTTCTTTTATTTTCACTTGTGTGTCAACTTTTCAATATTTTTTTTTTCTTTCACTTTTGATCACCACATCAACTCTTTTTCTCAATTGAATTTTTCTAATGAACTCCTTCTCCCCAACTTGAATATTTACATAACCCTATTGAAATACAAAAGCTCTCCTATCCTAAGACAAGGGACGAGTAGTTGTTTTTCATTCATCTTGGTTCAAGGGTTCAAAACAAACAAAATATATATTTTATGGCTCAAATGGGGACACAAGGGATCACACAATCTCACATGACAAGCTTTATTTGGCCAAGTAGTTACACTCAAAAAGAAACATGGCCTTGATCATGTCCACAACCTCAAACACACTAAGTAACAGCAGGATTAAGTTAAAATCAAACGAGTATCCATAATTACCGGCTCTCAATATTTGTAGACAATGGAAAGTTCACACATCTCACCCGGCTAAGTTGGATAACACAAGCCTCAAGAATGTTCAACAAAAATATGAGAATCATCTTAGGACAAACAACATATTTCGAAATCATGTTGGATTCCTAATCAAACTTCAAACATTAATCAAAGGTTAACATAAACTCTACAAAACATCATGTTTGATCATTGATTTATCACAACTCACCCTCTTGATTCACTAAAATTTTAGAGCTTGCTTCTAACATACTTTGCACAAATTAGGACTACTTTACTAAAAATTAAAGAGCATGCTTCAAAACTATTTCACATAATCCAAAACATTTTTCAAAGTGTACGCATGCATCACAAGTTTGTTCCAAAAAGTATAATACATATAGCACAAAAAGACTAAAAAGAAATTAACTGAAATAGAAAGATAAACGACTGAAAGCTTTTTAAAATATCACTCATTTTTGGCAAGCTTTCAGCCGTTGTCTGATCTCCTCTCAATCATCATCCGAGGCAGCAGCCTCATCTTCTCCAGCCATCTCAACATCACTTCCATCTTCATTATTGTTGCCATCTTTATTGATAAAGGAGTTCATCATCTGCCTAAGAGTTGTGGCGTCATCAAAATCATATGTATCTGTTCCACCTCCAACATCAGCACCAGCATTAGTACCGGCTTCAGCACCTGCACCTCCAACATCAGCACCAGCACCTGGGCTGCTACCCCCTCCTGGGATAAATGGCCTGACCCCAGGCCACTAAACATAAGATATGAACTGCTCAGGGGACATCACCGGTTGTACAACTTGTGTGTTATAGATGGATTGATGGACAACTTGCATTGCTCGGAAACCAGCATCATGTAAATCCCAGTTATAGGTGACCATATTATGGAAGGTTAAGGGATCCATAGGTGGGTATCCGGTGGGAGGAAATGTGTTGGGATTGGTGGGTGGTGGAACGGAGGATTGACCCCCAGTTGGATCAACAAAAACTGTGGTGCGTTTATGTTTGCAAAGTCGCTTAGCCTCTACATCATCAAATTCTTTCAAAGTGAGGTCAATTTCTGGGGGAATAGTCATGCGGGCCTGATCATAGATTAAACCCATGATGAGGCCTGGAAAACCCAAAGCTGCATTGCTCTTCAGCTTAGTAGGTCGAAGTCCGGTTAAAACCATTTCACGCATCTCACCAACAATGACTCGAGCAACATCAATTTCCAAGTTGTTTTCCATGTAGTACATGAATTGCAGCACCCTCATTGTACCATCAGAAGTGTGGGATCGAGGGATAACATTGTGTAGAGTGAAGAGTAACAAGAGTTGACTGGGAATCGTTAAATCATCCTTCAAGGCACGAACGGGGCGAGTATTTTGATTGTTCCACACTAGTTGACGCCCGGGTTGTAACATGGTATGGGTTAGGGCAGAGACATCCCAATTCCCTTGGGCCACGCTCTGAGTGTATGCACAATAAGTGTCGGTTGGAAGGTTGCTTGGCTTGCCGAGGAAGTCATTATTGGCATCTCGATCAAATCTTATTTCCCGACCTCTCACCATGGTTTTAAAAGTAACAGGGTCCTCATCATCCAGTGGCATAGCATTTGCGTAGAACTCTCGAACCAAGTCAAAATTGATATCATCAGCCGGGCATGCCAAATCAACCCAATTCCGCTCTTCAATAATTTCCGTAAAGCGCGCAAAGTCATCAGTTCCTGCAAGCCTGAACACATTCTCTCCCCAAATAGTTCTCGTTTCCAAGTCCTTTAACCTGGCATATTGGAGAGGACCAAGGAAACGTATTGGATCGATGTTTGCACGGGAAGAACTCCCTCGCATAGTTGGTTTCTTTTTTCCTGTGTTTGTGGCCTTTTTGGGTGTCATTCTCTCTAGAATGAATTGATGCACACAAACTGAAAAGGAATGAAGATTCTTGAGTAAAAGTGTGAAAAATTTGAGAAACTTTGAATATTTTGGGATGGGTTTGCTTAGGAATGGATGTGTGAGAGGAGAAGATGAAGTTTAGGTTTTTGAAAGATGGGTTTTTAGGGTTTCATCATCTGAAACCGTGTTTAAGTGGGAAGGGGTGATGACTCACATGTTTTTAAGTGAGTGGGACACAGCTGGCAGTGACTGGACTGTCACAGGTGTCGAGTTGGTCGCTGAGCTACGGATTGGTAGTTGGGCGACCAAAGCAGAAAATCATGGTTTCTGCATAGCTTCAATTGCACAGCTTCTCTCACTCAATCTATCCTTACTCAACTACTAAATACTAAATAAAACAGCAAAAATAAACACAAGGTTGGGTTGCCTCCCAACAAGCGCTTGTTTAACGTCATTAGCTCGACGCCTTTTCGTTGAAATTACGGATCGGAAAGTGGAATTTTAGTGGTGAACCGATCAAATTCGCCACCAAAATAGAGCTTGAGCCTCTGTCCATTGACAGTCCACGTATCATTTGTCTTTGGATCCTCCAAAACAATCGCACCATAGGGTTTCACCTCTTTGATTCTAAAAGGCCCGGACCACTTTGATTTTAATTTTCCAGGAAACAACTTCAATCTTGAATTGAACAAAAGAACCATTTGCCCGGGCTTGAATTCTCTGTTGAGAATTCTCTTATCATGGTAACCCTTAACCTTTTCTTTGTACAATTTGGAAGACTCATAGGCTTGAGTCCTAATTTCCTCAAGTTCATGCAGCTGCAATTTCCTCTTTTCTCCCGACAATGATGGGTCAAAGTTCAGAAATTTCAAAGCCCAATAGGCTTTGTGTTCCAACTCGACCGGAAGGTGACATGCTTTGCCGTATACCATCTGAAATTGGGTGAGACCTATTGGTGACTTGAAAGCAGTTCTATATGCCCACGATGCTTCATCAAGCTTTGAAGACCAATCCTTTCTTGATGTAGATACCGTCTTCTCAAGAATCCGTTTTATCTCACGGTTTGAAACTTCTGCCTGCCCATTTGTTTGCGGATGATATGGCGATGCAACATTGTGTCTGACTCCATAATGTTCAAGGGCTTTCTCTAATTGTGAATTGCAAAAATGTGACCCTCCGTCACTTATGAGCACCCTAGGAGTTCCAAAGCGAGTGAAAATGTTCTTTTTGAGAAATTTTATCACCGTCTTGCCATCGGCTTTAGGTGATGCAATTGCTTCCACCCACTTTGACACATAATCAACTGCCACAAGTATATATTCGTTTGAGAATGATGAAGGAAATGGGCCCACAAAGTCAATGCCCCAACAATCAAACACCTCAACCACAAGAATATTTTGCAACGGCATTTCATTTCGCCTTGAAATTCCACCAGTCATTTGACAGTTGTCACATCTCTTTGCATGTTGATATGCATCTTTGAACAAAGTTGGCCAAAAGAATCCCGACTGTAGCACTTTTGCAGTTGTCCTTTCTCCATTGTAGTGACCTCCATATGGCGAATTGTGACAGTGCCATAGAATGCTAGTGGCCTCCTCTGTAGTAACACACCTTCTTAGCAAGTTATCAGCTCCTATTTTGAACAGATATGGATCGTCCCAAACATATTGATTTGCTTCACGGAGAAACTTCTTCTTTTGATGGCAATTGAAATCCTCCGGAATTAATCTAGAGGCTTTGTAATTTGCTATGTCAGCAAACCACGGTCTTTCCTTTATCATTAGCAATTTCTCGTCCGAAAATTCCTCCCTTACTTCAAGTTCGTGCTTAGTGACCTCCTCATTCGTCAATCTTGACAAATGATCTGCTACCAAATTTTTGGTTCCTTTCTTGTCTTTTATCTCAAGATCAAACTCTTGTAACAAGAACATCCATCTAATAAGTCTCGGTTTAGAATCTGACTTGGTAATCAGATATTTGATAGCTGCATGGTCAGTATAAACAACAATTTTGGAACCAATTAAATAAGAACGGAATTTTTCAAGGGCATACACTATTGCAAGCAACTCTTTTTCAGTTGTTGCATAATTAATTTGTGCATCATTTAGCGCCTTACTTGCATAGTGTATGGCATGAAAAATTTTGTTCTTCCTCTGACCAAGAACTGCACCAACAACATAATCACTAGCATTGCACATAAGTTCAAATTCAAGTGACCAATCGGGTGCTATGATTATGGGTGCAGTTGTCAATCTCTCTTTCAAATCATTAAAAGCAGTTAAACAGTCATGATCAAAATTAAATGACTTATCTTTGTTAAGCAGGTTGCTTAACGGTTTCGCAATTTTTGAGAAGTCTTTAATGAAACGTCTATAGAATCCGGCATGACCAAGAAAGCTTCTGATTCCTTTGACATTAACTGGAGGTGGAAGTTTTTCAATGACTTCAACCTTTGCTTTGTCGACCTCAATGCCCTTGGAAGAAATCTTGTGACCAAGTACTATGCCTTCCGTCACCATGAAATGACACTTCTCCCAATTCAGAACCAGATTAGTTTCAACACACCGCTTTAGTACGGTGTCCAAATTTTTCAAGCAATCATCAAATGAGGGTGTCGCGCCGCGAAAAAAACGCCCGAGCGTCGGAACACTCGGTAATGACACAGAGTCGCCACCGAACTTTATTTATTCCCGAAGGAAAAGGAAAATATCGATAAAACCTAAAAAGAAAAGAAAAATGGTCGTCGCAACCAAATTTCGAGTTCGGGAGTCGATTATGCAAGGGGAAGGTACTAGCACCCCTCACATCCGTTGTACTCAACGGGAACCTTCTTGTTATTTTAGGGTTTTAAAAAATGTTTTAATTTGTTTGCATCTTTCTCTTGATAATTATTAAATATTTACAAGTGGAAAAAAAATTTAGTTTTTTATTATTGTGCTTGACGGTTGTTGGATTCCGCTCCTACGTATTCCCAAGTGCAATGAGAAATTCAAAGCTTACGTAGTTCTTTGGTAGAAAATATTTGTTTGTTGGTTGATTTTATTTATGAAAATTCTTTGTCGCACTTGGGCGAAAAAAGTTTGCTTGATTTAAAAAAAAGGTCGGACTCGCACTTGGGCGATGGTATCCGTTTGAGAAAAAATTAAACGCGCATGGGCGTGAAAAATGTTTTGTTTGGTGAGTTGAGATTCATTTTAATTTGTTGTTTTGAAAAATATATTTTTAGGTGTGGAAGACGGATAACCGATTGACAAAGCGGACGCTAAGCCTCGATTATCCGAGAGACGAACGGAAGTACATCCGCCGATCTCCTTTTCAATCCAAGATTTATTGAAGAAAAAAGTAGTATTGCATGAACTAAAAAAAAGGACTTAAATGAAATAAAATTGATATTTTTGCATTTTTTGAGAATATGTATATTTTTTGGTATTTTTGATTTTTTTGCATTTTTTATTTTAACGACATATGAACAAATAAATATTTACTAACATCACATATCTTAAAAATATACACACATATAAAAAATAATACATGAATAAAAATGATAATATACGACTACAAAAATAAATAAACGAATAAAATGCGAGAAAAATAAAAAAAATAAAAAAAAACGCGTATAGGGGGTGCAAATAGGAAAAGTAGGGGTGCAAATAATAAACTGGGCTGTTTTTGGTATATCTGAGTCTGTTTGTCAAAAAACGTTTGGGCTTTAATCAGGATCGTCTGATTTAATCAGACGTCCTGGATTTGATCACAGCAGGGAGTGATCTGGGTTGTCTGATTAAGATCAGAGAGCTGGAAAACGCAAGTGCATGGTGCACCTACAGAGGGCGCGCGCATGAGGTGACAAGCTGGGGGGCTCGCGGAGTAATTTTGGGGGGTGCGAGGAGAAGCAGAGGGTGAGGATATAAAATCCTCAACCCTAGTTTTTCAATTCATTTTTCCTTCCCATTTTTCTTTCAAAACGGCGCCACCCCCTTTCTTTGTTTTCTGCTAGGGTTCTTATGAACCCAGATTCCGGTTGAGTTTTCCGGTGCCGGTGCGGTGGTCGACCAGGCCAGACGGCGGTGGCCGCCGCGCCGGAGTAAAAAATTTTGTCAAAATCAAAACTTTTTCTTTCAATCCCCCCTTTTAAACCCTCCTAAACACAATTCTAAGTCCCAAATTCACAAAAGCCTTACCAATTTGTATAGATCGGAGATTAAAGTTTTGAAGTTTTTTTTTTGTTTCAAGTTTCTTCTTCTCTCTTACTCGCCCTTCTTCATCTTCTATTTCTTTTTGTGTTTTCTGGAACGTGTGTGGGTGTTGTGTGTGTGTGTGTGTGATGGGTATGTGAGTGTGATTTTGTGTTTTGGGTGATGTTGGATGAGTGTGTCTGTGGTGATATTTTTTGGTTTGTGAAATTGGTTTTGTGATGATGTGGTGTTATGATTTTGGGGCTGTGATGTTGTGGAAAGGAATTTGTGTTTTTTTTTTCTCCGCCCCTGTGTCAAAATTCTGAACTGTCGTTCTGATTTTATAGCCAGAAGTGGTTTTGTTATTCATTGGATTATGATTCTGGACAAAGTCTTTGTCTGGGTTTGGTTTAGCACTTGAGTGCTTTTTCCTGTGATCAGTAGAAAAAGGGAATAGAAGCATGGTGATTGCTTGATTCACCAGAAAAAGAACAGATTTTGGACAATCTCTAGTTGACTTGGCTTCACAGGTTTTCTGTGATTTTCTGTACATGGACAAACAGACCAGACAAACAGAAAAGGACAAAACAAGAAAAATGCACAAAAATAATAATAATGATAATAATAATAAAAAAAATACGAAAAATAAATATATAAAAATAAAAAACGAAAATAATACAAATAATAAAAATCTGAAAATTAAAATAATAATAATAATAATAACAATGATTAAAAATAATAATAAAACATAAAAACTAAAAATACACTAAATGAGGTATTTTAAAATACCTCTCTGCCGAAATTTCGATTGAAATCTAAACAAACGAGATATTTTAAAATATCTTTCGGTTGAAATTTTAATCGAAACTTTAACGAACAAAGTATTAAAAAAAATACCCTTTTTTATTGAGATCTTGCTTAGCAAATAGACGAATTGAACTGACGAGACAAAAAAAAAAAAAAAAAAAATTAAATTAAATAGACACGCAACGAGAAAAAAAAACACAACGGGCAAAATTTGGGGTATGACAGCTGCCCCTATTTAAATATCTTTAATCAAAACGAACGAGTGATGTCATACTCGTGTTTTGATAGAAGGTAGTTAAATACCAAAAGATCCTAAATTTTGTCCGATTGGACAAAGAAAGTTGCAGACAAAAAATATTGTTATCTAGCATGGTGTTTGAACTGAAAACATAAAAATTGTCGCAGGGATAAGGCCTGACGACTGTCACAAGGATAAGGCCTGGACACAGACAGAAAATTTAAATTGTCGTAGGGATAAGGCCTGCCGACTGTCACAGGGATAAGGCCTGGACACAGACAGAAAATTAAATTTGTCGTAGGGATAAGGCCTGACGACTGTCACAGGGATAAGGCCTGGACACAGACAGAAAAATTAAAATTGTCGTACGGATAAGGCCTGACGACTGCCACAGGGATAAGGCCTGGACATAGACAGAAAATAAAATTGTCGTAGGGATAAGGTCTGACGACTGCCACAGGGATAAGGCCTGGACATAGACAGAAAATAAAATTGTCGTAGGGATAAGGCCTGACGACTGCCACAGGGATAAGGCCTGGACATAGACAGAAAATAAAATTGTCGTAGGGATAAGGCCTGACGACTGTCACAGGGATAAGGCCTGGACAAAGACAGAAAATAAAATTGTCGTAGGGATAAGGCCTGACGACTGCCACAGCGATAAGTCCTGGACATAGACAGAAAATAAAATTGTCGTAGGGATAAGGCCTGACGACTGTCACAGGGATAAGGCCTGGACACAGACAGAAAATAAAATTGTCGTAGGGATAAGGCCTGACGACTGCCACAGGGATAAGGCCTGGACATAGACAGAAAATAAAATTGTCGTAGGGATAAGGCCTGACGACTGTCACAGGGATAAGGCCTGGACACAGACAGAAAATAAAATTGTCGTAGGGATAAGGCCTGACGACTGCCACAGGGATAAGGCCTGGACATAGACAGAAAATAAAATTGTCGTAGGGATAAGGCCTGACGACTGTCACAGGGATAAGGCCTGGACACAGACAGAAAATAAAATTGTCGTAGGGATAAGGCCTGACGACTGTCACAGGGATAAGTCCTGGACATAGACAGAAAATAAAATTGTCGTAGGGATAAGGCCTGACGACTGTCACAGGGATAAGGCCTGGACACAGACAGAAAATAAAATTGTCGTAGGGATAAGGCCTGACGACTGCCACAGGGATAAGGCCTGGACATAGACAGAAAATAAAATTATCGTAGGGATAAGGCCTGACGACTGTCACAGGGATAAGGCCTGGTCACAGACAGAAAATAAAATTGTCGTAGGGATAAGGCTTGACGACTGTCACAGGGATAAGTCCTGGACATAGACAGAAAATAAAATTGTCGTAGGGATAAGGCCTGACGACTGCCACAGGGATAAGGCCTGGACATAGACAGAAAATAAAATTGTCGTATAAGGCCTGACGACTGTCACAGGGATAAGGCCTGGACACAGACAGAAAATAAAATTGTCGTAGGGATAAGGCCTGACGACTGTCACAGGGATAAGTCCTGGACATAGACAGAAAATAAAATTGCCGTAGGGATAAGGCCTGACGACTGTCTAGAGATGGTTTTACCCGCTTTGGAGCTATGGGAGGTTGACACCCTTTTGCATGCCATGATGCATGTTATGCTTATGCTCTTTTTTATGCATGATTTGTTTTATTTTTATTTTTTTTATTTTTTATTTTAAAAATGCATATTGTGATTGGATGCGTATGTAACATGTAATGCATGAGATGACATGTTGATTGAAACTTTTTTCCTTTGTTTTTCAGTTGGCCAAGCAAGAGTTAGCCCATCGGGGATAGGACCCTCGTTATTTTCTTGATATTAGAACCCTTGATGATTTTCTGTCTAAATCTTTGAGGTGCTGGAGATGCCCCGACTATGCTATAGATTCTAGCAGTATGTTGTTGCTTTTATTGCAGCATGTGACTTTTGTATTGAGCGGACAATGATGCTTGATGATGAGTCCGGACTTTGATCGACAGATGCAAACCCGAAAGCCAAGGATGAACCTTAGTTACTTAAAAGTAAAAAATTGGTTTTCTTGAAGTCCCTTTTGCTTGAAAAATTCGACATTTTAATGCGATATTAAAAATAAATTAGCATTTTATGAACATGCAAAGACATAAGAGTAGAAGAAAATGAGCTCAATTGGATTTATTGATTATTGACCCGTGAATGGGTGATAGTACATGAGAATGTAATTCCTATAAGAGAAGATTACTTGTCAAAGATAAAATGGCAACAAGTGAATGGAAACATGACAGGTGCTATTTTCCCCACGACTCATGAATTTACAAAACTTTGCCTCCGAAGTTGAATGATTAGACTGATCCTCCTTTCTTGAGCTTTTTGTCACGGAGTCGACGCTTTACAGTCATTTGTTCCTCCCTTTCGGAGCCGACGCTTTTTCCTTCTTTTCTCTTTTTTTCTCTTTTTTTTTTTTTTTTGAAAATCCCTAACTTTTGTATGGACCGCCCTTTCGGGTTTTCAGTCCACCGGGTTATACTTCCTTTTTTGATGCCCCTAATTTTTGTCTGGACCGCCCTTTCGGGTTTTCAGTCCACCGGGACGCTCTCTATTGCTTAAGTCGCCTTTTCAGGTTTTCGACTTAGCGAGCTTTTTTTTTTTTTTTTTTTTTTTTTTTTTTTTTATGCATCCTTTTTTTTATGCATAATATTTTTTGACTGCGTCAGCGTTCACCGAAAGTGGGAGGTCTTCTCCGTCCATGGTGGTAAGGATTAATGCTCCACCTGAGAAAGCTTTCTTCACCACATAGGGTCCTTCGTAGTTAGGTGTCCACTTCCCTCGGGGGTCTTTGTGTATAGGCAATATTTTCCTTAACACTAAATCCCCTTCTCGGAACTCTCGAGGACGAACCTTCTTGTCGAAAGCCTTTTTGAGCCTCTTTTGATACAACTGGCCATGGCATAATGCTGTTAGGCGCTTTTCTTCAATGAGGTTTAATTGATCAAACCTTGTTTGTACCCATTCAGCTTCTTCTAACTTGGTTTCCATCAAGACTCTCAATGACGGGATTTCCACTTCAACCGGAAGTACTGCCTCCATGCCGTATACCAAGGAAAAAGGAGTTGCCCCAGTAGAAGTGCGGACAGTTGTTCTATAGCCGTGCAAGGCGAAAGGAAGCATCTCATGCCAATCCTTATAAGTCTTTACCATCTTTTGAATGATTTTCTTGATGTTTTTGTTGGCTGCTTCTACGGCACCGTTCATCTTTGGTCGGTATGGTGATGAATTGTGGTGTTCAATCTTGAAGTCTTCACACAATTCTTTCATCGTCTTATTGTTCAAATTTGACCCATTATCCGTGATAATCTTGTTGGGAATACCGTAACGGCAGATTATCTCTTTCTTGATGAAACGGGCCACCACTTGTTTGGTCACATTGGCGTAAGAGGCAGCTTCAACCCACTTGGTGAAATAATCGATAGCCACTAGGATAAATCGATGTGCCGTTAGAGGCTTTTGGCTCGATCATTCCAATCATGTCTATTCCCCACATTGAGAATGGCCATGGGGCTGTCAGAACATTCAGAGGGGTTGGTGGCACATGCACTTTGTCAGCATAGATTTGGCATTTGTGGCATTTCTTGACATATTGAAAACAGTCAGCCTCCATTGTCAACCAGTAATAACCTGCCCTTAGAATCTTCTTTGCCATTGCATGCCCATTGGCATGGGTTCCAAAGGATCCTTCATGTATTTCAGTGATGAGAAGGTCCGCTTCTCGCTTGTCCACACACCGGAGCAAGACCATATCATGGTTTCTTTTATAGAGCACATCCCCATTCAAGAAGAATTGTGATGCCAATCTTCTTAAAGTTTTCTTGTCAATGGACGAGGCATTTTCAGGATACTCTTGCTTTGCGATGTATAACTTGATGTCATGGAACCAAGGCTTGTTGTCGTGTTCCTCTTTAATTACTGCACTCACAGTCGGCTCATCTTTTCGATTCACAATTATCAGTGGTGTTTCATTGTCGAATTTCACTTTGTACATTGATGATAGTGTAGCCAATGCGTCTGCAACTTGATTCTCTTCTCTTGGGAAATGATGAAAAGTAATATCGTCAAAGTGCTTTATCAACTTCATGACATGGGCTCGATATGGGATCAACTTGGGATGTCGTGTTTCCCATTCTCCTTTCACTTGATAGATGACCAATGCCGAATCTCCGTACACTTCCAAGATTTTGATTCTCATGTCAATTGCTGCTTCAAGACCCATGATGCACGCTTCATATTCTGCCACATTATTCGTACAATCAAAGCACAACCTTGCAGTGAAAGGAGTGTATCCATTTCTTGGAGATATCAAAACAGCTCCAATCCCGTGCCCCATGGAATTTGAGGCTCCATCAAAGGCGAGTTTCCATCTTGCACCTGGTTCGGGTCCTTCGTCGTCCCCTATAGGTTCTTTGTAACTCAGGGCCATGATGTCTTCATCTGGGAAGTCAAACTGAATGGGTTGATATTCTTCCAATGGTTGGTGAGCAAGATGTTCAGACAACACACTTCCTTTGATTGCCTTTTGAGTGACATATTGGATGTCGTATTCGGATAACAACATTTGCCATCGTGCGATTTTCCCTGTGAGTGCAGGCTTCTCAAATATGTACTTAATGGGATCCATCTTTGATATCAGCATAGTAGTATGAGTTAACATGTACTGTCTTAGACGTCGAGCAGCCCATGCTAATGCACAACAAGTTTTCTCGAGTGCTGTGTATCTCGATTCACATTCGGTGAATTTCTTGCTTAGGAAGTAGATGGCATGCTCTTTTCTTCCTGTTTCATCATGCTGCCCCAACACGCAACCCATTGATCCTTCTAGCACAGTAAGATACATAAGGAGAGGCCTTCCTGGAACTGGAGGTGTCAAGATTGGTGGTTTTTGCAAATACTCCTTGATCTTGTCAAATGCTTTTTGGCAATCTTCATTCCATTCGTTGGCTTGATCTTTCCTTAGCAATTTGAAGATAGGCTCACAAGTGGCAGTGAGATGTGAGATGAAGCGAGCAATGTAATTCAACCTTCCCAAGAATCCACGTACCTCCTTCTCAGTCCTGGGTACTGGCATATTTTGTATGGCCTTGACCTTATCAGGATCTACCTCAATTCCTCTTTGGCTGACAATGAACCCTAATAACTTTCCTGATCTGACGCCGAAAGTGCACTTGTTAGGATTCAGGCGCAACTTGAATTTTCTCAGACGGATGAACAACTTTTGTAAATGGACCAAATGATCTTCTTCCCCGTGAGATTTGGCAATCATATCATCCACATAGACTTCTATCTCCTTATGGATCATATCATGAAAGAGAGTAACCATGGCTCTTTGGTATGTTGCCCCGGCATTTTTCAATCCGAAAGGCATTACCTTATAACAAAATGTGCCCCAAGGAGTAATGAAGGTGGTTTTCTCCATGTCTTCCGGAGCCATCTTGATTTGATTATATCCTGAGAAGCCATCCATGAAGGAGAATACTGAGAATTGAGCTGTATTGTCCACCAAGACATCAATGTGAGGTAATGGGAAATCATCTTTTGGGCTTGCCCTATTCAAGTCTCGATAATCCACACACATCCGAACCTTTCCATCTTTCTTTGGGACTGGTACGATGTTGGCCACCCATTCTGGGTACTTGGAAACTTCTAAGAACCCCGCGTCAAATTGCTTCTTGACTTCCTCTCTGATCTTAAGGGCCATGTCGGGTCTTGTTCTTCTCAACTTTTGCTTCACTGGTGGGCACTCGGGTCGAAGTGGTAGCCTATGCACGACTATGTCGGTGTCCAATCCCGGCATATCTTGATAAGACCAAGCAAACACATCCACGTACTCTTGCAACAGGTTGATCAAGCTTCTTTTCACATCATCTTGCAAAGAGGCCCCTATCTTGATCTCCTTTTTCTCCTCGTCGGACCCTAAGTTGATCACTTCCACAGGCTCTTGGTGCGCTTGAATTTCTTTCTCTTCTTGTTCTAAGAGACGAGCTAGCCCTTCGGGGAGCTCACAGTCGTCTTCATCGCCTTCTTCGGCTTGGTTGATTGGAAATTCAAAGTCGATAGGGATTTTAGCTGTGTCAGTTTCAACAAGTTTATTGGTGGATCTGCATGAGGATGATTTTTATTTTAGAATTATTGAAAGAGAAATGGAGGTGATTTAAAAACTGTAAAAATAAATTTTGAAAAGTTGCCATTTTTAGAATAAACAGGAGCAGAAGAAAATAGACTTTGATGAACATAAAATGCATTTTCATTGATTGATAAGATTTAAAACATAGGGGTGCCCTACAAAAGATATCCATTTGCCTTGGGCAGAGCAAAGGATTTTTTTCAAGAAAAACAAAGCAAATTACTTAAAGATAATTTCAGGAATCTCCCAAGCCTTCCAGTTGCACAGGACATCATCTGGATCACATTGATACACCAAGTCAGGTACACCTTCTTCTTCATCTTCTAGATTTGCCACATGCCCCTCGTAGCTAAAGCCCGCACTACGAAATATCCCTTGGATGGTACCCATGCTTCTCGGAGCAAATCTCAGCATATCCCTTGTAGTAGGTTGGTACCCCAATCCAAAGCGGTCTTTCTTCTCTTGGACCTTTGGTACTTCGCCCCAACCTGGTGGAATTCCTTCTTCTAAAGCCTCCTTCACGGCTTTCCATGAGGTTAAAGTCAAACCTTTTTTCTTTTTAGGCTCACGCCTGGACTTCATAGTGGTAACACTTGCCACTTCTAGTGCTTGAAAAGGGACTTCAATAGCTTCCTCACCCGCCTCTATGTATTGGAAAGAGGAGAGATGGCTCACCATCATATCTTCTTGCTCCGACACAACAATCATCTTGTCACCGGTTATGAACTTAAGCTTTTGATGTAAAGTGGAAGTGACTGCCCCGGCAGCATGAATCCATGGCCTTCCGAGTAGACAACTATAAGCAGGGTTGATGTCCATGACTTGGAATGTGATAGTGAAAATTTGTGGACCAATTAGAATCGGCAAATCTACTTCTCCCATGACTGCTCTCTTGGATCCATCGAACGCCTTCACAATTAGTGCACTTTGTCTCAAAAGCGCTCCTTCAATTGCAAGCTTATCCAGTGTTATCTTTGGCATGACATTCAAAGAGGATCCAGTATCTACCAACACTTTGGACAAGATGTTGTTTGAGCATTTGACTGATATGTGCAGTGCTTTGTTGTGGTCTTTCCCTTCAGAAGGAAGCTCATCTTCATTGAATCCCAAGTATCGGCTTGTAGTGATATTAGCAACCACCCCATCAAACTGATCAACCGTGATGTCTTTGGTCACATGGGCCTCGTTGAGGATTTTGAGCAATGCCTCCCTATGAGCCTCGGAGCTCAATAATAGTGACAGAATGGAGATTTTTGAGGGTGTTTGCCCCAACTGATCAATGATCTTGTAATCACTTTTTCGGATGATTCTCAAAAATTCCTCGGCCTCTTCTTGTGGTAATGTTTTCCTTGGTGGCTCAGTTCCTACTGCCACTCCTTCAACAGCTTTTCTTTTATCGGACCCTACAGGTGCATTTGCAGAGTCTTTGTTTGGTGAATTTGGAGAGTAAATCCTCCCACTCCTTGTCATTCCTCCTATTCCGGCAATGTTATCAATGATAGGTTCTATACCGGTGATAAGTTCCCTTCCAATAGACACAGTAGGTTGGTAATTCCATGGCACTTCTTTGGTACTCTTGAAAGAGAAAGGTGCAGGCACATGAAACACCATAGGGTCTATTTTTTGTGCAGGAATTTGGATTTCAACTCTTTGGTAAGGGATCTCAAAAGGTGCAAGACCTTGTGATTCCACAACAGCAATACTTGTTTCCTTCCTTGAGTACCCAATTTGAATCAAGCCTTGATCCATTAGCTTTTGGAGGGTCTCTTTTAAACCTCGACAATTATCAGGATTTGTCGAACAAGCTTTGCAACTAGAGTGTAATTCTTCAAACTGTTCAAAGCCAATCAATCTCTCCCTTATTACCGACAAAGGGGTTCCTATCTTGGATACTTCCTTTAAAATCTTCACATCTTCCATCCCCTCAATAACATTTACTGAGGAACTTGCATGACCTGGCAAAGGATTGGTCTTCACATTCGGACCCTCTTCCTTGAAGGATATCATCTTGCGATCAATCAAACCTTGTACCTTGAACTTGAAAGCTTTACAATTTTCGATGTTGTGCCCGGGCGACCCAGCGTGGTAATCACATCGAGCATTGCTATCGAAACTAGGTGGATATGGAGGCACCATTGGTGGGAGAGGTTTTTGCTCTACCATGCCCTTTTGAAGTAGGTATGGCAAAATTTGCCCATATGACATTGGTATGGGATCGAAACGCACCACTTTCCTTTCAAAGTTTCCTCGAGGCCTAGGTTGATTCCACTGTGGATATGGGTTTGGCTGAGGCTGACCTTGCGGAGGCATCATCAATGGTTGTTGAGGTGGGCGCATTGGATATGATGGCTGTTGATAATGCCCTTGAGCCGCAGCTGCCACATAAGGATAGTGATAATATGGCACTTGCATAGGAGGCCCTTTTGAGGGCCCAACTGAGACAGCGTTGGTCTCACCTTCTTTCTTTTTCGGGGGACCACCAAAGAATTTCTTAACCCCGACTTGAGCATTAGTAGCACCTTGAATCTTTCCACTTTTGATACCCTCCTCTATGCGCTCCCCTATGATGACAAGATCAGAAAAATTTGGGGAAACACTCCCAAGCATCTTTTCATAATACGGCCCTTGCAACGTACTCATGAAGGTAGTAGTCAGTTCTTTTTCTTTCAAAGGTGGTTGCACTCTAGCGGCTACCTCTCTCCATTTTTGCGCATATTCCTTGAATGATTCTCCACTCTTTTGTGTCATTGCTTGTAATTGCATACGGGTGGGAGCCTCCCCTATGTTATACTTGTATTGAGTCAGAAAGGCTTCCATCAGACCTTTCCAAGTTTGGATTTGTGCTCTCTCCAATTGCATATACCAATCTAGAGAGGCTCCACTCAGACTGTCTTGGAACACGTGCATCATCAGCTTTTCGTCGGTCACATGTGCAGACATTTTGGTACAGAACCGCTTTAGGTGAATTTTTGGGCATTGGAGGCCTTTGTATTTTTCAAAATCAGGTGTTTTGAATTTTGGTGGTATAACCACGTCGGGAACTAGGCACATATCTAAGGTATCTAGCCCAAGAGTACTGAAACCTTCAATGGCTTTCAACCTTTCCTCCAAAGCCTTGTACTTTTTCGTCGCCTCTTCATCATCATGATCGACTGCAGAAGTTGCTTGCTCGGGCGTAAAGACAAACGACATAGTACCCTTTGCTGCATTGCATGGTGTTGCATTCTCATTTTGAGGATTTGAAGCTTCTTGTGGAGCGGAATTTCCATTCACAACCGGTATTGTAAAGGTTACCCCCGGAGGTTGAGTAACACCACCGCCTTCCATGGGAGGAGTATAGGTAGGAGGAAGACCAAACATTGGGACAAAACCAGGTGGGTACCTTGGAGTAGTCTCCTCACTTATGACCGTTGGCTGAGGATTGTTCTCCCTGTTAGTTAAATTTTGGATAGCTTCCGTAAGTATAGCAACTTGTTCCTTGATGGCATCAACATCCTCTTTTTGTGCAAACTGACTTGTTGGCGCTGACTCCATGATTCTTCTTCGGTTAGCTCTTGTCCCGTGTGAATGCCGATAGGCAAACTCTTGGGCCAACTGTTTTTTGGGTTTCCTTGCAATGATGGAAATTCCTGAAGTTCGGAGGAAAATGAAATGAGTTTTTTTTTGAAAAAGATGAAATGCATGTTGTGTTTTTGATGTAATGCATGCATGTATGTTATGCAAAAAGAATTTTTATTTTGTTTGGAGGAAATTTCAAAGTTTTGCAATTTATTGTAAGCATCTAGAATTATGAGGACGAACAAAGTAGAACCAAACACTGATTTCATTTCATTCAAAAGAGAGAATACATCATTTCATTCATAATAGGGCCTATTACATAATTTCCCAAAATGAGGCCTAATACAACAAAGTTTGAAAAGAAACTAAGACAATCCTAGAGCTTTGCTTTGCGAGCCAAAGCCAAACATAACTTGAACTCTCTCAACATAACCCCACATGATTCAACAAAATCAAACACAAAGGTAGGAGTGTTGTTAGGGCTCATCACAGAATATGCCTTCTTGTGCATGCTAGGGATGCCTCGAACCACATTGTTCGCAAAACCCGCTAGGTTGGAGAACTCTTCTTTCCATTTTAAGACATCTTGGTATTGCTCTCTAATGATAGCTTGGTATCGATTTGAGCGTTCACTTAAATTCTGAAGTTGTCCTTCCATTTGCCTAACTTGGATTTCTCTGACTTCTAGCTCTTGCTTTTGCCGTTCTTCACGACCTTTGAGATTCCTCATATCTCCGAGCAGATTATTCCAATTAGTGGAGAGATTGTGGAGCTTTCTATCAAACT
Organism: Trifolium fragiferum; assembly: GCA_954870985.1. NCBI lineage: Eukaryota > Viridiplantae > Streptophyta > Magnoliopsida > Fabales > Fabaceae > Trifolium > Trifolium fragiferum. Next base: position 22,716,378 of record OX940792.1, read on the forward strand.
CTTCTCGGAGTTGGCATTCATTGGTCACACAGACTTGTGATTCTTGAAGTAATTTAGTGAGATCCAAGATTCGAGCCTCAAACCCTTCCTTCATCTCTTTTTTCTCTTTCAAGGTACGGTTCCATAAGTCCTTCCATTCCTTGATCTCTTTCCAAGCTTGGTCTAATCGGTGGTTACGTTCACGAATCCCATCCGTGACCCCTTCCAAGCATTCGTCCACTCGCTCCTTTTTGGCCCTTTCCTCTTCGACCAATGCCTCGCTCATTTCAAGTTGTCTTTTCTTCTCCTCATAGTTGAACTTGAACTTGTTACATTCATATGAGGTTTGATGAAGCTTTTGTTGCAAACTCTCATTTTCTTTTTGAAGGTGCTCAATGGTGGCCTTAAGCTCATCAACTTCTTCGACAGAGGTAGGTATTGGCTCAAGTGGGCTAGGTTGAGATGGACGGATGAGGACAAAAGGAAGCCCAATCACTTTGACACGCTCTTTGATCCAATGAGAGTATGGTTCTTCGATGGGAAGGCTTCTCTTTCTTAGCTCGTTCCCCTTGCGATGCACTTGAGCCCAAGATCGGATGACCCTTTGGAGCGTGCTTTGGAAGTTCGCATCGGTACCATGAAGTACAAATTCTTGCAATACCCCCTCATTTGGTTTGCGGGCCATAGGATACCCAAGTTGCCTTAGAGCTAGCATAGGATTGTAGTTTATACAACCCTTGGACCCTATGAGAGGTACATTGGGGAAGTCCCCACAACTGACGATCACTTCGCCTTCACTGATTTTCCTAGAGTACCACAAAATGGAGCGCTCGGTGAGAGATGTCAAAGCTTGTGACCATTCTTGACTCTTCATAGCTTTGATAGTGTAGATATCCTTGGAGATTTGAGAAGCAAACCAAGCATACAACAAAGGAATGCAACATAGCATCAATCCCCCCTTCTTCTCATACCGCATGTGGAGGGTATAGTATGTATCGGCCAAAAGAGCGGACACAAGATCTTCTTTGCGAACTCCAACTCCCCAAAATACACTGATAGCTGCGGTATCTATGAAGTTCTTTTGGCTAGGAAAAAGAACTAACCCAAAGATGAGTAAGGCCAAAACCTCCCCTAAAGCTCTCCAATCACGGACTTTCGCGAACTCTTTTGCCTTCTTTTCAAGGTACTCTCTTTGAAAACCATGGGCTTCTCTCTCGGTTTTGTAGTGAAGGTTCAAGTCGGAAGCTGGTATTTTCAATACTGAAGCTAGGTCTTCAAACCTTGGAACTACACCAAGACCCTTGTAGGGAACCAACTTATCCCTTGGAGAATCCAAAATTCGCCCGAATTCCTCTAAAGTAGGTGCTAACTGAAAGTCTTGGAAAGTGAAACATCTCAAAGGAGGGTCGTAGAATTGAGCTAAAGCAGTGACGGCCGCTATTTGCACCGGAATGTTCAAGAGATCTAGGATTTTCCCATACTTGGAGGTGAGATGAGCTCGAGCCAAGTTGCTTAGTTGGCTATTGAAGGCCTTCAAAGTGTTTACCTCGGGTAACTGAGCCTTAATCTGAAGCGTGCCCTTTTTTGTCGAACTCATTTTTCAAGATGCTTAAATAATACTTTTTTTGAAATTTCCTGAAAATGTGAAAAAATGCCAAATGAATTTTAATGAAAAAGGAAGAAAATATGCATGGCATGCAAAAAGAATTGGGATGAGTAATAGGATAATTCTAAGTTTTTCCCACCCCTCACAAGGATAGTTCTACGTTTTTCTGTTTTTGGTCACCACCAAGATGGTAGACCCCACTTGGAATTTTCCCATAAAATTGGACCGGCCAATTCATGGAAAATTTCCGGGGCTTCCCCTAGGCGGACTTTATTGGGTTCTACACAAGGTCCCTAGAGTATTTGATCAATATTCAAAATTTCGTCAAGAGGATGGGCTAGCCAATTCGAGACGAAACTTTGAATGGATCTACTCTAGGCGGAGCTTTCATATATCACCGAATGAGAAGTGCATCTCATGGGCCCATACTACTAGCTCCTAACTTAACTTAGTTTTTCTCAAGCCCGGGTATAGAGCTTCTCTCAAGAACATATCCCAACCACAATTTATATACATATATCAAATTAATAAACATGGTATAAATGCAAAAATAAACATATATACATAAAAAACTATAAATATAAACATAAAAAAAAATGTAATGCAAACAAACCAACAAGCGAATGATCCTAAAAGAATAGGCTTGACTCTCTAAAAAGTCCCCAGCAGAGTCGCCAGCTGTCGCGCCGCGAAAAAAACGCCCGAGCGTCGGAACACTCGGTAATGACACAGAGTCGCCACCGAACTTTATTTATTCCCGAAGGAAAAGGAAAATATCGATAAAACCTAAAAAGAAAAGAAAAATGGTCGTCGCAACCAAATTTCGAGTTCGGGAGTCGATTATGCAAGGGGAAGGTACTAGCACCCCTCACATCCGTTGTACTCAACGGGAACCTTCTTGTTATTTTAGGGTTTTAAAAAATGTTTTAATTTGTTTGCATCTTTCTCTTGATAATTATTAAATATTTACAAGTGGAAAAAAAATTTAGTTTTTTATTATTGTGCTTGACGGTTGTTGGATTCCGCTCCTACGTATTCCCAAGTGCAATGAGAAATTCAAAGCTTACGTAGTTCTTTGGTAGAAAATATTTGTTTGTTGGTTGATTTTATTTATGAAAATTCTTTGTCGCACTTGGGCGAAAAAAGTTTGCTTGATTTAAAAAAAAGGTCGGACTCGCACTTGGGCGATGGTATCCGTTTGAGAAAAAATTAAACGCGCATGGGCGTGAAAAATGTTTTGTTTGGTGAGTTGAGATTCATTTTAATTTGTTGTTTTGAAAAATATATTTTTAGGTGTGGAAGACGGATAACCGATTGACAAAGCGGACGCTAAGCCTCGATTATCCGAGAGACGAACGGAAGTACATCCGCCGATCTCCTTTTCAATCCAAGATTTATTGAAGAAAAAAGTAGTATTGCATGAACTAAAAAAAAGGACTTAAATGAAATAAAATTGATATTTTTGCATTTTTTGAGAATATGTATATTTTTTGGTATTTTTGATTTTTTTGCATTTTTTATTTTAACGACATATGAACAAATAAATATTTACTAACATCACATATCTTAAAAATATACACACATATAAAAAATAATACATGAATAAAAATGATAATATACGACTACAAAAATAAATAAACGAATAAAATGCGAGAAAAATAAAAAAAATAAAAAAAAACGCGTATAGGGGGTGCAAATAGGAAAAGTAGGGGTGCAAATAATAAACTGGGCTGTTTTTGGTATATCTGAGTCTGTTTGTCAAAAAACGTTTGGGCTTTAATCAGGATCGTCTGATTTAATCAGACGTCCTGGATTTGATCACAGCAGGGAGTGATCTGGGTTGTCTGATTAAGATCAGAGAGCTGGAAAACGCAAGTGCATGGTGCACCTACAGAGGGCGCGCGCATGAGGTGACAAGCTGGGGGGCTCGCGGAGTAATTTTGGGGGGTGCGAGGAGAAGCAGAGGGTGAGGATATAAAATCCTCAACCCTAGTTTTTCAATTCATTTTTCCTTCCCATTTTTCTTTCAAAACGGCGCCGCCCCCTTTCTTTGTTTTCTGCTAGGGTTCTTATGAACCCAGATTCCGGTTGAGTTTTCCGGTGCCGGTGCGGTGGCCGACCAGGCCAGACGGCGGTGGCCGCCGCGCCGGAGTAAAAAATTTTGTCAAAATCAAAACTTTTTCTTTCAATCCCCCCTTTTAAACCCTCCTAAACACAATTCTAAGTCCCAAATTCACAAAAGCCTTACCAATTTGTATAGATCGGAGATTAAAGTTTTGAAGTTTTTTTTTTGTTTCAAGTTTCTTCTTCTCTCTTACTCGCCCTTCTTCATCTTCTATTTCTTTTTGTGTTTTCTGGAACGTGTGTGGGTGTTGTGTGTGTGTGTGTGTGATGGGTATGTGAGTGTGATTTTGTGTTTTGGGTGATGTTGGATGAGTGTGTCTGTGGTGATATTTTTTGGTTTGTGAAATTGGTTTTGTGATGATGTGGTGTTATGATTTTGGGGCTGTGATGTTGTGGAAAGGAATTTGTGTTTTTTTTTTCTCCGCCCCTGTGTCAAAATTCTGAACTGTCGTTCTGATTTTATAGCCAGAAGTGGTTTTGTTATTCATTGGATTATGATTCTGGACAAAGTCTTTGTCTGGGTTTGGTTTAGCACTTGAGTGCTTTTTCCTGTGATCAGTAGAAAAATGGAATAGAAGCATGGTGATTGCTTGATTCACCAGAAAAAGAACAGATTTTGGACAATCTCTAGTTGACTTGGCTTCACAGGTTTTCTGTGATTTTCTGTACATGGACAAACAGACCAGACAAACAGAAAAGGACAAAACAAGAAAAATGCACAAAAATAATAATAATGATAATAATAATAAAAAAAATACGAAAAATAAATATATAAAAATAAAAAACGAAAATAATACAAATAATAAAAATCTGAAAATTAAAATAATAATAATAATAATAACAATGATTAAAAATAATAATAAAACATAAAAACTAAAAATACACTAAATGAGGTATTTTAAAATACCTCTCTGCCGAAATTTCGATTGAAATCTAAACAAACGAGATATTTTAAAATATCTTTCGGTTGAAATTTTGATCGAAACTTTAACGAACAAAGTATTAAAAAAAATACCCTTTTTTATTGAGATCTTGCTTAGCAAATAGACGAATTGAACTGACGAGACAAAAAAAAAAAAAAATTAAATTAAATTAAATAGACACGCAACGAGAAAAAAAAACACAACGGGCAAAATTTGGGGTATGACAGAGGGGCCGAACACTGAGAAGTCATCCATGAACACTTCAATGCATTTTTCAATCAAGTCGGAAAAGATTGCTTGCATACATCTTTGAAATGTTGCTGGAGCATTACATAACCCGAAAGGCATCCGTCTATAAGCAAAGACACCGAAAGGGCAAGTAAATGCTGTCTTCTCATGATCTTCGGGATTGACGGTAATCTGATTATACCCCGAATAACCATCTAAAAAGCAATAAAACTCCTATCTTGACAACCTTTCGAGCATTTGATCCATGAAGGGCAATGGAAAATGGTCTTTTCTGGTGGCCTTGTTGAGTCTTTGATAGTCAATGCACATCCTCCATCCCGTAACTGTTCTTGATGGAATCAATTCGTTCTTATCATTTGCGATAACCGTCATCCCTCCTTTCTTGGGAACTACCTGAACTGGGCTCACCCAAGCACTATCTGAAATTGGGTAGATCATACCGGCTTCCAACAACTTCACCACTTCCTTCCTCACAACCTCTTTCATTGTAGGATTTAATCTACGTTGAGGCTGTGCTACCGGCTTGTAATCATCCTCCATCATAATGTTATGCATACAATAAGATGGACTAATACCTTTCAAGTCGGATAACGCCCATCCAATTGCTTCCTTATTTGCTTTCAAAACTTCAGTCAACTTCCTCTCCTCTTGTGTTGACAATGAACTACTAATAATTACCGGCTTCTTGTCATCTTCTTCAAGAAAAGCATACTTCAAGTGTGATGGTAATGTCTTTAATTCAAGTTTTACTTCCACCGGCTTTGGTTCATTTGAGTTAGTCTTCAACTCCTCTATTTTAGCTTCAAGAGGAGGTACTTCTTCAAATTCATCAAGCTTTTTCAAGAATTCTTCAATTTCATTCTCTTTCTCGGGGTCAAGTTCATTGAACGCATCAGTTAAAGCTTGTTCAAGAGTTGAGCGGTTGTCCATTTGTATTCTTACATCAAGAATAGCTTCTTCAGTAGCATCAAGCTGTTGGAACAAAATTATGATTTTGTATCTCCTTAATTGATTTTGATGATAACAATGTATTTAAGGTTAAATTGGAGTACTAATAATTTAATTCAGTGTGCAGGATTAAAAGTTAAAATTTGCGTACTAAAGAACCCTAGAATTTCTGAAGGAATTACTTCTGAGCTCACCAGATCTGAAGCAAGTAATTCTGAGCCTATGAAACTCTGAAGTTATTATCTGAACCTTAGAATTTCTGAAGGAATTATTTCTGAGCTCACCAGATCTGAAGCAAGTAATTCTGAGCCTGTGAAACTCTGAAGTAATTATCTGAACCTTAGAATTTCTGAAGGAATTACTTCTGATCTCACCAGATCTGAAGCAAGTATTTCTGAGCCTGTGAAACTCTGAAGTTATTATCTGAACCTTAGAATTTCTGAAGGAATTACTTCTGAGCTCACCAGATCTGAAGCAAGTAATTCTGAGCCTGTGAAACTCTGAAGTTATTATCTGAACCTTAGAATTTCTGAAGGAATTACTTCTGAGCTCACCAGATCTGAAACAAGTAATTCTGAGCCTATCAAAATCTGAAGAACATCTGAGCTCACCAGATCTGAAACAAGTAAATCTGAGCCTATCAAAATCTGAAGAACATCTGAGCTCACCAGATCTGAAACAAGTAATTCTGAGCTTATCAAAATCTGAAGGCTCGTCAGATATAAGTGTTAAGCTACATTTGAGAGTACAATTTTATTGAAGACTGTGCCTGACTAAGTCCAAACGCAGAAACCAAGAATGAAAAGGTTTGACCATGGAAAGGTCCTTTTCAAGTCAGGCTTCAGAAACGATTATTTCCTTATTTGGCTTTCACCAAGGTTCAAATATCAAAAGCCAAAAGGAATCTCTCATTTTGTAGTAAACGTTAAGCTCCTAAGCTACTGCAAATCAGAACAGCTAATAAGCTCACTGATCTATACAAAGGAGCGTCTCAATTCTTCAAACGGCTATAATCTTCAACGTTCATTTTATCATCTATAAAAGGAAGAAGATTTGTGAAGAAATGAATCAAGACTTAAGCTTCTGAACGTGCTGAAACTCTGTCAAATTCTGAAGCTATCAAACACTTAGAAACTTTGTGATAATTTTCTAAGTTAGTCTTGTAACTGAGTTGTATTTTGTAAACACCTCTGATTGTATATCAAGTGTTAATCTCTTATCTTTATTAACATTAAAACCAGTTAGAAGTCTCTTGCTTTGTGCTTGAGCATTGGAAGTCTCTTGCTTTGTGCTTGAGCATTGGAAGTCTCTTGCTTTGTGCTTGAGCATTGGAAGTCTCTTGCTTTGTGCTTGAGCATTAGAAGTCTCTTGCTTTGTGCTTGAGCAGTTTGAAGTCTCTTGCTTAGTGCTTGAGCATTTGTAATCTGAGTGATTATAGTGAAATCTCTTGTGAAGGACAAGAGGACTGGACTACTCCTGTTAGTGGGAGGAACCAGTATAAAAATTCTGAGCATCTCTCTCTAACCCTATCCTCATATATTGTGTGTGTTATACCTTATCCGCTGCAATTTGTTTTAACTTAGAAAAAGTCTCACACAATTCAACCCCCCCCCCCCCCCTTCTTGTGTGTTTTTCAACCTTCACAAGCTTACAACAGACATCCTTTTCTTTTTTATGCTTCATAGCTTCCCATAAATTAAAGCTAACCTCCTCATCTTGAACTCTCACTTTCATTACCCCGTCATCAATATCGATCATCCTTCAATTGGTATCAGAGCTCCGGTTTGTTGCTCTTCACTTAACAGTGAAACAGTAAAAGATCTAGGGGTACTTAGTTGAAAAACATGTCTGGTGTTACCTCTCCTTCTGCTTCCTCTGGACCTGATCACTCTGCTGTTCCACCTCCTCACAACTATGATAGGGAAAGGAACAGTGATAATCACAGAGACAAACCACCTTACTTCAACAGTGATCCTACTACTTTTCCTTTCTGGAAAACCAAGATGTATAGTTACATCATTGGGACCGATGATGAGTTATGGGATATCATTGAAGATGGTATACATTTTGAACACATGGATGATGAAGGTGTTGTAAGAAATACCTACAGAAAGTTCTTTGATGCTGAAAAGAAGAAACAGTATAAGAAGCATCATACTGTTAAGAATATGCTTATTGGTGCAATATCTCATGCTGAGTATTTAAAAATATCCAACAAGTCATGTGCCAAAACTATCTGGGACTCTCTATGTTCCACCTATGAAGGAAATAAGCAAGTCAAAGAAGCTAAGGCAAACTTATTAGTTCATCAATATGAGCTGTTCAGAATGAAGGAAGATGAAGATATTGAAACCATGTATTCAAGGTTTCAAACCCTTGTCTCTGGTCTTCAAGTTCTGAAGAAAAGCTACACTGCATCTGATCACGTGAAGAAAATTCTGAGGAGCTTACCTTCCAAATGGAGACCAAAAGTTACAGCTTTTCAGGAATCCAAGGATTTGGACAATGTGACTCTTGAAGATTTAATAAGCTCACTCAGAAGTCATGAGCTAGAACTTATGTCAGATGAACCTGTCAAGAAGATGAAGTCCTTGGCTCTAAGCTCTGTTCAGACTTCCTCAAAAGCTGCAAAGATCAAAGTGTCTGAACAAGAGGAAGAAACTTCTGATGATATGATGGATGAAAATTCTGAGAATGAAGAAATGGCACTAATGGTTAGAAGGTTTCAGAAATGGAACAAGAAATACAAAAGGTTTCCAAACAAAGGAAACAACTCAAGAAGTTCCTTTTCAAAGGACAAAAAGGAAGAACTGAACAACTGCTATAACTGCAAGAAATCTGGACACTTCATTGCGGACTGTCCAGAAATGTCATCCAAGGACAAAGGAAAGAATAAGAGCTTTGGGAAAGAAAAGTACAAAGAAAAGGTAAGGAAGAGTTTGTTAGCCACTTGGGAGACCATTGAGAATGACTCTGAAGGAGAAGATGATGAAGAAGGCAATCTGGCTTTAATGGCAAGAACTTCTGAAGGTAACAACTCTGATAGAGATTCTGAAGATGACTCAGATGATGAAAATGAGGTATACTCTAACATGACTAAATCTGAATTAATTGATTCTCTTAAGATTGCCGTGAAACATTACTCTCGTATAGTAAGTCAACACAAAATTCTGAAGAATGTTCATGAATCATTGAAAAAGGATGCCAAGATTCTTTATGATGAAAATGAATCGTTAAACATTCGTATTTGTCATGTTGAATCTAACTATGTCTTGGCAGACAAACTCAATGATGATCATGAAGATGCTCTTCACGAATTTATTCGTTGTACCTTCAATAGGAGTAAAATGGCTTCCATGATTTATCATATGACTCGTAACTATGGTGAAGGCATTGGTTATTCTCGGTTTAAGAACTGGGATAAACCTCTGAAATCATATAGTGAGGATGATACTCCACCTGAATTATTCTCTACCTTTGTTAAAAGTGGTACACTTGATCTGAAGGCATCCAACTCTGAAGGAGGTTCTGAACCTGAACCCAAAGACTCAGAAGTTCCAAGTTCTTCTGAACCTAAAATTTCTGAGTCCAAAAGTTCTCAAGTTAAGGCTCAGAAGTCATCTGAACCTCTGAGAAATCAAGGTAAAGTTACTTCAGATCCTTGCTTGACCTTTGGAACTGTGATATACTCCAGATCAAAATCCAAGAATCAAATTAAGCCTAAACATTCTTGTCAAAGCTTAATTAATTCTAGATCTTGTGTTGATCATAGAAAACAAAGAAGGAATACTATTCAGAAGACTAACTCTAAAGGACCCATCAGAATATGGGTACCAAAATCTGAAATAATGTTTGCTTCAGATGCTCATGCAAGGAAAGGTAAAACAGCAGCCCTGGTACCTGGACAGTGGTTGCTCACGACATATGACGGGAGAAAAGCATATGTTCCAAACCCTAACTCTGAAAGAGGGAGGCTCTGTGGGATTTGGAGGAAAACAAAAAGGGAAGATCATTGGTACAGGTACAGTTGGTAATTCTTCTCTTTCCATTAAAGATGTTTGGTTAGTTGATGGACTTAAACACAATCTATTGAGCATTAGTCAATTTTGTGACAATGGGTGTGTTGTTACATTTAATAAGGAATCATGTACTGTATCAAAAGACTCTGACAAATCTGTAGTATTCAAGGGAATGAGAGTTGGCAATGTTTATAAAGTAAACTTTTCTGATTTGGTTGACCAAAAGATTATATGTCTTTTGTCTCTGAGTGATGAGAAATGGCTATGGCACAAGCGTCTTGGTCATGCTAACTGGAGGTTGATCTCTAAGCTTAGCAAACAAAAGCTTGTTAGTGGTTTGCCTGACATTGATTATCACTCAGATGCACTTTGTGGCTCATGTCAAAAAGGAAAATTTGCTAAGACTTCATTCAAGTCTAAAAACATTGTCTCTACTTCCAGACCCTTAGAATTGCTTCACATTGATCTGTTTGGTCCTGTTTCGACAGCCTCTATCAATGGTAAAAAATATGGATTGGTCATGGTTGATGATTTCAGTAGATGGACTTGGGTGAAATTCCTACGTTCTAAGAGTGAAGCACTTGTGGTGTTCAGTGACTTCTGCACACAAATACAAAGTGAAAAGGATCTTCGGATTCTGAAGGTTAGAAGCGACCATGGGGGAGAGTTCGAAAATGACTCTTTCGAATCTTTCTGCTCAGAGCATGGAGTAATCCATGAATTCTCTTCTCCTAGAACACCACAGCAGAATGGTGTTGTAGAAAGAAAGAATAGATCTTTGCAAGAAATGGCTCGTACCATGATGCTTGAGTCTAACCTAGCTAAGTTCTTGTGGGCAGAAGCCGTGAGTACTGCTTGCTATGTTCAGAATAGAATCTACATCAGACCTATTCTGAACAAAACTGCTTATGAACTGTTCAAAGGAAGAAAACCAAATATTTCTTATTTTCATCAGTTTGGATGTACTTGTTATATTCTAGACAACAAGGTCTATCGAAAGAAATTTGATGCTAGAGCTTATAAGGGTATCTTTATAGGCTACTCTGAACGCTCAAAAGCATACAGATTGTATAATTCTGAAACTCACACAGTTGAAGAATCTATACATGTTAGATTTGATGATAAAGAGCCTGACGATAAAATGTCAGAGCAAGCTGAGACTTTTGCAGAATTTCAAGTTTCCTCAAATTCTGAGTGTGAAGATCTCTCCATTGCTGTATATCCATCTGAGACTCAAAATGAAGATATCTCTGAAGGCCTTGAAACTGAAGACCCTTCAGAAACTGAACCCTCTCAGACACCTGCTCCACCTAAGAGTAAATTCAAGTATAGATCATTTCATCCTGAAGAGCTAATTGTTGGTAACAAGGATAGCCCAAGAAAGACCAGATCTGCTTTCAAAGAGGATGAATCCCTAGTTGGGTTAATTTCATTAATTGAACCCACAAACATAGAAGAAGCACTCTCAGATGATGGGTGGATTGTTGCAATGCAAGAAGAACTCAATCAATTTGAAAGAAATGATGTTTGGGATCTGGTACCAAAACCCAAACACAAGAACATTATTGGAACAAAATGGGTATTCAGAAACAAGTCAAATGAAAAGGGAGAAGTTGTCAGAAATAAAGCTAGACTGGTTGCACAAGGTTATAGTCAGCAAGAAGGCATAGATTTCACTGAAACCTTTGCACCAGTAGCAAGACTTGAGGCAATTAGACTTCTCTTGTCCTATGCAGTTAATCATGACATCACTCTATTTCAAATGGATGTTAAGAGTGCATTTCTGAATGGAGTAATTTATGAAGAAGTCTATGTTAAACAACCTCCTGGCTTTGAAGATATAAAGTGTCCTGATCATGTTTACAAATTGAAGAAATCTCTGTATGGTTTGAAACAAGCTCCAAGAGCTTGGTATGAAAGGTTAAGTATATTTCTTCTAGAAAATGGTTTTGAAAAAGGACATGTTGATAACACTCTCTTTAGAAAAACCTTAAAAACTGATATTTTGATTGTTCAGATTTATGTTGATGATATTATCTTTGGTTCAACTAATGCTTCTCTTTGCAAGAATTTCTCTAAGCTTATGCAGGATGAATTTGAAATGAGTATGATGGGAGAACTAACATTCTTCTTGGGAATTCAAATCAATCAAAGAAAAGAAGGAGTATATGTGCATCAAACCAAATACACAAAGGATTTACTGAAGAAATTTGGTCTTGAAGATTGTAAACCAATGTCAACTCCTATGCATCCCTCTAGCTGTCTTCTGAAGGAAGAATCTGAAGGCAAAGTAGATCAGAAATTATACAGAGGTATGATTGGTTCCCTCCTTTATCTCACTGCATCTAGACCAGATATCTTGTTCAGTGTATGCTTGTGTGCTAGATTTCAATCAGATCCTAGAGAGTCTCATCTAACTGCTGTTAAGAGAATCTTTAGATATCTGAAAGGAACCACTAATCTTGGATTACTTTATAAGAAATCCTTAGATTATCAGCTTATTGGATTCTGTGATGCTGACTATGCTGGTGATAAAATTGAAAGGAAGTCCACTAGTGGAAACTGTCAATTTCTAGGTGAAAACCTTATATCATGGGCTAGTAAGAGACAAGCAACTATTGCTCTATCTACAGCAGAAGCAGAGTACATCTCAGCTGCTAAGTGTTGCACGCAATTGCTCTGGATGAAACATCAGTTGGAGGACTATCAGATAAGGATAAGTAGTATACCACTTCTCTGTGATAATACTGCTGCTATCTGTTTGTCTAAGAATCCTATTTTGCATTCAAGAGCTAAACACATTGAGATCAAACATCACTTCATTAGAGACTATGTTCAGAAGGGAGTAATTAAGATTCAATTCATTGATACTGAGCATCAATGGGCTGATATCTTTACCAAACCTCTTGCTATTGATCGTTTCGATTTTATCAAGAAAAATCTGAACATGGTTTTTATTTCTGAATGATATCTCTGAATGCTGTTAACTCTGAATGAATAAACTGGTTCTGAAGGGCCTCAGAAGTTTGGACGGCTCAGAAACTATTATATAGGTTCTGAAGCACTCTCTCATCTGAAGCAATCAGAATTATTTATTATTAAATATGATTTCTTGTGACTCAGATACCTACTCTAAGTGTTAGTTGACCACTCAGTTTCTCTAACTGACAGCTGGCTTCTGAAAACACTACTTATCTGTGTAACTTCCCATCATGTCTAGTAACCGCTGGGTAATGAAGGAGAGCTAATGATGATTTTATTAAAAGTAACTGCCAAGCCCCCATTACGTCACTATCTTGTTTCCCCAATATTTTGAAACTTCCACTATAATCACTTAACTACACACTAGTCACTATCACTTCTCACGTTTTCAATATTTTGAAACTTCCACTATAACCATTTCTGACACTCCTAAATCCCCTCAGAAATCTCCTATTAAAGATTCTGAGTCTACCCCAATAGCAATGGACGTAGACCAATCTGAACCCTCAAATGTTCAAAATTCTGAAGTCCCTGCTGAATCCCAAACTGAACCCCTTCAGACTTCATCTCCTAAGCCAACCACTTCTGAACCAAACCCCTCATCCATTCAAACCACTCCACCTTTTCCTGGAACTGATTCAGATCTTAAAGAAACTCGTCTTCATTCTGAAACAATTCCCTGTTTCACCATGGTAGTTAACAATTCCCTTTTACCGTTGAATGCATTTACTGCTGGTGGTTGTTTGCTGTGTGCATTTACTACCCTGTAACTTGTGCTTTGACTGACCCGTTTTTGATAATGACAAAGGGGGAGAAAATATTATTTCATTTCCTATGGCAGTGAAATTATTTCTGAAGCTCTAAAGATCACATTTTCTGAACTCTACTCTTGTTAAGTTATATTAAAGTCTTTTAAACTTTTAATGAGGGGGAGTAATAAATTTTGTCCAACATAAATTCATATAATATAAGATAAGCTTGCAAACCATATCTTATATTTGTCAATCTGAAGAAATAGAGCTTGCAAACCTCTAATTCTGAAGGTAGAATATATGAAATTATATTTGACATTAAATATTACTCTTAGACTGTTTTATATTTATCATTGATAAACTTTTGAAGCTTATCAAACTCAGGGGGAGCTTGCAAACCTCAGAACCTGAAGTCAAGATGTTAAATAAAAACAACAACAATTGATTTTAAATACATATAGTTGTCATCATCAAAAAGGGGGAGATTGTTGGAACAAAATTATGATTTTGTATCTCCTTAATTGATTTTGATGATAACAATGTATTTAAGGTTAAATTGGAGTACTAATAATTTAATTCAGTGTGCAGGATTAAAAGTTAAAATTTGCGTACTAAAGAACCCTAGAATTTCTGAAGGAATTACTTCTGAGCTCACCAGATCTGAAGCAAGTAATTCTGAGCCTATGAAACTCTGAAGTTATTATCTGAACCTTAGAATTTCTGAAGGAATTATTTCTGAGCTCACCAGATCTGAAGCAAGTAATTCTGAGCCTGTGAAACTCTGAAGTAATTATCTGAACCTTAGAATTTCTGAAGGAATTACTTCTGATCTCACCAGATCTGAAGCAAGTATTTCTGAGCCTGTGAAACTCTGAAGTTATTATCTGAACCTTAGAATTTCTGAAGGAATTACTTCTGAGCTCACCAGATCTGAAGCAAGTAATTCTGAGCCTGTGAAACTCTGAAGTTATTATCTGAACCTTAGAATTTCTGAAGGAATTACTTCTGAGCTCACCAGATCTGAAACAAGTAATTCTGAGCCTATCAAAATCTGAAGAACATCTGAGCTCACCAGATCTGAAACAAGTAAATCTGAGCCTATCAAAATCTGAAGAACATCTGAGCTCACCAGATCTGAAACAAGTAATTCTGAGCTTATCAAAATCTGAAGGCTCGTCAGATATAAGTGTTAAGCTACATTTGAGAGTACAATTTTATTGAAGACTGTGCCTGACTAAGTCCAAACGCAGAAACCAAGAATGAAAAGGTTTGACCATGGAAAGGTCCTTTTCAAGTCAGGCTTCAGAAACGATTATTTCCTTATTTGGCTTTCACCAAGGTTCAAATATCAAAAGCCAAAAGGAATCTCTCATTTTGTAGTAAACGTTAAGCTCCTAAGCTACTGCAAATCAGAACAGCTAATAAGCTCACTGATCTATACAAAGGAGCGTCTCAATTCTTCAAACGGCTATAATCTTCAACGTTCATTTTATCATCTATAAAAGGAAGAAGATTTGTGAAGAAATGAATCAAGACTTAAGCTTCTGAACGTGCTGAAACTCTGTCAAATTCTGAAGCTATCAAACACTTAGAAACTTTGTGATAATTTTCTAAGTTAGTCTTGTAACTGAGTTGTATTTTGTAAACACCTCTGATTGTATATCAAGTGTTAATCTCTTATCTTTATTAACATTAAAACCAGTTAGAAGTCTCTTGCTTTGTGCTTGAGCATTGGAAGTCTCTTGCTTTGTGCTTGAGCATTGGAAGTCTCTTGCTTTGTGCTTGAGCATTGGAAGTCTCTTGCTTTGTGCTTGAGCATTAGAAGTCTCTTGCTTTGTGCTTGAGCAGTTTGAAGTCTCTTGCTTAGTGCTTGAGCATTTGTAATCTGAGTG
The DNA here is from genome assembly GCA_954870985.1 of Trifolium fragiferum. Lineage (NCBI taxonomy): Eukaryota > Viridiplantae > Streptophyta > Magnoliopsida > Fabales > Fabaceae > Trifolium > Trifolium fragiferum. The sequence goes on from OX940792.1 coordinate 22,731,852, forward strand.
ATTATAGTGAAATCTCTTGTGAAGGACAAGAGGACTGGACTACTCCTGTTAGTGGGAGGAACCAGTATAAAAATTCTGAGCATCTCTCTCTAACCCTATCCTCATATATTGTGTGTGTTATACCTTATCCGCTGCAATTTGTTTTAACTTAGAAAAAGTCTCACACAATTCAACCCCCCCCCCCTTCTTGTGTGTTTTTCAACCTTCACAAGCTTACAACAGACATCCTTTTCTTTTTTATGCTTCATAGCTTCCCATAAATTAAAGCTAACCTCCTCATCTTGAACTCTCACTTTCATTACCCCGTCATCAATATCGATCATCATACGTGCAGTTTTCATGAAAGATCTACCTAGAATCAATGGCACATCATCATCTTCTTCTATTTCCATCACGACAAAGTCTATTGGAAACATAAACTTGTCCACTTTCACCAGCACATCCTCAGCAATTCCTGACGGACGCTTGATAGATTTGTCAGCTAGCTGTAATGTCATTCTTGTTCCTCTTATTTCCAAACCTCCAATTCTTTCAATTACTGATAAGGGAATAAGGTTGATACTGGAACCCAAATCAATGAGAGCTTTTCCAACATTCACATTACCTATAGTGACGGGCAATGTGACTCTCCCTGGATCTTTCTCTTTTGTTGGCAAGGTCCTTTGAATAATAGCACTACAACTAGCGTCCAACTGAATAGTTTCTTCCTCATTGAGACTCTTCTTCTTTGTCAAAATCTCTTTCATGAACTTTGCATATGTAGGCATTTGCTCTAAGGCTTCGGAAAATGGAAGAGTAATTTGCAATCTTTTGAAAATATCCAAAAACCTTGCATATTGCCTTTCTTTGTCTTTCTTTGTTGGAACTTGAGGATAAGGCAAGTGTTGAGTAGTCGGACTCTTTTGAACATTCCTCGTGTCTTTCGACTTCTGATTACTGTCCTCCTTCTCCTCACTAACTTTCCCTTCACACTTAATTTTTTTTTTCTTTTTCGTTTTTTCCATTTTTTTTCATTTTCAACTAATACTCCTTTATTTTTTTTCTTTTTCTTCACACCTCTCTTCAATCCTTTCTCCTTTTTGTTCTCTTGCCTTAACAACAGCTCTTTCAGTTTGGAGATTATCACCGATGCCTACACCAATCTCCTTGCCGCTCCTTGTCTTTATTGACTTACATTGTTCCTTCGGATTCAGTTCCGTGTTAGTGGCAAAAGATCCTGGTTGATTGTTATTGTTGGCCACTTGTCTTGCTATTTGGCCAATCTGAGTCTCTAAGTTTCTCAACACCGCATCGTTACCTCTTTGGTATACTTGAACGTCTTGCTGAAACTTCTGCTGCTGTTGATTCTGAGCACTTTGCATTTCCATAAACTTCTTCATTGTCTCCTCTAAAGTTGAATTCTGATTATTCGGTGGAAGTGGTTGGTTGAAACTTTCGTATTGCCTTTGTCTGTTTGACGGACCAGCATCTTGTCTCCAACCCTGGCCATAATTTGCATTGTTGTTTCTTTGATAGTCAGCGTTGTTCTGATACTGACTTTGCCTTGGTTGATTACCCATAAAGTTCACCTCTTCATTTGTCGGAGGACAATGTCCAGTTGGAATATCACCCGTACAGAGTTCACAATATGCAACTTGCTTAGCCTTGCTTGACTCTTCCTGAAGGCTAATCATCCGAGACATTTGCTTTGATAGTTGATCTACAGTGTTAGTGAGAAGCTTGTTCTGAGCTAAGACTGCATATGAAGTATCAAGTTCAAGAACTCCCGGCTTCCTTTGCGATGGATTCCTATTGTAATCACCGTGACCGTCACTAAGTGCCATTTTTCAATTATTGCTGTAGCATCAGCAGCACTCAATGATAATAAAGAACCACCAGCTGTAGCATCTAACAAAAGCTTAGATTGTTGAAGAAGTCCGTTGCGAAAGATATGAATTTGGGTGAGTTCATCAAACCCGTGATTAGGGCACTTTCGTAACATAGACTTGTAACGTTCCCAGACTTCATTTAGAGTTTCATTTGTACCTTGAGCGAACCCAGCAATAGATGTTTTGGCCTCCATGAACTTGTGGTGTGGAAAGAATCTTTCAAGAAATTTCTCCTCAAGGGTATTCCAATTGGTCGTAACATGAGTAGGTTGATCAAGGTACCATTCTTTTGCTTTACCGATCAACGAATGTGGAAACCCTCTTTGAAACACCGATTCCTCCTCCGCCTCAGTGGCTCCAAGTGAACCAGCTATCTCATAGAACTTGACAAGGTGATTATATGGGTCTTCATGTGGTAAACCTGCAAAAGGGTTAGCATATAACAGTTGCAAATAACCCGTTTTCATCTCAGTTTGTCTGGCTCCAGCTCTTGGTCTTGCCAAGTGAACCAAACGTCTCAGGCTATTTTGGCATGGTTCGGGAGTGGGTGGTGTAGGTGCTGCCATTGTTTCTTCGGCAATAGAAGATGTTGAAGAAATAGGAACAGAAGTTCCTTCTTGCTGCTGTCTTTGTCTGGCTTGTTGTTTTCTTCGTCTGTTTTTGCTGTTATTCATACGAGCAGTTTTTTCTATCTCTGGATCAAAAAGTAAGTCCTCTTCTGGAGTCTTACCTCGCATAAACAAGAGTCAACAATCTAACCAAACAAGTTAGCATGCAAAAGGAATAGAAGTACTTTAAAATAGAAAATATAAATTGCAAGAATGCTTAAAACGATAGAAATTGTTAAACACACTAATATCAAACGCCAGTCCCCGGCAGCGGCGCCATTTTGTTGTAAGACAAAAGTAAGTATAGTAATTATCGTATCCGCAGGGACTAGCTCGATATCAATTGTTGTTTCACAATTACCATTAGTTCTAAGTTAGGGTATGGAAAATTGTTTGTTTTTGAATTCAATTACGAAGATCTTATAAAGATTGTGATAAAACAAAGACTAGATTTCAGAGGGAAAGAATTGCCGGGATTAGACTTCACTTTATCAATCATATATCTTGACTAAATCAAATGGATATATACTTTAGTGATTAATTAATATCTTCACATATTGCTCATCAACGATTTTCGTGTCCGAAAAACATCGTGATATTTATTGTGTCGATTAATTTTCGACCTCTCGACTTATCGATCCACACAATAGCATTAAACTTCAATATTAAAGGTGAGTATTAAAACCTAAATCTATGTCTAGAGTTTAAGATCTTAATATGTGATTATCCTAGATCTATAGATCCAAACAACATATATCTATATCATTTAAATCATATGAATAACATGAAAAGCAAGGATATCACAAATATTAATGAATCAACTAGAATATATATATCAAAAGATATAGATCAACATATAGTCATGATAAGTTACATCTAATCCCAACAATAAAAAGGTTTATCCACTCATTGTCATGGTGGTAAACTTACAAAGATGGATAGAGGAACAAAGAATGAACATCAATTCCTTGATCTCTCAAGTTGGATGGTTCCACCTTCAATCTGCTAAGCAAATATGCCTTAGCCTTCTCTCTGGTTTTTCAGATTTTTCCAAATTATATCATGTCACGTTTTTTCTCTTTACAAGGCTATTTATAGAAAGTCAAAAGCAGTTGGTCGCCCAGCTACCAACCTTTCTTGGTGATGGAGGTTTGCTGACACGTGTATAAGTTCGACTTGCTGCCCAAGACTTCCCCTTGGTCGCCTAGGCGAGCCTTGGTCACTGCTGGCGACCACCCTTCTGGTTGCAAGTTTTGTTGCTTTGGTTTTGCTCGTCTTTTAGTCATGAAAGCTTATGAAAAAAAGTTAGGATTAGGACATAACAATTATCTTTAGCTAAAATATATATATGTACAAAGTTTTGGGGGTTTTAATTATAAATTCTTTGAAAACAAGTCGATAATTGCCGTATTTGAGCATGGAATTTAACTACTTTTTGGCAATTATCAACGGACGGGTTCGGGTTGGATTTCTAGGCCCAACGAAATCTGAATTCGACCGATGAAGTAACTTTTATGACCTCATAGTTTAATTACTCTAGTAGATCACATGTGTGATTTTGACTAAAAGTTTATGTAGATTTTTCTTTCCACTTATTTATATTTTCAATGAACTGATCTACACTTTTTATTTGCCAAACTCGTTTCATATTTTCATGATTTCATCATGTCCATCATCCAAAGTTCTCTCAAACTTGTCTCACTCTCATCCCTCCATGACTATTATTTTTGTGTTGGTTTTGAATCTCTTTATATTATTCTCATTCTTTTTTTTTATTTGTTATTTTATTTTTCTATACTTCTTTTCAATTTTTTTCTGGTCACATTTATACTTTTTTTCCTACATTCTTTCTTTAAATTTAATGGCGTATTGTTTGATTTATGAATTTAGGTAGGAAGTCGATATTCATAACTTATTGGCCTAAATTTACATCCGAAAAACCCACCCAATCCAAACTGTCATCCGACAAAACTATGATCCAACCAAACCGAAGCTTTAAATAGACGGAAGTGGACTGAAATATTCAAAGCGTAGGTTGTTTCGAATGGACAATTTTCGATCCGAATTCGACCGAAACCGACTATTATCCACTCCTAGATAAAATAAATAACAATGAATCTCCTTCACGATACATTGCTCAGTTCGCTTCTAGAGTATTGATCTATAATATTTATAAAATAAAAAATTCTCAATTACTCTTGTGTACTAAACAAAATATAACTTACTAGAAAAACTCATGTCACTTTTTGTTTAAATTTTAATTATTCCAAAATAGTGTCAAATTGGAATCAAAGTCGTGCACCTCTTCTACGAATGAGACATCACAACCACAATGCCACAAACAAATCATCAGTTGTTTGATTTTAATTAGGAAAATGTTATTTAGGAAAAAATTTAATATTTGCAAATTATAATTATTCTTTTTTTATATATGGTTAGTCAATTCTTAAATGGTTAAATATCCTATTTTTATTAATTCTTCTTTATTTTGTGTAAATCTTTTTTATTAAATAACAATACGCTCTTTTAATTTAGAGCATAATGTATCATATCCAAAGTAATATTATTTTTTTTAATGGCAAATTGTTCGTTATTAGTATATTACAATGTTAACTTAGTTTTTATACCTGTCAGGACTTGAACTCTGGACCTCCCAACTCCTTAGCCCTTAGCTCAACTAGTTTAACCAATTGAGCTATCCATCTCACCCAAAAGTGATATCATTATTGGAGTAAAATATGTATGAGTTGCATAAATATTATATGACATTGTATAAACAACTTTTTAGTGATGTATGATATCTAAAGTGGTATCACCATTGTAGATGCTCTTATTCGTAATTTTTTTTTATAATTGGAGTTTCATGACGTGATATAGAGGATATCAAAATTGATGATAGACCCTTTAGTTAGAATATCGTATCATCAATTTAATATTACTTTTTTTGGTATATCAAATTAATAGAATTTATAAATTGTTAATAATATATGATACCCAAGTGGTATCACCATTTGAGCAAAATATGTACGAGTTGCATAAATATTATATGCATTGTAGGGATCAATTTTTAGTGATATATCATATTCAAAGTGGTATTATCATTGGAGATACTTTAATGGTCAATATTATTATTATTTTTGGTCACGCAGTCTAGCGGCTAGAAATTTATCTCTAAAGGTGAATAAGTGGGCATACCGAGTTCGAACCCCGGTCATGCACAAATGTACAATGTCCTTTACCAATTAAGATAAACTCATAAGGATCTTTAATGGTCAATATTATTTTAGTTCATATGTGTAATTTAATAAACCATCTGATATAAAATTAATGACCAAAATCAATTACAGCGGATTTTAACGGCTTTTTTTTTTTTTTTCATTGTAGCTAGCAGATCTATATTCTAAAATGGGCTAAAAAAGAGAAAAGTAATGTAGAGTTTAAGTCAAGAGTTTAAAATAATTTTTATAGTTTTATTTATTTGTATTTTTATTTTGGTTATAATCAAAGTTCAAATCAATTATAGTTTTATTTTTATTTAGACATAAAACCTCAAACTATAGAGTTGATCAGAGTCATACTTTAACTGACCCTTTAAATTTAAGATATATTAAGATCTATCAAAATTTAACTCACATTTCATAAAGCTCAATAAAACACTCTCAATTGCTCAAACATAATTGAACATTAGGATCAACATAGGACACTCTCTATAAAAGAATCCATATTGGAGAGTATTTCTCAATTAATTCTAAACAGATTTCATTACAAGACCTGCACACTCTTCCTAATCATATTTTCTTAACTTATGAACTTGCTACAATCAAAGAAAACTATCTTTTTCATTTCTCTCACTAACGAATAAATAAATCTTTTAATTACAACAATCCTCATAGAAACAACCTTTCTTATCATTATAAGCAAAAAGACATAAGCTATAAGATAGCTTTTTTGGGCCTGTTTGGATTTGTCTTATTTTAAGCTTATGAAAATAGCTTATGACAAATAAATAAAATTTTATATTAATTTATAAGTTTTTATCAACAAAAATTGTATCTTTATACAGTGTTTTCTCATAAACTAACGTAAAAAACTTATAATAATCCATAAACTTATAAGTTCCTCTTTTCCAATCTCATTCACATGCGCCTCTCCATCTCTCCCTGACTCCTCTAGCGGCGACGTGAGGTTTCTCTTCTCTCCTCATTCTTTTCACTCCTTAGTTTCAGGTTTGATTGATCTTCATCTGCTTTTCTAGATTTTAATTGTTTCACCTTCTTGTTCCATGTTATTGTTTAACTTTAAAACCGTTAGGTTTAATGGTTTATTCAATCTCTATTGTTTATGTTTTTAATCGATATTTGGGTATTGTATAAATCAATTAAAATCATAATTCTTTGCCTTAATTGGTCATTCTTTGATTAAATCAACTGTATAATGATTTATACCCAAATGTAATTCTCTTGCTTTATGGTTTTAACGAGATTGTTGGCTTTATCTGGGTCCAGTGCAATGTATAAATCAACTGGTTTTGTTTTAATTGGTGATTTTGCTCTGTCTATATACGGTGCCTTGTTTGCTTGCTTGTAGTTCTGTCCACGGACTTGTACTTCTTGTACGGTGGTCTTTTGCTTAGACACCTCATTAATATTATGACTATACCTTGAAATATGAAAAGTTAACATTAACAAGTATTTGTGTAACTTTGTTAGGTCAATCAGGTGTTACTCAAGAGTCAAGATAAAGAAACAAAGGAGTATTGAAGATGAAGATAAGTATGAGAGATGTAAAAGTTGATGACACAGACAGGCTTAGTGACCTGCCCGACGTTCTCCTTCTTCGTATAATTGGATTTCTGAACACTAAACAATCTTTCCAGACCTGTGTCTTGTCTAAACGATGGAAATTCCTTTGGAAACATCTCACTAATCTAATTTTGCAGCATTCTATCACAGACACAATTGATAGTGATGTCTTCTGCAAATTTGTGTCCCATATTTTGTCTGGTCGCGGCGAATCTATTCCCCTTCATAGCCTAGCTTTTAAGCACGATGATATTCGTGCAGACCCCTCAAAAATTACACTCCTAAATGTCATGGGATATGCTGCATCGCATAATGTGCAGCAACTCTCTGTCATTGCCCTACTCAACCACATAGGTGATCTTGAGTTGCCCTACTCCATGTTTAATTGTCGCACTTTGACTTTTCTTAGGCTTGGGTTTTGTCACAGATCTCGCTCTAATAAGACAATGTTTCCAAAATCATTGAACTTGCCATCTTTGAAAACCTTGCATCTTCAGTATCTCACTTTCACTACCAGTGACAATAGTCTTGCCGAGCCCTTTTCAGCCTGTAACATGTTGACTACTTTGGTCATTACGAGGTGTTATTTACAGGACGATGCACATGCCCTCTGCATATCCAATTCTAATGTTTCTAGTTTGACCATAAATACTAACTATGACTTAGACTATGAAGAAGCTCACAATTACGAAGTTGTGTTTTGTACTCCAAAACTTACTTCTCTAACTACCGCTGGTCATCCTACTTTTAAAGCACCCTCTGCACATGATGTACCTTGTCTAGAAAAAGTAAAAATTGATTATTGTTATCATGTTGCACCGCATGAATATGAGTTTATGTGTAGTTTCTTGCAACTTCTTGTTAATGTAAAAAAACTGGCACTCTGTTTTGAAGCCTTTCGCTGTATAGAACAGGTAAGTTACTTTAGAATCTTTTCTCGTTGTTATTCATATTGTTTATGAGATGTATCCGTCCTAATGCCAAAGTTTTCCCAGTAAACAATATTTTCTTTCAGAACATTCCTTATAACGTATCCAATTCACTCTAATTATGCAGACTCTGAGGGCAATGGCTAGAAAGGGTACTCAACCTCCTTGCTTTGTTCGATTGAAGTCATTGACAGTGGATTTTACTACAAATGACAGGGAAAAGGTATCCAATAAGAAAGTAAGAGAAATGGCGAAGTATGTACTTCAAAATTCTCCTCCTGCCAGAGTTTATATCATTAGGCAAGAAAATTCTAATATGAACCACTTTTACACATGGTCCACGACCACTTTTACAAGTGGTCCTTGGTCGATCAATATTTAAAATATTATTAATAATATAAGTTGTTTGTATCAGGAGTTTATTTTATTTGGTATATGTTTTTCGTATTTTGTTTGACAAACCCTTTATGATTCATGTTGATGCATCATGAGTTTGAGAAATGTTAGATAATAAAATATTGGGTTTTTGCTATTGATCCCAATCCACTAGGTTTTGCTACTTAACCCTTTGTTAAGCAATTCCATTTTGATATTATTAAAATTTTGGCACTTGTTTAATGGTTATTTAGGTATTTTAATGGTTATTTTCATTTTTATGATTAAAATAATGATTTAATTGACACTTGTTTGATTAAAACAACATGTAATGAAGATGTAACTGGTACTGAATTGACGTTAATAATGTTTTTTTTTTAGCCGTAAAAATGAGAAAAATCTTGATTTTTTTAGAAGTTTAAGCATTGGTCGATGAGTGGACTCTGTCTCCTTGTGAAATTGGTCCACAATAACATTGGTCTCATTAGGCATGTTTCACTATTTAGGTATCGAATTTCAATTATGTTCCAAGAAATAATCACCTTTTCAACTTTGGATTTAATGCAGTTTTGTTTCCTCTATTTTGAAAAATCTGAACTTTTGATCCCCCTATTTTAAAACCCAGCACTTTTGATCCTCCTATTTTAGTTTTTTGAGTTTTAGTCCCCTACCTCAATTTGGTCAAACTTTTGCTTTTGTTTCATGTTCATTGATGATGTGGCAGTGTACATGTGGACAACATATTTTTATGTCATTAATTTTTTTTAAATCAAATATTTTAAAAGTCCAAATATATTAAAAAAAATTAAATGATTATTAAAATAATAAATTAATAATAATTAAAAATCACTAAATTATCCAATATATAATTAAAAATCCTTAAATTAGTCAAATATATAATTGAAAATAAATAAATTACTCAAATATATAATCAAAAATTACTAAATTAGTCAAATATATAATTTAAAATTCACTAAATTACCCAAATATATAATTAAAAATCACTAAATTCTCTGTTTCTGCTTTCTCTGTTTCTAATTCTATCAAAACTGTTCATATAATGATACTATTTTTTAATTATATTTTATTATTTAACTATTTTATTATTTTAATACTTTTAAAATATTTGATTTAAAAAAAATCATGACATGGAAATGTGTTGTCCATATGTACACCGCCACATCATCAATGGGCACGACACGTAAGCAAAAGTTTGACCAAATTGAGTCGGGGGACTAAAACTCACAAAAAACTAAATTAGGGGGATCAAAAGTGCAGACTTTTAAAATTAGGGGAAGCAAAAGTTCAGGTTTTTTAAAATAGGGGATCAAAACTGCATTAAAGCAATTATTTTTATGATCTAAAATTCAAGTTTGTTATCATAAATTTTTGCGTAAAAGGTAATTTTCCTTCATGTAAATTTGTGAATTTGTGTTACAGGACTCGTTTGGATTAACTTATTTTTGAGTTTATGCAATCAACCTATGCGGTTGCCCTCGCGATTCTGTCATGACAGCAGCAGTTTCGACCTCTGCTGTGTTGCTGTTTTTTGCGTATTCTTTATAGCGTGCCAGTCCTCGAGAAGGTGGTCGGTTCTGCTCAATATCTTCTCCTTTGTTTCAGTTACTTTGTTCCACAATTTCATGTTACGATGTTTCCAAATGCTCCACATAATAACAGCCAATTGAGCAGAATTTTGTTCCTCTAAATTCTGCAGTAACATGAAGATTGTTTCTGCTGTTTACAGCAGTCTCTACATGATTCCAAAACCTGAAATTATAAGATGATTTTAGTATCAATTAATTCATTTACACATAACCGATAAGCACTCTTAACCGAATATTGACCATTTTTCTTCCCTTTCCAAATAAATATATCTTCGATAACTTGATCAAACATTTATTGCTTCAGCTGTAATATGATCAAATAAATTATTGATTAAACCATGGTTTCAACTCTTAGTGTTTTGATCAATAAGTGCAGCAACATTAGTAATGTGAGGCTGAATTACACTTATATTCTCCCCAACAAAATTGAATATATATAAATCTAGTTACCTTACCCATGACTTACACTATTACTATTTTTAACACAACCAAACTAAGAATCATGAAATCAATTGCAATGTCCTCCTCCGTACGTTCTTGAATTCTTTGTTGTCGATCGACTCTTTTGCCGAACATCTAGTCAATAAAGATCAGTGATTGAAACTCTGATCTCAGCAATTTTATGGCAAAGGCAATTCCTATTTGCATATCGTATCGTATCCAAAGACCAAAGTCCTTTGTTGTCACTATTGTTTGAGGAAGCCATGTAGAATATCAACAAAAACATGTCTCAAAAGTAACAAAACATGTATTAAATACTATCTAAGTATTTGGCATTCAGATTTATTTGGATGTTATTATATTATTATATATGTATTGGCTTGGCACATTAAGAAATTATCAACTAACTTGGGGCATATCTAGATCTACAATTCTTTACCTTTTGAAAAAATATTCCTTCTCAAAATTCAATGAGAGTTTAGGAATCGTTTGAGAGAATCTGACTTCAATGAACAAATCTTGGTCAGAAATTGGATTATCGTGGCAAAAAAAATTAAATCCATAAAGTACTTTGAAATATTAAAAATCTATGTTATAAATCAATTGAAATCCTATACTAAAAATCATGATTGTAAAATGACTTTAAAAAATGTCTTTTAAAATTCCACATAATCAATATAATCTTCAAGATTTTTTTTTTGCCAAAATAATCTTTCAAAATTCTAATTCAATACATCCCCTAAAAACAATTAAAATTATTAAAAATAATTCGACCAATAAAATTACGAAGGAAATTAAGGCCTGAATTATTTTTATTATTTAAAAGCCCATAAGATAGTCCTTAGAGTTTACGCAGAGTAGAGTACCGTTGGTGTGTTTCAATTTCATAGTCTTTCTTGGTTTACAAATGTCAACACTAAAACCCACCCAACGAGTTCACTTTTGCTGCGACCCCTTTGTCATAAAGATGAGTTTTGACGATGACCCCTTTGTCGCAAACGCTCTAGTTGATATGTGGAAGCATCGAAGAGGCTCACAAAGCATTTAGCTACACAAATCGGGATGAAACAACACACCAATCGGAATGTTTTCATCAAGAAATTGAAAAGAACCCTAATTGAACAAAGGTGTTCTGTCCCAAGGTATCAATTTTTTGAAAGATTAGCTTTTTATGAATGAATATTCAAGAATTTTCTGCCCCATTTTTCTGCATTGATTATTCAATCTTCTGCAAGAGAAAAAAAAGAAGGTATAACCTTACCCATTTTTCTCATTCTTGAATACTCAAGAACATTCAATCTTAATTTTGGGGTTTTGATTCGAACATATTGTTTACGGTTGATACATGTTGTGATACTGATTTTTTCAATCTTCTGCATGAAAAACCCTTAATTGAGTTTTCTGTCCCAATTTTCACTATTGATTATTCAATCTTCTGCAAGAGAAAAAAAAACCCAAGAAAATTCAATCTTTTGCTAGAGAAAAAGAAACCCAATGATCTAGGTGCTGCTAATTTTAGGGTTTTGATTGGAACATATTGTTTAAGGTTGATCCATGTTGTGATACTGATTTTTTCAATCTTCTGCATGAAAAACCCTTAATTGAGTAAACATGTTGTCTCCCAAGACCTTGTTTGGAACAAATATTTTGAAAGACAGTTTTTTTAATTGTTATGATGATGGATTTTTGCACATTTTTTGGAATTTTCATTCCAACATAACATATTTGTCCCGTATGGTTTATAATCAATATTTATTGGGAACGGATGATGGGATGCCAATATTCTCATTCTTGATTTTTCATTATTTTTCAATCTTCTGCTTAAGATGGAATCTTTTTTTTTTTTTTTGACACAAAGATGGAATCTTTTTTTATTAATTGAAAAAGTGGTGAAGTATATGACCCTAGCTAGTAACCCCAAATCTGACCGTTGGAGTCGATGGACAAACTACGTTTCTTAAATTTTTTTGGGATGGATGGATGTCTCAATGCCCTTCGAGTAAAATGCATTTTGAACACTTTATTCATAATGCAAAAGTCGGATGATGACCTTCAATGCAATTTTCATATGAAATTGTAATCATACGATTTAAGGGATTGTATCTATGTTCTTTTATGACCCTAATTGTAAAACTGTCGGTGAAGGGGGTGTGGTATCTATGAGGTCGCTATTTTGACAATAAGATGGATATACTTTTTGTTCCATGAATTTTGTAAAGGATTCTCTTGATGTCCCAAAAACGTTGGATGATGCCTTAATGCAAAAGCTAGTTGTTGCCTAAAATGAAATTTTAATATGAATTTTATTCATAATTTGAGGTTTGGATGACCCTAGTCCCTAAATGCAATTTGCAACAACAATATGAAGTGATTTTGCAAAAGCAAAATGCAGTGAGGCTTGTGATACTGATTTTTTCATTCTTGATAATTCAAGAACATTCAATCTTCTGCATAAAAAACCCTTAATTGAGTTTTCTGTCCCAATTTTCATGATTGATTATTCAATCTTCTGCAAGAAAAAAAAGGTAATTTTTTCTCATTCTTGAATAAGAACATTCAATCTTTTGCTAGAGAAAAATAACCCAATGATCTTGGTGCTGGTAATTTTAGGGTTTTCATTCTAACATATTGTTTACGGTTGATACATGTTGTGATACTGATTTTTTTTTTCTTGATTATATTCAAGATTTTTCAATCTTCTGCTTGAAAAACCATTAATTAAGTAAACATGTTGTCTCACAAGACCTTGTTTGGAACAAATATTTTGGAAGACAATTTTTTTTTATTGTTACCATGATGGAGTTTTGCACATTTTTGGAATTTTCAGTCCAACATAACATATTTGTCCCGTATAGTTTATAATCAATATTTATTGTGGGAACGGATGATGGGATGCCAATATTCTCATTCTTGATGATTCAAGATTTTTCAATCTTCTGCTTAAGATGGAACCTTTTTTTATTAATTGAAAAAGTGGTAAAGTATATGACCCTAGCTAGTAACCCCAAATCTGACCGTTGGAGTCAATGGACAAACTTTCTTTCTTAATTTTTTTTTTTTGGGATGGATGGATGTCTCGATGACCTTCGAGTAAAATGCATTTGGAACACTTTCTTCATAATGCAAAAGTTGGATGATGGCCTTCAATGCAATTTTCATATGAAATTGTAATCACACGATTTAAGGGATGGTCTCTATGTTCTTTTATGACCCTAATTGTATAACTGTTGCTGAAGGGTGTGTGGTATCTATGAGGTCGCTATTTTGACAATAAGATGGATATACTTTTTGTTCCATGAATTTTGTAAAGGATTCTCTTGATGACCCAAAAACGTTGGATGATGCCTTAATGCGAAAGCTAGTTGTTGCCTAAAATGAAATTTTAATATGAATTTTATTCATAATTTGAGGTTTGGATGACCCTAGTCCGTAAATGCAATTTGCAACAACAATATGAAGTGATTTTGCAAAGCAAAATGCAGTGTGGCTTGTGTTGGAGTAACCTACTGGTAAGGTTTAAAAGAATTCAAAGGTATCCTTGATTATGTAAAAAATTCAATGTTCTGCTTTAGAAAAAACAAAAGAACCCTAATTGAACAAAGGTGTTCTGTCCCAAGGTATCAATAATTTGAAAGATTAACTTTTTTTGAATATCCAAGAATGTTCTGTCCCTTAGTAAAAAAAAAAGAGAATGTTCTGTCCCATTTTTTCATAATTCAAGAATATTCAATCTTCTGCAAGGGAAAAAGAAAAGGTATAACCTTACCCATTTTTCTCATTCTTGAATAATCAAGAACTTTCAATCTTCTGCTAGAGAAAAAAAAGGTATAACCTTACCCATTTTTCTCATTCTTGGATATATCACATACGTGCGGGTCTAATTCAATGTCTCAAATTTATGATAGAGGTGTATGCTAATTCTTCGAGAGTAACTATGTGAGCTCTTATACGTGGGTACAAAAATTGCAATTGATGAATTGATTATGAGGTGGGGCATCATATAAACTTGTTGTGATGAACTTTCTTTTGGACAATTTTTAGTATGACAGTTCTTGCAACTGTACTGTGACTTTATGGCCAGGCTACCAACTCTTTATTGCATAATTATTGGGAAAATTCACATTCTTTTAGTAGTTTGGGTTTTATCTCTCAAATTTAAGATAGTGTGTATGCTAATTTCCTTTTTTAAAATCAGTGTCTAAATTGTCTGCATAGCTAGGACATGAGAATGTGATTAGTGATTACTATCTTTCAGTGTAGATTCAAAGTTCACAAGACAATACTTTATAATTAAATACTTTTCTGCAAATTGATATCCTATTGTGTTTAATTTGATATTCTTCTATAATAAATTAAATAGTGATATGATCATACCGTAACAATTATAAAACTGGGTCTCGGTGTACCGTGCACAATGTGCAATCTGTTGCCTGGCACAAT
Organism: Trifolium fragiferum; assembly: GCA_954870985.1. Taxonomy (NCBI): domain Eukaryota; kingdom Viridiplantae; phylum Streptophyta; class Magnoliopsida; order Fabales; family Fabaceae; genus Trifolium; species Trifolium fragiferum. Next base: position 22,746,922 of record OX940792.1, read on the forward strand.
TATAATATAGAGGAGCTATGTATTTCCAAGGGTTTTCTGAAGTTGACCTGTTTAATCTTTATTAAATATTGGTTGAAAGGATTGTTCTTGTTGAGCCTACAAGTGGTAACACCGGATAGGATTGACATTCATAGTCAACATTGTGGGGCTATATAGTTATAGACACTATGCCATCTTATGAAAAGTTTGAGAAAAATGATAGTAACAGCATTCATAGCAGCATTGTGGGACTATATAGTTATTGTGCTCTATATTTGTTGTATTCATTCAAGACTAGAATTTAAGGGAGTGTTTTACCCTAATTTGATTAGAATTGTTGTAATTGTTTTAACACACTTTTTAGTTCCATAAGCTTTACCAGGTTTTTTGAATTCCCACCAATATTTCACCTTTCCCTAAACTACCACAATCTTGTTGGCTGTTGCAGACAAAAAAAATTACTGATATGGAGTAGAATTTTGGGCTGGCCTAAATCCAATACCACCTCCTTCAGTTCGTATAAGTCTCAAATCATCACCTCTTAAGGTATGTCTCATTCTAAACCTCTGACCCAACTTAATCGTATATTGACTTAAGCGTGGAGTATAAGGTTACTTTTTAATGGAAGTACACTAGCCTTATTACAAATACTTGCAGATTATACCGCTAATTAAAAATTGTTACAAATTGCACCGGTAAGTATAAATATCATTTGTTTGTTTTCATTCTCTCAAATTTAAGATTAGATGTGTATGCTAATTATTTTATATCAAAAGTATGCACAATTGACGTATGCTTTGCATATTTATATATTATATATATGATTATGATGGTTCTTGTATGACGAGATGTTCTGATATGATATATATGCTTTGCATTTGAATGCTTGTTTGAAAACTGATCAATTACATGAGAATTAGAAGTAGGGCAAGTGGTACTTGATGGCATATGTGGTTGATTTCGGATTTTGGAAGCGGTAATAAGGATTAACACCTACTTTAATTGGTCTATGCTCTTGGAACAATTGGTTTATGCTCTGATAAGTCTAAATATGATTCATTTCATAAATTACAAGTGGTTTAGGTCATCATAGAAGTATATGGATAATTAGTTAGAAAAACCATAGGTGATGATGCATTGGGACTTATAATTTCAAGACCTAAACCCTCAAATTTTATCTCATTTAGTATACAATATCTTCTGCATAATGATGCATAAATCATAGTAATATTTACTATACACATATAGCATGGGAGTTGAACTGTAAATATGTTTAGTACTCAGTGCTAACTTATAGTACTCAGTGCTAATATATAGCATGCGAAGTACAAAGAAACGAACTCTTTGGACTCTGAACTATTTCTTATAGAATCTATCTTGTATATATGGCATTATGCAGACCACCTATATCATATAAGGATGCTTGCATAGTTGCATTGTGTGTTCAATGGAGGAAACCATAACAAGATTGTACTTGTACCGGTCCATATTTTTTCTGCAGACCTTTTATGAAAATCTGATAAAATTTGGTGGGTGCTGGTATAAGAATCAAATATCACTAGATTTGCGTTGATTTATAAATGCAGGTCTTTGATTAGCAATTTGAATACATGTGATCTCTTGTAAGCGGGTTACAATAATTGCAGTTAATGAATTGACTCGCTTGATCGTGTAATCGGTACACCCTCAGTTTTGCAGCAATAGTCTTGAATCGCTTGATCGTGTAGTTGGTACATTCCGAAACTGAGAGTGTCAATCATTAGTATAAAATTTTCTTGGCTAGACACTCCTTATTGCATAATTTTTGGGAATATCTACATTTTTATTATCTTTAGGTTTCATCTCTCAAATATATGATAGAGGTGTATGCTAATTTTTTAAAATCACATTGTTTGAATTGTCTGCATAGATATGAGATGAGAATGTGATTGTACACAGCTACTCTATATTACAGCAGTGCAATACTGACATGACAAATCTTCTCTATACCTTTCACCGCAACTTGATCTTATAGTTACTTGAGTGTGGATGTGGAGTATAATGTTACTTTTTAATGGAAGTACACGAGCCTTATTACAAATACTTACAGATTATGACGTTAAGTAAAAATATCTGTTGTTTGATTTCATCTCTCAAATTTAAGATTAGAAGTGTATGCTTATTATTTTACATCATAAGTATGCACAATTGATGTATAATTGCATTTAAATGATTATGATGGTTCTGTATGATGATATAATCTATATGCTTTGCATTTGAATGCTTGTTAGAAGTAGGGCAAGTAGACTTGATGGCATATGTGGTTGATTTCGGATTTTGGAAGCGGTTATAAGGATTAGCACCTACTTTAATTGGTTCATGCTCTTGGAACAATTGGTTTATGCTCTGATAAGTCTAAATGAATAGTTTCAAAATTTTCAAGTGGTTTAGGTTGTCATAGAAGTATATGGATAATTAGTTAGAAAAACCATAGGTAATGATGCAATGGGACTTGGAATTTCAAGACCTAAACCATCAAATTTTATCTCATTTAGTATACAATATCTTCTGCATAATTATGCAGAAATTGTACTTTAATATTAAACTTGTTTGAGTAGGTTGTTGTCTTTAGTTTGTTGTTCTAACACATTAAAATATTGAAAAAAAGCTGTTGAACAAATCTCATGGACAACAAAAGGGTTGAGTCTAGCGGAATGGGTTAGACTTCCCTAATACGGTGAGTCAAAGTTCAAATCTTAACTAAGAGAGATATCCACATTTAATATCTTACACACCTCGATTATAATTATCTCTAGTGAAAAGAAGCATGGAAACAAAATAGAAAAACTTGAAGGAAACTTGGGCCTTCTATGAAAAAGTTGGGTAGAAAAATTGTTAAAGAACCAAACGGTGGAAGTTATGTTAAGGGGTTACGTAAATTGTGTGGTTCATTTCACTTATGATCTTTGGCTTATGGTATATATCAGGTGTTTTTTGGAAGCTACTTTTATTAGCCTGATGTTACTTTGCTAAAATTTGGCACATCATATGAACGTTCTTGGAATTTTTTTTGTAGTTATTGCATAATTACCGGGACAATTCAAAATCTTTTATTAGTGCCTTTTTTTGTCTGATTCCATGTCTCAAATTTACGAAAGCGGTGTATGCTAATTCTTTTAAATCACTATGTCAAAATTTTCTGCATAGCTTGAACAGGAGAATGTGTGTGTAGTAGTGTACTATGTTTTCAATTTCACCTTTGATTATTGGTCTGGATATGAGGATAGATTCAAAGCTCACAAGATCTCTTCATTTTAAAAAGTAGTCCTCATTGTAAGTAAAGATTTTTCTGCAAATTCATATGCTATCTTGCTTAATAATATGCTTTGAATGCGTTTGTAAATTTACTAATTACATGATAGTTAGACGTATGTCAAGTGGTATGGTACTTAATGGCATCATTGGCATGTAAGGTTGATTTTTGATTTTGGAAAGGGGTTGTTAGGATTAGCACCGCATACTTTAATTGCTTTATGCTCTGATAAGACTAAATATGAATCATTTCAAGAATGGCAAGTGGTTTAGATCATCATTGAAGTATATGGATGGTTAGTTAACAAAACCATAGGTGATGATGCAAGATAACTTTAAAACTAGTATATGCATATTTGAGGCTTCTTTGAAAAAACTGTAGTATTTTTTTATTTCAGGGAAGGGCATGAATGGTATCTATTGTGCTATGGTGACGCTATTCCCTAAATGCAATTTTGTAACAACAATATGAAGTTATTTTGCATTAGCAAAATGGAGTGTGCCTGTATTTGATTAGGTTACTGATAAGGTTTCTGGTAGGTACTTTGTGTGTCCTTGTAGTCCCAATTGTCCAAGGTCCACTTAGAGTCATTCAAAGAGGAAAATTTGTGAAGGGGGGAGAGTTAGTTGCGAGAATTCACCGCGGTAATCTTCAGCTTACTGCTGCTAATCTTGGTGGCAGTAGTGGAATTCAGCTCTTCCCTTATGGCCTAATGCTAATGCTATTAATTACTAATATAGCATGGGAGTTGAACTGTAAATATGTTTAGTACTCAGTGCTAACTTTTCCAATTCAGACTGGAAATCGGATCATAAAATTTGGTGGACACTGGTATAACGATCAAATAGCACTAGATTTTTGTTGAGAATTGTAAATGCAAGTCTTGGATTTAGTAACTGAATACGTATGAGCTATTATACGTGGATTCAAAAATTGCCATTGATGAATTGATTATGTAGGTGGTGCAGCATATGAATTTGTGATGAACTTTCTTTTAGACAATTTTATAGTATGACAGTTCTAGTTCATCTCTCAAATTTAAGATAGAGGTGTATGCTCTCTACCAAAAGTAAAAGATAGAGGTGTATGCTAATTTTTTAAAATCACAATGTCTAAATTGTCTGCAAAGCTAGGACATGAGAATGTGATTACTATCTTTTAGTGTAGATTCAAAGTGAGAATGTGATTACTATTTTTAAAATCACAATTATAAAACTGAGTCTTGGTGTATTGTGTACGATGTGCAATCTGTTGCATGCAGTTTACTTCAGGTTGATGCGAAGTAACTTGTGTGGTATTTGAAACGTCTTCCTAGTTATATCGCAAGCCTTTTAGATAAACCTCTTAAAGAATTAGAAGGAATTCTCTGGTGATCAAACAATTGGAGCTTTTTTTCATTATTTAAACTTAAACATTAGCATACTCTTGTATATAGAGAAGCTTTGTTCAACATTAGCACAGTAGCGCACTGCTTTAACATAGAGGAGCTATGTATTTCCAAAGGGTTTTCTAAAGTTGACCTGATCAATATTGTATTGTGTATATTGTTGAATGAAATGAATGTTCTAAAGTAAGTTTAATCTTTCTTGAATAATGGTTGAAAAGATTGTTCCTGTTGAGCCTAGCATTGTGGGGCTACATAGTTATAGAGACTATGCCATCTTATGCTAGTCTTGAGAGAAAAATGATGCTACCAGATTCAAGATTGTTCCTGTTGATGTCTATTGTTGTATGCATTCAACAGATTCAAGATTAGATTTGACTATGTAATTAAGGTAGTATTGTGCTCTAGTTTGATTAGAATTGATGTAATGGTTTTAGCACAATTTTTAGTTTCATACTTCAGCTTTACCAGATTTGACTTCCCACTAATATTTCACTGTTTCCTAAACTACCTCAATCTTGTTGCAGACAAAAAAATAGTGTTATGGAGTAGCTTTTGGACTGGCCCAAGCCTAATACCACCTCCTCCTTGCTAATAAGCCTCGTATCATCACTTATTAAGGTATGTCTTAATTGTATATTGACTTGACTAGGGCGGTTCATTTTGAACTGTGAACCGAACCAAACCGCCGAACCGGACCAAAAATAATCAAATTGATACATAAGTTCTAGAACCGAAACAATAATTTAAAGATAGTTCTCTAACTGTGAGCCGAACCACTAAGAACTGAACCGAACTGTTTTGAACCGAACCGAACCGCAATACTCAAAACTTAAAAAGTTCTTTTTGCAAAGGTTCTCAGTTCACATCCAAACATAAACCCAGTATAGCTTATGATTAAAACAACTTAATTAAGATAGTTATGCAAGTTCTTTTTTATGCATTCATACCTTCATATTTAATTGAAAAACTATTTTCTATCGATTAAGCAACTTGTGTGTGTATCTATTCATAATTTATGAACAACTGTGAATATGGACTGATCTTATTGATTAGTCATGAAACTTAACTTTTGTTATAGGGATTGAAATTATTATGAGCTCCTAGGATTACTTATGCAGCTATGCCTATTTTTTTTTCATTCCACTTGGTGGTATTGATAATAGTAAATGTCATGGATGAACCTCATTAAAGGAAAGTGAGGTTCAGCTATTTATGATGGACAATGTTACAGGACCTAGGGTGTATTGAATCTACTAGTTTCAACAACTGTCATTAAGGGTGTATTGAATCTATCAATTGAAAACTTGGTTATCTTATTTTATTCATTTAAACTTGGTTTGGTTTGGTAAAGAAAAAAAAAACAGTTCGGTTTGGAATTAGTTACCTGTTCACCGAACCATTTTATTCAGTTCGGTTTGACACAGAACTTAACAGTTCGGTTATTAAGAACCTTTGTTATGGTTCAGTTCACGAAATATTCATGCCATTGGATAGCCATGGCTCCTCGCATATTGGTATGTTAGCTTCTGAACCAATGCACCACCTACTGCCAGCTCTAACAATGAATTTTGCGTTCAATTTTCTCCTCCACATATAGCTTGGATTATGACCAATGGTTGACGCAAGAAAATTACTTCAAGGAAAATATCTAGCTTTAAATATATGGACGACGAGACTATTCAGAGGTTCCAAACTTGAAACCTCCCAATAGATTCACCTGAAGAACTGTGAGTACAATGCTTGTTATTCTTTCTTTTATTTTGTTTGTTAAACTGTCTCTTATCCATATTTATCTTCTGTTCTTTTTAGTTTTGGAAATTTACTGTATGATTACCTCAACAAGAAAGGATTGTCAAGAACTGCTGAGACTTTCCTAAAAGAAACTCAACTTACTGGACAAATTCGTGCTGGTATGTTGCGAGCGACAATTTAGAACTTGCAGGAATATTCATGTGGCTTATAATATGGATTATTAAGCTTTTATGATTATGCTTTGAATGGGATCATGCATATTCTTTTCTTTTTATTAGTTTCTTTGACTGGTTATTTTTCTTATGTAACCATGTTTTCAGATTTTGATCAACATCCACATGGGTTCTTGTACAGCCTCTGGAGTAAATACTGTGACGTGCATGAAACGGCCTTCATCGTCACAGATACACATACCAAAACCAACACGGTTCCAGTGAGCCAAAAATGAAGTATCGATGTTACATTTGTACCTACCCGTTTCAGGTTTCTGGCAACGCATATCAGCATGTTCCTGCCTATTTGGCTGCCCTCGCGATTCTGTCATGACAGCAGCAGTTTCGACCTCTGCTGCGTTGCTGTTTTTTTGCGTATTCTTTGCAGCATGCCAGTCCTCGAGAAGCTGATCGGCTCTGTTCAATATATGCTCCTTTGTTTCAGTTACTTTGTTCCACAATTCCACGTTACGATGTTTCCAAATGCTCCACATAATTACAGCCAACCGAGCAGAATTTTGTTCCTCTAAATTCTGCAGTAACATGATGTAATTAAAGTATGGGATGTCAATCAACATATCATGATTAATGAGTTTAAGGTGAGTCTTACAGTACTCAACTTTTAGTATTGACAGGTCACAAAATGAATACAATGAGTTATATAAAAATGAATTTCAGGCAGGCGGAAGCAAAGTGAGATTTCAGCCTAATTCTGGTCGGCATTTGGCAGTTGCTAATAAAAAAGTTCTCAACATACTTGATTTAGAGAAGTCTACTGTTGTGAAAAGTTTTCAGGTGAGTGAGCTTCACATATCATCATGATATAGTATTATTACTTATAATAAGGACACGAAAAAGATATTTGTTCCATACTGGGATATCAGTGGGAAATGGATTGCCTCTGCCAGCGAAGAGGATGTACGCATCTGGTCGCTTGAGTATGACGGACCATGCATATATCGGTGTTCATCAAATGGGAAGAAGTTTACATCCATCATATTCCATCCCCGATACCATAACGTCTTAGTTATCGGTAGTTTACAGGTAAATTGTTCCATCTGTAGACTATATCTCATTCATATTTGAACCTTTTAAAACAAGTATAAAAGTTATTTTGCTTAAATAGAAAGGGAACAATCTGTGTGCAATTTTATTGCAGGACATGAGCTTGTTAGTTATTGAAGTTGGGCAATTACGTATTACACAGGCCTCCAAGGAGTAGCTGTCCCTCGACATTTTCGTGAGCCAACCATTGATTCCTATGATGGAACAGGCGATCCGCAAAGTCATGTCTCAACATTTCAAACGCAGATGTACATAAGCGGAGCTGATGACGGACTGAGCTGTAAGATTTTTGCTGGTACTTTAAAAGGGGTGGCTCACAAGTGGATAGCAGGGTTGCCTACTAGATCAGTTACTAGTTTTGATGACCTCGCCACCCGTTTCGTCGCCCAATTCGCAGCGAACAGTGAAAAGCCGTTCTTGCTAGCAGATTTGTTTGATGTCCGACAATGTCAAACTGAATCTTTGAAGAGTTATTTAGCTCGTTTTAACAGTGCCACACTCAAAGTAACGGAACCAAATGAAGACATCTTTGTCATGGCTTTCGAGAAGGGCCTGAGCTCAGGAACTTTTAGTGAAGCTCTGACTCTGCGTAAGGCGAACTCCATGAATGAGATTCGAATGCGAGCAGAAAAGCACATTGAAGCTGAAGAAATTGCCCGAGAGAAGGGATCCAGGGAGATACGAGGAAGAGACCCACCAATTGAAGAGCGAAGAGAAAGGATGCTGAAGAGATTGGGAAGAAATGGGGTGCCGAGGAATTCTAAGCCCGAGCGAGAAGATAGATCAGAACGCTAGGCGCCACCAAGAGTGAATTCTTGGGATGAAAATTTCACCCCTCTGACTAAAAAGAGATCCTAAATACTTAAAGAGGTGATGAGCACTCAGATTATCAAGCGACCACCCCCGAATCCTCGCCCCATGGGAGATGAAGCAGGCCAATGGTGTGAATATCACCGAGCTTATGGACATGACACAGACAATTGTCGTACCCTCTGAATGTACATCGAGAAGTTAATACAAGGGGGTCAGTTGGGACGGTATGTGCAGGAACGAGGTAGAGGTTACCCTGACAAAAAGGCCAGACAAGAGGCCAGTTCCAAACAAGCATTCAAGTCGATCTCCGAAGCGTGGACGAGGAAAAGAGAAAGTGCAGGAGAAAGAGTCAGGGGTAGAGCATGAAAGGAATGATCGGGGTACAGTGAATACCATTGCTGGAGGATTCTCTGGAGGTGGAGCAACCAGCTCAGCTAGGAAAAGATACTCACGTTCGTCCTTATCTTGTAATGTGGTGGGAGTCTATGCATTCAAGGAGCACCCTCCTATTTCCTTTAGTTTCGAGGATTTTACGGGAACACTTCCTCATCTCGATGATCCTTTAGTCATATCTGTGGTCACCGCTGGTTTTCAAATCAAGCGGGCAATGGTGGACACAGGAAGCTCAGCAAATGTGCTATTTTGGGAGGTTTTCGAAAAATTGGGTTTACCTAAAGAGGTCATGAGGGAACACCGAGGAGCCCTGCTAGGTTTCTCTGGAGAGTCAGTGGAAATCATAGGGTACGTGGACTTGCGCACTACATTTGGAGAAGGTGAGAATGCAAAAACTATAGTGATAAAATACATTATAGTGGATGCACAATCATCCTACAACCTCATCTTAGGAAGACCAGCACTCAACGGTTTGGGAGCAATAATTTCTACTACACACTTGTGCATCAAGTACCCATTGGAAGGAGGTGGGGTTGGAATTGTCAAAATGGATCAATCCACTGCAAGAAAGTGCTATGAGGATAGTTTGCGAAACAGGAAGACTGAAAGGAGGAAGGTAATCGATGATCAACGTTGTAATTTTTTGGATCTTGATCCAAGAGATTTCAACAGGGAGGACGAGGAGTGGCGCCCAAGGCCAGCCGAGGAGGTTAAAGAAATTCAGATAGGACCAGAGCTAGGACAAAAAGCCAAAGTAGGAACCTCTCTGTCAGGCACAATGGAGGAAGAGCTGACGAATACACTCAGAAAAAATTTAGATCTATTTGCATGGTCAGCTAAGGACATGCCAGGAATAGATCCGAATTTTATATGTCACCGTTTGGCCGTCAACTTGGACGCCAAGGTAGTACAACAACGAAAACGGAAGATGAGCTTAGAAAAGCATAAGGCAATAGAAGAAGAGAGCCAGAAGCTAGTAAAGGCAAACTTTATCCGTGAGGTGAAATATCCGACCTGGCTGGCAAATGTGGTGATGGTAAAGAAGTCCTCCGGAAAATGGAGAATGTGCACTGATTATATTGATTTGAACAAGGTATGTCCTAAGGATGCCTATCCACTACCTAGCATTGATCAGCTGGTGGATAATGCTTCGGGGTATGGCCTCCTCAGTTTTATGGACGCATACTCAGGTTACAACCAGATACAAATGCATCCGGAGGATGAGGAGAAGACTGCCTTCATGACCGATAGAGCTAATTTTTGCTACAAAGTTATGCCATTCGGTTTGAAGAATGCTGGAGCCACTTATCAGCGATTAATGGATAAAGTTTTCAAGAATGAGATCGGCAAAACAATTGAAGTATACGTGGATGACATGGTGGTAAAATCATCTCGAGAGGAGGATCACCAAGATAGCCTTGGTAAGGTGTTTAGCTTGTTGCGAAAGTATGACATCAAATTAAATCCTGAAAAGTGTTCGTTCGGAGTTCAGGCTGGGAAATTTCTGGGTTTCATGCTAACCCAGAGAGGGATAGAGATAAACCCTGAAAAATGTAAGGCTATCATGGATATGAGGAGTCCAACTAATGCGAAGGAGGTACAAAGGTTAACAGGGAGAATCGCTTCACTAACACGGTTCTTATCATGCTCTGCAGATAAAAACTTACCTTTCTTTCAGTTGCTTAGAAAAAATGAAAAGTTTAGCTGGAATGAGGAGTGCGAAGGAGCTTTCCAGAAGCTGAAAGAGTTTTTGACGACTCCCCCCATCCTTGTCAAGCCCAAGTTGGGCACTCCACTGATATTATATTTGGCCGTATCTGAGAATGCATGTAGCTCGGTGCTTGTTCAAGAGGAGGGTAAGGAGCAGAAACCAGTATACTTCACAAGTAAAGTATTGCATGGGGCTGAGCTACGCTACCAAAAAATTGAGAAGGTTGCTTTGGCTTTGCTCTCATCAGCTAGGAAGCTAAGACCTTATTTCCAGAGTCACACTGTAATAGTTCGATCAGATCAACCAATCAGACAAGTGTTGCAAAAACCAGACTTGGCGGGCAGAATGGTTACTTGGTCGGTGGAATTGTCTGAGTTCGACATCATTTTTGAGCCAAGAGGGGCGATAAAAGCGCAAGTCTTGGCAGACTTCATAGTGGAAATGACCGCAGAAAAGGGAAATCTGATAGCTGCTAGTTGGATTCTATCGGTGGATGGCTCATCCAACTTGAAGGGAAGTGGAGCAGGAGTGATTTTGGAAGGACCAGATGGTGTTTTGATAGAACAATCTTTAAGGTTCGAATTTAAAGCAAGTAATAATCAGTCTAAGTATGAAGCTTTAGTAGCAGGGATGCGCTTGGCGGTAGAAATGGGAGTTACAGAGCTTGAAGCCAGAAGTGATTCACAGTTGGTTACTGGACAGGTAACAGGAAGTTTCCAAACAAAGGATCCTCAACTTTTGAAGTACCTTGAAAAGGTGGCCAAGTTGATCAAAAAATTCAAAAGTTTCAAGTTGTTTCATGTGCCCAGAGATCAGAATAGTAGAGCAGATTTGTTGGCTAGGTTGGCAAGTACCAAACGACCAGGGAATAATAAATCAGTCATTCAAGAAACTTTGGCACGACCAAGTATAGACCAGGAAGAGCTTTTGTTCGTAACAGAGGAGCTGGAGTCCTGGATGGGAGAAATTATCAAATACCCGAGAGAAAATGAACTTCCAGAGGAGAAAAATGAGGCTCTAATGATCAAGAAAAAAGCAGCAAAGTTTGTTATCATAGCGGATCAGCTTTTTAAAAGAGGTTTCTCAAGCCCGCTTCTGAAATGTTTAGCTCCTAGGCAGGCAGAGTACGTGATAGCTGAGGTGCATGAAGGAGCTTGTGGAACTCATATTGGAGGACGAGCTCTTGCTTCCAAAGTTCTTCGAGCAGGTTATTACTGGCCGACGATGAAAGAGGATTGTGCTGTTTATGTAAGGAAGTGTGACAAATGTCAGAGGTTCTCAAACCTCCATCAAGCCCCTCCAGAATATCTAAGTTCAGTGGTTTCTCCATGACCCTTTTTCAAATGGGGAGTAGATATTCTAGGCCCATTTCCGGAGGCGCGGGGCCAAGTAAAGTTTCTAATAGTGGCTGTGGACTACTTTACTAAGTGGATAGAGGTAGAGCCCGTGGCCACCATTACGGCTGAAAGGATCAGGAAGTTCTATTGGAAGATTATATGCAGGTTTGGTCTCCCAGCAGTGTTTGTAACTGACAATGGAACCCAATTCGCCAGCTCAAGTGTGGCCGAGTTCTGCAAAGAATGGGGAATACGTCTTAGCTTTACGTCAGTGGAACATCCACAGACAAACGGCCAAGCTGAGGCGGCTAACAAGGTGGTTCTGCAAGGTTTGAAGAAGAGGTTAGAGGCGGCTAAACGATTATGGGTGGAAGAGCTACCAATGGTTTTGTGGTCTTATCATACTACTCCACACTCCTCAACACAAGAAACTCCATTCAAGATGGTGTATGGATCAGACGCTATGATTCCGATTGAGATCAATGAACCTAGTCCAAGAGTCCTTTTTGCTCGAATGGAAGAAAATTCTATTAACTTGCTGGCCAATTTGGACCTACAGGAAGAAGTACGAGCTCGAGCTCATGTGAAAGAGGAGGCTTGTAAAAGAAGAGCAGCTAGAAGATATGATTCTAAAGTCAGAAAGAGGGTCATCAAGCAAGGGGACTTAGTGCTAAGGAGGAAACCAGGGGTGCAAACTCCAGGGAAGCTCTTTCCACGATGGGAAGGACCATTTAGAGTAAAGGAAGATGTGGGGAAAGGAGCTTATCGCTTGGAGCATTTAGATGGTAAAAAAATACCAAGAACTTGGAATGCGGCTGACCTCCGTTATTACTTCAGCTAAGGAAGGAAGAATAGTTAGATGAAAGAAAGCGAGCAAGTATCTATTTACATTTTATGTCTAGTTTGTTTTGAAGTTATATTATGTACTAAGTAATGAAGGCAACTATGCCATGATTTGTTTTCTAAGTTATATTATGTATTAAGTAATGAAGGCAACTATGTCATGACCTTTGTTCTATGTAATGCTCTCCTTTATATTTATGATATGATAATCAAAGCCGCTTTCTATACTGCATTTTGAAGTTATGTAACAGATTTTCTTGACGTCTCAACAAGGATGGCCGAGTAGAGCTATGCCTTTAAAGACCTAAGCGAGTTCGGTATAGACCCGACCCTTAGGCAAAAATAACGTTATAGGGAAAGATCTGTTAGAGACTTTCCTTGACGTCTCAGCAAGGTTGGCCGAGTGGAGCCAAGCCTTTAAAGACCTAAGCGAGTTCGGTATAGACCCGACCCTTAGGCAAAAATAACGTTATAGGGAAAGATCCGTTAGAGACTTTCCTTGACGTCTCAGCAAGGTTGGCCGAGTGGAGCCAAGCCTTTAAAGACCTAAGCGAGTTCGGTATAGACCCGACCCTTGGGCAAAAATAACGTTATAGGGAAAGATCCGTTAGAGACTTTCCTTGACATCTCAGTAAGGTTGGCTGAGTAGAGCCAAGCCTTTAAAGTCCTAAGCGAGTTCGGTATAGACCCGACCCTTGGGCAAAAATAACGTTATAGGGAAAGATCCGTTAGAGACTTTTCTTGACGTCTCAGCAAGGTTGGCCGAGTAGAGCCAAGCCTTTAAAGACCTAAGCGAGTTTGGTATAGACCCGACCCTTAGGCAAAAATAACTTTATAGGGAAAGATCCTCTAAAGACTTTCTTTGACGTGTAAATAAATTGGTTGAACATAGTCATACTTATAACAATCATGTATTGTGAAAGACAATAACATATGATAAGCGCCAATAAAAAGGAAAGTATATCTTAAATATCATAGTGTCATAGATGGTGCATAATGAGCTATAAAGAGCTGAGCTGAATACATATGTCCTGACCGAACTATCATGGCTGAACTGTTAGGCAGCCTGTGTTGTTAGGAGGGCGAGTTGGAAATGGAGGGGAATTGACCAAGGAGCTTGAAATTTTATATTTTACTCTCCCTAATAATCCCTCACCCACTAAAAAGGAACAATAAAAGATGGAATGTCATTGTTGCTCAAAACAAGAAGAGAGAGCTCAACAACAAGAAATAAACACTTTTCTCATGTGAGACATAAATACAGTTGAACAAGAATTTAGCTCAAGTGGGAAGCTCTATATGATTAGTGAGGTTGGAGCTCTCTATGCTGATAGTTAGTAATGACTTTGGCACTTTAGCTCAACTCTTAGTGTCCAATCTTATGTTGTGTTGTCGTGTAACCATAGGGCTTTTATGGGAGTAGTTAAGCTAATTTATTTACTGTGTTGGAACACACAAAAGTAAGCTAGCTATAATATAAGCTAGTAGATTTTATGGTTGGTGAATAGATAGAGAAATGAGATGGATGGATGCCTTTAGCAGCTACTTAATAAAGTTTGGAGCTCTTTATGGTATGAGCTCTTTTTAATTAAGTAGAGCTCTTTGACAAACACATACATTAAAAAGTGGAGTTTTTTATGATTAATAAAGGTTGGAGCTCTTTATGGTATGAGCTCTTTTTAATTAAGTAGAGCTCTTTGACAAACACATACATTAAAAAGTAGAGTTTTTTATGATTAATAAAGGTTGGAGCTCTTCATGGTATGAGCTCTTTTTAATTAACAAAACACAAGTGGTTCAAAAGATGTGAAATGCGTCATTTGCCAACATAATTCTTTCTTAATGCAATACCACTCTCAATTACAGGGTTGTAAGTTATCGCTCCTAAAGTATCTTCTACAATACTATTAGCATATAAAGCTAGATAAAATAAATCTCCTTTTTAATATTTTATAACTAGATCTTACTTAAATTTAGACCTTACAGAATATCCTAATACACTAATTCGTCAAAGGACATTTGTTCACGCCAAGGTAGAACATAAAGTGGCATTAGGCCGAGCTGTTCAACATATATCTAGTCCCATCCAAATTTTGTTCAGAACAATTACTTTAAAATCATGACTATTCTTCTCCATGATGTGTACTAAGATCTAGACTAGGTCCTTTTTCTTATCAAGTAGAGAGTAGATCGAAAAATAGATAGGGAGGGAATTCCATCATCTAAAGTTTATGCCACTAAGCAACTAAATATTGTTTCAATAATTGTAGTGAAAATGTGTTGGATGAAGTTATTAATATTGGATGAAGTTCAAGTCAAAGCTATTAATATTGCTAATGGGAAGAATTTTCTTGAATGTTCAATTTTGATGTTTGAATCTATACAAACAAAGGCATATGCACGTGAGCTTTTGTTTGTGATCCAGCCTGTGTTGTTGTGTAGCCTAGTATTTTAATTCTACTCTAGTGTCTTTCCTTTGTTGTGTTGTCAAGATAATATAGATTTCACCAAAAAAAAGTCAAGATAATATAGGGGTTGTACCAGTTGCTATGTTCAAATGAATTACCAAAGTGTGTGGGTAGAGCTATGTCTAAAGTGGCTGAGCTATTGATAATGAGCAAAGACAATTTTCAATATTTCAAAACTTAGTAGGTAAAGTACCTGTTGATGTGATAAAAAAGATGTTGTTCTTACTGAAGATTGGAGGAAGAAGGTAGAGCAATCCAATGGAAGATGCAAGAGAGTGAAAGAAAGTATGATATGGTAATAAGTGAAATGGTAAAAATGAGTATTTATAGAAGAAAAATAAGTCATGGTAAATTTATGATGGTAGGGAAAAAGGGAGGACGAAAGTACAACTGATTTGACAGGGCAAGACAGTTGATGTGACAAAACTGAATGGCTTAACCAGTCTAATATCTGGTGGACTTTAGACTGACACAGGCCGATCTGATGAAGAAACAAACGTCTACACCTTAACAAACTCGACGCTTGGTGGACTGTGGACTGATATAGGTTAACCCGATGAAGAAACAAACGTCTACGTCTTTACAGGCTTGACGCTTGGTGGACTGTGGACTGATATGGAGATCATACCATACTTACATTATTAAACTTCAACCATACATGTTATCAGGAGATTAATCTTCAGCCCAACTCGACCAAAGGCTTTTAGTCCAGCTCAGCTCAGCTAAGAGCTGCCCATGTCAATCACTCAGGTCATTTTGAGCTCACGTGAGTTGCACGAACAAGTGACGTGATCATCACATGTGTCCACTCCACGTGTCCTCTGTACGGACGAGCTGCTTCAGTGTTATGGTTAATTGGGCCTGGACCTCTCAATCCGAAAGAAGGCCCATTAGGTCAAGAAATATTGGACTATAAAAAGAAGACACTTAGAAGGCAAAAAGGAGACAGATCCAAGATATTATTAAACAGTGTATTTCTAAGCTCACCTGTAGTAACTCTTTTGTGTTTACATACGTGAACATTTACCATAAATTTCTTCATTGTAGAAGTTGATATCACAATGAAAACAGACAGACTCATAAATTTCATCATCTTGGAAATGTATGTTTTTTGTTTAAGAAGCCTTGGAAATGTGTGTTACAATTTTAATTCCTCTATGAGGTATTTATATAGCAATCTG
Organism: Trifolium fragiferum; assembly: GCA_954870985.1. Lineage (NCBI taxonomy): Eukaryota > Viridiplantae > Streptophyta > Magnoliopsida > Fabales > Fabaceae > Trifolium > Trifolium fragiferum. Next base: position 22,763,355 of record OX940792.1, read on the forward strand.
GATCCTCTATGAGGTATATATTTAACCCATGGTAAATACATATAGTTGATTCACGGATTATTGTAAGTGGGGACGCCTTGGAAAAGATAAAAGCAGGTCTTGGCATACCAGTTTTGTTCTCCCAATAGTTATTCAGCAAAACCTTTGCAGAGACAGTATCTCCAGCGACCTGCATGCAAACAAATGACCATTAGAAAAATTTAACCTTTAAAAATAAGAAAAGAGATGATGTAGTAAACTTACCATAAATTTCTTCATTGCAGAAGTTGATATCACAATGAAAACAAACAGACTCATAAACTTCATCATCTTGGAAATGTATGTTTTTTGTTTAAGAAGCCTTGGAAATGTGTGTTAAAATTTTGATTCCTCTATGAGGTATTTATATAGCAATATGGATCCTTTATGAGGTATATATTTAACCCATGGTAAATACATATAGTTGATTCACGGATTACTCTTCGTACTAATTGATTTAGGCTTAGAGGCTTATCCATAATTGTGTTGTACGTGTTTTGTTAGGTTTTAGAGGCTTTCCTTTTCCTTGCTTGTCGTCTCGTCACATAGATAATTTTTAAGATATGGGTCCTTCTTCTGATCTTCTATATATGATATGTTGTACTATACTACTAGGAATAACATGTCTACTCATACGATGTACTATCATCAAATTCTTATAAACATCATCACGTCCCTTCTTTTCATCTCCATCATAATTCTTATAAACATCATGTGTCCCTTCTTTTCATTTCCATAACTCTTAAAAGTGTCATCAGGAAAGCAAAATAATTTTGATGCTATACAAAACTCATAAATGAGTGGATAGCAACTTTCCCTTAATTAATTTAGTAAAGTACAATTCTTGGTTTATTGTAAGTGGGGACGCCTTGGAAAAGATAAAAGCAGGTCTTGACATACCAGTTTTGTTCTCCTAATAGTTATTCAGCAAAACCTTTGCAGAGACAGTATCTCCAGCGACCTGCATGCAAACAAATGACCATTAGAAAAATTTAAACTTTAAAAATAAGAAAAGAGATGATGTAGTAAACTTACCATAAATTTCTTCATTGCAGAAGTTGATATCACAATGAAAACAAACAGACTCATAAACTTCATCATCTTGGAAATGTATGTTTTTTGTTTAAGAAGCCTTGGAAATGTGTGTTAAAATTTTGATTCCTCTATGAGGTATTTATACAGCAATCTGGATCCTCTATGAGGTATATATTTAACCCATGGTAAATACATATAGTTAATTCACGGATTACTCGTCGTACTAATTGATTTATTAAAGGCTTAGAGGCTTACCCATAATTGTGTTGTACGTGTTTTGTTAGGTTTTAGAGGCTTTCCTTTTCCTTGCTTGTCGTCACATAGATAAGTTTTAAGATATGGGTCCTTCTTCTGATCTTCTATATATGATATGTTGTACTATACTACTAGGAATAACATGTCTACTCATACGATGTACTATCATCAAATTAGGTGGTATCCAATGAGTCATATACTCTTGTGAAAAAACCATGTACTCTTTGCTTAGAGAGAACCAAATCAACCAATCAACTCATATGGTTATATTTCTTAATTTCTTAATCTTTTCGACCTAGGTTCTGAGGAGCAGGTCATAAAGATTGAGAAAAATCGGTCATTCAAATTATTGATGAAGGATTCCTCTAAAAATTCAGGATTTTAAATACTTTTAAAAAGTCAAAATTAAATGGAAGTGGTCTTATACTTACTTAGGCAAAACCAAGTGTTAAACACACATATACGTAAGAAAAAACAATTAAAAAGAAAATGATTAAAAGTATGTTAATTGTTGTTTCTAATTTATTTTCATTTTAACTTTTTTGATTGATGTGTGTGCTTAAATATTATGTCTCGGTAAGAATGTATCATCTTATACATTCTTTTTTTATTAAGTCTTTGGTTTTTGGAAAAAAGTCTCGATAATTTAAAGCTCATTACGAGATAAATAAAAAAAATAAGTTATATGCTTTTAACTAAACTAGAGTTTTGTTATTGGAACATATATGGAAATATTGAGAACTTATGTAAGATTGTATATGTTTGTTTTATTTTCTACCTTTTATCTTCTACACTTTACACATATTATTAAAATACACATAAATTATAATTGAAAACAATGACAACTAATTTTTGTTGTACAAACATCAATTCCTTTTTAACAAATATTATTTGACAACTAAAATACATGTATAGTATAGAGTATATATTCACCTTTATCTCTTTCATAATTTTATATTCTACAATCTATATATCAAAATTTTGATGTTGAAAAAATCATTTATTTAGTTTGAATATAATTTTGTCTATATATTCAAATTCAATTGTCAATGTCGTTATTATTAAATTGGACACTTCTTTATGCAAAATTAAAGGTGTGACCATAATGTTATGTGTGAGTTTTACCGACACTTCTTTTACATAAAAAAAAAAATGATTTATGAGGATTATACCAAAAATTAATGTTTATGGAGTGTTAACTACACCATCAAAACACATTTTTTATTGTTTAAATTAAAGAGATGATATATTTTCACATCGAAATTTTTGATGTCAATATAGTAATATATGTAAAATAAAAGAGATAAAAATAGTAAATATATACAAGTATGTATTTTAGTATTTGAAAAACCAAACACTAAATTTAGCTGAGCCTTTTATAGTAAGTCTTGTTATTTTATTGTGACTTATCAACTGATAAAAGAGTATAAAAGAGTAGGCTTAATTGCAGTTTTTTTCCCCCTATTTTCAACTTTTTGCAGTTTTAGTCCCCCTATTTTAAAACTCGACAGTTTTGGTCCCCTAACACATATTTTGTCTAAAATATGATGATACAACATGTTTTAAATTAACTTTATAAAAGATTTTTCTTACAATTTCATCGATTTTGGTATTTTTGCATCATCGAATCATATACCACGACGTTTAAATCATATCATCAATTTATAGTTAAAAATTATGATAGAGGGACCAAAACTGTCGAGTTTTAAAATAGGGGGACCAAAACTGCAAAAAATTGACTATAGGGGGACCAAAACTGCAATTAAGCCAAGAGTATATGCTTAAGTAAAAAAAAAGAGTATATGTTGAGAGCGATATATTGCTGTTCTTTCTCATTTGACATAATGTTGTTATAAATTAATTAATCAAATGTGAAATTACAAATACACGTCTTTATCAAATAAATACACGTCTTAATCAAATCAAGATATGGTGGCCAAGCATAACCACGGACGAATCTATAAGGATATCCGTAGTGGGTCATGAAATTAAAAGTTTGAGTTGTACCAAAAAAAAAAAAGTTTGAGTTATATTTCTCGGGTAGGTTACATAGCGAGTGTGTAAAATAGCAAAAATTGAAGAGGATAAAAAATACATTTTGCTATTTAAGTAGTGAACTTTATAAAAATAAAAATAAAAGATGTGTCCTGCTCACCTTTTTCTCGTCTCATGAATTTTTTTAAATAAGACACAGTTCGCAAGTTAAAGTGTGAACATTTTCTTCACCCCAAAAAAAATGCCACTCTAGCCAATAAAAATATGATCTTGGACGGTGGTCAAATTTTTATAAAACTCATTAGTTAAAGTGCAAATTGAGGCCACACTTTAGGTAACGAACTGTATTTAAGTTTGCATTTTAAGTAGAAAACTGTGCTTTTTTATAATATTTTCACTCATGGGAGCGTGAAGGGTGCTGACATTGAGGTTTGGTCAAAACAATTGTCACTCACTACGTAAATTAAGAAATAAGTTTGCTACCTAGATAGCGAATTCAGTATTCAAGTCATTTTAGAGGACTTGTGAAAAACCATGGGCGCAAGAAAAGAACTTTTAAGTTTTAGTTAAATAGACTCTTCATTTCCAAGCTCAAACAAAAATATTTTCGTGTGTTCTTTGATTATGATGTATTCTATTTTTGTTTTTTTGGTAAACATGATGCATTCATATTTACTTATATTTAAATCTCAACATAAAGAGGAGATATATTATCAATATAAATTAATTTTACACTGCGATTTAAATAAGGCAAATGCTAAAGAGTGCAACTGGTGCACTCTTTAAGCCCCTTAATAGTAAGTTTGTATAGAATTTGTACAAAATTTATAAAGTCAACACATTGGAAATTGTGCTGTTTAACTTTTTGATTAAAAAATTTCTTTAAATAGTATGCTTAAAGAGTGCACCAAGTGCACTTGTTAGCAAGACCCTTTAAATAAAGATCTAATATGTTAATATTTTTTAAAAAAACAATTACAGAGCAGTATCAACACAAAAGTACTATTTTATATTAATGCATCACCATTAAACTCTTCTTTTATTAGAGGAAATATTGTTGATGCTTACCAAAAATATCACATGCATAGGTGCTAAAATTGTATTAATATTTAATGTAAGGTTTTTTCTAATCTATCGCCATATAAACAGATTTGCTAGTAGTATTCACAACTAATTTCTAACCAACTTTTATGTATCACATGCAAAAATCTACTTATATGACTTATTCTCATTAGTTGATGGATAAATACTCTTAAATTATGAAAGCGCAGAGTAGGCCGCACCTTCATGTAAAGAAGAAATTTGCATGTTGACAGAAATTTGCATCTTAACATAGTGGTGAAATCGCTACATTTTACCTCACATGCATGGGTTTGATCCTTCTTATCCCATTTTTATCAATAATGAAGTAACAATACACTAACTTGAAACCAAAAACGGCAACTATCCGAATCAAACACTAAGGGCCCGTTTGGCCTAACTTATTTTTGAGCTTATGCAAACGGCTTATGCAATTTTTATGTATTATTATAAGTTTTTCAAGGTATTTTATGATAAAATAGCTTATAAAATTTCAGTTTTCACTAGTTTAAACTTATAAAATAGCATAAAACCTAATTTATATTGCATAAATCATTTGCATAAGCTCAAAAATAAGCTAGGTCAAACGGACCCTAAACCATTCACTCACAAAACAAACTCTTGCCACTGCAATTGACAAAATCTGGAGAAACTTGTAATATATAGATAAAACACTCCGGATAGAATATAGATCTACTAAAAAGAATAAAATTTTAAGGGGTGTCATGGCACATTTCTGTCCTAGAGAAGGTCCACCGGATGAGTCTGTAGAGCAATATTTTACATTTTATAACCAATTTCTCGTTTAATGCTACGGTGGACCACCGTCACAAGTGGTCCACCGTGGACCAATTGATCTACCGAATATGAATTTTATAAAATTTATTGGTAGATTGAAAGTTTATATTATATAGATTATTCATAAAAAAATTAGAAAAATTGAAAATCATTTGATATTTTATTGGAATTTATCAAGATTTATGGTATTTAATAAACCGTTAATCTTGATGGGTCTTAATAACATATCAAATAATTTTCAATTTTTCTAAAATTTTCTATAGATGATCTATATGATATAAACTTTCAATCCAACGGTGAATTTTGTAAAATTCATATTCGGTGTAATAGTATTCATAACTGGTCCACCATGGATCACTTGATAAGGTAGTCCATGTTAAAATTTACCCCAATTTCTCAAGTAAAAATAGTGTCAGTGTTAATTGACTACTACTATACCAACCAACCGTCCGATCTGAATCAGTGGTTGAAATTTAATAGAGACATTAATCACAGCCGTCTGATAAAAAAATCAGTAGCTGTGATTCAAGGGAAACTGAGTTAATATTTACTGCAGCAGATCTTGGATCACCAATAAACAGTAGCCAAATAAAAGTGCTAGCACGTTCGTGGCATGGATTCAAATCCACAATTTTTCATTTATGAAATATTCATTAATTTTAAAATATAATAAAATAAATGACACATCATTTTCGTAATTCTTTTTTTTTTTTTTTTTTTTTTTGTCAAGAGCATGTGTAGTTTATCAACAAAAAAAACTAGATGAAATTATAACTCGTGTTTGACACGGGCGTTCATACTAGTGAATATAATATAAGAGAAGAGGACTCGCGAAATTGGTATATTTCCATTGATTCTACGCATAATTTAGAGCCATAGTTTATACACAAAAGAGTTTAAATAAAACTTCTCTTTTTCTTTCAGCATAAATCAGCCTCATGTCAAAAGATGAAAGACAGGGTCATAGATCACCAATCCGAAATTCTTGAGTCTGAAAATAAGAATCTGAACTCAGTCCCAAGTCACTGAAATCATAGAGTTGGCAAGGCCGGATTCCCCGAACGTTAAATTACTTTCATAGTCCAAATTTTTCGATGCACCAGGAATTGCATTAGTTAATTTAAATGGCTTTGTTTCATCTTCTTCCCCTAGCTGAGCAGCAACGAATGACCACAGCAGCTTCAAAAGAAACAAAGGGTCAGTCGTAGAATCCAAAACAGACAAATAAACTGGTAAAAAAATTCAAAATTAACTTGCATGAATCCTTCCAGTTCCAGCAGAGAAGACGAATAAATCGAATAATTTCCATGAGCAGACATGCAGGTCTTCTAAGTAATTACTAACTAGCTGAGTGGTGCCTATTAATTAATTCCTAGAGAACAATGTTTGTTACCTGAATTGGTTCTGAGCGTAAGAAGTTTCGCTGAGCACGGCGTCCATTCGGAAGCCGTACACCAACTCTGCATAAGAGATTTTTTTCAACCTGAGGTTCTTCGGGCAGACTTGGATAAGCCGGCCTCTTTGGTAAGGCTGTTTCTTGCAAGTTGCCAGCAACATTTGCATCTTCATTATCTCCATCGGCCATTTCACTTGATTCTTTCACGCTTTCCAATGAAGCTGCCAGAGCTCTTTTAATTTCCTCATCCTCCTCATTACTTGCATTTGAATCTACTGAAGCTGTAACATCAACCAGGATTATGATGGTGACAAAAACATGTCAAATACAATTTCATCATCAGTAGTGGGCACAATTTAGGCAGTAAAGATTTCAATACAAAACCAAATGAAAGACATCATAATCAGATGTGGATTAAGGTAGGTGTGCAAGGTCCATCTAATAACAATGATATAAAAAATGTCAACTATATGTAGTGTTGATAGGTAAAAAGTAGTAGTTAAGTCAACACTCAACAGGACAATGACACCTTCAACATCGAGCTGACCTGTTACTGAACAAACCAGCAGCACATAGAGAAACGACAAACCTTTATTTTTTGGTGGGCTAGAACTTGCTCTAGGACGCTTGTGAGACAAGGTACTGTGGTGATGCTTAGGACCAGCATCAAGGAATGTTATCAGGCCCTAAAAAAAGCACAAGGCTTGTCAAATCAGTAAGAAATATTAAAAAAAAAACAGCAAAGATTTACGTATGAATAATGTCAGTTTCCCTAGAAAATGTTTCGATCAAAGCTATGAAATTGTATCACATATCACATACTTCTAATAAGCTTTCAGGTTGAACCATTCCACCCCAGGAGCGCATCTTTTGGCCAGTGATGGGATCAATAATAAGCACAACAGGAATTGAATCCAGTCTGTAATAAGTGCAGACTTTTTTGCCTTCAGTTGTATCATCATATACCTGTATGCAAAAAACAAGCAAATAAAAAAAACTGACGAAGGCAAATTGCATACAAGAAAATAGTGGCATTACCCCCTAGAGCATTTGAAATACCGAGGATATTAACAACCCATGGATTACCCCCTAGAGCAAGTCCCAACTGCATAATGCCATACCATGATCCCATAACCAGTGAACTGAAGTTAGCTAACAAGATATGAAAAAGAGAAAAAAAGTATTGGTCTCAATTATCAAGGTTCTTAGTTTGGAGAGCTTATAAACCACTGGATCCAAGATATTAACATCCTATGGATTACCCCCTAGAGCAGGTGCCAACTGCAAAATGGCATACCATGATCCCATATCCAGTGAAGTTAACACAACAAAAATAAATAGACCACCAATGTTGGAGCAGAACAACAAACTGACCTGCCAGAATATGAAGTTTGTACTGATGGTCTGAGAAACAGCATCATTTGCCCATGTATCCCGATTAAGCTTTACAAAGAAAAAATTGTCACCAGTAATGATAATGCTTAAACAAATTGTCAAGAAAATTCAAAATGGAGCACTAAGAATAAATTAAAATACCATATGTGAGCTGAATTCCTTGGTAGATTGTATGTTGACCAATAACCACTTGTCCTGCATAGAAGCGGCACTTTTTGCCTGCAGTCAAAGATCAAACCTTAGTCACAACTGCATATCAGCTACAATGCTACATGTTTCACCATTTCACAATATATGCACTATCACCCATCCAGAGTGAACCCTGCCACGTAGCATATGCAAGCAAATTCTATAATCTACAAATATATTCTGAATTTCTGTGCTAGTCATTTTGTAATAGTGCATTTACCAAGCTAATTAGCTTGTACATGCAGATCATTCTAGGGGCTTCTATATTCTGTTAGTGGTTAGTTCAAGCCATTGGTTTAAGTCTGGTACATTCAGGGGAGTTAGACGGTAGACAAACGGTGTTATCTAAACAACACAAACTGTGTGGGAGTTAGACGGTAGACAAACGGTGTTAATTGTGAGCAGGGTGGTCTTTGTCATATTGATTGAGAATTAAGGAAGGTTAGTGTTCACTTATAAACTAGAGGGGGTGTTTGGGTTGTTTAAGAAAACCTTGAGGGAGGTCAACGTAATTTTCCCAAAAAAGGTATACAAAAACAAAAGAAGAAAAGATCCAAGCTTCACACAATTGTGATGGTCGCTGCAGGGTGGGGGTCATTGTGGGATGGTGGTCTTCAGAGGACACGGAGATAGAATTGACAACAGTAAAATGTAAAACAGTAGGAACATAACAAAATAGGAACTCAAGAGTCTTTGTTTTTCGTTTTTAGGGTTTTAAATCCATTTGTGCTCGAGTTCAGGACAGGTAACAGATGTTTCCTTTTTCTTGGGGGGGGGGGGATGCCCCGCCATGGCCGCCACATTCATTGCGGCAACAAAGCGAAAACTGATACGCTGCCGCCGTTGTATGGCAGTCTGTTTATTTTTCGCTACTGTCATCTGCCTTGGCCCATTTTCGACAACACATGGAAAAGTGGTGTCTTTTCCCAAGAACTAAGTAGCAGACAAAATGCTAAAATAGCAGAGCTAATAGCCATAAATTGTTGCAGTCAGAATGTAATGGCTTCTTCATTAAAATGTGACACAACACTCTGCACATCACAGGGAGGACATACGACAAAAGCAAATGTTGAGATTGATAACCATTGATCAAGATTCAAGATTCAAGACTCAAGAGTGTGATGATATATTAGGAAACTTGGGCTTATTGGTCATTTTAATGTGTGAGAAGAAAACTAATGGAGCCTCTGGCAAGAAAAGCAATAAATTAAGGATAGTAAAATTCAAAGTCATATAGCAACATCAGATATTTTGTTTCCTGAATATCCTCTAAAAAACTCATCTTGAAAGTTGTAATACAGTTCTACACATGGAAGACAGAGCTTGGTTGTGCTTCTCCTGATTAAGATTTCAGTAGTCAGCACCATAGGCATAGACTACTTTCTGAATTGATAGTAATAATTACGAAGTCAAGGGAGTAATCGAAGGTCACATGATTGGTAACAGCTAATGGTAAATAACATCGTTGTTTGTTCAGTCATGATCCCTACCTTAAAACATATTTGAAACTAAGTTTTCAATTACCATGTCCCTTCGAACCAAAAATCTGAATATATGAGCTTCAACTAGACGATATGCAACTACTAACAAATAGGCTGCAGAACGCATTTACCATTAGGTCCAGACATTAGTGATTCCCTTAAACAACAGTCGGAACATAAGATGTCATGGAAGGTTCTGTTTCTAGTACCCTGAAGCACTTTTGTCCTGTCTCCATGTGGAAAAGGACAAATCCTAACTTTTAAGATTGACTAAGCACAATAAATATTTAGCCGATGTGTGCATGAGGGTTAGTTTTGGATGGGGTTTCAACTGTAATAGGTCCTTGTCAAGTCAAGGACTCCTTGTTCTTCCGCATCTCTAATTGTTGGCTGGCATCTACTCATGTCATGTTCATTATGCTCAAATGGATTTATGTGTAGTGCATTCTAAAATACAAAAGATGTAACTGTAAGGCACTAGGCCTTGAGAGAGGTTTGATTAGCTTAAAAATTATAAGATGTCAAATATCGGGAAAATTGGGAAATAAAGAGATGGTTCGAGTGATAATTGCTGCATGTTAAAGTATAAAAATTTAAATATACAATCAAGCTTGAGTTCAAAAAGTTAAAATCCAGCTTCAATTTGAGCTGGGTTTTACAGGCTCAAGCTTGAAGTCAAATCAAATAAAAATGAAAATTGAGCTTGTATTGGCTAAATTCCAATACCAACACAATCCAAACTAAGAAGTATATTTACCTTGTCAAATGAACCGGTGAACATTAAATGAAAAGGAGGGCGATAAAGAGAAGCAAGTGTGTCCTGAGAACTCTCAGCAGTAGAGGCGGCACCTTGCTCTGATTCCCAAACCCCTGGACGCCTCGTTTCCTGTTCAAAGTTACGGAACGCAACTAAGGAGTTTGGTTCCGGTGCGAGATGTCCAAGCCTTACTCCTCTGCATAAACATGAAAAAACACAATTTTAATAACTAGTTTGTCTGTTGAAAGCCACATCAACTTACATACATACATACGTACACACAAACCTACATACAAAACGTAATAAAAGACAACGTGTATTAACTTAAAAACCTCAATGAGCACAACTTAAGTACAAGAAACATTTCTTGGATGAACAAGAAGCAAAAACAGTACCAAATGACTTTTGACCACAATATCACTTCAAAGGGCATCTATGTGATTTATATTATGAAACAACAAATACAAAGATGAGATAAAACAAGACATCCCTAAATCTAACAGTACAATAAGTACATATTACATAAACATTTAAAACTCCATAAAAAGATACTAGCATTATGCTTATTGATATGTCATAGTCCATAGTATACACCACTCAGAAAGAGTTCAATCATTCTATAATTAGTTGTATCAAAACACAACGAAAGGAATGCTAAAAGTGCCAAACATCATTCTACAGGGATAGTCTACTGGAGTTAAACTCAACTGATGTCATAGTTAAAACCTAATGAATTGCATTTGCATCAACATTTACACATGCATCTCTATTAGACCAAAATCCTAAAAAAGGTTTAACAAAAAGGAAAACATACCCAAATAGCATTGCATTATCATAAAGAGTTTCCCTTATAACTGGCAAAGGAGCGCGCACTTCATCTCCATCAGCAAGTCCACCACTTTGATTCCTTGGTTCACTACAACAATTACAAATCAAAATACAAACATAAAAAACTAATCTTTACCCTTAATTCCAAAGCCATAACACAAATATCTAGCATTACCTCAAAAGAGACTGATCAGTAAAAGAATCAACATTCCCTAAAGGGGGAGTGAAAGACGACGGCGCCGGCACCGCCACCGCCACCGCCCCAGCTTCATTCCCAATCAAAAACAACTGAAGAGCTTCCTCAAGTTTCCAACTCGTAGCCTGTTAAAAACAAACACATCAAATCTAATAGATCTCAACACAACAAGAATCCATGCATAAATCAACAATAACTGAAGACCCAAAAGCTTCAAAATCAAAAATCAACACATTTATATGGATAATCGATTAAAAAGCATAAAAAAAAATCAGTTTTTTCACAGTGATGATGAAAAAGGGGTAGAAGTGAAACGAACCTGAAGGAACTGTCTAGCGGTGGCAGCGGTTTGGCCCTGAGCGACTTCGAGAAAGGAAGAGACTAATGTTTGTTGATCAGTGGGAGATAACATTCCCTCCATTGAATTCGATTGAGTTTGTGATTTGGGAATTAGGGTTTCGAATTGGATTATGATGAATTTATATTTCACACTCTTCAAGTCTTTCTAGCTTCTGATGAATAAAAACCTATTACTATTATGAGTTTTGTTTTATCATTATCACTTCACGAATCTAATTAATTTTGTTTATTTTTTTTCTTGAAGCATAATTTTGTTTATTTATTTATCTATTTAATGGATTACGTGTAGTGTAAGATTATTCAAAAAATAAAAATTGTTAGTAGTAATAAACTCAATTTTTCTTAAATCAGAAAAAGATTTACCAAATTTCTTAGACTTCACAAAATAGTAAATCTTTCGAAAAAATATTTAACAGATAATGTTTCGCTGTTTTAAGAGAAATAATATCATTATTTAAAATTTAATCAAAAAATATTATTATTTAAAATATTATGTAGTAATAAATTTTAAGGTTATTTCTCTCAAAACACGTAATCTCTTGAAAGTTGAAATGGCCTCAAAATTTTGAATCCCAATATCGCCACATACCCGACACATGGGTATATGCGCACCTCATATAAGTTAGAATAATATTTTAAAGTAAAGTTTTGTGAGAATTTGGAAGCCTTATTTTAAAAAATATTACTAAATAAATAAAAATTATTATGAGGGGCTATTGAAACAAAAATCTCAAATTGATGAATGCTATGTAATCAAATTAGGTTGGATAGTGAATTTTGCGCAACTTGTGCTCAATTCACTCTTTAATAAATTTTGCTTTTTAAAAAAAAAATGTTAACAACCACTCTTAATTAATTTTAAATTGTTTTTGATTTTTTTTATTATCTAACAAGTATTTTTGAGTGATTTAATATAAGACAGATACATTGGATTAAATTCATGATGTTTCACTCACAAAGAAAAATAAGAACGTATTTTAAGGAATTATTCTTGGTAGAACATTCTCTGACTATGAGAGAATAGTCTCCCAAGTTTGCGTAACTCAAGTATAATCATTTTTCCATGCGGCATGTCTCGTTGAGTGCAACGACAACGGCGATGCAAGTGTATGAATGAAGAAAACTTTTGGTTGAGGAGGAGCATAATGAATTGGATAACTCACACTTGAGAGGAAGATTATTGTGATAAGTGTGAGATTAAGGGTCCGTTTGGCCTAACTTATTTTTGAGCTTATGGAAACGGCTTATGCAATATAAATTAGGTTTTATGCTATTTTATAAGTTCAAACTAGTGAAAATTGAATTTTTATAAGCTATTTTATCATAAACTACCTTGAAAAACTTATAATAATACATAAAAATTACATAAGCTGTTTGCATAAGCTCAAAAATAAGTTAGGCCAAACGGGCCCTAAGTCCCACATTACTCAAAAAAGTGGAAGTTGAAAATTTTATAAGTTAGAGATTCATAAACTTAATGCCTTAAAATTTTGAGTAAAAATATATATAGTGTCTAATTCATTAGTGTAAATGATCATATACCTGCCTCTGGTGACCCAACCGATTTGCATGGGGCATGGCTTCTTGGAGGTGAATGACTAAATGTGAATGATATCAGCTTTTGATTTTACTATTGTTAATACATGCTTATACAACAAATCTCTTGAAAAACGAAGACCTTAATTAGTAGCCGGCTAACATACGAATACCAAAATCTCTAAAATAAAGCTTTCTCCGTGCTTACCCGATTAGCTCATTCAGGTGTGAGAGTTGCTGAATTAGTGAAAATAAATAATTGTTCTTTTATCAACTTTTGATTTTACTATTGCTAACTAGTACGATACCCGTGCATATGCACGGGTCGCGGCGTCGCGGCGTTGCCGCGAATTTTTTTATGATAGATTGGAAATAGTCCCGTTATAAAATTATTTGTCAGTGTAAGTTTGTTATCCCATTTATGATAGTTATTATTGTAATAATAATAATTTATTCATATATGAATAATATTGGACTTGTTGAGATGATATTTCTCATTTTAACAGTAGCAATTTCTTATATATGTGTCCTACAAAATAAAAGTAAAAAAAAAACTATTAATTAAAGTTCATTATAAATTTATAAAATACAATAAAGAAAATTTGACACGAGTTAAAATTTGTGGACTATAATTCATAAGATAATGCTCATTATATCTACCTAGAGTGAAAGTAAGATTACTTTTGATAATAATGCTTGAAAATTATTTTTCTATTATTTTAAAACGGAGGAAGTAGTAATATTGATTCCTACTACATGGTGCAGACTTGCAGTTATTTTTTACATCGTTGATAAATATATATCCCATATTTTTTTAAATTTTGTTGGCAAATGTTTGTTCTGCATTTTTTTTCATGTTCATCTCAAATAACAAATATTTGTTTAATGACATATTTTATGTATTAATGATAAATATTTATCTTATGTATTTTATTTACAATTATCAAGGATTAATATATTTTTGTCATTTTCTTATTTATAATTATCTTGTGTATTTTATTCAAAATTCTTTGTAATTATAAACAATAAATATATGTTCCGTGTTAATTTTATATATCAATGACGAACATAGTCCATTAATAATGTATTTATTTGTATCAAAACATATTATACTACTCTTTTTTTAAAGAAATTATTAATTTAAATAAATTTGTGGTTATATTAGTATATATTGGTTAAATAAGTTTTTAGTTCCTATAAATATTTCAAATTTCTGTTTCAGTCCCTGTAAAAAAAATTTAGTAAGTTTTGGTCCCCCAAAATACATGACGTCAGAACTTTTAGTCCCCATAAAATTTCTAAAAAAATAGACACTTGTATTTATATGAGTAGAAATACAGGTTCCCGTAGAAATTATAAATAAAAATAGACTTGTGTATTAATATATGTGAGTAGAAATATAGGTCCCCATAAAATTATAAAAAAATAAACACTTGATAAGACCACGATTTTGTAAAAGATAAACACTTGTACTAATATATGAGTAGAAATATATGTTACACATAAATTATATAACAAAAATAGTCAACCTTAATAATATATAGTATAAGTCTCGTAAAAATAACAAAATAAATTAGTCTTCGTATTACTATATCAGTATAAATACAAATTTCATAAAAATAAGATAACCGAATTAACATATGAGTAAAAATATAAGTCTCATATAAATAGTAGGAATAAGGTATAAAGGCAATGCGTAATAGAATATAATAATTATAATAATTTTATTTTATTAAAATTAAATATAAAAAGACTAAAATGCCCCTTAATTTTATAATGTGTCAAAAATAAAAAAATGAAACATGGGTAAAAAAGAAATTTTCATAGTGTTTCCTTTTAATAGATTTATCTGATATGATACATGCTTTAGTGAAAATAAATAATTGTTCTTTTATCACTTACAACAGTTGAAGAGTGAATTTATTAGAAAATTAGACCAAAAAAATAATTGAATTATAAAATAACACTTGAAGATTGCTTGACTACACAAGAGAGTCCTGATTATAAATGTAAGAGATTGGAGGAGAGCAAATATAAGAAGCCACAAAGGTGCTACAAACCAACTGGTGACACATTGAATAATAAAAAGTAAAGGATTCTTCAAAACTAGATTATGCATGTAGTATTAGATATTTTGTTAGAGAATGTCGTAAATTTTAAAATACGTATAAACATCACTACTAAAAAATGCAAATTAGTGATGGAATTTAAGAAGGGCGTAAAATCTCTCACAAATTGTGATGGATTTTTAGTGATGGAAACTAATGATTTTTCTTAAAATTAAATTTTATAATATTAGTGACGGAATTTGTGGCAATTAATTTCCTTTGCAAATATTCCGTCACAAAATCCCTCACAAATTTAATTAGTTTTTTTGTGTTATTATTTATGAAATTTGGGTTAAAGTTAAGATGTTTTATATATGCGTCACAAAATTCCGTCATTAAAGTAAAATTTTGAGTTTGTCAGGGAATACGTTTCCATCACAACTTGTTTTTTATTTTTATTATTATGAAATTACCTTGACCAATTTGCTAGGAAATTATTCCATCACTAATTTGAATTATAATTATAAAATCTGTGAGGGAATTATTCCATCACAAATATAATTATGAGATACAATTAAAAAATATCGTGTTATTTTACGACGAAATGAGTAATTTTTTTTACTAAAATATATATATATATATATATATATATATATACTTAATAATTACACATTAACGAGAGGTAGATGGGCAACAAGCTGCGCCGCTAAACCTTTTTGTATAGCAAATTCTAACCTACGAAAAACTACATCCATAGACCTAGGTGTCACCACATTGCTATGCATAACCCTTTGAACTCTTTTCAGAAGGTCAACTGACTCTTGTGCTAAGAAACCAAATGTGTCGAATGCAAATGGAATAAAAACATGTTGATTTGCAGAGCACGTCTTATCATGTTTAGCCATTTTGCTTGAAGCAGCTTTGAGAGCTGCCCGTCCCACAGTAAAATCTCCAACTCCTAGTCCTACAAGTGGGAAAACTCCAGTCAAATCTACACAAACATGTTTCCCTCCTACCCATCCATACACCATGATATCCGCTGGACGAAGTGTCGATCTCCCTTCTTGTGGGTCCGTCAAGAAGTTTACTGGTGCCTCTTTCTTCACAGAAATGCCTGCACGCCTAAAGATATCAAAAAGCACATCCCTAACCAAGTCATGCCTGTATTTGAAACATGGAAGCTCCCTACAATGAGCTGCATGCTCCCCAAAAATGTCTAGGCACGCCTTGCGACAGACTGGACAAACCTCGTCCTTAGGAAATAAAGGAATCATGAGGCGGTACCTGAGGATAGTACGATACTCCACTGGGGACATGTGTTGGCCTAGCCCATCAATGGGAATAGCCAGAAGAAAATCTTGAGCATGTGCTGCTTTCAAACACCCAAAAACTGCTCTTTGTCTAGTAGTCATGTCAAAATCAACTTCCATGTCTTGAACAATTTTATCAAAAAGAACACTCGCCAAAACATGCTGGGCTTTACGGCGGATGGTGTCTTTGCTAGCAAAATTGCTAAAGTCAAAAGTCGGAATTTTATCACGAAGACCGTCCAAAGCATTGTCAAAATCGGCGTCCATACCACATACTCTACTGTCTCTCAAAATGTGATCTTGCAGCACCCAAGATTGGACCCTAGAAGCCAGAAAAGAATATGATGCAGCCTCTACTGCTGAATACAAACCTAACCCCCCAAACTTAATAGGTAAAGAAGCTATCCTCCATTGAAGGTCTCCAAAGAACGAACCTACCCAAACCACAATGTCTTCAACCGCCGCACGCATCTCTTTATCAAACAAAACAGCTGCCTCCTCCATGTGAATTGGTTGACACGTACTGAGACCGAAAAAAAGTTTCGCAATACCCATGCATGACCGAAGTAGAAGAAGCTCACTCTGTAGATCTCTTAACTGAGGAAGAAGATGCATTAACTCAACTGCCCTGGTAGCTCTTTTCATGGCCACCTCCTTAATAAAACCTCTATCACAACTAACAGCTCCTCTGAGCAATTTCACCCCAGACAACGGCCTCCCAATGTCTAAAGGAAACAATCCATCACGACGTTTGCTTCCATCACAAGAAGGCCAAAAGATCTCAGATTTACGAATATTCAAATGAAGGCCCAATGTTGGACCTGCCTCTCTAATGATATCAAGGGATTTAGCCACTTCCTCTGAATCCCCTATGATAGTCCCATCATCAAGATACCAAGCATGAAGAAGAAGTTTGCAGTTGTCTCTGATTTTATGAATGAGGGGGTGTAACACAAGCGCAAAAAGGAGTGCTCCCAACGGATCACCTTGTTGCACTCCAGTGGCAGCCATAATATGTCCATCACCAAGGTACAAGATTTTTTATTTAATTTTAAATATAAAATAAGTTTATTGTGTTTTTATTAGGAAGGAATCATACACAAAAATGCTTTCTTAAAATCTTGTTCCCGTTATCAGGCAAAAAAGCGCGTTCGACTATCAGTGGCACTTCTCAACTAGACCCGCAACCGCAATCGCTTCTCAGCTACGACCACTTTTTCCTCATCGCAATCGCTCTTCTCAACAACGACCAATGAATTGCAATCGCTCTTCTCATCAATCACAATCGTGTTCCGATTTCGCTTCTTCTTCTTCTTCATCTTCGAAGCTATATTGTAAGTGAAATCTCTCCCTCCTTTTTGTTGTTCTTTGAGCAATTTGAGTTTGATGTTGCATTTTGGTGATTTTAGCAATTTTGTTCTTCTCCGAATGTTTGCATGTTGCATTTTGGTGATTTTAGCAATTTATATGTATCTGCTTAATTAGCCAATTTGTGTTTGATTAAGTGATTTTTATATGCTTATTAGGGTTAAGATTTTTAACTGCAAATGTAATTTCTGATTTTAGGTCATTGTATGTGAAGATTAATCAAGAAATTAGGGTTAAGATTTTAGGTCATTGTATGTGTTCTTCAAATTATTGTGTGACTTTTTGTATTATATATTTTGGAAGCTAAAGAATCTTGCATTGGGCTGTTGTTTGAGTAATTAGAGCCAATATCCGATTAACTTATTAAAAATCACTTTTCATCTCAATTTTGTATGAGATAGTTTGTTGAAATAACTTTGTATATGATGACTCCACGTCATTACTATGTCTTAACAACAAATTCAAGGCAAAGTAGTATATTTTTACTATGTTTTTCTACAATAAATAAAGAGAAAAAGAATCGTTACAAGATTGCTTGAAGTACAAAAAAAAAAAAAAAAGTTGAAGAAAATCAGCACAATTTGCATCATGACATATGCCCGGTATTTTGACCATATCTAGAGTTTCGTAACTCGGAATGAAGCGGGGTTTACGTCAAATGAAAGCTAAGGTCAAGAGCTACAACTTTCATGAAGACAAAAAATTCATTTGCCTCTTCCATTGGCGCCAGGTGCGGTGCCCAGCGCGGGCCCGTAAACTAAGTCTATAAATTGAGTGTTTCTCTCATTCGAGGGTTACATAATTTGACGGCGGAAAAAAAGCAACTTTTGAGAGCAAGTCCAGAGATCAGTGTTCCTTCTTGTAATTAATTCTTTTACTCTAATTTATGTTATTGCTTTAATTATGCGTAACTAAATTTCTAGATTGGATCCTAGGGGATTCAAATTGCTATTGTTTTGAACTATGTGTTTCATATGATGTGTTAATTAAATTACGAAGTTAGTTTCAGTCAGTTATTCCTTGTTCTTAATGCTTTACATGATTTGACCAATTGTGTGATGAATTCAATTGTTTGTTTACTAAAACATTAGAGATAAATCAATCGACCTAGGAATATTTGTTGAATTAACCCTCACTTTAGAAATATTGGTTTGTTAATTGAGAATTCAAGGAGGATTAAAGGGCAAAAACCTCAATTGATTATAGGTCATCCTAAGACATTAGGGATTGATAATCAATTGAGAGGAATATGTACCAAGACATTGGACATAGTTATTATTTTCAATCGAATCGTGAAACTAAATTTGTAATTTGTTAACATGCATGAAATACCAAGACGATAGTAGTTAGATGAACCAAAACGATTCAATCGCCTTCTCCTCTTGAAAGCAAATCCTATTTTCTTGCCGTTACTTTCAAAAAAACCTAATTCTAGAAAAATCCCCCCTATTTATTTTATGTCAATTTACTTTCGTATGATTCCAATTACTCGCGTTTGATTCAGAACATTCCCTGCGGATACGATAATTTTAATACTTACTTTGATACTTCGTCAAATGGCGCCGTTGCCGGGGATTGTTGATTGAGTCAACAAGGCAATTTGAACCATACGTAGAGTTTTTATTTTTCAAGCATATATTATAAAAATCCAAAAAAATATTTTATTTCTTTTAATTTGATTCTGTTAGAGTTTATTTAGGATTTTTAGTTATTTTATTTTTTGTTAGTAGATTTTGTTAAATTTTATTAGATTTTTTTTATTTATTTTAGTTATTAGTAGTAGTTGCAAAAAAATAAAAAAAAAATTGTGAACAAAAAAAAAATCTATTTTTGTGTGTAGTGCAGTTGCTACTAAGGATATTTGTTGTTTGTGTGCATGCGAGGTAAAGCATAAGAAGAACTACGGTTTGATCCGGAGATATAAAAAAAACAGCTAAAGCAAAGAAAATGCTTGGAATGTTAGAACTAGATATTGGAACTGTGCTCTTAGCCCAATATAAACTGATGAATGAAAAGATGGAATCTCTCCTCAAACACTGCGCAAACTGTTATACTCCTCAAATGCAGGTTAAAGTCTCCCAAAGGGTGACATGTGATTTTTGTGGCCAAGGGCATGCTAATGGTGAATGTTTTCCTAAAGGATCCGAGGAGGCAAACTACTTGGCTAATTTCAAGAAGACCAACCCCAACCACAACTACAACCCTTTCTCCAACACCTATAATCCAAGTTGGAGAGACCATCCAAATTTCGGTTGGGAACAAAATCAATTTCAACAACAAGCTTCTTCACAAAATATTCAACAAAGAACTCCTTCTTACCTAGAAGATGCACTCTCTTAATTTATTAAGTTCACTCAAGGGAGTTTCGAAGCTATGAAGGTTAGTCAGGACCATATGAAAGCCAATCAAACCTAGATGCAAGCTAATCAAGACATTGCCAAAAAGAATCGTGAAGCTGCAATCACGAAACTAGAAACTCAAATTGGACAACTGTCAAGGCAATTCTTTGCTGCCCAAAACAATTGTTTTGGAGGCTCCCCAAAAGACAACTCAAGGAATGAAACTTGCGATGCTATCAACTTGAGAAATAGAGTAGTTCCTTCCCCGGAGGTTGTAACAAAAAAGAAGGTAGAGCCTAGTAATGAGGGAGTGAGCGCAAAAGAAGAGGTTGAGAACGAAAACAAAATTGAGAATGAGGGAGAAATTGAAAAAGAGTGGGAAGTAGTGGAAGTTAGTGAGAGTGATGATGCGAAGTTAGTTGAAAATAAGAGGGAGACAATAAATGAGAAAAAGAGAGAGAGAGAGAGAGAGAGAGAGAGAGAGAGAGAGAGAGAGAGAGAGAGAGAGAGAGAGAGAGAGAGAAAGAGAGAACGACCTTGAGGAGAGAAATTCATAATCGGAGGAGGCAAGCTAAGAAGGACCTCATGAACAATTCGGGTCCCAAAGAAGTGTCTCCATATGCCAAGTTACCTTATCCTCCCGCACCAAAGAAAGAAAAGAGCCAAGAGAAGGTGAGAAGCAAAGAGAACACTTTCTGGAAATTCATGGAAATGTTCAATAACTTGCATGTCGACATTCCTTTTGCTGAAGTGTTGGAGCAAATGCCTTTGTCTGCTAAATTCATGAAGGAATTGTTGACCAAGAAGCGGAAGCCGAAGGAAGATGAATCAGTGTTAATGAATGAAGAGTGTAGTGTCATTATCCAAGCCAAGCTCCCACAAAAGAAGAAAGACCCCGGTAGTTTCACTATACCCATCTCTATTGGGAATATGCATGTTGGGAAAGCTTTTTGTGATTTGGGAGCAAGCATAAACTTAATGCCGCTTAGCATGATGAAGCGCATACCCGGTGCGGTAGCTAAGCCCACAAAAATGCAACTCACTCTTGCCGACCGTTCTATCACGTACCCGTATGGAATCTTGGAAGATGTATTTGTGAGATGTGCTGAGTTTGTGTTTCCGGTCGATTTTGTGATTTTGGAATATGGAGGAATGTGTTGAAGTCCCGGTGTTGTTGGGAAGACCATTCTTAGCAACCGGTAGAGCACTAATTGATGTGGAGATGGGCGACTTAATGTTGAGGCTAAATGATGAAAGTGTGAATTTCAAAGTCTTTGAAAGCATGGAGCCATATGACAAGAAGAAGCCTCAATGTTTCCAAGTGGAGGCAACGGAAATTGTTGTGAAGGATAGCACTAAAGATGAAGCAATTAAGCCTCTTGTTCCGAAGTTGAAACAACTTCCTTCTCAATGGAAGTATGTGTTTATTGGTGAGAATTCCAAAAATCCGGTTATCATTAGTAGCTCTCTCACTCCCTTGGAAGAAGAAGAATTGTTGAAAGATTTTAAGCAAGACCAAAGTGCTATAGGTTTTAACTTGGAAGGTGTCATTCCGATTATTTACTCACATAAAGTGAAAAAGGAAGAAGAGTCCACTCCGGGTGATGTGCCATTTGAGCCCCATACTTCAACTTTGGAAGAATTGGTAAAGAAAGAGGTAATAAAGCTTGTGGAGACCGGAATGGTGAACTCGACCCCAACTCTCTTAAAGGTAGAAGGTATTGTGGAAAGACCCAAGAAAGTTCGTCCCAAAGCAAGAAAGAAGACAAGAAACAAAGGCAAGAACAAGTGGAAGGAGTTAATGATTGATGCGGTTCTTGAAAAATCATTGAGGGGTGACCATAATGGGACTCCTATGAAGAAGGAGCAAAAGAGGAACCGTATTGAATCACATTTGAAGTATCCCCCACAACTTGGGTTGTTGGTCGTCAAGCATCGGGACGTTAAACAAGCGCATGACCTCTTTGGTCATGGACCGTCAAGCTATTGACGTTAAACGAGCGCTGCTTGGGAGGCAACCCAATGTTTTTATTTACTAATTTATGGTTTTTGATATGCCTTATTTGTGTTTGCAGGTTAAGCACGAGAGTAGAGTCGAGACGGCAGGTTAAGCAAGGAAGTAGGGTCAAGACGGTGGTAATGCTTGATTCCTTGAACTTGAATTTTATTTTGTCTTTGATGAATTCTTGTGTCTTTTTGAAAACTAGTGCACTATTTAGACGTGTTTGTTCAGAAATATGCGAAGTCTGTTAGGTTAGCGTCTCTGATACATGAATGTGTGATTTTCTTGTTGACTGCCTTGTATGCATGTATGCTATTAGAAAAGCTTAGGAAAATTTTCAAACATTGACCACTCGATAATCCGGTCTAGTCGTGAGACTTCGAGCCTAAACACTTTAAAAAAATTTCTTGTTATGAGAGATTCCACAGCTTAGCTAATTCTCTAGAACTTGCGAATGTTCGCTTTCTTGATTGATAGCTATGAGTTACACATCGAGGCAAGTTGTTTTTACCTTGAGCCTTTTGAAGCCACCCGTTAAATGTTACATCCTTTGATAACCCCTTTTGAGCCGAAAGAAACATGTTATTGCTTGCTGAACCTAAATTATCACAAAAATGAAACAAAAAAAAAAAAAATGATTTTCTTGGAGTTCAGACACTTAACAAATATTTGAGCACATTACTCATTATAAGTTTGGGGTTGCTTTTGGAATTAGCAACTGAATAAGTTTGGGGTGGGGTACTAGAAAACTGAAAAAGAAAAAAAAAAATAATGGACGCATCTCAGATAAAAAAGAAAGAGGTGTTTCTCATAAACCTCTAAAAAAAAATATATATATATGTGATGGAGAAAGCGTGTAAAAAAAAAACTAAAAACAAGTTCTCTAGTATAGAATGCTAAAGTGCAGGGGGGAGAAAATTAACTTCATTATTTTGAAAAAAGGTGATGTGAAAACTCCAAGTTTTTCTGCTTACCATCCAAAAACATCCACCCTTAAACCTTAGCCCCGTTATAACCCTCATGTCCTCTAAAGGTGTGAATTTGTATGTATGTTGATCGATTGTAGAATGTTTGCAAGCTTATGGTTGAATAGTTATGATTGTGTTGATTGAGTGAATTGAACCATCTAAAACAGGAGAAATGTGAGAGAGTGATGTGATTATAGTTTGGTCAATATTTGTGAAAAGTTCTCTGTTTTTCGATAGCATCCGGTGTGCAAGTATGTTCATAATAGGGATGATCCTAGGATTGTTGATTATGATGTTTAACATGACTGACTTTGCTGATTTGAATTAACTGTTGAGATAGTGCCATGTTTTCCGAGAGATACAGGTATTCCTTGAGGACAAGGAAAGGTTCAAGTTTGGGGTTGTGATGACTCCACGTCATTACTATGTCTTAACAACAAATTCAAGGCAAAGTAGTATATTTTTACTATGTTTTTCTACAATAAATAAAGAGAAAAAGAATCGTTACAAGATTGCTTGAAGTACAAAAAAAAAAAAAATGAAAGTTGAAGAAAATCAGCACAATTTGCATCATGACATATGCCCGGTATTTTGACCATATCTAGAGTTTCGTAACTCGGAATGAGGCGGGGTTTGCGGCAAATGAAAGCTAAGATCAAGAGTTACAACTTTCATGAAGACAAAAAATTCATTTGCCTCTTCCATTGGCGCCAGGCGCGGCGCCCAGCGCGGGCCCGTAAACTAAGTCTATAAATTGAGTGTTTCTCTCATTCAAGGGTTACAGAATTTGACGGCGGAAAAAAGGAAACTTTTGAGAGCAAGTCCAGAGATCAGTGTTTCTTCTTGTAATTAATTCTTTTACTCTAATTTATGTTATTGCTTTAATTATGCGTAACTAAATTTCTAGATTGGATCCTAGGGGATTCAAATTGCTATTGTTTTGAACTATGTGTTTCATATGATGTGTTAATTAAATTACGAAGTTAGTTTCATAAAATTATTCCTTGTTCTTAATGCTTTACATGATTTGACCAATTGTGTGATGAATTCAATTGTTTGTTTACTAAGACATTAGAGATAAATCAATCGACCTAGGAATATTTGTTGAATTAACCCTCACTTTAGAAATATCGGTTTGTTAATTGAGAATTCAAGGAGGATTAAAGGGCAAAAACCTCAATTGATTATAGGTCATCCTAAGACATTAGGGATTGATAATCAATTGAGAGGAATATGTACCAAGACATTGGACATAGTTATTATTTTTAATCGAATCGTGAAACTAAATTTGTAATTTGTTAACATGCATGAAATACCAAGACGATAGTAGTTAGATGAACCGAAACGATTCATTCACCTTCTCCTCTTGAAAGCAAATCCTATTTTCTTGCCGTTACTTTAAAAAAAAAAACCTAATTCAAGAAAAATCCCACCTATTTATTTTATGTCAATTTACTTTCGTATGATTCCAATTACTCGCGTTTGATTCAGAACAATTCCTGCGGATACGATAATATTAATACTTACTTTGATACTTCGTCAGTATATAAGTTGAAATTACTTTGCATCTCAATTTAAAGTTTTTCATTGAACTTCTCCATTAACATTTACAAGCTTGTGAGGACCTTTTTGAAAAATTATTTTAATTGAGGAAGGGAATAGATCAAAATAAGTCAGGAAGAAATTTTAACAATAAGAGTAAACTTGGCCTTTGTATTTACTTTCAAGGTCTTGGTTGCTTATGCTAAAAATTTCAATTAGATTAATCTACTATCTTCAGTTTATTACAATTAAGTCACTGTTATCCATGATTATCTTTTGTCATCTGCTGATTGCCTTCACCTTTGCTTGTAAAAGTGAAAAGTTGCATTAAGTTCTAATTTAGGAGTTGTGTTTATTTTATTTTATGTCATGCATGCTTATTTTATTTGTGTTGCCTTTATAATATGTATGTAATGTTTGAAAAGGTTATGAAATAGTTTTGTATACTAGAGAATGAATTGTAAGATATGGTGAAGAAGTTAAGTCTAACAGTTCCTCAAGTTTTGATTATGATAAGGGAGAAATAATAGTATTGTTTTAGAATTTCTATAAAAAGTAATCTAATAATGCACTAGATGCTACCTAAGTTTGTCTCAATACATGGCACTGTTTGTTTATCTTTGTCCTTTAACACAAAGATCATAGTGAATCTCTATTCTTGTTTGAACAATTTCCTTTACCAGTTATCCTTTTATTTATTTTGTTGCTTTCTTGCTATGACAATCTCAACTATGCTAGATGAAACTAGAAACGAAAAACATTTCCTTTATGACTTATAAAGGAGTTGGTTTAAATTAAATGTGCAAAAATTTAGCTTTCCGTTTACTTCTATTGCTTTTCAAGCGATATATGAACTATGATTAATTCTTTTTTTTTTTTTTCGGTTTTTCACCACCAGTTGAATCTGGTTCGGGGGTCAGTTTTGGCATCAAGTGGTTCCAGCCCCTCTGAAAAAAGATGTAAATAATATCGGAAGAGGGGATATTAGATGCCCGTGTAAGATATGCAAGTGTCTGAAATTTCAAAGACCATTAACAGTGAAGACACGTCTATGTAAGAAGGGATTCATGAGTAATTATTATAATTGGACGAACCATGGTGAGTGAGGATATTCCCCCGGTGGTTGTCAATCACTCATATTATGGAAGTAGTGGTCATATATAGGGAAATGTTTGATAATTATGAGAAGTTAGTAATGGATGCTGTTGGACCAGACATTGGCAACTATCTTGAGCAAGAAGACACAATGGAAGAAGCACAAAGATTCTTTGAAATGTTGAAGGCCGCACAATCTCCTTTATGGGATGGTTGTGATAGATATTCTTTGTTGTCAGCATTAAGTAGTATAAAAGCAGACTATGGTTTGTCTGAGGGTTGTTTTAATGGATGGATGCAGTTTATGGGAATTGCATTGCCAGATAATAATTGTATGACTAAAAAAATAAATTTATCAAGCAAGGAAATCAATTTCACAACTAGGGTTGGCAAGTTTGAAGATTGAATATGTTGTATTATAAGGAGAATGATGCGCTCCAAAGTTGTCAAATTTGTGGAGAGCAATGGTATAGGCATGTTAGAAGACGGGGAAAGTATAAATTAAAAAATATGAGTGTATTAGTGACGTAATAGTGCATGCTAAACTTTAAATTTGATTTGTCCCACAAATTTATACAACCAATTTCCTTCAATATACATTGCTCAGTTCACTTCTAGAGTATTGATCTACGATATTTATAAAATAAAAAATTCTCAATTACTCTTGTGTACTAAACAAAATACAACTTACTAGAAAAACTCATGTCACTTTTTGTTTTATGTTTTAATTAATATATTCCAGGGATATATTGATATTCAAAATAGTGTCAAATTGGAATCGTGCACATCTTCTATGAATGAGACATCACAACCACAATGCCACAAACAAATCATCGTCCGTTTGATTTTAATTAACAGACAAGATCATTTTAATGCACGTGAAATTTAAACTATTTGTATAAAATTAATGATCGAAATTAATTACGTGTAACTGTATTTTTTGTTATTGCAGCAAATCTAGATTCTAAATTAACTTATTTCTGAGCTTAAGCAATTTTTATGTATTATTATAAGTTTGTCAAGATAGATTATGATAAAATAGCTTATAAACATACAATTTTCACTAGTTTAAGCTTATAAAATAGCATAAAACCTAATTTATATTGCATAAGCTGTTTGCATAAACTCAAAAATAAGTTAATCCAAACGGGGCCTAAAAAAGAGAAAAGTAATGCAAATCGAGTAAAGGCCCGTTTGGCCTAGCTTATTTTTGAGCTTATGCAAACAACTCATGCAATTTTTATGTATTATTATAAGTCTTTCAAGGTAGTTTATGATAAAACAGCTTATAAAAATTCAATTTTCACTAGTTTGAACTTATAAAATAACATAAAACCTAATTTATATTACATAAGTTGTTTGCATAAGCTCGAAAATAAGCTAGGCCAAATAGGCCCAAGTCAAGAGTTTAAAATAATTTTTATAATTTTATTTATTTTTTTTATTTTGGTTATAATTTAAGTTGAAATCAATTATATTTTATTTTTATTTAGACATAAAACATTAAACTATAGAGTTGATCGATCAAAATCACACTTTAAGTGTAGTAAAAAGGGTCTACGGACACCTTAGATTCAAGATTTATTGAAATTTATCAAAACTTAACTCACAATTGATAAATCTCAACAAGATACTCTCAATTGATCAAACATAATTGAACATTAGGATCCCCATAGGACACTCTACAAAAGAATCCATAGCAGGGTGGGCAAAAAAACCAAAAATTGACCCGAACCGAACCAAAAATTTTAGCTTGTTATTTATGGAGTATGGCTTATGTATTATGAAAAGTTGATTTGGTTGAGATGTAATACTTAGAGATGTAGATGATATGGTGAAAGAGGAGATGCACACTTCTTGTAGTTGCAACATCTCTACTGATAATCCAACATAGAATGTCAACAGTGGAAAAAGCATGCATCAAGGGGCCAATGAAATCAGAATCTTGGTTTGCATATTAGTGAGAACATAATTTTACCAATTATATTTACATAAGACCTATATTATATTATGGGATCACATGGTTATGTTAAAATCTGATAATCTAACATACCAATTTGATTGTGATAGAAAAGAATACGTATAACAATTATGTTCATGCTTAAAGTTTTATTTAGATTTATTTAATTAAATAAAATATGACAGGTAATGTACATGTGGTAAATTTGGTTTGGCCAATGCTACGATGGATCACCTTCACAAGTATTAGATACATATTAGTACGATATTTCAACTACTATTAAAAATAATTAATCTCCGTATGACGATCTATTAGATACATATAAGTTAAGAATTGAATCTCTAACCACATACATAAGAGAATCAAAATTACTTGAACTAATTCATGTTGAAATATTTATTTATCGGGTAAACTATCATTTTGGTCTCTGAAAGTGTAAATTGCTGTCACATTGGTCATTGAATGTATCGTAATTGCAAATACGTCCCTAGTATCTCATTTGATAGTAATTTTCTGGACTAAATTGACCAACAAGGAACACATTCGAGGACTAAATTGACTACTTAAAAACATATTCGAGGACCAAAATGACTAATAAAAAAGACATTTGTGGATCTATTTACAATTTTAATACATTCAGGAACTAATGTGATAGCGAATTTCATGTTCGAAGATCAAAATGACTATTTGCCCTTTCTTTTATGTAACCTTTCCCATCTTCCAATAACCAATGAGAGAAAATGGTTGGTTATCTTTATTTTTCCAAAACCGAATCTAATTTGTTCCAAAACATTACATCATCAATCAAAAAACTGTCCTAATATAACACTACACTCATCTCTGCCACAAACAACACAAAAAAACTCATCACTCTCTCAAAATGGCAATCATCAAAGACAAAGAGAAGAAACTCTTTCTTTCTTCACTAAGAAACAATGCTTCTGAACACAAACTTCTCACATCTCTTCTCTTTGTCTGTATCATTGCCACTCTCCTTCTCTTCATTCCTTCTTCTTCTTCTTTCTCTATCTCAGCTTCTGATCTCAGATTCTGCATTTCAAGAATCTCTCAAACCCCACCAACACTTTCACCATCACCACCACAATCACCTCCACCACCACCACCTTCCATTCTTCATGAAAAACTCATTCTTGACAACAATAACACCAATATCATCAAACGTTTCTTCCACCCTTATGGCTCAGCTGCTTATAACTTCATCACAATGAGTGCTTATAGAGGTGGACTCAACACTTTTGCTATCATCGGTCTCTCGTCGAAACCTCTTCATGTTTATGGAAATCCTACTTATGAATGTGAGTGGATTCCTAATACAAACACAAACACAAACTCTTCTGCAGAAAAAATTACTACAATTGGTTACAAGATTCTTCCTGATTGGGGCTATGGCCGTGTTTATACCGCGGTTGTCGTTAACTGTACTTTCAATGATACTACAATCAATGTTGACAACAATGGTGGAAAGTTAATGCTTTATGCATCAACATCAGGTGGTGGTGACACAAACTTCAATATTACTGATAAAATGGAAGTTCTTGTTGAAAAACCAAAAGTTTTAGATTTGACCCTTTTTGATTCAAAGCCAAAGTATGATTATTTTTACTGTGGATCATCTTTGTTTGGGAATTTGAATCCACAAAGAGTAAGAGAATGGATAGCTTATCATGTGAAATTATTTGGGCCAAATTCACATTTTGTTCTACATGATGCTGGTGGTGTTCATGAAGAAGTTTTTGAGGTTTTGAAACCTTGGATTGAACTTGGTTATGTTACATTAAATGATATCAGAGAACAAGAAAGATTTGATGGTTATTATCATAATCAGTTCATTGTTGTGAATGATTGTTTGCATAGATATAAATTTATGGCTAAGTGGATGTTCTTTTTTGATGTTGATGAGTATATTTATGTGCCTCCAAAGAGTACTATTAAAACTGTTCTTGATTCTCTTTCTGAATACAATCAGTTTACAATTGAACAGATGGCAATGAGTACCAAAGTTTGTCTCTCTGATGATTATGGCAAAACTTACAGGTACAATTTTGCATTCCTTCATTTAGTAATATTCTTCTAACTCTCTTTGTTTTTGCCTAATTGCTTCATTATGCATAATTTCTAATTGATGTTTCTCATTTGCTAATTTTAGTCTTGAAATAATTATCTTAGCATTGACACTTTAGTGAGTGAGTCTGTCAAAATCAGTGCGACTAATTGTGATTTTGTCAATTTTGTCGTAAATCTAAATCCACACTAAAGACATATTTAGTGTTTTCGATACATATCAGTGTTTGACACTAACATGCATATTACATTCAGTTATTCATATATTATCTTAACATTGACAGGAGTTTGGCAAAATCAATATAACTAACTTTGATTTTGTTCAATTTCACCGAAAATTTAAGTCTACACCAAAAACGTATCAAGTGTTCAGCACAGTGATACTAATAGACATAATTACATTCGATTATTCTATTTTCTTACTCGTATCATCTTATTAATGTGTGTAAAATGTGTCAATGTTGATAGATTATGATGGATCTTGGGTTTGGATACTATTTTTTTTACCTTGAATAGAGAGAGGACAAACAATTGTATTGTTGTGGTGTACATGAATTTGGAATTATTAGCCCATTCCTATGATATTAATTTTGTTTTACACAGTAAACAAGGACAGGTAGAAGTGGGACATGTTTGACCTTTGTTCTAATGTGATTATTTCTAAATTTAATCTTTATTAACTAATCAGTAAATAATTATATAAAATAGTAATTTGGTCCAACTTGTTCAAGATTCTTCCAACATTTGTTGAAAAAGTAACCATTCTTTATTCATTCATCAATGTCTTCATCAATGAGATAGCTGCACAATGTTCAAAATCATGTGAATTTTTCAGTAATTTGAAAAATTCTTAGAATTGATTATGATTCTCCTGATGTTTATTTTTAGTAATTATTTCATGTTATCTTTTGATTAAAACCCATACTAATACTTTTTTGTCCACAAGTGAGCTTTGATTAGGACAGCTTTGTATTTTTAGGTAGGTATGCACTGAATTTGAGTATTTTAATATTATTCATAGTAACAACAATAACAATTAATTTGGTCACATACAGTTGTTAGATCTAGCTGTCCAAGTGTTAGTTGCTTCATTTTATTGCACAAAATTGTTATAAGATTCTGAAAATGAAAGATCAAAAAGCAAATATAAATTACAGAACTAAATAATTGGTGTATTATTATTTTTAGAGGTGTCTTAAGTATTAGTAACTATATTGACCCAGACACGGACACTCTGACATAGTCATGTAGTTGAATTGAATCCACGGACACTCTAACATAGTCATGTAGTTGAATTGAATCAGAATTGAGTGTAGTTAGAAAGTTGTTGCAGTCAGATGTCGGATGAACATTTAATCAAGATCAAAAGATCTTGATTTAAGCAGTATTTCTAGACTTATTAAATAAAATAAGATATATTGTACATTTTTAAGATCATCCGTTTTTTAATGTGTTAGTGTTGTGTCGGTGTTACCGTGTCAGACACCGAACATCTCGTGAATCTGAAATGTGAGTAGGACATAGATTAACACTACTCATAGAATTCATGTAATAATGTGATTGTGTCTTATGAATTATGCAGAAAATGGGGATTTGAAAAGCTTGTATACAAAGATGCAATTACAGGAATTAGAAGAGATAGAAAATATTGTGTTCAACCAAGAAATTTGTTTGCAACTGGGATTCACATGTCAGAAAATTTAGTTGGAAAAACAACTCACAAAACTGAAGGAAGAATAAAATATTTTCACTATCATGGAAGCATAGCAGCAAGAAGAGAAACATGCAAAATGTTAGTCAACACAACAAATGTCAACTATGAAAAAACACCTTATGTGTTAGATACTACATTGAGAGACATTGCTGGTGCAATCAAGAAATTTGAGCTTAAGATGATTGGATCAAGGTTGCAAAAAACAAGACAATGATACCTTCAATTCTTTTTTCTTTTTTTTTTTTCTTTACCTTTTCCTTTAAGGGTCTTAAATTTAAAGTTATTTAATTTATCTTTTTATAGGATATAAAATCATTTAAAGGTTCTTTCTTTTCTATTTTTTCTTTTATGTATTATATTCTCTTTTTTTTTTTTTTTACTTTTAAATATAGTATAGAGACAATAGAGACAGATAAATAAATTATCTTGTTTCAATTTTTTATAAGTCTTTTGAGGTTCTTTGTTCTTTTTTATATATTCTGTATTCTGTAAAAATAATGAATAAAAGATGAATTGTTCAATAATTTGTCAGTGTGATGTGGTCCCTATCTTCTATATCATTATATGGAAGGTTGCCAATGTGATGTGTTGCTTTGTTTGTGTGCAACTTTCCTTTTTTTAAGTGTTTGGCTATGTACAATAATAGGTGAATTTTTTTTATACACATTTATTTAAATATGCATAAATATAACTATTGAGGTGAATAGATTTACAAATAAAATTTAGTATTTTTTAATTTATATTAAAATTATTCAACTCAACAGTGTATCAGTATATATTCAAGTAAAATTTGTATCGTGTTTACCATAATATATAATTAATGTACACAATTTTTATATTTGTCTACTTAACATGTGTTGAGATGTGTTCGTACACATGTTGACATTTTTCACTTTTTTTTATCAAGTAATTTAGCGGGTCAAATTTCACTTTTTAAAGTGAGTAAATAGGAGTATTAGAATTTGAACCCTAATCTTTACATATTTTATGCATGCAATGTTCATATCAATTGAGTTATATTTATCGGAACAACATTTTCTTCTTTTTAATAATAACATTATTACATTTTTGAACCCTATTGCTTTTATTTTGTTTTTGGATCCTTATTCCTAAATAAATTTTGATGAAAGCATCCTCTTTTCTTTTGTTTCTTTACTTGTAGGCCCCTATGCTTTTTTATATGTAAGAAAAATAGAATGAGAAAATATTGTGGTGTTGGTATATAGGAACAAGTAATTGATGAAAGGGATAGCTTTAGGAAAAGTCAAAAGAGTGAACATGTGGGTGATATGAGTGCTCTCTCCAAAAGCATGAAACAATTTGGGGTTGCATTTGCAGGACATATTGAATCATGTAATTTGGTAACTCTATTTTGCATACATTATGATTATTTCTACAGTTCAAAAATCAATTATATATGTATTATTAATAGGAAGAGTGTTGGCTTTTTAAGTATTTGCCGACAATTATAATGTATATATCACCGACATGATAGATTCAAGGCATGTTAAATTTCTTGGTAGTGGTTTGAAGAGTGTTCCTTGGTTGATCTTAGAGTTTTAGATAGAAGAGTCGTTTGATTTTAAGCATTTGTGTTTACATGATACATGATGTTTTGGGATTTTATTTTTATTATTTTTACTTTTTAATTTTCAACATCAATTTAATCTGGTTCGAGGTAATGTTTTGAAAGTTTATATGTCATGTTATACGTTTTGGATTTTATTTTTATTATACTTTTTTTTATTTCTTTCATATTTTAAAAATATTTAACAAATGATATGTGTGTGTTTGTGGACAACCCACCGACGAAGCAAACACTTGCTTTCTAAGCTATAATGATCAAAATCAAAATTAACAATGAAAGTTTAATGACTTCTAGTCTAGGTGTAGAAATGTCTATATATATTCACTAGAGCAAATATTTAAAAATGGTTTAAAATTTTAACAATGACGCTTATCTTTTTTTGAAAAATGTTAATGTGTCTTTAAAATATATGTTAAAAGTTTAATATAGAAACTTTTTCTTTCGTTTCAAAATATAAGTAAAATTTTGTTAATAAAAGTGAATATATTTGGTCTAAATTTTTAATCAAATATATCAAATTTCTTTTACTCATTTTTGCTTATATTTTGAGACGGAAGAAACATACATTTATAACATTAATTCTTTTAAATTGTTTAATGCTAAGTGTTTTTTTATTTAGGTAGCTTATTATTTACTTTTAGGTCACATGTTAGCATAATTCTATTTTTTTTATTTTTATGATTTTTGTAAATTGAAGTTTATGATATTACTTGTCTTTACAATTGAGACGGTAAGACTCAAACAAAAAAAAGTCAATTTATACGTGTTTACTCTTACTTTATTAAATAAATCAACATTGATCAAATTGTTGTCTTAGTTAATATGACGTTGAACTTCTAATTAAAGATGGTAACTTCATTCAATCATTAATTATGAGAGCTTTAAGCAATTTTCAAACAGTCATAGACCGACCACGTGAATTACTTCTTCTAACAGTGACATTCGCTTTAAAAGTTTTGTTGACACGAGTCTTCTTCCAAGTTTATTAAAACCACAAAAATTAAAATACTATTTATCATATGAAAAATAATATTGTTATGATTGATGGTATTATAATAGAATAGAATATTCGCAAGATGTTTTTGTTTTTTTTTTGACAAATTCGCAAGAATTATTATATATATGAATGTGATGTGACTTCCGTCAAAAAAAAAATGTATGTGATATGACAATTGGCGCAATATTATTACCTATTATGGAAAATGATATTATTATATACACGTATTTTTGTCATTTCGTTAATAAAAAAGAAGAGCAATTTTGTCAAATAAAAATCTTTTTCTTCCACTTTTCTTCATGATCAATGTTTGTATAGTACCATTTTTGTGTACACAAAAATGTGTCATAATAGCATATTATTGTGCCTAGTTAACAGTTCGTGAAATATCTAATTTAGACTTTATAAGTGCTTAAACTGTTTTTATATATTATCTCAAGTGAAATAATTAACATAAAAGAAAAAATAATGAATTGTGAAAATATGCAATACACTACAAAATGAATTTGTAATTTTGAGTTAGATTGGTAGTTATCATACAAAATTGCAATGGAAAGGGGACAAAGTACTCATGGTCCACCATGATTAATTATTAAGTCATAATAAGTTGTATTAATTAGCAACTCATATACTCCATAGTAGTAGCTGGCAACGTTTGAAGTGGGTAATCCCAAACTACCAAATGATTTTGTTTTTTCTTATATATTTTTCTAAAACTTCCAAAGTTTCTGTCGGTGTTCTTGCCTTCCTAATGTAATTAATAATGTGATTCTATTTTGTTATTTTCCTCTTTCTAGTCTTCTTCTGTAGGACATCATACCAAGGGCATAAAAAATTCCATATATCCAAATCATAAGCAAAACAAAAAAATTCCATATATCCAAATCATAAGCAAAACAACACCACAAAGGGACATGTATAATTAATCAATCATGAAAAAAAATTCATTATTAATTAGATGCTTAATTTTTGTGTGCATAATTAGATGCTCATTTATAACCTCCATATATGTTGATCATATAAAAAAAAAATAGCACATCATAAAATATAGTTTAGTATATATTAATCGAATAATTAATATATTTAGTCTATATTTAGTCCATATATGTG
The DNA here is from genome assembly GCA_954870985.1 of Trifolium fragiferum. Lineage (NCBI taxonomy): Eukaryota > Viridiplantae > Streptophyta > Magnoliopsida > Fabales > Fabaceae > Trifolium > Trifolium fragiferum. Next base: position 22,798,797 of record OX940792.1, read on the forward strand.
GCAATGTTACATTTTTATGAGAAAAAAATTAGCAATATTACAAATTACATCATAGAAAATAATTCTACATAACACATCATAGAAATTAAGTTCTAACTAACTAGATTGTTGGCAAAAAAATCCAAAACTTATGAAACTTTTAGACTAGTCTCATTATCAAGCGTTGGTTAAGAGAATTAAACATAATGACATTGATTGGTAATGTTTGATTGATTAACCCCCTTTTATCCTCAACCTTTTGATTAGGCATGGCAATGGGTGCCCACGGATGCGGGTTTGATACTCCCCAAACCCACACCCATAATTTCGGGTGCACCCAAACCCAAAGACTGTTTGGGTGGTAAAACAAAACCCGCACCCACACCCATTGGTTTTGGGTTTTTTCACCCAAACCCAAACCCATAGTTTGATCATGCAAAATTAAAATTTTCGAGTTTTTTCATCCAAACCCAAACTTACATTCAAATTTGATAAAATGCAAATTGCATCAAAAAAAGAAAAAACATAGTTTGCAATACAATATCATAGTTTAACACACTTTTTTCCAAATGCAATAACATAGTTTAACACATTTTGTTCACAACCACAATACATAACAACATACTGTCAACAAAAAAAAACAACAAAAAATAAAAAAAAAAAAGTTCCACATCCTATTCATATATATATATATATATATATATATATATATATATATATATATATATATATATATAAAAGAGAATATTTTGGTAATTTAACATATAAACGGGCGGGTGTATGGGTTTCGGGTGTGGGTTTCATACTACCCAAACCCACACCCATAATTTCGGGTGCCACCCGAACCCACACCCAAACCCAGTCAACTCGGGTTTCACCCGTTGACTTAGGTTTGGGTTCGGGTGGGTCTATCGGGTTTGGGTGAAATTGTCATCCCTACTTTTGATATTAGTGAGGTAGCTGAATATGCTATTCTATATATATTTTGTATTTGTTGTATCTATCTTTTTCTTTGAAAGGCTATTTGTATCTAATTACCTAACAAAATTAGGTACCTTTCAAGTTGTAATGAAAGAATAATTTGAGTCAATAAAATGGGCACTCTTTCTCAATTAATTAAAGTATATAAGTTGAAGCATATTGTGAACAGAAAAAATGTAGATACTCCATCTGAATTATTATATTAGAGTATATAAGTTGAAGCATGTGAATAAATTATTATTTAGAAATGTTCGTGCACTATTGCACGGTTAATTACCATTGATGTTGTTACATATTACTATATTGGTGTGATACTGTCATTTTCTATGTTTTTGTCTGTTGTATAGTTAATTCATCATGCAATTTTGCTATGTACTAAGTATAATTTTATAAAAATTGAGAAAAAATTATTATTAATAAAGGGTCGTGCTAAATAGTGTCTCCGAGACATTTGTTAAGCATAAAAAAAAAAGTAAAATAATGAATTTTTATAAATGATAAATTATTAGTTGTTAGTATATTTATAATGTTATGTTATTTTTTTCTTGTCATGACTTGAACCCTGAAACTTTAACTTTTTAACCCTTAGCTCAACTAGTTTAACAAAATATAACTTTTTACAATTTCGAAACATTAAATGCACAAATTACAAGAAAAAAATTTCTTATTAATAACTTTAACCGGTGTCCGGGAACATTGTTTACCATTTTTCATTAATAAATGGTATTGCTATGGAAAATTTTTTGCCCGTTAAAAAATAAGAAATTGTACATAACAACTTCAATTGTACGGTCTCTTTGGATTGGAAAATTTGACATATACTAAATTCTTGTCTTAAACAAAACCACTTGACAACTTGTTGTCTCAAATACAAACTATATATAAATACCACAATAATATCCAACAAACAACATATAAGCAGGGGCAGAACTCATCGTGGGTCGGGGAGACAAAAAATTTAATTTTTTTTTCATATGTATATTATTTAGAGGGATCTTTAATACTACTTTGACCTTGTAGTTAACAATTAGACTACTTTGACTGCATTCCAGTTTGTGGAGTTATCAAATACTATGTATATTATTCAGTAGAAAACTCATTTTCTCCTCACAAACACTTTAATTTCTCTTCAGTGGCTACTCATACTTCAGGGGGTTCCTAAGGGTATTCGGGAGGAGCGGCCATATAAGGCACCAAAATTTTAGAGACACAAATATTTTATTGCTTATGTGTGGGTGTGTATGTGTACATGCGTGCATGCATGCGTAGGTGTGTGTGTGCATATGTGTTAAAATAAATAAATTATAGAACTAATGTAAGTAAAGTTCAAAATAGGCTTAGACCCGTATGATCTTGATAGTGAAATTTATTTGGTGTGAACTTCTCAATATTAATATAATCTTTAACTCTTCTTACATATTATATATTTATAATTATATGACTAATAAGAAAAAATGGAGCACTAAATTTATAACTCGCATAGGACATCCAAAATCTCAGTTACGGTAGTTACGGTACTATGCAGGATGAGAAGATTTTGATCAATCATTTTTATTACTAGACAAAAACACCATTTGCCTTTCCATTGCAAATTAATAAGTAAAAATGTAGTACATGCTAAACAATCATGTTAAAAAGTGATAGAACAACATACAGATGATGTGAGATTTTTTTTGTAACTTTACTCTCCATTGAAGTGATTCATTCATGCTTAATCTCAAGTACATAATTTGAATCCTTGCAGTTACCGCACGGTACAAGAACCGTAAGACCAGATAAAAGAAAATTGCTCTCATTTCCTTAAGTACTTTGTGCTTCCAAGAAGGCATTAAAATCGTCTTTCGCGCTTCTTAAATTAGGAGTATTGCAAAATGCCGGAGAAGGAGGGTAAGGAGATGTAGAAGAAGACATAGAAAACCTAACATGATGAGGTGATATATCTAATTTTCTAGCATTTGTTCTAGAAGAACCATTCTTGAGAACCCCTTTAAGGTCTGTCTCAAAGACAAAAGCTGATGTTATAGGTGCATGTACATCCTTAACACTACTTCCTCTGATCAATTCCAATGGTAAATCGAAATAAGAACTTGCATTATCTCTTTCAATCTCATTGAATAGTGTCGAAGAAGCCCAAGAACCACATTCAAATTTTTCCAAAGAAACTGTCCTAGATATTGAACCTTCCATTTCTGATCCTTCCTTTTTAGGTTTAACCGCTTTTGCTTTGCCGAATCCCGGTAAATACATGCAAAGTGCACTGCATGTGAACCCTTCATCTGCATTTGCTTCAAGCTCATTATCCCTCGCATGAATTTCTTCGATAGCCTCGTTTTTGGAGAAGCTTTCATGAACATGATGCTTGTTATCATGTTCTACTACACTTGGTTTTATCAACCATAGATCAAATTCATCAAAGGGAGATAAACTTGCCCTTCCTTCTCCACATGACTTACTTTTTCTTAAGTTGATTTCTTGTAGTAACTTGAGTGTCAAGTTGGTAGCTTGATTTGGAGATTCTACAACTTCACCTTTTGGTTTTCTCTTTGAAGTGAATAAAGGTGATGAGTTAGCTGAATTTGGAAGACTAAGGCTGGTGAATTTTGGCTTTGGAAGTGTCAATGGAGAAGTGTCATAAAAGTCATGATTAATAGAGGATTCTTTCAGTGATAGTGCATCCACTACATTCTGTTTTTGTAAGCTCTCCATAACAGTTATAGGGAAATCCCCTTCAGCTATATCATTGCAATTTTGCAATTCCTGCTTTAACATTTTATCTACCAAATTCACTAGCTGGCTGCACTACTTGTATAAAAATTGCATAGAACGTGAAGGGTGTGTGTGGCATGTTCATCCATATTTTAGTAGTGAGGATCATGTTCTCTATCTAATTAAGATTAATTATATATATTTTTCCCTTAAGGAAGTGTTGATTTTATCATAAGGAAAGTGATAAAATGGTTTAATTATCTATTTTATTATATCATAATTATTGTATGCACGAGTACTTGATAAAACAAGGGTCATATTAATATCAGTTACAAACTGAAGTTCAATTGTAACGTGCTGGCACACCCCATTTCACACCCTTTTAAAAATTAAGAGGAATATCATATGTGATGTCATGGTTGCATACAAAAGAATCTAAAGCTAAGTATAGTAAATATTTTTTTGACTTAATATAATAAATAGTTATTGTCCGTAACAATGAATTGGTCTAAATGGTAAGAATTTTGGATCTTTTAAGTAAGTTGTCGTGGGTTCGTTTTTAGACTTTCGTATATGAAAAAAATTCAATTGAAAGGGAAACTCACGTTGTGTGCTTCACAGATTTCCTAATGGAAATTGATCACTACTAAATAAAGATGAAAACTTCGTATCAATATCATGACAACCCAACAGAAATATACAAGATAGGAGATAAAATATCAACAACAATAAGCAATGGCTTTTCTTTCTCGAACAAACTAGAAAATATAAATAATTAATTGAACAAAGTTACAAAATCAAACTCTTAACATTGAGCTGTCAAGAAATTTCCTTGAAAATTTGAAATTTTCTACTTCTTTCGTCACATTTTGGATTAATTACTTATACAGCAGCTCTTTAATTTCAAAAAGGTTGTGATTCTTTAGTTAAGAAAACTTACTTATAAATTCTGGTATCTCTGAAATAATTGAGATAGGGAAACTAATTTCAACATGAGATGAGAGAGGTTATTATTGTAAAATTATAGTTATTACAAAATTCTTTTGATATTTCTTTTTTCATAAGATCTTGTTGAGAAGTTTATTCAAACTATAGCTCAAACAAACAACCCTGGATGATGTTAGATGAACACTGTGATATACAAACTCATTTCAATATAGTAATAATATTATACACTGAATCTGAGTGCAATAATGCTATCAGTTCCTACTGAAGGGAATTGTAAAACAAAATCAAAACTACTGAAACACCTATAATAACAGGGAAAGCTGAAACCAAGTATAGTGCTCCATATCCCTGCAAGAGAAACAACTTGCTTAATCCAAAAAAAAAAAACTAAATGTTAAGAAAAAGAAAATTTATCTAAAGAATATTAATAAGATAGGCTTATTTTGCTCAAATAATTTTTAAAGAACTCAGAAAATAGACTACTAGGCTAGCTGATGTGTATCACTGTCAAACTGTAGATGTTTATATCTTCACTCTGTTATGATGAATAGTTGAAAGACAAAATTGAACCTTTCAAATGAAGCATGTGGAGATAGTTTTAGCCATAGAAGGGTCAAAGTAAAAGAAGACGCAGTTTGTTATTAAATCCGGTGGGAAAAGTATACACCAATGTTATCTCAACGGAAAAGACTCATTCTAGTGCAGACATTTTTATTTTGTTGGTCAAGTAGCCTAGTGACTACAAATTCCACTCTTAAGATGGATAAGTGAGGTGTCCGGGGTTCGAAGCCCCTGCATATAAAATGTGATGTCCTTACCAACTGAGCTAAGCTCACGGGGACTCTGGTGCAGATATTTTAGTCTCTCTAAAATAACGCAGAGAATTTATGGTATAGGATACCATGTATGTATTGTAAAATCCGTTAGGAACCAATTTATATATTTGAGATTGAACCATTGAAATCATCGATATTGATACAAACAATCTCAAAATTTAGACTTAGGATGCGTAACTCAGCCTTTTAAAACCAATTTCTAAGGTGAGGAATAGCTGCAAATAAGGAGGCCGATGCCTAGGCCCAATGCGCCTGCGCCTTCCAGTCAATAGAGGTAGAAGGAAAGGAAAGAGGCGTGCCAACATTGACAGACCGCAGGCGCAGACGCAGAAGTGGACCCAAAGACCGGAAAACAATCTTTAAAAAGGTGACATCATCTGAGGCTACATAACGGTATAGAGTAGGAAAGTGACATCTGTAACCCTTCCGAGAGTTCATTAGGACAGGAAAAAGGCATTAAAATCACTTGTGAAGCACAATGGCGTGAAGGATCATTAAACCACTAAAACTGTAAAAAAATTTAGGGGGATTGACGCAGCTATAGATATTTATACTATATACATTGTTAATAAAAGGAGCTAATCAGAAGTCAGAAATTTTATAATGAGTGATAGCCTGATGCTCTATTAATTATAATGCTTTAAATCTAAGTTCTTATATAAGTCTTTTAAATAATTTAACTCTAACAAAAACAGTAGCTCGTGTATATATTAAAAAACGTCCAGGTACGCACTAAAATATAATCTACAGATTCTATATAAGTTTATGGCCACGTCTACTTAACAATAGTCATGGTGGCTGACAAAAATATCTAAATCACAAAAATAATTTACAAGGCAGGTAAGGAACTGACCAACACTGGAGGCACATCTGTTTCATCGTCAGTATCCACATCTTCAATTTCAGCAGCAGTATCCCAGTCAATGTTTAGTCTCTTTGCAGCCACTTTTGGATCGATTCCAGTGTCGGTGGTTTTTGCATATAGAGACTTTTTGGGCTTTTTCTTTTTTGGTTCAAGTTCAACCTATCCATTTGGGAAAGAAAAAAAATAGCAGCAACTGATTGAGCTTTACGTTTTGAAAAAAATTACATTGGTAATTAGGAAATGCATATAAAAGAATACATTATATTAGTGGAAATGAATGAAAGGTAATAAACAATTAGTTCTGGACAAGTTGGCAAAATTTTAGATTTTAATTAGAAATTATATACTGTAAAAGAACTTCTGTTGTTTTCACCATGACAATAAAAGTTGTCAAGCATATAAAAGAGAAGCGGCAAGTTGCAGTGGTAAATCAAATTTGAAAATGTTAATATTGACAATAGATAAAAAAAAATAAACTCAATTTTAAAAATCACATGATCAAATTCAGTAGTAAATCTTTGCGCAAGGATTTAGATGTTTGGTAAATATTTGCACATGAACAAACCTGTATGAATACAATTTAATCAAATAACCAACAGACATGTTCAAGATATCATGTGTACATTGAATCATAGATTAAAAAAATACAAATCCAATCATACCTCTAAATTAGGCCACGCATTCATTTCCTCAGCGAGTAGCTGGAGAACAACTCTATCCTTTGGAATTTTCCCTTCATTCACCTAGTAAATGCAAAGTCAGTTTTTTTACTTCCGGAAATCAGTATTTGAGCTTATATTGAGTTTAAAAGCATATGCCACATAACACAAATTCACAAGACAAATTGCTGATCAAAGAGATTAACAGAAGTTAATAAAACTAGCAGAACAGTACTATTGTATCGATGATAGCCGAACTAATATATGATGCATATCAAGTGGAGGTGAGATCTAGCTAAAGCAAACGTTAAAGGGAAGAAATAAACAAAACACATCATTTGAAGTTGTCTCAAGTTATTTTTCAAATTGGATTTTGTACAATAAAAGAGATATTTGGGAAAAAATTATCCTCAGTGAAATGCAGGTCTCTATATTTATATATTCAACAAATTCCAGCCGTACAATTTAGAAAAATGTGTTAAGAGTACTAAATAGATAAATACTCGCTATACATTAATCACATACTTAATACACTTACTCTCTCAACATTTAACAGACAATTAGTTTAGGAATATTAAAAGGAAAATGCCAAGACTGAGAGAAGAGAACATGAGAGTGTAGAGAAATCAGAACATGTGACAAATCAGATTCTGAATTGTCGTAGTATTTAAAAGATTATACAATCAACCTTTTATAGAGAAAGATTCTGAGGGTTATCACAGACTTATTACATCACCACACTTTTGGCAGTTGTAACAAACTTAGCAACTGATAACAGAATACTCTAGATTGATAACTAACTACCCTACCTGCTGCCAGCTAAGCACCGCACAACTACTATGTACTATACACTAACGCTAGAAAATGACCCAATGTTCATCCCAAACAAGACTTAAATGAACACTTATGCTTCTGGTGTAAGTCAAAGTGTCTGCTTCTACAAATTAAAGCAAGATTTAGATAAATCACAGCAATGGAATAAAAACCTTACTTCTTCCAAAGCGACAACTAGATCATCTCTTGTTGGACCATCATCTTCAATACCAAGTAATCTTTTTCTTTCAACATCTCTGGGATCCTCAATCATTATGGTTAGTTTGACCTGGGAATAGGATAAAGAAAGAACCATTAGATCATTATTGGCAAAGACGCAGAGACAACATGATCTAGTGCTTATATTTAAATCTTGATGGATATATATATATATATATATATATATATATATATATATATATATATATATATATATATATATATATATATATATATATTTAGCATAATTACACCTTCAATATCATTTTGAAAAATGTGAATTTAATCAATCCAACCTAAATTATATTATATATTATAGATTATCTTAAAAATTATATGTACATAGTGTTAGACAAATTATATCTTTGTATGTATGCAACTAGCAGTAATAACAATAGGATCTGATTCAAGGGTCAATTTCAATCCGTCTTTTTTTTTTTTTGACAAATTTCAATCCGTCTTTTTATCTTAGTATTGGATGTATTTACAGAGCATATTCAAGATGAAGTATTTGAGTACCAACACTACTATGCATGTATTTGAGTAGAAGTAAGATGAAGTATATGGAAAGTAAGTTTTGCAAAAGGAAAAGTACCCCACAAGTCACACGGTTTAAATATCTCAAGTCAAATGTGATAAAAAAGTACTACTAAAGCTAAAGGGAAATTTTAGGTACAACTCAATGAAGCACAAGAATAAACGCAATATAGCAGAATGAAAATGTGGCGCTGGATGAGGTGATAGGATTAGGACTGCTAGCACTAGAGAGAAAGTTGGGGTCACATCTCTTGTAGAAAATATGGTTAAATCTCAACTTAGGTGATTTGGACATGTGCTGAGAAGACATATAGATCTATAATAAGGAGAAAAGATCAAATGAAATGAAACCCAACATCTAGAGGCAGAGAAAGGCCAAGAAAAACCATAGACAAAGCTATTAACGTAAATTTATAGCTTAGCAGTTGGGCTATAGACATGGTTCACAATAGAACATTATAGTATCGCCCGATATGTGTAGTTACACTTCTGATAGAATGCGTGCCCGACACCGACACATGTAATTACATTGAATTATGTCATTTTCTTAAAATCTTATGGGTGTCGACTTGTTGTCGGTGTCTATGCTTCCTAGGTTGTAAATAAATTGATATGATAAGTATAAAATAGTTTTAAAATTGCACAAAATTCTCTAACTTAAAATACTTAATGAGAACTTCCAATTCAACAACTAGATTGATAAAATTCACATCCTACTCTCTCTCTCTCTCTTTAAGGACAACATTAATTAAAGAGAAAAAAAAAATTAATTGAAAAGGGTATACCTCCCCGAAAAGCATGTCCCGGTTTTTCTTAAGGAGCTCCAAAACCTGCAAGAGGTCATAAAAATGCATTAGGAAATGAAATAAAATAAAGAAACAAATTTTGAAGATAAAAAGAAGAAAAAACAAAGATACCCTTTTGATTTGGGCAACATATTCAAGGTCTTGAGGGGTTGGTTCTTCATCATCAACATCAACATCATCCTCATCATCATCATCAAGTTGCTGTGTAGATGAAACAAGAAGTTCAGAATCTTGTTCATTCCCAGCAGAGGGAACAAAGGAAAGTATACGTCGATGGGTAGTGGTGAGGTTGGTTGCGAAGTGTGTTCCGTTGGTAAAGAAAGAGTTGGAGTGATGATTATAGCGAAAGGTTGGAAGAGAATGTGACTGTGAAGAAGAAGAGGAAATTGAAGGAAGTGTTAGTGACAATGCCATTGCTAACATATCCTTCTCAGTTTCTTTTTTCTATCCTATCATCATCATATTTGCTGTGCCTTTCGTTTAATCGTTTAACTCTCTTTCACACTTTTTTAATATCAAGATATTAATTAATTGATTTTAAATATATTGTTTTATTATATTATATTTATAAATAAGAAAATAAAATGAATTGGAAGATTTTGGTTATTCAGTGATTAAGTTCGTCAACGAACAACGATACAAATTCGAAAGCATAAGTACTCTGATTATTTTGATTTTATCACATTATTTGCGTTAAGGTATACGATCCATTCACTTTATACATTCACTCTACATTTATCATATACTAACTTGAATGTTAGAGTCCTAACATGTTTTACAAGTACATTCGGCATCATGAACCACCACTCAAAAATCTATCACCACAGTAATTCTCTCAAACCTCATTTTCAGAGTCAATAAGTTTTATTTAAATCAAAACAGAAAATGAAGAGAGATTCCAACGAGTTACTATCAAGCTGGATTGCAATGTAGTGATCGATTGTATCAATGAAAACCTATCAGATGTCACCGAGTTGGATACTCACCTAACAATTAATTGCTAGGTGAGTATCCACTAAAAAAATTCTCACTGTGATATTGATAACTCAAAAGTCTCTAAGTCGTTGCTTTGATATCAGATATCGATTAAATCATGCACATGTAAATTTTCTCTATTGATAAATCTATTAAGTAATGTATGTGCATGATAGAAAATACAATTTTAAACTATAATAACAAAATTAGCCTAAGTGGTAAGAATCTTAGTAAGAAAACACAATTTTGATATATTGAATTTTATTTATTTAATTCAAATTCATGGAGAAAAATAATTAATGACAAAAAAAATTATGCAACCCCGCAACCCACAAACTCTTTGAATCCTCGATGGATTTAGATTCTCTCAATTGGGTTTGGATTGCATACAATTATGACAATTCAAATTGTCTGACTATGATTAAATAGATCATATTTAAATCAGCCATGCAATCCGAGCAAACCTTCTTTCAATATGGAACGTTCAATCATAGTCGGACAATCATATATGTTTTGAGTGCATGCAGTTTTTTAACCGTACACAATCCAAATCCTCTCAATTGTTCTCAAGTGGTATCTCCGTCATTAAACATAATATATATAAAATAAGAGTAAAATTATGTAGATAGATAGTGTAGTTTTGTGGAGAAAATTATAAATGGAGAAAATTTGAAAGAATTTTCAATAGAGAGCAAAATCATCCTTGATGCATATAAACATTTAGGCAACTTGCAAGCCAACCACTTAGAGTACGCCATGTCATAATAATAATTTGTTTATTATTATTATTATTATTATTATTTATAAGATGGATCGACTTGATGTTAAAAGTTTGAGATTTCAGATAATTTTTTTCTTTTCAATGTCTTATAATCATATTTTATCAACGTCACTGTATATGTCGGGCCAATCATTTAGAGTTAGACAAGACACCCACAAATAAATAGTAAAATTGATGTTTTTGATATTAATTTAATCATAATATCTCAGATTAGTCGGTTCTTGGGCTGAATAATAAGTCTTAAAAAATAATTAAACAATTGTGGGCAAAAAATGACCCGAAATATAAGCCCAAAGTATAAAATGAGATAGTAAGAGTGAGTGAGTAAAAGGAACATCAGAACAAAGCGCAGCAGCAGCAGCAACTGAAGCTGAAGCGTAACGTACAGAAGGGGTTTCTGCGGTGAACAAGATTCCAACCTCATTTCATTACCATGGATCTCAAACCTTATCATTTCGACAATTTTCAGCACACTGTTCACCAAATTCAAACTGAAGTTGACAAGGTTCAGCCTTTCACCTTTCATCATTGCTTCGTTTATCAATTCAATTTTACTCGTTCATAATTTCATTCATTTTCTCCATTTCTGTTTAGGTATATTTTTTTTTATCGATTAGGTTTTAGAATATGTATCATTCATGATCATCTCGTTTTATAAATTTAGCTCCAAATATAAGTAATCAATTTAGCTCATTTCTGTTGTTATTGCTTGATTTTCTGAATTTTGCTGTTTTAATCAATTAGGGTATTTTATTTAACCAAAAAAATGAAAAATTTATGCTTCAGAATATGTTTGATTGATGGTGATCTTGCAAGCAAATGTAGCCCCAAATCTAATCCATTTAGTTAATTTCAGTGGTTATTGATAGATTTTCTGAATTTTGCTGTTTTGATCAATTAGGGCATTTTATTTAACCAAAAATATGAAAAATTTATGTTTTGGAATATGTATGCCTCACAAATTCGGCTTCAAATCTAAATCAATTTAGCTCATTTAAGTTGTAATTGCTTAATTTTCTGAATTTTGCTGTTTTTATCAATTAGGGCATTTTATTTAACCTGAAATCTGAAAAATTTATGCTTGTGTTATTTTTGGGTCACTATAGTAAGCAAATTAGAGTTTATTTATTGCATAATAAATTTGTAATATTTGTAGTGTTTGAAGAATTTAGGGTTAGGGCATAACATGACCCTCTTGTAAGGTGAGAATTGTTAATCGTATCTAGACCATATATCTAGTTGAGTGTGATTTTCAACATATACAGTGGCTGATTTTCATTCATTTGCTTTGATTTGCTTGCTATAGCCTATAGTGGCTTCATCACTTTGTTTTAGCAAATTTGGATTCGTGTTGGAACTGTCATCTATTTGTCAGTACTACTATGGCTACTACTATCATTTTGTTGTTTATTTGGTGAGAATAAAATGTTTTTGACGGAAAAGCAATTATGGCTTAAGCTTCTTAATATTTTTTGTGTGTGAAGATTTTTAGGGTTCAAATTAATCTTGTTGGATGCTGGTCCTAGATTCATTTTCAAATGTTAAAATGTTAGTGTACTATAGTTTTGTGAGTGCAATAATTCTTGTTGCTTAGATTATCTACGATTGAATGCATGATATAAATAAGATAGGCTATGTGTGCATAATATAACAAACGCAATTAGGGTGCAGGAACATGTGACATAACTAACGTATTAATTATCTGCAAAAACATCCGAAAGCATAAGCTTGTATAATAGTAAGTTTTGAACTGTGGAAATTTTATAACTGTGAAATCTTTTACAGCTTGAGAAGCAAGTGATTGAGGTTCAACAGTACTATGGATCCTCTGGTAATGTTCATGGCAATAATTCTAAAGGCAGTTCAGTTACCAAAGAGAAGGGCCGGGATAAAAATTTTGCTGGCACCAAGACACCGCTGCAAGATGCATCAGCATCAGGTAGGATGCAGGAGCTAATGCGCCAGTTTTCCACAATATTGCGTCAGGCAAGTGCAAATACTCTGCAACTTTGTTTTTACTTAATGATTTATATTATATGAATGTACTTAATACTTATGGCAGAAAACGGGGAGGCTATGGTTTTATTTTAGGAGTAACTGCTTGAGTAATTCTTGTATGTCAGAATGATAGGGTACAGCTATATATAGTCATTGTGCAAGACTTAAAATGAAAAAATAATCACACCTAATCATAGCTCAATTGCATCATATTGCTCCTAATCACTTCAACCCTCATTTTCCTCCCCCATAAACTTTGAGGCAGGGTCCATGCCCTGATAAGTGCTCGACCCTCATAATTCCCTAAACTACGACGTAGCTGCCATATTGCCATCTTCTGTATTGGTATATCATTTTCCTAGTCAGCCACAGCCGCTCCGATCTACTATCTGTCATCGACTACATATATGCTGTGTTGTCAATGGTGGACCATGACGGAGAGCCAAAATCCCGCCATATCGGCCAAAATTTGCCATGGTGGAGAGCCCAAAACCCACCACTGATATCTGCCATGGCACCACTATGTCTGGTATTTCATAGCACTCCATATATGTGGATACAATATACTCAATTTTGAATTGCAAGGATATTACTACAAGCCTCAGGTTGTTTTTATTTAATCATGGATTATTTCTCTTCTAAAAGAATGGATGCTAGCACTTTGAATGGTTATCAATATTTAATCTCTTAGCTTTATCCTTTACTTACTTTTTGTAGATTTATCATACTTTTCTTTTAAATGCAATTTAATTTTTATACTCATAAGGTCGATAGCCCGATCGATATACTCTGATACCATATTCGGTTTTTATATTGGGTTACCTCATCCTTACAAAACTGGCTTTTAAGGTGAGAGGTGCCACTCTTTATAAACACTCATTTCAGGCTCTATCTTTATTCTATGTGGGACTTGGTTTTTTCCCAATAGTCATCCTTAAATTCTTAAGATCAGTTTATGCCCATTGCTAAAATCAGTGAGAAGTGATATTTTCCTTGACCTGATCAAGTATCCTGTGAAAAATCAATAGTAATGCATTTAAAGTTTTTCAGATCACTCAGCACAAGTGGGCTTGGCCCTTTCTGGAACCTGTTGATGTAAAAGGTCTTGGGCTTCACGACTATTATGAGGTAATTCTTTTTCTTCATTTTGAAACTTTTCTCTTGGCGAACATATGACTAAATATGTTCAAACACACTTATTTGTTAAAAAGTTTAAATATAGGGCTGGTATCATTATAAATGGTGGCATTTGGTTAACAATCTTTATTTTATAGCAGAGTTATTTGTATACTGTTTCTCTTTGATTGTATTTCTAAGATATTTTGTTTAATTTTCTACCCCTAGTTTATTGATAAGCCCATGGACTTCAGCACGATAAAAAGTAAAATGGAAGCTAAGGATGGCATTGGATATAAGAATGTCCGGGAGATATACGCAGATGTTAGGTTGATATTTAAGAATGCCATGAAATACAACGATGAAAAACATGATGTCCATGTTATGGCAAAGACATTGATGGAGAAATTTGAAGAAAAATGGCTGCTTTTGTTACCCAAAGTTGCTGAAGAGGTAAATTGTTTTTCAAAATAGTTTTCTTTATTTTAGAAAATGAAGCTTTATTACATGGATCTTAAGGAGTAGATTTAAATCTAATTGTCAATTTGGAGGGGTTAGTATGGACATGGTTCTAAAAATTGTGATTGTATGAGTGTGGAGATCTGAAGCAATACCAATCCCAGGGGAAACTTATTTTTGCTTAGGTCATGCTGGCTTCTAGAATAAAAAAGATCTTAGGATCCAGCCAAATCAACTTCAGCCTCAAAATGCTCTTTGATGGCTAAATTTCAGAAATTACACATCCCAAAATCAGAAAAAAATCAACCAGAAACTATCCCAAGGCAGACATCTTCCCAATCACCAGTGACTTTTTATGTAACTGAAATTTGTTATTAAAATCAAATATGTAACTGGCTGTGGATTGGCCACATGCGATGCGATGATGCCTGATTTTGTTGTAACTGCAACAATACCCTAGTTTCTTTGCTGCAGTGCGACTTGTGGATCTATTGGTTTGGTTTGGGCATAGGAAAGACGAGACATGAGAGACACTTGCTAAATTGCACAGTTTTAACCTTTTTAAACCTTTCATGTTTGAATCTTTCATGTTTTAGGTAATTTGTGCATTCATTTGGGTACTTCATTTGGATACTTTTTTAATACATACCCGTGGTCTAATAAATATGTATTTCTATTTGTATCTTACTACAAAAAATAATAAAACTAGGTTTTATAATTCTTTGTTTATGATGTTGATACTTTTCCTATTATATTGTATGTTCTTTCTCAACTTTTTACTATATAAATAACATTTTCCGACTCCTATTATTTAAATATCATCTTTCTATCTTGATTTTGTATATTTATTTCCTGATTCTGTTTTGATTTTTGATGCAGTAAATTATGAAAGACACTTTCTTGTATATTATTATTTTTAAATGTTATACTAATGAAAGATGTTTCAAAGTATATTTTTAGGAAATGTATCGTAACCATGAAACGTAGGTTTGTACTTTTTTAAGGAATATCTACATCTCTTATTCTCGTCCATGCAATAAAGATTCGGTGAAGGTTATGTGGGTTGTTGACTGCCTAACACAACACAACCCTCATGACAGAGCATTATACTTTGTTTGATCCATGTAGTCAATCCCACCTAATGGGAAAAGGCTTTTGTGGTTGTAGCTGTTTCATATCTCTTTATATTCATCTTCTATTTATCTTAACTAAGTTCTTTTATACCCCAAAACAATCTATACAATTTTGGTGGCTGCACTTGTAGTGACAGCTGTGATATTGTTATTCGATATATCATTACCTTTCTTTGTTTAATTATGGTAGGAAAAGAGACAAACAGAAGAAGAGGCACAAGCACAACTAGAGATTCAACGTGCTCAGGAGATGACCTATGCCAAGATGGCTATGGATTTAAGCAATGAGGTTGTTAATTCTTTGCTAGCATTGTGTTTTTCAGTACAAATCATTTGTTTGATGTAATTTAGGAGCATATCAGATGGTTGATGCTGTCAATTACCTGTTTTTTCAGCTTAATGAGGTTGATATACGTTTGAAGCAACTCAGAGAAATGGCCATTAAGAATTGCAGGTTTGTCAAAAAACAGACGATCATTTTTCCTCGTCACTAAGGTCAAATTGTAGTGGAAACTTGTTATTGCATCTGTATATTGTGTTCATAATTAAAAACCTCGTTGCCAAATGCTGAAAAAGTTGATTTTCTTCTTGTCATTACTTTGTTTTACAAAAGGTAAGTGTATAACATGAGTATAGAAAAAAAAGTCGTATAGTAGGAACAAAAGTATGTTTGGACATGATGGAGGCATGTAGGAGGATTTGATGATCCTTATTAAGTGGATTTAAACCACCATTTGAATCTCTCCAAATCACTAGGATTGGATGAACCTTATTTTGTTAAGGAATTATGAATTAATCTGGTTGCAATCTTCAAATGCGCTTCATGCAGGCTACAGATCATGACTTGAATGAAATCCTAAGACTTAAAATAAATATAAACATTGCTGCTGTTTTAAGTTGCTATGAGCTAAAGGAACTAAAATAAATGCAAACCAACAGAAACATTGCTGCAATAAACTGCTGAAGTTACATGAATTGTATTTGCAATACTTTTTACTGTGCACATTTCCTGTTAGGAGGGCGAATTTGGAAGTGTTAGTATGGTACTGCTTAAAAACAAAAGTCACGAGGAAATGTGCAAATGGCAATATTTGGTCTAGAAATGTTTTACGACCACACTTTAGTATTCTAAATGCAATACATGTTTTGTGATGGTATTCTTTTGATCATTTTTGGGGTAATGGCTATGAATATTGTGTATAGTATGTATATTTTAATGTACACTCCTCACTTTTGTTAATGATACTGCAGGAAACTATCTGCTGGAGAGAAGAAAGCACTTGCGGTTGATATCGCCAAATTGTCTGCTGAAAACCTCATGAAGGCGTTGGAGATAGTTTCTGAGACCAACCCAAACTTCCGACATACTGAAAATGAGGTGGAGCTTGACTTCAATGCCCAGGTCTGTAATGTTAATAATGCTTATCAGCAATGTCATCCACTGTCAAATTGTTTATCATATACTATTTCCTATTCAAGTAGTTTATTTTTTTGGCATGTTTCTAAGTAATCAATTTTATCATTATTGACAGAGTGATTACACACTGTGGAGGCTAAAGCTTTTTGTGAAACGTGCCTTAGAAGGCGAACAGAAAAATTCTGGAGGCACATTTGGTAACCATGATACCGATGAGAAAAGAAGCAATTCTCGAAAAAAGCGAGAATTCTGTGATGATTCTGCCAAAAACCTAGCGAAGACCAGAAAATTGTCAACTTTATGATTTGTTAGTGGAACATATAAAGATACTTGTAAAGTTAAAACTTTCAGAGTTGTATTATGCAGAAGGAACTATCATCTATCTATGTTTATGAAGCCAATAACTTAAATGCGCTGAAGCATAGGTGAATACTACACCAAGTGGAATTATGTATCATTTTTGTATATTTTTTAGGTACATTCATCTTTGTATGAATGTACTAGGTGTCATTATACATTTTATTTAAAGATTGCCATTGTGGTTGGTTTCTACCCACAAAACAATAAAATTAGATTCTATTTGTACCCTACATCTATACCTCATCCCTTGATTCTAAATTTACCTTTTCAGATAGGTTTTTTTTTAATAAATTACTACTCTTTGAATTGACTACTGAGCTAGTTTTCTTTGATTCGTGTCCCTAACCTATTTGCGATCGTTTTCTTGCTGATGTATCAAAAGTTGTTACTCATCGTTTTGTAGTCTCTTGGGAGAAAGCCCTCTTTAATTACAAAAAAGAAAAAGAAAAATTACTACTCTTTGGAGAATTATTCTAGTCATGAATTTATCAAATTAGGCTCTCAAGGCTATAAGGTAGCAAGAAAATCTTAAAGAACTCTTAAATGCTCAGGTAAATATGAACGGTACTATATAGAATAGAGATCGTTGTAAATAAGTACTATACACACTTCAGGACTAAGAAGTATTGAACAATTTAGTACCTTTAGATATGCACTACCTTACCTCTCATTATATTATCAGCACCCCCAAGAATAGTCTAGCCAAAAGTAAGATTTACAAACACAAAAACTAGTTTTTCCTTAAAAAATCACAAAAACTTAATTGATTGTATTTTGTTTAGCTCTGCCTGAGAAAGTTCAAGTTGCAATTTTTATTTTTATTTTTACAAAACAATGAATACGTTAACTTAATTCACGTACACATATGTGAATTATGTGTTTTGCAATTTCGAAACATACGTAAACTTTAATCTTGTTTTTATGCTTAGTCACGTAGCCATGAATGTAATTGAGACAGAGGACTTATACCCGCAGCAGGTACCCGTCCGAACCATTTCGTTTTGACGGGAAAAATCCGAGTTGATTAGGTTTTGATTTTTCTTGATTTTAAAAGATGCGGATGAGACGGGTAATGAGGACATTAATACTAACTCTGAACCCGTCTCATTTATATAAACATTATTTTCCTTTTCTTAAATTAAAACTCTTAAATTACATTCGTACATTTATTTTTATTTTAAATTGAGTATTAATTATTAAATAAATTTTTTCCCTATTATATTCTTTGTTTAATAAAATCATATTATTGAAACAAAATAGTTCTCGACTTTTAAATCATTTTTTAATTAAAAAATATCAAAATACAACTTGAGTTCATGTGGAGAGAAGCGAGACGAGGATACCCGAAATCCATTGGGGATACTCGAATCCCATCGGGTATGAGTTTGATGTTCTATTTTTCTTCCCGCTTAAAATGATGATGGGTATGGGGATATCCTGACTTTATAGGTTTGAGTTTGGGGAGGGCAAAACCTGTCTCCGCCCCGCCCCATTGCCATACCCAGTAAGAATTCTCATCATTTTTAACGATTTTCATTTTTTTTTTATCAAAGTTTTAATATTTTGATGTGCATTAAAGAGATTGTGACTCATTTAGTGTAACATTTTTGCATTTATATTTCTAAAACTATATAGTAATGAAGAAAATGAAAGGAAAGAATACAAAATGGAGAGGATCCCAACTCGTTTTTATATCATCGGCTTTGTTTCAATATTATGTATTTTTTAGCATGGATCCTCTCCATTTTCTATTATTTACATTTCTTCCACTATTAAAGTTTTTTAGTATTTTAAGATGTATAAAAGAGATTTTAACTCATTTAATAAATTTATATTTCAAAAACTATATACTAAAAAAAATGAAAAGAATATAAAATGAAGAAATTCCAACTCGAATTTTTTTAGGCTCCATGAAAATTTATGTTGGCTTTAGAGAGAAACAAGAGTGGCTTCCTATATTCCAATGAAAAAGAGAGTTGTACAAACAGAAAAAAAAAAATATATAGTTATTTAATTTAGAGATATTTATTATTCACAAATAAAATAAAGGATTAATTAATTGGTGTTTACCCCCCCTAATGTGAAGGGCGTAAATTTAGGTGGAATTTTAAGCTGACGTATTTAATGAGGGGGTAAATGACATAATCTTCACATTACATCTATTAACCCTAAAATAAAGTATGTAGGAAAAAAAAAGTAAATTGAGTCCTCTCATTCAGTTATTCTCTCCATTCATCTCCTAGCTCTCTATCTCTCATATCTTTCTCTTGATTATTTTATTGATTTTTAATGAAAAGGGAGTAAAATTGCAATAAAGATAGAGAGTTCGAAGAAAAATATAAAAACTAAATAAAAATGATCCAAATAAAAAAAAAATGATGTTGACGACAAAAGTTTTAATTTCTTTAAATTTATTATAGTAATTTTGATAAAAATATGAGCCAATTCTTTTTTTATAAGACGAGTCAATCCTTTTAACCTACAACTCGTATAGGGTCAAACTGCATTTTTAGAGCCCATATTTTAATATGAATTTTTAACCTAATCTAATCTAATCTAATAAAACTTAAATCCATTAGAGCCGATTCTAAATAAATCATATAGTTGGCTTTGACAACTCTACCTAAATATTCTCAAAACTTGTGTGACTATATAGTCTTATGACTATGAAGACCTGCTTGAATGTGTACATTGAAACCAATGTTGTAAACACCAGATTGATCGGTCGAATCTGTTGAACCATCAACCGGAGGGTCACTGGTCTGGTTTGAATGTTATACCGCATATGTTATTAAACCGGTCAAAACTAGAAGAATCGGTCAAAACCGAAGAACCGATAGTTTTGAAAAACCAGTGGTTTGAATGTTTTGTTGTCTTTCGTTCAATATTTTAAAAATCGGATTGGTCATCGAACCAATGAGGCTATGGTTCACTGGTTTATTGATCGAACCGCTGGATCACTGGTTGAACCAGATAAACCGATTGAATAAATCGGTTCCTGTAACAAAATTATATAAGTATTAAACTGAGTTGAATCAGATACTCAGTCTCTAAAAAATTTATCATTTTTTTATGAACATCAAAATTTAATGTAATAGTTATGATAATAGGTATTTATCTATTCAATATAAAATTATCAATTATTATACTTTATTAGTATTTATTATTTTTTGATTTATTTATATAGGGTCATTTCATTCTAATATAATATGTATTTATTTATTTATATATTTATCAAAGTCATTGGCCCGAGAATGGAAAGGAAACACGTTACCTATAATGAAGGTTCAATATACACATACATATGAATCATGATTATTATGTTAAAAAACCTTAAAAAAGAACATGTTTTCTCTTTAGTGGAGCCGCACCGCATCCTCTTAATGTGCAGGGTATTTTTCTCTTATTTTTGCTTGCCATTTGTTCTCACTTTCTTTATTAATTCTTTGTTATTCATCAAATTCTTATGCAAATAGTTTACTTGGAAGGCAACCAAAAGTATTTTATCCTTTCCAGCTTTCTTTTTCCATTTTTTCTAATTTAACTTTGCTTTCTACTTCTTCTATGGCTAAAACATTGTAATTTTGATTTGGCTTCTTTCAAAATACAGTTCAACTTTTAAAACGCTTCATCTACGAATCTACTACGATCTTCTCAATGATCCACAACCATACCTCTGCTTTATTTCTTTCTTCTTTTTCTATTTTTTTTTTTGTTTAAAATAAATTAAAACAGTGTTGTTTTGTGATTTAGACAACGAAAGAGGAAAAAAAAAAGACAAAACATTCAAACCGGTTCTTCGGTTTTGACCAGTTCTTTCGGTTTTGACCGTTTAATAATATATGCGGTCCAACATTCAGTCCAGACCAATGACCCTTTGGTGCACGGTTCAACTGGATGGTCCGATTTTTAAAACACCGGTTTTTCTCCTTCTAATTTAAATGACCTGCCAACTAGAATATATATATATGTTCATCTACGTCACTTGGCACACTTGCATATCATTGCCTATTTAACTACATGACCATACATAAGATTTTTCCTATATCTTATAAACTAAGATTGAAAACCTGCATATTTTCAAAAAGAAACAGACAATTATGATGGTATTATTATTAGAAAAGGAGATGATATATGACGGAGATGGAAATTATATTTAGGGAAAAAAAATAATTTCATCTCCTGTTTAAGAATTTGAAGATATTTTTTTTATTTATTTGTGTGGATAGAGATGAAGTTAAATGTCTTTTCGAAGGAGGTTTGGAGATGAAAATGAGATTTTATCTCCTGTTTTGCAGAGTCTCCGTATTCGAATATTTTATCGAAATAATTTTTAGAGTTAAATATATTTTTAGTCTCTACATTTTGCCTTATAGTCAAGAATAGTCCCTACATTTTTTTATAGTTTAAAAAAATCCTACAATTTTTTCCATAATCAAAATTGGTCTCCGCCGCGTTAATTTTTTTTAACAGAACGCTGATGAGGTGCAATTAACCAATAATATGATGACATGTGTTTTTTACCATGACTTTAGTTTGGGTTGTTGTTATGGTTTTGGTTGAGTTTGTGATGATGAAGATGAGAGTTGTGTTGGAGGAAGAAAGGTAGAAAGAAAGATTTGGTGTGGAAATGTGCACAATAAATCTGATGAAAAAAGACACATGTCACCATGTTATTGGCTAATTGTGTCACGTCAGCGTTTTGTTAAAAAAAATTAACGGCGGGGACCAATTTTAATTACGAAAAAAATTGTAGGGTTTTTTTAAATCATAAAAAAATGTAAGGACTATTCTTGACTATAAGACAAAATGTAGGGATTAAAAACATATTTAACCATAATTTTTATATGTGTGTACATAATTTTTTTATGTGATGTTTATTATTGTCACAACTCACAAAACCTACAATAATGTTATATTTTTTTATTAAACTTTTTTTACAATTATTTTGATTGAAAACATAGAAATTTGATAATATTTTTAAAGCTTAATTGCAGTTTTGGTCCCTCTATTTTCAACTTTTTACAGTTTTGGTCCCTATATTTTAAAAATCGACAGTTTTGGTTCCTCTGTCATAATTTTTAACTATAAATTGACGATATGATAATATTTAAACAATGTGATATATGATTCGATGATGAAATTGTAAGAAAAATCTTAAAATATGTGATATATTTAAACATTGATGAAATTGTAAGAAAAATCTTTCATAAAGTTCATTTAAAACATGTGATAGGGGGACAAAAACATGTGATAGGGGGACCAAAACTGTCGAATTTTAAAATAAGGGGACCAAAACTGTCGAATTTTAAAATAGGGGGACCAAAATTGTAAAAAGTTGAAAATAGGGAACCAAAACTGCAATTAAGCCTATTTTTAATATTGATGGATCCCCGTGGAAACTATGGGGATCTGCGGGGACGGGAGATTGAGGAAGAATACTCTCCGAAATGGGGAATAAGAATGATAATTGAGATAATTTTAAATGATGGAGAATTGTGTGGTAAAGTATTTTCCGTTCATTCTCTATCTCGTTGATGTCCCTAGAGATGGAGAGAAAGAAAATGATAAGGGGTTAATATTTCCATTTTAAAAAAATAAAATAAGAAATCAATATTTATAAGAGATATGTACATTATGATATTAGTAGAATCTATTTTTATAATAATTTTTTAACCATATATTCCACTAATTTCTCATTTATATCTATCTATCACATAAATCAAATCATATATTTTTTTTATAACAGAGAAGTAAAATCGGGGTGTATTTAGCAATGCATGCAGAGAATTGCAAAGAGAAAATGTGTCTGCTAAAGCCTAATGAAAATTGCTTTTTAGGCCTCCTTACATTACTATTAAGCCCCTCATCGTTACTATACTCTTATGAAGGGTTTTGTAAACTAGGATACGAAATAACCCAATTTTGTATCCTAGGATATGAAACAATGTTAAACACCTAAATGTCTGGCAAACTTGTCTTGTTGGAGACATCTGCGCGTTAACAAACACAATTTCATATCCTAGGATATGAAAACAACATTTTTTTTTTGAAATTTTTTAAGGTTTCAGCCCGTAGAATACGAAATACACATTTTTTGTATTCTAGAATACGTTCAAATTTCGTATCCTAGACTACGAAAACGCTTAATTTCGTATCCTAGGATACGAAATCCTGGGTTTTAGAGTATTTCGCATCCTAGGATACAAAATGGTCACTTGCTGTAATATGTTTATTTTGTTCATTTTTTTCCTTGTATTTGCATTATGTATTATGTTTGTGATGATTTTGATTGTATTATTTGATATATGATGGTGTTTAGATGGTCGAACCTCCGGTTGAATTGAAACAAAAAATTGATGAAGCCGACATTGCTAAAGATGTGATTGTTGCACCCGACATTACTCAAGCTATTGTTGTTGCACCCGAAATTACTCAACCTAATGTCGTGGAACCTTGTATTGATCAACCTAATGTTTCCATTAACACCGCCAATTATTTTTTTAAAGCCGAAAAATATAAGGTTCGAAATGACTTGATCGATTGGTGCCAACGTGAGGCTACAAAAGCCGGATTTACTATTGTGGTTGGAAAATCTTGTGGTTAAATCAGGAACTAAAACAAGCTTCCACTGCATTTATAGCCATAAATCACAATTTCGTATCCTAGGATATAAAAAAATGTTGATTTCATATCCTAGGAACCAAACTATCCTGATTTTAAAAGTGGGGGTATTTTCGGATTTTTGGGGGGTCTGAGAGCAACAAGGAGGGCCTAAAAAGTAATTTTCAAGCCAAACACATTTGTGGGCTTTGGGCTATCGATCATTTGTAAACTCCTACTTGTTAATAAATATAAAAATTACTTTTGCCACCTATGGATTATGGGGCGCACCTTATGAAATGACCATTTTGCACTTGTCCGTTATTTATGCTCCGGACACCGTCCGCGCCTTAACGGAAGGATGTGAAAAAAATGTGGATTTTCCCATGCATCAGGAAAAACCCCCAGAGGCACCCTACGTGAAAAGTTATGCTCTGTGACTTAAACCACGAATCAGTTTTTTGACTGTTGCACTTTATGCTGCTTAAGTGACGGACGGTACCTATATATAGTCAAAATCCTTCAGCGACAAACATTTCTTCTTCTTCATAACTTTCTTACAAACCCTCTAAAAAATCTCCATTTGCACGAAAATTGTTTTTCCAACACACAATCAAAGCACCAAAAAATTCTAGGGACATTCTATTGAGCTGAATACAAAGGTAATGTCCATATAAAACTTCCTCTTTTCAATTTCATTTTGATTTCGTTGGATTCACGCCAGGCGAACAGTGAATTGGTTCGTCCGCGACTTGAGTAGCGGATTGGCTTCCGTGACTTAAGTTACGGATTACTCTGTTTGTGAAACCTATACTGATTGCATTTTTTGATTAACTGTTTTAGTTATGGATCAAGCAAGCACTTAAACGACTATTGTGAAGTCGATGGTTGTGGAACCGACTGTTGATTTTCGTCAACAATTCACCACAGATAGAAAGTTTCACACATGAGCTCAAATGAAAGACTGGCTTTGTGGCGAAGCCAAGAAGTTTGGCTTTGTTGCGGTGATTGTGAAGTCTGACAATGGGGCTAACAACAGAAAACCTTATGCAGTCATAGGTTGTCAAAGAGGTGGCACTCATCAAGCATACGTCAACAAGAAACGGAAAGGAACAACAACATTAAATTACAAGTGCCTGTTTATGGTTAGAAGTTATTATTTGAGCTATCGTCAATGGAGCGTGAGTGTAATCGATGGGGCACACAACCACAAAATGGCAAGTAGGCTAGAAGGTCACAAATATGTCGAGCGACTTTTGCTGGGAGAGGCGACATTGTTGCGCGAGATGACGAAAAATCACGTACAACCTAGACATATTATGTCAACAATTATTAACAAAAATCCAACCAGCGCTACGACTGCGAAGCATATATATAATGCACGCCAAAGGTTGAGAAACGAGGCCGAGGCGAAAGAACAGAGATTCAACAACTTTTAAAGTGTTTGAGTGATGAGAAGTACACTTATAGCACTAGGTTGCTCTCCAACAACCAAAATGTAAGTGATATTTTTTTCTCCCATCCTAACTCGATTAGTTGTTCAACCTTTCCCACACTATGCTTGTGATGGACTCCACATACAAGCTTCCTTTGCTTGAGTTTGTTGGTACCAATTCAACCAAGCATCACGTTTTTCATTAGGTTCGCACTGTTGTCGGCGGAAAAGGAATCAAACTTTGTTTGGGATTTAGAGAGGTGTCGTGCACTCCTTAAACGTCGAGATCATCCGAACGTATAGTAGTGAATGACAGGTACATTGCACTCGTGATTGTTGTTGACACAGTGTTTCCAAAGTCCACTAAACTACTTTGTAGGTTTCACGTCAGCATGAATGTGAAAACGAACATGAAGGGAAATGTTCAATCAAAGAAGATAGTGACGAGTTCAAAGATATAATGGCGACTTGCGAGAAATACTTGACTCAAAAACCGAGGAATCGTATGTGGACTCTGTCCTAAGGTTCAGACAAATATGCATTTAATTTTCCCATATTTGTTGACTATGTGGAGAGTACCATTCTAGGGCCGGTGAATGAGAAAGTGGTGACAGCTTGGACTAAACGATACATACATCTGGGCAACACAACTACAAATATGGTTGAGTCTACACACGCCCGCTTGAAAAAATATATTGAGGATTATATGGGAGATTTCATAAAAAATTGGGAATGTATCAATCAGATGTTGGGGAACATGTTTATCGAGATACACAGGCGGTTTGAGAAGAGCAAAATTGAGATAACAAAACAACTCAAAAGAAACCCATTGTTTTCTCACGTACAAAGAAATATTTCCCGAGAAGGAGTGGAACGACTTATGAATGAGGTTGCTTGGGTGCAAGATGTGGGTGAAGACAAGTCAAAGTGTGAACGTATGAACATAACGACATTGGGGTTGCCGTGCGCGTGTGAACTGTCGAAGCCTGTTAGGGCCGGTGGACCAATTTCTCTTGATGTGATTCACTTCCAATGGAAGCGACTTAGTTTGGATGAAGTGGATTTGGTTCAAGAAGGTCATCCTACTTTATCACTTAAACTCGAGTGGGCAGTTATAAAGGTATAAAATATGTTTTTTTGACGACATTAATATTTTTGTCATAAAATTAACAATTACCTGACATCTAATATTTTGGGTTTCCAAAACAGACAAGATTTAAGAATGCTGACTACAGTATGCAACTGCAAATGAAAGAGAAATTTTAGGAATTTGCATACCCAGAAACGACATTGATCCTACCACCTCCGCGTGAGTTCAAGACTAAGGGTGCTTACAAGAGGACACATTTGAGTCTAAAGGATCGATCTACTCAACGTTCGCCTTCTAATTTCAAGCATATGGATTTAAGAAGTTCTAATGGCAGGAAATTTCGATTAGTCATACTGTATCCAAATTCGGACACAGAAGTTCCGTGTTGACCACGTGGCAGACTTTTGACAGAATCAAAGGTGTCTGACCACCGACTGGCCTGTGCCTTAGGTAGCGGACGGTCGATGAAAATTACTAAAAAATACTCATTTTACAACATTTGTTACTTAAGCCACAAAAGGGTATTTGGGTCATTACGTAAGGCGCGCGAGTAACTCATAGGGTGGCAAAAGTAATTTTCTTGGAAATTGACAGGTTCAATGAACCATATAAGGAATGGGCCTACTAGATTGGGCTCGGGCCGTTGAAGTGGGTCATATGACTCATATCCTAGGAACTTTGCTTTTTAGACCCATCTATATTACTCTTAGGCCCTCCTTCGTGATCAGAATGTCCTTATGAAGGATTTCGTATCCTACGGAATGAAATAACCCAATTTCGTAACGCAATGTATGAAACCATGTCAAACAAGGCAAATCCAGGTAAGTATGTCTTGTTGAGCATGTTTGCGCCTAAAAAACATGATTTCGTACCTTAGTTTTCGGAGTATACGCTCAAAAAAACACCATAAATCTAAAATAAAAAAGAAGAATATCACATCCAAATTGAAAGAGGATATTACTAAGGAAAGAACCTGTGGTTATATATTAAAAGAATTGTTCAAAAAAATGGAGCAAGTGAAAACCTTGTGTGGTCTTAAGGCATGTATATTTGTGTTTGGTCGAGGTGATACAAAACCTTCAATATGGTCATCTCATGATATATCTAAAGATCTAATAAACAAGTTTGAGTCATAATTAGATCTTTAGCTATATCATGAGATGGCCATATTGAATGTTTTGTATCACCTCGACCAAACACAAATGCACATACTTCAAAACCGCACAAAGTTTTCACTTGCTTCATTTTTGTGAACAACCCTTTTAATCTATAAGCATAGGTTGTCTTTCTTGTAGTAATATCCTAAATCAATTTGGATGTGATATTCTTCTTTTTTTGATTTTCGGAGATTACGCTCCAGAAAATTTCTTATAGCCATAAATTACCATTGTGTATCCTATGAGATGAAACTAAGCGTTTTCGTATCATACATTCGGAATCTATGTTTTTTGTGGGCAAATAAGATCCTAAACTAAGCTTTCCCTGTGTTTATAGCCATTAATCACCATTTCGTATCATATGAAACAAAAAAAATATTGATTTCGGAATATAGAAACCAAAGTATTCGTGGTTTAAAAGTGGGGGTATTTTGAGATTCTTAGGGGTGTGGGAGCAACTACAGGGCCTAAAAAGCAAAATCCATACCCTAGTTTGAAACAAATTCCAATAAAAAATGGAATAAAAAATGTACGAGATTGTGGGGAAGCATGAAAAGATTGTGTGTGGAGATAATTAGATAATCTCAATTTTTATTTTATTTAATCAAGACCGTCAAATAGATCTAACGGTGTATTTCTTATACTTCACCGGTGAAGTATTTGATCGTGCATTCACCATAGAAGCCACCAATACTTATACACTCCTTTTTAATGAATTGATTTGAGTCTAATACGGGGAATTGTGAGTTTGTTGTTGGTCGACATGTATAAACTCATCAAATACTATATATATATATATATATATATATATATATATATATATATATAACAATTTCAAGTAGTCATCACAGCATACATCAAAACTCAATCCAATTACACTTGCATAGATAAAAGTGAATCACACAAACAATTAAAGCCGTCAACATTTTCAATAAACATATAACAAAACGAGGATCGAAGATAAGAGTTAACCATGACTTACAAATGCATTTTAAACGCCCAAGAGATTGCATCGGTAACCTCAAGAGAACTTGGATGATCAATTCATGAGGCAAATACAACCGTGAATTCTTCTCCATGCTTCTTCCTCCTTTACCAATGTCGTCGGCGGCAAATGCACTTTGATTTAGGGTTAGGATGTTGAGGCTCTTTATTTATATACTAATCCGTGTACACGTGTGATACACCAAGCATGTGAAAATTCGAAACGTGTGCAAAAAATTATACAATTTTCTATTATACAATTATTGTTCAATAAAATGTTAACACGTGTACCAAAATCGTCATAAACTTAATTGCTCATAAACTAAATAAAGTCTAATAAAAAACTTTTCTAGCTACAATTAAAATTTAAATTATCCAAAAAGATTTGTTATTAGTTGAACCGCTCTAGTACGATTGCCGATTTTCCAAAATCTGATCTGTTATGTGTTTAGATGTTTATGGTTTTTGTTCTGGTGTAGTCCGCTACTTACGCCGCAGATACCTCTTACAGGTCGTCCGTAACGTATGTAACGGAACACCCTACATTTCAAAGGGTGTTCTGTGCCCTAAGCCACGAATAATACCAGTACATAATGTAGAAAAAATGGCACTAACAAAGTAGAGGCAGAATTAAAAAAAAAAATAATGCAAAACAAATGATAAACGTATGCATTAAAATTTATTTGTTAGACACAAAAATTACATATATTGTCCAATTGGTGGTCTTTAGCACTTACTCAATAATAACGAGACATCCCCTAGCACAATTCATAACAACATTTAATCAGTTCAGGATGCCACTTGGGATGTCCATTTGACCTTTTACTACTGCAGGAGGGTAACCATTGACAAATCTTTAGGATAAGATAATGTTATTGCAGTATCTTTTTCCACTTCTAATGGCAGGGACATTTCGACTAGTCAGACTGTGCCCAAAATTGGACACAGGAGTTCCATGTTGATTAGTTATAACGATACCAAAATCCTCATAAAAGGGGATCGAAACTATCGTTATGCCTAACCAACGGGGCACTTTGTGTCCGTTTACATAAAAATAACAAAATCTAAACAACCTAACATTATAAAAAAAAATAGGGGAAAAAAAAGAAGAGAAGGAGAGGTGTGAAACCTCAGGAAGTTGAATGATTCCTTTTATAGGCATTTTGGCCGCACCTGTGACCAATTAAAATTGGCCACGTGGCAGGCCTTTGACTGAAACAAAAGTTACTGACCACCGATGAATCTGTTACTTAAGGCACGGACTGCCGGTGCAAATTACTCATTTTCCTATATCTGTTACTTAAGCCACGAAAGAGTATTTTGGTCGGATGGCAAAAGATAATTTTATTCAAGATATATTTTAACATTATTAATGTATACAACATTCCTGATCGAAGTTTGAATTATTTTTTCTTAAGAAGATAAACTAATCCACCCAAAGTGACATAGAGATAATCGAACATGAGATCTTAAGAAAAAACACACTCTCATATGTCTGAAACTAATATCACCGAACCAACCCAAATGAGTTTAAAAGTTTGAATCTTGATTTGATGCGTTGTGAAAGATAAATTTTTGTGGTAATCTAAATCTCCCATGACTATCTAAATATACAATTGACTTTAAATGTGTCACTGGTAATTTATGATATTCATTTTTAAAAAATTGTATAGTAAAATTCTATTTACAATGTACTTTTTTTTGTAAGAAATGTATATCATATATTACATGTATTATTGCACATAATTTATCCAAATTTTGGATTATGTTATTGAAGTGGAACCTCAATAATTTGTAAATTATTTTATCGACACTTTCTCTAAAAAATAGTAAGAATTTTGTGTGTTTGTGTATTTTTTTTTAATGTTTTTTATTAAATAGACTTTGGTCCTTTTAAGAAATCAAGACACAATTAATGATACTTTACCATTTATATCCTTACAAAAATTTAAGCAATTACTCCCTCTGTTCCTTTTTATAAGAAACAATTTGGAAAAAAAAGTTATTCCTTTTTATAAGAAACAATCATTAAATTTATGTTTTATTAATTAAGCAATTTCATTTCTACCATTTATCTATTCCAATGTTATGCATTAATTACAGTAACATATTCTCTATGCATTAATTACACAAGGGTTAGTTTTGGAATAGACTATAAAATTTTAGAATTTTTAATAAAAAAATAAGATTCCTTGGTTTGTGTGTTTTTTTTTCAAATTGTTCCTTATAAAAAGGAACGGAGAGAGTATTAAATAGATTTTCTCTTTCTTAATAAAGTAAGGATAAAAATGACTTAACTTATCAATTTTTGATATTTCTTAATCCACGTGCAAAATTCTAAAATGACCAAAGTTTTAAGACGGAGAGAGTATTTTGTTTTTAATTTAAGAGTTTTGCTAGCCGACACATGTTAAGAATTGAAAAGTAAAACCATTCTTTTAAATTTTGTGTAATTAACTTGTAATCAAGTTTAAAAAAAAAAGGCTTAAATGCAGTTTTGCCCCCCCTATTTTGAATGAATCGGAATTTTACCCTCTATATTTTAAAATCCGGAATTTTATCCCCTCTATTTTAAAATTATTTGAATTTTACCCCTTATATATTAGCTACGACAACGTTTGTAGCTAATTGATAGCTATTTTCCAGTAAAACAAAGTTAGGCAACACATCTAATTAAATTTGAAAATGTAAGGGTATTTGGCTTGAGACCTCTTTGAAGCATTTCATCAAATAGGGTCTTTGCCTTTTCAAAATCCTTAATTATACATTCCTCTTCGTCTACACTCAAGGCATCTTTTATACATTCATCTACAGTATCACTACAAGAAAACAGTCATTTATTGACCGCAAAAAAAAAGCCACAAAGTGAAGAAAACGGCCAAAAAATGAAAAGAAAAAAAAAAACTGCACGTTTAGCGGCGGCCTGGATCGGCCAAAGTCGCCGCAAAATAATGACACGCCTGACAGAAACATTTATCGGCGGCCATGGCCGTCGCAAAATAAAGTAGGACAATGACACGCTGCAGCAATTTAGCGGCGGCCCGAGCCGTCGGAAACTGTATTATTTATTTATTTTTTAAAAAAATTTATTGCATTTGTTTTTAAAATGAAATTATTATTTTTTCTTGAAATTTTTTTATCATTATACTTGTTTATTTTATTGCTTTTTTTGTTATATTTATTTTTTAAAATTATATTATTTAATATTATGTTTATTAATTTTTAAAATCTGTAAAAAAATTAAAAGGTCAAAAAAATAGATCACGTTCTCAGCAAGGGGTCCCCAATTTTTTCCTCTTCTCAGCCACCCAAAACAAATCCAATTCCTCAAACCCTAATTTCTTTTTTTTTCAACATTACAGAAAAACCAAAACTCAATTTTCAGCCGCCCAAAAACCAGAATTAGTAACACCCAAACTCAACCCCAAAAACCACCATCAATCTTCAATCTCATAAACACCAAAACTCAACCCAAAAACGAAATTAGAAATTTTAACCCATTATATAACAAACTCAGAA
Organism: Trifolium fragiferum; assembly: GCA_954870985.1. Lineage (NCBI taxonomy): Eukaryota > Viridiplantae > Streptophyta > Magnoliopsida > Fabales > Fabaceae > Trifolium > Trifolium fragiferum. Next base: position 22,831,173 of record OX940792.1, read on the forward strand.
AACATCACACCCACACAAACAAAACAAACTGAACCCACACACACAACCATAAATCAACACAAAAACCACGCACTCATAAATACACCGAAATAGCAAGCCAGAATGAAAACAAACACAAATCGGACCAAAAAAAAGAAATAGAGAAGAAGAAGGAACCCACACAAACAAAAGCAAAGTCCAGTCGCCGTTTCTTTTTTCCGATCTAGGCCGATTGAAAACGAATTTCTATTTAAAAAAGATTTTTTTTTGTAAGAACAAGAACTGATAGAGAGGAGAGAAGTGAGAGAGGAAGGGGGGGAGTGAGAAGATAGAGTTTACAGAATGAAAAAAATTGATTTTTTTACTTTGAAACCTCAAATATATACTCCCTTTGTTTTTTGGGCCAACAGAGAAAAAACTCTCCTCACACCATCCCAGTTTTCCTGCGTGCGCACCCCCCTTGGTACTCGCTGCACCCCCCATTTATCTAACTTTTTTTTTTTGAAATTTTGTGGCGGCCAGTAAATCTCCCGCTTAAATTTTGTCGCGGCTTTGGCCACCAGTAAATGTTGCTTCTTCCAAAAATAATATTTTTAAATTTTTTGGCCGTTTTTTTACACTTTGTGGCGGCCAAAGCGACCGGTAAGTTACTAGCTGCCAAAGCGGCCAGTAAATTAATACTAAATCCGTCAATAAATTGATGTTTTCTTATAATGTATGCTTGTAAAACAGTTTCATAGGTTGACTGATTCGTTGAAATTCCACTGTTTATCATCTCCTCATATATAGCATTCGCTTCACATGCTCTCTTACCTCTTCCCATGGCACACAACATATTGTTGTATATCATCATGTTAGACTTAACACTAAAAACCTTCATATCACGTTAAACACTTAAGCATCCATCATAATTTTAATTTGATGTCTTCCTTACAAATTCCTTACTTCCCTAAACAATTTCAACATCACATGAGTAACCTGCTTAACCGGTTCAAAACATTGCATTATCGATTTTCGACATATTATTAAGAATAAAACCAGCATCACGTCCCGTTACATTGTAACCAAAACCCTTAATGATTTCATAAACTTGGTTCTCATTAGGGCCACATGAGTTAAGAGTTTTGGCTAGTTTCAACATAAATGAATTCTTCAAAAACCATTTGGCTTTTGGGTTTATGGGATTAACCCAGATGTTAGTTTTCTATAAAGGTGAAGACTTTTCATCTGGATGTTCTAATTTCACATATTGATTACAAAACGGGGGGTAAAATTCCGAATTTTAAAATAGGGGGTAAAATTCCGATTCATTCAAAATAGAGGGGACAAAACTGCATTTAAGCCTAAAAAAAATAATTAGATGTATAAATTATTTTTTGGTAGAAAGATGTATAAATTATAGTAAAACAATTTTTTTTAATCACTAACATTAGGACACATATTAGTTTTGAAAGAACCGAGTTCAATTTGTGTGGAACTCATTTTTGTTTTAATTTTATTTAGCTTGTATTTGAAATCTTAGGCCCATCTATATTACTCTTAGGCCGTCCTTCGTGATCAGAATGTCCTTATGAAGGGTTTCGTATCCTACGGAATGAAATAACCCAATTTCTTAACGCAATGTATGAAACCATGTCAAACAAGGCAAATCCAGGTAAGTATGTCTTGTTGAGCACGTTTGCGCCTAAAAAACATGATTTCGTACCTTAGTTTTCGGAGTATACGCTCCAAAAATCACCATAAATCTAAAATAAAAAAGAAGAATATCACATCCAAATTGAATGAGGATATTACTAAGGAAAGAACCTGTGGTTATATATTAAAAGAATTGTTCAAAAAAATGGAGCAAGTGAAAACCTTGTGTGGTCTTGAGGCATGTGCATTTGTGTTTGGTCCAGGTGATACAAAACCTTCAATATGGTCATCTCATGATATATCTAAAGATCTAATAAACAAGTTTCAAACTTGTTTATTAGATCTTTAGATATATCATGAGATGGCCATGCTGAATGTTTTGTATCACCTCGACCAAACACAAATGCACATACTTCAAAACCGCACAAAGTTTTCAATTGCTTCATTTTTGTGAACAACCCTTTTAGTCTATAAGCATAGGTTTGTCTTTCTTGTAGTAATATCCTCAATCAATTTGGATATGATATTCTTCTTTTTTTGATTTTCGGAGTATACGCTCCAGAAAATTTCTTATAGCCATAAATTACCATTTTGTATCCTATGAGATGAAACTAAGCGTTTTCGTATCATACATTTGGAATCTATATTTTTTGTGGATAAATAAGATCCTAAACTAAGCTTTCCCTGTGTATATAGCCATTAATCACCATTTCGTATCTTATGAAATGAAAAAATGTTGATTTCGGAATATAGAAACCAAAGTATTCTTGGTTTAAAAGTGGGGGTATTTTGAGATTCATAGGGGTGTGGGAGCAACTACAGGGCCTAAAAAGCAAAATCCATACCCTAGTTTGAAACAAATTCCAATAAAAAATGGAATAAAATATGTACGAGATTGTGGGGAAGCATGAAAAGATTGTGTGTGGAGATAATTAGATAATCTCAATTTTTATTTTATTTAATCAAGACCGTCAAATAGATCTAACGGTGCATTTCTTATGTTTCACCGGTGAAGTATTTGATCGTGCATTCACCATAGAAGCCACCAATACTTATACACTCCTTTTTAATGAATTGATTTGAGTCTAATACAGGGAATTGTGAGTTTGTTGTTGATCGACATGTATAAACTCATCAAATACTATACCATATATATATATATATATATAACAATTTCAAGTAGTCATCATAGCATACATCAAAACTCAATCCAATTACACTTGCATAGATAAAAGTGAATCACACAAACAATTAAAGCCGTCAACATTTTCAATAAACATATAACAAAACGAGGATCGAAGATAAGAGTTAACCATAACTTACAAATGCATTTTAAACGCCCAAGAGGACTTGGATGATCAATTCATGAGGCAAATACAACCGTGAATTCTTCTCCATGCTTCTTCCTCCTTTACCAACGTCGTCGGCGGCAAATGCACTTTGATTTAGGGTTAGGATGTTGAGGCTCTTTATTTATATACTAATCCGTGTACACGTGTGATACACCAAGCATGTGAAAATTCGAAACGTGTGCAAAAAATTATACAATTTTCTATTATACAATTATTGTTCAATAAAATGTTAACACGTGTACCAAAATCGTCATAAACTTAATTGCTCATAAACTAAATAAAGCCTAATAAAAAAAAATTCTAGCTACAATTAAAATTTAAATTATCCAAAAAGATTTGTTATTAGTTGAACCGCTCTAGTACGATTGCCGATTTTCCAAAATCTAATCGGTTATGTTTTTAGATGTTTATGGTTTCTGTTCTGGTGTAGTCCGCTACTTACGCCGCAGATACCTCTTACAGGTCGTCCGTAACGTATGTAACGGAACACCCTACATTTCAAAGGGTGTTCCGTGCCCTAAGCCACGGATAATACCAGTAGATAATGTAGAAAAAATGGCACTAACAGAGTAGAGGCAGAATTAAAAAAAATAATGCAAAAGAAATGATAAACGTATGCATTAAAATATATTTGTTTGACACAAAAATTACATATATTGTCCAATTAGTGGTCTTTAGCACTTACTCAATAATAACGAGACATCCCCTAGCACAATTCATAACAACATTTAATCAGTTCAGGATGCCACTCGGGATGTCCATCTGACCTTTTACTACTGCAGGAGGGTAACCATTGACAAATCTCTAGGAGAAGATAATGTTATTGCAGTATCTTTTTCCACTTCTAATGGCAGGGACATTTCGACTAGTCAGATTGTGCCCAAAATTGGACTCAGGAGTTCCATGTTGATTAGTTATAACGATACCAAAATCCTCATAAAAGGGGATCGAAACTATCGTTATGCCTAACCAACGGGGCACTTTGTGTCCGTTTACATAAAAATAACAAAATCTAAACAACCTAACATTATAAAAAAAAAAATAGGGGAAAAAAAAGAAGAGAATGAGAGGTGTGAAACCTCAGGAAGCTGAATGATTCCTTTTATAGGCAATTTGGCCGCACCTGTGACCAATTAAAATTGGCCACGTAGCAGGCCTTTGACTGAAACAGAAGTTACTGACCACCGATGAATTTGTTACTTAAGGCACGGACTGCCGGTGCAAATTACTCATTTTCCTATATATGTTACTTAAGCCACGAAAGAGTATTTTGGTCGGGTGGCAAAAGATAATTTTATTCAAGATATATTTTAACATTATTAATGTAGACAACATTCCTGATCGAAGTTTGAATTATTTTTTCTTAAGAAGATAAATTAATCCACCCAAAATGACATAGAGATAATCGAACATGAGATCTTAAGAAAAAATACACTCTCATGTCTCAAACTAATACCACCGAACCAACCCAACTGAGTTTAGAAGTTTGAATCTTGATTTGATGCGTTGTGAAAGATAAATTTTTGTGGTAATCTAAATCTCCCATGATTATCTAAATATACAATTGACTTTAAATGTGTCACTGGTAATTTATGATATTCATTTTTAAAAAATTGTATAGTAAAATTCTATTTACAATGTACTTTTTTTTTGTAAGAAATGTATATCATATATTACATGTATTATTGCACATAATTTATCCAAATTTTGAATTATGTTATTGATGTGGAACCTCAATAATTTGTAAATTATTTTATCGACACTTTCTCTGAAAAATAGTAAGAATTTAGTGTGTGTGTGTGTGTGTGTATTTTTTTTATGTTTTTTATTAAATAGGAAATCTCCCAAAACTTTGGTCCTTTTAAGAAATCAAGACACAAAACTTTGGTCCTTTTAAGAAATCAAGACACAATTAATGATACTTTACCATTTATATCCTTACAAAAATTTAAGCAATTACTCCCTCCGTCCCAATTTATTTGAGCCATTTAGAATGTTTGCATTATTCATATATTTTGTTTTGACCATATTTTTCTCTCAATAAATAAAAATAAATATTAGCATATAAGATGTCTTTGGATTCATCTCGATGAGTATTTTCAAAATATTAAATGTTTGCATTATTAAATTTTTATAATTTTTACTGTTATACAATTAAAAATATTAATCGTCAAAGTTGTGCATTAATATGCGTGCTGAAGTCAACTGGCTCAAATAAATTGGGACGGAGGGAGTATTAAATAGATTTTATCTTTCTTAATAAAGTAAGGATAAAAATGACTTAACTTATCAATATTTGATATTTCTTAATCCACGTGCAAAATTCTAAAATGACCAAAGTTTTAAGACGGAGAGAGTATTTTGTTAATAATCTAAGAGTTTTGCTAGCTGACACATGTTAAGAATTGAAAAGTAAAACCATTCTTTTAAATTTTGTGTAATTAACTTGTAATCAAGTTAAAAAAAAAAAAAGGCTTAAATGCAGTTTTGTCCCCCCTATTTTGAATGAATCGGAATTTTATCCTTTCTATTTTAAAATCCGAAATTTTATCCCCTCTATTTTAAAATTCTTTGGATTTTACCCTTATATATTAGCTACGACAACGTTTGTACCTAATTGATAGCAATTTTCCAGTAAAACAAAGTTAGGCAACATATCTAATTAAATTTGAAAATGTAAGGATATTTGGCTTGAGACTCTCTTTGAAGCATTTCATCAAACAGGGTCTTTGCTTTTTCAAAATCCTTAATTATACATTCCTTTACACTCAAGGCATCTTTTATACATTCATCTACAGTATGCTTGCAAGACAGTTTCATAGGTTGACTGATTCGTTGAAATTCCATTGTTTATGATCTCCTCATATATAGCATTGGCTTCACATTCCCTCTTACCTCTTCCCATGGCACACAACAGATTGTTGTATATCATCATGTTAGACTTAACACCAAAAACCTTCATATCACGTTAAACACTTAAGCATCCATCATAATTTTAATTTGTTGTCTTCCTTACAAATTCCTTACTTCCCTAAACAATTTCAACATCACATTGTAAAGAATAACCTGCTTAACCGGTTCAAACATTGCATTATCGATTTTCGACATATTATTAAGAATAAAACCAGCATCACGTCCCATTACATTGTAACCAAAACCCTTAATGATTTCATAAACTTGATTCTCATTAGGGTCACATGAGTTAAGAGTTTTGGCTAGTTTCAACATAAATGAATTCTTCAAAAACCATTTGGCTTTTGGGTTTATGGGATTAACCCAGATGTTAGTTTTCTATAAAGGTGAAGACTTTTCATCTGGGTGTTCTAATTTCACATATTGATTTTGAAAGGAAGAGTGTGTGATGAAAGGAGAAAGATTATTGGAAAATTTGAGATAGCGACATGAAGTAGAGAAGGGAGAGATTTGCGATTGTGGAATGTAGAAGGAAGAAGATTGTAAAGAGGGTAAGTGTGAACCATTTTCCTATGTCTATATCAGTAACCAGCTTCTGCATGTAAAGCAAGAGTAGCTCGTAAATAAACATAAAAAAAAAGGGTAAATAGGCTTTTACCCCCTGCAATATAGGCGACATTTGCAATACCCACTGTAAAAAAAATTGGGTTTCCCACCTTGCAATTTTTTTTTATTTGCGTTACCCCCCTTGAGTGGCCAACTAGATATGGAATATTCTGTTTTACTGACGTGGCATGCATATGTGGAATTTTTTAAAATTTTTATTTATTTTTTTATTGATGACTGGGTAATGTATATTTTTTTTAAAAAATAAAAAATAAAATAAAATTATTTAAAAAATATATGAAAAAATTTATTTAAAAAAACTGAAGTATTAATGTTTTGAAAAATATAAATAAAAAAAACTGAAAAAACATAAAATGTTAATTTTTTTTTAAAAACTCAGAAATATTATTTTTAAAACTGAAAAAAAAAACATAATTGTTTTTAAAAAAAAAAAAAAAAGATTTTTAACCATCTGTAATATAAATAGGAAAATATTTTTTTAAAAGAAATTAATATTTTTAAAAAAATCTGTAATATTAATATTTTAATAGTCTCATTACTAAAAATTATGTGTAAAATCTTCTTTGTTTTTACAAATACTAATTTTCAAACTTTTACATAAAACAAGCTATATATAGTCTATAAAGTCTATTTTACTAATTAAAGATTGTAAAAATTATGTGTAGATATTTTTCATTTTTCACATAAAAAATAAGCTATGTAAATTATTAAAATGTTTAAGATATTTAAAATAAAATATTAATATTTTAGATTTTTATAAAAGTTTAATATATATCATTTTCTAATTTTTTTAAAAATAATATTTCTGATTTTTTTAAAAAATTAACATTTCATGTTAAATATTATTGATTTAGAGATGGTTAAAAATATTTTTTTTCTATTGTTTTTTTAAAAATTATTTTTATGTTTTTGCAGTTTTAAAAATAATATTTATGAGTTTCTTTTTAAAAAAATTAACATTTTATGTTTTTTCAGTTTTTTGAAAATTAATAATTCAGATGTTTAAAAATCTTTATTTCCTATTTTTTTTTTTTAAAAATTTTGTTTTTTCTTTTAAAAATTAATATTACAGATTTTTTAAAAAATAACCAATATGATTTTCGTTTTTTCAGATTTTTGAAAAAAATAATATTTCTGATTTTTTTGAAAAAATTAATAGTTTACGTTTTTTCAGTTTTTTTTTAATTAATATTTCAGATTTTAAAAAAAATTAATTTTTTTTCAGATTTTTTTTAAAGTAATATTTTTTCCTTTTTTTTTATAATTAATATTACAGATTTTTTTAAAAATCTTTTTTATTTTTATTTATATTTTTCAAAACATTAATATTTCAGTTTTTTTTAAAATAAAATTTTTCATATATTTTTTAAATAATTTTATTTTTTCTTTTTTTTTTAAAAAAATATACATTACCCAGTCATCAGTGAAAAAAATAAATAAAAATTTCAAAAAATTCCACATATGCATGCCAAATCAGCAAAACAAAATATTTCATGTCTAGTTGGCCACTCAGGGGGGTAACACAAATAAAAAAAATTTTGCAAGGTGGGAATCTCAATTTTTTTTTTAACATGGGGTATTACAAATGTCGCCTATATTGCAGGGGGTGTAAAGGCCTATTTACCCTAAAAAAAACATTTGTGCTCTAACTCTGATTTACTATTAAATAGATATCAATTAGCTACAAACATTGTCGTAGCTAATATATAGGAGGCAAAATTCAAAGTATTACAAAACGGGGGGGTAAAATTCCAAATTTTAAAATAATGGGGTAAAATTTCGATTCATTCAAAATAGAGAGGACAAAACTGCATTTAAGTCTAAAAAAATAATAATTAGATTATAAATTATTTTTTTGGTACAAAGATGTATAAATTATAGTAAAACATTTTATTTTTTTAATCACTAACATTAGGACACATGTTAGTTTTGAAAGAACCGAGTTCAATTTGTGTGAAACTCATTGTTTTAAATTTACTTAGCTTGTATTTGAAACCTTAGTACTCTATACTAGCTATTAAAAAAACTTAGTATCAAAACAGCTGTTCGACAACTCTTTTGATGTCAAAATAACATTATTCTAAAAAAACTTAGTACCAAATAGATATGCACGTGGATTTTATGCAAAAAATACCACAGGAAAAAAAATTGTTAATATAAAAAGAATTATTGATTAAAAAGGATTAACTTTTTTGTAAAGAAAAAAATTGGATTAATTATTTTCTATACAAAAAAAAGATTAATTTTTGTTTAGTGATAAAAAAAGAGATAAAAAAAAAAAAAGATTTAAGTTGAAGATAATTATTTAAGCCTATCTATTTACATTATTAAAAATCAAATAACTGAAAGGATTCTCACATGTCAAAAAAAACTAGTCACACAGACTATACCCTTTTCTTTCTTTTGTACACAAAACGGCGTGTTAGGCCAATTTTGTTTTGTGCGCATAAAATAACTACAATTGTTTCACTTTCAACTGCAGCAATCAACAATACTCATTATCAGGTCCATTATCTTTTCTTATTCTAATTTTGTTTTTCTTTTGCATTCTACATTTGTTGCTGCATATTGTTGTTAACAAAAAAATTAGTATTATGTTTGTGTTTATGTAACTAATCATTATCTTAAATTGACTTTTCAGTGATGGTGTGACTGTTTGTTAGCATGTTACTTACTGATCATATACATATTGATTGAATTGTTCCTTTTACTTTTATTTAATTTTTTCATGGTATGAGTTGAAGGATTGTTAATGTTAATGAAAAATGGAATAAAAGGGTACATGATCGGGTAGCACATGGAAGAATAATGGGAATAATGTTTATGTAATTGAATATATTCTACTCGTAATCGCAGAAATTAATCCCTCGAAACATGTAGAATCACAATATATAGTAAAATTTGTTCTTGTCGGTTTTGAAGTTGTTGTATTCTCGATCCTAAATTCAAATTAAGTTATCACAAGGTGTGTCGACCTATAGTTGGAATGTCTTCTAGTTTATTTGAGGTTTTTATGCTCTTAGTTCACCTAAAAAAAGAATTTAATTTCATAACCTCTGATTAAACTAAAAAAGGTCTAAAGTAATTCAGCTAAGCGTTCTTGGATAGCTCTGAGAATATAAGTACTATAACCTAATCCAAAATTATAACCAAAAATCTACTTTTTAGATTCATTGAATAACTGATCTATCGGGTCAAAATGAATGTTTGCTGAGTATTAAGTATAATAACATTAGTAACTAAACTATACAAATGATGCAAAGATTAGCATTTAGCATCATTTGCATCTATCATTCTTTCTATGTTATGAAAGCAAAGTTTTGAGATTGATTCATATAATAATATATATATTCATATGTTTCTCTCTCTAGAGAAGCATAACAACAACATGTCTCCTTTTGATTCTTCACCTCAAACAAGTCATAGCAACAGCGACAATAGCACTAGTCCAAGTGGTGGTGGCGATGTGTTGTTGAAATGGGGTCAAAAAAAGAGATCAAGAGTCTCTAGAACTCTCAATATTGAAGATTCATCATCTTCTATTCATACCAATCAAAGAAAAAACTTTTCTGCTAAGTTTTCCTCTGCTTCCATGCCTCCTCCACCTCCTCTTGTTTCTTCTTCTTCTACTATCTCCAATGGTAGAGTTACAAAACATAATAGCCCTAGGTATTATTATTACTATTAATCATCATTTTCATTCTTAATTTCTTTAATTTCCTTAATATATAGATTTCTGATAAATAATATATAGATTTGATTGTGCTTAACCTTAACTTAGTTTCAATATTCTAATTGTTGTCAATAAAAAACATTTTTGGTTCAATCACATTTATAGTTGAAGTTGAAATTGAAAGTTCTAATTAATAATAGAGTGAAACTTTACCAATTTTTATCATTCTAAAAATAACCAAAAATGATTTCCAACTTTTTTTCTAGATCTCCTTTCTTGCCCTTTATCTTGTCCTATATATTGCATTTTCATACTTTAGGCAAATTCCTTCTATTCTTATACTTGTTTTTGTTATATAGAATATGTAATATGATTGACTTGACTTTACTAAGAATTTAATTTAATTTCTTCTTCAAATTTAAACTATGTAATAAAGTTTTTATGTCCTTCAAATTTTAGTAATAGTCATTTTGTTATGCTAAAAGTATTTATAGAATTGAGTTGTGTGCATTCATTTTATCTTGTAAAATTTGACTAGAACTTGATGCATTGTTAGCATCTATTTGTAACAAACATCATTGTTTTGAACATGAATAGGAATTTGGAAGATCTTTCGGAACATTCGAGAATGAAACCGATTGTTTCTAGATCTGCTGCAGAACAAAAGTTGTCTGGTTCATCTTGTATGGAAAAAAGTAACAAAAGAATGCCATCTTCTGGATCAACAAAGTGTAGTAAGAAGCAAAATGGAACTTCAACAACAAAAACCAATAATCATGTTGCTAATACTAATGGAGAAAAAGTTAGTGTTGAGGTAATTCAATTGCCAAAGATATACATTGCTCTTTCAAGAAAGGAGAAAGAAGATGATTTTCTTGCTATGAAAGGGACAAAAATTCCACAAAGACCAAAGAAGAGAGCAAAAAACATTGATAGAACTCTTCAGGTATTATTATTGAATACTGGAAAAATATCTCAACATTTGCATTTGCTTATGTTAGTAACTTGGTATAAATTGGTTTATTATGATATTAAATGTGATTAATTTTGGTTAATTATTGCAGTATTGTTTTCCTGGGATGTGGCTATCAGATCTAACAAAGAGTAGATATGAGGTTAGGGAGAAGAAATCTGTCAAGAAGGTAACACTGCTGTTTTCCACTGTCACATATTTATGCAAATGGATTTCTGCAGTCAGGATAACCCTGCGTTCACTCGGTCAATGCATTTGTGATCGTTGGATTTTGAATCCAAAATACGGTCACTAATATATTGACTTTGTGAATTCAGAGTATTTCTGACTGCACGAAATCTTATTGGATTTTAGTCTTCACTAATCTCTTATCTAGATTAAAATCATAAAAAAAATTAAGCATTTTTATAAAGTCTAAAAACATGAAGAAAAAAAAGGTAATACTATGGGCTAAAGTAGACACTTGCTTTATTTTAGTAATAGAAAACATACACATCCTTTTATATTTTTTTTATCAAGAATATATATATGATTAAAATACTTTTTTGTACATAGTGAAACCATGATTTGTTGTGATGCATTATGGAAGCTTAGTTGTTATTTTTGTTGTTGTTGTCTTGGATATGCAGCAAAAGTGTAGTAGAGGTTTGAAAGGAATGGAAAGCTTGGAAAGTGATTCAGAGTGACAAGCACACAACTTAATTTTCCAATCAAAGCTTAGTTGGTGAGAAGTGAAAAATCATGAAAACAAAAATAGTATTTCTTTATTTCTTAAAAGTCTCCACAGCCGTTGGTATTGTTAGAAACATTTCTTAAAAGTGGTTTTAATTGGGTCCCCTCTCTTCATTACAAATGGCATTGTATTGTATAGAGATTATATTTTATATCATATTATTTTTATCTTTGTATTTTTATATCTTTATAATTTTTGGAGTTGTAATATGAGGGCAGGATTGGTAGGCAATAGTTGATGCTCTAAAGACCAATTATTCATATGTGGGACCTTTTTGTTTGAGAATGTCAAAAAAGTACTAGTACATATGAAGTAGTAACTTTGGATTTCAAATTTGAATATTGATAACTATTTCACGAGTTGCAACATGATTCATTTATTGTATTGAAGCTCACTTATTCACTTGTATTTATTTATTTTTTGACAGGATAGTCACTTGTATTTAATTAACAATTAAATTGACATTATTTCTTAAATCTACTAGTTTGTTTCTTAAATCTGTTAGTTTGATTCTTGACAGAAATAATTTTGATAAAATTTTACTTATCTCGCGGTCAAACTCTTAACTACACTAATATCCCTTCCTCTAAGATTCAAATGGTTAATACAAAAAAGAAAAATACTAATTGTGCTAACAATTCTTAATGAATTTAGAACACAAACTAAAATAATTAGTTTTTATCGAAATCTATGCATTATACTCATTTTAATCCATAGAAGTAGATATGAAAGAAAAAAAAAAGTATAATTTAAAATAAAAGTAGATGCAAAAATTAACCCATTAGGTCTACAACTCCAACAATAGACTAAAATCAAAACTAAAATCGATTATATATATATATATATATATATCCATTTTTGCCCCTATCAAAAACCATTTAGAATCCTAAAAACTAAATCACAAAATCCACTATAATAATGTACTCCCTCCATCCCATTTTATTTGAGCCATTTTGACTGTAGACACTATTTATATATCTCATTTTGACTCTATTTTTCTATTCATAAATAAAAATAAATATTAGCATACAAGATCTTGTTGGATTCGCCTCGATTTATATTTTTAAAATATCAAATTTTTATAATTTTTACTATTATACAATTAAAGATATTAATCGTTAAAGTTTTACATTGACAAATGTGAGGCAGTCAACTGACTCAAATAAAATGGGACGGAGGGAGTATGTAATGAACACGAGGTTCCACTATGTATATTTGTGCCTTTAAAATGCTTACACTAACAAAGCTTTACCTATTATAAATTTATTTTTGTTAAAAATTCTAGCCAACTAAAGGGAAAGAGGTGTTTAAGCAAACTAAGTTTAAGGGGTGTATATGGAAAAAGTTTTGTTGAAAAAGGTTAACCGCTTAAATAAATCTCAATTACTTTGAGGGAATTAGTCTTCCCATTATGCGCGGAAGTTATATTTAGTTTACCAAAAAAAAAGCTTAATAAAGTTGGTTGGACTTTTGAGAATTGAAAATTTCTCTTAGTCGATGCAGATGATATAGTACTCATGCAACATATGGGCAATCTAGGAAATTGTTTAGGTTACAGTCTTAAATGTTGTGGTGAACAGAAAAATAAACCCTCAATTTATTCCCTCAAAAATCATACACTCTTATTAATATATATATATATATATATATATATATATATATATATATATATATATATATATAGGGAAAGTCTAATATGGACCACTTGCTCAAGTGGTCCATGGTGGACTAATGCTATAACGAATACGAATTTTATAAAATCCACCGTTGGATTGAAAGTTTATATCATATAGATCATCCATAAAAAAAATTAGAAAAATTTAAAATCATTTGATATGTTTTTGGAACTCATTAAGATTTACCGTATTTAATAAACCGTTAATCTTTGATAGGTCTCAAAAACATATCAAATGATTTTGGATTTCTCTAAATTTTTGTATGAATGATCTATATAATATAAACTTTCAATCCAACGGTGGATTTTGTAAAATTCATTTTCGTTATAATACTTTTGATGTACTTGACCATGGTGGACCACTTGGATCACTTGACCACCATAGCATTGGCCTATATATATATATATATATATATATATATATATAAATAATAGTTAACATTATATATTTCAAGAATTAACTGAACAGATTTTCATATATATGCAAAAAACTATATTATTTTCATGTAACTTCAGGAGAAAAATGGCACTTTAAACCTAAAAACAAGTAACATAATCAACAAGGTGGTTGGTTGGAAGATACCAACTCTCACTCGAAAATTGGAATATGGCATAAAAGCTTTAACTGCTTGTTTCATATAATGACAAGTTTCCAAGCATATTGCATGATACACCTATGGCATACTTGTGAAAATGAAGATTCATTTGAGATTGAAAAATAATGGGTAGTTTTACTTGTAAACACGATGAATTTGAACTAAATGCTCTTACATCTGTTTAAAATTTAAATTTAAAACCCCTCAAAATGCTAAAGCAGCCTATCCATACTGATACCACCTCATTCGCAAGTTCAAACTTGAATTAACAAATTTACAATAAAAGGGGATGCCTCAGAAGATAAACAATTGTACATTTTTTTAATAACTAATTTGATCGGACGTTTTATATTGTATTAGTATCCTTTTACCTACGAATAAATTACAGGCATGTTGGGGCAGTATGCAAGAGTAAGCCAGCAATTCATTGGATGCTGAGCTTGTAGAGATCAATAGAAGAATCTCACATCTTCAAGTTACAAGCACATGGAACATTCTGCAAACATGCACCAGCAATTCCTTGGTTGGTAACTGTGTAGTCCAAAGATGCCAAACATCTTTACTTTCTCATTAAGCTTCATCTTTATGAAAAAGAATTGGTTCTTGAATCCTTGAGGCTCTATAATCCAGTATATTTTTTTTTAGACATCAGTATTATCATAAAACAGAAATAAAAAGAAATTAATAGTTAAGAAACCATCACAAAATTCATTAAGCGTGCATATAACGAACCAGCCTTTGGAAGGATCTGCTGTGTGAAGTTCTCTTTGCAATCTCAGGGTCTGGTTTAGCACGATCCAAAGCCTACAAAATATGTGTAAGTTTTATTACAACTTACTTATACTATGCAGTTGAACAAATCTTTTAACGTTAAATGACCACCTATGCACTTATGTCAAACAAAAAGCAATTGATCAGAAAAACGGAGATTCTCATTGGCCAATGCAACACGATAAATTCACTTCTATCATACCAATTCTTCAATGGATGAAATATAATTTGTGTGGCATCGTAGTTGGGCTCTTGGTTGCCCATTAAATCAAATTAGGTGCATTCCTTTGCAACAACCAAAAGTTAGGACAATATATTAAAAAAGTAAAGGAATTTTCCCCATTAACTACACCTTTAAAGTTTGGCAGATGTTGTTAACTTTGGTTCTAGACAACACGATTCCTTACTTTTGCATCAAAAGGACCCCCTATGTTGCCCCTCTACGTATTTTTGGCTCTCCTTGCTTTGTTCATGACCTCTCCTGATTGTGATAAGTTGTTTGCTTGCACTATTGAACGTGTTTTTTTAGGTTATTCGAGAGTTCATAAAGGGTACCTTTAGCAAAACCAATGTTCATCTCCTATTACATTCCTGTCATGACTCACTGTTCTTACTACCCTACAATCTTGAGATAACCTTCTTGAACCAAAAAAGTATTGTCCATCCACCGTGTAGGTCTGGTATTACTTATTATGAATGTCAGCATCAGGTGAACCCACAGATAGTTCCTACAATTAATCTAGACGATATAGCTTTTTCTCCTATTATTCCCCTGCTTTGGCCCATCCCAAATCATCTCTAAAGTTTCCTTTTGCTTCTCATAAAGGTGGGATATTGTTAACCATCAATTCATTTATAATTTTTTATTTGTCATTTGCTGTTCCCTTGCCAGTGTACCTTTGTACTTCCTATATAATTATTAAATTCCTGTAGCTATTCAAGAAGCACTATCCCATCTAGAGTGGTGATTGACGGTAATTAATGAGATTGCGTTGAAGGAAAATCACACATTGATTCTTGTTCCTCCTCCTATGGGTAAGGCTATGATTTGTTGTCAATGGTTTTTTATTGTTTAAGTGCTCCTGATGGATAAGTGAATACATTAAAAACTCAGCATGTGGCAAAAGGATATACTCAAACTAAAAATCAGTATTATGGTTTAGGGTTAGAGTGTCTATGGCTGTCGTGAAATATTATCCCATGTACCAACTAGAGATCAAGAATATCTTTCTACACAGTAACTTGGAGGACGTTGATATGGAGCAATCACTAGGGTTTGTTACTTAGGGAGAATGAGGTTTTGTGTGTAAACTGCATAAATCCTTATATAGTTTGAAATAGTCACCTCGTACTTGTGTGGTACTGAAATAGATACTACTATGAGATGAGCTACCTCAAAAATTTGCTTCAACAAGTAAAGTGACATGCAAGATTACCTGAATCAAGGACTCCACACGACGACGCATCCTAGTATGCATAAATCCTTCAGAGCACTGTTACAAATATGCATCATGGTAGTTAGATTGGAAACAAACCATCTCTTAGGACAGGTTTATTGTAAAAATAAAGTCATCATTGGACAACCAAACATATCAAGGTATATAGAGAAACTTAGCATTACTCTTCCATCTGTTTTACAGACAACTTTTCGCATCGAAATATATATATCAACAAGATTCATATTAAAATACCCTCTTTCCAACACATTCTGCCAGTACTATGGTTTACCAATAAAAATGAAACTTTAAATAATTCAAATTATCCATAAAATGTTTTACAGATCTTTTTTGAATAAATCCTTTATATCAAAATGTTTTATTATAGATTAAAATAACAAACTTTTGGTTTCCAAATTTACCATACCCCAATTATTTATACGTATATCTTCCCAACATATTCATAAAACTATCATATACATTGCATTCTATTTATTTCTGGAATGTATATTTGAATAGACATTTTAGTAAATATAAGAGTATATTTAAATGCAAAGATATCCACAGTTTGCAAGATTATAGTTTTTTATCAATTTGAGCTGTATCATGACTAAAATTATGATATTTTCCAATTCTTATTTACTAGTATGGATTTGAAGAGTTATACTTGTATTAGTTATGTTATAACTTATGGATAAGATGTTTGATGATTTGAATTATTTTTCATTAAATCCAGTATATTTTAAGATTTATTGATTAAGTTATATACATAGGATTTAGTTACTATGCATTGACAGTGTAAAAGAATTATATACGAACATCCAATCATATTATTTTATGTAAATATGGGTAAAGATGTTTTAGAAAATAACATTGTGCCATCATTGTGAGATATGATTTAAAATACGTATACAATTTTTTAACAATGTCAATGCTATAATAAAATAATCATATATAACATGTAAAAGTCTAAAAATGGTAATATATGACACCAAATCAAGCTGTGTAAGAGCATTAGTACAAAGAAAACCCCAACCTTAACATGATAACTAACATAGGCATGAAAAGTTGATAAACTCCATACTGTCCGATCCAGTTTCTGACCTTCAACATGACGAGGGAAGATAACTGCAAAGTTGAATATATTACATTGCAGTGACACTAGCAAAAAGAAATAAAACAAACATTGTGACAACCAATCCAGAGACTAACCAAATGATACAAATCCTGCATTAGCAGATAATGAATCAGTAGATACTCCTTTCAGTTCCGGTGGAGGAGTATGAGACCACGAACAAGGAGGGGTGTTATTAAGTCCAGCTGCACGCCTGGCTTCAACAAATTCCTAAATTATAACAAAGGTTGGAAATTGAAACCATCAAACCACCCAAACAAGGAGCAAAGTACCACACAAGAATGGTATGCAAAATGCAACAAAAATGTTCCACTCTCTCCCTGCTCTTTTCATCCCTGTGACCTTTATAAGAAACAAATTACCAAAGAAACCATACCTGCAAGAATGAAGTTGCGAGGACAATGTCTATCGAATCACTGAATCTCATAGGATACACCACAGTCACCTTATCAGCCTGTCAAAAAAAAATTATTTCATCATCTAACCCTAAGGGATGCTTCCCTATCAAATAAACTTAAATGGACCAATTACCGTCCCAAATGTCAATCTTGTCAAGGCAGTGTGACAAAACTTGAAATTTGAAACACAATAGAATCAAAATCACCGAAAAAGATTTTTCCAATAATTAAAGATTTCTTTCTTTTGTTACTTCCCACTTTTCTTAAATTCCCAACTAAAAGAATCTATTGTTGCAGATTCAAAGGCCACAAATAGAACCGTCTCCAAATATATATACTACATGCTTAGTTGATTAAGGAGGTTTCTTCGGCACAACAGCCAATGTGGGGTTATGATTAGGCACTTTATTCTATTTGATGTAAAACATGTGCTCTTTTAAGGGTGTCTATCTAAACGATAAGTTGATGAATGGCCAGATTTGTTCCTTTGATATTTTCATCCATGATTGTAATTTTCTTTTTGGTTAAGAGGATTCCTCATCCTCCAAATTCATTGCAAAATCGTCCTGCAAAAATTTTGCTAAGTCACTTGCCAGGAATTGGGAAGCACAACAGGAGCAGCATGTAAGGAGATGGATAATTTTGTGGTAACTTGGTTCTTATGGACGGGGAGGAAAAATACCAGAGGCGGGTTTTTTTAAAATTGAGTTAGACCTAGCCTGAATCCTAGATAGTAAAAGAGTCTATCATAAATCTATTATTGGTCACTCGCAAATGTCCAATGTTGGGCGTGAGGTAGGTGTGTTGGGATTCAAGAGATATAGATAAAGTAATCCTTAAATGCAACTTCAAGTCTTCTGGAGAACAGCATAATACAATAGATAGGGGATATCTAGCCAAATTGACAAAAGTATAAATAGATCATGGAAATTGGAAATGAATAGATCTACTTAATGATGGTGTTGGGTTCTTCAATTGGCAGAATTGTCTCTTGATTAATCAATTTGAGAAGTTTTGCTTTTCTGGATGGGGGTAATGGGATAGAAGAGGCTGAATTTATTAAAATTCGATAGTGTAAGTAGTAACGAAGCTTTCGAGTTCTTGGCTAGGTGCCTTATACTGTGCATTACTTTAGAAACCTGTTCAATTATGATGTTAAAGTTCATATTGGTCCATTCAGAGGTATTTTCTGTTAACTCTCTCTTAGCATCTCTCCCCAGTATCTCTTTTATAGTTTTTGTTCTTTCTCTAGTGCCTCTTCTCTATTCTATTAAAGCTCTCTAATATTGTATAAATAAAACCTGACAAGGAACAATATTAAAGCTAAAAGGAAGTCAATCATGCATCTAGTGTTATGGATTACTGAACAATGGCTTTGAGTACAAAAAAGAAAATTGAGAATAAAATATCCCAAGTAGCAATGAAGGTTTTTAGTAACAGAAAGTTGTATCAATTATCATACCTTAGGTAAAACAAAAAAAGACTCCCTTGGCCGATGAACAAGAGCAACAAGTGGATCCGTATCCGGAGCAACAGTTCTTGAAGCGAGGTGTTTTAAAATTACTCTTAGTGGTGCACCAAGGACAACCTCCCTTATTGATGCAACTTTTACCAAAAGTGCTTGTCTTTGATCTGCAAAAAATTAACATTCCCAACTGTCAAAGAACAGCATCAACAACCAAATAATTTAACCTAGAAATTCCACTTCCTTTTTCACTAATTAAGAACTTTAAGACAAGGCAGATTAGAACATAAAATAGAGATTAAATTTTATTCTGCTGACATTTGGTGATGAGAATATATTTGGTAAGGTTGTAAAAGAATAAACGATAAATATTTTTTCCAAAAGGATAATATTATTGGACCTAAAAATACTACATTTAATAAATAAATCCATGAAACTCATGAAAAATACAAAGTACATGACGAAAAACTTAAAACTAAAATTCTTTATCAATACGTCAACATGGTACAAGATTTCTCAATATCAATACAAGAGATATCATGTTTCTTTTGTACTAGAGATTTTTGTATATTCATGTGAGCTTTGTTTAGAAAATCATATAATCAAAATGGGTGGCTTCTAAGGTGAGGGAGCCATCAAGTCCCTCACCGCGGGATGTCACCAAAAATATACCATTAGATCTATCAATATAGTTAAATGGTTTAGAATTTAGATCCATTGAATAAAAGAGAGAACTTTTTAGACGGGTCCAGTGCCTAAAATTTCTCTCTCCTCTCATTTATATGCTCTTCCAAACTATAGAAATCATCTATTTCTTTGTTGTGTCTCTCTTTTCTAAATCTACCCAACCAAACATAGTGTAAAAGGAAAGGGAGATGGAGACAACTGACAGCTGGAATGAAATCAGGACAAGCCAACATGTAGTATGATGCTGGTTTCATGGTGAACGGCTACAAGGCAGGGGACAACTCCCTTTAATGGTGGTTCAGATAGTTTTACTGGACCATATGCAGAACCATGGGACTAAGAGGTAAACTAAGTGGGCAATAGTCTATTTATTTTATTGAGAAACGTTAAGCGAACCTTAGAGAGTTAAATTTTTCATTTGCTTGAGAGAATAGCACTCAACAAGTTTACATATATCCCTCGAAATAAATAAACCTATTTATAAAATGAGTAATAACTAATAAGGATGCTACCTTTTATGTATGAAACTGTAGATACTCGAATCTAGTTATTAATCTCTACTGCTATTGCCATCAAGAATCTTTGTCCTCTATTGGGTAACGTAACAAACAAAATTAATACGAACCAAAAAACAAAAAGCGCGGATATAGACAAGACAACCCAAAGCTCGTGTAGAATGTAAATCATCCCTGCTAATATGCCATTAATTATATTATCCTACAGATTCAGGTTCATGGCACATTGATTTGAAAATACTATATAATATATATACGAAATGTAAATTCCTGAAACCAAAACAGGTTGAAAGAATTTACTGTGGTGATGAAAATGCAATCCTAAACAATAGTTTTAATGCATAGAAAATACAGAAGCTGGTAAATTCAGGCTAAGATGAAAAAATCTCATAGAGAGGGAAATGGAAAGTTATGGTCATATTGTATATAATAGAAGCCCCGATGTACCTTGATTTGCAGGAACCTTTGAGAGATTTATCTTCAATGTGAGGTTAAAGCCATCCCTTGGAGGATCAAGAATTTGCACAACACTGCCATATGCAGCTTTTATTGCTTCAATAGCTCCAACAGGAAGTCCACATACAAAAATAGTTTCTAAAGATGGAGTAGGCAACGATACCGATAGCAAGAAAATATGAGGATTCTTCATTGACACCTACAATTATTTTTCGCTTGATTAAATTTGCAACCGAAAAGTGCCAAACTCAAAATACCCACTTTACTCAAATTCCGTTATAGCGTCTCTATTTGGCAACATTTTGGGAATGTTTGGATTTTAGAAGATTTTATGGAAAGTCAATAAGTTGTTTTCAGCTTACTATGGGCCAGTTTGGATTAGCTTATTTTTTAGCTTATATAAAACAGCTTATGCAAATAAATAATGTTTTTATGTATTTTGTGATAAAATAGCTTATAAAAATACAATTTTTGTTAGTGGAAACTTATAAATTAACATAAAACTTAATTTATTTGCATAAGTTGTTTTGCATAAGCTCAAAAATAAGTTAATCCAAAGAGGCCCTATTTGTAAAAGCTCTCTAGAATAGCTTATATGAAAGTGTTGATCTTTATTTTATCGTTTGTTATAGAAATAGGTTATACATAAGCACTTAAATGATAAATGGTTATAGCTTATACATAAGCACAAAACAATACATTATAATGATAATAATAAAAAAGAATGGTTTACCTGAATATGATATCTGACATCATCAAACTCAACCCAATGGTGATCAAGTTCAACACCTTTTTCAATACTGAAAGAGAAATTAATTAAAAAAGAAAGTATGCAGTAAGTGAGTGGTGAAAAATAGTTAAGAAGAGTAAGGAAATGAAAGAGAAAGTAAGTACTTTTGAAGGCGATTTAGGAGAATTTGAAGCAGAAATCTTGAATGGGACTGCAAGAGTATCATCGATGATCCTTCTTCTCTTCTCTCTCGTGATTCACTTGATGATGATTATGAATGAATGTGTATTATTATTACGGTCAGATCCAGACTGATTCTTTTCTCAGACTCAGAGATTTTGATTGTTTGTTTCTTTACAATCAAAACAAAATTGAAATCCCCAAATGTTTTTTTTCACAAGATGGCCCTATTTTTTATTTTTAAAAATCAATAAATTAAAATATAAAGAAAAAGAAAAAATACCTATAGGCTATAACCCCCTCCCTCAATTATTATAAAATATATATTTCTTCCCACAAATTCTAATATAATCTAATCTAATTATACACCTAAAAAGTGCAGATTAATAAAAAAAGAAAAAAAAAATTATATTTTAGTGATTTGATAAAAGAAAAGATATAAAATTCATTTTATATTTGCTTATTATAATATAAATTTTTATATTTTCATCATCAATATGTTCCACATAATTTAATCATTTAAGATATGTTGAGTTTTTATTTCACTATGTCAGGCCAGTTAGACGTTCAAGTCACGATGAACGGGTTTGCGGTGCGGTTTGGTTCGGTTTTGAGCATAAAAGTCATTTTAACTGCGAGATAAAATGGCATGCAGTTTGGCTTGGTTCGGTTGATTTTTAAAAAGTCATCCAAACCAAACCAATGTGGTTAGGTTTGGTTCGGTTACCGGGTTTATCACGATAGAAAAAATATGACAATATTACCAACATGTTATATAATAAACATAGGAAATTTTAATTTATTTTATCGTTTACAATGGTTAAGTTGCCATTTGAATTACAAATGAGTAGTGAAAATTTATTTCCTATCAAGGCAAAAGGATTAAATCTTATCTTCAAGGACTGTATTATTACAACTGGCCACCCAATCTTCTCTGCAAATGTCATCTTCAAAATTCCTTTATAAATAAAAGACATCATTTGAAGAATTGACCACTACACATACACACGAACAAGCCTCTGAAAGCTCTTAATCATAAAATTCTGTCAAACTGTTTTTAGACTTGTTCTTTGCTTTATATTTTGTAAACACATCTGATTGTATATCAAATGTTAATTCTAAACTTTCTTAAATTCATTTTAAGTTGGTGAAGTCTATTGCATGTGTGCTTGAGCATTAGGAAATCTTTTGTTTTATGAACTTGAGCATTGTGAAGAGTCTTGCTGCGTGCCTGAGCATTTGTAATTTTGTGAGATTATAGTGAACTTCTTTAGAAGTGCAAGGAAACTGAAGTACTCTCAACTTGTGAGAGGAACTAGTATAAATTTGTTTGTGTCCTTCTCTCTCTATCTCTTTACTTTTGATTTGTGTTTTAATTCGCCGATAAGGTTGTTTAAGTTTGAAAAAAATTTAATCTTTTAAAAACACAATTCAACCATTTCTTGTGTTTTTCCACACCGCCATCTCTATGCTAATAATTTTGGATATCGATCTTTAGATAGAGATCAAACGATCCATATTATATATTAATAAAATCGATTGTTTGCCATTTGAACCGTTCTTTTATAATCGAACAACTGAGACAATTACGATGTTACATTCTGTCCCATAAACACAAAAAAAAAAAAAAAACACATTGCAGGAGGATAATATAAAAAAATAAATTATAGGGGATAACGCAAAACTAATGAGGTGTTTGTTTCATGGATTACAAATTTATTTCAAGGAATGTGACTTGGGAAACTTTCATTTCTACGTTTGTTTCAAGTTTTTATAAATTATCCCTAGGAATTTTTTACTTCAAGAAATACAATTTACACATGACTTTCCCACTTTCTATTCTCATGTTAAAATGGTGGGAATCTTATATTCCCATAGGAATAAGAGGTAACCACCCATAACTCCCCACTCCCCCATTATTTTTAACTCATTTTGTTAAAAATTTAATATTTTAAAATTTTATTTGAATTTATTTTAAAAATATTCCATGGAAATTTATTTATTTTACCAAACACATTGAGTGGAATAAGATGAATAAGATTCCTGGTAATAATGTTCCTAGGAATAATATTCCAAAGATTAAGAATTGTATTGTACTCACCATTCTTTTTTTTTGGGTTATGCTAACTTGTGCCCTAAGGGCATATGTTAAGCTACCTAAAAATAGAAGTATAACATTTAATGATACAAAGAATTTAATGCTTAGAGAATGTAATACACCAAAAGTTCAATAAATTTTTTCCACATTTATCTTCTTAACATGTGCCCTTAAGGGCACAAGTTAACATTTCCCTTTTTTTTTTTGTTCAGATGTACTCACCATTTTATTTTGGGACAAAAACAATTTCTAAAAATGAGAGTAATTTAAAGGACAAAATTGTCTATTAAAAAAATCATTTGCTTCCCCTGAGTTTCAAGTTTTTCTTGGATACAGATTAACTAAAGTCATTTATTTCCTAAAGTCACTACAGTTAGCCAATATGCACCATTAGATGAATCCAACGCTTAAAATTTCTCTTCCCAAAATAATTAAACCAGGCACGCATCAACACAGTGACCAGAAAAGGGACTGTGTATGGTCTCGGTGGTAGGTGGCGCTGCACGGTCTCTGTGACGGAAAAGGTAGAATCGTGGTGACACCGGCGAATCTCAGTGGTGGAGCCGTTTGTCTCTGATAATCTTCTTGAAAAATCCATTAACGATATCGTTTTCCAATTCTCAAAAATTACAAGCACCCTCTATCTTTCACTGTTTCGCAAATCTGAAAATTCCTAGAAACAAATTTGTTTATTGGAGAATAACACATCCAATTTTTAGATGACCCATTTCAATTTTTTTTTAATTTGCAAAGAAATGAAGAGATTGTTCAAAGTTTGTTGGATTACTTATAAGAGAATACAAGGTGGTGGTACCAACGAATTTCCTCTCTTCTCTATGTACAAGTTTGAAGGTTGAGTCAATCTACTATTTCGGTTCCATTTCCATTTGAATTCATTCCACACGATTAGGAATTTTGTGTATAATATAATGAGACACAGTCCCTTCTCTGGTGCTTAAACTCAGAAGAGAGAGATGTTGCAAAGTGACTTGTCAACTTCAAATGTGTAAATAGACTTTATTTCATTTTTTAGATGACGTAGCTGAGTGCTAGACGTTTGATTACTCCAACAGTGGAGATTAGGCTCAACTGCAGTAACTGTAGGGAAAAAGTGAATTTAGAGAATCTGGATCCGTTTTTCTTCAACTCAACACACTCATCATCGATGATCATGAACTGAAAAGTTATTAGCAAGCAATAAATCATAGAAATGGAAACAAGACGAATGAGAAGATTTGTGAGTCATAATCAAAGACGCAACAACACTCTTCTCCCACTTCAATCTCCTTCCTCTTCTTCCAATCACCTTTCCAACACCATTTCATTCTTCTATTGCGATTATAAATTCACTTTTTTCAATAAACCCCTTCACCATTTCGGTCGCAAATACGCCAATTTTTTCAGACTATGGTTTTCCATTGGCCTTGGTTTCGCTCTTTCTGCTATGCTCGCTGTAACTTTGGTAACAACAATTTTCCATTTTCTTTTTTATTTTTATTTTTAATAATACTCTAATTACATCGATTGATTTTGTTTGTTTTTTGTTTTAGATTATGCTTTGGGAGTTAGCAACAGCTTTGAATTTATGTAGAGAAAGCAATGAGCTTCGAATTGTTACTAGTGAATTGCTATTTGGATTCCCTCATTTGTTGTCTGGTTTCAGTTTATCACTTGCTGATGCTGGATATATATGTATTTCTACTGTTATATCTGTTTTTCTGCATGAATTTGGTCATGCACTCGCCGCCGCTAGGTCAGTTGTTCTTTTATTTGTTATTCAACATTGACACTGGACACATCGACATTGATAATAAATTGACAAACTGTAGTAATGTGTAGGGGAAAATTTGTTGAGTTTGAGAAGTAAGATTCACTAAGTGTGTGTTTGGTTCTGCGGTGGTAAGAATTGATTTTGATAGAATTGATTCTGGAAAATTGATTCTGGTCAAAATTGATTTTAAGTTGAAGTGGTTTATGTTTGAATATATTAATGCAAAAGTGAGTTGAACAAAATATTTGAATGTAAAAATCGATTCTAGAATCAGAAGCTATGATTTCTAGCTTCAAGTAGTAACAATTCTGGAGGCAGAATCAATTATACTTTTAAGAAACCAAACAAGTCAGAATCAATTATACACGCCCAAAATCAATTCTGACTACTCCAGAATTGAAACCAAACATACCTTAAGTGTCTGTTTGGCAAAATTAAGCTATAAGCTAGCTAGTTGATAGCTGAAAAACTAGCTTGAAAAGTAAGATTCACTAAGGGTCTATTTTATTGTTCTTTTATAGTTTTATTTACTTTGTGATTATGCAGATATCGAGAATATCAAATTAGTTTTGCTTGAAATGTCAAAAGCTAGATTCTCATTCCTTATGCTATTGCACCTTTTCAATGGAAAGCAGTGAGGGAATACAAATAGAGTACATTGCCATCTTCATCGCAGTTCTATTTCCTGGTGCTCTGGTTGCCTTCAATGATGAATTGCTGCAAGTTGCACAACATTTGACTGCTCTCCGTGTATATTCCGCTGGCATTTGGCACAACGCAGTTGTAAGTTGAATATAAAATAGAATCCATTGACACTACTTTGAAATATATGCACTACTGTTACTCAATAACCTTTACACATACATTGATTATCAGTAATACTTGTCTTCGAACAAGCTATCATTTGATTTTGCGTGTCTGATCACATGTCATATTTTCTGGAAAAAATGACACTAACATGTCCATCTTAGACAAGGGAAAGAAAGAGAGGCAACACAATGAACGAGGGATAATATAACGTGCAATAGTGTCTATGGCTTACAAAGTTAATTGTAATTATCTTGAGATGTATAACCACTTAAAAAAAAGGATATTTGCTATACAATTTTATTGTAATATAACTCGCATATATACACACAATTTTATTTTTCACATTAGTATAGAAGATATACTATAATAACGTCAAACAGATTATTCATACTAATATCAATATAATTTATTATTTTGTATATTCCTTTTCCTCCTTCTACATCCAAAAGACCAAACTATTGATCTTGTAACTCCAACAAAAATGGCCTTAATGGCTGTTTGCGTGGGATGAATTTTAGTTGAATCCCAAATACAATAGTTCTGCAAAGCTTACTCCTTTAAAGGTACTCTATGGAATAGACCACCCCTTCCCCTCTTATATCAATAATTGGAATAGACCACCCCTCCCCTCTTTTATCAAGAATCAAGAGGTGCAACTATCCCTTCTGCGGTAAATGATGTTAATCAGATGATTGTGGAGAGGGTTGCTATCTTGAGTGAGTTACGGGTTTGTCTACTTAAAGCACAAGATAGAATATTGGCACAACACGCCAGTTGATAAATGCAAAAAAAAAAAGGTGCATTACCAAATTGGAGATTGGATTTTTCTCGACATACAACCTTATCAGCCTAAGTCTTTGGCCAAGAAAATGAACTTGAAGCTAACTGTCGTGCTTTGTGGACCCTACCAAATTCTCAAGCAAATTGTAAAGGTGGCCTATCAATTACAATTTCCAACTACAATCACATCATATTTCATGCCTCTCTTTTGGAGAAGGCTTTTTCACCCTTGTTCTCCAATCCTTGCCTGTTTGAAGACTTGGAGTTACTGTGCTTATTACTGCTGCTGTGATAGCTGTCTGAGATCACTGACAGGAGGTATCACAGTTTTATTTATTGAAGATTTACTTACCTCGAAGTTCCAGAATATCACCTTGAGGAAATGGCAAAACTATTTTATTTTTGTTTTAGGGGAGGATATTGTTAGATTAGACCTCTAATTAATGTGGCGTATAGTAGACGTAGAGTTAAGCCTATTTCATGTGGGGCTGTGGGCTTAGGCCTGGTTCATGTGCACCGACTGCTGTTAATTAGACTGACAGACTGTGTAAATGGGAGAGTTAGTGTAGGGTATTATACTGCTATAAATAGTATAGGAAGAAAGGAAAATAATTGGGAATTAATTAGTTAGGAGAAGAGAACAGAGTCTCCAAGGTCCATGGTCATTTTGTACCCTGTCATTTCATATTTCTATCTTCTCTTTGAATTGACTGCGGGTTCAAGGAAGAGGGTGTTCTTCCATAAGGATTCTCCACTTCCTGCAATCTATTATTCCTCTTCTGACCCAGAATCTAAAAGATTGATTTTGTTTTACACAGATGTCATTAGATCCTATGCTTCTACCCTTATATGTGTATGTGTATGTCTATGCATATATTATGCATATCAAGGCTGTCAAACTTTGAGATTCAGATCAAGTGATCAACTCGTTTTGCTAGGTAAACTCTGATCATAAGAGTCTACCTAATATTAAAAATAATATTTAAAAAATCCTATCTATGTCATATATACTTATATAATACCATCATGACAACAATAACTCAATATTAACTCCAAAAGAAAAAAATAGCAAATCCATAAAATCATCATAATAAAGCATAAGATTAGATATGATCAAACTATATCAATGATCAAATCATAGTTAAAATCATAAAAACGCAAGTTCCTAATTATGCATGCTGAGTTACAAAAACTCAATAAAAGGATGCTCTGTAAAGTGCAAAAACAGTTACTCAGCAGACTATAAAGGCATCTAATTTCACACAAGCTTCAGTAAATAACACAATAGCATAAAAATACTGAGAACAAGTAAATGTTCCTTGTGACTGTGATGGTCGTGCTTCAGTGCTGTGCACATTGCAGGGAAGGTCGCCAGAGAAATGAAGTTACGTTTTAGTGTTGGGCACACACCCTGTGAAGGCCATGTTTCAGTGAACGTTGCTAGAGTGTATGTCTTCGTGTATTGCTGAAGAGCATCAGTTCACTTCACATGCCGCGTTTCAGATCTATGTTCCGGTGTTGCTTCTGTTTCAAATGTGAAGGAAGAACAGACAACATGAAGGATGAAATGAAAAAAAAGGGTGTATCGTGTGTTTGGGGAAGTTTAAAAAAAAAAAAAGCAAACCCGTAAAACCGCTCCAAACTCGCAATTTCATGTGAATTTTAAATATTATTTCACTCCAGTCAGTGCCAAAACATTTCCACATTCTTTTCAGCTTGTTTTGGCTACCTGTAGTGATAGTATTCCAAAAGGGAACACTCGATTTTAACAACCTTGATGTGTATATGAATGCTTGTATATTTAGTTTTACATTTTTACATCATCCAGATTGCTTATTGCATTTATACAACTTATACCTTTTTCCAGTGTTGTGCAGCTTGCGGACTGACATTATTCCTCCTTCCCTTGCTCTTGTTTCCCCTATACAGCAGTGGTCATGGGCCAATGGTACTACTTCTAGATAATTATGGATTGACCATTTTCACTGTGTACATCTTTCTTATTGCATGTGTGGTGACTATATGTGAAACAGGTTTTGGATGTATCCCCAACCTCACCTTTGTTTGGTTATTTGGCTTCTGGTGATGTTATTGTATCTGTGGATAATGTACCAATCAGAAATGCTCAAGAGTGGTTGAAGCTTAATACTTTGACATATGATATCCAGCTTAAAAATGTAAATATTTCCCAGCACACTGGAGACTTGGGTGTTCTCAATAATAGGAAGGGTTACTGTGTTCCTAGTCTTGTGATGGAAGGAAGCAAAATTACTGAAAATCAACATGTTTGTCCCAGCGAACTTACTTCCTTCGTGAAAATTTTATGCTCTGACAATATTACATTGGATGATGGTCAGAGTGAAACTGATCCATCAAATGGGAGATGGAATATGTACTGCTTAAACCCTAAAGATGTTGTCAAACTTGATAAGTGTGGTGATGGCTGGGGTCTAGCTACATCAAATGGAAGTAGCTGCTCATGCACTCAGGTAGATATTTATGTGAATAGTAATAACCTTTCTAGTTTGTCTTTATCCTCTTGCTCTTAAATTGTACTCGGACACTAAGATACAATGCATACTGAATACTCACTTGATATTTTTCACAGGATGAGTTTTGTTTAGCTCCAGTTCAGGAGCCTGGAATGGTATGGGTTGAGATCACATATTCAAGTCCTTCTCATGAATGTTTGCATCAAGAAAACAGGTTTCCAGTTTCCAATACTACTGACCTTAAGGAAACTAATTGTGGTGCTACTTTTATTTTTGCTGGTGATCTTATCTCAATGGCACATTCAATTCACCTAACATCATATCAGCCTCGCTTGGGACCAAAGATTGTTGCATATTTTCCAAATTTTCTGGAAAGGATTTTAATATGGACATTCCATGTTTCGCTAGCTCTGGCTCTTCTCAATGGTTTACCAGTAAGTGATGAACTTGCTCATATTAGGAATTGCATTATCTCAAGCATTGGTTCTTGATATGTTCATTATAAGTGTAAATTATCCATAGATATATACAATCGTATTGGATGTTTCTTTGATTGCTTAATTGTGATTTACTGACATCTAACATAACGGGTAGTAGATAGCTTCACTGCAGACAGAAATCTGTTCAATGAAGATAAAAAACAAATATAGAGCAATTACTTGAAAACACTTGTTTGACCAGCTTAATTGTTCAATCACTTTCAAACCTTGATTTTTTTTCTTCTGAAATAGTGAATGTTAGTATACGTTGCATTAAGCTGAGGTGGAGATTGAACCCTTTCCCACCCTAAAACTTAGGATCTTAATTTATGTTCAAAAGATTGAGAATACAGTTAGCCTGCTGCATGGTGGGTTTTAAGCAGGATGGTATTGTGAAGGAGTTGGGTTTTGTAGGTTAAAATAAGTATATGGTTATAAGTTGGTTCTAGTTAAAGAAAACGATAGGCCTTCAAGGTGTTAGCAGCCAACACTCGGTGGGATTTAGTCCCACATCGGATAGATAGGATTCTTGATAAGAGTTTATAAAGAGGAGGCGATCCTCACCTTACAAGCCGGTTTTGTAAGGATGAGTTAGGTCTCGATATTCGTGACACAAGGAATATATGTTAGAATAATGCAAAGAAATTTTTTATTTTTGTTATTTGACTTATTTCCAAGGTTAAGTCAAAGAGGTTGTAGTGTGCTAGTGAGAAAGTTTCACTAGATAAGTAGACCTGACTTCTGAGAGTTACCAAATTCAGTTACTTCCTTTCATGTTGCTAGTAACAAAACTGAGAAGACATACCTCTGTTACTCCATCAACATTCATCGAGTAAATACTTGTCGGTCATTGATATTAGAATATTTAGTAGAAGGCGCAGTGGAAGGGAATGCAACTCTTGCATTTTATTTATCTCCTTAATTTACGCATTGGCATTATAAGAAAGTGTGATTCAGTTGGTTTCATCTCCCTTGCAAATTGAAAGAAAATGATTTGGTTTGTGTCCTATAAACTGCTTTTGTTGATGGAGTAACAAAGATTCAAAGATATGGATAATGTGTCCAAGGTTTTTGATGCATTACTTTTGAGACCAGTTTTTGTTTCTATTGTTACATTCCTTTGATTATGATGCTATTATCTATTATCAGGTGTATTTTCTGGATGGTGAATCTATTTTGGAAGCAACTTTATCCCACTTTACTTCGTTAAGTCCAAGGAAGAGGAAGAAGGTTCTTAGACTATGTCTCCTTTGTGGGTTACTTGTTTCTATTTTTGGCCTTTTCCGGTTACTTCTTTAGCTATTTTTTTGTATCACTATTTTTATTTTGTATTTTGAAATGAGTATATGAGGATAAGTCAACTCTGCGGACAAAACCTGAATGTTCAAAATTTCGGTTCCAATTCTAAAGGAATCAATCAACTACACAGGGTGAAATTCAGGTAACTTTCAATAGAATATGATTTTTATTGATCTATTGTTAGAATTATTAATTATCTTGTTGAAATGACTAGTACAATAACCACCAAAATATTTTCTGTAGGATAAGTTGCATAAATCAAATGATGTCATTATGTCTTATTATAAATCTTGTCTAATTAACAACAACAATGCTTTCTCCTTCATTTTTTTCAGTTCAAAATAAGTTAATTCAGACACATTTTTTTGTGGAATAATCTTAGGAGAGAATTACTTTTGGCACCCTACATGTTTCCATTTTTACCCTTCCACTACTTAAGTAGCGGATGTTATAAAAATGAAAAATTTGACACCACCTGCAGTTCTCAGCGGATTCAATTCTCTACTTAAGTAGCGGACTTGTAAAATCTTTAAATTTTCAGGATTTTACATTGTTCTCTACTTAAGTTACTTAAGTTTTTCTAGATTTTACACGTCCGCTGCTTAAATAGAGAAATGAGTCCGCTACTTAAGTAGAGAACTGCATGGGGTGTCAAATTTCTCATTTTCATAATGTCCGCTACTTAACTAGCGGAAGGATAAAAATCAAAATCAGCAGGGCGCAAAAGAAATTATCATTTTAGGAAGAGCAATTTTCAAATTTTGGTAGTGGACGACGGTATTTTGGTAGGGTGCACCCCAAAACTAGTACGGTGGCAAATTTAAGTTCATTCCAACATTGACATACAACTTTAAAGTCGAAGACACGAGGAGAATGTCAGAACCTTCCGCCTCAACTTCTTTTATCATTTCATCATCAAAATTCATCTCTTCAGTCGAGCTATCCTGTTCTTCGACCTAAATTTGATCATCAACAAGTATCTCCATGGCATGTGGTTCACCATCTTCATTGTTGTTACCTTGACCACTTTCCCCATCATTCATAATTTGGTCATCGCCTTGACCATCAATGCTGTTGGGAGTGATTTGTTGATTTTCAGTTGATCCTTTGGCAAGATTGTTTTCTTGCGACTCAGCATTGACATCCTTTGGGGGAGAATTTTCTTCATTTGTGCCTTTTGGCGAAGGCGTGTCCTGTCAAGCAAAAGGTTAGTAATTATTTGTAAAAGAATTACTTAAGACAAAACTATGTGGTGAATTGGAAAAGAAACAGATTACCTTTATTCCAAGTTGCCTCTCATTATGTGTCGAAGCTACATCTTCTTTGATATGAAGAATTGTTTCCTGTATGTGGACAGTTTGGACACTTGGGTTTTCTTGTTGAAGATTTCCCTGTCGTTCACCATCTTGCTCGCCAAGTACACACGTTGAGGTAGTCTTGGATTTTTTCTTCTTTTCCCTTGTCTTTTTCTTTTCTAAGTTCGGTGGCTTAAGGTCATTAGATTCACTTGCACCCTTGTCTTGGTTTTCTTGGTTGCCTTCACTTGGCATAGCTTTGGTGTTTAGTGGTGGACTTTCGTCCTCGGCCTGAAATAAGAAAGGTGTGGTTGACTCGACATGTGGGGTTCGACAACACTCACCATTGGTTCGACATCACTCACCATTGGTTCGACAGGTTCATTGGCCGATTTTTCCTTCCTCGCCTTTTTGATAGTTCCAGCAACCGAACTCTTTTCTCTTTTTCGACCTTGAAAAAAATAATTATGTTAAGTTTAGATTGGTCGAAATAAATATGGAAAATGAGTTTTAAAGTAAATAGGTTCAAATACCTTAGCCTCAACAACTTGAGGAGTGTCCTTCGACACTACAGGTGTTTTGCCTCTAGTGGATGCTCCTGATGCAGTTGAAATACTAGAAGCATTTGTCTTGTTTTTCTTTCTAATAGCAGTCGAAGTGGTCGAAGCCACTAATACGAATTGAAAAAAAAAAGCATATCATGTTAGGCAAGAAAATGCAATTCAAAATAGAAAAACAAGTTTGGTAAGAAAAATACATTTGTTCTTTGGAGCTTTAATTTGCAAAGTGTCAAAGCCAACATTTATCCTATGGAATAACACAGATTCTTCCTTGGCCTTGTGTTCGTAGCAAACACTCCATCATTTGGCGAATTCCAAAGTGCAATAGTGAGAAGTTTTATAAGGAAAATGATTGATTTGGCATGAATCGTCTTCGATATCCTTAAGGCGACGGTAAAAATAATCTTCATCCATTCCTGAATTGCTCAAGACTATCTCACTTGGGTTTTGAAATAAACATTTGGGAACAAATTGGCTACATCCAAATAGGATACCAACCTAATTTGGTAGTTAAGTAGAGGATGTTATGAAAATGAGAAATTCTCATGTACGGGGTTTTTTACTCACATTTTGTATTTTTATAATGTCGCCGCTTAAGCAGCGGACATAAATTTCATGTACGGTGTTTTCATGTAGGGTGTTTTGCCTAAAAAATTATTCAATTTTATAAAGTCCGCTATTTAAGTAGCAGAATGATAAAATGGGAAACACGTACGTCGCGCGAGTAATCCGTAGGATGACAAATGTAATTTTCTTTTTAGAACCGATAAAAGTGGGCTTAACAAGTTTGTTAACTATAAGACCAAGTCATTGCTTGGCCAAATGAAAAGACCAAGGCAGGGCTTCCTACACCCCCCAATGTTTGTTACTATACCCCTCCCCTTAACTTTTCCCATTTTACACTACAATTTTTCCCACAGCATGCATACATCCTTCATTTACTTTGTGCACAGTGACAGAACCCTTGCCAACACCTCCATTTTCCTCTGTTTTATAGAGACACCACTCTGATGCAACAACTTCTTTCTTCGGCACATATGTACCCATCTATGACCACAATGTTTTGTATCACATATGTACCCTTGCATGATTTTTCCCTTTGTATATTAAAAGCCCTATCATAACTTAGGAAACCTAAGTTTCTCTACCATATAAACTTAGGTGTGGTCTTTGAAGAGAGGATGGCCGTTAAAATAAGGTAGGTGGTCGAAAGGGGAGGTCATACCGTCGAGGAATGTATATGATGGAGTAAGCGAGGGGGGGGGAGATATTTGTATATAGTGTGGAGAAGGGGGTGTATTTTGAGTAGTAAATTTTTTAAGGGGAAACTTCAAGAGTTTAGCCTAGGGTCAATGCATGTATTAGATCTACAGGGTTTCAAGTTTGAGTCTTGTTCCTGCCTTTAGAGAAAGGTAAATGTAATTTTTTAGTGATCTTTGAGTCTTAAAGTCTATCTTGCACTGATGCATCATTGTGCACAAATGATGATAATGGGTTTATCTTGCGTGATGAGCTTTTGAAAATTGCTCTTCTAGTCCCCCGCAGTGTTCTTTGACCCCCCAAAAAACTAATTTTACCCTTGGAAATGCTTCAGAATCAGAAGGTAACTTTCGAAATTGCTAAGTTTCAGATCACATCTTTCGAAATGCACCCATATAAGCAAGGACCTGAAAGCAGTGTTCAGTTACATTTTCTTACATTTAACTCCAAAGTTAGGCTTATTTTCCATATTTAAACTCAAAACTATAATATTTATTTTCGCGTCCCCTTAGCTTCTCAAGTTCCCCTACCCCCCTCGCAGGTTAGGCAGTGAGAGGAAAAACAGTTCACTACATAAGTCGCAAACCTTATAAAAATCAATTTTTTACCCTCCTCACCTCTCATGATCTTTTTTTTGCATAAAACATAGTTAGCAAGTCAAAGTGATTAAAAAATGATAAAAGATATTATTTTGAATGAAACATTGCATGAGCAAGTGATTAAGAAAATGATAAAAGATATATTTCAACTTATAGAATTATACCATGTTTGTTCCACAAATTCTTCTATGAGATAAAAATAAAATAGGAAGGTTTCTCTCCCCACCCCTCGTCTTTCTTTTTCACCCCCTGGGTTTCCATTTTTAACCTTGAAAAAAAACTTCGGTACACGTGTACCGAAGTTTTTAACGATGTAAAACACCTATTTTTCAATATCGACAAACTTCGGTACGCGTCTACCGAAGTTTTCGGGGGTAAAATCAAGGGTAAAATTGGATTTCTGGGGGGTGAAAAAGAACGACGGGGGTGGGGAGAGAAACCTTCTAAAATGATAACAACAAAGACAAAACCCACAAGTAAAGTCAGTTTCTTAGGCCTTGTACCTAAAAAAGGGTAAGTTTCTTAGGCCCATTCTTGGTTGGTTTTACCTATAACAATAACATGACATGAAAATGACTTAAACTTCCGCTTCTTGTTTGTAACAAACCATTTTCATGACTCATCCATCGTTAATCACTTTATCTTGTATTAATAGCATACATTCCTTTGCTATTGTTCTTTTTTTTTATTAGTTTAATTTATCTATATCAAGAAAATATACTTAAAAATTTGCTTTATGGCCATATAGTACCCCATGGTTTCTCCCATTTATTACTATATCATGTGTAAAATATAAAATTGTTTGCTTCAATAGTATAATATCATAAATTTAATATACTTTTAAACTTAGTTATCACTTATCAGAATGCATCAAGAGACATAATTTAATGCAAATTTGTTTTATATTTTCTTTTGGATAGGGGGGGCATACATCTTAGTGTTTGACAAGTCTAACATCCATTACATTTTCATATGAGCTCATGTGCTTGTGTGAGGTATTGTTAATTGGTGCTTATGATTAAATAAAACTATCCAATCTAATAAATAAAAAAAAAACAAACAAAATATCTTGATATAGATAAATTTAGTTATCTTAAATTTAAGCAAATCAATCCTAACCATAGTGCGCCATACAGTTGTTGGGTAGGTAAATTGGAATAAAGATGCCATAAAACAAGGACTTAGCCAAATTGTGGGGACTCTAAAACATAACTTGGACCCATTGTTTATACGTCGGTAGGTTCAGTTCACAAAGAAACTGGTTTTTATTTAGTAAAAGTTAGAGTTTTATAAAAAAAATAAATTAAAAAATTGTATCTGATTTGATTTGGATTAGTCGAGGTTTAATTTGATTTCATATTATATATGGTTTAGACAAAGAAGATAAGATAACTTTTGAGACATTTGAATATGAAAGAGCTTACAAAAAAGAATTTAATTTCATGTATAGGAATTAATCTTTTATTTAAGCGTGCCGACTTCTCTCAATTTCTAATACTATTAAATTAGCTGTTTTTTGTCCCGTGATTATAACTTCAATGGTAAGAATGTTGTACTATTTTATAGAGAAAAAAAATATACATAGAAAGTGTAAAATAATTTTATATTGTCAATCAATCACAATTATATTTTTCACCA
The DNA here is from genome assembly GCA_954870985.1 of Trifolium fragiferum. NCBI lineage: Eukaryota > Viridiplantae > Streptophyta > Magnoliopsida > Fabales > Fabaceae > Trifolium > Trifolium fragiferum. The sequence goes on from OX940792.1 coordinate 22,868,183, forward strand.
TGTCATTCCAGTTAATCTCGCTTTCTTAATATGATATAGAAAGTTGAAATAGTTTTATTGGTTGTCGGTATAAAGTTAATTTATACCGACAATGTATGTTATTTAAACTCTATTTTATATGTATATATAGTTGAAATTTGAACTTTAAATTTCTCACTTATTCACTTAAAAGAGAAATTCCTTTTAGCTACTTTTCTTTTCTTCTATTTTGTAAAACGAGGATATGTAGTAACTAATCATTTGAATCTTGTGAAATTCAAATTGACGGAAAATTCTTAAGAATTTTAATATCTTTGTCCTTGTATATTTAAACTCATGTTCAAATTTGAGATTTTATTTTAGTTAGATAGAAGAGACTTGTGTCATTTCATTTGAATCTATTAAATTCTTTAACACACATATATTTATTTAAATATTACTGATATACTTTGTTTCAAAAAAAAAAAATTACTGATATACTTGTTGAAGTGAACTATTATGATATGTTCACAAATATGTATTAATTTTTCTATATTAAACACTATTTATTAATATATTAGAATTGTTCACTTATAATATATCAATATATGTTGTACATCAGGAAGTTCACCTTTAACACCCTTTGAAATATTATATTTATGCTGTATTTTTTTTATTGATTCTACTAAAGTCTTGGACCACTATCCGTATTAATTATTTATTCTGGGAATATCTTTTTGAATTGTTTTTTGATAGAAAAGTAATAGTAACTTACCTTAGCTAAGATCTCATACGTACTCTAAACTTTTTCACCACTAATCAAATTTAGTGACTTAAAATAATAGTGTATTTTTGAAAAGCACGGGTAGCAAAACATGTGTAACAGTGCACTATGAACTAGTGATGTGTGATAATAAATCATCCACTTGGCTATAATATATAGTTGCTAGATGTTTCATACTATGGAACCATGCATGCTAGATGTTAAATCTATAAAAAGACTTGACTAATTAGCTGCATGAATGAAGCCATGACTAGAGTGATAAATTTCATATCTTGGGACTAATATTATGATTCATTTAATTTCCAAATTTTATAAAAATTCTTGAAGGGTATTATAATATGTTTGACCAATCAAAGTCTCTTGTCGTTGCTAAACATGTGGAAGGGACTACAAGAGGCTTCTATTCAACTTGTGGTATCAAATTTTTGGGACTGAATTTGATTGCATCATGTGATTTGTACTTTCCATTTTCCATGACGTGCCATCAAGTATCTATAGCAGAGAAATACTTATATGGGCATAACCCCAAATATTAATTGTTAGGCATATTCACATGAAGTAAAAAATAAAATAAAGATAAAAGGATTGAAGTGATGTATATTGATGTGATAATTTTATTTTTCGTTTAAATATTTTGATTTGTGTCTGTGTCTAAGTGTTGTGGCCAAATACTTGTGTCTATGTAAGTGTTCCTCTCCATAGCAAGTTATATTTACAAAAAATAAATAAATTCTATTCTCAATAGTCAAAGTTTGAACTCAAGTAGTCAAAGTCACTAGCACATGTATAACCATTAATTAAAATGAAATCAATATAGATAATTTATTTTTTTAATCAGTTTAGATACAGTAAACACTAATGAAAAATTGAAATATTCCTATAAGCATTATAAATCTTGCAAGCAATAGCTTCTTATTCACTTTTTTAATATAAATTTAAGTTCTTGAGTTCCTAATTTTGAATAATCAATTAGGAGTATTAGTAAACAAAATTATCTATGTGACTTTTTGGCTATGCGATTTCATTTTATCTTTTCAATAATGAAATTTTTTATTTTTGATTTTTTGTTCTTATTATTAATCTTCCGATTCTCTAAAAAATACGATTATATTTTATCTACGTGACTTTTTTGCTATGTGATTTCATTTTATCTTTTGTATCATTTGGGATGCTAACTAAGTAAAAAAAAATAATTAAAAATAATATATATTAGTTATAATAATGTAATTGGCCTCAAAAAAAGTGTCCAAAATAGTGTCAACGTGTTCAAAATAACGTTCACATGTCCAAACCGTCAGCCACGTGTAAAAATCAAACGGAGTTAGTGAAATATTTGACGTAATGGATTAACTAATGCAAAAGTTAATAACGTGAGAGACCAAATTGAAATTTTTAAAACGTAAAGGACCTAATTCAAACCTAAAATAAACGTAAAGGACCAAAAGTACAGTTTAACCTTTTAAATTTTAAATCTTGATTAAGAATGCTTGCCTTGTAGAGGCTAGAAATCCCAATTTGTTATGATAAGATTTAATGAAATTTTTGTATTTTTGTTGTTATTATATGAATATTATTACAAGAGCATCGTGCTTCTGTCTGTTTGAAAATAGAAAAATAGGAAACGTCGTTTTTAATAAAAATGTAGATGCTCATACTATTTTCTAATATTATGTTATTTATTTATTTTGACTAAATGTTCTTTATTAGTTTAGTAAGATATTGAAACGAAACTATACCCAAAAAAAAAAATTGAAATGAAAAACATTAAATAAAAAAATGTTAAAAATTGACACATTGAGTTATGCTATGCATATGCTTGAAGGTTGTCATAAATTTTAGTGAAATTTTTGTAATTGTTTTGGTATTAACTATTAAACTTTTTAAGAGAGATAATTTAAAATTCGGCTGCGAGATAGGTAAAATTAGAAAAAAATTGTTCTTATTATAAATTAAGAAAGTCCATTACTACTTAAGTCTAATGTTTTTTTGGTTAAATTAATATGTTTTTAGTATCTTTGTTTGCTATATGAATATTACAAATGTACATTGAGTAGTTATGCAACATGTTCTGTCTGTTTAAAAATGGAAAAAGGGAAACGACTAAGGTTGTCAGAATCGATATTTTACCTTAACTCTTTTTACTTAGGTAAAATCGAAACGTAAAATCGTCGATTTTACCTCATATTAAAATAATATTAATTTTATATACATAACATATATATATATATATAATGCATTAATAATTTAAAATTTCAAAGCTAAAATATACTAAATCACCATAATAAAATGTAATATTCATAAAAATTGGGTTTTTTAAAAGAAATTGTCAATTTTTAAATTTTTTTTTTAAAAAAAAGGTAAAATCGTCTCAAAGAGTTAAAACCAATGATTTTACACGATTTTAGAGATTTTACTACGAGTTAAATCGTGTAAAATCGTTCCAGATCACGATTTTACTAGAAAACGATTCTACCAGCGATTTAACTCGTTTTTTCTACCTAGAAATGTAAAAACTATGGTTTTTAGGTTTTAAATCGCGATTTTAACAACCTTGGAAACGACTGTGCTTGTTGCAGTTAGATGTTTTTCATTAAAATGTACATGATCATATTGTTATTTAATATTATGTTCTTTATTTGTATAGTAAGATATTCAAATGAAAAAACTATAAAAAAGAGTAATTTTGTCATTTTTTTTAACAGGATCAAATGACACCAATTAATTTGACACCAAATGTTACACCGTTCAATAACGCTTTAACTAAATCAAATTTTACAAATTCACCGTTGGATTGGAAGATTATATCACATAGATCCTTCATGTTAAATTTTATAAACATCTAAAATCGTTTAATATGTTATTGAGACTCGTCAAGATTAACAGTTTATGCGTTGTTATTGAATACCGTTAATCTTGACGATTCTCAATAACATATCAAATTATTTTAGATTTTTATAAAACTTAACATAGATGATCTATATGATATAATCTTCCAATCTAACGGTGGATTTTGTAAAATTTGAATTCGTTAAAGCGTTATTAAGCGGTGTAACATTTGGTATCAAACTAGTTTGTGTCATTTGATCCTGACCCTATATATATATATATATATATATATATATATATAATCATGAAATAAGTAGACCCTCGGCACAAAGTGTACCGGGGTGATCTATACAAGTTTACAAGAGAATATGAATAAACAACATGAAATAAATATAATAATTAGTCGATATCCATACAGAGCATAGGGTTCGACCACCAACAATAAAAGTTTGAAACTAAAGTCACATTCGTTGTCCGCATCTACCGATAAGAGAAAATCTTGAGTTTGTCGAGGAGCCGAGGCACAAAATTTTTTGAATTCCTGAAAACACGATAGTTTCGTTCATTTCATACAACCCAAACACAAGCTAATCAAACAAGCTGCAGGAAGGACCACCGAGCTGCTCGTTGGCTCCCACTGCATACGTGAACTGAACGAAAATGATCGGAGAGGCTATATGCATCCATCGACGTGAAGCCAATCCAGGACCGAACTAACGTCCAAAGAGAACCAAATGTGCTGCACGAGAGAAACAAATGACGAACTATCTCAAATCATGCTCATATTCAAATGTTCCTTAATTTTATTTATTTTTTGACAAAAATGTTCTTTAATATTATGCTCATATTATGTTTTTTTTCATTATTATTTGAACTCTAAACCTTAATCTTTAACTCAATCCGTATTTAACGAGTTGAACTACTCATCTCACCTTAAAAAAATTAAAGTAACAATTGATTAAGAATACATTGAGTAGTACATGCTCATTCTATTATTTAATATCACGTTATAAATGTTCTGTGCAGGGGCGGAGGGGCTTATGGGCTGGGTAGGGCCATGGCCCGCCCCAATATTTTGTTTTTCATTTTTATAGGTGTATTTCTATATATTTTTAATAATTATTATGCTATATATACTGGTCAGCGTCAACTATAATCATGAAATTCTGTTTGGCTGAGTGGACGCGGTTCAACTCAAGTTGAGTGCACTTTTATGTTTTTATTGAATTTTTCAATAGAAATTGATATGTTGCCACTACAAAGTACAAACAATTTTAAAAAAATCAGAGGTATATATATAATATTAGAAATAAAATTGTCTCGTTGACGTGTTTTAATGAGTATAAAATATATATTACTACATCATAGTGGTATTTATATATAGGATAATTCATGTTTTAAAAAATAATAGTTCAATTTATGCATTTTTAACTCCTATAAAAAAAATTAGCACTATTACGGCCCCCCTCAACATTTTCGTCTTGCTTCGCCTCTGGTTCTATGGATGGTAACTTCTCGCTTACCAAGTACATGCATGTGTGTGTAAAAGTAATAGGAAACTTCCTTATCATGTGATCTGAAAATATGAATGCATTTCTTTTGCCTCTTAAATATCTATATTTTTCCTTTTGTTTGATAATTTTTTTTGAATGGCAAATATATATATATATATATATAATAATATAAAAAAGTGATAAAAGTACAAGAAATATTTGAAACAACAAAGAGGCACAAGAAGTACGCTCCACCACAACCCAACAAACTCTAAGGTATAAAAGAAGACAGACACATAAACAAAACTATAAGAAAATAGGAATGCATACTCCTAACGCACTAAATCCCTCAGAGGCACCACCACGATAAGAAGAAAACTCTCATCAGAAGAGAGAGACAAGGATCAACCACAGGTAGGACAAAGTAACTAGATGGCCTCCAATCCCCCTGACCCATCGAGACCCAAAAACGACACCTGAACAAAATCTATCGGTTCCAGCATAAAGTAGAGTGGATACCCCACTCATAAAAGGAACAGGGGAAATCAGGGTTTTTACCTAGGAACCACTTCCAAGATAAAAGTTTCACTCTATCGACCAGACACTCGACAGAAAAGGTCCCTTCCGAAAATAAGATGTCATTCCAAGATTTCCAGACAGCCCACACAATAGTTTGCCAAATCAACAACCATCTCAATCTATCTTTTCTACCCCTACCCATGCCCAAGAAAGCCTCAAAAAATCTTAAAATACCACGAGGAGGCACCAGCCCCACACCCAACCATCGAAGAATACCATACCAAACTGGTGAGATTTGGTTACAAGAGCCGAATAAGTGATCGGCTGATTCATGCCCTACTCCACAAAGCACACACGCAGAAGCATTTACATCCCCAATGACACCCCGCTGCAAGAGATTTTGACGAGTCGGCAATCTATCCTGCAAAAGTTGCCACGAAAAGGCCGCCACCTTTTGTTTGATAAATGAATCTATCTAAATTTACTCTAATTAGTTAAGACCGTTGAAGAATTTGTAAGACATACAGAAGTGAGTTATTTTCTTTCAATTAATTTTTTTTTATAATAAAAGTAAAAAATCGAACTTCTATCTATCTATTTGAGGGATCCAAAACTCTTAGTACTTAATCTTTAATTGCATTGCATAATACACAATCCTATTGCATCGTATGAGTTGGTTCTTTGGTACCATCTTAGTTAGAATCATTTCTCATACTTTGATTTGATGTTTACAAACCAACTTTCATACTTAACCATATATATTAACCATATATATCTTTAACCCTAAAGTTAGGGTTGGCCAGATGATACTTTGAAGTGTATTGCAAAAGTTTCGAATTCAAATAATTTCTATGCCAATTTTATGTTGCCTCGGATTATACAAAATAAAACTCTGACTTAAAATAGACGGTTGATTTGATTACAGATTAATCGATTACATAATTAGATATTGAGTCAATAAAAATAAAATAAAAAGAACTATATATCTTCGGGGACAAAGGAAAAACAGTTATAATTAGTTGTAGCGTTGTGAAATTGAACCATGTAAAATTTCTCATATATAAGACCGGATGAAGTAAGTAAGAAGCAAAGTAAGAAAATCGATAGAAGACGATTTATAGTTTTGTCCTTTGAAGATATGCTTCCATGTGTGTGCTCTGCATAAACATCACTGCCATCACGTGAACAACCTGACCAAAACAACATCCTTCCCTCCCCACCATCATATATACCATTATTCTTTTCTATTTTTCCTAAACTCTTTCCTTTCATTGGGGTGGCAAAAATACTGCACACAAATAATTATAATTTGGACACACAAAGACCAACATATTGCAAAAAAGTAAAAGTGATGACATTATGTTACTATATACTAGTTTGTTACACTCAGTACATAAATTTATTACAATGAGAGTTTGACCATAGGTTCTGCTTAATTAATACTGCAGACAAAAGTGGCATTTATTAGGGCTTTGTTTGGTATATTTCTACCTGCATCTCCATGTGCTTTCCTTGCCAAATTTTGAATGTTGTACCATACCATTTTGATTTTAGCTTAATTGATTATTTTTTGTATGTTTGGTTGTATTTTTTGGAGGAGGTTGTTGGGAAGTTCGGAAAAGTTCGAGAGAAATATTATGTCAAATATTTTAGGATTATATGATAGAAAGACGACACATTTTTATTCAAAATATTACTTCTTTCGTTAACAAATATGATGATTTTCATTAACACCAAATTAATGAATAATTTTCATTAACAAATATGATGATTTTTCGTTTAGTCATTTGATATTAAAAAAAGAAAAAAAAATTCATTTGGATAACACACTAAGGATCACAATGGGTAGGATATGGATAGGGTATTATAGTTCTCATCTCCATACTTACCGTTTGAAAAAATACATGTACCCATCCCCATATCCGCGTGGATGACAATTTTTGTCCCCGTACCCATGCCCTATGGGTACCTAAGTACCCATACCCGTAAATTAGTGGTATACACAAAAAATAGGTGTTTATTTTTTATAGTGAAACAAAGTTACATTATTTTTCAAAAAAATATAATTGTTGAGTTATTTTTATGAAAAAATACGATGATTTATATTATATTTTTAATATAAAAAAGATAGAAAAGTAGTTCGGGTCACCCACTACCCAACCCAATCCAACCCGGAAATTAATGGGTTTATTCACCCCGGTCCAATGTTTTTTTTTTAATGGCAAAATATATTATTAATCAGGTCTCTGCGCAAATCAGAGACCGGCAAAATGAACTACATAACACATGTGTCGTATATATGCGGAACACCCAAAGAACACCCGACCCAATGTTATAATGAGCGGTTATTTTACTAGACCCACTCCAGAGTACTTTATGTGGTTCGGGTTTGGTTTTACCAAACCCAACCCAATCCAGCCCACGTACACCCCTAGTTTTATTCCATCAATAAATTTCTATTTCTTTGCACACACTTTCTATTTCCAATAAATTTAATATATTATGTACAAAAAAATATTAATTTGTTATATACCAAAAAATAAAAAACATAAAAAAGATTTAATTTTTCAAATATATAGCATTAATTGGTTTTATTGAAAAAAGATAAGAGCAATTGACAAAGGGTATAATCGACAAATTGTATCCTTAAAATACAAAAGAGACTAACAAAAATGAAGGCTAAATCAGACGATAGAAGACTAACAAAAAGGAACGAAGGGAGTAAGGTATTAGGTTAATGAGTTATAAATCCGACATTCTTCACACTTATAGTCGATGTGAGAATAACCACTCATACTTGAAACCTAACATTCTTCCCGCGCCAAGTGTGAGTTCTCACATCCTATAATTGATCAAATACCAGGATTCACTCTCACTCCCCCACTAAGCCGAACCACGACTCTGATACAATTTATGGGAGAGTCTGAGGAAACTCGGGAGAAACATCGGGTCAAATACTCCACAACTTCAAAAAAAGGGAGACACCACATTTTACCAAAAATCTAAACCATGCATTAGATTAATGAATCAAAAGTATAAAATTAATCAAAAGTATCAAAAGTATATAAATTTAATATTCTTCTCATTTTTAATTGATGTGAGACTTAATTACTCACACTTAAAATATAACAAAAGTATAAAATTAATTTCAGAAGTGTAGAGTTTATTGTGATATCATGGTCTCAAGTATAATTAATTTTACTTTTATATAGCATTGATCTTGTCTTTATATTTAGTATCTACTCTAAGTCTATAAATTATTGTTCAACCACACTTATATAAATTATTTTATGTACATTTAACTCGCTTTTAATCAAAATTAATTTTACATAACTAGTTTATTTGAAATCATTTTATGTCACCTCAAAATCAAACACACATACACGCATATTATTAATGTTTTATTGATAGTAAACCCTCTTCTCGCTTAACTCATTCACCTCAACCATCAAATCTACCTTCCAATATACTCCTCTTAAATAGAGGTTTTCTTCTTAACCACATTTCCATCTATAAAATTCAAATCCAACACCAAAATTTTAAAAAGCCAAGTTTTTTTTTGTTATGTAGCTTAGTGGCTAGAATTTCACTCTTTAAAAATGAATAAATGGACGTATCAAAATTTGAACCCCAATCTCTACACTTTACATACAAATATCCTACCAACTGAGTTAGGCTCACGGGACTAAAAAGCCAAGGTCTATTAATTTACCAACACAATGTTGGTAGGCCATATAGCATAACATATGTGTATCATCAAGAGGAAGGTTGTAATGAATAAACAACAAAAGTACAAATCAATTTCTAGGCTCAAAATATTCAATAAATTTTCCTACGATCTCCCCCATGCCTACGTGTGGATGACAAAGATTAACAAGAGAGAGAAGAAAGAGATATGATGAATAAGACCAGAAAGCACGAGGTAGGGTAACATTAGACCACAAAACCACATGGTTTTGCTTATAGGATATAAGATCTTCAAACTATATATGATATAAGGGTTAGGTATGGTAGTTAGAAAGTCCAATATCACGCTCTTGTCCCTCAATGGGACCATATAATATATCATAATTAAAATGAAAAATTCTAATATGGACCCCTTATTCATGTGGATTAACGCTATAACGAATACAAATTTTATAAAATTTATTGTTTGAATTGAAAGTTTATATCATATAGATCATCCATTAAAAAAATTAAAAAAATTGAAAATCATTTGCTATGTTTTTTTTTTTTTGCAACAGCAAAGGAAAAGATATATTAATTAGGGGCATAAGAAATGCCAACATCATTACAACCAAATCTCCAATCCAAGGCAAAAAGGCCACTGGAACAACAAAATACAGTATATCAAAAATACAAGTCTAGCCTATATCTAAGACAAGCAGCCCCTTAACAAATGACATAAGCTGAGGCAAAAATAAATCACCCCACCACTGTTGTTCCTCTGAATAGAGAACACTTAAATCCCTACACGCCACGGCAATGACCAATCCGATATATAAGATAGAAATTTTAACGCAAGCATCTTGGGATCCCATTCTTTGCCACGAAAATAAGTGGGTAACGCAGTAGAGTAAACTGCAGCACCACTACATAGAGCAAATATTTTATTGGGACTCGTTAAAATTTACGGTATTTAATAAACCGTTAATCTTTATGGGTCTCAATAACATATCAAATGATTTTTAATTTTTTTTACATTTTTTTTTTTATCAATGATCTATATGAATGAATTTTCAATTCAACGATGAATTTTATAAAATTCGTATTCATTATAATAATATCAATCACTTATTCACGGTGGACCAATTGAGAAAAGTGTCGTAACATTGGCCATCATAAACAATGTGCAAGGACTTTCTTTCTTTTTGATCTTTTCCTTTTTGTAGATCCGGATAAAATGGAATGATTAAAAAAAAAAGTCAGTAAAGCAACACTACTTTAATTTGCAACTTCTTCTTAACAAACACTTTTCATTTTCTAGTTCCTTAATTTAATTACTTCTCACTCCTTATTTTGGAAAATTGTAATTTGCTAAACAATGGGATTAGTACCCGTGGCGCATTATGCCAAATATTTCTTTAATTTGTTTGGTATAGAATACTATATGTAAAATTTTCACGTTGTAAATCACATGTTGATCTACAATTAACATGTTGCTCTTCTCGAGTTTAACAAATGGTCCTAATTTTGTCAACTTCAAAATATTATCCTAATCAAGGTTTTGTTGGCAAAATATTTCAATAGAAATGTAGTGAAAATGTACAAAAAATACGAGATTTCTTCAACAAAAAATAAAAAACGAGATTCATACATTTTGATGTTTTTATTTGTCAAGTACATACATTTCGTATTTTATTTTCCAAATTATTATGGAACAATATAAAATAAATTTTTTTTTTAATTTTCTTTTACTCATGTGCTATATTTTTTATTAACACGAATGGTCAAAAAGGAATGGTCAAAAAGTGAAAAGCATGAATGTCCAAGTTTTTTCAATATCTCTTGGCTTGGCTATCCACTCGAGTTTTTGTCATCTCTAGACTTTTTTTTCTCCCACATTATTTTTTTCAATATATGTCGACAAGCTACCAAACAATTAATCATAAATATGATAGATTTAATTGACCTTTTTATCCTCCGTTTTAACTCTGATGAATTTTACTTTCTACATTTTAAAATTTGGTATTTTTGTTGGGTCACAAAGAGACACAAGTAAGTTGTACACCACACTTTAACCTAAAACTTTAAGACGTTGAGTTTATAAGTCCTTTTATTTATAAAGTATTCAATTTTTACTTTTCTAAACAATGTGAAACTTAATTCACTTCATATTTGTCATCGCAATATATCTTCCCCTCAAGTATGAGTCATTCAATTTGATCTAACCTGACCAGAAGGGTTCGGCGGTAGCAGTCTGCACGAGCAAGCCCCTTGTTGAAGCGAAAGGGGATTGTGTACTTGTATACACTCCGACACCCAAGTCAGTATTTTGTATATGCTATGGTTTTCAGAAGGCGAGAATTACATACCCGACTCCTTCAGAATGAGGAGTTTATATAGCCCCTGGCGCTGGGGGACCCTTAATGGGCAGTTAATGCCCATTAAGTGGCTGCCGGAATTTGACTGAGGAGCCATGATGAGCAGTTAATGCTCATCATTCCGGTGGTCGGCCGTTACAGAATGCAGGATTCTGTTTCTTGACCGGCGGGGAAGGGTGCCCTTCTGGAGGGCAACACCTTTGCTTTAAGGGACGTGGACTTTAACAAGTCCAGTCCAGAACACAATTCTTTGTGCTCGCCCTCAAACAGAAGTTTTTTAGCCACATGCACTTGCACTGCCGTTGCCGCAGACATGCCGCCTTGTCACCTTTGTAAGCAAGACTTTTGATACAAGGAGTCGCGGTTGAACCCTTGGGTCACGGGGGGCAGTCGAAAGATCATCCGCATTGAATTTATTGTAACGATACTAGTGAATTGGACACCACACTTTAATCGAAATTAAAAACTTAAGACGTTAGAATTATATGTCTCTCGCTTATAACTCACTCCATACTTGAAAGTTGGCACAACAATTTTAGTCTCTTTTTCAATATTTTTTCCTCATATATTAGTTTAAAGCATAATTTTTATAGTGTAACATTGTATTATTTTGAATCAACTTCGTTGCAACTTATTATTTATAATTTTTGTTGATCAAATATAAACCTGATCTTTTAAAATCCAAATCTTGTCCAAATCAACAAGTTACACTAAAATGTATTTCAACATTATTGATAACATTGTGACACGTTATAAAACAAAACTTCAAACTAATTAAGTTTTGAGAAAAAATTTCAAAACTTGTAAAACAAGCATACTAAAACCCCACATTTAGAAATAGAGGCTGGCTAAAGTTCTGTTTCAATAAAATAGAAGTAAAAAGAAATACATTTAAACCTCTATATATATATATATATATATATATATATATATATTATGATTATGATTCAATTACTTATAGTGATAATTATTCAATTCATTTTATATTGCATACAACAATGTGCATGAAATTTATAATGGGTAGATTTTTCGTTAAATGTGACATTTTATAACAAATTACATAATAATTATTTGCACAAATTATATACACTCCTTTCATTCTAAAATATAAACAAATATTTGTCAACATAAGTTAATGTACTTAGTATAAAATTTGAGTCTGATATATTAATTTTTGTTGAACAATTTTTACTTAAAATAATAATTGAAATAATCTTCATAAAATACACATTGATTATATTTTCAGAGTTAGTTCATCTACTACTCTTAATTGTTTTGCTAAAAACTTTAGTATATTTTTAATTTGTGGTACATACTAAGCTTGTTGGTGCAATGATGACAATTGAAATCTATGAAGTCCCGATACGGGACACGATATCGATACGATATGATACCGATACGCCGATACGTAAATTTTTTAAAAATTCTCAATCCGATACTGCCGCGATACGTTATTTAAAAATTAAATTTAAAATTAAATATATAAATATACAATATATAAACATGACTAAAATCAACAATATTAATAATTAAAAGCAGAAAATATCTAGTTTTATATTAGAATTTTGATAAAAGTCAAAATGTTTAACAATCTGTTATATATTATATAGTAGAACATCATAGTTTTTCTTTTGAAAGTAAAAAATTATATTGACAAAGAAAAACCACAAGAAGTGCTAAAGATACAAACAAGCATCGGGTATTGAGACGTATCAGACAAGTATCAGGTATTACTTTTTTATTTAAAATAATGATTTAACTGATATTTTTCCGATACGAGTATCGAGACGTATCGGAAGAGTATCGGATATTATTTTTTTATTTAAAAATAATGATTTAACCGATACTTTATCGATACGAGTATCGGGACGTATCGGAAGAGTATCGGTATCGAGAACGTATCGGACACGATACGTCACCATTTTTTGAGTATCAGGGCTTCATAGATTGAAATTGTTCATTCGAAGAAACAAAAATTACTTTAGATTGAAACTAATTGTTAAATGGTTACTCTAACCTTTAAAATTTTCTATATGAGTTTTTGACAACTTAGAAATTGTTGGCTTAATCGAGTTGAAATTTTTGAATGATTATTTTCATATATTTTTCGCATTTAAATTATAATCTTTATATTAATGGATTATAATATGGATTATCTTAAAGATACTGGTTAAAGAAACCAAAAAATTATTAAATTAAAAATAATATTTTTTAAATTTTTCAAAAGTTAACTATATAAATTTATATGTTATATTACTATATTTAATTTCGGAAACATTATTTAATATTTTTGTAAAATGAAAATGAAATAAGATAGGAAGTGGGTCGTTGGAGGATTTGGATTCGGTTGCCGGCAGGGTAACGTGGTAGAAAATAAATGAGAAAAACACGTCAAAGAAAGCACACACCTTGAAAATTTCCTAAGAAACACGTGGCGCTTACGTTGTAATGAAAACTACAACTAATGTGCTGTGTTGTATCTGACTAAGCAAACCACCCATCATACATATCATCTTCTTTTCTTATTCTTTCTTCAAATGTACATCCATGGGCCTCCTATATATATATATATATATATATATATAATTTTGCTAACGTACACTCAGTTATTTTTTAGAATGAGTGTTTTAGCAAGTTATAACTAAAAAGTTGTTAAATACACCTTAAGGTGCATGTTACTAAACCATTCCTTCTAAAATATAGGTAGGTGTAAGTTAGCAACTCCTATAGGCCTTTGCTATCGTACACCCACTTATTTTTTAGAAGGTGTGCATTAGCAACTAATAACTAAAAAGTAGTTAAATACACCTTAAGATGTATGTTGTTAATGCACACCTTCAAGAAAAATAGTGGGTGTGCATTAGCAAAACCTATATATATATATATATATATATATATATATATATATATATATATATATATATAGGTATATGTATTGGTTTGACAGTATTTAAATAACATTTTATGGTTTGAACAAAGTGGATATATATATAGGCTTCTGTTTGTGAAAAAAATTGGATATATAAGTTCTTAGAAAGTCTTGGTTAGACACAATCCCAACACATTATATTTGGGAACACACTCACAAATAAAAAGAATTTAAAAGAAAAAGAAAATAGTTATATCAATTAAGAGGAAGACTTGGTTGGGCACAACCCCAACACTTGTCATTTGGGCATACTCACATACTTTTAAAAAATTTAAATATAAAAGAATTGATTTATGATAGTTGATGTGATATAATTATTTATTTTTAATTTTTTCATTTTGATGTGTGTGTGCCTAAATATTATTGATTTGGGGTTGTGCCTAGAATAAAATTTCTCATCAATTAATATTATTTTATTATTTTTTATTTAATTTTTTAACTTTCATGTGAGTGTGTATCCAAATATTATATGTTGGGATTGTGCCCAATATAGACTTTCTCATAGATTCTAGTCACACACACAAAAAAAAAGTGGATAAATTGGAGTTAAAATTAAAATTAGTTTTAGTGCAAAATTATGTCATAATGTATTTAGAAAAGAAAAAAAAAAAGTAAGGTGAAGGAATACGTGACCACAACATTTCAAAGTTTTTCATGTCACATCACAATGCATCAGCCAATCAGCAATAGTTATAAAAATCACTATCAAATAGTTTTGTTTTTAAAACTGAGTCTCTTTGATCACATTGTTCGGGTTGGTTTTGAATTTTGAAAAATACTTGAATATGAAAATTATTGAAGAATTTATCGGATTGAATCACGATCAGATCTCTCTCTTTAAGACGTTTTATGTCTATATTCTAAAGTTTGTACGAGGTAGACTATAAGTCGGGCGTTTCAAGAATAAAACAGCACAATTCACTGTGCTATTATCAATTGCACGGTTGATAATCATTCGTGAAATTACACCTTTTATACGGTATCGAAATACCGGTCAAATATGATACGTATACCACTCAAAACCGAAAGGACAGAGAGAATAGATGAAAAGAACAACTCGTAAACACAAGTCGAAAGGAGAAGAAAAAAAAACTAGTTCTATCCAATATTCCTACTAGCGTTCCAACAGTTGAGAATAATAAATGGATAATCATGTTTGACTTTATTACTTAGAGAAAAACAAATCTAGTGTCAAAATTTTACAGCTAGATGAGACTAGTACTAAATTACTAATTAGATGAAATAATACGAATTTAACTCAATTAATAGAAACATCATATTTTATATGTATGAATTACGTATGTTTCTCTATACACACCAACTAAGAATCAAATCTAGGATGAAATGATTCCGGAACCAAATGGTAAAGGATATTTTATTTAAGAACAAAAGTTTTTCTCTTCATAATAAAAATTATAATTAAAAAATGTCATGTTAACTATTGTCTCCAAACACTAGTTAAGGATATAAAAAAATTGTATTTTATTTTTGATACAATGTAATTTTTGTATTGAGAAGAACATATTTTATATTTTAAAAAGATAAAATATATAAATTCTAAAGTTATACTCCCTCTACAGGGACGGAGCTACGTTAGAGCTCCTGCAGGCAATGTGCCCCCACTTTTCTTTTAACCTTCTTGGTACTACTATACATATGGAAAATTCTAACATGGACCATTCATGAAAAATCCTATAACGAATACGAATTTTACAAAATCAACCGTTGGATTGAAAGTTTATATCATATAGATCATCTATAGAAAATTTTAGAAAAATTGAAAATCATTTGATAAGTTATTGAGATCCATCAAGATTAACGGTTTATTAAATACTGTAAATCTTGATAAATCCCAATAAAATATAAAATGATTTTCAATTTTTTTAAAATTTTTTATGGATGCTCTATATGATATAAACTTTCAATCTACCAATAAATTTTGTAAAATTTATATTCGGTTAGTTCACTTTCCACGGTGGACCACTTGTGAAGCATTAGCCCTATACATATATCTTCCTATTCTAAAATGATGTAGTGTGTATTATTATTTTATTGTATTGCATATGCATATGTATATAATATATATAAATATAATATAGGTAAAATAAAGTCATATATATATACTTTAAGTTTCATACAATAGATATATTTTTAAGTGTTCAAAGTGATAAATAAGTCCTTTAAATATTTTAAGTAACAATTAGGTCTTTTAAGTTTGTAATTTATAATATCTAAATTCTATTTTTTAAGTAGCTGGAGGGACCTAAATGTTACAAATTACAAACTTAAAGGACCCATTTGTTATTTAAAAAACTTAAAGAACTTATTTGCTACTTAAAAAACTTAAACGACCTATCTATTATAAAAAAAATGTACATCTATTACAAACCTAAAACTTAAAAACCTATCTATTAAAAACATAAAACTTAAATCACACACATTATATAGTGCCCCCACTCTAAAAAAAATCTGGCTCCGTCACTGTCCCTCTAGTTCTAAAATTTGACCTTTTAAATTTATTAAAAAAATAATATATTTAATCACTAAATCTATTAATTTTTCAATGAATTTGAAAAATCAAATTTATAATCGGAGAAAGTATTATTATATTAAATTCTTTAAATGTCTTGTTAATGAATGTCCTTAAAATACTTTTTAAGCTTTTTATTTTAAAAAAATATTTATACAAAAATAAAACATTTAAATTTTTAATACATTAATTTTATATAATTTTATAAAATATTTAATAAAATTTATTATTTTAAGTATTTAAAAAGTGTTCGATTCGTTAGCATTTTTCTTATTTAGCTATTGTCTAAGCATTCTCCTTAAAAAATCCGGAAATGATACACGCGTAGCTAGCGAAAGGCGTGTTTGAATTGAATGAAAGATACTTAACCGTAACTGTTGAGAGGAGGCAACACGGAACTCTATGGAAGGCAGCCAAGGACAAAGTCACGGTTATTGTCGGTTATGGCAGTTTGCTATCCATGTGATATGCCCTTCTTTGTGGGTCCCTTTTCCCTATTTTCACTCAACATTTCTACTTTTCTTTTTCTATTTTTGTATACTAACTAGCTCCACATGTACAAATAACTCGTTTATAATTAGTCGCGAACATGAATTAGGGGTCAACAAATATGAAAAATCGGTTATGTACAATTGTATACAGACGAGTTTATAAAAATTCGTTTCTTTATATTGAAATCGACCCAACAATTTCTAAAATACAATTTTTTTTTTTAATTTCGAACACCTATTTTCTCTCTTATTATCTTATAATTTTCACTTTATTAATTGTATCTATCTTTGATAGAAGAGAAAAATGTGGTAGTATTTTACAAGCTTATGGTTGTAATATGTTGATAAAGGAAATGTGAAAGATAATATTTTAGATTTATCTTAATTTTTATTTCTCATATACTATCTATTATTGTCGTTGAATCTACAAATTTGAAACAAATTAATTACATCTCATCATTTTTATTGTATTTTTTGTAGCAGTGTGTACGAAATATTGAACGAATTGTCAATTTTTTTTTAATCAATAAAGTTTTAAATGTAACAACAACGTTTCAATCTAATCCGTTAAAACCGGCTCGTTGTAACCGTCACCCGTATGACCCGAACCCGAATAAATCGAGGATGTAAACGGTCGGAATTGGATCCAAATTAAGAGACCACGGTTTTATAAATTTGACAATTTTCGATCCAAAATCGACCGAACCCAACCGATGCTCGCCCCTATTTATAATTTTTTAACAACTAGAACTTCTCACACGGGTCTAATTAGCCATACTATATAAAATTAAAAATTTATTCTTCGTTTTAATTTGAAATAATATATTTTTACAAATGAACATAACAATTAAAATTTTAGTTAAAATATTGTATTACTTAAAATAAAAAATAATAATTTATATTAAAGTACATAAATTATTTTAGTCAACACAATATTTATTTTATATTTGATATTCAAGTACTTTTTTATAATGTTTAATATATATTCAAGTAATATTTTTTTATCATCTTTGAATTTTTTTTATGTAAAACAACACTATATAATTTGACTAATATCGAATGTGTTTAATTTTGAGGAAGTTTTCTCCAATATTTTTAGAGAAAATAATAAACAATATTTTTTAATAAATAAAGAATATTAAAAAAATTAATCATCGATTATGATAACTACGTTGGATAAAAAAATATAAGTTTAGGCTTAGCTTCTTATTTTTTTTTTTTTTTTTTTTGAGTGCATGTATTTTTATAACATAAAAAATCATCTTACTTGAAATTAGTGAAATGCGTCCCAAAGAATTAGGGGTGAAAATTTGTTACCGTGTTGAAAAAAGTAACAAAACTAATAAATGAATTTTCCTTGGCGAAAAGTATATAAAAGAAATTTTTAAAATATGGATGAATTAGTTAACTAAGATTTTTTAAAATATTATATAAAATATGTATGTACGTACTAATATATGTAATTATGTATATAGTAATAGTAATATATAGTTTTTATTTTATTTTATAAGAGTATAGTAATATATAGTAATAATAATATATAACAATATAGTAATTAAGGTTACAGTTTACGTAAGTAAATTATAATACTTAAAAATTCTGCAATTAATAATGTGGGCCACATAAAAAAAAGGAGGAAAAAATTTATGTTAAGAAAATTAGAGTAAAGATTACAAATGGACAAAATTTTATTTTATGAATCATTGTGATTTTTCATTGACAACTTTTTATGATAAGATTTTTTTGAAGAGATGCCTTACTTCATTGACATTTTCTAAAGCATCTATAAATATATTTGAGATCATTATAAGAATTTTTTGAAGAGATGCCTTACTTCATTGACATTTTCTAAAGCATCTATAAATATATTTGAGATCATTATAAATTGTCACCAACTTTCATATCAAAATATCACTTTCTCACTAAAACTTTCAAGGAAAATACTATTTAGTAAGAATTTTTTGATACAAGAAAGAGAAGAATCTTAAGTGGCAATATTTAATTGGTCAAATTATAATCACTCCCTCTCCCATGTATGGTTAGCCAATTTTTAATTGGTCAAATTCTCTAATTTTGTGGATTCTTCTCTTTCTTATATGAATATTTCTTACTAAATAGCATTACTCAACTTTCAAATATCATTTTGTGAAAACCTTGATTATATTTTCATATTCAATAAGGTTTATGAGCATTAAATTATATTAATTTGAAAGTGATATTGATTTGATACAGTCATACATTAATACTGTTCTTCAACACTTTGTTTGTAAGTCTCATCATAGTTTTGTTGAGAATTGTTGTTTAAGATAGTGATGTGATATCTTGTGTTGTATGAGGATTTCACCATAAGGTTTTGCGAAGATTCTTGTTGTTAAAGATAATGGGGTGCTATCTTGTGTTGTATTAGAATTTTGTTAGGGAAGCCTTGTGGTGAATTTGTCTTGTAACTAGAATTCTAATAGTGGAAAATCTCACACGGGGTGTGAGGGGACTGAAGTACTCATAGGTTAGAAAGGGAAACAGGATAAACTTTTGTGTCCTTTTCTTCTTTCCCTTATCTCTTTTATTTTTCTACATGTTCATACCTTCATCATAACCTTTAAGAAAAATAAAAGAACCACATCTCTAAAATAACCGAAAAAGTCGTAAAATCTAATTCAACCTCCTCTTATGTTGCACTCTTAAAATTTCATTGTAAATAGGTCACACAGAAACATATAGGTGCTTATTTTAGAAGCAACACCTATTAGATACTCAATTATGCTTTGCTCCAATGAGATACTTATTACTGTCAATACTTAAAAAATAAGTATCCACCATTAAAGATGGTCTAACTAATTAACTACTCATCTTTAAAATACTACTAGTAGTTACTACTACTACTATGACCAAATGATGTTTTTAGATTCATTCAATCACCTAGATATTAAAAGTGAGTTTTTGTTTATGATTAAGGTTGAGCGAGTACATTTGCCTTAAAATATACTCTTTTTTATTTTAATCATAAGAGTCTTTTATATTAAAAGTTTATCTTTAAACATAAGACCTTTTCAAATTTTTAGATGTATTTATTATCAATTTGTCTTGGAATATAAAAAGTCACAAAGTATAATTTAATAGAAATTTATCTAATATGTGCAATATTGTACATATTAAAGCAACTGAAAGTAGTTTATAAAAAAAAAAAAAGCAACTGAAAGTAATAACTTTTTTATTGAAAAACAAAAATTATTTATTAAAAAATTATACATTTAATATAATATTCACAAAATTTAATATAAATTTACTATTCTAAACTTCTTAAAATGTAAAATTTCCATGTGATAAAAAACCATATACACTTTTAACACAAATTTAATACCACTACCACTTTTCTGAATATCCACAATTTTTGTCAAAGATTCATATAATAAAAGATAGAGAGAATATGTTAAAAACTTTTCAAAACTATAACATTGAAGAAAAAATGAAAAGGACTACAACTCAGCTAACACGACCTTAAAAAAAGTAAGCATACCTTACATTTCAATGGACATTTTAACCATTCAATATTTTTTAATCATACTAATTAGTGTCTCTGAAACACCAATTAAACACTCAAAAAAAAAAAATGTATTGAAAATAATATCAAAAAATGGATTTGGATCCTCTCCTTTTTTCTTTTATTTTCTCTCCTAACTCTATCTTTCTCTTAATTTCATTCTCGCTCCTCATTTAAAAAATAATAGGCAAAATTTCACTAGAGGTCCTTTATCTTTTTTTTTATAACACTTTGGTCTTTATGTCATTTTTTTTAACATCATGATCTTTTATATTTTATTTGTAACACTTTGTCTTTTAATGAAGATGAATATATGAAAGAATTCATGAAAATGATGAACATATTCATCAAAATTATGAGTTTTATTTAATTTTAATAAAAAAATATCTTAAAAAAAATAAAATTCAACATTTTTTTTAAAATAAAAAATGAGAAAAATTGTTTATATGTGAATGTTATAAAAGATCATAAAGATCCAAAATATTACAAATAAAATATTAAGGACCAAAGTGTTGCAGATACAAAAGATAAAAGACAAAAATGTTACAAATAAAGTATAAAGGATTAAAATATTACAAAAAATAAAATAAAAGAGCTATGAAACACATACTCTGACACCGCGACACGACACGAACACCCCTACACCGTTAATGTGAAAAATAGTTTTAAGTTGAACAAAATACATTAAAAACAGTTTTAAGAGAATATATCATAGTACATTTGACCTTTATTCATCCATCTACTATAAAAAAAATTAAAAATAAGGTAATCAAAATGTAATCTCTTTAATCCCTTATTGATCAACATTATTGTTTCGACACATCTTTAATCGTTGTAAATATGATTAAAGAGATTAGTAATAAAGAATTTTTTTTTTGAGTCACTTATCTGACACGTTTGTACGAGTGTCTAACAGATGTCGGACACCGATCTAAGGAGTGTCGAATAAAAGAATTTTTTTTTTTTTGAAAACTTATCCAACATATGTCGTATGAGTGTCGGACACCGACACGTATTAGACATTACAACATCCTTAATCAAAGAGATATCTATACTCAGTGGCGAACCTAGGGGTAGGCTGAGGTGGGCTATGGCGAATGAGCTGGCGCATCACATCCTCTATCGGACCCCACTCACATTTATTTAATTATTTCAATTTTGGGGAAATCACCATTTTGGTCCCCGAAAGTGTAAATCGCTGTCATATTAGTCCTTGAATGTATCGAAATTGCAAATAGGTCCCTAGTATCTCATTTTATAGTAATTTTTTGGACTAAATTGACCAACAAGAAACACATTCGAGGACTAAATTGACTACTTAAAACATATTCGAGGACCAAAATGACTAATAAAAAAGACATTTGTGGATCTGTTTGCAATTTTAATACATTCAAGGACTAATATGACAGCGAGTTACACATTCAAGGACTAAAATGACTATTTGCTGTTCAATTTTTCTCTTCTCTCCCATCCTCTTTCATCTCTTCCAAGTTCCACCGCCAAGTATGTTATGTATTGTCTACCAGTCCACTTAAATTGTGATGGATACATTTTAGATTGGCTCTTGATGTTCACTTGTTCCAAATTTTACTCTCATTACATTTTCACCTCTGCAAGTGAACACGCCATTTAACCACAAATTTATTGAAGGGTTTTATCACCACTCCTTTACATTACATTGATAAAAGAGAAAAATTCACTCCTTTAATTCAGTTCAGACTGCAGACCAAAGTTTGTTACCTGCTAGTTTGATATACACTCACAAGGAAACATAGTGGTGATATTCAAGATGTGAATCAAAAGATTGAAGCCGTGGCAACAAGATGATGTGTGTGTCTGTTGCTTAAATTACCCTTTCTCTCTTTGTTTCGATAGCTACCGGACTACGGTCTAGCAAGTGTACCAGTCTATCGTTGAGTAATAATTCACACTCTAGGTGTCTAGAATGAGTTCGTATCCACAGGGATCGTGCCAAAACACCGTTAGTGCTATTCTAGTTCGTGGTTTTTGCATTCGCTTTGGATTTTTGAAAAAGGTTTTTAATTTATAAAATAGCGGAGATGCGTTGTAGAAAAGTAAAAGTTTTTTATTCAAGAAATATAGAGAATATGTATGGTAGTTGAACTTACTCCCTCCTTCATACTTGGCATAATCGGTGTATAACATAGTCATTCAGATTATTATTCGGCGTTGATTTTATTCTTGTTATGGTAGTACCTTACTACTACCCTATGTAAGTGAAGTTATTCAACAAACATGCATTATGACCATCAACCATCCAATGCCTCTAGATCCTAGTTTCGGACTATTCAGATTCTAACTGCTCAATTCACAACTAGTGTTTGATTCCTCCTCTAATTGCTCAATTCACAACTAGTTCAGGATGTTTACCGTCTCTATTCATCTAGCGTTATTTATTACTAGTTCCGGACACACATTAAAGCAAACCCTAATATTACTATCAAAGTTAACCCTAATATTTATTCTATAGGCGGTCCCGCGTATCTGGCCAAATTTCGGGCAACGTCGTTAAAGTGCAAGAAAATAAATAACAAATATAATACCGAATAACAATTTATTATAATTTTGACTCAATTACATAACCCAAGTATTTATCGAGGAGTTCATCATCTCCACCACAACCTAAGGCATCTATTACAAAAGACTTACATAATTAAATTACAAGAACTTAACTAGAAAAGCCGAAAGAAAACATACCTTGCTGAATGTAGCTATCCCATAAGGGGAGAAAGCTATGCCCTTAGAGCTCCTCTGAACCTTTCCACTAGAATAGAAAAGTTCTTCTATTTATAAATGAAAAATAATGAGGAATTGAAGCTCTATTTATACTTTTTGTATTGGACCTCAGCAAGCCATCATGACACGATAGGTCCATCGTGACACGATGGGAAGATTCAATTTAAAATTATAACTGATCCTGTGCATTTCATCAGCTTGGTCGCCAAGTTATGTCATCGTGCTGCGATGCTAAGATTTTCTTCAAAAATATAATTTCTGATGTCTTGGCCAGCAAGCAGCTCCCATCGTACCGCCATTGTGACACGATGAGGCACAATTCTTTACTTTTTTGGTATTTTCTTGCCTTTTGCGTATCTTTGCTCTGTATTGATGCTTTTCCTTGATTCTTTAGATTATTCTTGATATTTGTGTCTGTCTTGATCAAATTACTACTAATAATACTACTAAAAATACTACAGAAATTCCTGTCATCACTACCTCTGTCATGTGTGTGTCTGTTTTGCTTGGTTGTTATGGGGGTGATTTTTAAGGCCTTAGATCACTTGGGAAGTTGGGATCATTTTTGGGTGTTTGAGTTTAGACCACTTGTTGTTACCACTCCTTAAGTCAATTAGTTTTCTTGTATGTTACTGTCAGAGCTTCAGATTGAGTGTTTTGCTCTGTTATTACAATTTCTCAACGATCGATGAAAATACAAAGGTATATCCGCTTATTCTAAACGGTGGTTTGTGTTAATCCTATAAAGTATATATGTTTGTTTTAGGTTAAAGAGGAACGGTGAACACTCTTAAGCGGCAAATCGGCACACAAACACAACTTTTCCTTATTTTATTTTTAATATATTAATTAAAAATGGTGGGCCACATCAGTTCGTGAAATTCACGAAAAAACCATTCGCTGTATATAGCAGCGCTGAAAAAAGATAAAAAAAATAATCTCAAAATGAACTTATATTTAAAAAACAGTAGTAGTATAACATATTTTCATTCCTATTTGTACACAGCAAACATTCAGAGACTTAACCTCATAAGGTAATTTAGCATTTTGCAATAATTTTGAACTTCCTTTTACATAGATGAAGGTTAAAAATATTTTCATTTCTAAGCTATCTTGAAAGGAGGAGTTTTAAGAGAAGGGTTTGCAAAAGGGCCTTCGACTAATCCCTTTGCAATCATTCTATAAGCTGCTTCTGTTAAGTGGGCTCCATCCCAATTTATTTGTTTTGAAGGGTCTGAACAAACCGTCGTATCAGGAGTTCCACATGGTTTTTTTACATCGACATTGTATGGTGCATTTGATCCACAACATGCTTTCAAAATCTCGTTCTTGTCAGAAGTAAAGCCTAAAATAAACATAAAGTGGGGAGCATGTAACACGAATTTGACAAGAATGCATCAATTCAAAATTAACAATTAATTTTTAGTTTATAAAAGAAATTGAAAACACCACACACCATATACATTAACATTAACATTATATTTCAATTTTCAACCTCCGATATAATAAGTTTATGGATCTGTTACTGTCTATAATGTTTTTTTATATCATATGATCAATTAAATTGGTATACATTGTTTGTGTCTTATGACTGCCTACCCTCAGTTACAATCTCTGTTGGATAAGGTCACCATTCCTTATGTTCCTAATGAGGATAACTTGTATTGGAAGCTCTCTCCCGATGGCAATCTATCTCTCAAAGATGCTTACTATTTCCATTGTCCTCCTCCTCAGAATCTATCATGGGCCAAACTTATCTGGCTTCAATCTATTCCTCCTTCAAAATTTATTTTTGTTTGGAGATGTTTTCACAACAAACTGCCTACTGATGAAAATCTAGCCTTAAGGGGTTGCAATCTGCTCTCTATGTGTAGTTTATGTGGGACTCAAAGTGAAAGAACTACTAAGATTTGGTTTTGGGTTTCCTCCCTTTTCAATATCCATTGCTATTTTCTGTGGTGCTTTTGCCATTAATTTGGGGACTCAATCTTTTTTGTTTGCTGAACTGATGGGTGCCATTTTAACTATTGAAATTGCTCATAAAAAAGGTTGGAAACAAATTCTATGTTGGTTCTAAGTGCTTTTAAGTCACCTTCTTCAGTACCATATGTTCTAAGGAATAGGTGGAACAACTGTATCTTTTTCACTTCCCATATGAATTTTTATGTTTCTCATATTTATAGGGAGAGTAACAAATGTGCAGACTATATGGCTAATATTGGTCTTACTTTGCCTACTTCATCTACTCACTCTTGGTGGTAATCTTTCCCTTCTCTCCTTGCTGTTGATTTTGATTGTAATAGATTAGGATGAGGTTATTATAAGTTTTGTTAGTTTGTCGAGGGTTTGGTATTTGTTTCTCCTCTTTTTTTAATCTCTTCTTTTTATTATTAATATATGTTCAGGGGCTTGCTTCCTTTGTTTAAAAAAATAAAAATTGGTATACATTGTAGTAATTATATACAAAATTGTACATTAATTAAAATATAAAATTGTATTTCTGTATATTATATATATGCTCACCTAAATTGAAGTAGGCAAAAATATAATGAATTTATGAATTTACATTAATCATGCACGGGCTGCACCACATTTGTATCAGACATAGTGGCCCTATAAGTAGGATAGATGTCCCTATAAGATAGCTAGTTGTCCCAATGGATTTTCTAAAAGCTTCTGAAAGATAATATTACTAGTATTTTAATTTAATAAATATAATAGTTGATAATATTGTTAATTTTCTAAAAACAATTGCGATCGTTAATATGACTCTATATATTATACATTAAAAATTAAAATAGTTTTTCTAGTGTTTTTGAAAAGGCAAAATAGTTTTATAGTTACAAAAAAAGTTACATTGATAACAAAAATTACCGATTTTTTTTATCAAAAAAGTTATCAAAATAGCTTTTGATCAGAAAATATATTTATGTAATGTGGACGTCAAGAAGCGCGTGTTCTTGAAGCTCCAAGAAGTCGTTTAATGGTTTGATATATTTTTAGAAGGATGTCACAACATTTTAGGAAACAAAAGATAATCTAAAATGGTTGTTTTTGTGCTGGCGCTCTTTAGTTCGAATTTTGGCCAGCCTTGTTCATCAAGCTCATTCAACTCATACTGTTTAAAGGAAGACCTAAAACCTAATTGTTTGTACTTGAAGCCGTTGTTTTTACAAAAGTGTTATTAGAGTTTTGAGTCTGTTAATTGTGAGCCACACTTGTGTCTTTGATACTAGTGTTGGACTGTTTTAGTTGAGTTGTATGTGTATGATCTTCTCCTAAGCCTTAGGTACAAAGTAAGGTTATTTTGCGTGATTTTCTCTAAGCTTTTAATTAAGCACGAGTGAGTCTAGTTTGTCTCGGAGAGCTCCATCAAATGTTTTGTTATTGATTGTAGTAAAGTGTTGGAGGTATTGTCATTGTGGTAGGAAGTGATTGGAGGTTCTCATATTCTTAGGTAGAATATCACGGGTAGTGATTATGTGAGAAGATCTAAACGGGGCGTTTGGTGGAGTCTTTGAACTAATACTATTTGAGTGGATTCCTTCCTAAATTGATATCTTTCAGAGTAGGTCGTGTTTGGGCCGAACTGGATTAACAAATAACGTGTGTTATTTATTTCGTGCCTTGTTATTGTTTTGTTGTTATTTGTAATCAGTGTGAATATGATGTCTTGATATCACCTTCGACATCCTGATTTACCTGGTGTCACGACATATAATGCTGGTGTGACATAATTTCAAAGAGAAACTTTTTTATTTTATTTTTTGTTTTTAGTAGAGTTCAAGTTTCACAAAAAAAAAAAAAACTTTAAATAGGAGAGGATCTCCTTCCATAATTGTGCGCATTAATATTTTAGTTTACAAAAAAAATAGCATAAAAAATCATTAACAGAAAAGGGCATAAAAACAACGCTTGGCCAGTGCGTATGCCTCTACGCACGAGCTGGATTAGTCGCCCACATTTAGTGGGTCGGAACCAGTGCGAAAGCCAAAAAAAAAAGAAAAAGAAAAAGAAAAGGGCATAAAAACCAGATAAGATGCGATATGAATTAATAATATATTAAGTGTGATGTGCGACATTCACTATATATATATATATATATTGAGATTATTTTGCATATATAAGAAGTTAATCATGACGTCAAAAGAAAAGTTAACCATGATATTATCCAATAGATTGCTATATAATAATTTATAAATATGTGCAAGCATATATTTTATTTATGAAAAAGACTTGATAATTTTTATAACTTGATGATTAATATTTAGTATATAGGAACACGGGAGGGACACGGATAACCATCGAAAACGATTTTTAGATATGAAACATTAAAAAAGTGATTGTTATAGATTAATTTATAAAATTTAATGTAATTTGATTGAATTTTTCCCTTCTGATTAATCCTGTTTTTCGTTACATTCTAATTAATTCTTTGATTTCAAAGTGAAAGAAACTTGATCGTATAAAATTCGGCCGCAATATTAATAGAGTTTAATTGAAAAAATTTCTTTTCATAAATCGTAATTAAATATTTTCCAAATAATTCATTTTAGAGGTCACTTTTTCGAATGATATAAGAGTCGCTTAATGGTCTCGTGAGCTTAACTCAATTGGTAGGACATTGTATTACATATAAAGATCGAAGTTTAAACTTTGATCATCCACTTATTCATTTTAAGAGTGAAATTTTTAACTATTAAACTATTTCATAAAAAAACAGAGTCGCTTGATTTCTTTTAGAAATTTTACACTCTATCGATGTACTCCCTCCGGTCCTATATATAAGAAACATTTCACTTTTTAGATTCATTGTAAAATTGATGTATTTAGACTATATTATTGTCTAGATACATCAATTTTATAATGTATCTAAAAAGTCAATTGTTTCTTATATATAAGACTAGAGGGAGTATATAATTTACGAGTAAATCCTTAAAATAATAAAAAAAAAAACATGATTATTCTATATATTTTATGTTGTAGGCAGTTGGTTGGTCGTTAGGTGGTTTGCTTTCGGTTGAAGGATTCTATGTTTCGTCGGTTGCTTGACTTAACGATATCTTTTATCTAAGGTCCTTTTCTTTCCTAATGTTTTGACCAAATTTTATACACGATTCATTTTGCCTAATAATAGTTTATTAATTTCTCTCACTTTTCTTAATTTAAAAATGTTTGTATGACTTTTGGAAAGGAAGCCAAATGAATCACACCTCTTTTGTGATTTCCATTTGCTTGAACATAGAATATCATTTTCCTCCACACCGCACTTGCCACATAAGAGAGATATTCACTTTCCTTTTGCCACAATTCAAGATTATTTTGTCTCTATACTTTTGTTTTTTCCATCCTATGTTTTGTTCAAACCACTATAGACCAAAAGTATTTTCTTAATTTTTTGTTCATTAGCATGCTATTCTTAATTAATTAAATAGCATTAAGCTCTATTTTGCAAAAAATAGCGGATAATTGATAAATTAATTTATAATAAATAAATTTATAAGTTCATACCAAATAATAGTTACAAAATAGCGATTTTTTTGTCATATCAACTTATAAGCTATAAACCCAAATTGATATTTAATGTTTTACCAAATAGAACCTGAGTGACATCCAAAAATACTCTTAAATGAGATAACACACACACAATACATATTTGATTTTCAAAATGTCATACTCAGACCTAAAAGATAAACCTATGATAAGCCACATGTCAGGCTCAGGCCTTTGATTTTTTGACAAACCAAACTCAAGCTTGGTAAAGCCTAACTTGGCCTAACCTATTATCACCTCTACTTCCAAGATTCAATCCATTTTACCATCTTAATTAGTAATTACTACATAGGTAGCTAGATGAAATGGAGAAAAGAAATTAAAAAGGCATTGTGAATGAAAAAATATAAAATCAAAATTTATTGTTTTTTGCAAAGATACGATTGTGATGGAACAATTTTTTACAATATTATGTGGACCTTGTTTCCTTAAACATATATTTTTGTAATTTTAATTAATACATATTTTATCAAGGTGCATCTTTATCTTGGATTTGATTATCTTCTTTATTTATTGAAATAGCTAGGGAAGGACCACAGTGTATTATATTCATTTCATGGATAAAAAGTGAGTCATATTATATATCTTATTAACAAGTTGTTGGGCAGTTAAATTTGAAGAAAAGAGGTCGTTGGGTAGTTAGATCTATAAAAAAAAAACATTGATCATAAAAAATCATAATTAAATTAATATATATTTTTACTGGATAATATTTCCTTATCAATTTTTTGTGTCGCCTTTGAATGGTCAAATTAAAAATATATGTTTGAAAAGAATAGTAAAACAATGTGATAAAATGTGTAGAAATTTGCTCAAGAATACAAAGCATTCAAAAAATAAGTTATCAAACACAAGCTTTTTGAAGATATCTTCCGAGACGACCCTTTATAAGCCTAGGCAAGTGACAACATGGTCAATTATATTTTCTTAGGTTTAATAGAGTTTTTGGTTCTTGTATGTTCACAAATTTAGTTTTAGTTCATGTATCTTATTTTGTTGCAAATAAGTTTCTGAATATACAAAATTTGTTGATTTTAATCTCTATAAAGTCAAAATTCGCAGGAAAATCTGCACGAAAACTGCAGATTTTTCTACAGATTTTGACTTTAACGATTAAAACCAACAAATTTTGTACATCCAGAAAATTATTTGCAACAAAACAAGATACATAGACTAAAATAAAAAAATTCGGGAACATACAGGAACTAAAAGATCTATTAAGCCTATTTCTTTTTTAGAAAGTTTCAAACAAAAATCAATTTCTTTCCACTTCCAACACCTAATCCAAATTCATTCATCCTTTGTATATCTAACTTCATCAATGTTCCAACTTTTTTTTTTGGTTACAAGAGAGAAAAAGGAAAAAACAAGAAAAAGGGATTACTCCCTAACAAAAGCCACTCCTTGAGCATCAACAAGAAGCGACAAGGACAAATTCACCGGATCAGGTGTATCTAAAATCACAAGGGGAGAGTCTGTGGAAGCTCCCATCTTGGCCAAGAAATTTGCGCAAGCGTTTCCTTCCCGAAAAGTATGGTTAATCACAACATTCCAATCTCGGTTCAACAATTGCCGAATATTTTGGATCTCATTAGCGAATCTATGATGTGGGGACACACCATCTTTAATTAAAGTAACGGCTTGTAATGAATCGGAAAAGCAAACTATATGTCTGAAACCATTTTCTCAACATAAATCAAATCCATGAAACAGTGCTATTATCTCGGCGAATAAGACACTTACATGCACTGCAGCACCATAAAAACCTTTGAGAAAAGTTCCCGTGGTATCACGTATGAGTCCGCCAAAACCTTTAACACAACAAGTAAATGATATTTTTTCACATTCAAATTTTTATTTGTGGAATTATAGTATATGTGTTGGAAATCGATAGTGATAGGGTTTAATTTCCGCAACAAAATTTGTCAGGTTTTATGTTTGAAAACAATAATAATAATAATAATAATAATAATAATAATAATAATATTTATTTTTAAGTCAAAAAAATAATAATATTTATTTTGTATTGTTTGCATAATGTGATAGTTGGTTGGGTTTAATTTACACTCCCAACACGTAATCCAAATTCATTCATCCTTTGTATTTTTTATGTTCACATATTGTTAAAAAATATATAGTATTGTAATTTAATATACTATGGTGATATATAATTAACTTCCGTATTAAATTTCGTTAGTGTATAATTGTTCTGGATTAGGCAAATGCTCATTTGTGAACTAGATCAGATCTCCTCAATTATATCTTGCCGTGTGGGTTATATGATGGACATGCCCTAAAATAAATTTGATTACAACTTGATGGGACACGTTGGTCACCGGATTCTGCTGCTAGCTGCGATTATAGAGTTATCTACATCTTGATTTCTTGTCTTGAGTTTTCATAAATTTTTTTCTTTTATGATGTGAGTTTGTTATCATCAAAACTCAACCAAGTTTAAGAAGAAAATCTTTTTCACACTAGCCACTGGCTAACAATTGTTCATAGGACAGGTGTCTTGGAGACAGTTCAAGGTTCTCCTGAAACCATAATTCTCCTCCTATAAAATTTGCCTTGTGTGCTAAGTCGCATATGTATATATATTTCTTTTTTAATCCTATATGTCTCTCACTTTTTGCATGCCGACTTGATTGTTGGAGTGTGTGCAAATATCATCCCCCCTTCACTATGGGTACAACCACAAACTGTCCACTGCAAACGATCCAACCTATCATCCAGATGTTAAGTCCGAAAAGTAACAATAATTATTTAAACTCATTAGATATTTGGAAAAAAGATTTCTAATATAAATGTTTTGATGAGAAGCATACTTCTCATTTGTTGAAGAGGTATTAATTCAGTAGTAAAATTTTATTAATTTTTCAATCTGTCCTTTCTTTTTAAAAGGATCAAGCTTATCACAAAAGGTTTTAGTGGACCAATTCATGAAAGGTCATTCTTTTTAGGGTCGTTTGTTACTATTTCTTTAGATTATGTTCTATTTTTTTAGGCAAGATAATGTTCTTTGTTTGAAGAGTTACGTATGGTTGATCTTTTGATGATAGCAAGTTTACATATCAAGCTAGCTTACATTATCTTAAACCGCATGCTTCTCTAGTTGTCTTACTCATATCTCATTCTTTGGTTAGTGGCTCTTTTTTGTACACTTAATTAGTTAAAATTTACAATTACCCTCAACAAAAGTTAGTTATAAACTAATGAGAGCTAGTTATCCAAACTAACAAACTAGTTATGTTTCATAAAAAAAACTTTAAAGTAATAACATAATGATGTTAGAGGATCTTCAAGGAGAGTTACTTACAAGGTGTTTAAACAACTTGTCCTTTTTTCGATAAAAGATTTAAAACTTGTTCTTAAAGAGTATAGCTATTAGATAAAGTAGTTGGCAATTAATTAGTTATAAAATATTAATTAGCTAGGTTTTTCTTATTTGTATCATTTTAAATCCCGTGATCATTTTCGGTTCTTAGAAACAAAGCAATGGTTATATGACTGAAAATTGTCATGATTGGTCAAAACATTTTTTGTCATGATTGAAGCATATATGATGGTAGTGGGGATCATTCACATTGTATCGAGAATAATTATATAAGTGAATTAGATTTCATATGTTTATTCAAAATCTTAAAGCATTAGATTTACGGGTTCTCTTCTTTATATATTGTTTAACCTTCACTTTTTAAGTAATGTGAGACTTACCTCACACTTGCTACAACAATTTTCCCCTCAAATATGAATCATTCAATTAATTATGCCTTCCATTAAGCAGCAGTTTTTTTTTCTTCCATACACTTGTACCGTTGTTGGCTGCACTAAGAGGGACACGCCATTTGACCACATTTGTTAGCAAGACTTTCAATACAAATAGTCAGTTGAAATCTTCGTCGAACCATAGACTCATATACCACTATTGGATCATGAGATGGTGGCAGGCGGTCATCCAGACATTGGCCTCAAATCAACTATATAAGTGAGTTTGACACTCATCTTTACACAAAATCTTAAGACATTATGTTTTTCTTTTAACAAGCAAAAATGGAATATATATATATATATATATATATATATATATATATATATATTAGTCCCGCAGTACAAGGCATACCAAGGAAAACTACAAAAAGTTTACAAGAAAATCCAATAAAGCAACAAGATAAAACTACACTTAGTCGATATCCAAACAGAGCAAATAGTTCGACCACCAACAATGAAAGTTATGGACTAAAGTCACATTTGTCGCCCTCACCCACCGATAAGAGAGTATCTTGACTTTGTCCAGAAGCAGAGCCACAAAGTTTTTCGAATTTCTGGAGACTCATAGGTTTCTTTCATTCCACATTACCCAAACACAAGCAAGTCAAACGAACTGCAAAGAGGACCACTGAGCACAAAGACCACCAGCTGAATAAGTGAACTGAACAAAATGATCTGAGAGACTGTGTGCATCCACCGCTGAAAAACCAACCCATGACCGGACTAATGCCCAAATAGGGCTGGCAATGACCCGAGTCAACTCGTGAATAGTTCGAAACTCGATTCGATAATTGACTCGTGAACTTGGTTCGTGAACCGAATGAGCTGAATTTGAGTTAAAAATTAAGTTTGTTAAATAAATGAGCCGAACATAAACTATATATAGTTTGACTCGTTTGGCTCATGAACTAACTCGATTGTTTACACCAATGACTTTCCAATTCTCTATATACACATCAATGAAGAATATTTTGAGAATAATTGTGGAATTTTGTGTCTTTGCTTTGTAACTTTGTTATTTGTATTAGTTTATGACTGTTTAAATTTTGTACGTGTTTATCTATTATTCACTTGGGATGACTTTTATTTTAGTGTAATATTTGCTTTTTCTTTTTAAAAGAAAGTTTAAAAGGTTATAGATTAAATTTTGAAATTTTGACTTTAAAATCACGTGATTTGACTTAACGAGTTGAACTTAACGAGCTGAACCGAACTATTCGTTAACTTTAAACGAGCCGAACTCGAGCTGAAAAAAGAGTTCGTGTCGAACTTGAGCCGAGTTTTGAGCTGAACCAATTCCTAACGAGCCGAGTCGAGTTCAGATAAATTCGACTACGCTCGACTCATTTCCAGCCCTATGCCCAAATAAAACCAAAGGTGTTGCAGGAGAGAAATAAGTGTTGATCTGTCTCAATACCGCCACACCTTGTCACACAAAACTGGAGATCTGAAGAGAGGATGCCTCGAGTAACCAAGTTTGTCTTCATTGGCAACCAATCACGTAAGAGACTCCCTGCTAAAACAGACACCTTCAAGGAAATATGTCGGTGCCAAAGAAGATCTTCAGTTACCCCTAAAGTAACAGAGTCATGAGAAGTCAAAATATGATACGCATCTTGAACTGAATAACCCGTAGCGGGATCAGGCCACCACTGCCATCTGTCAGGAGACTCAACCTGCAAAGTCACGAAAAGAAGTAAATTTTGACACTCCCACACCCACAACTGTCTCTGCCACACCCACGCATCCCTTCCAGCCTCCCGCCCCGAAGAGAACATCTCTGCTACAGTACACGACTTGGTCGCCGCCAAATCGAATAAGCGTCCAAATCGCTCACGTAAAGGGATCCCACCCACCAGGGATCGGACCAGAACAAAGTGTCTGTCCCATCCCCCACCCTTCTAGTCACACACTCCCCGAACCAACTATCCATAATCCATCCTACTCCATCCCTGATCCTCATAATCTCCCTTCACCACGCTGACCCCATCCTCCCCCCTCCCTCGACCTACCATACTTCGTCCCATAACGAACCGCCAACACTCGATACAACAAAGCCCCTTGATCCACCAACATCCTCCAGCACCATTTGCCCAAAAGGGCAGTGTTAAATTCTTTAAGCTGCCTAACCCCCAATATGCCATACTTCTTACGTAAACAAATAGTTTTCCAATTAATTCAAAATGTTTTCCTAGAATCTTCACTCCCCCCTCCCCTCCTAAAAAAATTAATCAAAAGAGATTCATAGAAGAGAAGCAAAAATCATGATATTAAAATAGGTTTTTGTTTTAAAATAATTAAATTTAAAATTCCAAATATATCCCTATATCTTCAATTTATAAAAAGATAAATTATGATTTTAGTGTCCTATTGAAAGGGTGTTGATTGCTAATACACACCTTTTAATATTGAAGTGGGTGTGTATTAGCATTACAAAGGGCGAATCCAGACATAAATAATTAGTGACGTTAACATTGTTTATCTAAGAATTAAATCATATTAAATTTACTAAAAAGTTATATTACAAGAAGTAGTAGCAACTAACTTTATAAAGTAAATAATCTATCATCCATTTATTGAAAATGCGGTAAAATAACATAATTACTAACTATTCTAAGAATATATCTTTCTATAAAACAGGTCTAGGTTTCTTCCTTTGCACATATAGTGCATCCATATCAGGCACATCGATATCATGCTTATTGCAAATTTTCATAGCATTAGATATTAGTCTTTTTTGCTTATTATAATGAGGATTTGAGTGCGAAATCAGAATGCTTCTTGATTATTGGAAGATGTAGGGAAGAATGAAAATGAAATTTGGTGGATACAGTTATGGGGAAGGATTAGAGCAATGAAGCAGAATATGAGAGGGATAGAGAAACATGATTGAACTTGGGGTCTTCAAGAACAACTATAATATTTTTTTATTTATTTTTTCTTTGTAAGTAATCAGTAGTTAAATACTAGCAACTAATTACTAACTTCGATTGTTTAAAAAAACATTAGATTCATTAAAATTATATACACAATATAGACCAAATACATCACTTTAAAAAAAATTAAAAAGTCAATTTTTATTTATATATAGTAAAAAAAAAGTATATGTATATATAAAAAAAATGGTGTGGCTATCTACCTACAAGTGGATCCACCCATGATCAATGTGGGACTCATTTCAAAAGCTAGTTTAAGGTATAAATGTGTCCAAACACATTTATACACTCAACAGTTTGAGAACCTGAGCTATGTAGGACTCCAAACAAGTTCAACATCTACCCTCATGCCTAGTGTGGGCCTGATTCAATTTCCACATTGTAATATCATTAACCCGACTTTGATATCATGTCAAATGAGTTTGGATCACATCTCAAAAGTTAGTTCAAATGATGAGGGTGTCCAAATACATTTATATACTCAACAGTTTGAGAATCTGATTTGAACCCGGAATTTTTTATTTATTTTAAATGGAGAAGTTTTGGACACTTAACTACTTGAAAAAAAAAACACTAAATAGAGGCGACATCTAACATGCACAAGTCTCTCAAGTGGTCGATGGTGCACATGTAGTGAATAACATTATAACCAATACGAATCTTATACAATTCACCATTAGATTGAAAGTTTATATCATATAGATCATCCATAATTTATTTAAAATAAGTTGAAAATTATTTGATATGTTATTAAGACCCATCAAATTAACAGTATTCGATAAAAACTCGTAAACCGTTAATCTTGATGAGTCTGAATAACATATCAAATGATTTTCAATTTCTTTAAAAAAATTATGGATGATCTATATGATATAAACATTCAATCCAACGATCAATTTTATAACATTCGGATTTGATATAATGTTATTCACTGCTTGTTCACCATACAACACTCGAGAGATTTGTACATGTTAGACAAAACCCTAAATAGATACTACAAGAGAATAAAATTTATCTAAGGGTCCGTTTGACCTGACTTTTTTAGGTCTTAGAAGCTATCTGAAAAATAAAAGTTAAAATAAGAGCTTTCAGAAAAAAGTTAAAGTTGTTTGATAATTATTATTATTTTTAGCTTCAAACTGGATTAAACTAAATTTATTAAAGATAATAACTAACTTAAAAAAAATGATAATAACATATAATAATATTGAAAGTACAACAAACTTAAAAAAAGACAATAACAACAGATATACTGAACTAAAAATAAACCTAAACAAATATAATCAAAACTATTTTTTTCCCCTAAAAGTATGTTTTTAACCTTTTCTCTTAAAAGTTATTTTTATTCAAATTTGTACATTGAAAAAAGTTGTTTTTTATGGCTAAGGGCTTTATGAAAAATATGTTTAACCCAACTTTTCATTCTAAAAAAAATAAAAAACTAAAAAAATTGGGCCAAACGAAACCTAAGTGTAGCAAATATTCTCTTCAAACTTGTACAATATACTATACTTTTTAAACATTAAATTATTTTATATTATTAAATGCAAAATTTTAATTTTAGATATTTAATCAAACTGCTTCTATATTTTAGAACAAACTCCAAGAAGACTCATATGTCATGAGGCAAAATACTTGGTCACCTCAGAAAAATATATATATCATTTTAAGAGTAAAGATTATTTAATTATTTTCTTTTTTGTATACCTTTTATTAAATATGTGTGATCAAATGAAATAAGTAAATGTAACAAAAAAAAAAAAGTAAATTACTATTTTAGGTTTTATCATCAGTTTACTCTTATTCCAAAATCAGTTCTGACATCAAGTGATTTCAGTGTTCTTCCGATTGCAGTTGTGGGGATGGAACCATAATCATTCCTATCAAATTTAATATCAATTACTACTAAATCAACTAACAATTAATGAAATAACTAAATTTTGTCACTATTCAAAACTTTCTCTCGTATCAATCAACTTATTACTATTTATTTAAACCAACATTATTAGCGAATTTTAGCATTATTTTTATGGTATTATTATTACTAAAACTCATGAAGGTGGTATTATTATTTTTTTGTAACAAAGAAAGAAGTGATCCATTGAGTTACATCTTTGTGTCATCGTCGTGCTGGGCATTTGAAATAAGAAAGAAATAGGAAGTTTTGAACCCGCCGACATAGTGACTTAGAAAATTTTTTTTCCTACCCCAACAATCTTTTCAATACCCCAACATTTGAAATTGAAATGACTAAAATGCCCTCATATATAAATTAAAAGAGTGAAAAATTTATCACTTTTACCATTTGCAAACAAAGTGTACCGAGAGAGCGGAGAAAGTGAGTTTACCGGCACACTTGTGTAAAAGTATACCGGTATGTAAACTTGCATACCGGAACAGTTGGTTTGAGTGTACCGGTATGAATATTCATACCGGTACACTTTTGTGCGACTGTACCGGTATGCATATTCATACCGGTACACTTTTGTGCAACTGTACCGGTATGCATATTCATACCGGTACACTTTCAATGACTGTACCGGTATGTATGTTCATACCGGTCCAGTTGAAGATTTATTTTATTTTTTTTCTAAAAATTTTTTTTTTTTTTCAGTGCTGCGCACCAGAGGACGAGACGGTAGAATTCGACGTATGGGAGGGACTAGTCGTGGTGATCATCGTGAGCGCCAGGCAGAGGATCAGCCAGTGCCGGAGCAGCCTGCGGCTGTGGGCTGGTCTGGAGGTCCCATTGATACCAGACTTCTGACACGATACGAGTAGCATGTATCTCGTCATGTATGGTTTGATCAGGTAACTAATTGTTTATTTTGTTATTATTTGTTAAGTTATATTGATGAAGTTATATCAACAGTAGTGTTAAAATATTATTGATAATGTTTTTTTTTTAAATATATGCAGGATCGTCCACTTTTGAGGATAGCATCTTTAGGAGCAAAGTTAGCTAGTTGGGTTTCTGATCAACGTCCACCAGTTATTAAAAATTGGTTGGAATATTTTTCTCAGCAGTGGCTATATGAGTGTTATAAGAATGACCTGCATATTGATCAGGTAGTCCGTAATTGTGAACTCCACATTTAACCTGAACTTTCCATCCCGAACCATCTGTTGAAGGTGTGGCTCTAACTTTGAATGGACAATTACATTTTTTTGTTGCTGTTGACGTAGAACTTTTCGAAGAGACATATTTTCCACCTCTATCACAGCCCAAAATTAATTTGTCATTTCTTCCTCTTATTCCATTCTTTGTATCTGATCTAGTAATTATTATACTCACTTTATTGGCAATTCCAACATCTTGTGCCCATGTTATAACATCATCTCGTGTATTAAATTTTTCGTTGATCGTAAAAAAAGCTGTGGTATCTACTGATATTTGATCTGCATCGCCAGTTTGAGCCATATCTGTTGTACAAAAAAAAATAATAAAGTTTTAAAAAAAGTGAATAATAATAAAGTTTTAAAATTTTTTTTAAAAAAAAAAACCTGTACCGGTACACTTTTCCAAAGTGTACCGGTACAGTTTTCGAACAACATACCGGTACAGTTTTAAAAGTGTACCGGTATGTTCTTCTAACTTAACTACACCGGTGCTCTTTTTAAAGTGTACCGGTGTGTTCTGGAAAATTTAAAATACCGGTATACTTTTAAAAAGAGTACCGGTGCATTATGGAAATTGAGAATACCGGTATACTTTTAAAAAGTGTACCGGTAAATCGCTTACCGGGTCGCTTTAACTCTGAAAAATACCCAAAAAAAATAAAATTTTAAAAATAGTAAAATAACAATATTATATAAATAGTAACATAAGGGTAAAATAGGAATATTTAAAAATTTATAGGGGTACAGAAAAGATTGTTGGGGTAGGAAAAAAAAATTTCAGTGACTTAACCCGGTTGGCATGGAGGTAGCAGCAAGGAAACCAGCAAGGTTGGTAGGGCCAAAAACACCAGTTTAGGGACTCACCATGCTTTTATTATTTTCTTTAATCAAATTGTCCAGCTTATAAATATGTCTGATATTTGAATAATATTACACCGTTTAATAGGAGTAACATATTAAGTTTAATGTTTTTAATGGACTAATCCTTTTAGTTTTGTAAGTTTCAAATTTATCCTTTAATTTTATAACAAATTACACTATTATCTTTTTAATTATCATTCTTACAAATATGTTCAGGTTGCCATTAGATTTAGTCTAGTAACGAAGGATTTAAGTAAATACACGAGGTCCTAGATTCAATTCTCATTGACTCCACTATAAATCAAAAAAACATATTTAATGTTACGGTTTATTAAGTGACATAACTATTAGAAATAATATAAAACCATTGATATGGTTCTATTCTAACAGCTTAAACTTTTGGGATAATCGGTTATTTGACATAGTATCAGAGCCTCTATGACTAAGTGGTCTAGAGTTCGATTCCCGCTCTCCTCACTTTCTAATTAAAAAGTGAAATTTAAGCATATGGTAGGTGGACCGTTGACCTATGCATTATTCACGCTTCAAGTCCAAATAAGTTCTTATGAGAGGGCGTGTTAGAAATAATATAAATCCATTGATATGACTCTATCATAACATCTTAAGCTTTTTGAATAATCGATTATTTGACAATAACATTGTATACGGACCTGGATTCCATGCAGTCGGGAAATCCTTGCAGTCATCCAGTCACTCCACATAATGGTCC
Organism: Trifolium fragiferum; assembly: GCA_954870985.1. Classification (NCBI taxonomy): domain Eukaryota; kingdom Viridiplantae; phylum Streptophyta; class Magnoliopsida; order Fabales; family Fabaceae; genus Trifolium; species Trifolium fragiferum. The sequence goes on from OX940792.1 coordinate 22,909,026, forward strand.
AGATTTAAAGATAATAAAATAAATAAAAAAAATATAATAAAAATAGACGGTTGAGATGTAACTGCAGTCATTACTTGACTGCAGTGAATCCATTTCCTATACTTATATGGCGGTTACAAAAATACTTTTATGGACGTTAGCTAATAAAATATATATATGTCTTAAAGGTTGTGAACAAAATTTTCTAAAATAATCAATGATAGAGCTTGATGGATGCCTTTTAAACGGGTTATGGTGGTAAAATACTTGCAATTGTTGGTAGTGATTCAAATGATCAAATGCTCTCGGTAGCAATAACAGTTGTTGAAAGTAGCAACAATATAAACATTTATGTAACAGAAAGTCATTAAAAAAGTAACAGTGTAATTTGTTACATAGTTTAAATGTCAATTTGGTAAAAAAAAACTAAAAAGACTAATTATACGAAGTAAATATTAAACTTAAAGAATTACATGATGCATTTGACCTACCTAAAAATATAAATCTAAATTCTTTTTTGTGTCTTCGCTGTACTAAAAAGACTACAATTGATATTAATTAATTGATTAATATGCTATAGGGCACCATAAAAGATTAAAAGAATTTTAAATAAGAAGTCAAATGAAATAATAAAATACACAGTCAAAAATTTAATACTTTAACTAAATGCACCATAACAAAGAACAATCCAAAGGTATTCATTGGCTCTCGTGGGATCGACTGGCGATGCACAAGAATGCTGGAGGCTTGGGTTTCAAAAGCTTTTCTGCTTTTAATTTTGCAATGCTTGGTAAGCAGGCTTGGAAATTATTGTCTAATCCAGGTAATATAATCACTCGACTTTTCAAAGCTAAATATTTTCCTAGAAGTGATTTTCTTGAGTCAGGTATTGGTCACAACCCAAGCTATGTTTGGAGAAGTATTTGGAGTGCTAAATTTATTGTTCGTGGAGGGTATAAATGGTGCATAGGTTCAGGTCATAATGTTCCAGTTTGGAATAATATTTGGATGGATGATGATTCCACTATATTATGTCCACCTCATTTAGATCCGGTACTACACAATTTATTTGTGGCTGATTTGCTCATGAATGATTCTAAAAGTTGGAATGTTGATTTAATTCATGACATGTTTGACATTAACACTGCAAACAAAATTCTCAAAACTCTTTTGTTTGATTCGGTTATTGAAGATAAGATTAAGTGGAGGTTTGAAAAAGATGGGTTGTATACTGTTAAAAGTGCCTACAGGTATTGTATTGAGGATGCAATTGATACTACACAGCTCCAGGTAAATGGTCAGTGGAATTTAATTTGGAGGGCCAAGGTTCCTCCAAAGGTGAAAAATTTAATCTGGCGTATTTGTAGGAATTGCCTACCAACTAGACTCCGACTGAACCAAAAAGGAATAAATTGTCCCAGTAGCTGCGTTTTTTGCAATGAGGCAGTTGAGGATAGTTCTCATTTATTTTGTGATTGTAGTAATGTCAAACAAGTTTGGATGACAATGGGTTTTTGGCATATTATTCATCAACAGATGCAGGTTACAAATACCATCTCAGGGTCCATTTTTTCGGTTCTGCAGATTTTGAATCAAGAGCAAACATCTTTGTTCTTGGTATTAATTTGGAGTGTCTGGAAACAAAGAAATAATAAAATATGGAGGAATACATCAGAACTGATCTCTTTTGTTTGTGAACGAGGAGCAAATTTGCTAGATGATTGGAGAAATGCACAACTTAGAGCTAATATGAGAGTTGAGCAACAACAACATGATAATTTGTTGAGTTGGAAAAAACCGCAAGTGGGGCGTTTCAAATGTAATATTGATGCCTCATTCTCGCAAGCTCGCAACAAGGTAGGTATTGGCACGTGTATTTGGGATGATGAAGGCCGTTTTGTCCTTGCCAAAACAGAATGGTTTTCGCGTAGTTGATGTTGATATTGGTGAAGCTATGGGACTCCTCCTTGCTTTGAAATGGGTACAAGATTTACAATTGCCTAATGTAGATTTTGAACTTGACTCCAAGACGGTGGTGGACAAATTTCATTGCAAGAAAGTAGACATCTCCGAGCTTGGTGCTATCGTTAGTAATTGCAGACAAATTTTTAATTCTTATTTTACAAACTCTCATGTTGAGTTTATTATGAGACAAGCAAATGAGGCCGCTCATGCTCTTGCAAATGCAGTCCCATCTTTACCTAGTTTCCACATCTTTACTGATATTCCTACATGTATCCAAAATATTATCATGAATGAAATGTTATAAGTTTATTTTCGTCAAAAAAAAAAAACTAAATGCACCATATATTATACTCTTGATTACAAGATTATAAACTTTTTTTGTATGATAACTCTCCGGTTTTTAGAGGAGGGCATTAATGATTTGAGGTTGATCGCTAGGTAAGTAAAATCTGACTAAAAAATCGTTCTATCCAGAAATCAAACTTGAATTTTCTTAAACGAGTTGTCTTTTAGTGAACACATTATGATTAATAAAATATTATAAACGTATTGTATTTAACACATTAGGATCAATGAAATGTTATAAATACATTCTCGTCAAAAAACTTTTAGTTGAACTTTACTTACATTACGATAGAACTCAGGGTCGGTCCTGAGTTTTTGGAGGCCGTGAGCAAATTTTAAAAGTGGCATTTTAATAATAATAAGATTTTTAAAAAATACTTATCAATTTTAAATTGCAAATAGCATAAAATATAATTATCTTTGTAATTAACATAAAAATGATTCATATTCTATCAATAACTAAGGATCAACCACACAGAGGGAAGAGCAGGAAACAAAAGGAAAATCAAGGAAAAAAGCGAATATGTTTCTTGCTAGGGGTGAAGAATATTCTTGTGTTACTGAGTTTGATATTGCGTTACTAATTTTCATTCCGTTCTTTTTTAAGCTATTTTTTAGCATGTTTTTTTTTTTTTTTAGTGTGATATAATTTTGAATTCCTTTCCTTTTTTTTTTATTTATTTATTTTTTCTTTAGAATTTGAGCTTGGACTTTATACTGTGTAGAACTATTTTTTTTAACACCCCCTATTTTATTAATATTACTATCACATAAAAAAAATTTGAGGCCTTCCAATTTTGGAGGCCCGATGCAACGGGCCTTGTTGCACCCCCTATGGGGTCGGCCCTGATAGAACTCATATTTACGAGGATTAATTTTCCCGAGAATGTGAGAGTTAACAACAAAATAAAATAATTTATAAGCCACTAGATTTAATCTAATCGCAAAGAATTTAGATTGTACGATAGAGATTCTAAATTCCATGACTCTATTGTAAACAAGAAAAAAATCCCACGTGAGTTTGTTGGATAGTGCTTAGAATCTTAGAGTATGCTACTCTCATCTCAAAACCTCATGTTCAAATTTTACCGATGTAGATTCTTGTGTCAAACTCATCCATACATAGCAAAGCTCTAACTTCAATTAGTCACTCGCTAAAGGCCGTGAAATTAGTTGGTCTTTAAGTCGGATTTCGATTATTAAATGAAAAAAATAAAATAAATAAAAAATATTATATTATTATTATATTTTAAAAGTCTTACCCGTCAATCTCTCTCTGTTTCTCTCTCCTCGTTCGATCCCTGTCGGATTACAAGCAAAATGGTGTGTATATATAAACCATCATCCTTCTTCATAATTCACACTTCATTCATACTAACTACTCTCTCTGCATATTCATTTCTCTTTCAAACTCACATACATATTCACTCACTCCTCTGTTTTCAAACCCACCTCTTTCTGTCTTCTGCACAAACTCAAAAGTTATAACAAATATTTATAAACTTTTCAGTGTTCATTTGTGCTCTCTGTGTAAAAGGTTCTTCTTCTTCCTCTTATTCTTCTCATTACACAGAGTCTGAAAAAAACAAACAACAAAGACATTGAAAAATTGAAAAACAAAAAAAAGTTGACAATTTTGTAGAAAAAATGAAGTATGTTCTTGTAACTGGTGGAGTTGTTAGTGGACTTGGAAAAGGAGTTACAGCAAGTAGTATTGGTTTACTTCTCAAAGCTTGTGGACTTCGTGTAACTGCTATCAAAATTGGTACCTTAAAATCACCACCTTTTGCATTTTTTGCAGTTTTCCTCTGTTTTTTTCTTCTGTTGTTTATTCAACTAAAATAACACCTACCCTTTTGTGTATTTATTCAAAGTTTGAAACTTTGAAGGGTTTTATTGATTTTTATTTCAACTCCTTTGATGGGTTGTGTTGCATTTTGTCACTGGTTGGTTCCTTTTTTTCAGATCCTTACTTGAACACAGATGCTGGAACAATGTCACCTATTGAACATGGAGAAGTTTATGTCTTAGATGATGGTGGTGAGGTATATATTTAAAAAGTCTAAAAATAAATAATAAAATTACCAAAATGGAAGAAAAAAATTGTACTTTTTTTTTTCTGAGAAATAAATTGTTAAAAATCTGTGTCTTGTGTAAGAACAAAAAAAGAAGAATCTTGACCCTTTATTTTTGAAAGGTGGACCTGGATCTTGGAAATTATGAGCGCTTTATGGATGTCAAGTTGACCCGTGATAATAACATAACTACGGGAAAGATTTACCAGGCAAGTTTTTCTTGTCATGTTCATGGATTCATGGTCCTTCTTTTGGCACCTGTGACAGATTCTCAAGATCATTGTATGAAATTTACAACAAACCCCTTCATGTCTTTAAGTTTTTAACTTTACTTTTTTTCATAATTTTACAGTCTGTCATTGATAAGGAGAGAAGAGGTGACTATTTAGGAAAAACTGTTCAGGTACTACTTCCTAATCAATTAACTGCATATTTGGATCGGTAACGAGTTTGGTGAAATTACGGTGTTACTGTGATTTTGTTAAAGCTCGACAATGAGTTTGGTAAAATACCGTGTTACTGTGATTTTGTTGAAGCTTAGAAAGTGTAGCTTTAGTAAGAATTACCGTGGTATACTGTAATTTCGTCAAACTCACTGTGAATCTAGACATGTAGTAAATTGTGTTTTAATTTTTGTTATGATTAATTAACAAATTGGTGATGATATTATGGTGCTATTTATTTTCTTCTTTAGGTTGTCCCTCATATAACTGATGCTATTCAAGATTGGATAGAAAGGGTGGCCCACATGCCAGTGGATGGAAAAGAAGGTCCAGCTGATGTATGTGTCATAGAATTGGGTGGAACCATAGGTAAACTCTTCAAAACATTTTTCAATCTTCTTCATGGTTAGAATTAGATTATATTTTTTTTACCATTGTTTATTGTTTAATTATGTAAATTCATAATAACATCCTTTGATCTGAATGTAGGTGATATTGAGTCCATGCCATTTATTCAAGCATTAGGACATTTCTCATATAGAGTAGGTGAGAATAATACTTGATCTATTTACAAAGTTTTCCACTTGGTTTTATATTGTCATTGCAGACGAGGCTTTGGTTACGCGTCAAACCTTTATATTGTGTGGTAAAATTGACTACAATTGCGATACTGTTGCGAAAACTGTTATATTGCGGTTGCAGATCACAATTTAAAACTTATACAATATATGTTTTTTTGCAGGTGCTAACAACTTTTGCTTGGTTCATGTCAGCCTTGTTCCTGTTCTAAATGTTGTTGGTGAACAAGTAATGTCTTTAAACTCTAAATGGCCTTTGAGATCCATGTAGAAAATTATTTTAATTTTATCTAACATAGAAAGATAACCTTTGTGATGTTCAGAAAACAAAACCAACCCAGCATAGTGTGAGAGGACTTAGAAGCCAAGGACTGTCTCCACAAATCTTGGCATGCCGCAGCACAATGGTTATTCTCTCTCCCTCTCTCTGACAGATGAACAAATGTGCACAAATCAACACAAAAGTACATATTTAGCACAGAAACTTCAAATTGAAGACATGTTGATGAACACTAAAACGACACTGACACATTTGATTACAAATCTTGGTGTCCGTGTATGTGTCAGTGCTCCATAGCATAATAGTATATGCACAAAAGGAACATAAATGCATATCTGCAATGAAATCATACTATTCTTGACTATAAGTTTTTTAATTTAGGATTCTAAAATTCAGTTGTTTCTCAGGTACTAGATGAAAATGCAAAGGCGAAACTCTCTCAATTTTGCCTACTTCCGGTATGTTTTCTTAACGATAAATATGTACGAGTTCATATGATTTGTGCTTTGCAAGAGTTTTCTTTACTGAAGTTGTGTGATGTTTTCAGGGGGAAAATATAATTACTCTTTATGATGTTCCCAACATATGGCACATTCCTTTGCTTTTAAGAGTAAGTTTTCATCCAAAACTGCTGAACTACAAATCATCTTATTATTTGTAGGTACCTTTTCTTACAAATTATCTTATTCTGGTCTATAGGATCAGAAGGCTCATGAAGCAATATTTAAAGTTCTGAACATTAAGGGGTTAGTCTCAATATAACTCACTCTTTATAGGTTCTATTTCATGGACTCGGTGGATATAGAGAATTTCTTTTATCTCTTATTTTTCTGAAAGGCTTAAGTGGTTGTTTATTGCATATACAGTATGGCTCAAGAGCCTGATTTAGATGAATGGACTTGTAGAGCTGAAGCTTGTGATTTACTTCATGAACCAGTGAGTAATCAAATCTCAAAAGGAAATTTTAATTATATCATCATCCTTGATTATAGGAAATAGTTATATTTTACTTTCGTGAAAATCGCAGGTTCGTATAGCTTTAGTCGGGAAATATACATGCCTTTCAGATTCCTACCTCTCAGTTCTAAAGGTAGATTTAGCTTTAAATTTATGGCTGCATTAGTATTCTAGTTTTCCTGATTTTTCTTAAAGAGTAAAATATTTATTTTTGGCTTTTCGCTTAACCTAACTTCCTAACATGCTTAGGTAAATATGCCGGTCTCCTTCGTGAAGTACACATGCTTTTTTTTTCTTTCCAAATGTTGATGCCCTTTATATTGATTTCAGGCCTTAATTCATGCTTCTGTTAGTTGCCAAAAGAAACTTTCTGTGGACTGGATTTCAGCTTCCAACCTCGAAGATGCAACTGCGAAAGAGGTTAAATCAATATTTGAATAATTATACCACAAACAAGTTTTATTAGTTATGCTTCATAATAGCAATTTCTTATATTTGTTGTTATTTAATTTTGCAGAATCCTGATGCTTATAAGGCAGCATGGAAGTTATTAAAGGGTGCGGATGGCATTCTTGTTCCCGGAGGCTTTGGTGATAGAGGCGTGCAAGGAAAAATTATCGCAGCTAAATATGCTCGCGTAAACAGAATTCCATACCTTGGCATTTGTCTTGGAATGCAAGTTGCTGTCATAGAGTTTGCGCGATCTGTGCTTGGTCTTAAAGATGCTAATAGTACTGAATTTGAACCGAATACCAAAAGTCCATGCGTCATTTTTATGCCTGAGGTGTCTACATTGGTTTATTTCTTTTTCTAATGCTAAGAAAATATATTTAGAAACATTTATATTTTATTTTTCTATTTGTGATTTGTTTTAACTGTTTTGTGTAGGGCTCAAAAACACATATGGGAGGTACCATGCGTCTTGGATCGAGGAGGACATATTTCCAGACCAAAGAATGCAAATCTGCAAAATTGTGAGTATCATCAATACATTACATCAATTTTTTTAAGACTAATTTTTTTTCTTATGAAGGGAAATTTGAACATAACAAGTGTTTCAGCATGACTGCATTATAATTGATTTGATATAATATTTTGCATGAAAGTGATAAACATCTATACTTTTAACGAATGAGATTTATTAGATTTCTAACATATATACCCCGTCTTGTAGATATGGCTGTAAAAGCTTCATTGATGAGAGACATCGACATAGATACGAGGTATTGCATTTGCATTGTCATGCTTAAAGTTAACTTGTAAGTTTGGATAGAACAGAAAATGACTTCAAGTCATATGCAGGTGAATCCTGATTTGGTACCTCGCCTTGAAAAGTCTGGTCTTTCGTTTACCGGAAAGGATGAAACTGGTCAACGAATGGAGGTACTATAGATATTCTCATGCAACTTTTTGATTTAGTATAAACATATGCTGCAAAACTAATATTTTTTGTTTTGTTTCATGTGACAGATTGTTGAGATACCGAATCATCCTTATTTTATCGGTGTCCAATTCCACCCTGAATTTAAATCAAGACCAGGAAGTCCATCTCCTGCGTTCTTAGGTATTTCAATGATACATGTCAATATCTTAATCCCATGTTGACTTCAATATATCATCTTAGAGTATTCATTGTGAAGTTTACACCCTAATAATTAAGCAAGGGCTATTTGTCAAAGAATAAAAAACAATTTTAGATTTCTGAGATGTTAACTTTTGGCTTGGTTAATGTCAAAACACAACAGGTTTTATTGCAGCTGCATGTGGACAACTTGAAGCTGTATTGCAACAGTCTTCAAGAGGAGGAAGCAATGATATCTCATCAATCAAAACCTATCAAAATGGATCAGCAACAAAAGCACAAGCTTATAGGCAAGAATATGTATATGGAAATGGCAATGGAAATGGACATGGAAATGTCAATGGAAATGGATTGCATTACTAAATGTTATAACTACTAGTGTTTACTTGATGATGTTTTAGAAATTTCAAGGTTAATTAGTTAAATATGGTGTTTTGAGGGCTTTCTTAAGAGAAGTTGTTTGTACAGTCAAAAATTGGAAGTTGGTAGGAATAGAATTTGAAGGATGATACAGACGACAGAGATGAGCATTGATCCCGGTCTTTTTAATGGGGCTAGCTCTTTTAACTAAGTTTTATGAGTGTTTCTGAGTTTGGAACTTGTCATGTTTTTAATGAAACTCTTGATGTTTTAGTGCAATACTATTATTGCCTTTGTTATTGCAAAGATCTGATTCTGTCTAGAGAATTTCTGGTGGCTTTCTTTCTATAGGGAGTTGAGATGCATTGCAGGCCAAATCTGCATTGTTTGGAACCAGATTGCGCTGGTTCGTGAAATTAAACCAGTTTATAAACATATGCAATGCATTCATACTCATAAAAAAGGATATGCATTGTGTCTCAATTCATAGGACATTTTAAGAATGTTAAACAAACACAATTAAATTTAAGCATGATTTTTTTTATAGATATACACCCCTGCAACTACGGACCTGGATTCAATGCAGTTGTATTTTCACGCGATAGCAATTCTCAACCGTTGATTTAAGATTAGACGGCTTAGATTTAAACTCAGTTTGACACATCAAAATCTCGGCCACCAATTTAAAATTTAATGGGCCAGAACTGTTACAGTTGTAACAGCAGGAAATTCATTTCGTACAATTATCACCCATACTCCCACATTCGCCATTTGCCTTTGTTTTTCTTTCTATTTCATCTCAATCTTGGAAATACCCCCAATTTTGTGAAACATGTCCTCATTCTCCTGGAGCTTGCAGAAGCAATGGGGAAGATAAATATGGTTTAGTGTAAATGGAAGATAAATATGGTGTAGGAGTAAAATGGGTGGAGAATTGTGAGAAAGAATGGAAGAAAATTGGAAAGAGAATGAAAATATATGCATTGGCTTCTAAATGAACTGCTGAAGTTTATACTGCCATTTGTACTAGATTGGTTTCAAACCGCAAAACAAAGAGATACAATGAATAAAAACTTGAATCACCGACTTAATTTTACCAATACGCATTGGTGTAGGTTGACAAAATCATCAAACAACTTTTGATAATACTACAACATATATTTTTACATGCTAGATTCAGTTTTCCTCAAGCTGCTACTCTCAATTAAAATTTTAAGCCATTTACAAAAATACAATATCAATGTATGTCCATGAGCACAAACTAGGAAGCATGTCTCAGACGGTAAAACATCTCTCTGAATTTATTCAATGTACATGATACTTTTATACAAACCCTACACAATATAGATTTGGTTCCGAGTTGTCGAATGACGGTTCACAATATGGCAATGGACTATAACCAAATCGATAGACAAAGCTCTTGCACTTGAATTTCTCAGTTGTAGTGATTGTTTTGAAGCATGAGTCAGGCATGATGCTGACAAAACACCTCATACTGAGGAGTTTGTGTTGAGCTTCAAAAAATATCCATATCAATGGAGGTAGTTAGCACACCATCATCTTCCCATTTCTTGTCCTTTGCCGTTGGATCTATTCCTATAAATTGAAGAGGAACATCTAAAGGGGGTGGACTCTGCATGAAACAAATAATTCAAAGTGGTCATTACAATAATAATCAGCTGCTAGCTTCTCTAAATATTCGACATAATTTGAGAGGTTTTTCTTTGCTGGCTAAAAAATTTTAGGATGGGTGGTTTAACACGTCCATGATAAAATTACTGTTAAACGCCAACTGAACTAGCCCTAGATTGGCTGAAGCTGTCATTAATTCAGTCCTTGAAATTGTAAGATTCAGATAATTTAGTTCCAGAATAATAACAAAATTCTAAAATATTCCCTAAAAATTGAAAATCTGCTCCTCTACAGTTTGAGGCTAGATTAACCGGGTCAAAATGACCGGTGTAATTAAAGACTTAAAATTTCAACGATCACTTAAGACTGTATTTAGTTAGTTTTAGGCACTAAATTGTGAATCCTACAGTTTCAGAGGTTAAAAAATAACAAGTGAGAACAATAATCCCTTCATAAAAGGAGATTGTATGTGAGCCTCCTGAACAAGTGTATTTCATTGATAAAATCATATTAGTCCTCATATAAGGGACTGTGGAGACTAATTTGGCTGAAAGAATGTACATTCAAGAATTAATTTGACTGAATAAATGTATATTTAGGGACCTCAAACATATTCCCATTATTTAGGACTAATTTGACCATTTGCGATGATGATGATGATGATGATGATGTTTCTAATCACTAACTATAAAAGAAATCACAAGGATACTATACCGTGTTGCGGATTAAAGGCCAATTGATTCCACGGAAAAAAGCATGTTGTTTGATATCATTGGCTCCTGTAGTTGAACCTAGACGACTGCCTGGGTCTCTTTGTAATAGTGCATTAATCAACTGCCTAGCTGCAAGACTAGCCTGAAAAATATGTCAAACTATATAAGTTGATGAATGATATGAATGATCAGGACGATAACTGGAAAACTCTAAGAATATACAATTGATATATCAGGTAATTTATTGTAGTTGTTGATACATATGATCAAAAAAATGCCTTAATATATTTTTTAGGTGATACATATACTTATCTATATGGGTGAGATCCTGAACATACCGGGATGCTGCTTGGAAAGGTAAGATCCTTGTGTAAGATGTTGGAAAATGTCTTCTGTCTATTCTTTCCTCTAAATGGTGTACGACCGTATAGCATCTCATACAACAAGATACCTATATTCAGAACATCAAACAAAATTGTGAATATTAACATAAGATGGTGAGATAAGGAAGGAAGTTCAATTAGTTACATAAGAGGAAAAATGGTATGGTCCATGTTTTGTATGCAAACAAAAAGATGGAAATGCTCACCAAGGGTCCACCAATCTATAGCACTTGTATGCCTCGCTCCAGTTATGATTTCCTGATATCAAGTACACTAAAAACTTTGAATAATGCTCATCATGCCTTTCGGTAGATCAAGTTATAATTTGACGAAATTATAGTGACATGCTCATTTTGAAAAACATAATATGAAATCAATCCACAATTTTTTTTCTTTCTAAACTTACAAAGAATTACTCTATTTTCTATTATCACATCTTTAATGCGCAATTATGAGCCCTTTGTGCATATGCATAAGCCCCCCTACCTTTTGTTGAAATTATCTATATTACAAAACAACATGATTTGGTTGTGACTATTGTAAATACAATGCACAATAAGCTTTGTGCACATTATTTATATACTTCAAATTTATTAGTATATAGCTGAAATGTTGTACTACAAGCTGCATATAGTCCATTTAGTGTAAGATAAGAAACAAACATGGGGGACTAATACATATTAAACTTTGAGGGAGATTTCCATGGTTTACTAATATAGTATGACGAAGAATAGAAATTCACCATACCGGGGCAATATACTCTTCAGTTCCAACAAATGAGTTTGATTGTGTAATTGGCTCTGCAACAAATAATGGTGGTGGCTGACTTCGAGATCTTCTACTACCAGGTAATGACTGCTTCACAACCTGCACCAATAAATGTAAAAAAGGCGAGAGTGCACTTAGCTGAGGAATTCCTTATGGTCAAGAAGAATTTCCAATAATTTATATTGGTGGTGCCAGCAAAGCAGAGTTTTAACAAACCTCTATTGTTTAGCAACACAGGATATAGTACAAAGTGTTGTCATATATAAATCAGTGTTGTCAGTCACAAAAAATAGCAGTTTGTTTGTTAAAATTCCACTACACTACAGTGTTATAGCAGCTAATGTGTTCATCTGGAAGAAGGATACATACCTGAGGTTTGCAGGATGTGATAAATGATAAATCAAAATCAGTTAATACAATATGGCCATCCTTCTGAAGTAAGAGATTTTCAGGCTTTAAGTCACGATAAATTATACCTAGACAGATTCAATAATACACAACAATCAGATTGAATAGTAAAGTACAATGCAATTCATCAAAGCTAAGTGTCAATGCTAAAGTTTATAGAGACACGGTTAAGGAAAATAAACCCATTCCACCTATCCCATTTAATTTTCACATGACTGTGGACATCCATAGGTTTCTAAAACTTAATTATTTTACTCACAGGTAGCAAACCACACATAAAAGATCCTTCCGATGTATTAGCAAACAAGTGAGCACCAAAATACCATACAAGATATTTTGAACTAAACCCATTGCAACTACACAGATTGAGGATATATTAAACTATATTGAAAATATACTATGGTCTTTGTATTTATTGTTTAGGATTAATGTGTAGGCATATCATATCGTATCATATTATGTCAACAGGAATAATATCTCCTGTATTTATTTTGTATTAATTGTCTTGAGCCTTATATATAACCGACTATGTTGTGTAGTTGAAACATACACACTATATTCAACAAATACTAAACTGCATAAGCTAATATGAACTAGTAAAATGAAGATATAATGAGCAGCGTACCCAAACAATGGAGATATTCCAAACCAATAACAACCTCTGCTACATAGAATCTGGATACAAATAGTTAACAAAAAAATATAAGGGCTTGTAATATAAATATATTATACAGACATCTACTAAAGCATATAATTAGAACTTTGCATTTTCATTTTCTTATCACATTGATGAACCTTGTCAGCTCAACACTTCATATTAAGCTGTCAGCTAACTGGCAGATCTTTGAATGATAATGGATTAATGGTTCAGATGAAATTTAAGGTTGGGAGTCTAAAATCTAGGTGCCCGGCATATGAATGGGGGTGAATGTGAAAGAACAAAATTAGGAGTATGTGTTTCGTATACAAGGTAAAAATGCAAAAAATAAATATAATTTTTTGTCTTAGCCCCTAGTATCAAAAAGCAACATTTGTCCATAACTAATCCATGTTAAGCCTGGTGAGGTCACTTAAAGGGAGAAAGATCTCGGAACGCCTATTTTTTTTCATTCACAAAATTTGAAACCAAAACGGTTATACTTATATATATCCCTCTCTCTCAACAAATAGATTTATCTACAAGACACCAATTTTAATAGGGAAATCAGATGATGGATTCCAATAATAGCAATCAAGTGGTAACTTCTAGTAATATCTTATTGAACATCTAATATAACATTGCAGACAGGAATCACTTACATCATTGATTACAAAAATGTCAAACCAAAAATACCTTGCTGAATCTTCTTTTAAGATCTTCATGGGTTGCCTGTCAAGTAATGCGAACAACTCACCCCCAGGGCAGAAGTCAGTAATCAAACATACATGCGTCTCTGTCTGTTAAAACAAAGGAAATATCAGAACATTTGGTTAACAGTCAATACTCAATAGTCACCGCCCCTACTAATCTTTAAGAATTTCTTAAATCAATGATAATCCTAAGTAATTTTGCACGTAAATTTTCAGGCATTTTATTTAGTTTAACCTGCTTTGAGTGAGGAAAACAATGCAGTCCAAATAAGAAAAGATAAGATTACCTGAAATGAGGTGTATAGTGTTGGAAGAAAAGGATGATCAAGTAATGATATAATCTCTCTTTCAATACATGCTCGATGAACCTGTAATAAAACCAGACAAATATATTTTAAGCAAATATAATAATGAGATAAAATAACTATTTCTCTCCATCCCAATCGAAAATGGATAGTTAAACTGTCTAATAGCATAGCAGAGTATATTCGTAAAATGTATTTCTTTTTAATCTATATCATTCCATGATGACACTACATGTTCATATCTCAAATTGCTAACAAGGACAAGCATGTTATTACGATTAATTAGGCGATTTTGAACGTGCAAAGATGAAAAGTAACAAGTTTGTTAGTTAGTAATAATACTCAGACAGACCTTATTACGATTTAGCATTACAGACTTTTCCATTGCCTTCATTGCATATAGTTCGCCAGTTCCTCGGAGTTCGACTAAATGAACACTGTAACACAAAACATAATGACACAATATGTATGGTTATAGAATTATGTGATTAGTATTATTATTACCTGCCAGTATCTCCACAACCCAAGGGCCTTATGGGAGAAAAATGATGAAGGCCAATTTTTTCACCTCTTGCAGTTATCTGAAAATGTGAAACAAATTGATTATTATTATTATTATTATATAATACAAAACACAAGATAGTGATTGATTTGTACTATATAATACAATACTACTATAACGAGGGTGTTTAAAGTATGCGGGCATGATGTTTGATGAAATGCCTCAGAGGAAGGAACAAGTGATGACATCAACGTGTGCAAAATGGAGAATTTCCAGTAAATCCATTTTCACTACAACACACTCATTCAAGTTGGATGAGTGATTGAAGTGAACATGAAGTGCCGGAAGAGTTGTTGGTTGGTTCCTCATGTTATGGACAATTCCCATCATGGGGAAAACTAAGTAGATGTTGCATTTAAACCGCATCCTATTTTTAAAGCCAAAAGTTTCCCGTTCATTTCAACCGATTATAAACAATGATGAAGTGCCGGAAGAGTATCGGTACCGGGTACATACCCATGTTTACAACTGTCAAAATGGGCTAGTCCGATTTTTTTCCAAGCTTGGGTCTTAAAATTTGAGCCCGAATTTTTTTCGGAATTTTTAGCCCGGCCCGTTTAAACCTGCTTAAAATATGGGCTAGCCCGAAAGCCTGCATAAATTATAATAAAAAAATATATTGATTATTATGTTACATTTTAATTGTTAGTTTTTTATTTTTATTTTTATTTGGGTCAACTCAACTAATATGTTTTTTTTAAGTAATATGTGAACTTAAATCAAATATGTTTTTTATTTGTTTTTATATGTGAATAAGTATTTCGAAGTTCTTTTGTGTTGAATTTATATGCGAACTTAAATATGAGCAACTTTATTTTTTAGTTTTCTATATTTATTTTTTATAACTTAAATACGTTAAGTTTGTAAAATTAAAGAAAAATAATATTAATAACATCTATTTTAATTGAGCATTAATAGCTAAAAAAAGTTAAAATAAAGGGGGCTTCGCTCAGGCCTTATTTTGGAGCCTATATTTCATCCGGGCTTTTTTAACCCGGCCGACCGTCCGCTTTGACAGCTCTTCCCATATCGATTTTTTTCCCACAATATCCCTTTTGGGTCCCAATATTCCCACAATATCTCCCTCTTGAAAAAAATTCCCACAATATCCTCCTTGGAGGACAAGTTCTGGCGCGTGCAGAGGAGAGGGAGATGGCGACACTGGGAGTTCCACCATCTGCAAAGGGATGGCGACACTCCCAGTTCCACCATGGGGCCACCAAATTTTTTTAATCATTTCTGCATGCATTACGTGAGAAGGGGGGGGGGGGGGGGGGGGGGGGGGTTAATTAATTTTATTTTTTTGGGTTAAATGTTATGATATTAATTATTTATTAAAAGAGAAGTAATATTAAAAATTAATTATGATAATAACAATATTAAAATGCTTAAAAATTATTGTAATATTGATTAAAAAAAAATTACAATTACAATACTAATTGATAATAATTCTAATAATGGTATCGTGATCCAGTGCCACAATCTGGAGGATGACGCTCTCGATGTCCGAATCCAAGTTGTTGTTGTTCCACGTGTTCGTTGTCCGGGTTTTGAGGTGGAACGTTTATGGGTGTCAAATCTTGTCTATCCCGAAAAATTCCACCCATTGAAGAAGAGCCTTGACCTTGAGCCCATGTGGCATTTAACAACGCTTCCGATGCTTGTGAATCAACCTACTGATAATCTTGGGAGATTTGTTGGGATATCTATAGGGGGATTTGTTGGATCGGTTGAGGTTGTATAGATTGACGGGGGTAGTAGTGTTCGACGTAATGTTGTGTGTATTGATGAGTTGATGGTGATTGAAAGTTAACATTGTCAAAAAAATTATGGAATTGTGGCTGGGGGGGGGGGGGGGTAACGAAATCTGATTCGTTGTATGTTTATGGTTGTGGGGTAGGGGTATGTTGTGGTTGTGGGCTAGGAGAATATTGTGATTGAGGGGTATGGGTATGTTGTGGTTGTGGGCTAGGAGAATATTGTGATTGAGGGGTATGAGTATGTTGTGGGCTAGGAGAATATTGTGGTTAAGGGGTAGGGGTATGGTGTGGTTGCCCATCAGGACGTGGGTCGTTTAAATATGCATCAGAGGACAAATATGGCATGGCGTCCCTTCTATAATTATATAGATATTCATTTGAGTGCATAGGTTGGACATTGTTGATCTGGTCTCCATCTAGAACACGATGATGACGATTATTCCAATATTGAATTTCTGTCGCAAATTTTACTGCCCAATCAGTAACCCCGGATTAAAAGTGCTTATGAAAATCCTGCCAATGGATGGAATGACCCTCCCTCATCACATGTGTTCTGCATCCGACACATCGCACAGAATTTCATGAGGGAGATCAAAGATAAAACACTTCGCAAATCAGTTGTCAATATGGGTAATAATCTAAACCTCGCTACAATTTAACTACAATTTTCCCCTAACATGTATATTAATATAAAAATTAATTATGATAATAAAAATATTAAAATGCTTAAAAATTATTGTAATATTGATTAAAAAAAAATTACAATTACAATACTAATTGATAATAATTGTAATAATGGTATCGTGATCCAGTGCCACAATCCGGAGGATGACGCTCTCGATGTCCGAATCCAAGTTGTTGTTGTTCCACGTGTTCGTTGTCCGGGTTTTGAGGTGGAACGTTTATGGGTGTCAAATCTTGTCTATCCCGAAAAATTCCACCCATTGAAGAAGAGCCTTGACCTTGAGCCCATGTGGCATTTAACAACGCTTCCGATGCTTGTGAATCAACCTACTGATAATCTTGGGAGATTTGTTGGGATATCTATAGGGGGATTTGTTGGATCGGTTGAGGTTGTATAGATTGACGGGGGTAGTAGTGTTCGACGTAATGTTGTGTGTATTGATGAGTTGATGGTGATTGAAAGTTAACATTGTCAAAAAAATTATGGAATTGTGGCTGGGGGGGTAACGAAATCTGATTCGTTGTATGTTTATGGTTGTGGGGTAGGGGTATGTTGTGGTTGTGGGCTAGGAGAATATTGTGATTGAGGGGTATGAGTATGTTGTGGGCTAGGAGAATATTGTGGTTAAGGGGTAGGGGTATGGTGTGGTTGCCCATCAGGACGTGGGTCGTTTAAATATGCATCAGAGAACAAATATGGCATGGCGTCCCTTCTATAATTATATAGATATTCATTTGAGTGCATAGGTTGGACATTGTTGATCTGGTCTCCATCTAGAACACGATGATGACGATTATTCCAATATTGAATTTCTGTCGCAAATTTTACTGCCCAATCAGTAACCCCGGATTAAAAGTGCTTATGAAAATCCTGCCAATGGATGGAATGACCCTCCCTCATCACATGTGTTCTGCATCCGACACATCGCACATAATTTCATGAGGGAGATCAAAGATAAAACACTTCGCAAATCAGTTGTCAATATGGGTAATAATCTAAACCTCGCTACAATTTAACTACAATTTTCCCCTAACATGTATATTAATATAATTTTTTTTTCCATTTCAATTTAGGGTACGCACCAAGCGAGCCTTCTTTCCAATATTGGCGGCACAAAATTGTGCAGGAAAGCTTAGAGGCTTTAGGTGGGTTGATAATATCCCCAAAGAAAAATGGACGCAAGCGTTTGATGGAGGTCGCCGTTGGGGTCACATGACCAGCAATCTTGCTGAGGCGATGAACTCAGTGTATAAGGATATTCGCAGCCAACCTATCACAGCTTTGGTCCAAGCCACCTACTATAGGTGTTCAGAACTTTTTGCAAAAAGAGCAACCCAGTCAGCAGCTGTGGTAGCTTCTGGTTAGGTGTATACAGAAGCGTGCCAAAAAAGGATTGTAGATGCAGTGGAAAAGGCTACCACACACGTTGTCGGTCATTTTGTTAGAGTAAAAAATACTTACTCGGTGCATGAAACTCGGGATCCCCACGAAGGTCGACCAATAGATCACTTTAAAGTAGACTTGCAACAAAATTGGTGTGACTGTGGAAAATATCAAGCTTTATATTTGCCTGTTCACATGTTATTGCTGGATGTTTTTATTCTCATCGACCTTATCAACCGCACATTGCTGACGTGTACAAAGCCGCAACTGTAGCTTGCTTGTATAATGAAAGGTTTTTTCTAAGTTACATTCACAAAGAGGAATACAACCTGCCCATGACCATGCGGATCCAATTAAAATTGGACAGCTATATTATTTATCTCTCATACTTCTAACTATTATTAATTTACAATACTAGTAACTAAAACTAGTTTAATTACAAAAACACCCATTAAATTTTAACACTAACTTTTCATTTCATCTTCTTCTCCATATCTGCAGAAAATGAAATTGTTTTATTTTTCCACAAAACTACACATTCTTCTTCATTTTTTTCTTAATTTTCGTTTTATATTCTCTACAAATTTTTGAATCTTGATATCTAATAAACTGAAAAATTACAATGCTTTTGTAGATAATGATTTTACAAATCTAATGTCACAAATT
Organism: Trifolium fragiferum; assembly: GCA_954870985.1. Taxonomy (NCBI): domain Eukaryota; kingdom Viridiplantae; phylum Streptophyta; class Magnoliopsida; order Fabales; family Fabaceae; genus Trifolium; species Trifolium fragiferum. The sequence continues at coordinate 22,928,205 of OX940792.1, forward strand.
TCGTGTTTATTCGACAATCATAGAAGGAGAAATCTAAGAAAAACCATTTCTTTTATGGGGTTGATATGTTCACGAATTTCTCTTCAAATCTCAGGTTTTGATGCTTCAAACTTGATTATTTTTGTGTTAAGATCGTTAGAAATTGAATTCTGGTCGAAACCCATAAAAAATCATACGAAACTGTGCTAAAAAACGAAATTTATCTGTGATGGGTCGTGACCCACGTTTTGACCCGTTTCTGATCATGGGTCGACCCGACAGAGGTTGAAGATGACACTATTCACATGAACGAAACCCACTCGCGGATTAAAGAGAGTGAGAGAGAGTGTGATTGCTACGAGCATCCGTTTTTTATGCCGTTTTTTGCGTTGTGCTCTATTTAACGAGTTTTGTATTACTAATATATTTTTTTTTAATTTTTTCATAGATTAAGTATTTTTTTATAAAATATAACACTTTATAATAGTTAAATAAATATTTTTTTCAATGAAATTATTATGAATAAAATATGCTGCAAATTTAATATAATATGTTGTGAATTTTTGTTTATATATGTTTTCCTTAATTGATATTATATGATTATGTACAATTAATAATATCATGTACTCTCTACTTAAATATAAATTTTAAATATTGAAATTTTTAAATCAGAGTATATGTGTAAGCCAAATTCTAGGATTTTTAGTATTTAACTTAAATCGGAGTGTATGTCTAGATTGGACTCTAAGATTCTTATTGCGTGGTACAATATGAATGTTCTTACTTCTTAAATATAATCATTAAATACAATTTTTAAATATAAATTTTAATTTCTAAATATAATATTAAATTTAATTATTAAATGCAATTAGTAAATATAAATTTTGATTATTTAAATTTTTAAACCAAAATATACTTGTAATCCAAATTCTAGGGTTCTTAGTACTTGACTTAAACCGGAGTGTATGTCTAGATCGGACTCTAAGATTCTTACCGCGTAACTTATATCGAAGTACATGTTTTGGTCCAAAACGAAGGTTCTTACTTCTTAAATATGATTATTAAATACTATTTTTAAATATAAATTTTAATTTCTAAATATAATATTAAATTTAATTATTAAATATTTCATCAAAAAAAACTTAATTATTAAATATAAATTTGCAATAATTTCTAAATATAATATTAAATTTAATTATTAAATATAACTTTTAATTATTTAAATTCTTAAACAGGAATATACGTGTAAGATAAATTATAGGGTTAATACTTAACTAAAATTGAAGAGTACGTCTAGGTCAAACACCTGGATTTTTACTATGTAACTTAAACTGGACTACATGTGTTGGTCTAATATGGAGGTTTTTACTCTTTAAATTTAATTATTAAATATAATTTTTGAATATAAATTTTAACTTAAAAATATAATATTAAATTAAATTATTAAAGATAAATTTTAATTATTTACATTTTTAAACCGGAATATACGTGCAAGTCAAAATTTAAGGTTCGTATTACTTAACTTAAACTGGAGTGTACTTCTAGATCAAACTCTAGAGTTCTTACGACGTAACTTAAACCAGAGTACATGTATTGCTCCAATATGAAGGTTCTTACTCCTTAAGTTTAATTATTAAATACAAATTTTAAATATAAATTTTAATTTCTAAATATAATATCAAATTTAATTATTAAATATAAATTTTAATTATTTAAATTCTTAAACCGAAGTATACGTGTAAACCAAATTCTAGGGTTCTTAGTACTTAACTTAAATCGGAGTGTACATCTTGATCGGACTCTAAGGTTCTTACTGCGTAACTTAAACCGGAGTACATGTGTTACTCCAATACGAAAGTTCTTACTCCTTAAATTTAATTATTAAATACAATTTTTAAATATAAATTTTAATTTATAAATACAATATTAAATGTAATTATTAAATACAATTATTTAGTATAAACTTTAATTATTTAAATTCTTAAACTAGTGTAAATCAAATTATAGGGATGTTAGTACTTAACTTAAATTAGAGTGTACGTCTATGTCAAATTCTGAAAGTTAATGACTTAAAAATTATATAAATAAAATAAAATTTAAAAGTATAATTTAAAAACAATATAAGTCCATGTATAAATTATAAAAATATTAAATAATAGGTAAGTATTATATAAATGGTATAAAAAATTCGAATTCCTAAAAATATAGTGAATTCTAATCTGACATGATTAGGTATCCGATTCAACCCAACTCTCGTATTGACTTCTAATACTAATGCTTCTATGCCAATGAGGTTAAAAGAAAAATTATTTCGATTTAGAATAGTAAAAAATTATAGTATGACTTATAATCTGACATGATTAGGTATATGATTCAACCCGACTCTCATATTGACTTATAATATGAATGCTTCTTTTTTACTAGAGATTTTTTATGCCATTCATTGTAACTTCATAAGTAATAAAGTTTGTTTTGTAAATTTTTATTTTATTCTAATTTCAAAACAAAATATTAGGAACATGGTTCCTTAATTTTAAAAAGAATTTTATCTAGGGGCGGCAAAACGAGCAGGATCCGTCGGATCAATTCGTTTAATTCGTCTTTTTGTAGACCATTTTAGTAATAACTAAAAAAATTATAAATTATGAGTAAATTAAATTGAAAAAAAAAGTGAAGACGATTATTTTATTAAGTTTTCTAATTGGTTGATGAAGATTTCTTCTTTTAGGTGAATAAGAAGAAAAAAAAAATTAGGTGAATAAGATGATGTTTTTGCCTTTTTGGTGGTGTTTAGAAAGAAAAAAATTATATACACGATTTATGATAAAGTGATAATGAGGGTGTACTCAAAATACTTTGAAAGGGGCATCCAATTAATTTCTTGGTTGGAAACATAAAAATGTCATTAATGAGAGTGGGGGGAATATGTAAATAACAAAACATATGTGTTCAAATTTATAAAATAAAAGCATAAGTGTTTCATAGAGAATGATGTACATGTGGCTGTCTTCTATTAGTGCCACATCAAGGTATGCAATTTACCTTCCAACCTAAGAGTGCAACCTAGAAGCCACCATAATGAAAGCTTCGAAGTGGTTCAAAGCAAAAGATATTGGCCTAAATATGAAGGTGACGTAGTTTGTCCCCATCCCGATATGAAAAGAATCAACAAAGGACGTCCAAAAAATAGTCGGATTAGAACTGAAATGGACGATTTCAACAAAAAGGATAATCTATGTGGCTTATGTCGAACGCCGGGTCATAACATCAATGCTTGTCCTTATGCTGTGGGTCCCTCTATGTAACTCTAGTTTTCTATTTTATGTAATTTTTTTCCAAAATTTTTCTAATATATTATAAAAATATTAATATTGAATCTTAAATTTTACTACAAAACATACTTTTGTCCGTATTCAAAAAAGCATTTTAATATTTTTATTATCATAATTAATTTTTAATATTACTTTTCTTTTAATAAATAATTAATAATGATATTAATTAACATTTAATAAATAAATAAATAAATTCCAAACCCCAAAAAAATTAAATTAATTAACCACCCACCCCCCCCCCCCCTCTCACGTTTTCACGTAATGCATGCAGAAATGATTAAAAAAATTTGGTGGCCCCATGGTGGAACTGGGAGTGTCGCCATCCCTTTGCAGATGGTGGAACTCCCAGTATCGCCATCTCCCTCTCCTCTACACGCGCCAGAACTTGTCCCCCAAGGAGGATATTGTGGGAATTTTTTTCAAGAGGGGATATTGCGGGAATATTGGGACCCAAAAGGGATATTGTGGGAAAAAAAATCTCCCATATCAGTATCAGATACATATTCGTACCTTAATTATTTATTAGTTTTTTAAAAAATGTCGTACCCGTATCGTGAAGGTGAAAACATGTCATTTTTATCGTAAATAAAATAAAAATAAAATTTCTTAGTAATTGCCGTGAAAAGGACTTTTCTTAGCGATTAAGGTGATAATTTAGAAGGGAATATTATGACTTTTCGCACCCTCCGCAAACAACAAGTATATATATATATGAATAAGCGTATCATTTCATTTCTCATTCTCATTCACCATTCACTAGCATAAGCATATAGCAATATTAGCTTTCTCATTCTCATTCACCATTCACTAGCATAAGCATATAGCAATATTAGCAACATGGCAGATTCTTGTGTTCACCACCATGATGTTCACTCTCTTCTCTCATCTCCCCAAAGAGACTTTCTTCTCAGGAACAACAACGATCAGGTTACTTACTTTTCTTCAATTTTTGGAATCATATTCATATATGCTGTTACTGTTTACGTTGAGATATTAATTTTGATGAATTATGAATAATGATCACTTGCTATTCATATATGCATATATGTAATTAAGGGATAATCTTGGATCCTCTATTTGTTCGGGAGGAGGAATATTTATTCAAAATCAAAAATTGGAAAAATAAAATAAGGATTATTATTGGTGTTTCTTTCTTAATAGGAATGATTTCGTAAAATAAGTTATCATTTATTTTGTTTGAGTGAAGTTATTATATTCAATTAAGCTGACTAAGTTTGACTTTGGATGACTAAGCGTCTGTTTGGATAAACAACTTATAGTATTAGTGTTTATAATAATAAGTGTTTATGTATAAGCTTACATAAGCTATTTTTAACAGTAAAAGATGAAATAAAGATATATTGTTTTTATATATCCTACAAGCTATTTTCATAATCTATATTGAAAAACTTATGAAAATAACCTAAAAATTATCATAAAATAGCTTCGCACAAAACTTATGCCAGTAGATAAGCTCAGATAAGCCAATACAGACCGGCCTTTAGTTATTATTACATTGAATTATAACAGTTGTTTGAAGTGGTAGCTTTATTTTTACTCATTCGGTACTAGTGGAATATTGTGGTACTGTTTCTTATATTTTTAAATTCACAGGTTAAAATTGACAGTTTGAAGGGAAAGAAAATTGGTTTCTATTTTTCAGCATCATGGTGTGGTCCGTGTCGAAGATTCACGCCAACGTTGGTAGAGGTGTACAATGAACTCTCTCCAAATGGTGACTTTGAGGTTGTTTTTGTCTCGGCTGATCAAGATGATGAGGCCTTCAATAGCTACTTTTCTAAGATGCCATGGCTGGCTATACCCTTTTCCGATTCAGAGACGCGGAAAAGCCTTAATGAATTGTTTCATGTACATGGTATTCCTCATCTAGCATTACTTCATGAAACTGGGAATGTTGTTGCTGAAGACGGAGTTGGCATTATCCGTGATTATGGAGCTGAAGGATACCCTTTCACATTAGAAAGGGTCCAAGAGTTGAAAGACCAAGAACAGGAAGCTAAGAGGAACCAATCCTTGAGATCTTTATTGGTATCTCGCTCCCGTGACTTTGTGATATCATCCGGTGGAAATAAAGTAAGCTAGTAACTTAACTTTGTATGGTGTAGTAGTTTATTTTAGTTATTATCTAGTTGTTTTGCCACAAATCATATAGTTCATTTAACAATCTGACTTTTCCTTTCATGTGCGCCCAGATACCTATCTCTGAGCTTGAGGGAAAGACAGTTGGTCTGTATTTCTTTGCGACTTCATACAGATCATGCACGCTATTTACTCAACAACTTAAGGAGGTTTATGAGAAGCTGAAGACAAAGGGGGAGAACTTTGAGGTTGTGTTTATACCCTTAGATGATGAGGAAAAGTCATTCAAGGAAGAATTAGAAAGTGTGCCTTGGTTATCTTTGCCTCTAAAGGACAAAACCTGCGCGAAACTAATTCAGTACTTTGAGCTATCAAAAATCCCCACTTTGGTTATTATTGGGCCAGATGGGAAAACTCTCTATCCCAATGTTGTTGAGGCCATTGAGGATCATGGGATCGATGCATATCCCTTCACTCCTGAAAAGTTTGTTGAACTCAATGAAATAGCAAAGGCCAAGGAAGCAACTCAAACTCTTGAGTCGGTTTTGGTGTCTGGGGATCAAGATTTTGTTATTAAGAATGATGGGGAGAAGGTAAAACTTCTTAGAATATAAACTTATCGAATTATATTGTGGGATTCCCTAAGTTTAATGTGATATTAACAAGTTAGCATTTATTCCCATTTCAGATTCCGGTGTCAAAATTAACGGGGAAGACTATACTCCTCTACTTCTCAGCCCACTGGTGTCCTCCATGCCGTGCATTTCTTCCAAAACTCATTGATGCATACCATAAGATTAAGGCACAAGGTAATGATGCACTTGAAGTCGTGTTCATCTCAAGTGACAGGGATCAAAACTCCTTTGATGAATTCTTTGCGGGAATGCCATGGCTGGCACTTCCCTTTGGTGATTCCAGGAAAGAATTCCTGAGTCGCAAATTCAAGGTATCTGGCATCCCCATGCTTGTGGCGATCGGTCCAAGTGGCCGGACTGTCACGAAAGAAGCTCGAGACCTGGTTGGCCTTTATGGGGCAGATGCTTATCCTTTCACTGAGGAGAGAATTAAAGAAATAGAGGCAAAAAATGATGAAATTGCAAAGGGGTGGCCTGAGAAGGTGACGCACGAAACACATGAGCATGAGCTTGTATTGTCGCGGCGCAAGAATTATTATTGTGATGATTGCAATGAAGAGGGACATAATTGGTCATACTTCTGTGAAGAGTGTGACTTTGATCTCCATCCAAATTGTGCATTGGGAGACAAAGGAAGCATAGATGATGCAAAGGAAGAAGAGAAACCCAAAGATGGATGGGTTTGTGATGGAGATGTATGCACCAAAGCCTAAAATGTGCTTGTTGTATTTGGTGATTATATATATTTATAGTCATCTGCATTTTATGATAGTTATTATAATATATATGGAGTTGTATAAAATAATTTGACTGTATTGATAATATATTGTGATGCGAATAATAATCCTTAATGTTGTTTTTTTTTTTTTTTTGGATAATATATATAGTGTAGTAAATTTTACACATTATAAATAATATTTCTTAAATTTTTTTTATAACGTGGTAAATTGTTAAAAAGCTTAACTAATTTTTTGCCAAACCGGGTATTTATCATAAAAAATAAAGGGTCATGCTAACTAGTGCCCCGGGGCACTAGTTAAGGACATCAAAAAAGTAATTTTTACATTGAAAACAACAATTTCTCTACTTTTCAAACATTGACTATACAAATTTTAAAATAAACTTACTATTTTAAGTATCCTTAACTAGTGCTCCCGGGGGCACTAGATAGTATTTTCCAAAAATAAATAATTTTTTTAATGAAAATTAGTAAGTTTTTCTTAGTGATTCCCGTCAAAAAAAACTTTTCTTAGTGATTAACCATAGGTGGTGACTTGGGAGAGAATGTGCTTATCTTATTCCACAAACAAGTATAAATATAAGCAGTCCTTGTTATTCTGTATTCTGTCATTATTATTCACTCACTAGCTAGCCATGGCAGATTATATTCACAACCAAGTTCACTCTCTTCTCTATTCTATTTCTTTTTTGAATGCATCAAATATTTTCAGTTTGAGGAATCATGTATGCTGTTTATGTGGAGATACTAATTTTAATGAACAATGATCATTTGGTATTCATATATATGTAATTAAGGGTTAATCTTGGTGTCAGATAAGGTTGTTAACTAAGGAAACCCACATGGGTTGACATGGTAGTCAAAACTTGGGACCTTGGAGTTTGCTCCTCTCAAGGTCTCGTGTTCGAATTCTGCCAGTGCTACTTCTTGTGTTGGGTCAGTCCATACAGAGCAAAACTCTAGATTTAAATGGGCCCTCCGCAAGTGGGCGGTGGGATTGGTGTTCCTCGGATTAGTCGGTTTTTGGACCGGACCGAGTCTTAAGAAAAAGATAAGATTGTTGAATTAAAGACATCTGTGTTTTGGATTAAATTCAATTGAATCCACTAGTTGTTGGGGATGAATATTTGTTCAAATGCAAAAATTGGAGAACTTATGAAAATTATCATAACTTGTTTTCATAAGTTCTCCAAACAGTCTCACAAAACTTATGCCATTAGATAAACTCAAATAAGTCAATCCAAACAGACTAAGTTATTACATTGAATTAAGTGTCTAACTTAGCCTGTGATGTTCTTTTATTGAACATTGTGGCTTATGACAGTTGTTTGAAGTTGTAACTTTATTTGTACTCATTTTATACCAGTGGAATATTGTGGTTACTATTTCTTATATTTTGAAATTCACAGGTTAAAATTGACAGTTTGAAGGGAAAGAAACTCGGTTTCTATTTTTCAGCATCATGGTGTGGTCCGTGACGAAGATTCACCCCAAAATTGGTGGAGGTGTACAATGAACTCTCTCCAAATGGTGACTTTGAGATTGTTTTTGTCTCAGCTGATAAAGATGGTGAGGCCTTCAATAGCTACTTTTCAAAAATGCCGTGGCTAGCTATACCATTTTCTGATACAGAGACGCGAAAACACCTTAATGAATTGTTTCAAGTAAACGATATTCCTCATCTTGCTTTGTTTGATGAAAATGGGAATATTGTTGCTCATGACGGAGTTGGCATTATCCGTGATTATGGAGCTGAAGGATACCCTTTCACATTGAAAAGGGTCCAAGAGTTGAAAGATCAAAAAGAAGAGAAAGCTAAGAGGCACCAATCCTTGAGACTTTTATTGGTATCTCGTTCCCGTGATTTTGTGATATCATCCGATGGAAATAAAGTAAGCATCGTAATTTAACTTTGTATGATATGTAGTAGTTTACTTTAGCTATTATCTAGTTGTTTTGCCACAAATCATATAGTTCATTTACCAATCTGACTTTTCCTTTCATGTACACACAGATACCTATCTCCGAGCTTGAGGGAAAGACAGTTGGTCTGTATTTCTGCGCGACTTCAAACATATCATGCGCACTATTTACTCAACAACTTAAGGAGGTTTATGAGAAGATGAAGAGAAAGGGGGAGAACTTTGAGGTTGTGTTTATACCTGTAGATGATGGGGAAGAGTCACTTAAGGAAGAATTAGAATGTGTGCCTTGGTTATCTTTGTCTCTAAAGGACAAAGCCTGCGCGAAACTAATTAAGTACTTTGAGCTATCAGAAATCCCCACTTTGGTTATTATTGGGCCTGATGGGAAAACTCTTCATTCTGATGTTTCTGAGGCCATTGAGGATCATGGGATCGATGCATATCCATTCACTCCCGAAAAGTTTGTTGAACTCGATGAAATAACAAAGGCCAAGGAAGCAACTCAAACTCTTGAGTCAATTTTGGTGTCTGAGGGTCAAGATTTTGTTATTAAGAATGATGGGGAGAAGGTAAAACTTATAATATAAGCTTACTGAATTATGTTGAGTGGTTTCCTCATTTTAATGTGATGTTAACAAGTTTGCATTTATAACCATTTTAGATTCCGGTGTCAAAATTAACGGGGAAGACTATCCTCCTTTACTTCTCAGCCTACTGGTGTCCTCCATGCAGTAAATTTCTTCCAAAACTCATTGATGCATATCAGAAGATTAAGGCACAAGATAACGATGAACTTGAAATCGTTTACGTCTCAAGTGACAGGGATCAAAATTCATTTGATGAATTCTTTGCGGGAATGCCATGGCTGGCAGTTCCATTTGGTGATTCCAGGAAAGAATTCCTGAGTCGCAAATTCAAGGTATCTAGCATCCCAATGCTTGTGGCAATTGGACCAAGTGGTCGGACTGTCACGAAAGAAGCTCGAGATCTGGTTGACCTTTATGGGGCAGATGCTTATCCTTTCACTGAGGAGAGAATAAAAGAAATAGAAGCATGTAATGATGAAATTGCAAAGGCGTGGCCTGAGAAGGTGACGCACGAAACACATGAGCATGAGCTTGTATTGTCGCGTTGCAAGAATTATCAATGCGATGATTGCAATGAGGAGGGACATAATTGGTCATACTTTTGTGAAGAGTGTGACTTTGATCTCCATCCAAATTGTGCATTGGGAGACAAAGGAAGCATAGATGGTGCCAAGAAAGAAGAGAAGCCCAAAGATGGATATATTTGTCATGCAGATGTATGCACCAAAGCCTGAAATTCGCTTTGTTGTATTTTGGTGTATTATGTTTATTAGTCATCTACATTTGATGGTAGTTCTAATATATTTGATGTATGCAATGTACTTGTTTTTGACAAATATAAAACTAAATTAATTAGAAATTATATGAGTTTTTAAAAGAAATATAAATTTTACCACAAAGGAAGTGAAAAAAATAAATTGATACCTTTTGAATAGCTACCCAAGAAGGATTGTCCCTTTTGTGTGGTCTTGGAGTAACTGGTTGAGAATGAATTGCCCACAAATCTTCTGGTCTCTGTAACCAAGAAGTACAAAATCAATCATCATAATAAAAAATATTTACATAAAAATATGAAACAATACTAGTTAGTTTATTTATAACACAAGGAATACCTTACCAAATTGGCATCAGGAAGTTCTCTAACAGCTCCATCAACATTTTCTGCAGTGGCTTTTACCTGGTAAGATACAAATAATATGAATATATTCATTCTAGTATAAAATTCCTTATTTCTAACCACTCAAATCACAATCTAGTATTTGAGAGATCATTGGATAAGTTACACATGTAAAAGGAGAATATCTGAAAGCATGTCGGTCGTGTCATGTGATACATTGTATTCATTCAAATCATGCAACTTTTTTTAGCAATGAATCATATAAGTATAGCATAGTTAAGGTAAGTGTTATTTGTGTTTATGTAGTTTTAGCACCCCTATATTTTTTTTTGGTAAATCAATGTATCTTTCACTCGCAACTGCAGAGACTAATCCCTTGAGGCAGTTGAAAGTCCTTTAAAGGGGTTTGATCCTTTTAAGTTGGATCAATAAGTACATTCCTAATTGAAAGAAAAATAATAAGAAATAGATTCACAACACTCACCAATTTAGCACTTTGTTGCTCAGAACCTTCAGACAGACGGTTTCTTAAAGGTTCTAAATGATCGCTTCCATCTAATTGAACACCAATGAAGTATTGAAGTTCACCCTAAACACAAAATTATTATTATTAAAATTAACATTAGAACAAAAAAGGAAGCAAGATTATATATTAGTACTAAAAAGACATTAACTTTTCATGGTGAAAACTAATTTTTCTCAAGAAGAATAATGGAGTATTTTAATCACCTTTTGGTCACGCATAGGTTGCAAGTGAAACAAATTCCAGAATTTCTTTCCTACAAATAATAAATCAGAACGGTTCATCTTGTATATATTACAACAAAAATAATTAAACCAAATATCATATAATATTGACGAAAATTTAACATTTCAAGGGCATACCACATAAACTCGAAAATTACTAGTATAAATGATGAAAGTATACCGATTTTACATGCGAGTTAACTTGTTTTAGTGACTTAGAATAGTAAACTCGTAAAGAGTTCAAGAGTTAACTCGAGAATTTGACAACCTTAGTTTAACCAATTACTTACCACTCTTAGTATAGTTGATCAACTGAACTGTGATTTCCCTCTGATCTTTGATAGCATCTCTAATCCTATTGACAGTTGTCTGGTCTGTTTCTGGTCCTTGAAGAAACCTATACAATTAGTGTAGTATGTGAAAATCTAAATGTATAAGAGACAGAACTTTTAAGACAATATATCCTAATCATAAAAAATTACCATTTGTTACCATATATAATAACTTAAAATGCTTAACTTTAAAGGCTATTCATCATAAAATAGAAAGCCACAGAAAGAGTGAAAACCAAAGAAAACCACTATGTTTGTCCTTCAAAGATACAAGCATTGTCACTATGGTCCTCAAAAGATTCTATTCATCATTTTAATTTGTTAAAGATCAATTTTATTATATTATGCATAATGGAAAAGACTAAGTTGATGACATAACTTGTTTTCCAAGACATGTTCATGTCATCCATTTTGTGTATATTAACAAGAACTTTTGAATAATAGAAGAAACTACATGCAAGTGATACAAGACTACATAATCAAGAAGTACTACATAAAAAAATGTGTATGAGAAGATATAGTAAAATTTATACCGACAGTTTCGACCCAAAATTTCTTCTCGTGTATATTCTGTAAGCTCGAGAAAACTATCTGATGCAAATATCTGCAAAGGAACCAACAATAGTCATATACTCTATACACAAATGATAAAAATCTGTTTGTGCAAGTATGTTAAACTTAGAAGTTTAATATGTATTAGGTGTATAAGCATATGATTAAGTATGCTTCTAAGACAATTAATTTTCATTTTCAAGGAAAGAAATCACTAATTGCTCCAAATAAAGTAAAAAAAAAAAAGAACATCAATTAATCTTACAATAGGACAATCTGGAAGTCTAGGATCAGAAATCACAAAATTCTTTTCTATTCTCTCCAATGTGGTTGCTAGATCAATTCCTTGCCTTATATCCCTCTCTCTTTGTTCCCATTTGGACCACTCTACTTCTTTTGTCATCAAAACTTCAGGTTCAATAATAGCTTTTTCCTTATCTCTCCCTACAGCACTCATTGATTTCCCTTTGACACTGCAACAAAATAGAAAACATATAAGAATTATTGAAAGTTTTCAAAATAGTTGACATTTTTATACAAACTAGAGGTGAATCATTATGTATATCATTTAAAGAATAAGCCAATAAACAAAATACCCTTTAGTAATTCCAGATTTTCTTGAAGACTTATTGTTCCTTTCCTCGTAAGAACTAAAGCGCGACATATGATTACTAGGTGGTGTACTAGTGCTCTCAGATTCGACAAGCTTCGGCAAAGCAAAATCATAATTGATTTTGTCTAGCTCTTCATGCTTGGTGGCATCAGTTTCATCATTCATACCACGAATTATCGATTTTGGATCCTTAACGGTTTGAACAACCTCGGTGATTGATCCCATAGCTTTCTCCTTTTGACGAGCTGGCAAATGAGAAAATACACGGTTACATGTGAAGTTTGAATCATCACACAAAATCTCAAAAAAATAGCTCAATTGTTTGTATTACCGTCGTAGCGAATTAATGATTTTGGTAATCCGTTTGGTCTTAGTGCCTTCTCATTCACACCTTCTGTGTACTTGCTCACCTCAACCTGCATTCTGCAGTAACATGTAATAGATCTGTTATTACATTCAATTTCACCTATTACTGATAGACTAGTATCTAAGATTTTTAATCCATTGATGCATAACTAACGTTCAAGGTATATCCTTGCTCGAATTTGATTCTTTGCAGTCATTCAGTTACTGATCTCAACTGTTAGATGAAAATCAAACGGCTTATATTCCAAGCTTTGACTTTAAAGCCAATTCGTTGAAGTCAGAATACAAGCTGTCTGATCTTCATATAATTTAATAGTTGTGATTCCTTGACTGCGTGGCTGCGCGATTCTCCCAATAAAGTATTGTTATGCTTAGATTTCTATACTACTAATACACCGTAGGAAAATCAGGACCGACCCAATGAATTTGATGGTATTTCCACGATCATCTTTGATTGGAGTGACAGTGAGAAGATTCCAAAATGGTGTTCCATTTTTTTTGTAGTTTAAAAGTCTGCCACAATAACTCCTCCCATTCTTTGTTGCATCCCGAATTTTAGCTACTTCATTCATGTCAGTTTCAGGTCCTTGAAGAAATCGGCTGCAACAAGAAATAGGTTTCTTTCGTTAAAAAACAACTACATTTTAAAGGTACATATACCTACAAAGACACAATCTCCCACGCTAAAGCAACATATATCTTGTTATGATGGTTTGACTGCAATTTCGACCGCATCAGCTAAATTTGTTCATAACTTTTCACAATACCAAGGACTGTGACCGCAATTTAAATCACTACACTTTCTATCTACATATACCTATAAAAATCACTCTCTGACGCTAAAGAAACATATATCTTGCAATCATGGTTAACTGCAATTTCGACCGCATCAGTTAAACTTGTCTGCAACTTTTCATAATATCAAGGACTCTTACCTAACTACATCCACGGCTTCGATTTAAAAACATCGCTTTCTATCTATTTATTAATGAAGTGGAAAAAATGCTCACCAATTCCTTCCAATAACCTCTTTGGAAGAGTAACCGGTCATAGTAAAAAAACCACTGCTAGCAAACAAGATAGGGCAATCAGGTTTAGTTGCATCAGAGACAACAAATGTTTGTTGAAGTGTAGCCAATGCTTCCTTCAACTCTTGTGAAACTCTTGGAAACAACCCTGACAATTTAGCCTCCGAACCATAATTCGATTCACCAGAAGTCCTTGCCGAATCAGCAAACCTATCTGACATGCCTTTGCTCTTATCACCGTCTAATGAAGAACTTGTTGTCTCGATTACTGCTTTCAAATTGCCCGAGTCCACAACTAGTCCCCATTCCGCAGCTCTCTCGGCTATGGCTGCTTCGGTTATAATTTGATCGTTGTCACCAGAAGGAGCCTTTGTTGTTGTCGAGTTTTCATCTGATTTGTTAGCAAATGCCATCCATTTATTCACAGGTTCTTCCCTCTTTCCTGAATTAGATGATGATTCCTTTTTCTCCATCTGTGAATTAGTTGAATATCTATCAACTATGACCTATCAAAAGATTTATATACATAAAAAAGAAAATCAAGTATATGTTATGTGATGATCATTGAAATGATCAATGAACATGACAAGTCACAAAAGAGACATAATTAAATGCAAAAGTTGAATGTAGATAGTACTATCATGAGAGGAGAGTGACCAAAAAAATAAAAATAGCTGTGTTTATGTATTTAATTATCATATAATTTAAGCTATGAAATAAATCACATGTTGGAGAGTGGAGAACCAAGGAAAAATAAATTAATAAATAAATGAAGGAATGACATGCCATGCAATTTACTAACCAAAAGTCAATAAACTCTGCAGAAAATGAGAAATGAAGAAAAAGGTTGTTATTTAACTGAAAGTTGAATATCTGACACAAAGAAAACTAACCAAAATTCATGAAAGTTGAAGAGTAGACTCATAAGGAATGTAGCAAAGGCTGAAAAATTAAAGAGTAGTCATGTGTCTGGCTGGAGTTGGATATGATAGGTAAGGTTTTAGGATTGTGTTGTGATTATGTCTTTTGGCTTTCATTTCAGTGTACAGCCTTTAGACAGAAAGGATAACGTTCCAAGGTTCACATAAATACAACTACTCACTTGTATGTACTTCTTTAACACTTAATATAGTAAAAATTTAATTCTTACTAGGCACGTGTGAAACATTGTATATCCTTTTATATACACCCTTAATTTGCATAGAGTGTGGTGTAAAAATATTTTACAAATTCATCAAATCATATTCAATCATTGTATGTCACTTATTATAGTAGTTCTCAATTTTACTAAAAGTTTACATGAGTCGATTCCTTCGGTGATAGGAATTACCAGGGTTAGAAAAACTCTAGTTTAGAGAGTGCTGACAGAGGTACTTACATATTATCTATCTACGAGATCTTGACACCAACCAACTATAGAAGAAAATCAAATTTAATAGAATTTGGACCGCATTCTCACCGACTCTCTTCATTTTGTTTTAGGTAAAGGTAAATCAATTCATTTCATCATGAATAATAGTATCAATACAATGAGGAGGATAATATAAGACGCTCTAGTTGGATTATGATCGACTTTGTTAGCTTCCCTTCTAATAAAAGTTAGATTGTAGTTAGTATTGGACGAAATAAGGGACTTGCAACTAATCAAAATAGCGCATAGTTAATTAACATAACCATCACCGTTTGTATGCCAAAGCACCTGTCAGCTAAAAAATGGGCACAATCAACATTACACTTCAGCCAACCGCTACTCGACTTCACCCAAGAGATACTGTTAACTGAAACTGGGGATTTTTCAAAGGTCATTTTGCACCAATTATAATCACGAATGGTGTCCTTTACGAATAAACAAATTAAGGCAACGCCGAAAGCTTAAAATATAAGTATAGCAACTTTTATTTTTAAATAAGCATTCTTACTAAAACAACCTACGTTTTTAAAATATATTCTCAAACATAGGTTTTTTATTTATTTTTGAGGTAGAAAACTATAACAATTAAACTCATAGCATTTCTCTAACTTATGCACAAGCTAGGAAAAAACCAGTATCTGCATTTTTGCTGGGGTCCACTGAGGCATTAAAAGTATCTTTAGAAGAAAGACCACACCATATTGACCAATATAATATTTTACATAATTTGTTTTAGATTGTTTGATCGCCTCTGAATTTTGTCTTTGTTGTAATATAAATGTCACATGTTTAAATCAAGTTTTCATATATTTTATCAATCAAATTTAGCTAAATGCTAAAGTTTGCTCAATTATTAACAAAGTGTTTGTTTTAATTTTTGTTTGCTCAATCATATTATTTTTAACAAGTTTGAATTTATTTACATTACATGAATATAAATAAAAAAAATATTTATATTGTTAAAACAAAATCATTAAAGAGGTAAGGTATGATTTAGAATTGTGAGGCTAGCAAATATTTGGCGTGGCACAATAATGAGAAGGATAAATATCACTATCAAAATTAAATATTTTGTTACCCCATTTGAAAAATGACAATTGAACATGATATGAGGAAAATTTGGAGGGACATTAAACTATGGTTGTGAGAACTTCCACGTTAATGAAACCGACATAGGAAAATAGTGACCAATCATAACATCTCCAACAAGCATTATTATCCTGTGAAACAGAGGCCACGTGTGACTCATCTAATCTTGTATAGTTACTAATGTTTTACCTTGATGTTTGATTATGATGATGATGATACACTAAAAACATCACAACGGTGTGTGTGATCTTTCACTCTCATTATTGATCCCACAGCTGAACACGAGTACAGGGAATTAGATCTAGACATGACTGGTTTTACAACTTTTTTTTAGGACACAATAAGAATAAAAAAAAACACATTTTCTCTCATATCCTATGTTTAGCTCAATGTTTGGAACAAGGGGGAGGAATTTTAACCCGTGGAAAAGGGAAAGAGAGAGGAGGAAAAAAATTTGTTTTTTGATTTTTTTTTAATAAAAAGAACTATTTTTTAAACTGTCCATTTAATTAAATTATTTTACTTCTTATCACTTTATTCATTAATTCCTTTACTCAACTATATATAACAACTTAACAAGTCATTTGTCAAAAAAACCAAAAACTATAACAAGTCATCTTTCTTTTTTTGGTACATTATAACAAGTCATCTTTCTTTTTTGGTACATTATAACAAGTCATCTTTCTTGTACCCCAAAAAAAAAGTCATCTTTCTTTCAATTTAAATTATATGTTATAGATAAATATCTCATTTTTGTATCCATATTTTCCTTTCAATTTAGGTGTATCATTAGAGTTTTTATCTGAAATTTTAATTAGATGCTCATTTCTAATATTTGAGTATTTATTTATTGTTAATTTGGGATAATGTAAATTGTAGAAAATGTAATACTAGTTGTACCCAAAAAAATTGTAATATTAGAGTGTGAAATTATACTTTTGTTATTGATATTTAAAATGAATTATTAAAACGAATTAAAGTGAAATGATATTTAAAATGAATTAATGGATTAAATTTGCATAGATTTTCATGACAAAATATTAGAGTATGGAGTATGACTCACTCAGCCCATTCGATGTCCACTTTATTGTGCCGATTTTGAAACTTTCTTGCATGTTTTGAGGCATTGCAAGGTGGCAAAAGTTACTGTCAATAAAAAAAGGTGGCAAAAGTTTAGAACAACTAGCTGTGGGGAAATATCTCATTAGAGTTTTTCAACCAGAAGTCGGAAAGGCAACTGAGTAACTATTTCACATGAATCCTAACCAGAAGGATATGCAGCTACCTGATATTCTAGTAACACAATAATTTGTGTTCATTAATAGGCTATGAAACATAGACACTTTTCAAATTAGACGAGTTATGATGTCTGATACGCGTCAGTGTCCGATACAACACCTACATTTATATAATTGCACTGAATTATATCATTTTTCTCAAATTATTATTGGCTTGGACATGTCCGGTGTTTGGGTATGTGCTTCATAGTTAATAGGTAGGTGGTTCAAGTGAGAGTGAAATATGAGTGTATCCTCCTTGTGTGAGTACTCTTACTTACAAGGGTCCAACTCTTGGTTGTTGACATTACAACAAGGACTTGGAATATAATTGAAATTTGTTGGGTGGAAATTAAATTGGTCGAGAACCTGCATCATGTTGGATCTACCCCCTTCTCCTAGACCCTAGTAATGTGATGGAACCATGTTTAGTCATGCTCATGTGCTACATGAAGAAGTGTATTAAAGAACCATAATGTATCCTTTCTGTGGGGTTTTGCAATTAACCTAGGATGTGATTGACTTGTTAAAGTACATACCACAAATATACAATACTAAGTCTCAACAAAACATATCAACATTTGTCCAAAAAAATAACAAATTTCAACAAATATAGCAAGAATAGCATATTCCTCAACAAACAATTAATTTCATGACGAGCCTCAATTCTAAAGCTCAAGGTTAAGCTAAAACTCCATGAGTTGTTATTATGCCATTATAGAATTCTTGGTGTTCTTGTTCAAGTCGTTGTTTTGATCTTTGTTTTATTGGTTCAAGTTCAAGACGAGGAGGAAAAACATGTAATCTTTTAAACTGTCCAAAATAACTAATATGATTGAGAATTTTAAAGTTTCATGTATTAGATTGAAATTGCTAGTTTTAAGAAACAAATTGGTTATCATTCGTTTTCTAGGAAGCATCGCCACCTTTTCACACTACAATCTTCCTCTCCATTAACCACAAACAATACGTTCATGAACCATGTCCCATCTTTTCCATCCGCCGCACCAAAGTAGCATCAAACTGTTGAAGTGGGACCACTGTGGCGATTCCTTGCCCATTGGCCATGCCCACACCACCACTCATCATACTCGCCCAAACCACAACACCAACGGCCAACCCACCCAAATTTATATTGGGTGCATTTGCATAACCAATAATACACATTACCAATGCAGTTTGACATGGTACAATTCTTAAATTACAGACGACGTCTGTCTCTTTTTGATTCCAAAAAAATGGGTTCTTATAAAGGCTTCTTACAAAAAAGCTATGCATAAATTACTAAAGTACGAATAAAACTAAATTCACTCCCCTCTGGTGTTGCTGCCCCATGATGGAAAATTATTAAGCAGAATTGCTGTTATAGAATAATTATATGAACTGGCCTGAAATTTCAGCATAGTCTTTCTAGATCTTAAGAATCTCCTTGGCATTAGAGATAGATGCCACGCAGAAAGTAATCACCAGATTCGGTTGAGTCTATTCTGACGGAACTGCTTCTTTGTTATGCACCAGGGGGCGGGAAATGTGCTCAACTGAACATAATTATCAAACAGTCAGCTCTACATAGCACAAACTATTTTTATCATGTAGCCATAAGTAAGATATCAAGTCAACTCAGTTTTATGAAAGGTTCAATGATCAATATGTTTGAACTCGATCTGCATAAAAGTGAATGTTTAAAAGAGTTAGTGGATAGCTCACACTGCCAATAAGCTTTGCACCAAACCATGCAGTATCCGCACCATGTGGAGGAGGGATGACTCTGATTCCATTCGACATATATGGAGGACGTAACGAATGAAGTTCCTTCTCTAACCTTTCTGAAGCATATGATCCCAAAAGTAGAGTTAGAAATCTTAATGGTACATCATAGCCAGGGGTATTCTGTGTGGTGGTTCCCCTTCATCTTTATGTTCAGATGCAAAGACAAAAAAAGGTGACAAAATAAAAAGGGGCATTTACCTGCTAAACCTGGTAAACATGCAGACCCTCCAGACAAGACAACGGTCTTATACCAATCACTGCCCCCTGCTAATTCTGCAGAATGACAATGGTCCATACAGAGAGCTATGGCATGGTGCAAACTCATTGCTCGCCTATACCAAAATGTAGAAAAATGGTTAAGCTATGAAAATATAAACAAATAAGACAGAAGGGGATCAGAATCAATTATTATATTGTTAGATTTAGATAATTATCACATATCATATAGGTACTGTGTGGTTTAGATTCATTAGTTTTCAAATGAGTTAAATGCCTCCAGAAGAATATTACAAAAGTTGTAGAGTTTAAAATCAGCATATCAACTTGTTCTAACAATATCAAACATGCCACTAATTATTGAAAGTGGTTTGAAATCAGAAAGAACAGAGGTGAAAAGAAAACAGGTCCAAGTCAGTTATCCAGCAAAGCTGCTAAATAGTGGCAGACATGAATATAATCTCTGAAGCAAATCTGTGATACTAATATGTTGTAACAATATTGAACAACAACCAAGCCTTTTCCAACTAAGTGAGGTCGGGTACATTGTAACAATGCTGAAAGAAGTACAAAAACTTACATCCCAGCAAGACGTGGCTGGAATAAGATCTCTCCTGTTTGAAACCTCTCTTTTGAGAGTGTAAAATTCCCTTCAACAGCTTCAAATGATGCACGTGTATCTTTCAATAGCTCAGCTTCATAGTCATAGGCAACATAGCATAGCTTCTGTTTTCATGTAACCAACAAGAAATCAGGCAACACCATTCTTATCATTTTGAAGTGGCTTAAAAATTTATGCAAGGAGCACACTTGTAATTCCAAAAAATAGGGTTAAACTTTCCAATTAAAGAAACATAAATTTGAAGGTCTACAACCGACCTTGCCCCACAGGCCACAAAACTTGTTGACAGAATGATCTCCAGGTCTCTTTACCCTTCTATTATTTATATGTTGCTAAATATCTTTAACTAACTACTTACTAATGAAGGAGACTTCCTAAATCCTAACAATAGCCTTTTAACTCTTATTTACCAATATGATTCTTGTCTCTTAAGAAGGCTTAAACATGGTACAAATAGGTACCAGTCATTCTCACCACACTTAGGAAAAATAGGGAAGATGGAAAAGAAACAAAAAGGATAAAAGGAAAACTATTAAAGCGATCACAAAGGATTCACTCAAAGAAAGTGTACCATCAATTTTCTTAAGTGTCTAAATAATCAATCTCTTGGAAGCTCCCCTTGTTGAACCCATGAAAGTAGAATTGTCAATTTAGGTTGCCAGGTCAGACTTCAACCAGACCAGTTTTAGTGCAGGCTAATAAATTGTTGAGTCACCCTAATCATGTGCTGGCTAAGGGATACTTCGGTTGACTGTTGGTCGATATTTTCTTCTTTATTCTTACTTTAAAATGCAAAACGGACGATTAACTTGTAATATAAGACTTAGACTAACTTCTTTAAATAATTTCAATTAATTATGACTTTAATAAGTAGATTTTAGTTATAAATTGACATTATAGTAATTTAAGAAAGATGTACAGAACAATTTAGTTGTTGATTTTGACATTTCTGGGGATTGCAAGTGGGCCTGTTTTAGGCCAGGCTCAACTATACGACATGGTTCAATGATGGTTTCTCTTCTATGGTATTCCCTGATTACAAAGGCTTGTTTGGTTTGAAGGAACGTTTTCTGTTTTATTTCTTGTTTTCATTGCCTCTCATATTCCCTGGGTGTAAAAAGGAAAGGGCTTTCGTGAAGGTGATGATCAATTTCACAAAAGGCTGACAAGTGAGCAATAAAAAAGAGCCATTTTGTCCAACAAGATGGTGTGAAAGAAACAACAGCATTTTTCCATAACCATTAAATGGAAAACCATTTCTCTACCATAAATAAACTAAATGAATTGGCTTTGAAGCCTAAACTCCTAAAGCCCCCCTTTCGCTGATGTAATTCCATGGCAACATATTAAAAACGGAGGGGCAGGGTACAATGATGAGCATTGTCAATAACTAAACTTTGAAGCTTAAGTTATAAGGTGTAGGCCCCGTTTTCATTACTTTCATGATATTTTATAGCAGTGTTGAAATATCTTTTATTTAGTATTATTTATTTTCTTATTTAATAATCATTATATTACTCCTAAAATAAAGGAGCTGACATTGTATTTTCTCTCCTATAAAAGGAGTCTTTTTCCATTCATAATAATATATACAATTATCACCTATATGCTTTTCTACATGGTATCACGAGCTCTGTTAAGGCTAGGGTGATATTGTAAACCCTTATTTTTTGCCGTCGCATTTTTTATTCAACCCGACCGATCCAAACTATGGTTGACCCTCTCCAAACAACGCCTCTGCCCGGAGGTCGCGGTGGCGGCGGCCCTACCCAAACAACACCTCCTCCCGGAGGTCGCGGTGGTGGCGGCGGCGGCGGAGGTCGCGGTGGCGGAGACGGCGGCGGCTCCAACGTCAATTCCGGCGCCTCCAACAACAATTTCGGTAGAGGAAGTGGATTTATCATGACAGACATGCCCAGTTTCATGACAAACAACAACTTTAACGGTGGAATCGGTCATGGCAGAGTAGATCCAAACAACAACTTTACCAACTTTTTTGGGTCCAGTTATGGCTACCCACTTGATGGTGGTTACAGTCACTTAGGAGGTGGAGGTCAAAATAACTCTCTTCAGGTTAATGTTCAGAAACTTGATGGCTCAAACTACGCTGAATGGTCCCAAACTGTTCGACTTATTCTAGAGGGCAAAGGAAAGTTGGGTTTTCTTACAGGTGATGTTCCGATGCCTGCAACAACACATCCTAATTACAGGTTCTGGAAATCTGAAAACTCTTCTATTATTGCCTGGCTTATTAATACTATGGAGGTCGGTATGAGAAAAACATACATGTATTTGCCTACAGCAAAAGATGTTTGGGACGCTGTAAAACTGTCTTACTCTGATATTAAAAGTTTTTCTCAAATTTATGATCTAAAATCAAAGTTATGGAATTTAAAGCAAAATGAAATGGATGTCACTACCTACTATAATGAATTGATGGCCCTTTGGCAAGAGTTGGATCAATGCTATGATTATAACTGGAGGTGTACTGAAGACAGTGTTCAGTTTATTAAGACGCAGGAGAACGACCGTGTCTTTATTTTTCTTGCTGGTCTCAACAAAGAAATCGATGAAGTAAGAGGTAGAATTCTTGGAAATAATCCGCTGCCAACTATCCGAGAAACCTTTTCTGAAATCAGAAGGGAGGAAGCTAGACAAAGAGTAATGATGGGAAAGTCAAACTTAGCAACCGATGGTTCAGCCCTTGTCACAAACAACTCCAATAAAGACAGCAAGAAATATGGTAAGAAAGATGGTAAACAACTCTGGTGTGATCACTGTAAAATATGGTGCTACCACACAGTTGACATTTGTTGGAAAGTTCATGGAAAGCCTCCTAATTGGAAAAAGAAGGGTGAGGGTCGTGCACTTCAAGCAACTTCTGATCAAGAGCAACAATCTTCCCCAAATGCATTTCCATTCACTAAGGAACAACTAGACCAAATGTACTAACTCCTCGAGTCTCAAACACCTTCGTGCTCCATAGCCCAGAAAGGTAACTTCCCAAAATCAGCCCATCTTAGTGTCATTCCTAATCGTACATGGATCATTGATTCTGGAGCGACCGATCACATGACCGGTGAATCCAGTTTATTTTCTTCATATAAACCATGTGCAGGAAATTCCAAAATTAAAATAGCTGATGGCTCTCTTTCAGCCGTGGCAGGAAAAGGTTCTATTGTTTTGTCTCCCTTATTAACCATCCAAGTTGTGTTACATGTTCCAAATTTGTCTTGCAACTTATTATCTGTCAGTAAGCTAACCACAAATAAAAATTGTCACGCTCATTTCTTTGATACTCATTGTGTTTTTCAGGATTTGATCTCGGGGAAGGTGATTGGCACTGCTGAGGAAAGTGGTGGACTCTACTACTTGGAAGATGAACAAAAAATCAACCATCAATTTCGACCAATAAGTTTATCTTCTGTTAAATCCTTTTTTGTTTCAAATAATAAGGATGATATTATGTTGTGGCATTTAAGATTAGGCCACCCTAGCTTTAAGTATTTAAGTTTTTTGTTTCCTAAACTTTTTGTTGAACAAGACATTTCTTCACTTCAATGTGAGGTTTGTGAGTTTGCTAAACATCATCGAAGTTCTTTTCCAATTCAATCTTATAAACCTTCAAAACCTTTTTCAATGATTCATAGTGATGTTTGGGGGCCTAATCGAACAAGTACTTTATCCAACAAAAAATGGTTTATCACGTTCACAGATGATCATACTAGACTTTGTTGGGTATACTTGTTGAAAGAAAAATCTGAGGTAGGTCAAATAATTCAAAATTTTTGTAAATTGGTGCAGACACAGTTTAACACCCAAATACAAGTGTTTAGAACTGACAATGGTACAAAATTCTTCAATAAAATTGTTGGAAATTTTTTTCTTGAAAATGGAATTGTGCATCAAAGTTCATGTCTTAACTCACCCCAACAAAATGGGATTGCAGAGAGAAAAAATCGGCACCTTCTTGAAGTTGCACGAGCACTACTCTTCTCTACCAATGTCC
Organism: Trifolium fragiferum; assembly: GCA_954870985.1. NCBI lineage: Eukaryota > Viridiplantae > Streptophyta > Magnoliopsida > Fabales > Fabaceae > Trifolium > Trifolium fragiferum. The sequence goes on from OX940792.1 coordinate 22,952,651, forward strand.
CTAAATATTTATGGGGTGAAGCTGTTTTGACAGCTGCACATTTAATAAACCGCATGCCATCGCGTGTTTTAAAATTTCAAACTCCTTTGCAAAGTTTCTTGAAATATTTTCCTATTGCTTCGGTTCCATCTGATTTACCACTTAAAATATTTGGATGCACAACTTTTGTTCACGAACACAAGCATCTTGGTAAACTTGAACCCCGTGCAATCAAATGTGTTTTTATTGGGTATTCATCCACTCAAAAAGGTTATAAATGTTTTGATCCTAATACAAAGAAAATATTTGTAACAATGGATGTTACTTTTTTTGAAAACAAACCCTTTTTTGGTAATGATCATCTTCAAGGGGGGAAAACAAATGAAGATTCTCTTGAATTGTTTGAAAATTTAATTATCTCAGAAGATGTATATATATCACATAATTTTGTTCCATGTACATCTGCACCTACAGAAAATGCCTTAAAAATATTAGATGAACCTACTCCTTCCATGAGTAAGGATCAATCAACATCTGAGGCAACAAATCAAAACAAAGATCAAACAAATGTTTTTTCTGAAATTAATCAAAATGCACCAGATAAAGATCCTTATAATGAAATAAAAAAAAGATTTGAGGAAGGAAATCCTATTTGGAAAGGCAAAATTTATGCCAGAAGAAACAATAATCAAGTAGTAGAAGACCCTATTCCTCAGCTCAGCCAAGAATCCGAACCGAGTGAAAGTCAACCGACTCATACAGGTAAATATCTCCCTGATCCTAATCCTCTATATACCAACCTTGATGTCCCCATAGAACTTAGGAAACAATATACTGATCTTAATGTTCCCATAGCCCTTAGGAAGCCAGGTAGGTCATGTACTAGGCACCCCTTGTCTAACTTTATATCATATTCAAACTTGTCTCCCTCTTTTGCTGCATTTACTTCTAATTTATCTAGTGTCAAAATTCCTAAGAATGTACAGGAGGCTCTAGAAATTCCAAAGTGGAAGGAAGCTGTTTTTGAGGAGATGAAAGCTCTTGAAAAGAATAAAAGAACTGTGGGATGTAAGTGGGTGTTCACGATAAAGTACAATTCTGATGGATCAATCGAAAGGTACAAAGCTCGATTGGTTGCAAAAGGATTCACTCAGACCTATGGCATAGATTACTCAGAAACCTTTGCTCCTGTTGCAAAGCTTAACACAATCAGAATACTCTTATCTGTTGCAGCTAACTTAGACTGGCCTCTCCATCAGCTAGATGTCAAAAATGTCTTTCTCAATGGTGATTTAGAAGAAGAAGTATATATGGATTGTCCTCCAGGTTTTGAAGAAACATTTGGGTCACAGGTGTGTAAACTAAAGAAGTCCTTGTACGGATTGAAGCAATCTCCGAGAGCTTGGTTTGAAAAGTTTACTCAGTCTGTGAAGAAACAGGAATATACTCAAGGACAAGCAGATCATACTTTATTCACAAAGTCAGGTCAAAATGGAATGATAACTGTTTTGATAGTCTATGTTGATGATATTATTCTTACAGGTAATGATGAGATAGAAATGGAGAGATTAAAAAGAAACTTAGCAGCAGATTTTGAAATCAAAGACTTGGGTCCCGTCAAGTATTTCCTTGGCATGGAAGTAGCAAGGTCAAAGAAAGGAATTGTCGTTTCTCAGAGAAAATATGTTCTTGATCTCCTACAAGAGACAGGTATGAGTGGTTGTAAGCCTGCTGACACACCGATGGACCAAAGTGCCAAACTTTGGGAGAAAGGGGACACACCAGTTGACATTGGAAGATATCAGAGGTTGGTTGGAAAATTAATATATTTGGCTCATACTCGCCCTGACATTGCCTTCTCTGTTAGTGTTGTGAGTCAATTCATGCATGCACCATATGAAGAACACCTTGAAGCTGTGCACAGAATCTTGAGATACTTAAAAGCAACTCCTGGAAAAGGATTACTTTTCAAGAAGACCAATGATAAAAATGTGACAATATTCACTGATGCAGATTGGGCAGGGTCCATTATTGATAGAAAATCAACTTCAGGTTATTGCACATATGTATGGGGGAACCTAGTGACTTGGAGAAGCAAAAAACAAGGAGTGGTTGCAAGAAGTAGTGCCGAAGCTGAGTTTAGAGCAATGGCCCAAGGAATCTGTGAAGGTATGTGGATTCTCAGAGTCCTAAAGGAACTGAAGATAGAGGTAGAACTCCCATTGAAATTGTATTGTGACAACAAGGCAGCTATAAGCATAGCTCATAATCCGGTTCAACATGATCGTACAAAACATATCGAGATCGATCGTCATTTCATCAAAGAAAAGATTGACTCTGGTACTCTCTGCTTGCCATTTATTCCTTCCAATCAACAGACCGCTGACATATTGACCAAAAGCTTGGGAAGAGCAACATTTGAATACTTGATCAGCAAGTTGGACATGATTGACATCTACGCACCAACTTGAGGGGGGGTGTTGAAATATCTTTTATTTAGTATTATTTATTTTCTTATTTAATAATCATTATATTACTCCTAAAATAAAGGAGCTGACATTGTATTTTCTCTCCTATAAAAGGAGTCTTTTTCCATTCATAATAATATATACAATTATCACCTATATGCTTTTCTACAAGCAGGAACCAAGTCACATGAAGCCTTTTTTTCTCGGTGAAACAAAACCTCACCAGAAAGAGAGAGAGCAAAATATTAGTAGAAATTTACCAATTCATCTGAATAAGGTTGCTAGTCATCTAAAAGATTTGAACATTTCAAAACAAGTCATCTAAAAGATTTGAATATTTCAAAACAAATTCAACTTAACAAAGCTTAATAAGAGATGTTTTAGCTAGCCTAAAATTCATAAGAAATGTAAGGGTCCACATCCCAGTCCCAAGTGTATTTGTGGCATCAAATATTAGTAAATTTACATCAAGCAAGTGTTTCAAAACAGAAGATACAACAGCAATACCTCTTTAAGTGTGCGAACAGTGTACAAAGATTCAAAATATAAATTGCTTTGTTGCATTTGCTCTCTAAGAAATCCTGTAAGTTTTAGTGCTCCCAGCCCCACAACCTCCACACCGACCTTTCGCATCACTTTACCATTTAAAACTGTAAAGCAACAATGCGTATATACTCAATCAGGGGAGAAAATATAAGAGGCCAACAATAAACTCATTAAATTCAAACAACAGTATAATGTATATATTAGAACAAAAGAGGCAATGTTTAAGTTTTGACAACTTCTGAACCCGATTATGCAGAATGTTAAGGTATTGCTAGTAGAGAAGAAAAGGAGCACATAATCATTTTGGTCTCTAAATTTGTGAGGCGATGTCACTATAGCCCCTCAATGAATCAAAATTACAAAAGCATTCCTGAGTGTTTTTTGTTCATTATTTTTAAAAGGACCAAACTGACTAACGGAAGATGTGTTTGAGTTTGAGGACAAAACTAACAAAATACACATTTGACAACCAAAATGACAAACAAAACACACATCTGGGGATGCTTTTGAAATTTTGATACATTAGGGGACTATAGTTATAGCACTTCACACATTCAATGACCAAAATGGCTGTTTACTCAAAAGGGAAATTAGTTCAGTACAGTTACAGTAGTTAGCTTGTTAGTTAGATGGAATTAGTTACAGATAAATAGGAGGGTTCAAGGGCAGAGGAGGATCATTAAGATTTGTAAACATTTGATGATGTGAGTGACCAGAACGGTGGCACGGAACCTTGGAAGAGTGATTTCTCTCCGATTATCAGTATTCTGTAGAATTGTTCTTTTCTTTTAGTTCGTTCTATAAATTTTCCTTTTTCAATTTTTCCACGTTGCTAACATCTCACGTATTTCATGCAGGAGATATACTGTTCACATAATTAGGAATTGCATGAGAGAACAAAATCATAAAGCATACTTGGAACTACAGATGTGACTTGAAAGCCTATATTTACGACTATTCCAGAAGTTTGATTTGCAGCATAGAGAGCTAAAGTTGCCTACATTTACAAAATACAAAATGATTCAGTTAAGCAAATATATAACAAAAGTGCATAATAAACTAAATAAAGGAATAGAATTGGATATTTACTCATTGATATAGGCTCACTATCACTAATCTATGCACAAAATAATTTCAGGCTTAATTTCATTTCAAACAGGAAACTGTGTTAGGATTAAGAGCAGGGAATACTCATTAAAGAGGAAGTGCCTAAATCCATTTATGACTTTTCTAATTAACTAAATTGAAGGTAGTCAAAAAAAAAAATTAACTAAATTGAAGGAAGAGGAAAATGGATCCTCAAAGTCCCAACATTCATGTCCAAATCTTATGTAGCATGGGTTAAAAGTTAGGCAGAAATAATATTTTGTTCCCACTAAAATATGCTACCTGGTTGAGAGCACAAACAGCAGGAACATTCATGTCAAACAGCGCAGAGCATATTGCTTCTTTAAGTTGATGTCTTGATGCTTTGGCTGAATTGGTATCTGCAGTAAGGAATGAAATTATTAAATTGCTAGAAATAGCATAGATACACACAAAGTCAAGATTTGTTGACGCTGTGTGTCAAAATTCAAAACCAGCAACAGCGACTTCAAAACCGTAACCTAGAATCATATAAAATTGTGTAGAAGATGATCATGGATGTAACACTTTAGACAATGCATGTAATTTAACAGTAAACATTTACTTAATACTCTTAATATTATACATTAAAACAAAATGGTATGTTATAACATCAAATAGCTCTTGAATTGTATGAAATTTTGTAGACTTGATCTACATAAGACAACCTTTAAATTCAACAATATATGTTCCGCATATGCAGCGCGCACACATATATAATCATTAATATTTCTTTTACTTGAAGAATAATGCATAGAAAGTCCAGTATAATGTGACATAATTAAAAAAATGCAAATCAAAATGTAGGTTTTTCAGTGTACCTTACTGCACAAATTATCATACTTCATACAGACACTAGATCGATAAGTATTCAATTGTAAGCCCGTGATTACATGGTATATTTTCATGTTTACTTTTATGAAGGTAGACAGACCGAGCATTTTCAATTTTCACTTAATAACTTTGCTTTTCAGAGCATATAAATTGCCATATTTACTGAAATTGGTTAAGGTTTGGCACCTGGTTTCAAAAAGTATATCTAAATTAGTTCTTGAGAAGGCAATCCATGGGCTTCACTAAAACATCAATAGAGTAACCTCTGAATTGACTTTTCAAAATAGTGTCACCGCATTATTTCTCAAAAGAATTGGTCGCCAAATTAGAACTTATAGATTTAATTTCCAAAACATACCACATATGTCCTTATTACTCAGTATTGATCCACAATTAACGCAAGTAATTTTAATTTTCAAACATGAACAAAATTGAACTAACCATCATAGTGGCATAATGGTAAAGAAACAACAACAGCTTGAGAACTTGGTTTCACCTTCATCCTGCAGAGAAAACACCAACATATCCTTGCCATTAGACATAGAATTTGCTCAAGACATACAGAAATGTATCATCAGTAGAAAACAACTGCTCTTTCCTTAACTCAATTGTTATAGTATAGTATTAATTATCTATCATACTTTGCACAAATCATCTTTAAAACATAAGATAAAAAAATTGCTTCACCAACAAGAAGTAAATCCAAGAACAACTCACACCTGCCATAGACAGTCGCATAAAAATGCCGAAGCCTAGTATATATTGGTGTTTCCACATTACCAAATTCCTGCAAATCAAATTCCCCAGTAGTTAAAGCAAAAGAAAAAGAAAAAAAAAACGTTTGATTGAAAAAAGTAAGCAAAACAAGTATTTATTTTAAGTAGAAGAGAAATAGTTTCAACATGATAAAATAAACATCTTGCCAAATATTAAAAAGAACATTACCATAAATAATAAAAGCATGGATAAAATTTGCATCGCCATCTCAATTTTATTTAGAAAGCTTGTCTTTATCTTTCTCTTTTTTATATAAAAATTGAGTCGATTAGGTGAGGCATTCCCTCATGCAAGGTCAGGAAGAATCATCAACCACTGTAAGGTTTACAATGAAATTTACATATTGCTTGTAACTTGAGAATTTTTCAATAGTAAGTGCAAGCGGAAAATCCAACAAGATATGCCACTATCAGTTGGCACTCATTTAACCCTTACAATTTAGAACTTAATAACTATGTCCAACCATTTAAAAAAACTACACAAAAATTCAATTATATCTCACCATGTAGATATTTCAACCGATGCACTAGGAAATTACTATGAGGCTCTATGGTTATATATAATTGCACACCAGTACAAAACCAAACTTTTTCTAAGAAAATGATTTTAAATTAATTTTAATTTAAGAAGTTAGGCTCTACCAAAATGTCTTATGAATTTATGGCTCCAATAGTCTTACCAAAAAGGTAGCGGTTCGCCCCAATGGACGCTCGTCTTTGCTCCAACCAAATTTGCAATAGCCAGAACCACCTACACATACAACAAAAACAAAATACCAAACTAAATAACCAACCTCTTTTTAAGGAGCCAAAATTAAGCGTAGAATTGATTCAAATTCAAAGCTAGAATTTCAAATTTTTTATTCTAGTATCGATTTTTAGACTCAACTTTATTATTCAACTGACGTTTACATAAATGTATCCAAACATAAATCACTTTACTTTCAACTCACTTTTAGCCAAAATCAATTATTCAACTGACGTTTACGTAAATGTATCCAACCATAAATCACTTAACTTTCAACTCACTTTTAGCCAAAAATCAATTTTTGTGGTGGCAGAACCAAACACACACCAAGTAACTAACTAACCATCGATAATAACAGCAGGAGGAACTCGCTTCCGTTGTCCATAAACCTGCTTAAACGAGATTTGTGGCGTCTGATTAACAAAAGTCCTGAAATTAAATTCAAACAACTCAAATTATTTCAATTAGTAATTCCAATTAAACAATATTAGAGTTAATTATAGTTGTTTAATTATTAATTACTTACGGAAGAGGATAACCAGAGATTAAGTTAGATTCTGAGAAGAGAATATAATCAAAACGTAGAGGTTGGTGTTTTTGAAGAAAATAAGCCCAAAGTTCGTTATCGGAAACGAGAGATCGCCATGATTTACAAACGATGCAGAGTTTTGCTGCTTGTTTAGGGTCCAATAGTCGTATGATTTTGAGGAGTAATTCATAGGGGAGTGAATCGAATAAACCTAAAGGAAGAGGAGAAGGAGGAGGAGGAGGAGGAGGAGGAGGATTGGAGCGTGATGATGATGATGATGAAGTGGTGGATCGTTGCTTTAACGATGATGCTGAATCGCGAAGTTTTCTTAACAGCATCGCCATGAGTGAAGTTTGAAGAAGATGGAGTTAGTTAGAAGTGGAGAGAATGTGAACAGAAATGGGTAAAGTCTTCTTTTGGTACATTACGCGCCACTCTGCAATTGTGATGATGTGATAGTGACAAACTAAAAACGACAATTTCCGGATATATCTTATTTTTTAAATTTTTTTTATTTTGACTTTTTGTTGCTAATGTGGTAATAATTTACAATAATTTTATGTTAGAATATTATAAAAGTCATTTTACAAAATTTTAAAATTGTTTAAATGAGAAGAATTAAATATGACTTTTTAAAAAAATATTCAAAAGATAAAAATAAAAGTAATAAAAAATTTCGACTTAAAAATTAAATTTTGAGTTTTTTTTTTTTTGTGAAATTTCTTATAACTAGTATGGACACCCGTGCCAAGCACGGGCTAGAAATTCATTTTTTTTTTATAAATTTTAAAAATGCTTGTTTTATTATATATATATATATATATATATATATATATATATATATATATATATATATATATATATATATATATATATATATATATAATATGTTAAATATGTTTTTAGTCTCTACATTTTTAAAATTATTAAAAGAAATCTTATAAGTTTTGTTGTTATCCAGTTTGGTCCTTCCGTTTGTTTGGTTAACGGAATAGTGATGTGGCACAGTATGGACCCATTTTTCTAATTAGCTAACAAATCACGTGGCGACACATGTCAACTTATAGTGATATTTTTAATTAGTAAGCAAACTATTTTAAAAGTTAAATACCTATTTATTTTTTTAAAGAAAAATTAAAATAAAAGAATGTGTTCTTCCTCGTCTTCATCGGAACTTCAACAACAATAACCAGCAACTTCAATCTTTTCATCAAACTCATCGAAACCACTCGGTACGCCGCCACTGTCAACACACGTCACTTAATCCAACTGCCGGCCAGCCACCCACAACATCAGTCCCCACCGTACCCGAACAGTTTGCCGAATATCATGATTCTAAGCATGCCCAAATAAATGTCCATATTCAAAAATGATTATAAGCATGCCCAAACTTTGTTGTTATATAGCAGTTTCTGTGAGTTTATTTGCCAATGAGATTTGTTTTGCAAAAATTTGGCAATGAGATTTTAGATCTATTTTGTTTGGTTTTGTTTATAAATCATAACTCTGTTGAATTTTTTCTCAAGGATTTTTCTGGATTTTGAAACAGAAGGGCTAGATCTATGCTAAAAATCTTTTGTTGTTGTTGTTGTTGTTGTTGTTCCTTTCTTTGTTTCTTATGTTTTTCTCTAAGTTAGCTTTCATTCATAAAAATATATTGTTTTTCTCTAACTTAAAAGTGAAAAATTGCCCGCGTTATATATGAGTTAGCTTTCATTCATAAAATATATTGATTTTGGACTTTTTTGTTAGAATTAATGATTTTAGACTTTAATGTGCACATATATTTATTTTATTCTTATTTTGGTAGAAAATTTAATTAATCTATCAAGAGCGTTTTGTTCTAATGGAAGAGGATAGTCTTTTATGGGATGAATAACTCATTCAAGAGTATCTAACCTTAAGCCTTGTATCTTGACTATTAGGTAAAAAAATTCTATTAAATATCAAAATGTATTTGCTCTAACGGAAAGAACTAAATCAAGCCGGTGTATAAAGTAAAACATAATTGAAACCAAAATCTTAAACCTCGCATCTTTATTATTTTTTGTAAAAAAGTTCAATTAAAATATTCAAAGAGATATCCGGTCAAATGGAAGAGACGTAATCTCTTAAAGTGTGAAGAACTAAATTAAACTCACGTAAAAAATTAAGAAATTGAGACGATATCCTCATACCTTGAATTTTAGTTATTTTTATAAAATGTTCAATTAAAATATTAAAAGGAGTTTGATCTAACAAATGAGGGTTAATCTCTTACGGTAGAAAGAACTAAAACCAAGCCCGTGTATAAAAATAAAGCAATTGAGACCATAATCTTAGGTCTTCTTAATTGTTTTTGTAAAGAACTCAATTAAAATTTTAAGAGGGATTACATCTAGCTAACAGAAGAAAGTAATTTCTTACAGTGTGAAGAACTAAATTAAGCTTCTGTAAAAAGTAAAGCTCGTAATCTTTTACATCTCAGTTATTCTTGTAAAATGTTAAATTAAATTTTCAAGAGAGATCTGAACTAACGGAAGAGTATAATCTCATACAGCGTGAAAAACTAAATAATGTCCGTGTAAAAAGTAAAGTAATTGAGATCATAACATTAGGTCCTGCATCTTAATTATTTTTTTAAAACTTCAGTTAAAATATCAAGAAAAATTTATTCTAGCGGAAAATTATAATCTCTTAAGGTATGAAAAAATAAATAAAGACCGTGTAAAAAGTAAAGCTTTTTTTTTTTTTTGAAATCAAAATGATGGAAGGCAAAGAGCCCACCACCAAAAAAATATTATTGAAAATGAAAAGAGAGGAAACAAAACAAGAAGGAGGGGACTAGGCCAAAACTCCAACTAAACCAAATAATGACGAAAGCAAGGAAAACCAAATTTATTGTGTTCTAAGCTAGCATGAATAAACAAAGGAATCTCCTCCCAAGTGGTTAAGCATTGAAGTGTGAGGCCATGATTTGCAAGAAGATCCGCCGGTTGATTACCCTCTCTATAGATATGTGTAAAAACACAATTCATTTGAAGCATAAGGTGCCTCATATTATTCCACCTATTACGTAAAAACCAAGGCACAAGTTTACTAGAGTTAGAAAGCGCATCCACCACATTAGTTGAGTCCGATTCAAGCCAACAATGGAGCCAACCATGCTGAAAGGCAAGCTCAATAGCCCTTATGGCTCCACATAGTTCAGCAACCAAAGAAGAAGTATTGCCAAGTGGTTCAGCAAAAGCATAAACAAAATTAGCTTCAGAATTTCGAAACACACCACCACAGGCTGAGCTACCGGGGTTTCCAATGGAAGAACCATCAATGTTACACTTCATCCAATGCTCCAATGGAGGCTGCCAAAGAACCTCCTTCACCATAGAAACCCTAGCAGGATGGATATTGACCCTAAAAGACTTCAAAAATTCAAAATCTTTCAAAGAATTACTAGAATGTTTACTAGTATTGTTCCCTGTTAAAGTGGTCTGAGAAATAATCAAGGATATTGCAGCTTTCCAAGGAATAAGGATATGATGAAAACGTGCTTGGTTTCTAACATACCATATGATATTTATCAAGTTCACTAAGGCAGCTGTAATGGTAATCTTGCTTTGAGGGGACCAACCTAGATCACAAATTTTCCATATATCCTCCATAGAAGTAAGGGAAATAGTCATATTAATACAACTAGCCAACCATGACCACAGTTTGATAACATAAGAGCATTCAAAAAACAAATGAACTGAAGATTCAACTTGCTTCTGACACAAGCTACACATGGAAGGGATATAACAACCTCTAGTCATCAAATTTTCATCAGTTGGAACCTTGCCAAGCATCAATCTCCACACCAAGAGGGCTTTAGAAGGAGGAATTTCAGGAATCCATATGAGCTTAGCCCAATGTAACTCTTGGTACTGCTGGCATTTAAATTCATATGCTTGTTTCAGGCCTAGCTCACCAGAATCTGTGCGATGCCAAAGAAGCACATCTGAGGTAGGATTCAGAGGTATAGTAACTTGATTGAGAATGGTTGAGAGAGAAGGAAAAAGCTGCAAGATGAAAGGAGGCAGATGCCATTTACCATTTGAAATAAAATCCTGTACTGAAGCAGACAAGTAAGCTCTAATATGATGAGGGATTTGTAGTTGATCTACTAAGGGAGTACCTGTCCAATTGTCAGTCCAAAAATTAATTTGTTCACCATTGCCAAGCAACCAAAGAGAGTGTTCAGAGACAACATTTACTTCTTCTTTGATGCTGCTCCAGATAGAAGAAAAGATGTGATGTTGGATAAGCCTTCTGTTTCTCCAAACCCTAGCTCTAAGAAGAGTAGCCCAAGAGGATTGAGAATTGAAGAATTGCCAGCAAAGTCTAAGATTACATGCAGAATTCAAATGTATAAGGGACCTAAGGCTCAAGCCTCCCTGAGAAAATGGTCTACACACCTTGTGCCAAGCAACTGTAACTAGTTTCCTGGTGTTAATATCTCCACTCCAAATAAAATTCTTAATGCATTTTTCAAGATCTCTAAGCAAAGAAACTGGCCAAGAGTACAAGGACATACTATAAGTCAACATGCTTTGAACCACAGACCTAACAAGTTGTGCTCTACCAGCAATTGAAAGCAAAGAAGCCTTCCAGGCAGCCAACTTTAGCTTAACTCTATCTGCAATAGGCTGTAAATGAATCACCTTTGGTTTTCCCTTGAAAATAGGGACTCCAAGGTAATTAAAAGGAAGAGAGCCTATGTTAAAATGCAATAATTGGACCATGGCTTCTAGTCTGCTGTGGGAAATATTACCTACAAATATAGTAGACTTCAAGTTGCTGATAACTTGTCCAGAGGCTAGAGCATAATTTACAAAGAGATCCTTAAGAGCCCTTAGACCAGATAAGTAGCCTCTACAAAAGATCATAAGATCATCTGCATAGAAAGAATGAGAAGGCACACACACATCTCTAGTACCTTTGATTAGCTGTAGGTTACCTTGGGAAACAAGTTTAGATATACCTCTACTCAGGACCTCTTCTGCCAGACAAAAAAGGAGGGGTGAAAGAGGATCACCTTGCCTAACACCCCTAGAGCAATTAGAATAACCCTGTGATTTACCATTGATGGAGATAGATAGGAAAGCTGACTGTAAAATAACATGAATCCAGTTACAAAACACTTCATTGAAACCATAAGCTCTTAATACTTTAAGAAGGAAATGCCACTCCAAAGTATCAAAGGCTTTAGCAACATCAATTTTAAGTATGATATTCCCCCCATGAGATTTGTTGTGTAAAAGATTGGCTGCCTCAGAAGCTATGCACAAGCAATCTTTAATATCACTTCCATGAATGAAACCCTTCTGCTCTTCAGAAATGAGATTAGGCAAGATAGTAGCAAGCCTGTCAGCAATGATTTTTGAGATGATCTTGAACTTGAAATTTGCCATGGCTATTGGCCTGTACTGGTCAATGGAGATTGCCTCAGGAACCTTAGGTAAAAGAGCTATAATATTTGAATTGAAGCCAGGGAGGATCCAACTGGTGGTGAAGAACTCAAGCACTGCATTGATAACATCTGTCTTCACTATTTCCCAATAATGCTGATAAAAGAATGCTCCAAATCCATCTGGTCCAGGAGCACTGTCTTTATTCAGAGCAAAGACTGCAGCCTTGATTTCAGAATGAGAAGGAAGTGCAGTCAGCATGGTATTGATTTCTTCAGTCACAAGGAAAGGTATAACTTCCTCCACAAGCAAGGTATCCTGCAAAATAGAGTTAGAGCAAAACAAATTTTTGTAGTAATCAACAATATGAGAAGAGATTATGTCTTGATTAGTAACAATTGTTTCATCCACAAGGAGGGAGGTTAAAGGTTTGGTTGAGGTTTTGATTTTGGCAATCCTGTGGAAAAATTTTGTGTTTCTGTCACCTTCCAAATGCCAATTGAGCCTGGCCTTTTCTTGCCAAAATAATTCCTGTTTGTTCAGCTCTTCTTCATACTTAGCACTAGCTATCTTTTCTTCACTAAGGAGTAATGCAGTGGGACCATTGGTTTGGATTTGTTGTTGGATAGATTGAAGATGGAGTTCAGCATTGTTGACCAGCTCATGAATATTACCAAAGTGTTCCTTGTTCCAAGATTTGAGCTTCAGTTTAAGGGTTTTAAGTTTCTGGCTAAGGATAAACATAGGACAACCTGAGACAGGGATAGACCAACTGGTAGTGATAAGGGAATGACAGTCATTATGAAGGGACCACATTCTCATGAATTTAAACTGTGAAGCATGAGAGATATGGGTGATTTGAAAGTCAAAGAGGAGAGGAAAGTGATCAGACCTAAGCTTGGTGAGAGTTGAAACAGAAGATGTACAACAAAGGTCAACCCAGGCTTGGTTACAAATAACCCTGTCAAGCCTTTTCTCTGTGTGATTATTGCCTCCCCTACCATTATTCCATGTGTAAGAGGCTCCTCTAGTTGGCAAATGAATTAAATGGGATGAATCAGACCAATTTTGAAACTCTTCAATGGGGAGACGAGCAGGAGAAAAACGACCTCTATGTTCATGTGCACCTAGGATAACATTGAAATCACCTAAGTAACACCAAGGCAAACCATATTGAACATGTAAAGCTTGGAGTGAAGACCAGAGATTCCTTCTAGTGATATATCTTGTAGAAGCATAAATTGCATAAAAAGCAAGGGTAATATTGTTCACAGTGATAGAGAAGGATATTTGTTGATCATCAGAGGCTAGAATGGTGGGAGAGATGGAGGGTTTGCAAAGACACCAAAGATTGGATTGTTGGTTAGGCCTAGTGTTGAAAGCAAAAGGTTTGAGATGAAGGTTAGAAAGCCAATGTCTAGGAAGATCTTCAATATTCATCATAGGTTCAGCAATTATGAGAATATCAGGGTGGTGTTGAGTTAGAATTTTCTTCAAAGCTAATCTTGTTGGGGAGTTAGCCAAACCCCTTAGATTCCAATATAAACACTTCATCTAAAAGGTTTGGGAGAAACCTTGGACCTGGTAGCATATGAATCCCTGCTTGCTTGAATTACTTTCTTTTGAGCCTTCCTTTGCCCCTTGGACAAATGAACTTGAAAACCATCATCAACTTTATGAGCTCCATCATCAATAGCTTCCGCAGTCTCTTCTGCTTCAGCAAGATTGGCCCATGATTCTCTGAGAAATTCCATATCCTTAATGACTCGATCTGGAGGTTTAGAGCTCTCACCAACAGGAACTGACTTATGGATAATCATAGCTTGGCAATTTCCTAAAGGATCATCAGGGTTGATATTTTCTATGACCTGAGTGGCATTCACAAAAGATCCTTGTGAACTGGAATCATCATCTTCCTCCTCATTCAAATTCATTTCTTGTTCTAACATCTTGTCCTGCTCTCTTTGGATAGATCTAGGGCTCAAAGGAGTTAAAATAGCACCTTCATTTTCTGCAGTGATTCTTATAGTTGAAGAGGCTTGGCTAACACTTTTCCCCATTGTCTCAACCAATTGATTTGACTGTGTCTCCTCAACATTGATAACTTCATCCACTCTGTCTTGGCCTGCACTAGGGTTTGTATTTTGGCCAACACTAGGGTTGGTAGCCTGGCCGGCACTATGGTGTGTATCTTGATGATTCTTGTTCGTAACTGCAACATATACTTGTTTAGCTCCAGGATTCATGTTATGCTTCATGTGATTTTCATTGGTTTGCTTCAAATCTTCTTGTCTATGCCATCTTTTACAATTGTCCAAGCAATGGCCAATAACTTTGCATTCAGTACAAAAGTCAGGGATGCGTTCATACTCTAGGTCTACAAAGAATGCAAAGCCCTTACGTTCCACCAACAATTTATACCTGAGAGGCTGCATAAGATCAATATCAACCAAAACCCTAGCATATTGACCAAAGGTGCGTTCATGCATAGGCTTGGCCGTGATAGAATCAATACAAATAGGAGTGCCAATGCTTCCAGCAATTGTGAAGAGGATGTTCTTATGCCAATACTCCTGAGACAAACCAAATATTCTCACCCAAACCTGCACCGAAGTTTGATGTTGTTGCTTGGGATTGAAATCTTTGGACCACGCAAAAAGTTTCAACATGCCAGGATTGAGATTCCAAGAGGGGACGGAGCGAACTCTTCTAACATCCTCAAGAGATGAGAATGTGAATTCAAAGTAGCCTTTGCCTAGGGAGATCACTCCCCATGTAGACAAATTCTTCCAGACCAGGGCTAGCTTAGCTTTCAAGGCAACAACGGATAGAGGAGTGGAGCCCTTAGGCCAAATGATTCTTCCATGAAGGTTATGCTTGCATGCTTCCAATCCAGCTTCGTAAAAGGTTTCAGGAATTTCAATGGCTAGGCGATCGCCTTTGACGACAGGTTGTTGGATTTGTGACAGTGGAATATCGCAAATGTTATTTAGGGCAAGGGCTTGGACAAAGGTTTTCTGAGGTTTTGCGTTGTCAAGGGTAGTGTGGTTAGGGTCGATTTCAGTGTTTTTTGGGTCATTGTTAATGTCAAGGAATTTCCAAGGTATGTTGAAGGGAGTCATGGTGTGATGAGCAAGGTTGAAGGTAACGGCAGGGATTAGGGTTTCAAGGTTAGGGATGAAACAAGGTTACGTTCTCTCAACATTTTCTCTCTTCAAACCATGTAAAAAGTAAAGCAATTGAGACTGTATTCTAAGCTCTTAAATTTTTCTTTTTTAAAAGTTCAAGTGAAATTTCAAGAGGAATTTGATGTAATAGAAGAGAGTAATTTTTTACGGTGTGAAGAAATAAATCAAATATGTGTAAAAAGTAAAACAATTGAGACCATAACCCTAGGTCTCACATTTTAATTATTTTTGTAAATTTTTTTTTGTTAAGATATCAAAATGAAATTCATATAACATAAGAGAATAATCTCTTACAGGTGTGAAGAACTTATTCAAACTCGTGTAAAAAGTAAATCAATTGATACTATAATATAAGGTCTCGCTTTTTTTAGGATAAATAGGTCTTTACCCCCCTGCAGTATAGGCGACATTTGCAATACCCCCCTGTAAAAAAAAAATTTGGGAATCGGACCTTGCAAAAAAAAATTTATTTGCGTTACCCCCTGAGTGGCCAACTAGACAAGGAATGCTGACGTGGCATGCATATGTGGAATTTTTTTAAATTTTTATTTATTTTTTTCATTGATGACAGGGTAATGTATATTTTTTTTAAAAAAAAATAAAAAAAAATTTAAAAAAAATCTGAAATATTAATGTTTTGAAAAATATAAATAAAAATTAAAAAAAATTTAAAAAATCAGTAATATTAATTTAAAAAAAAAAGAAAAAAATATAACTTTAAAAAAAACTTGAAAAATTATTAATATTTTTAAAATCTGAAATATTAATTAAAAAAAACTGAAAAAACGTAAATTATTAATTTTTTCAAAAAAGTCAGAAATATTATTTTTTTCAAATATCTGAAAAAATGAAAAACATATTGGTTTTTTTAAAAAAAATCTCTAATATTAATTTTTAAAAGAAAAAACCAAAAAAAATTTAAAAAATAGGAAAAAACTGAATTATTAATTTAAAAAAAACTGAAAAATTTAATTTATTTGTTCTAATAATCTTATTTTATGTTTTTATATTTAAATTTGGAATTAGTTTTTGTTTTAAAAGAAATATGTTCTTAAGGGAAATATCTTAGTAAAATTGATAAATAATTTTTTTAGATTTTCTTTACAAATAAAAATATCTTAATCATACATTTTTAAAGATAGGAAGCAAGAATTGGATGATCAGCAATACAAATGATTTTTATTTAGGCACATGCACATATAATGAAAAATATAAAAGGAAATATTATTATATAAAAACTAAAAATGATAAATTAATCATTTCATCTTCTATTTTATTTCTTTTAACATTTGTGAGTGTGCCTAAATCAAAATCATTTCTATTTGTGCTTATAAAACATTTCTCACATTCATTAAACAACTAACTCGGTTTGTTTTTTTGTCACTAGGTCAGGTTTTATTAATTCTAGTTAGGGTGTTGTAGTCTTGTACGATTTGGATTTCTCACATTTCTATTTTTGTCATTTTATGTTTTTTCAGTTTTTTAAAATTAATAATTCAGTTTTTTCCTATTTTTCTTTTAAAAAAATTTTTTTGTTTTTTCTTTTAAAAATTAATATTACAGATTTTTTTTAAAAAAACCAATATGTTTTTCATTTTTTCAAATATTTGAAAAAAATAATATTTCTGATTTTTTTTGAAAAAATTAATAATTTACGTTTTTCAGATTTTTTCAAATTAATATTTTTTCAGATTTTTTTTAAAGTAATTTTTTTTTCGTTTTTTTTTAAAATTAATATTACTGATTTTTAAAATTTTTTTAAAGTAATATTTCAGATTTTAAAAAAATTAATATTTTTTCAAAATTTTTTTAAAGTAATATTTTTTTCGTTTTTTTTTTAAATTAATATTACTGATTTTTTAAAAAAAAATTATTTTTATTTATATTTTTCAAAACATTAATATTTCAGATTTTTTAAATTTTTTTTTTATTTTTTTTTAAAAAAAATATACATTACCCAGTCATCAGTGAAAAAAATAAATAAAACTTTAAAAAAATTCCGCATATGCATGCCACGTCAGCATTCCTTGTCTAGTTGGCCACTCAAGGGGGTAACGCAAATAAAAAAAAAATTTGCAAGGTCCGATTCCCAAATTTTTTTTTTACAGGGGGGTATTGCAAATGTCGCCTATATTGCAGGGGGTAAAGACCTATTTACCCCTTTTTTTATAATACTTGTTAAATGTTCAATTAAAATTTCAAGAGAGATTTGCTTTAACAGAAAAGAGTAATTTATTACAGTGTGAAGAACTAATCAATCTCGTGTAGTAAGTAAAACAACTGGACCATAACCTTAGGCCTCATAACTTATTTATTTATATCAAATGCTCAAGTAAATTATTCAAAGAGATATGATCCAATGGAAGAGGGTAATCGCTCTTACGACTTGAAGAACTAAATGAAGTCCGAGTAAAAAGTAAAGCAATTGATAGCATAACATAAGGTCTCGATTATTAATTATTTTTGTAAAAACTTCAATTAAAATTTCTAGAGAAATTTGTTCAAACAGAAGATGATAATCTCTTACATTGTGAAGAACTAAATCAAACATGTGTAAAAAGTAAAACAATTGAGACCATAACCATAGGTCTCACATTTTAATTATTTTTGTAATTTTTTTTTATTAAGATATCAAAATGAATTTCATATAACATAAGAGGATAATCTCTTACAGATGTGAAGAACTTATTCAATCTCGTGTAAAAAGTAAGTCAATTGATACTACTCCCTCTAGTCCTAGTTATAAGAAGAAATGTATTTTTTAGATTCATAGAATGTTTGATGTATTTGACCCATATTATGGACCACATACATCCAACATTCTATGAATCTAAAAAGTAGATTTCTTCTTATAATTAGAACCGGAGGGAGTATAATCTTAAGTCTCACTTTTTTATAATACTTGTAAAAAGTTCAATTAAAATTTCAAGAGAGATTTACTCTAACAGAAAATAGTATTTTATTACGGTGTGAAGAACTAATCAATCTCATGTAATAAGTAAAACAACTGGACCATAACCTTAGGCCTCATAACTTATTTATTTATATAAAATGTTCAAGTAAATTATCCAAAGAGATATGATCCAATGAAAGAGGGTAATCGCTCTTACGACTTGAAGAACTAAATGAAGCCCGAGTAAAAAGTAAAGCAATTGATATCATAACCTAAGGTCTCAAATTATTAATTATTTTTGTAAAAACTTTAATTAAAATATCCAGAGAAATTTGTTTTAACGGAAGATGATAATCTCTTACGGCGTAAAGAAATAAATAAAGCTGTCAAAAGTAAAACATTTGAGACAATATTCTTAGGCATTTCTTGATCAAATAGTTCAATTAAAATTTCTTGTAAAAAGTTCAATTAAAATTTTAAGATGAATTTGATCAAATAGAAGAGAGTAATTTCTTGCGGTGTGAAAAACAAAATCAAGCCCATGTAAAAAATAAAAACAATTGAAACTATAACCTTAGGCCTTACATCTTAATTTTTTTTACAAAATTTTCAATTAAAATATCAAAAAAGATTTAATCTAATAGAAAAGGGTAATCTATTACGGTGTGAAGAATTAAATCAAACGTATGTAAAAAGTAAAGACAATTGAGACTATAATCTTATATCTCGCGTCTTAATTATATGCGTAAAATATTCGGTTAAAATTTCAAGAGATATTTGATCTAATAGGAGAGAGTAATTTCTTATAGTATGAAGAACTAAATCAAACCCGTGTAATATACAAAACAACATGAACATAACTTTAGGTCTCACATCTTAATTATTTTTATAAAATGTTCCATTAAAATATTTAAAGATATATGAACTAAAGGAAGAGATTTATATCTAATTGCGTAAAGAATTAATAAAGCTCGTGTAAAAAGTTAAAATGAAGTTTGATTAAAAGATGAAAATGTATGTTTTAATATTAGGGGGAAGGGGGATGAAATTCAAATTTCTTTAGAGGGAGATGAGAGTAATTTTCTCTAATATATTTTGTATAAGAGGGGAGGAAAGTATATATTTTAACTTGAGAGGGGAGAGTAATGTAATTTAAGCACCTCTCAAGAGAGGGTAGAGAGGGTAATGTAATTTACTATAATATATATTATCTTTTAATTAATTTTTGTTTGTTTTTTATTTTGTAAGGTTCGTTATTTTTTTTTTGGCAATACATTGAATAATTGGTAAAAAAAAAAAAACAAATCAAGACAATTTTTTTATTTTTTTTTTACAATAGATTCTTTTTTGTTACTTATCCTATAGAATTCATCCCAATCTTAATATTAATATTATTTTTTTGTTTCACAATAAATTCAATAATTGGTTAAAAAAAATAAAAAGCAAGGCAAAATAAGAAAGACAAAAAAAGTCATAAAATTAATATTTTGTTGTCAGTGGGAATTGAACCGTGTCCCTATAAGTCGTAAAGAGATGACATGTAGGCGCCACATAGACGCCACATTATTAAAATAGTGCCACATATGAATTTGCTCCTTGAGAAGTAACGTGAGAACGTCAAGTGTACTTTTTACTTTGAGTAAGGCAAATAATAATAGTATAGATGTTTTATATATTTTGCAAAATAATCATTTAAAAATACATGTTAGTTTAACAACATGAGAAAAACTATGTGCATAATAATTTTGTAGAGATCAAACATGTTACTCTTTTGTATAAGGATCAAAACTAAAATTTGATAATTTGTAGGACTAAAAAACGGCGACGAGAGAGATGTTATTCGAACGACTGAATGGACGGGCTTAAGGCACGGGGATTGAGGCAAGGGAAGTAGCTCTTACGAATCCTTTAGTTTGCACATTCTACTTCCTTTTTCTCCGTTTGACTTCTTATCTTTGTCATAATGTGACACTTGATCTTGCTTTAGTATTTTTACCATTTTGGAAATTCCTTCATCTTAGAAAGGTATATAAAACAGGATTGAAACTATGATCTCCGGTTAAATTAGCCATGTTCCAGCTAAAAGCATCTTTATATGGCATTCTAACTCTAACAATTAAAGATCATAATTCTTTTATCAAGGTGCTCTTTACATTCATTCATCAGTCTGCTTCAAAATCCCTTTGCGTGCACCTTTCTACTGGTCTCACTTAAAATGAAGTTATTCTCATTCCCCTTGGGGTAAATTCTTTGGAAAAGACGCTTGAGCCAGCCAACCTTCTTTCTTGCCCAGGTCTTGGGCTAGGCTAGGAGATCGGAAGCTTCAATTCAAGTCGAGCAGCAACTTTTCTACGCTCAAAGGGAACCCGGCATCCTATTAACTGAGACGCATATTTAACCTTTTTTAGACATATAATTAGTTGTTAGTGCATATTGTTAGAGGGACAACATTGGTAGTTAGAGTCGAACACTGAACCTCTTTCTTAACCCCTTCATCATCTCGACCCTTTACCATTGGGCACCTTCAGCCACAAAAATATCTATTTATTTAAGCCAAGAATTAATTAAGAAACAATAAAATATATATATATATAGGGGATGTATCAAGTGAGAAAGGGGTTTCTTATGTGAGAGTGAGAGGATAAAATATCAACCTTTGGATTAAATTCAACGATTGAGATTATAATACCCATTAAAATATTCTCATGTGCGTGTCTGTTGTGAATCAAATATGTAACGAACCCTAATTCATGAAACAAAATCACGCAGCCCACAAATTGTTTTCTTCTTCCTCTATCGCGTATGCTAGCAGTCCAATTGCAAGAAGATAAATTGACTTTTACTTTTTTTTCTTTTTCAATCGGTGGCCACATGTTATTTAGCATGGATATCTATGATTAATTGATCACTTTTGCCTAGTATTGAATTATTCACATAAAGAACAACACAACTATTTTAGATAATTTGTTTTATGTATCATGAACGGATGCACTACCAAAACTAACAGTTGTAGGTATATGTGAATGTGACATAATATTAATCCACCTGATTTGTGCTTTTCTTCATAGTATGATAGAGGAAGAGTTCCCGAACGCGTGCAAAAAATAAAAAACCAAGAATGAGAGGCATGTGAATAGAAAACACGTGCACAAGAATATTTTAATGGGTATTATAATCTCAACCGTCGAATTTAATCTAAAGGTTGATATTTTATCCTCTCACTCTCACATAAGAAACATCTTTCTCACTTGATACATCCCCTATATATATATATATATAAGACACCATGAGTCATTTATAGCTGATAAATTAATTGATTAAATTTATAATTTTTGATAGATTAACGATTAAACTAGTTTATAAATAATATAAAAAGTGTATTAATTAAGGAGAAAAACATGGCCATGTTTGAATTAGCTTATTTTTGAGCTTATGTAAAACAGTTTATGCAAATAAATAAGTTTTTTAAAGTAGTTTATGAGAAAATAACTTATAAAAATACAATTTTTGTCGATAAAAACTTATGAATCAACATAAAAAAATTATTTATAGGCTCAAAAATTTATTTATATAAACTATTTTCATAAGCTCAAAAATAAGTCAAATCATAACGGGGCCATAAGCTAAAAACTTAAAAATGTGTTTTGTTAAACAAACCAAGTACAACTCAATTGATTGTTGTATAAACTTTGATATGACATAAATTACACCATGAGTCATTTATCAAAAGATTATCTCTCTTATGAGAAGAGCAACCCATTTTCTAATCATCTAACAATGCGTGCTTATAAAAAAAAAAGTTGTCTTATTAGGAGGGTTGTGGATATTGTATGTATAGTAAGTACAATTATTCTTCCGGTGTTTTTGTTTTGAATTGGGTCAATGTCTATTTGCGAACTAGATCGGGTCACTCAAATCAAGCAAAGCTGCGTAGACTATGTCAAGGGTAGGGATGGCAAAAATATCCATACCCGCGGATATCTGCGGATAAAATCCGCAATGGGCACGGAGCGGATACTTTAATGGATATCCACGGATAAAATAAGTGGATATTTCAATTATCCGCGTTTAATGGATACGGATGCGGGTTTAATACTATCCACGCCCGCAGATATCCATACCTGCTAAATAATTAGTAAAATTACTTAAATATTCTTAGTTACATATAAATTCTAATTTAGATGTATTGGAAGATGATGCCTACATTATTATTAGTAAGTGAAGTTATTACTTTTTGCTTAATTTAGAATGATTGATGTATGAATATTATGTTTGGGTGTGATATTATATTTTGATATTATGTTTGGATCTTATCACTATGCTAAGTACATGTATTTTGATATTATGTTTTGGTGTGATATTACATGTATTTTGATCAATGTGTTAAATATTATGTGTTAATAGTATTTTGTTTTTATAAAAACTAATTTTTTTTTTTAAATAATTAATTCTTTTTATTTTTGTTTAAATATCATCCATGGATATCCGTTAATATCCGCGGATACTTCAATATCCGTGGATTACCCGCTTAGCGGATATCCGCATGGATATGGAGATGACATGAATATCATATTTATCTGACGGAGAGGACACGGATATCACACTATCCGCGTCCATGGATATCCATTTACATCCCTAATCACGGGCTCGCCAAAATCAAAGGACACCATATTGCACCCATTTAGGACATGCAGGCCGTTAGATTTCACCCTTAAGACTGTCAGCCTACACGTCTTTCCACGTGTACAAAAGAAGGTTCTAACTTCTAAGTTTCTAAAACCCTAATCATCTGCATCTAAAAGTCTAACTCATAGTCTATGGCCCCGTTTGGCCCGGCTTATTTTTTCATTTTTTTCGTCTCATTAAAAATAGTAAAGAAGGAAAAAATTGTGTTTGACTTCACTTTTATTTATTTTTTACTTCTTTACTTTATTTCTTTGATACTTTTAAGGAGAAATATTGTCAAATATAATTTTATACTTCTCTATTTCGTTTAAGCTAAATAAAAAAGTAAAAAATAAGCCGGACCAAACGGGGCCTATATCAGATATGCAATATTTAAACCGTAATACCACTGACATTCTGCATTTATTGACTTAATTGTCTGAATGTGTGCAAAGAATCGCCCATGCCTTCAATGAGGTTCACCACTCAATAGTTCAAAATCAATAATCCAACCAGATTGCAAATCTAGAGATGATCAATTAGCACTTGAAGTCTTATTCTTTTTCCGATCCAATTAGGCACTTGATAGTATAAAAATATTCCAACTCATATACTACTGAAGTACTTATTATGGTGGTCATTGCATGTACTCAATTCAAACGACGTATAGATAATCAACTCAAACGTCATGTAGATCACCAGGGATAGCTGCAGAGGGAATCGAATTTCCCAATATAAGCAACTATGTAACGTAATGGAGATTGGAGATATTCGTCTGGGTTAAATAGTTGATATCCCCTATAAAGTAGGTCGGTTTTGCAATATCCTGTAAGTTTTTTTTTCAAAGATCTCCCCTTGCATACTAAAGATTCTTTGAAATATCCCCTTGGAGTAATACATAGGCAGAGAATCTCCTACGTGGCACCTCCACGTGGAATTTTATTAATTTTTAATTATTTTTTTGCCACGTGGCATTAAATTATTATTTTTTTTTTAAATTTCTTTTTTAAAATTTTTTTTTTTAATTTTAATTTTTTTTTTCTGATTTCTTTCTTTTTCTTTATTTGTTATTTAAAAATTTAATAATAATTAATTAATATTTGTTTATTTAAAATAAAAAATGAAAGAAAAAATAAAATATTTTTCTCTATAGCATAGTGGAATATTAAAATAAAATAATTAATATACAAAAAAAATTGTTGATGATGATGTTCTTATTATATAAAAAAATTATAACAAAAAAAAACCTGATTAAAAAAAAAAGGTGAGAAAGAGAGAGAGAAAATTTATATTTTCTCTTATTCTTCTTTTTCACTGGGTTTTACAAACCCTTCTTCTCCACCCTCTTAGTATGTGTTTGGTTTAGCGGTGGTGAGAATTGAGTTTAGTAGAATTGAGTTTGACCGAATTGATTTTAGCTAAAAGTGAGTTTAAGAGAATTGATTTATGTTTGGTATATTAATGTAAAAGTGATTCTCAATATTTTATGTTGTTTGGATAGTTTGAATTAAAATTGATTTTGTATGTATATTTACCAAAATGGGCTTACACATATATACTTAAAATCATATTTCATTTAATATTTTATATAATTATTTATATTTATATTGTATTAAATATGTTAAAATAAATTATATTGTATTACAGACTAAAAAAATATTATATTGTATTATAAAATTTAGTTGGGGTCTTCATATAATAAAATAAATAAATAACTCCAATTAAATAACAGCCTAAAGGAAGTATAGTAAGTAAAAACATAAATGGGCCACCGGGTCAAATTTATTAAAGCCCAAATGTTTGTCTGTGCAACCTAAAAACGTAATCAGCACTGTTTAGCTTCTTCAACCTACAGTGCTATCTTCTTTAATAATCACCATCGTTACAGAAAATAAATGAGGAGTTGAGGGTAATAGATGGATATGTAATAAATTTTAGTTTAAGGTTTGGATTCACGTTTGATTTGACGCATAAGCTTGGAATTGTAGCTTCACATGAACTCGCGTTTGGGTTACTTTTCACGTTGCAAAGAATCACGTTTGATTTTACCCAAACAGCCGAGAAATCGAAGAAATCGCGTTTCGAGGTGGTAAACTCACGTTTGGAGCTTCCCAACGTGTAACCAAACAGACACTAATTTTTCAACATCACCAATTTCAGTTTCAACTTCGTTCGGTTTCGATTTCGTTTGGATTCGTTTTGGTTTCGATTATACGTTCAATTTCAGAATAACTGGATTTTGATTTTTTGATTTCGTTTTCGATTTCATGTGTTTGTTCTTCTTTTTTTTTGTTTTTGTTTTCGATTTTGATTTCTTGAAGATGAAAAGATGGATTTTGGGATTAACGAATCTGTGGAATGTGTGCTGATGGTGCTGATGGTTTTGGTGTTTTGTTCTGGTGTAGCAGGCTTATGCGTTTTGGTGTTTTTAATCTGGAAGTAATTTGGTCGTGAGCCTTGTTTCTTGCCTTGAATATCTTAGAAAAAAGATCAAGTGGGGTTTGGAATTTTTTTTTGAATTTTCTCCATTTGACTTGGTTTTTTAGTGAAAAATGATTGCTGGGATTTATATTTTCTCTCTTTCTTTCTCTCCCTTTTTTTTTAATCAGGTTTTTTTTGTTATAATTTTTTTATTTGATTTTATTATGTTTTTATTTTATATACAATTATTACTTTTTTTGTTGTTACACTTTTTTTTTATAATTGTTAATTATTTGATTTTATTATATTTTTTTCATTCATTTTTATTTTATATATAATGGTTTTTTTTTTGTTACAATTTTTTTTATTTGTATTTGATTTCATTATATTTTTATTTCATATATAATTTTTTTTTGTTACAATTTCATATATTAATTATTTTATTTTAATATTCCACTATGCTATAGAGAAAAATATTTTATTTTTTCTTTCATTTTTTATTTTAAGTAAACAAATATTAATTAATTATTATTAAATTTTTAAATAACAAATAAAGAAAAAAGAAAGAAATCAGAAGAAAAAAAATTTAAAATTAAATTTTTTTTAAATAAAAAATAAAAAATTAATGCCACGTGGCAAAAAAATAATTAAAAATTAATAAAAATCCACGTGGAGGTGCCACGTAGGAGATTCTCTGCCTATGTGTTACTCCAAGGGGGTATTTCAAAGAATCTTTAGTATGCAAGGGGGATCTTTGAAAAAAAAACTTACAGGGAGTATTGCAAAACCGACCTACTTTACAGGGTATCAACCACTGTTCAATCAAAACTAACAAAAAGAATCAGGTCAAATATATTCTATCAGTTGCTAGTTTTTTTGGTGTAAACCGGGTATCCTCTGCGCGCAACTGCAAAGACTAATCCCTCGAGCCTTGTGGGACCCAAATGGGTGGCAAACTCTCCCTAAGAGTTTTAACACTGCTGCATGCCCAAGCCAGGGATCGAACCCAGGACCTTGGTTAAGCTAGAAGAGACCCGCGCCATCTCATCTAAGTGCTCTTGGGTCTATCAGTTGCTAGTTTATTCATCACACCTCGCCACTGTTGCACCCATTCCGCCAGTCCCCTCTGTTTCACCACTTTTACGCCCTTCCCCCATCACCCTTACTGTGGCCTCCTATCATCACTTGTGCAAAAAAATTTCCTTGCACTACCCCGACAACACCATCACCCTTCCCACAGGAATACTGATATTATTTTTTCTAATATTATCCTTCTTACATCTCTGTGCCTTCCTTCATTGCCATCACCATAATATGCATTACGATCAAAACGGACTTGATTTGCCCATGGTACAAACGTACAAAACCACAACCCATTCAACGCTTGCACCACCCTCACTACATCCGGCACACCTTGTCAAAACGAAAAAAAAAATTCTTTCCAATTTTTCCTTGTTCCATCTTGATCACGTACTAAGAATTATCGATCCCTACACCCTCACCGGTGTTACCCCACGTTGTTTGCCTCACTATGGCCATAATAGGTTTTTTTTTACCTGCCGATCAACATATGTCATAGTGTAACACTTCACTAATATTCATATTGTAAATGACAAGAAGGATCAGACATATATTTGTTGGGCGGTCAGCAGCTCCAGCGCAAGTTGCTAAGCGATGATGTGGAGGCTGTAGTTCTGTTGCTTAACTTTTCAACCATTGGAGCTGATCATTGCTTGTCTACGTGGAGGTTCATGTTGCTTAAATATCTGTGTCAGTTGCTTTAGAAAGCAACGTTGAACCTGCGTTGCTTGTCAATAAAATATAATATGATAAAAGGTTGCTCAAGCTTAACATATAGAAGAGGACTCAATTGAATTAATCAATAGAAGAGGAGGAAGAAAAAATTGAAAAATCAGAAAATATATAAACTTCAATAGTAAATCCACAGCCACCGTCACCGTATCTTCCGCCGTCACGACAAGTTTCTTTCTCGCTCTTCCACCACCTTGAAGGCAAATTTAGAGAGATTGAATGATTTAATTTGAGAGAGATTTGATGACCGATTAAAAGTGAAAGTGAGAGATCTCTGATTTATATTTTTTAGAACGTGAGTTTAAGAGTGAATGGGGAAATTGTGACGAGGGAGAAGGCTGAAGGGGGTGGGTGGGTGATGGACTGATGGGTCGGTGTTTGAGTCTGGGTAGGTGAGTGAGGGATTTGTAGAGTTTTTTTTTTTTTGAAACAAGGGATCTGTGTTTTTTTTTTACTAAAAAAAAAAAAAAAAAAAACACAGATCCCTTGTTAAACTATTACTACTATTATTTAATTTTGATATAAATAAAAAGAAGCAAAACGACAAAGTATGCTAAGCAACAGTGTTGGAGTAAAATGGAACCAAATTGCTTACATCCAAAGTTGTTTACTTTGAATCGAAACAGGATGGTAAGATCGAAAAATCGTAAATCGCAATCAAAATCGATGGATTCTACTCAAATCGTTTTGTTGAATCGAAAGGGGAAATCAAGATCGCATAATCGGAAATCGCAACCAAAATCGATGGATTCAACTCATATATATATATATATATATATATATATATATATATATATACTCAAAAGTTTAAAATCATAAATCAAACATAAAACAACCAAATCTTAAATATTAAAGTACTCAAAAGTTTAACATCAAATGAATATAAAAAATAGGGTTTTGCCATTTTTTACTTAAAAGAAGGGTTTAAACCGGGTCACAAACAAAAACGGGTCATATCAACCATTCCAAAATTACCAAAAATAAAAAAGTCCAGAATCGGTAGAATCCAATTGGAATCGCGGATTGTGCTGCGATTATGCGATTGTATGCGATTTTACATGGATTGTGCTCTAAATTAGAATTCTATCACGATTCAAATCCTTTTGAGTAAGCAAAATCGCAAAATCCATGGATTTTAGGATTCTGATCGGGATTCTGACAACAATGCTTACATCCCATGTGGCATTTGAGGTCCACAAAAAAGACTCAAGCAACTCAATTTTGTTATATGCATTGGAGATGCCCTTATATATTACTGTATTATTATATGTGAAGTTAGGGGTGTCAATATTATCCATTTATTCATTATCTATCCAAATTCATCAATTTTAAATCCATCCAATCCATCCATTAGACAATAAAATTGTTAATGGATTGGATTCAATCCATCCATTTAAAGTAAAATCGATGGATTTGATCCGTCCACCAATTTTTAAAAATCCAATGGATCATTGTTTTTTGTTATTTACAATCCAATGGATTAATTCTTCATAAATGAAAAAAAAAAAAAAAAACTAATTTAACATATATTATCTGAAATCGGAATATTTTTTTCCCTCGAAAATAAAAAAAATGGCCGAAAACCAAAAAAATACTCGAAAATCCAAAAATCGGCCGAAAACCCAAAAATAGGTCATAAACAAAAAATCGGCCGAATACCTAAAAAACACCCGAAATCCCAAAAAACGGCCGAAAACCCAAATATCGGCCGAAAAACCTAAAAAAACACCCGAAGTCCCAAAAAACGGTAGTAAACCCAAAAATCAGCCGAAAACCCAAAAAACGACCGAAAACTTAAAAAACGGCCGAAAACTCAAAAAATCGACCGAAAATAAAAAAAAAACACCCGAAAACCCAAAAATCGGCCGAAAACCCAAAAATACCCGAAAACCAAAAAATCGGCCGAAAACCCAAAAAACGACCGAAAAATAAAAAAAATCGGCCAAAAACCCAGAAATCGACCGAAAACTCAAACAATTGGCCAAAAACCGAAAATCGGTCGAAAACCAAAAAAACACCAGAAAACTCAAAAAACCGGCCGAAAACCCAAAAAATAGTCGAAAACTTAAATAATCGGCTGAAAAACCTAAAATCCGCCGAAAACCCAAAATCGTCCGAAAAATCAAAAAATCGTCCGACAGACCTAAAATTGGCTGAAAAACCAAAAGACGCCCGAAAATCCTAAAATCAGCCGAAAAAATTTATTTTAGGCTTTCGGCCGATTTTTGGATTTTTAGTCGATTTTTTGGTTTTCGGGTGTTTTTTAGTTTTTCAGCCGATTTTTGAGTTTTCGACTGATTTTTGGGTTTTCGGCCGATTTTTGGATATTCGGGTGTTTTTTCGGTTTTCAGCCGATTTTTGGGTTTTCGGCCGAGTTTTGGATTTTCGGGTGTTTGTTTTTAGTTCTCGGCCGATTTTCATTTTTTCAGCCGATAAAATCCTAAAATTGGCCGAAAAATTGATTTTAGGTTTGCGGCCGATTTTTGGGTTTTCGGGCGTTTTTTTTTAGTTTTTGAGCGATTTTTGTGTTTTCAGCCGATTTTTGGATTTTCTAGTGTTTTTTGGGTTTTCGTCTGATTTTTGGTTTTTCAGCCGATTTTTTGTGTTTTCGGACGATGTTAGGATATTCAGCAGTTTTTTGGTTTTCCTACTGATTTTTGGTTGTTCGGCCGATTTTTTGTGTTTTCGACATATTTTAGAATTTTCGGCCGTTTTTTGGTTTTTTTGCTGATCTTAGGTTGTTCGGCCATTTTTTTGCATTTTCGATCGGTTTTTGGTTTTTCGGTCTTTTTTTGGTTTTGAATTAATTTTGTTGGATGGATTGGATATCCATCCATTAAAATGATGATAATGGATGAATTAGATTGAATTATTTGATATCATTTTAATGGATTGTTAATGGACAAATGGATTACTTTTATCTATCCATTAACAATCTAATCCAAAACCATCCAACTATAGTATTTTTCGTGAACTATAATTTTCCAACTATAGTGACTACCTTGCACGGATCTTTGACTTTTCTTTTCCCCATTCTCTGGGTATACAATTTATTTATTGTTTTCAATAATATTTAATTAAAAATGCTAAGATAAAATTGAGATATATTTTGTATGATATATGTTTAACAATGTTATAAGATAGAGTGAGATGACGAATATTATTTCGCTTTCCATTTTACACTATTAAGAGATAGATTATTTCTCTTATCTTCATATTTGTGACTATATAGTGTCATTTTAAATATAAAATGATTATATACTCCATTCTCAAATGAAAATTTAATCAATGTAGATGCATTTTTAATAGTGGGGTCAAAAGTGTTCTACGTTTCTCATTCTACACTTGTGAGAGATTATATATCTCTCTCATTATTTCTACATCTATCGAACAAAATAATTGTCATTTTTTAATAATATTTATTTGCTTATGTTCTTTTTTTTTTCTTTGGAAGATTGTCTATATATGTCACTTTTCATTTTATATTATTTTGAATGTTGCCAATATTTTTCTTTCAATTATTTATGAGATTGATTTTGTATAATTTACTTGAGTATGAAAATACGATATATGTTTAAGGATGTTACAGGGGCATAGTGTGGTGGAAAATACTCCTACATTCCCCGTTTAACAACACTATGAGATTCCATCTAACTCCCTCTCTTTCACGTCTCTATAGGAACTCCATCAACAAAATTTTAAATGAATATTAAGATACTTTGGGCATGTTCTTATTCTCAACCTTTTTTTTGTCATTGTACCACAATGAAGCAATTTTCACGTGTGAGCGTCAAATGAAAAATTCTATGTATGAATCTCCACTTACATTGCTAAATTAGCATCTCGAAAAAGGTTTGAACGAATGTTTATGAAAAGTTTAAAATTGAAATTACAAATAAAAAAAAATCCATTGATTATAAAAAATTAAAATTATATTAATTTATTTTAGATTTCAATTCTCAGAGATTTTTTCAGTTGGATGTAATATAGTGAAAGTGCGACAAACACAAAATAAGGAAAAACTCTCGTAGTCGGAATTCAAATTTTAATTAGTCAATGTTTATTTTTAATAGTATAGAAGGGGAAGTGTTTTATGTTTTCCATTAAGAGATTCTCTCTCTCTCTCTCCCCCTCCCTCTCTCTCATATATATTATTTTCTAATGAATATTAATAAAATTCTCGTGTTCGGTTCTTACAATCACATACATTAACTTTTCATCTTGGGAATCATTTTTATTGTGCTAGATAAAATTTTAAATAAGTGATCCCCATTATAAAATATAAAAGTATGGATCTGCGAATGAAATTCAAATTTTCATTATTCAATGTAATTTTTTTAAAACTTGGGTTACGAATGCTACCCATTTTTCATTCTATACCACTGAGATTCTCTCTCATTCTAACCATCTTATGTGTCCGTTACAGAACGCTATGGCTGCTCCATGAACAAAAAATAGTTGTAAATTCTTTATTATTTTTTAAGAATATCAATAAAATTCTCGTACTCTTGTTTAAAACAATAAATAAATAAAAAATCTCGCACTTAGTTCTCACTATCATCTACGAACACTTTTTATCATGGGGATCATTTTTCATCGTGCTAGATAAAATTTAGAGATGATTAGTCAAGGTATAATTTTAATAGTGTAGTGAGAAGTGCTCTCTGTTTCCTATTTTAATAGTCAATGTATAATTTTAATAGTCAAATGAGTGATCCCATAAAAAAATATGAAATATGATTTAAATT
Organism: Trifolium fragiferum; assembly: GCA_954870985.1. Lineage (NCBI taxonomy): Eukaryota > Viridiplantae > Streptophyta > Magnoliopsida > Fabales > Fabaceae > Trifolium > Trifolium fragiferum. The sequence goes on from OX940792.1 coordinate 22,984,809, forward strand.
TATTTTAAAACAAATCAACATAGAAATATAACATTTAATTGAATGATTGGATAATAGATATATATCCAATCAAATTTTAGTCGAAGTGTTAATTTATTTTTTTTGGATAGAAATCCAAAATCAAATTGTTTACTTAGTTTTTATATATTAAGTATATAATATTTAATCATGGATTAATAAGTTTGTCGTCATTAAAACTATAATATATATTAATAATTAAAATAAAATATTTGAATTTCTAAAAAAAAATAATAGAAAAACTTTAATTGAATTTTACCTACGCAATAATATTAAAATAGAATATTATAATTTTTAAAATAAAAAAATATCAATCCCCGCAAAAAGAAAGAGTTTCTGGAAAAATAAAATAATAATAAGTTAATAACGAAGATTCTACAAAAAAATAGAGTTTATATAAAAAATCTATATGTATTATTATTTACCTTACTCAAAATAAAAAGTACACTTGGCATCCTCACGTTGCTTCTCAAGAAGTAAACGTACAAGTGGCATTATTTTAATGACGTGGCGCCTATGTGTTTTCTCTTTACGACCTAAAGCAACACGGTTCGATTCCCACTAACAACAAAATATTAATTTTATGATTTTTTTGCCTTGATTTTTTTATTGTTTATTAAATCTATAATGTTAAATCTATAATGAAACAAAAAAAATTAAATAATAGGATTACCATCAATTCTATAGGATAAGTAAGATAACAATAATCTATTGTCAAACAAAAAAATAGGATTGCCTTGAATATATTTTTTTACCATTTAATGTATTGCCAAACAAACACTAATAATAATAATAATAATTAAAAAACAAAATAGACATATGTACCAAAAAAAAAAACAAAATCGACATTAAGATTCTCATGAATTTTATACGGATAAGTAACTCCACCCTAATATTCGTATGATCTATAATTTGTAAAATCTAAAATATATTATATTTTATATATTTGTTTTTATTTTTATTTTTTTCAATGGGTTTGGATATGACATATTTTTATACGGACTTGATTTGATTATTCACAATGTAAAAGATTACCATCTTTAATTAGAACAAATTTCTCTCAATATCTTAATTGATTGTTTACATAAATAATTAATTGTAATACCTAAAGTTATAATATCAATTGTTTTAATTTTTGTAGAGATTAGATTACCCTCTTTTGTTTAATCATATCTCTTTAAATATTTTAAATGAACATTTTACAAAAATAATTAAGATGCGAGACATGATGTTATGATCTAAATTGCTTTACTTTTTGCATATGTTTTATTTAATTTTTCACACCGTAAGAAATTACTCTCTTCTATTATATTCGGCTTTACTTTTTACATGGGTTTGATTTTACTTTTTACAATATTTGGATATTTAAATAAATACTGTACAAAAATAATTAAGAATTGAGACCTAGGATTACGATCTCAATTGCTTTACTTTTTACACAGGTTTGATTTAATTTTACACACTATAAGAAATTATGCTTGATTTAGTTATTCACAATGAAGAAAATTATGCTTTTCTGTTAGACCAAATTTCTCTAAAATTTAATCGAACTTTTTACAAAAATAATTAAGACGTGAGACATAAGACTATGATCTGAATTACTTTACTTTTTACACTTGATTTAGTTCTTCATACCGTAAGAGATTACCATTATCTGTTAGAAAAATTTCTCCAAATATCTTAATTGATTATTTTACAAATTTTTTTAATTAAGATGTGAGACCTAATGTTATAATCTCAATTGCTTTACTTTTTATACGGGCTTGATTTAGTTCTTCACGCCATGGGAGATTACCCTATTTCATTAGATCATATCTCTTTAGATATTTTAACTGAACATTTTAAAATAATAATAATAATAATTAAGATACGAGGTCTAAGATTGTGTTCTAAATTACTTTAGTTTGTCACGCTGTAAAAGATTATCTTTTTACATTAGATTGTATCTCTTTGAATATTTTCATTGTAGTGGTGAGGGGTTTAGGTAGTATCCATGAGGTCCTAGGTTCGATTTTCATTGGCAACATTGCAAAAAAAAAAAAAAAAAATTTACATTAGATTGTATCTCTTTGAATATTTTCATTGTAGTGGTGAGGGGTTTGGGTAGTATCCATGAGGTCCTAGGTTCGATTTTCATTGGCAACATTGTAAAAAAAAAGATAAAAAATATATATATATATATATATATATATATATATATATATATATATATATATATATATATATATTTTCATTGAATGTTTTACAAAAATTAATTAAGATGTGAGGTATAAGATTGTGTTCTCAATTACTTTACTTTTTATACCGATTTGATTTAGTTTTTCACACCGTAAAAGATTACTCTCTTCCGTTAGAACAAAATTCTCTAGAAATTTTAATTGATTTACAAAAATAATTAAGATGCAAGACATAATATTATGACCGCAATTGCTTTACTCCTTACACGAGGTTTATTTAGTTCTTCAAACCGTAAGTGATTACCATCTTCCGTTAGATAAGATCTCTTTAGATTTTAATTGAACATTGTACAAAAATAATAAAAACGTGAAACAAAAGATTATAGTCCAAATTACTTTACTTTTTACACAGGTTTGATTTAGATTAAATCCCTCTTGAAATTTTAATTGAACTTTTTAGAAAAATAATTAAGATGCAATGTCTATGATTATGGTTTCAATTACTTTATTTTTTACACGGGTTTGATATAGTTTTTAACAACGTAAGAGATTATGGTTTTCTGTTAGACCAAATTTCTCTGGATATTTTAATTGAATTTATTACAAAAATAATTAAGTTGTGAGACCTAGGGTTATGATCTCAATTGCTTTACTTTTTACACAGATTTGTTTTAGTTCTTAATGTCGTCAGGTATTATCCTATTTTGTTAGATCAAATTTATTTGGATATTTTAATTGGAGTTTAATTGTTGTGCACTGTCGGTGTAAACTTTTTTTACACATACATCTAATGATGTGTTGTCACATCATTTAATGAATGTGACACGTAATGTGTCTCTAAACACAATACATGATGTATTGGTATATTATTGGACGAATGTATAAAATAACTTTACAACGACATTGTATATAAATTAAATTCTTTTAATTGAACATTTTACAAAAATAATTATGACATCTGCCTTAAGGTTATCATCCAAATAGTTTTACATTTTACAGGGGATTTATTTAGTCTTTCGCACCGTAAAAAATTACTCTCTTATGTTAGATTATATCTCTCTTGAAATTTTGATTAAATTTTTTTAAAAATAATTAAGATGCAAGACCTAAGATTGTGGTCTCAATTGCTTTAATTTTTACACTAACTTTGTTCAACTTTTCACACCTTATGAGATTATCCTCTTTCGTTAGATCAGATTTCTAATTTGAATATTTTGATTGAACTTTTTGCAAAAAATAATTAAGATGTTAGACCTAAGATTATGATATCAGTTGGTTTACTTTTTACACATTCTTGAATAGGTTCTTCAGTTCGTAAGAAATTATCCTTTGCAATTTGAAGAAATCGATCTCTTGATACTTTAAATTAATTTTTAATTAACAAAAAAGGAAAAAATAAAACTTTCATCAGATTTTAACAGCAAAATAAAATAATTAGTAAGACAATAATAATATACATATATTTGGACATTAAAGTCTAAAATTATTATATATTTATAAATGAAAGATAACTTATGTGTGATGCTGGTTCGAGCTCCAATTTTTCATTTCTAAAATATTTCTTAATTTATATATATATATATATATATATATATATATATATATATATATATATATATATATATATATTAAATTATTAAAAAATATTGAACTTCTAGCCCGTGCTTGGCACGGGTGTTCATACTAGTATATAATATTAAAGTTTCTACAATAAGAAAATGTGAGAGAAGTTTTAATCGAATGAAAAAAAATTCGATAAAAAAAAAGAAAAAGAGAAGATCTAGTTTAGTTGCATATAGCCAACAATTTTTTTTTATAATAATCCGTTAGAGAAGATACAAAAAAATAGAAGCTTTAATTGAATGACACCTAAGCAATTTAATTTTAATTTTTTTACATTCAACTAGTTTTGAGACCCATGCATTCGCACGGGTTTATTGACTTTTATTTATAAAATATTGTTAAAATATAAGTGACACTGTGTACCAAAAAAATAAAAATAATAAGTGACGTTGTTCTGTTATTTTTTTATAAAATTTATTAAATTAAGTAATTTTTTTTTCATTAAAGCAATTGTCCCGTGTATGATTTTTGTGTAATAAACTATAAGTAATAATAACAAATATATTCGGGAAGGGATCATTTGACACCGGTGTCAAATTAAATGTTTTACACCAAATCTCGTCCGTCCGATGTGTTTTAATCCAAAGACCAGCAATTGTTCACTAATGTGCCATATGTGACATCACTTGAAACTACTCACCCACGTAAAGCCCTTTTGGCGGTAACTGGCGGCATAATACAATGAAAATAAGGATTCACACCACTATTATATCGTTATCTCTCAACCTTAATATCCTTAATCCTTGCTGCACATATGTATTTGACTTCTTAATTTAATTTTTGAAGTGTATGAGTTGCAACAATTGAAGGTTCTTCCAATCAAAATAAGGAGTATAAATTCATGGAAGATACAAACCCAGAGATCTTTGAAGTCCAAAATACTCCTATTTTAGAGTTTAATGGCGCAACAGTTGAGAATCGTGTAGAAAACGTGAACAATAATATTAGTGAGGTATAGAATTAGTATTATTAAACCTTTGCAAAATTTTGGCTTTAAAACATCTTCTATTATTGCACAGGTTTCTAACTATTGCTTCTTTAATACTTATAGGGCACTGAGGTTGAAAATAATAAGGACATAGCTTCAGAGGAGGTTGCACAACAAGATCCAAATGATATTGAGCATCATAAAATTTATCCTCATGCTGGGTTGGAGTTTGACTCTCTTGAAGATGTTAAAAATTTCTACAAAGCATTTGCCAAAGAAGAAGGTTTTGGAGTTCGTACACGTTCCAGTAAACCAAATTCATGCATACTTGTTTGCTCCAATGCTGGTCAACGTACAACAGATAATACCAAAAATGAGGAAAGTAATACACTTGAAAGAAAATGTAGGAAAAGGTGCTCTAGTTCAAGAACTAATTGTATGGCATCACTTACTGCTTCAAAGGCACGAAAGAGACGCAAGTGGGCTATCATTGGCTTTAACAATGTCCATAATCATGGTATGGTTAGTCCAAAGAGTGTGAATTATCTTAGATGTCATAAGAAAATGAGTACTGCTGCAAAAAGCCTTGTTGAAACATTTGATAAAGAGGGTCTACCTACCGGAAAAGTTGCTTCATTGTTTAACAATGGAGGTTCAACCTTCTCTAATAGAGATTGTTGGAATCATCTTAGAGATCTTCGATCTAGAAATTTAGATGTTGGAGATGCTCAAGCCGTGTTCAATTTTTGCATCCAAAAGCAAACTGAGAATCCAAATTTCTTTTATGCAATACAGTGCGATAATGATTCACGAATGATTAATTTTTTTTGGGTAGACGCAAGGTCAAGGTTAGCCTATAAAATATTTGGAGATGTTGTTACATTTGATACAACTTATAAGACCAATAAGTATAGTATGCCGTTTGCACCTTTTACTGGGTTGAATCATCATCACCAATCTATTTTATTTGGTTGTGCTTTGTTGCAAGATGAAACGGAGAAATCATTTACATGGTTGTTTGAGAATTGGCTTAAAGCAATGGATGGAAAGAGTCCTGTATCAATAATTACTGATCAAGATTTGGCAATGAGAGCCGCAATATCCAAGGTATTTCCACAAACTCGGCATCGGTTATGTCTATGGCACATTAGGAAGAAGTTTCTGGAGAAGCTTTCACATATTTACCATAAAAGCCCAACTTTTAAGCGTGATCTAAAAAGGTGTATACGTGATTCATCATGTATAAAAGACTTTGAAGAAGATTGGCATCGTATAATGGTCGAGTATGATTTGGTGAAAAACGAATGGCTTCAGGGCTTATACAATATAAGAGAATCATGGATTCCAGTTTATAATAGAAATACTTTTTTTGCTGGGATGAATACTACACAAAGGAGTGAGAGCATCAATGCTTTTTTTGATTCTTTCGTAGATTCTTCAACCACATTGCAAGATTTTGTAGTGAAGTTTGACAAAGCTGTCAATAGTCGCCACGAGAAAGAGAAAAAAGAAGATTTTGAGTCGAGACATCGAGAACGAATGTTAAGTGTTGGATCAAAAATTGAAGAGCATGCTGCAACTTTCTATACTAGAGCCATCTTTAACAAATTTCAAGATGAACTAGCAAAGCTTTGTCGGTTCACAAAGAAGAAAGTTGAGAGAAGTGGGTCTCAATATACATGAGGTATCTAATTGTTACAATTCTCAAGAATCATTCATTGTAAGTGTGGATCTAGATACAAGGGATGCCAAATGTGGTTGTCAACTTTTTGAATTTATGGGGATATTATGTAGGCACATCTTGGTAATTTTTCAAGCAAAAAATATTGTCGAAATTCCAAGTAAGTATATTTTACACCGTTGGACAAATGATGCTAATATGAGCTTAGGATTTAGTGTTCGTGAAACAAATTCGGTATGTGATAATGGTAATTCAGCTACATTGCGAAGTATGCACATACATAATCAAGTGAGTGCGTTTCCCAATCTTGCTGCAAAATCAGTCAGAGTTTACAATTTTATATCATCGGGGTTGGAACAATTATACAAAGAGGCTGTAAAGATGAATTCTGAAATGCAAACTGGTAAGGATGAACTTCTTTCTGAGACAACTTGTCCAGATATGTTATTCCCTGAGCAAGCAAACGAAGAGGCTGAATTAACTATTAGAGATCCAGTAAAGTCACAAACCAAAGGAAGGCAAAAGGATGATGTCAGATTCCCTAAATCTGGAAGAATCAAAAGTAGTCTTGAGTTGTCAATGAATCGACTCCCAGGAAAAAGCCGCAATTGTACATTATGTGGAGAACCTCGTCATAATCGAAGAAGTTGCAAGCTAAAAACAAGCGAGGAAGAAGCTAACTAGTCCACTTAAATTAGAGGTAAAAGTATTAAAGTGTTTTTTCTAGATCTTTGTGAGAACTTTTAACATATATTTATTTGTTTTTAAAATTTATTGTTGCAGGTGAAGTTTGGATCGATCATGAATATGTGAATGCTTATGCAGTTGAAAGTGTTCATCATTAAAGTAACAAAAGCATTTGTTTGTATCAAAAGGATTGCTTTTGGCTTGGTATCAGTTGTTGCAGGTTGCGCGTAACTGGGCGCATCAGATTCTGTCAGGTAGCTCCTTGTGTAGTGTTCAAGTCTTTTTTGCAGAGCTGGTTGTGTCTAACAAGGCCGCATTTGGTTTTTTCAGACTGGATGCTAGTGATAGTTCCCTGTGCCTTGAGTTGTTTGTGACACAAAAAAAATCACTGCACTGCAGAGTAGTTTGGTTCACTGTGTGTTCTGATTTAGACCTTCTATCTTGTAGCTGCTTCTTGTTCTTCATTTTTTAGTCATGGCTAAGTGGTGTTTATATGTTGCTGGAATGTTAACTGTGTAATAGTACTGGTGTGGTGTACTTAGATATTATCTAGTGTGTTTTCAATGTAATCTTGTTATGCTTTAAAGCTATGTTTTCTGCAACTGCTGTTTGTGTCCTATAGACCTTGTTGTACATCTTGTACACATGTCATTTTGCTTCTAATGCCATTTTTCCTTTTAATATTAGACATCTCTAAGAATGTAGTAATTGTAGGCTTTTTGGAAAAGCAAAATCCACTACTGAAAACCAAGTCTTATTGCAAAGAAGACACTAGTACAGGAACTCTAGGCCTCCAATTCAACTATGAGCTAAAGCAACAAGCTACTAGAGATACTTTGCTATGCTACTAGGAAACAAAAACCAAGACTAAGGCAAAGTAGATGCACTAACTCAGGTGGCAGAGTGGTGATAATTTGATGTATATCTTGTAATTTGGTTACTAATATCCTTTGAATGGATATTACGTGATGCATACTGTGTATGCTTTGAATATAACTGCAATAGACAACAAAAAGGCGAAAGGCGAATAAACCGTTAATTTTAACTCACTTCACTTGCTATTCAATTTTTTATCACCTAATCACAATTTTATAGTGATCTTATCACATATACTATTTTTAGAACCTTATTAATTCTTGAACCAAACAGAAGCAAAGAGATAGCATACTAGCCTACCTTTATATTACTAGATAAAAACCATATCTTCCTAAACCAAGCACCTCAAGTTCTAAACTCTAAGCCTAGTGAGCAAACAACTTGAAGACCATTTCAGTTCTCAATACTTGTCTTTTATATATATTTATGCAACTGTAATGAGGCCTTAATTACTCATTTGACAGTAATTTAATGTAACCACAAAGAACAATTAAAGTCATTCTCCAGCTTACTTCACTTCATTTTAGTGCAATGCCAAGCTTGCACCTGTTGTGTATAATTCAAGTCCAAGTTTAAGAAATTCAAACTTAAGTTTATCATTCAAAAAATGCTAAACTTTGCAAGATTATTTTCTACATAAGTTTATCATGCAGAAGTATAAGTATTAAAAAACATAAGGTTACTTGTTCTATTCCAATTCAATTCAATTATTTAGCTGGATTTTTGTTTAGCTTGTTCTTAACTGTGTATTTTTTTTATCAGTCCAAAGAAAACGTGAGAACAAGTTACTCAGAATCAAAATTCTGGTTTAACTGATTATCAAATTAGTACTTGTCGCAGTCTTACATATCCAACAATCCGTTTTTTTTCAACAATTGAAATGTCTCATATATTTAGATTTAAAATGAAGCATATATGAAATAGAGGTTAACCAGAAGTATGAAGGAGAAAACCCCAACAATCAAATAGCAACATGAAAATTTTTGGAACGCGTCCTATGAAGTCGGTAAAAGCTGAAAATTCTGGAACAACAAAATATTGAAAACACTTCCACAAGATTTTTGGCCTTTTCATTTTCTGTTATATTTTACAATTTCACTGCACCGCCGCTGATTTATCTTCACCACTCATCAATTATTCAAGGTATCATATTCCCCACTTTTCATTCTTTCTATTCTCCCCTTCACACCCATTACACCTTTTCATCACATCCATCAATTCAATTTTTATCAATTCAATTTGTAAACCCATTCCTCTTTTCTATTGTTTCAGATTTAGTTTCCCCTGGTATTTTAATGGAGAGGGTAAACGTGCTTCAGTTGATTGCAATGAGCAGAGAGAGAGGAAGCCAAACTATAAAATGTAGCAGGCCGTCAGTTTTACGTGGGTAGTTTTCAAGTGAGTGCTGAAAGCCAAACTATGATGATGTCACGTATGGCACATTAGTGAACAATTGCTGGTCTTTGGATTAAAACACATTGGACGGACGAGATTTGGTGTAAAACATTTAATTTGACACCGGTGTCAAATGATCCCTTCCCTTATTATTCAATTCTTTTTTTTTTATTAAAACAATTGTCCCGTGTATTATTAAATTATTTTTATTAAAACAATTGTCCTGTGTATTATTAAATTATTTTTATTAAAAAAATTGTCTCGTGTATTATTATTATTATAATATATATTCATCAATAATATATTCATCAACATTGTTCCGTGTATTATTATAATATATTATTTAATTCCATTTTTTATTAAAGCAATTGTTCCGTGTAAGATTAATTTTTTTTATTTAAAAAACAATTGTCCCGTGTGTTACTATAATATATATTTACCCCGTAATTATTTATTATAATATATATTCATCAATAATACACTTCTGTTATTCAAAAAAAAATCAATAATACACTTCTCGTGCTATTTTTATGAGTATATTTGTTTATTCTCTTTTTAAAGTTTTTTATGAGTAGATTTGTTTTATGCTTATTTTTGGATTTTTTTTTGTTATTTTTGTTTTGTATCTTTTTTTTATGAGTATATTTGTTTTATGCTTTTTTTTTTTTGTTATTTTTGTTTTGTACATATCTTTTTTTCAATTTAGAGTTAAAATGACATTTAAGAGCATAAACGGTGAAATATTATTAAACTACTAAGGACAAAATAAATTTTTTAGTAGTAGTTTCTTTTAATATATTGTAAATAGATTTAGCTCTAATTAAACGCCACATAAACAATTTTTCTTGAGGGGTTCGGTTATCCTGCATAAGCCAACACCCACGTGCGAAACAACAAAATCCACGCGCAGAAACAACAAAATCAACGCACCCCCAAAACACAATCAATGACCGGAAATCGCAACCGTCACCGACAATCACAACCATCATCACAATTCAACGTCACCGGACATCATCATCGTTGTTCAACATCATAATCTCACCGGAAATCATCATCATCTACGTTCCCCCAAATCGCCGGCAACATCACGAGCTTATTCAACCGTCATAAGCATTCAACCGAAACAAACAGCAAAAAGATGAAAACAAAACAGGTTCGAGCTTATTCCTTATGCTTCACAGATTAATTTTCAATTAAAGATGAAGGTTGAGAAAAATTCACATGACCTAGAATTACCCCTTCTCTCAAACAATGTTTGCAATTTTAATTTACTTCTGAACTGATTAACCTCCCCTGTTTTCCTTCAATATGTGAAGTGACTCTTGAATTTTGTGATATGAAATGTGTGAATTAATCTGTTTCACATGATTCTGAAGTTGTTGATTGGTTTTTTGCTGTAACAGTTTTTAAATTTTCCCTATTTGCAAATTTGTAATATATGCATTTCATGTGTTTGTTTGTTGGCTGAGCTGAAATTTGAGACAATAAACTTTTGATGTTTGTTTCTTTACAGTCATATCAATTTATGAATGCTGCTAGTTGAATTTGGAACATTAGATTTGTACTCTGAAACCATTTAGCTGATGGAATGGTTTCAGAGAGTTGTACTCTGAAACCATTTTGCTGGTAGAATGGTTTCAGATAGTTAATGCTTAATTGCTGCTTTCTAAACCATTTATTTTACATATATGCAGGTGAGATTAAGAAGACTAGTCAAAGAACAGATTCATCAATGAATTGACCAAAGGGAGCTAAAGCTCATGAAGTAGCAAAGATTATGGATCTCGAAATTGCTTAGAAAGCAACATTATAATATAAGGAAATGCTTAGAAAGATAGCAGATGCAACCTGATAGTTGTTAGGATTGTGATTTGAAGAGTGCATGATAGTTGTTAGGATTGTGATTTTAGTAGTAGTTTCTCTATCGTCTTTGTTGTTTTGTTAGCTTCTGCCATGCAACTGTTGATTTGATGGTTTAAATTGTGAATTATGAAGGTCATAATTGTAAGAACTACTTAGTTTTTACTACTTGATAGTTTGATGAACTATTAGAAGACCTGTTTATGATTCAATTAGATTTGCACATGCATATCAGTTTTCTCGATATTTGTATACTAAATTCTGATTTTTATGGTAAAAATCGTGAATTATTGATTCTCATGTATCGTCTTTTCTTTTCAAATGCTAATGCAGTAATGTATAGACAAAAAATAAATATTCATATTTTATTCAAAAATAAATAATATAACTGAAACCATAAGTTTGACTTAATGGTTTCACTAATTTTGTATCTGAAACCAAAGTAGCCCTCTTACGGTTTCCAATAATATATTCATATTTAATTTAAAATAAATATTATAATTGAAACCATAAGTATGACTTAATGGTTTCACTAGTTTTGTATCTGAAACCAAAGTAGCCCTCTTATGGTTTTCAATAAAATATTCATATTTAATTCAAAATAAATATTATAACTGAAACCATAAATGTGACTTAATGGTTTCACTAGTGTTGTATCTGAAACCAAAGTAGCTCTCTTATGGTTTTTAATAAAATATTCATATTTAATTTAACATAAATATTATAACTGAAACCATAAGTGTGGCTTACTGGTTTTACTGGTGGTTTTGTATCTGAAACCAAAGTAGCCCTCTTATGGTTTCGAATAAAATATTCAAATGTTATTAAAAAAAATATTATAACTGAAACCATAAGTGTGGCTTAATGGTTTCACTAGTGTTGTATGTGAAACCAAAGTAGATCTCTTATGGTTTCCAATAAAATATTCATATTTTATTCGAAATAATTGTGGAAACCATAAAAACAAAATTATCACCATAGGTTATTTTCATATTCAGTTCAACTTTAAAACCAATAGTAGTTACTAGCTAGCACATAAATGAGCATTGTAGCATGCATTTTCAATCATGATTTAGAAAAGAATCTACAATTACAAAATATAATCTTTTACATCATAATCTCATTTTCATATTCTCCATCTTCTATTCATATTCCCCATTACAATTTGTGCTCTATAAAAATATTGTTCTTATTTACTCTTAATAAAACTAAAGAATACAACAAACTAAGGCCTACAAACTAAAGAGTGCTACTATATCAAAACACTAAGTTTAACCAAAGCTAAACAAACTGAGGCCTACAAACAGAAGCACTAAACTAAATACCACCAGCTCTTCAACACGGAGATCTCAGGAACCACACCTGCACAGTCACAAACACAAAGTGGTTTAGGATGCAACAATTAAGCATCAACTCTCTGAAACCATTCTACCAGCAAAATGGTTTTGAAGTACAACTCTATGAAACCATTCTTCCAGCAAAAATGGTTTTTAACTTGGCAATAAAGATTTGTAACAATCTCAGTGGATCAGTGTTAATTAGGTGTTAAACCTTTAACATTGTAACCTCAACAAATGAAACAGAAAACTTTTAAACAGATGTACCAACATATATTCCAACAAAGAATTATTATATCCTTCAAACAGAAATGCTTACTATATCCTGAAAAACAAATTCATATAATAAGTTCAACTATGTGTTAGATTCAAAATAGCTACAAGGTGCACCAGAAAATGTAAACTTGTAAAGATAACAAACAAGATACTAACATTATGGTGCAGGTAATTAAGTCACATCCATGTGTTTCATCTTTGAAAGTATAGGCATAAGGTTTTAATACTTACATAGAAGATATACATACTCTGAATTCTTAGAGACATTAAAACAAACACCACTTATGCAATGAATTTTCTGAAGAGGTTTGAACTAAATTCAATCATAATTGATGGAGTAACAAATCGATTATGTTCATAATTCAAAAATAAATTCAATCATCCTTTAAGAAACAAGAAAACAGATGATTACCTCTTCAAAAATGCAGTACGCCGCCGTGGAAATATGACCGGAGAAAACATCGTCGTGCAATTGGCTGGAAAAATTACAAAATCACGATGAAGCACGATGGGAACGATGAGCTTTTGATAACGATGAACAACGAGAGACTGAGATTGGGAGAGAAAACGTTGCTGTGCAATTGGCCAGAAAAATCACAAAATCACGACGGAGACGATCAACTTCTGAGAACGATGAACACAGGAGACTGAGATTGGGGAATTGCCTAGGATTATAACACGTGTCACTATGATCTGATGGTTGTGGTTCACTTATGCACGGTGCATAAAGAAATCCTTATGCATAATAACTTCAGTCTTTCTTGAGAATGCACGAGAGAGCTCCGTGGGAATCTCGCTATGTATATAATATATAATATAATAGAGATTTGCTATGAAACATATACAATTATCTTTACATGCATCTAATCAATTCATTTTTTTTTTCTTTTTCTCTTTTAACCTATTTATTTTCATATGTATGTATCAGAATTTTTTTTGAAGAGGTTAAATTAACCCACATAAATTAGTACTAATAAAAATCGAACTTAAAACATTAAGAAAAACATATTTTCGGATGTCAAGCCAATATCATCAAACAAATCCAAGTGGTCTTATATATATTAAAAATTAAACATGTGACCACATTAAAAAGACCGAAACTTTTATCAATTAAACCAATTCATGGTTGGTATTCAAAATCTAAATTTAAGAAGAAAAAAACATGTATAAGCTAGTTTAAACAGAATTTCAATATTAGATCCTTTATGAATGAAAAATTATTATTTTTTGGGATAAAATTTGTTTAAAAAACAGAGATGCGCTTAGATAGAGAATGAGTAGAATACGTGGTGGGAGCAGCGCAATCATAGGATTGAGAGCACAAATGAAGTCCCAAACTTAGTTAAACAAACATAACTCACTTTCCCATTCTTTCTTCTTTTCATCTTTCTTCCAAAACCAAAACACCATCACCACCTTCTAAAAAAATTATTATGCTATCTTCAACACTCAAAAATCACTATTGAGTTTGGATCTTCACTCTTCACTTTCTATCCTAGGAGCTTGCTTGCTTGCTTAATTAGGTACGTACGTACCCTCTCTTTATTTTTCTTTCTTCATTTCCATTTTAATTATCTAATTTTCCTTTATTTTTATATTATTCAATTAATCAATGGTTTCACTTCTAATTAAAATTATTTTCAATGTTTGCAATTTAATTATGTTGATTCTTTGGTCAACAGCTTTTGCATGCTATTTTTCTTTCAAATCTTTGTTCTTGTAAATTGTAATATTTCATGGAATTAACTTGAGGAGGAACTATGCCTTAGATTAGATTCTCAAGCATTAGAGCGTTGAAATCTTTTATTCAATATTAATATTATAATTTTATTTATTTATTTATTTGCATGTAATCATGTCATGAAGTAGGTCTTATATTTTCATTTTCTAAATCAACGGTGTGTATTTTTGTTCGGGAGAATCCGAGTTCAATTTTTGGTTAGGATTTTACTTACCTTGCGGACGAACTCTGAATTACTGGAACTCCTTCCTCTAGAACCAGAGGGTTAACACCAAAAAAATTCCACGGTGCATATTTGGATTTACCGTGAATTTGGTAGAATTACTTTGTGCCACACTAAGTGCATGTTTGGATAGACGGTGAGGTTGGTGAGTAGTGGAAAATTACGGTTGCACCGTGATTTTGTTAAAGCTTTAGAGTGTAGCTTTTGTCAAAATCACGGTTGCACGCCATGAGGACCAAACCATGATTTTGTCAAACTCAATGTCAATCCAAACATGCACTTGACCTTCAACAAAATCATGGTGACACCATTTACTATATATTATTGACTTAATCGACTCAAATTGCAGCTGATGTATGATGATGATGATGATGTTCATTTTTTCCTTTTTACATTATAATTTAGGACACTTGAACTTTAACTCATGAAAGATACTATGTTTTGTTATTCAGTTTTGCAAATGAATATATGTCTAGCCGTATCTTGTATTTGAAAATTAAGTGTTGCTTGCTAGGTACCCAGGATAGCATTTTCCAGGCGTAGTTCGGTTGATTGATTGGCAATGGGAAATGCAACAGGAAAGGATGAATCACCTAAAAAGTCTTGGATGGCAGAAACCAAGCTTGAGGCTAAAATGGTGGAAGCAATGCAACGGAGGGAATGTCATGGATGTTCCATGAAATCATTCAACACTATAATCCTAAAATTCCCGAAAATTGACGAGAGCTTCAGAAAATGCAGAGCCATCTTTGAGCAGTTTGGTTGGTTTCTACTTCAAATTTATGGTTTTGTTAAGTTGGTAATTTGATTTGATATATTTTCTAACAGAAGCGTGATATAAATATAGAGCATGTTTGGATTAACTTATTTGAGCTTGGGAGAGTTTATGGAAAAAGCTTATGACATGCTCATCAGTTGTTTTCAGGTTATTTTCGATAAGCTCTCCAGGATAGCTTATGAAAATAAACTCATATGAAAACATTTTGACTTTATTTTATCTTTTGTTATAGAAATAGCATATACATACGCACTTATATAACAAACACTTTTGCCAAAAGTGTTTAATTAAGTTGTTTATCGAAAACAAAGATAGTACATTGCCTTGAGAAGTAGCAGGTTTGTAGAATCCTTTTACTAGACTAGATCATGAAAAACTGCAGCGAATCGTAAACTCGAAATTGCAATATATTAGAACTCAATTTGATTTTATTCCATTATAAAGTTATTAAGTAGTGCATACTTATGTGATTGTAACTGCAATTATGAAACTCATTCAAAGGCTTTTAGCAGTGGAAACAAGTCATTAACCTATCTTTTGTCACCGCCACATACATCGCCAAATTGACATATATATTATATTTATCATAATTTCTAACAGATGTGTGTTTTTTGTTTTTTTTACTACAGATGAAGATTCTAACGGGGCGATAGATCAAGAAGAGTTGAAGAAGTGTTTCAAAAAGCTGGAAATTACTTTTTCTGAGGAAGAGATCAACGATCTTTTTCAAGCGTGTGATATTAATGAGGATATGGGAATGAAGTTCAATGAGTTTATTGTACTTCTTTGCGTTGTCTACCTTCTCAAGGATGACCCTGCAGCACTTCATGCTGTATCCTTTATACACTTTATTTGTCTCATTTTAATTTCGTTACCATACATTATATGAGTAGAGATTATTAAAAATTCAAATTTAGAAAATAGATTAGCCATGAGTTTCCATGTTTTGTTATCTTTTCAAATTGTTCTCCGTGACTTGTCTAGAAATCACGAATTGGCATGCCGAATCTGGAGGCCACGTTTGAGACATTGGTTGATACATTTGTATTCTTAGACAAGAATAAGGACGGATATGTTAGCAAAAATGAAATGGTCCAAGCTATTAATGAAACTACATCGGGGGAACGTTCTTCTGGAAAAATAGCCATGAAAAGATTTGGTCAGTTATCTCTCCCTCTGTCTAAATACACATCGATATGCACACACATACGCATACTGATACTCATCTTAGGAGTGTGCATTCTATACTAATGTTTTGAAATACGCTTTAACATGTTTTCACAAGAAAAACAAGTGCATCTAACTTGATAAAAGCAAATAACATCTAGTACATTTTTTTATAACATTAACATAAGCAACACTTAAGGAACTTGGAAAATGGTCGGGTGAGTATCGTGTATTTCTCATATTTCAGAGAGGTTGTGAAATTATCTATTATATTCTTATGTTTCTAAACATGTTAATGAGCTTTAATTAAAATTAACCTAGTGGTTAACGAACTTCAATTAAGGACAAATTGGTTGGGACTAGGCACTCCCAAATTGGGAGTGTCCGAGTTTGAATCCTGACTGAAACAATCATTGCTTAGACTTTACTTACTTTTTAGCCGAACTCTGGATTACCAAAGTATCTTTCCTCCTAAGTTTGTATTTATTCACTAACGGTTATTTTATATTGTTTGCGAAAAATGCAGAAGAAATGGATTGGGATAAAAATGGAATGGTAAACTTTAAGGAGTTTCTTTTCGCATTAACACGGTGGGTTGGAATTGATGAATTTGAGGATGAGGAATAGGCCTAAACCATGTAATCTAAATGTGTTTGGATGTATCTTCTGCTAATAGCCTGCAGCAGCATTGTGATTCAACCAAAACAAAATGGCTTTTCCAGTTTTCACTTGTAATAAAGGACAAAGTTGCTTCACGTTGAATTTTCTTTTGATGAAATCATTATCATTCGTGATGTAAATAGTAAGTGTTAAATTGAAGATATAGTCAAACTTACATGCTTAATGCTACCTTATAAATTGTGTTAGCTTCTTTACTGTTCTCTTCTCTCTCTAAGTTCCCATAAGTTATAACTATATAGGCCAAGTATAAGGTACACAAGTCATACAAGTTTTTCACCATGCATAAGTTATAAGCTTGTTTGGAATAAGAGGTTATGCTCTCATTTGGTGGCACATTTGTCCTACTGATGTGATGGATCAAGATCAGTTGCTGTAATGAATACACATAGTTTCACATTGTTTTCGATCTCGACCCTTAGTCTATGATCGAATGGCTTAAATTGATATCAGCGGTTGGTTTATGATCGGGTGGATGTGATCAGTTATAGCAGAACGATGTAACTGTAGAAAATCTAATTCCTTGATATGACGCTTAAATTCAGGATGTGTTTTGAGCCGTGCTTATGTTAGGTCTCAAGCTTTTGCCGGTTTATTTTTATTTATTTTTCTGCATAAAAAATCACTACATATAGTATCATATTAAAATTTTACCCAGCTCAATTTTAAACCTCTCAAAAATAAATTTATAACTATATTTTTTTAGAAATAATATTGTATATTAGAAATGTTACCGGAACAAAAATAGCTGGATAAGTCTTTGACACCATACAACGGAATATCTTTATTTTTAAGCAATATAACAGAATATCTTAATAGAAGTAATATTGAAAATTCAAATGAATATGGAGAGATAATTTTGTAAATTGATATAACGTTTTTCACTTCTCCCTCTTTGACTCAATTTCAAAGAATCTCTCCTCTCCCCTCCTGTGACACCCTAATTTTTTTTTTTTTTTATTTGTTTTATGTGTGTTTTGATAATACTTTATTATGTATGAACTGATAATTAATCTATTATTTTGGAAATAAATTTAGTAAAAGTAATTTCAAAAATCAATCATAAAATATGCCGGTAAACTGTGATAAAAATTTGGACTTAAAATTCTACTGAATTTCGGACAGTGAATTACTCAGCAGTATAAACTTATAGCACAGAAAAAGACAAGAAAAATATTTTTGAGATCACAAAAACGTGTATGTTAAGGTGGTGTCATTAGCTTTGTCATCCATATTTTAAAATAAAGATTAAAAATAAATAAATAAATAAGTGAGCAAGTGGGTAGTAGAAACGTAAGGAAATTACATAGATATTTTGAGTTTTTCACTAAGAGATAAGAATATCCCATGGCAAGTTGTCCTTCTCCAAACCAAGAGGACACGTGGCATCTCCCTAACCACACAAGGGGATACCAAATTGGCTATAAATAGAAACATCTCTTTCACTTTCACACACACACACCAGCACTTCAATTGGGCAGAGCACTAGGTATGAAACTTTTGTTTTCTTTCTTTTATTCTTTTTGTTAGTATAGTACTTTACTATCTGCTTTTGTCTTCTTTTTGTTTTTAAAAAACTTGTCTTTTTTCAATAATTTAAGAAGTATTTAACTTCTCTACTTTAAATTTATAACTCCTATGTTCCTGCAAGTTCATAACTAGCAAATCTAAACAAAGTTTTAATAATATTGAACTGAAAGATAATCATGTTAGAACCACACTCATAAACTTTTGGCTTATAATAACTCACTAAGGCTTAAAATCCAAGACCTTATTCCTAAGCTGAAGATTATGTTAAAATGAAACTCAGATCTAAGTATCCTAGTTTGGTTTGGAGAAAATACAACCACACCAACTTAACAATACCTTGTACCAATGTATTACTTTCATAAGACCTTTTTCTCATTCTATAGGAAAGAAAGTTACATCCTTTCATAGAAGAACTTGTTGTTCCACTTACTGACTTAAGTATAATTTGGCCTAAATGACTAACTCTCTCATTATTTACTCACACTGAGACAACACAAACAGCGGTGGTTTGAACCTCGAATAATACTGTAGTGATTACGGCGGTAGTAGAACTACCGGTGAAGAAAGAAAACGGCGGCGGGTCTGAACCGACTGTCGCTATTTGAATCGCCGCTATTTAACTATTTCTTGTAATGAACCTTTCCTCATGACTCAAAAGAATTCATACACCAATTTGTGAACTAAACTATACACTGCTCACATAGTCTGCATAATCACAAATTGTATAAGAAGTCATGATATGCTATTTTTAACTCACTAATATTGACTTTCCACGATTGTTTTATTAAGTGATTATATTTTGCTTTTGGTAATGTTATAATGATAGTTAAGTTAAGAGATGGTTATTTGATGAGTGAATAGGTGACATAGGAGGAGGTGATTGTTCAAGTGATTTTGGAAAGCTCAAAGGTAAGGGGTTATACTAATAATAAGTTGGTGAGCACATGAAATGTGACGTTTGTATATATATTATTAGATATAAATAGGGATCTGTGTACTTAATATTATAAACATGAAGAGCATGAAATTAAAGTATGCATATAAACTAGATAAATACTGGAAGTGAAAGATTCTATGTCTGCCGTAGGTGATGCTTAAACCATGTTATTATTAGTGATATATTTGAAGTTGCTATACTATAATAACAACCTGCTATATGTACCTTTATTATTAAACATAGTGGAAGTTGCAAATGACCCTATAATAACAATCTGCTATATGTGAACCATGTTATTGTTATTAACTTAATTGAAGTTGCAAACACTCACTATAATAACATGTTTCATGATGAATTCTCTACATCTTTGAGATTATTCTTTTGTCAACTATGTGATCGAACACTTGTTGTAAGGGTGTTCACGTGTAACTACTGGTGTGTATCTACTTGTCAAAATGGGCTATAACAAAGAATAATTAAAAGTTGAAAACCAACCACTTTAGGTAAGTGAAGAGTAAACAGGTTGCTTCTTATAATACTATAAAGTATGTAAGACTGGAGATAGGTTCGGTTTGGTTGCCTACAGACCTACTGGGGATCACCGTCGTTTTGAACTCCTACCGATAGTCAATGGTAGCCCCTTTGACTGGAGGAAATCATAAAACCCGGCGCGGTGAAGCCTTACTGTACAGAACTATCTATAATAAGGTGCAGCGCTCAGGCCAGAATGGTTAGAACATATTCGATATATGATCAGTACAAACAACCATGATATGACAGTCGAAACGGCCTTACACTCATAAGTAGAGTCTCCATGGAGTAGGTGGTCAAAGTGTATAATGAATGAGTTAAGCAGACTAACCTTAAAGTTATTATAAGATATTATATCCTTGATTTTCAATTGATTTGGTGAGAACTAACTAATATTAGATGATGAAATATGTCTATGTTATAATACTTTCATTCTTGAATTATTCCTTAATTAAAAACTAACAATTGTAGTGATGTAGATTGTCTGATAAAGTGGTTACCATGATCTGTGTGTCATTTATTTTTAAGAAAGGCTACTGATACTTTGTTGTCTCTATTACTGATACTTGAATTTTTCCTTTTGATAACACTGTAACTTATTGGATACATGCTCTTTGTGATAACTTGATTGCTAATGTGATTACTTGATTCAACATGATTCAAATTGTGATGAAATACTGCATGTATAATAATTATAAGAAAGAGAATGCATGTACTTGTATAATAATGTTTGTAAACTTGTGATCTCATCGAGTGGCAAGCTTGTGTACGAGTATTTCACCCTTACATTACAGATCATGCCGACGGAACCGCTCCATCATTCGGGGATACGGAGGATTGAGTGCATGGAGGAGATGGGCGATGCCAGCTGGGAATTAGATAGGGCGTCGCAGGTGCTGACCTTTACGGGTTTTGTGAAGACAACAGAAGGAATAGGAGGAATGCTAGTATCATCTACTATTCACCATATCACACTTGAACTTGTACTGCCTTTGGAGAGAATGATAATGACTCTTAACCTTGATGGCTTAGGGGAGGGTCCTAACCCCCCAATACCTAGGGGACCAAGGCCCCGCATTCGCCGCACCACTCGGATTAGATTCCGTAGCCCAGTCTATCATAACTTTGTGGAGACTCCAGATGTGCACATGTATGATAATGGAATAAGAGTGAACCCCGGGTCAAATGCATCAGTCGAGCCCGAAGAAGATCCTTCCGAGGACTCCGGCCATGGAGGTGTTGATGGAGATCTCTCCAACAGACGTTAGTAATAATAATAATAAAAATAAGTGGCAGTATGTAATTAAACTTATGGTGCGAGTCTTGAAACCATTTTGGGTAACTATAGTAGACTATATAAGTCTATGTTTCATGACTCTTCCTTTTGGCGACTCTCTTTGATGACAGTAACTTTCAAGTGGTAGGGTGGATGACTTCTAAATAGTTAAGAGTAGTTTGATGTGATGATGGTGTACTATTAACTACTTGCAGGATTGGAAAATATGTTAACCTGTATAATTATATGAGCGCCTAAGGGCCTAATGACTTTGAACAATGTATGATGCATAGTTAAGTATTTATGTGTGTTATTTTATGTTTCTAGTTTCTGATGAATTCAAGTGAAAAAAAAAATTCAAAATATCATTATTATTTATAATATATATATATATATATATATATATATATATATATATATATATATATTGTCCGCCGCGAATTAAACGATTTAGACTTAATTTATAATAACGATATGATTTTACGACGTAATACTATTTTTACGACTACGGAAAATGGGGCGTTACACCTCCTCCCCACCCCCCACAAAAAAAAAAATGAATATGGAGAAAAGTTTGTCGGTTTGATGAGTTTCTTTTGAAGATTAGTTTTGTGAGAAGTGATTATGATAGTTGTATGTACACGATGAAGAGGGATGAAAAAGTCGTTCTCCATCTTTTTCTTTGCAAGGAAGAGATTCAAAGTCTTGGGAAAAAATAAATGATGAGATTGAGATGAAGGTTATTGGCATTGCGAAGAGAATACTTGATATGGATCTCACGAGGGATGGAAGCAAAGGTGTATTATTCTTATCTCAACATGGTTAATTGAGGAAAGTGATGGAACAATTCAAAATGACAGATTCTAGGGTCGTTGGCACTTCTCTAGGTCATCACACTAAGTTTGTTAGTTATGCAATGTCATCAATCTGAGGAAGATAAAAAAAATGGAGATTACTTCCTATGCAAGCAGAGTTAGAAGCATCTTGTATGACATGGTTCGTAGTAGACCGGACTTAGGCTATGAAATCAGTGTGGTAAGTCGGTTTATGGTTAAAGTGGATTTTGAGGTACTTGAATGTTTCTTTGAAGGGAGGTCCAAAATACAAGCACATGTAGGTTATGATGTTTTGGAGGGACATGTGGATGCAGACTATGCAAGAATTAGAAAACCTTCGTAAGATTTTGTGTTTGCATGGTTTGGAACAACGATCACTTGAACATAATTCAACAATTAGTTGTAACTCTTTAAACAACTCAATCGGAATACACAACCCTAGTTGAAGGGATCAAGGAAGCCATATGTTTGAAAGGTATGGTTGAGGATCTTGGAATTAGTCAAGGTTGTGTGAAGATAAGTAGTAGTTGGAGTGTCATCCATTTGACGGGCCATCGAGTGTATCATAAAAAGACAAAGCACATCGACGTTTTATTGCACTTTGTTAAATACATGGTTGAGTCAAAGGAGATCATGGTAGAAAAAGTCGGCATCAAAAGAGAATTTGTTAGATATGTTCACCAAATCATTATCGAGATTAAGGTTCACACGTTTTTTAGACCTGATCAATTTTGCTATGAGTAGATGGAAGATGGAGAGAGCAACTAAGCGGTGGATGAGTATAATGGGCAGATTTGGCTCCTCACTAATTTTTTTTCTCTTTTCTTAATTTAATGGTTGATAAATCTCAAAAGAGCATAAATGCATTTAAGAGAAAAAAACGAACCAATGACTATGATTAATATAACAAACCAACATGAGAGAAAAAATTGAACAGGATCCAAATCTTAAAATGGGCACCACCACCAATTTGAAGTCAAAGTAGATATTTTTGAATTGTGAAGATTAACCTAAAAATCAGTTTTAAGGTTATGCCAATAAATTGATTTCAAAATGGTTAAATATGTTTTTAATCTTACAAAATCATGATCTTTCAAGTTTAGTTCATATTAAATTTTAATTTTAATACTAATTTTAGTCTTCCATAATATCATTGGAGATTATAAGAATAGTTTTTTATTTTGAATTCTTTTTACAAAAAATGGATACTTTCAATCCCTATATTTTATAAAAATTGGAGATTTTTTGTCCTATAAAATACAAAGAGTTTAAAGGAAATGTATAGTGGATAATTAATTAATTGATGTCATATCAACTTTACATTGACAATCAATAACAATGCTTCAATTTTCCATGTCATATCAAGAAAATGAGATTAAGTGATGCGACATAGTGGAAAATACAATTGTGATTTGTGATTGATTGACAATGTAAAATCATTTTATACTATCTGTGCATGATTTTGTAAGGACAAAAGATATATTTAACAAGCAAATAGATAATGTGCTACATTAAAAAGACTCGTTCGAGTTCTATAAATCTTAACTCAATTATCAAATATTGCCGAAATTGTTAACGTAACCCAGATTCGAATTCGAAATCTCACAATATATGAGTTTAATTTTAATAAATTATCACTTTATCTATAATTAAAAAAATAGCGTACGAAAAAATCTAAATTTATTTAATTTCTAATAAGAATAAATTTTACAATAATGATGTGTTAATAAAAAAAAATAAAAGAAAAGAAAAAGAAGAAGTGGAATACCCTCTCCTCTTCTCTTCCTCTCCGTAGTCGTCCTCCCCTTATAGAAACCAGCTGTGTTACTGCGCATCCTCCCGACGGACGAGTTCCGTTCTACTGCTCAATTCACTTCATCGATTCAGGTTAGTATCTCCATCAATCAAACCCCTAATACCGCTTTCGATTTTCATTATCCCATTCTCTATTACTTAATCAATTAACTAATTAATCACTTAATCATAATCATATTAATCACTTTTTTCTTATTGTTTCTTTCAGTCAACTACACATTGCACAATTGCATTCTTCGTTCGCTCCTTCAAACTGTAGCTACTCACTTGTTCACTTTTTTTTTTGAGGTTTGGATTTCCTTTCTTACTTTCATTTTTTTTTTGGTACTATTAGATTGCTATGCCTATGCTTATGTTGCTGTTGCTTTTGATTTTGTGTTTGTTGTTTTTTTTTTCTTCCAAAAGTAGTTTTTTTTAGATTGTTATTGGATTTAGTTTACATTATTAGGTTAGATGATAATGGTTACTATTTGTTTTTTTTTACTGACTGTAGACTGAGAATGAATGTAGACACTGAATTTGAAGGATTTTTCTTAACATTTGTCCAATGTCTAAAACTTTCTGTGTCTTTTGATTTTTTATGTTGTTTTGAGGATGGGTTTAATTATTTGATTCGATAGAGTACACATTGGTGACGTGGTTTTTGCGGGATCCTGACGTGGTTTAACGAATGAGAAGTGATGACGTGTGATATTCGGGGGGGGGGGGGGGGGGATTAGGAAAAGCGCAAATTCATTAATTCATTCCTACTAATTTCTATATTTGCATGCATGTATTCTTTTTATTATTTTAATTAATCAATTATAATTATATTAATGATAGTGATAGTTTTTTGTTGCCTTCGTTTTAGTACTCATTGCACAATCGCATTCTTTGTTAGCTCGCTGTAATTGTAGCTGCTTCTTGCCTCGCTCGCTATTTGAGGAGGTTTGGATTTTCCTTCTTACTTTGATTTTTCATCCTCAGTACTCTTAGTTTGCTATGCCTTTGGTTTTGTTGGTCGGTGGAGATTTTTTCCAAGGTGGTTTTGTGTTAATTGGTTTTTCCAAAGTAGGGATTTTTAAGAGTGTTGTTGGATTTATTGTACAAGATTAGGTTAGATGATAATCTATTGTCTTACTGTTTGTTTTTGTGGCTCACTCGACATTAAAAATGTGGGCACCGCATTTTAGGGATTTTCTAACATTTGTCGATTTTTTTTTGTCTTTGTTTTTTCTGATGTTTTGAGGATGGGTTTAATTATTAGATACAGTAGAGTACGCAGTGATGACGTGGTTTCTCCACAATCCTGTTGTGGTAGAAACTATGTTGTGAATAGCGGCACCATGTAGTGGTGGTGGGCAGCCGCCCCCAAGGCGGTACATAATAGAGTCGCAGCCATCAGTTACCTAGACAATCTCCGATAGTCTAGAAAGTGTCGAGGTGTGAGTGGAGATATGATTGAGTTTGTTTTAAAAAATGAGATGTGGTGACATGTGAAATTTTGAGGACATTTACAAAGGTTTAATTTCTTGGAAATTTTCTGATTTTAAGCCATGAGATATGTTAAGTATCGTTTTTTGTTTATTGTGGCAGGCTTTATTTTCTAATGCAAAGATGAGTTCGTTCTCCATTACAAGGAAAAAGACTCCGTTTCAGAAGCATAGAGAAGAGGAGGAAGCAAAGAAAAAGGTAGGGTTGATGTATCCGATTTGTTTTGTTCTAGTTAGAATTTAGAAAATACATTTACTGGTTATCAAGATTGAGTTATGTTTCCTGCAGAGAGCGGAAGATGAAACTGCTCGCCTGTATGCCGAATTTGTAGAGTCGTTTCAAGGGGATAATGCTCCTGGGTCAAAGACTTTTGTTCGGGGAGGAACAATTAATCCCAATGATAAATTGAAAGATGATTCTGAAGGTTAGTATGAGTGTGATGAATGCTATATTTCTCAGTCTCACCCCTTTTTTTATATTGTTTCTGCCTCATCTCTTGGAAGTTTTGACTATTCATGCTTTTCACGCTGTGGATAAATACATATAGTTTTTGCTATTATTTTGTATAATAAATTTAATAAAAGTATGGACCTTTTTTATTCATTCGCGGATGACAGGTGAAAAGTCCAAAGATGGGGTATCTGGTCCAAAGAAGGGAAGTAGGTAAATAAATGCTTTTGATTGACCATGTTTATGTTCTCTTTAAATCAGGCATTATAAGTAGAAAAATCACATGCCTTTCAGGTATAGCTTTATTTTCAGTAGGTTTATACTTATAGCCTTAATAAATTGAACTTTTATGAATTATGATAATTTAATGGTACATTTTTCTGTAAGAATATTTAATAATGTGGTATGATTAACCTCATTGAAAAAATAATTTGTGTAATTGTGCCACGGGGACTTTTTCAGGGATAGGCTATAATTTCTCAGCTCCCCAATATTTAGCATGTTATGTTTATTTAAAGGAAGTACTTGGTTTAGAGATATCGATTGAAATTTCTTAGTCAATATGATGTTGAAGATCATCTCATTTTATAAATCCAAAATAAAAGCATATTGTGAATGGTTGTCTGGTGATGTTAATACTTAATAGTATAAAAGTTTGATTTTATGTGTCGTAATTGTCGAAGGTCCACTGCTTAATTATATCATCAAGTAAATCTTCAAATAGTTTAAGCATATGTTATCCCAGAGTTTACTATACTGCTTAAACTATAACGTAATTATTGAAGGTGTACTGCTGCACAGAAGAAATGAATATTCTTGCATTGCATCTGTTCGAGGACAACTGATGAAATTGGTTTTAATAGAAAAACAATTATGCCTGAAAACTATTAAAGTGACTTTTCTGTAGTTTATTTCTTTTTCTTTTGTGTTGCCAACATAGTTTTGATTCGTCTTCCCCATGGTGATGCTTCGGTACTAAATTTCTTCCTTGATAAAAGAAATATTCTTTTATAGTTTTTTGTTGTTATTATTAGCTAAAACATGTTACAATGTTCCATTCATAGCAACTTCATAGTGACATATATTGAGAGTGTGTTTAATTGGAGAAAATGTTTACAATTTTCATTTTTAATTTTCACTTTAAATTTTAAAACTGTCATCTTATTTTTGTTGAGTAGGAATTGAACTTGGTATCCCAGGGTTTACAATACTCACTGTGCACCAACCACTTGCACTAGATCCCTGTGATACACTGCAAAACTGTCATTTTGATTTCTGTTTTCGAAGATTTGTACAAAAACAAGAAATAAAGGGAAAACACGTTGACAAATTTTATAATTAATGAACACATAACCTTTTTTGAAACCAAACGAACCCTAAATATGTACAAGTGTCTTAAAAGGCATCGGGGAAAGTTACTAGAAGATCTTAGTGCCTTTTGCCGGTTGAGTCAGCGTCAGCGCCCTTTAGTTATGTGCATTCCTTTGGTGCCTTAGCTTCACTTTTCTTTCACGTGAAGTGTACCTCTGGTGATTTATTGATAAATTAGCAAGGTATGTCTATAGCATAACCTTTTGACTGAAATTTGACAATTTTTTGGAATCCTCCCTTTAAACGTTAGCTGTATAAGGAGAAAGATCTAGTCACTTGAGTACTCCATTGAGCATTCCATACTACTTGATGTACGACTTAAGCACTCCACGATATCCACGTCTCTCTTGGCCACATGAATACAATGGCACCATATGTCCTACCGTAAATCATGTCTGATGAAAACCACTCAAATATGAATTCTGGTTAATGGTCGACCAATGATTTTTCTTGGTTACCTTTACCTCTTGCTATAAGACTACACTCCACATGATTTACTCTCTCGTCGGGAATGGCATTTGTGTAGTTCTCTATACATGCTCAAATAATTCAGAAAAGATTCTACCATCTTTTTCACAACAGGTAGCATTAGTTCTCGCCTCTCGGACATGTTCAGTAAGCACATATGATACCGAGTTAAAAAGATAGGTACTCACATCTTAAGTCTCATTTATACAACGTCCAAATTCCAAAATCAGTACTTGACATATGGTATGAGGTGGCACATTTTACCTGTGTTGTATGTTAATAGCGCGCTATAGCGGCATAGAATAGCGGCGAGGCCCTCCACCACTATGACATGGGGCTGCGAAATGCTATTAAGAGAAGCGGTCATAGCGGCCGCAAAAAGTGGTTGAGTAGCGGCGCAATAGCATTTCCTTTCCCGCTATATGCCCACTATCGTGTTTTTTTGGGGTAAATTTTCAGAAAAGCTTAATTTTTTAAATTGTTTTAATTTGTTGAGGGTATTTTGCTATTTTCTCACCCCTTTGGTTAACCTAATATCTATTAACCCACATGTTTAAGAGGCAATTGTGGCCGATTTTGGTTTTCTTACTTCTCTTCGAGTTCCCCAACGTTGCTTTGTTCCTTCGTCTTTGAGTGTTCTTTCTTCTCTATTCCCTGTTCTGTTTCTATCATTGCTGCTCTATTTCTGAGCAAAGGTTTGTTTTCTCCTTCCTTTTTGTTTCTGTGTTAGTGTGTTTTGTGTTCCTTCTCCTTCCTTTTTGAGTATTAGAACTTGATGGAATGTTATTTTGATGACAAATTACATTTAGAACTTATTTTGATGGAAAATGACAAAGTTGATTATATTTCTCCGTTTAATTTTGTGTATATTTTTTTTTAGTATTTATGTATGTTTTTGGGATTTATTTTTATTTGGTACATGGATTTTTAGTCTTCACAATAGCGGTCATCCCACTATCCGCTATACCACTATAGCATTTTTGGGGGTTGGCGCATCGCGCTGCTATCTGAGATTAACAACAGTTTTACGATAATTGCTAAATAGGTCGGCTGACATCGTACTTGCCTATCTTGTATTAAGTTTAAAAACCATTTATCTCTTCATCTTTAGTAATAGTTTGGGGTCTCTCTTTACCACTACTTTACTGCACTATTTGCTTTCTGGTCAACCTGTCTTACTGATGGTATTTTGGGTCTTCTCCACACTTGTCCTCAACAAAAGTGATGGGATATTGGCTTTGGGCCTAAGCCCAATAACAGGACTGCTCAAGGTAGTTAGATGGGAAGTAGGATTGTTATTTAGTTATGCTGTGAGTGTTCCTGTCACATGGAAAGAGAGGAATATAGAGATGTAGTGCTATGAGGATGTCATTGTAATGTTTGGCATTCTGTTTTACAATTTCGGCTGGGCAGAAAGCGTTCATCGTCTGAAGGAGTTTCACTCTGGGGATTACAGGGGGAAATTCTTGCAATCGTTCTCATATAGTAAATAGTACATTCATTTCACACTATTATGTATTGGGTCTCTATCAGGGAGCTACTCAGTTTTCCCGCTAACAATTATATCCGTTATCCTATCTTGTGTGATCTCTGATCCTATTGAATAATGTAAATTCCTGTTCTATTATACCTTGATCATCAAGAAACAGTATTTTCATAAATCTTCCAGTTGTAAGAATAACACATTGTTGGTGGCTGTCTTTTGCCGAGTTAGAAGGGGATAGTTCCTTGTCTGGAGGTTCTACGAATGTCCTTGTGTAGATGTTGTGCTCCCTCAAAAGCATATTTGTGTGAGCCATATATATGTTCAGTGTCAGTATTACTATTAAGTAGTGTGAATTTATAAATTAGTTAAGTTTTATGGACTGATTATTAGTCGAGACAGGAATCTTGTCAAGAAGTTTTCGATTATCCAGTTGCGATTCCTGAAGTTACACATTAGCTATAAAGTACGAATATCAAGGGATTGCTTTGGAAATGCTACAATTAACTCTTGTAATTTAGTTAGTCAAATGTATTTTAGTAAATTGGTACAGAAGTTCATCGTTTATGTCTATTTGCAGGTATGTGCCATCTTTTATTCCACCTCCATTGGCAACCAAAGGGAAAGAACCTGAAAGAAAAGTAAGCATCATAAATTCATAATTGAAGCTTTGACCACTGATTTTATTTTCAATGTTGAGGTGTATCCAGATCTAATGCTTGTGCGTTTGTACATTTCAGAAAGAGGAAGAAAAGCCAAAGGAAAAAGAGAAAGGAAAATCAAGGAACATTGATCATTTTATGGAAGAGTTAAAGCAAGAGCAAGAGATGAGGGAGAGACGAAATCAAGACCGTGAACAATGGCGTGATGGGCGTCCTGGAGAGCATTCTATTGTTAGTGATACCTTTTCTTCCTTGTCTGTATACTGCTTATAGGTGGCTTGGGTTTAGATTTTATCCTATCTTTAAATGCACAAAACTTCTTTATTGCTTGTACATTTCTCTTGTAGTGAATGTAGAATGCTGTTGGGTAAGACTAAATTTTATTAAGTACTATTGTAAATGTATCATAGATTTTCATTTTTATTTGCTTTCTTTTGTGTTGGTTTATTGTGCCTGTTTTAATTTTGTGCACTACAAATATGATTTGGTGCACTTTATAATCTACATGGAAAAAATAGTTACTAGTATATTGCATATTCTTTATTTCATTTTATTCCTTTGTATTTATTAGAAATTTATGAAGTAGTTCGGCTGATAGTTTTCCCTCTTATCAACAGTCCAGTCGTTTTGATGAACTGCCTGACGATTTTGATCCTAGTGGAAAACTTCCAGGATCATTTGATGACGGTGATCCACAAACTACAAATCTTTACGTTGGAAATCTCTCACCCCAGGTTTGCGGGTCTCCTCAATGAATGAGATTTGTTGTTCTTTGAGAATTAAGGCCTGTAGTCTCATTTTGCCATCTTTACAATTTTAGGTTGATGAAAATTTTCTTCTGCGCACTTTTGGAAGATTTGGACCTATTGCTAGTGTGAAGATAATGTGGCCTCGAACAGAGGAGGAGCGAAGGCGACAAAGAAACTGTGGTTTTGTTGCATTCATGAACAGAGCTGATGGACAGGCTGCTAAAGATGAAATGCAAGGTCTGTTTTTTTTTTTGTTTTTTTTTTTATTAAAAAAATCTGAGACCAGAAAGGCTATATGCTAAACTTATTCATACTTTAATTTTAAATGAATATTAATACTTATCTTCAAATGATATAAGTAGAGATTTTTAAGAAGTATAAGATGAAATGAATTTGAATATGCTTATGTGAAATGAATTTGAATATGCTTATGTGATTGATCTCTCAGATGTCATATTTAACACATCAAGTTTACAAGATTAATCAATTCTAGATACAATTTACAGAAGGAACAATTATTGCTAGCTTTATTCCTTTAGGTGCATTGAATCTACTATACTTCTATTCTATACAAAGAATTTAAGCCAAAATGCCTGTATAATTTGAGTTTTATGCTTGAAAAAATATGTTAATACAAGATTGAACCAATGTTTGTGCAGGGGTTGTGGTTTATGAGTACGAATTGAAAATTGGATGGGGAAAGTCCGTTGCCCTCCCATCACAAGCGTTACCTGCACCTCCACCAGGGCATATGGCCATCAGGAGTAAGGAGGTATTGTTTATTATTATTATTTTTTTAAAAAAACAAGACTTAATTTAAACAACTTTTGAGCATTGTAGTTACAATTTGGGAACAATTACCCTAAGTGGTTATTTTTCCTTCATCCTAATTATTCATATTCCTGAAACAAAAGTAACCTCCCTTCCAAAGAAAAAACCACAAAAGAAAAAAACTTGCCCATCCTATCTACTGAGAGTATCTACATTTCTCCCTAACTATGAGCGTTACTAGAAAGGATCACCATGTTGTATTTTTCCACAAATTAAATATATAGGCGACCTTGTGAAATAGCATTACGACTCTTACTTCGACCTATGCATAACAAGATTTTTATGTCATTAGCCACCTTTCTGCTATGCATATAAAAAACTTTTTACTCACTTTATTTGCAGGGTAACACTGTTATCTTGTCTGGCCCATCAGGTCCGCCAGTAACATCAGTGCCTAGTCAGAACTCTGAACTGGTAAGTTCTTTGCATTTACTTCTCATAATTTTCTTAAATCAACACCTTGTGTCGTCATAATGTAATCAGAAATCATTAAAGTGGTAAATTTACGTGAAACAAAAATTTGATTATGTATTAATGCAATTACTTTTTTTAAACAATTAAATTTACATCTTTTTATCTTTCATATAAATTTCCACCTTTTGCAATGTTGTTTGTTTCTGGATAACTATTCTCTAAAGGTGGCAGTTTTTTTGTAAAATAAAAATACATAAAATACCAGAGGATGAAACTACTTGAAGGTTACGCTTACTCTTGCTGTTCCTGGTATGATGGTTATTACCCCTAATATACCTGCTGTAACTTTTGCTAGGTTCTTACTCCTAATGTTCCTGATATAATGGTTACACCTCCTGAGGATGAACATCTACGGCATGTAATTGATACAATGGCTTTGTATGTCTTGGACGGAGGATGTGCTTTTGAACAAGCTATTATGGAGAGGGGGCGTGGGAACCCTCTTTTCAATTTCCTGTTTGTTCTTGGCTCAAAGGAGCATACCTACTATGTTTGGAGACTCTATTCATTTGCTCAGGTTCATCAATTTAAATTTTATGAAAATGCAATTTACTTTCTAGGAATATATTCATTAAAACAGATTGCTCAAGTTCTGTGGGTATTTCGTAACATCTTTTTAAATTATAATATTAGTCTTTTTAGGCAGAGAACATAAAATGAATAGTCAGAATAAAATGATAATGATATTGATGTGAATATCTCAGTTAAAAAAAATGTTGGATGATCTTATTACAAAAGACAAAGAACTTATCCTTATTGATACTAATACTGGACTCCTGATCTTAATTAGGGAATCACATCATGGTATATATATAAGGAAATATAGAAACCAGTCCCAAGAGATAACCTATGATACTTTTAATTACGATAAGATATGACCAAGATATTAAGATAGTTTTCACATATTCTTACACTGCACCCCAAAAGCTTGATAGAAATGCACCCTTTAGAAAAGGAAAATTAACTAAATATAGTTTACTATTGAAGATTTATGGGGTGAGATCACTATAGGGATTGTTGAGAGTAACACATTGAACAGTGTCATGGCCCTGGTTATTCCAAAACTTAAATTCTAATCCGTTGGGCTGCCTACAGATTCTAGCCCTACAAATTTTATGCTCCATACTTTCAGTCCTTGGCGTGACATATGGTGTTGAGATTGTCACATTCAATAATGATATTGCCTTAATAGTGATTAGAAATGTAGACACTAGGCAATCCTCACCACGTCCACATGTGCTAGCTTTGGGGTTGAGTTAGTCCAAAATCCAAATTCTAACAGAGACAAAAGGTGGGACTACATGTTGCATTTGGAGCATAAGTTGAGGCCCAATCCCATTTAGACAAACTACAACTATGCCAGAACCTGGGGCAATTTTGCTTCTGTTGGATAGCTAGGCCTGCATCGTTTCTGGGATAGCCAAGGCTGCTTGGAAAGGAAAGGTTACAGTCTACAGAGATTACTAAAAAGTGGAGACAGGTTTTGTATCCAACTGATCTAAGGATCCAACACAGGTTTTGGAACTGGTAAGCAGAGGAACCCACTAACTTTGAGTTATCTTTGATAGAGAAGGGGTGATCAGAAAATGCACGACCAAGGAGAAGAAAAAAAGGATTACGAAAATATATTAAAGAAATATGCATCAATATATAACAATGTTAAACACGGAAACACATCAATATACTAAAGAAATATGCATTCCAATACTGATAGATTATCTACGTAATCTAGATTAGAGAAGTTACGATCAACATACTATAAGATATTTGTTAGGATATAGAATATAACGGATACTGGAGAGTCAAAGTAGTTATGAGTTGTTAGTTAGTTTGTTATTTGGGTTGTAGTTATGAGTTAGAAAAGTTAATTAGTTTTTCCATAAAAAAAGAAAAGAAAAAGAGAGAAGTTAGTTAGTTTGTTTTGGATTAGTCAGAGAGTATGTGTATAAATAGGATACAAAGGTTAGAGAATATCTTTTGAAAATCGTAATTATGAATAGATTCTCTATTGTGAAAGGAAAACCCTTAAGGAGAGATTCTCTCATATTCTATCGTATTATCTTTAACTCTTTCTCAGTCTTTCAATAAAATCATCCCTCTGTTTATTCAAATCTGCCAGATTTGGGAATTCTTTCTTATCTCTGTTTGTTCAATTCTGCTCAGATTTGGGAATTCTTTCTTATATCAAGAGAAAGGGTCCTAACACTATTTTTCATATATTTTAGGAATACTAAAGTATCCAAAAAAGAAAATAGCTTATATTTTGATGTAGTGATGTGACAGTTATTTTATTTGTAACTTGTTGATTGGAAGTGTTTTATCTTGCTTGCAATGCAGGGTGATACTCTTCAAAGATGGCGAACTGAACCTTTTATCATGATAACGGGTAGTGGAAGGTACTCAAATTATTCTTGTCCTTTCAGTGAGTATTTTTCTTTTTAATGCTTATAAAACCAGAAGTTAGAAAAGAAAAGGGGAAGAAAAAGAGTATTTGCGGATTTTTTTATTTTATCTCTGGATAGGTCAGTTGGAATAAGTATGTACTAAACAAATATATTATTTCTTTTCACAGATGGATTCCTCCCGGATTACCGATAGCCAAAAGTCCAGAACATGACAAAGAATCTGGCTCCACACATGCTGCTGGAAGAAGCAGGGTACTTTCTATTGTTGTATTTTTAATCAGGATGTATACAACTCCAATTATGTCTCGTGACCAACACAATTTTTAAATTTCCTTGTTTTGATCAACTATTGCAGCGTGTAGAACCTGAAAGAACACTGACTGATGCACAGAGGGATGAGTTTGAGGATATGCTGCGTGCTTTAACATTAGAGAGGAGTCAGATAAAGGGGGCTATGGGATTTTCTTTGGATAACGCCGATGCAGCTGGCGAGGTAGTACTGTCACTCTGCTCATTCATTACTGCAATTCCCTCAGTATACTTGACTTGGCTGGTTTTCTGTCAATTAAAAATATCTTCAGATTGCTTATCCATTTCTGACAACCTAACTAATTCAAAGAAGATTTCACAGCAAACCAGAAAATACTACTTATTTTAGCTGTGCTATCCTATCAAACATGCTATTAGCAAGTTCAGCTATAACATGCTATTTTGTGTAGAAAATTAGAAATCATGGACACCGAGATAGAAAATTTTTCTAACACAGGTTTTCTAGATAAGAGATTGACTTAGGGGAGCATAGAAGTAAGGGTTACCCTATACGTTCTTATTCCATCTATACATTGTTTACTGCAAGGACAAGTACTACACACAGGTGTTGTACAATGTACATGCATGCTTAGCTTATATACCAAAATAAGACTATTATATGTACAGCTATTACAATTTCGGAATGCTATGTATGCATTGTTAACCCTACAAGTTATGCAAACCTTTTAAGCATAAAGTAGGTTTTCTTCAGAAATATGAAGAAAGGACTATAGTAGTGTTGATGTTGTTCACATGCTATCATTTTGTTTTTTAAAATGACAAATGTTAGTTGTTGTTTTGTTAGTGGAGGGATTTGAAACCATGATATCCTGATCATTGCAACCTCTATCTTCCTCTCCAAAACCATCCATCACTCGTCTCATGTGCTATTATTTAAATCGTCTTCTGGAGTCGTCTTTGATTTTGTGTTTTGGGAGGAGGCTTTTCTAATTATAACTATCTTTTCTTAACTGCAGATAGTTGAAGTGTTGACGGAATCCTTGACACTTAAAGAAACCCCTATTCCTACTAAAATTGCAAGGCTTATGCTTGTCTCTGATATTCTTCATAATAGTAGTGCTCCTGTAAGAAATGCATCGGCATATCGCACCAAGTTTGAAGCAACGATACCTGACATAATGGAGAGTTTTAATGATTTGTATCGTAGCATAATGGGGCGTATTACTGCCGAAGCACTTAAGGTAGGTTGAACAACAATAGACTGCCTTGATATAATTTCTTATCATTCTTTCTTATTCTGTTTGCAATCTTTATCTGAAATGTTACAGGAACGAGTACTGAAAGTTCTGCAAGTGTGGGCCGATTGGTTTCTCTTTTCAGATGCTTATGTTAATGGCTTAAGAGCTACTTTCCTTAGACCTGGGAACTCTGGCGTCTTACCGTTCCACTCCATATGTGGTGATGCACCTGAGATTGAGCAGAAGATCACTTCTGAAGACGCTGTTGTTTATAGCAAGACCGACCAAGATGCTGCATTGGCAATGGGTCGAGGAGCTGCAACGAGAGAGCTAATGAGTCTTCCTCTTGCTGAGCTGGAAAGACGGTGTCGACACAATGGTTTGTCACTTGTTGGTGGTAGAGAAATGATGGTTGCACGGTTGCTAAGTCTTGAAGAGGCGGAAAAGCAAAGAGGTTATGAGCTGGATGATGAATTGAAATATCCCCTCAACCAACCAAGTTCAGGGAAATATTCAAGTAGTCGGCAAGAAACAAGTGCAGAGCCTGAACCAATGGGATTGTCTGGATTGAATCAATACGGAGATGAAGATATGCAAGGCAAAGGTTTTGCACCTTTAGCGCCAACCCTTCCTATTCCACAGCCTGAACTGAAAGCCTTCACAAAAAAAGAGAAGAATGATCTAGTTTTGCCAGCCTCTAAATGGGCTCGGGAGGACGATGAGAGTGATGATGAGCAAGGGAAAGGTGGAAAAAATCTTGGGTTAAGCTACTCATCTTCTGGTAGTGAGAATGTGGGTGATGGCCTTATTAAAGCTGATGAATCAGAGGCTGCTGC
The DNA here is from genome assembly GCA_954870985.1 of Trifolium fragiferum. Taxonomy (NCBI): domain Eukaryota; kingdom Viridiplantae; phylum Streptophyta; class Magnoliopsida; order Fabales; family Fabaceae; genus Trifolium; species Trifolium fragiferum. The sequence goes on from OX940792.1 coordinate 23,021,889, forward strand.
TGACTCAAGTTTTCCAGCTCATGCTGACAGTGGAATGAATGAAGAACAGAGGTTGCATTATATTTCCTTTCTTGATTGCTGTCCCTTTTATTCTATAGATAATATTCAGTAGTTTTAACTTTCTTTCCACAAAAGCAGTTCAAATGCAAGTAGAAGTTCTTTTCTTTGTCTTTTTTGGTTACACCAAGCAAGCTGGTTTTATTTATGTTGTATCTGTTGTCTTATATACTTATGGAGTTTAGCATCAACTGCTATACAGGCAAAAATTGAGACGCTTGGAGGTTGCTTTAATTGAATATCGCGAGTCTCTTGAAGAAAGGGGAATTAAAAATTTGGAGGAAATCGAGAAGAAAGTTTTGATGCACCGGAAACGGCTGCAAGTGGAGTATGGGTTATCAGATTCTAGTGAAGATGGTCAAGGCAGCAGTAAGTTATTTCAACCTGTCTTTCTCTCTTGAAAGTTATAGAGAGGCATTTTTCAAACTGCATTAGGATGACAATAATGGAAGTTCTGACGACTCTGATAGAGATTGGTTTATATTTGATATTGCTTATTTTTTTGAACAAATGTCAGTCATCTATCTCATGCTACTCATATTGCTTAAAAACAACTATACAATTCAAAGGCTGGTTTTTACCTTTTAAAAAAAGAGAGAGGGGGGGGGGGGCTGGTTTTTACTTAATAGCGTCTATTTGACTTTGGTGACTTACCACAATTGCATGCGATGATTATTCAGTTGCATGCAATAATTTTTCCTTGTGCACCGTGGCAGTTTTCCTTGGTTTGAAAGGTATATGTTACTGAAACCGGATAATAAAATATGCAATGGTGGTCTTTCTTCTGCCACCGTATTCTTTGGTCGATTCGCTCTCACTTTGTTTTGCTATATAATTTTGTGACAATTTTGAGTGATTCTTCTAATTTTATTTGCATGCATCTTAACTGAGGATGGCCTGTGTAGTCTTGTTGTATCAAATGACTGTCATCATAATTTAGCTTCCTATTCTTGAAAAATGTAATTTGTAGGAGTAAACTGGAAGGAATCAAGAGACATGTGGTGAAAATCCAAAATGTATCTAAGTATGAGTCATGATGACATATGATGCAAGCTTTCATGCATTTCCATTTTTAACAACTTACTCCCACCCCCGTCATTTTCAGCCTTTCCAAGCACACTTAATTTCTTGCAAAAGTACCATTAAAATGTGGACGTCTCTATTAGTGTTGAACTGTTGATGACTTGGTACTTATTATTCTGGATCAAGCTTTTAAACGATTTTGGTTATTTGTCAATTGTAGGGAGAACATCTTCTGAGAGAAGGGATAGGCATGATATCTCAAGGAAACGGCACCGCAGCCATAGTCGAAGTCGTAGTCCACATCATAAACCGTCAAGCAAGGACAGAGATAGAGAACGTGATTTAGAAAGGGAACGAGACAGAAAAAGAGATAGAAGTCATGATTTTGACAGTGATAGAGGAAGAGACCGGCTCAGGGAGAAGAGTGGAAGCAGGGAGAGGGATGATCATGATAAGGATAGAGGCAGGGACAGGGATAGGGACAGAGACAGGAGAAGACGCGCCAAATAACATTTCACATGCTCTAACACCAGCTTTCTGTAACTTAATCGTTTGCAGATTGGTTTGTAAGAGTTTGAACAGTTACCTTTTTGTCATCATAGGGGGGATATTGATATTGTGATACCCGGTGGAAAGATATGAATGAAATTTCTGCAAGAAAATTGTGTTGCTATAGACAACCTTTGAAAATGTTGAAGAGAATCTGCTTCTTGATACCCCTATAAATTTTAACAATGTAATTTAAGATTATAAATCTTGTTAGTTTTGTGAATTAGTGGATGAGATGCTGCATATTCCTTATGTAATCGACAAGGTTCTGTGATCAAGTATTAAGTTAGTTTACAAGGAGATTTGGCTGACATTTTTTTCTCAAATATTTTTTTTTTCTTGCTGTTAATTCAGTTATGTAGATTTCCTAGTTTTCAAGTTAAAGGGTAAAGGTGTAGTTTAAAACAATTAGGGGTCTGAGTGATTATTTATTGAATAATGATATTTATATTGTGGACGTATTTTACCAAAATTATTTTGATAGCATTACATTTTTTTTTTGGTTACATAAGAGAAAAAGAAAAAGAAAACAAAAGGAGGGATTACATCCTCACAATTGACACACCCCTCGCATCAGCCTGCAGCAAATGATTGAGGTCAGATGGGGGGTCATTCAATAATACAAGAGTTGAGTTCGCCGTAGCTCCCATCTTTGCTAAAAAGTCCGCACATCTGTTACCCTCCCTGAGAGTGTGATCGATCACCACAGTCCAAGCTCTACTTCTCAATTGATTTATCTGATGAATTTCATTTGCAAAGCTATGAAATGGCAAGACACCCTCCTTAATTAAGGTGATAGCTTGCAAAGAATCTGATAGGCAAGCCACATTCCTATAGCCCTTACTCCAACACAACTCCAAACCATGTAGAATTGCCATGATCTTTGCATAAAGAATATTTGGCTGAACCACCGATCCGTAAAAACCTCCCAAAAATTCTCCCGCGTTGTTACGTATCAGCCCTCCAAATCCTGCAGTATGTACCAACCCCAGGAAACTTCCGTCTACATTTAAACTGACAGACCCTTCAGTTGGTCGCAACCATGCCACAGACCGAATGTTGGTTGTTCGGATCGAATCCAACAATTGAGAATTAAAAGCAGAATCACAGAAAATTCTCAAGGAATTAATTTTTGCAACACTTTCATGCACGCTATCTCGTAGGCCATTGAAGAGAAATTGGTTTCTCGCACACCAGACAACCCACATAATGATGAACACTATAACCCCGTAGGATGCACAGGCTCTTCTACACCAACTAAAGAGATCACCGTTATGCAGCGAGGCCAACGTATATTCCAGCCCACATGCTTTCCAAACGCAAATTGTATCAATGCACCTAAACAAGCAATGTTCAATGGACTCGGGAGTTACTAAACATCTCGGGCAGAGGTTAGAATTGCAAACCCAACGATGATGAAGAACTCCTCGTGTAGGGATGGAACCGTGCAACACCTGCCATATGAAAAATTGAATGTTAGCAGGGAGCTTACTTTGCAAAATCCACTTCCAATTGACATGATCATTAATTGGGAGCGGCTTTAACAGCCATTCATACGCATCTTTAGTAGTGAAAATGCCAGCCCTTGAACTCTGCCAAACCCAGACGTCCGGCAGGTCATTAACTATGCAAGGTTTCACATGATCAATGGCACTCTTCACAAAATCCGGAATGTCAGTGTATAGTTCTTCAAAATTCCATTGTCCGTTGGACCACACTTCATTAATCGTTTTCGTGGTGTCATGGATATCTACAAACGGTACCATATTGCAAAGTTTATCTTTGAACACCCAAGGATCATACCAGAATTTGGAGTTGCCGTCACCAATTTTAAGTGTAAATCCGTCTTTTAGCATGTTCACAACCTTTGAAATTGAGTTCCAAACCACCGATCCATCGACAGAAGAAGCATTAAAAATCAACCGACCTTTCAAGTACTTTTCTTTGATGATAGATACCCATAATTTAGAAGGGGAGTGGAGTATCTCCCATACCAGTTTACCAAGTAGCGAAGCATTTTGCAGTCTGGCAATGCGAACGCCTAATCCACCATAACGACGTGGTTGCGTAATTTTATTCCAGCCAACGAAATGCATGCCGGAATCCCCTGTGTCTTTCCAAATAAAACGTCTTACAGTTCGGTCTAAGTCATCACACATTCCCTGAGGGAGCCAATTAATTTGCATATGATAAGATGGAAGCGAGGAGATGACAGAATTTGCTAATACCACTCTTCCAGCCTTGTTGAGGAGTCTACTTTTCCAAGACGCCAGCTTAGAGGAAACTCTATCGTAGATACCACTGAAGTCTTGCTTACGCACTCTGCCGTAGAACATCTTGAACCCGAGGTACTTCTCAAAACGATCGGTGGCTTGAATTTGGGATTCAGCACCTATCCTATCACGGAGTTGACGACACACCCCATTAGATGTACAAAATTTAGACTTCTCGAAGCTGACTTTTAGTCCAGACAGATTGCAGAACTTATCCAACACTCCTTTAACAGCCCGAGCCTGAGACATGGTTGCCTTAGTAAACAAAAGAACATCATCCGCAAAGAACAAATGAGAAAGTCGAGTGCCGTCTTTACAGATCTGAATGGGCTTCCAGATACCATCACTGACACATTTAGAAATCATCGCCCCGAGGCGCTCCATACACAACACAAATAAATACGGGGATAGGGGATCACCCTGTCTTAATCCCCTAGTTGGTGAGAACGCTTGAGTCTTGCTTCCATTCCAGAGAATTGTATTAGACGAAGCAGAGATACCAAACATTATAAGTGAAATCACTTTTGGCGGAAAGTTGAACATCTCGAGTGTGTCTTTAAGAAAATTCCAGTTAACTCTATCATACGCTTTTTCCAAGTCAAGTTTGAACACCATATCTCCATTCTTCTTATTAGACTTTCACATAGAATGTAACACTTCTTGGAGGACTATCGCATTGTCTTTAGTACTCCTCCCCGGGATGAAACTATTCTGCAGCGGGCTAACAATACCATCTAGAAAGGGTCGCAATCTGCTCACTAAGATTTTTGACAGCAGCTTATATGTAACATTGCATAAGCTAATCGGGCGAAAGTCTTTGAATGTATTTTGACTTTCTTTGACTTTCTCCTTTAGGTAATAAAACAATGAGTGTTTCACAAATTTTTGGATCGTACCTACCATCCTCAAATGCCAGCCGAATAAACTTCCAGAGATCATCACCAATATCCTCCCAATATAGCTTGAAGAAGATTGGTTGAAAGCCGTCTGGTCCCGGCGCTTTATAGGACTTCATACTCATCAGAGCGTCAATGACCTCTTTCTTTGTGACCGGCTTAGACAACTCTGCTACTGCCTCATCATCAAGGCCCGTGTTATGAGCTTCATCAATTCTAGGAGCCACCAACTGTCTCGTGCAGAATAACTCTTTAAAAAAGTTGAGGGCCTCCAATCTCATGATGTCGGGATCAGTGCACCACTCACCTGTACTTAGCCGGATGCCATGAATTTTGTTACGTTTCCTCCGAATAATAGACTGTGCATGAAAGAATGAGGTATTCCTGCTGCCTAGTTTGATATTTTGTTCACGAGATTTCTGGTACCACAATGTCTCTTCTTGAAAAAGAACATTTTCATACTCTAGCAATAACTCTCTTTGAAGCTTCATAAGACGGGCTGAGTCAATGTCCTCTAAGGTTCGGTGAATACCTCTGAGTCTCGCCTCCAGTTCTTTTTTCCGAGCAAATATGTTACCAAACACTTCCTTGTTGAAGATGGTAGAGTCAGTGGCCACATTCTGGAGACATTTGACAATACTGTTCTGATCTCGAGCCCAACTATTCTTAACCATGTCGTGATACTCAGAATGTGTGGACCAAGCAGCCTGGAACCGGAAGGGACGCTCTTCCACACATCCTGTATAATTAAAACATCTTAACAAAATCGGATTATGATCGGAGTGTCTTCTAACCAGATGTTCAACCGTCGCTTTAGGGAACTTAATTCGCCAATCAAAATTACATAAACCTCTGTCAAGTCTTCTATGGACAATCCTACCTCCTCTACAGTGCCCTTGCCATGTGAATTTAGATCCAAAAGAGCCTAAATCAAGAAGTCCACAACTATCAATATTTCTAGCAAACACATCTGCTTTAGATACTGAGAATACACCGCCCCTCTGATCTTTAGGGAGTAAAATATCATTGAAATCCCCCATCACAAGCCAAGGGAGAAGATTATCTTTCGAGAGGTTCTCTAAATATTGCCATAACACTGGTCTCGCCGTATACACAGGGCTAGCATAAACCCCTGAGAACAGCCATCTGACATTACCTTTAGAGACAATAACACTGACACACTGATGCATATTGCTAACTGGTGTGAATCCAAAATCACTCCCTCTACGCTGCATAACCTAAATTCCCCCAGAATGGCCTTGAGTTTCATGTATATCAATCTTCTCATAGTTCTCACGCCTCCAAAATGTATCAGCAGACGCAAAAGCTATGTGAGTTTCAACAAGAACTAACATATCTGGCTTGTACCGACATAACAACTCATGCATGTGATTCCTGCTTTTTTTGCTAGCCAAACCCCTAACATTCCAGCTCAGAACAGAGAAATCTTTAAAGCCATTCATCATAAAAATTATTGAGGAAAAGGGAGATACCGTCGTCGTACCCCTACTGACGGGATAAAGGGGTTTCCACCACCATCTCATCTTCAGTGTCGAAATCATGAGAGGCATTGCCGTGTTTCTGGAGCTTGTCGTTCGGATCAGGCGGCTTGAGATGTTCATCTCCCTGGAAGGATTGTTCACCACCATTTTTAGCAACACTCACGGGAAGCTCAGTTCCATTCTCCTTTTGCTTCAAATTTCCACTAAACACAATTGGGTTGGTGTCTGACCCGACCCGGGCTTGCCGCTCCACTTGAGGAGGTGTTTGACATGACTGATTCACATTAGATATGGCAGGCTGACTCACTATAGTAACTTTTTTGGGCTCTTTGGGTTTGTTGTCCATGCCACGGGCCCTTTTATTTCGTTTTGTCCACACCTTAGTGCTATCCACACCCCCATCTATATTAAATTGTGGGGTATTATTCAGCTTCAAAATCTCCTCATTCAGATGTAGTCCCGCGTTATTTAGGGGAGAGAAAAAGGAAACACTGTCGTTTACTTTCTTGTTAGCTCCCCCTATTGATTTTGTGGTAGTTCCATGATTTTTGGCAATTATTTTACTCCCTTGATTTCTCTTTTTATTAACAACCAACCAATCACCATACAAATCTTCCTCCTTAAATTCTGCCGCAATAGTAGGACTTTCCTTATTCTGCGTTATGTTTAGGGGAATCGCATCCAATCTTTTCGTCTCCGACGACCCAACGTCACCATCATTATTAACTCTTCCTGGTGGTGTAGTTAGGTGGTTCTCTTGTCGTGCTAATGAAGCTTGGCAGTTACGGGCCAGGTGACCATAGATACCACAACTTTTACACAGGAGATGGAGGCCCTCGTATTCAACGTGATACCAGAAGTCTCTAAACCACACCTTCCCTACCACAGGTTTATCTAACTCAATTTCAATATAAACTCTAGCAAACTTTCCGCGAGAAGCATCCAGAGTATGCATGTCAACCTTCACTGGTCTTCCAATAGCTGTTGCTAGTGCTAGTAACAGACTTTCATCATAGTATTCCATTCCTAGGCTAGGGAAGCGGATCCATACCAACGTTTTGTTGATCTTAACCTGTGATGATATGAAATCTGTCGTCCAAGGTCTAATGGCCACATAGTGGTCTGCAATCATCCAGGGACCGCCACTGATAACCTTTTCACGATCAGGTTCCAAGTCAAATTTCACCATGAAGAAGCCATGACCAATATCCATGATATCCATGTCTCTTGTGAGTCTCCATAGCGCTTTGAGTCGATCACGCATAGCAAAAAACCCCAAGGTCTTGCCCAGCAATTTGACGATGATGGCATGTTGCCATGGAACCCATAAATCTTTCAAGACACTGTCATCCGCATAGCAACGTGGACGACGTCTATCACCATCTTCATATTCGATTCTGAACAGTTTCTTCCCGATGAGATCCACCGTTTCCCGTCTGGGCAACGGCTCCTGCATGCCGAGTAACTTATCGCGAAAGGAACACTTCTTCTTCAGTTTGTCATCATGTTCCGGAGGCCTCAACGGCGCCGGAGGTTGCTGACTAGAGGTAGTGGTTGAAAACATCTTCAAGCCCTAGCAGAGTGCCGTCGAGTCGCCAACAGTGATAACTATGTGTTATATTTAATTTTCATTTACATTTTTATTTATTTTATATTATTTGATAGCATTACATTTTTATTTATTTTATAAAATTATAGCATTACATCTTATTCTTCAAATTATGGGAATATTTCATTGATTGTGGACGAATTAATTATCCTATCAGTAATTTTTTTAATATAGTTGGCCCCATTAGTGTGACTCTAGTTATAATTACGGTGTTCGATCTATTCAATCCGGAAAGAGATTCTTATTCTTTGCAGTCACATTTTTCTACAATTGAATTTCATCCACTCCTTTTTCTTTGGCACATCAATCCCAATTATTAAAAGGAAAATGCTAATTAGTGCTTTTGAAGCACTAGTTAAGAAAATAAAAAATAGAAAAATTATTTTGAAACTTGTGTAGTTAATATTTTTAAAATAAAAAAATTATTACTGTACTTAAAATGCAAAACGTTGTTATTGTTCGGAGTAGTAGTTAGCATGACGCTGTTATTGTAGGCTATCCAACTCGAGTGAAACCCACCCCTCTCCAGTAGTTGTTGTAGACAGTCTCACCCTCTATTCAAACACAATACTCACGACATGTCCATCAAAGTGTTTGCTGATACTAGGAAATTCGAACAAATCCACTTTGGTCACTTGTGGCTTTTCCATGATGATGACATTCACAGGGGAATTTTCTGCAGTCCTTTCTACTTTTGCGATTTCTACCTTTTCCTCATTTTTCACTTCTGTTGTCTGAATGAGAACGGAATTTCATTGGCCAGTTTCTTCATGTTGAAGGTTGAATATGTGAAGGGTCAACATATATAAGTGTGTGACAGAGAAGGTAGTTGAGGTCGCCATAAGTGTGTGGGGTTGAGGGAGGGTAAGGTTTGTGCATCTTTGGAGGAGGCGGAGGTGGCGAGGGTGAAGAGACAGTTGGTGATAGAGAGGAACTATTTGGAAATGAGGGAAGGACTCCAAGGAGCACATCTCCTCTTTGTCGTTGTCATTGACGAGGTATTTGAAGACAGATTCCCAACAATCATAGTGTAAATAAAAATATGGTGCTGCAATCCATGGTTGTTTTTTGTGGAAGAATTAATAGTTCTTTTTCTTTTTATACCAAAGACGACGGTGGTGTTGATGGAACTTCCGGGGAAGCCTATTATGGCTGCCGCCACTGATGATTGTCAGTCAAGCTATTGTGAGTGAAGGCGCAGATTATTGGTGTAAACTTCTTTGATAAGTAAAAGTAGGTTAGATTACAGGCGCAAAATTAACGGCAAAAAATTAGAGCACCAAAACAACAATGGTGCCAATAATTCCAAGTGCCAAAATAAAATAAAAAGCCTTGAATTTTTCCTTTGATCCAAGATCAAATTAGAAGCTTCAATAATTTCCTTGATTTCACTCTTTATTAAATTCCAAAGACAATTAAACCATAGCAGCCATAAAACAGGAATAAGTCTTTCAGAAAGCAATATTGCATAAATTTTCACAAAATTCTATTCCACATCCATCCATTATAATGCTTTCATTATCAACTCATGTCTGTGATAAATTCAACACCTCCAATTTAGGAACTTCAAAGTTCAATCCATGCAGATTCACTTTTGAGCAGTGGTCTAAGTTCAAATGCTTAATTTTACGACATCTCTTTAAAACTTGACAAATACTTTCAGATGTCTGATTGCAATAACTTAAATCAAATTGCTGCAAATTGCGGAAAATGGAAGCAAACATTATAAATATACACAATCTATTAGTTCAGATGAAATGCACCTACAGAAAGGCATCTTTCAAGCCATAATATGATTAAACAACAAAATAGATCATCAAATTTCATAAATTAGGTACCAATATTATACATATAAATTGCTTTTTAACTAAAAATTCATCTTGAGAAACTAATGTAAGATCCATCCAATTAATGTTGATTTAAGTTTCCTGCCAAATTCTTTTTTGACATCCATCCATATCAGCAAGATCTCCCTAATGCAGCATGACTCACAATTTGTATAATTTACATCTTCCATTCCCTTTAGGTCCTTCAAATGTGTTCCAATGGATTTTTAATCCCTACCCTAATGTCAAAGGAGTCATGAAATTCAACTCAGTTCATAGAACATATTATAGAAAGTCTTGAAAATGTGACCGACAGATTAATTGAACATTCTAATCAAAGCAGAAAAGAAACAATAGTCGGTCAATAACTTTCCAGAATCAATATCAAATAAGGGCTATAAATTGGTTGGCTCGTTGAGGCCGAGAGCTTCAAAAAGTATGACACAAGAATCATATCAATGAAATATAACTCAAGGCAAAACAATGAAAAGCAATGCAATTTAAATTTGCATACAACACAAATCTAAACCTTACATTTCAGAGTTCAAACTCCATCACAGAACTTTCAAAATACTAGCAAACAAGGCATCCAAGACGTGATAAGAGTCCCTTAATATCATTGAAATCATAGTGATGTGGTGCAGTTATCTTTCTCAATGAAGGCCTTGAAAATACCATGAGAACAATATTAACAAACATTTTATAACATTATCCCGAATTGATCTCTATGAGTTGCGTGCAATTCTCAACCACATGTTTACTAGTAACAGTTGCAAAAAGCCTGGGACAATTCTTTGAGATCACAAAGTGTTTCATCGTCAACACTTGTATATGACAAGTTCAACACCTTCAATTTAGGAACTTCAAAGTTCATTTCATGCAGCTTCACTACTAAACAGCAGGATAAGTTCAAATGCCTAATATTACAACATATTCTTAAAATTTGATAAATACCTTCTTCAGATATGCCATAGCAATTGTTCAAATCAAGCAGTTGCAAATTGGGGAAAATGGAAGCAAACATTTTGATGCTTTCATTTCTTAGGAATGAATTGCAAGCCAAATGAAGTGATTTTATTTGATGGTTTACAGCAAATTTCATGAGAGAATTAGAATTATCTATACTCTCTTTCCCAATAGTTGTGTGTTTCATTATAATCTCACTAAGTGAAGGACAGTTTCTAACGAGTGCTAACTAGGCTAAATTTGTGAGATTCATATTATCACTGAGGTTTATAGACATCAAACCACCAAGAAACAAAGACAACTTGACAACATGGTGATCATTTAGAAACTCAGTTCTTTGAATATCTAAATGTTGTATAGATTGACACTTGGATAACAAAGTAAAGATTCCAACATAACTATAGCCGGGGCAACTTTGTAGGACAAGCCTTCTCAAAAGAAGACCACCCATTGCAATAGAGGTAAGCAACTCATCCGAGATACGTGAAAATGACAACTCAATACTATTTAAGCCTTTCAAACTCACCATTGAGTCAATAAAGTCTGAACTAATGATGCTATTGCTTCCATCCGATCTACACCTAATGGATAGAGACCTCAAAGTTTGTCGTATCTCATGGATTGCAGAAGCAATGCCACGGCGAGTTAAGATTGAGCAATAATTAAACATGATAACTTCTTCAAAAAACTCAGAATTCTTACACAAGTACAAAATCGATGAGCCCTTAACATAGCAATTACTAGAGAGAGAAGAAGATAGAAAGTTTGTGTAACTGAATATTAGTCATTCTGTTTGATTAGTTACAAATGAAAAACACATTATACCCTTCTTGAAAAATGTAAAACATTGCATTTATTGGTTGAAATTATAATAATGTCATAAAACTTAATAACTGAAGTAGACTTTTGCTTATATTTAAGACTTTACTAACCCTTTAATACATAAACAGACATTATTGAAGATCAAAACATAGTCAAAATCTCAATTTTTACAAAAAGTTGTATTTCAAAAATAATTTTTATGAAAATCTATTTGAAATAGCTTAAAAAAAGTGATTTTTTTTTTTTGAAATTTTGATATCCAAAAAAAGTTTCAATAAAATGATGAAATGTCTAAAATGACATTTTAAGAATAACTATTCAAACCAAATTTTCATTTGAAGCTTTTATTAAAAGTTTCTTTGTAAATTTTTTTTACACAAAATTTTATTTTTAAAAAATCTATAACAAACATGCCCAAAGTTAAAGTTAAATAACCATTAGTTTAAAAAGGGAATATAGATTTCTCCTCAAAACCATGGTTAGTTCAGGAATAGGTAACTTATTGTCCAAGAAATATTCTTGAAGGAAGAGAAACATGTTCAACTCTGAAAGGCACATATGAAGAAATAGATGAGATCATGTTTGATACACTCGACAACCTTTTTAAAAGAACATGTTTTTCTCCTTCAGAAATAGATATTCTTGTCGTCAATGTTTCATTATTCTCACCAGCACCTTCACTCACATCAAGAATAATAAACAGATACAAAATGAGACAAGATATAAAAGTTTTCAATCTTGCATGAATGGGGTGTAGTGCAAGTGTTGTAGCTATTGATCTTGTTCAACAACTTTTCAAAACACATGAAAATTCTTTAGGAATTGTTGTTAGTACAGAAGATCTTGGTTCTCATTGGTACTATGGAAAAGACAAAAAAATGATGTTTTTCATTCAGGTGGTTGTTCAATGCTATTTACAAACAAAACAGAGCTAAAAAACAGAGCATCTTGAAACTCAAACACATGGAGAGAACACGATATGGTGCTAATGATGAAGCTTACAATTGTTGCATACAAGTGGAAGATGAACAAGATTTTGCACGTTTTCGATAAAACCAAAAGTCTTGTTAAATATACTGCACAAGCTTTGACAGTAAACTTACAGTGTACGGTTCCAAAGATTCTCCCATTATACGAACTGGACGACTTTGATTCTTGTTGCTTCTAAACTGTTCTTCAAAGCCGATACACTTACTTACCGATACACTTCCTTCATACCGGTATTAATTCTATTTTTTCAAAACCGTACACTTGTAAAAACTGGTTCGGTATTATATGATTTTGCATATAACACAAACATGTATTTTTTTTTAAAAAGTGTACCGGTAGAATTAACATACCGGAAAAAATACATTATCGGAACAATATTTTGGGATGAGTGTACAATTTACCGAAAAATTGATAAAACGATAAAAAAAATATATACTAGAATAACATAAGGGTAGAATGAGAATATTTCAAAATATATTGGGGTAAAGAGATAAATGTTGGGTAGAAAAAAAAATTTCTTAAAAAGGCTTCGTGACTAACTCGTTATTGGGCCGAATTCCTTAGTCCAACAAGAAGATTTCTTTTTCCACCCCCAGCTTTCTTTTTCACCCCCTGGGTTTCCGTTTTTAACCTTTGAAAAACTGGGAAAAAAAGTTCGGTAGATGCGTACCGAACTTTGTTATTGATTTACACCCCTTTTGCACCTGTCATATATAATGATACTTCGGTGGACGCGTACTAAATTTTGCCTTCTTCTTTACCCCCCACTTCGGTAGACGCGTACCGAACCGTTTTTAAACTAATTCGGTGACGCGTACCGAACTATTTCTGTATAGAAACAGAGCGTACACTCTCTTCTCTCATTCATGCAGAACTTGTTTTTTTAGAAAGGGGAAGGGGAAATACGAACCAGGGCACAAATCATCATCAATCTTGCGTTTTTGAGTTAATCTTCCACAAAGTTCATCAATTTCTACTCCATCAAGTAAGATTATGTTGATTTTAGTTCCTTATTTTCATTCATATTTCTTCATATCTCTCAATTTCGTTTTTGATTAGTTTATGTCAATGTTAATCTCTAATTCGTGATTTTGTGTTGATTATGTTGTTGAAATTGTTGATTAGTGGTAGTGTTGCCGAGATGCAAAAATTTGTCAGTCCAAGCACTAACACACCTCTCTTTATCGATATCCAAAATAGTGGTCTCGACATATTTCAAGAATCTTGGCCACCTTGCACATAGCTTCCTAAATTGTAAAACAGCTTCAACATAAGCATCCTCATCAGTCGAGTACAATATGTCATCGAATGCTTTCGACACATCCGTCCACACATCTCTTTGCAAAATGTCTTGCACTTCTCGGACATATTTTTCTTCACATGAAAAGTACAAACCATATGAGCCGAGTCCGGAAATACGGTGGCAACTGCACTCATTAGTGCCACATCCCTGTCAGTCACAACAACATTCGGCCTCAACTTGTTCCTTAACAGACAAACACATTGTTGAAGGACCCATGTGAAATTTTCTTCCTTCTCATTACTCATAAATGCAAACCCAATATTAAAGGTTTCCTCAGTCGAGGTCTGACCAACTAACTTAATCAAAGGCATTCCGTATTTGTTCGTTTTATACGTAGAATCCATAATCAAAACAGTGGGAAAAGTGTTGAACAAACATACGGATTTCGGATGTGCAAAGAAAATGTCTTGAACAAACTCGGGCTCACGATCGGTTCGAGCTTTAAAAAAGTAGTTGTTTTCATTAAGACACTTGTGCAAATGTTGCATTTCCGTTCTTGTCGCCCTCGCTCTTTGTTTTAATCTATAACGTGCGTTGTAAACTTGCTTCACAACCGTCACATTCTTCGGATCCCTCTCTTTCAACGTAGAAATGATGTTCTTCGGTGGGACCAAATTCTTTGTCATTTCCGATAGAAGTTGCTTTTCTACCGGTTTCAAACGACCCGCGATGAGATGACCTTGCAATGCTTTGTCAAGCACATGGTTGTGCATGCCATCAACAACAGTAACATGTCATTCCCCCGTTGCATGGAAGTAACCTCGTAGGCGAAATGGACATTCACATTTCCGCGTTCCCGTCTCTTCAAATTTTACCTTCTTTCCCATTGGTTTGTATATACCGCCCCTTTCGCAACCCAACACAATGAACGGCTTCCTACTACCTTTGCCGTTATCGGATCTTGTAATGACAATTGAAAATCGTAACGGGAGAGCTATGTCGCGAGCCCACTCAACCAAAGCCTCTTTGTTTTCGAAAGTTCTATCCGTCACAAAATGAGACCTTGTATCCACTCTTATTGGCGATACTTGAGGCTCCGCCGCTACTATTTCTCTACAGTCGTCCGGAGGTTTAGCTTCATCGGCCATAACTACAACAAATGATAAAAAAAAAATTAATAAGTCATTTGAGTCCATCAATAATGCAATCCATAATTTAAGCAATTATAAATCATACTATGCTCACTAATTAATGCAATAACAATTAATATGAGTCAATTCCTAAACAAACCAGTCATATAAACTCTAAAAGTGGCCCTTCAAGCATTTTCTGCAACTTACAGAGAGCACTGCAACCTGATTTATGTTTCGCAAAAGTTCGGTACGCATCCACCGAACTTTTGTTCTTCATGTTTCAGAAAAGTTCGGTACGCGTCTACCGTGTTTTTCAAATAGTTCGGTAGACGTGTACCGAACGATACGGTGTCAGAAACCTACGACCCTAGCAGCTATGGGTGCGTGAAATAAACGGTAGAGTTTGAAATTTACCTTGTTTTTGAGCTTCTAATGCGTCTACAAACAGTTTGCCAAGCTTCCAATGTTGATTTTAATCCCCAAATGGACGGAATCGCGCAATTTCCTCGTACGGAGATTTTGATTGTGTGTTTGTGAAGAAGAAGAAATGAGGAAGAAACCTGGTGTGTCTGGTTTATAAACATCTAGTTCGGTGGACGTCTACCGAACCCCAGCTCGTTCAGTACGCGTCCTCCGAACTTTTCATAAAGATCGGTACGCATCCACCGAACTTTTGCTTCCAAATTTTTAAAAAGTCAAACTGGGATTTAAGGGGGGTGAAAAAGAGTCCCGGGGGGTGGGAAAAGAAATCTTCGTCCAACAAATTATAAAAGCCCATAAGGTAGATTATAAGCCCACTCGTTTTCTTTCTTTCTATGTTACCGTTACGGAACACTTGTTTGAGTTGTTTCATTGTTCTTTTTCTTAAAGAAAATAATGAAACACTCGTTTCTTGATCGAACTCTTATGAATCAATGTTCCTTCAATCATCTGTAACATAAACGAAACACAAATCTTAGCTGAAATTGGAATCACAAACTTCAACGGAACGGCGTCGGATTTGGTTATCTCGACATTCATTCATTCACGCTCTCCAAACCCTAAAGATTCTGTTGCAGTTCTGATTTGCATTTTCAAATCACAGGTTCGTATTTTTCACCGCTATTTACATTTCTTGCGTGTTTTTTTTCTTCTAATTTTAACGGTGATTTCCCCAATTTGTTTTTTCATTGAGTTCCATCAACTTCCGATTCATTACAGAGAAACTCAATCTTAGGGTTTTCTTCCCTTCCTCCTTTGTACTGGAAAACCCTAAAACGGCGGAGTAACATAAGTTGATGAATTTATTGTTTTTGATGGATCAAGTAACATTTGATGAAAAGAGTAATCATATATTACTTGAGTCATGCAGCTAGGTTTCTTTTAATTTCTGTTTACCGACATTTGATAGCAATAGGTGTTACTGTGTTAGCAATTTCTGTTAATTGAAAGAACATGATAAATGATCATGTAATATATCAGTCACGCTTAATTTTCTTACATTTTAGTGTCCTTACTTTCTCTGGGTTACATTTATAATGCTTTAGTTTGACAGATTATTTCATAATTTAAGTCTTTTGAAAAACATGGTGCTATTATTATGGATGCTTTTTGTTTCAGCTGGGTGAAAGGAAACACTGGTTTCCATTCGTTGTTTCCTAATGAAACCTATTCAACTGTTCCATTGCAGGACATTAAAGAAGAATGGATTTAAGACAAAACCCGCTTTTGTTATGATGGTTTGAAGAGGCAGAGGTTAATGACGGTATGATTCTTGGTCCCCATCACAATTGTCATGTATACATGTACAAACTGTATATAGTTTTAATTAGTTCTCATTGTTAGTTTCATTTATTTTTCTTCATAGTTTTAAACTTTGATTTGATTAATATATGATTCTATAGGGACCTTTTTCCATGCAATCTGAAGAGAATAGAGCTGTGGCTAGACATTGCTCTGTTGGCATTCAACCAAGGATCTTTGCTGAATATATCACTCTTCTCGATACCCAGGTTCTCTTCATAATAACCAACTTCATTGCTCAATTAAGTTTTCATTTTACTTTGGTTCTTATCTAGTTTTAGGTGAGATAATTAGAAGCAGTGGATCTTTGACAATTTATTTGTTGAATGAATAAATCTTCTCAGTTGAATTGGCTCATGAATATTATTTACATTTAGGTAAATAGTGACTTGAGCATAAATGTTTTTTCAATTAATGGATTTGGGTCCTCTAAAACGACTTTCTAACTTTAGAGAGTAATGTGACAACATCTATACCCTCAATTATAATGGTACCAAAAACAAAATTAAGAATGCTAAAAATGATATTTGAGATTAGATAACCTTTGCATCAAAATTTTTAGACTACATGACTCTAACTCAATAAATTAGATGAATAATGTTGTGCTCGGTAGACCATTGGATGCTAAATTTGATATTAGATGACACAAGATTAAAAAATTTGATTGATAATCTTACATCTTGAGACATTATATGCAAAATATGAAGACTTTGTGTCTTGATGACCTTTGAATACGAAATATGATATATGATAGTTTTGTGCTACTCTTGAATGTGAAATATGATATATAATATATGATGATTATGTGTATATGACTCTAAATTCAATAATTTGGAAGGATGATATGACTCATTGACCCTTTTATGCTAAATTATTGGAAAAGTTTAATTGATGTTCTTACATTTTGTGACATTAGATGCCTAATATGATGGCTTTGGGCTTAATGACCTTTGAAATGATATATGATATATGATTGTATTAAATCTGGAGACATTACATTTACATGCGACTTATGATGATTTTGTGGCCTAATGGTCCTTGAACGGGAAATATGACAAATGATGGTTATGTGTCTCAATGACCCTTGAATGTTAGACATGCTATATAATGGATTGATTGATGACCCTTGAATGTGAAATATTATATATTATGTTTTGTGCCTCAATGTCTCTTGAATGGGAAATATGATTTATGATGCCTTTGTACCTCGATGACTCGTGAATGTGAAATATATAATATAGGATGATTTTTTACATCAATGACCCTTGATTGCGAAATATGATATGGAGCCTATATGACTCTAAACTCAATAGATTGAAAGGATGATAGTGTCTTAATAACTTTTGAATGCTAAATTTTATATTTGAGATTATATGACCCTACTTTCGAAAAGTTTAATTGATGGTATTAAATCTTGAGACTATACATGCAATATATCATGGTTTTGTGTCTCGATACCCTTGAATATGAAATGATATATGATGGTTTTTTATTGTGCCACTATGACTCTTCAACGAGAAATATGACATGATGGTTTTGTGCATCAATGGCCCTTAAATATGAGATATGATATATAATGGAATGGTGCCTCGATGACTGAATGCAAAATATTTTACATGATGGTTTTGTGTTTCAATGATCCTTTAATGTGAAAATGCTATATGATGGTTTTGTGCCTCAATGTTTTTTGAATGAGAAATATGATATATGATGACTTTCTACCTAGATGACGCTTGAATGGGAAATATGATATATGATAGTTTTGTGCATCAATGATCCTTGATTGTGGAATATGATACTGAGTCTATATGACTATAAATTAAATAAATTGGAAGGATGATAGTGTCTTGATAACCCGTGAATGCTAAATTTTATATTAGAGATTCTATGACCCTACATTCGAAAAGTTTAGTTGATGGTATTAAGTCTTGACCCTTGAATGTGAAATGAAATATGATTTCCATTAGAAGCAGTGGATCTTTGACAATTTATGAATAAATCTTCTCAGTTGAATTGGCTCATGAATATTATTTACATTTAGGTAAATAGTGATTTGAGCATAAATGTTTTTTCAATTAATGGATTTGGCTCCTCTAAAATGACTCTCTAACTTTAGAGAGTAATGTGACAACATCTATACCCTCAATTATAATGGTACCAAAAACAAAATTAAGAATGCCAAAAATGATATTTGAAATTAGATAACCTTTGCATCAAAAGTATTTGACTACATGACTCTAACTCAATAAATTAGATGAATAATATTGTGCTCGGTAGACCATTGGATGCTAAATTTGATATTTGAGATTAGATGACACAAGATTTAAAAAATTTGATTGATAATCTTGCATCTTGAGACATTATATGCAAAATATGAAGACTTTGTGTCTTGATGACCTTTGAATACGAAATATGATATATGATAGTTTTGTGCTACCCTTGAATGTGAAATATGATATATAATATCTAATGATTATGTGTCTTGATGACCCTTTATTGCAAAATATGATATTGAGTGTATATGACTCTAAATTCAATAATTTGGAAGGATAATATGACTCATTGACCCATTTATGCTAGATTATTGGAAAAGTTTAATTGATGATCTTACATCTTGAGACATTAGATGCCTAATATGATGGCTTTGCGCTTAATGACCTTTGATTATGATATATGATGGTATTAAATCTGGAGACATTACATGCGACTTATGATGATTTTGTGGCTTAATGGCTATTGAACGGGAAATATGACAAATGATGGTTATGTGTCTCAATGACCCTTGAATGTTAGACATGCTATATAATGGATTGATTGATGACCCTTTAATGTGAAATATTATATATTATGTTTTGTGCCTCAATGTCTCTTGAAAGGGAAATATAATTTATGATGCCTTTGTACCTCGATGACCCGTGAATGTGAATGGTGCCTCGATGACTGAATGCAAAATATTTTACATGATGGTTTTGTGTTTCAATGATCCTTTAATGTGAAAATGCTATATGATGGTTTTGTGCCTCAATGTTTTTTGAATGAGAAATATGATATATGATGAATTTCTACCTAGATGACGCTTGAATGGGAAATATGATATATGATAGTTTTGTGCATCAATGATCCTTGATTGTGGAATATGATTCCGAGTCTATATGACTATAAATTAAATAAATTGGAAGGATGATAGTGTCTTGATAACCCGTGAATGCTAAATTTTATATTAGAGATTATATGACCCTACATTCGAAAAGTTTAGTTGATGGTATTAAGTCTTGACCCTTGAATGTGAAATGAAATATGATGGTTTTATGCTCGATGACCCTTGAATGTGGAATGATATATGATAGTTTTGTTCCTCGTTGACCCTTGAACGTGAAATATGATATATGGTGGTTAGTTTTGTGCCTTGATGATGCTTGTTTGTGATATATGATATATAATGGATTGATGCCTCGATGATCCTTGAATGCGAAAAATCATATATGGTGGTTTTGTGTCTCAATGACCCTAGAATGCGGAATCATATATGATGGTTTTGTCCCTCGATGACCCTTAAACACAAAAAATGACATACGATGGTTTTGTCCCTCGATGACCCTTAAACACAAAATATGACATATGATGGTTGATTTTATGCCTCGATAACACTTAAATGTGATATATGATATATATTGGATTGGTGCCTCGATGACCCTTGAATGCAAAATAATATATATGATGGTTTTGTGCCTCAATGATCCTTTATTGCCAAATCTTATATGGTGGTTTTGTGCCTCAATGACCCTAGAATGCGGAATGATATATTGATGGTTTTGTCCCCCGATGACCCTTGAACCCAAAATATGGCATATGATGGTTGATTTTATGCCTCAGTAACACTTGAATGTGATATATGATATATAATGGATTGGTGCCTCAATGACCCTTGAATGTGAAATTGATAAATTATGGTTTTGTGCCTCAATGTCTCTTGATATATAATGAAATGGTGCTCGATGGCTGAATGCAAAATATTTTACATGATGGTTTTGTGTTTCACTGATCCTTTAATGTGAAAATGCTATATGATGGTTTTTTGCCTCAATGTTTTTTGAATGAGAAATATGATATATGATGACTTTCTACCTAGATGACGCTTGAATGCGAAATATCATATATGATAGTTTTGTGCCTCAATGATCATTGATTGCGAAATATGATATTGAGTTGATATCACTAAAAATTAAATAAATTGAAAGGATGATAGTGTCTTGATAACCCTTGAATGCTAAATTTTATATTAGACATTATATGACCCTACATTCGAAAAGTTTAGTTGATGGTATTAAGTCTTGACCCTTCAATGTGAATTGAAATATGATGGTTTTGTGCCTCGATGACCCTTGAACGCGAAATATGACATATCATGGTTTTGTGCTTCAAAGACCCTTGAATGAGAGATGTGCTATATAATGGATTGATGACTCAATGACCCTTGGATGGCAAATATTATATATGATGGGTTTTGTGCCTCGATGATCCTATAATGGGAAAAATGATATATGATACTTTTGTGAACCGATGTCTCTTAACTGAGAAATATGATAAATGATGACTTTGCACCTCGGTGACCCTTGAATACGGCATATGATTTAACATAGGTTTATGACTCGATGACCCTTGATTAATGATTGCGAAATATTATATCTCACTATATGCCTATAAATTTAATAAATTGGACAGATGATATTGCGTCTCGGTGACCTTTGAATGCTAAATTGGATATTTGAGATTAGATGACCTCACTTTCAAAAAGTTTGATTGATGGCTTAAATCTTGAGACATTAGAAGGGAAATATGATGGTTTTGTGCTTCCGTGACCCTTGATATCGAAAGACAATATATGATGATTTTATACCTCAATACCTTTTGAATGAAAATTATGATATATGGTGGCTAAATTCTTGATAACTCTTGAATGCAAAATTTTATATTAGAGATTATATGACCCTACATTCGAGAAAAGTGTGACACAGTAGATGAATTTGTTGATGATGTGAATATCATTGGATTTTGTGTTGGTGTTTCGTTCGTGATAATCAAACCGTACAAGAAAAGATTGTGGACTCAAATTATTTGGAGCGTTAAAGAGGAATCACTATACTGAGTAAAAATACATCTGTGACTTATAAAGATGCCAAGATTAATATAATTGATACTCCTTGCCAATATGATTTTGGTGGTGAAGTTGAGCGCATCTTGAATATGGTCAAAGGAATCCTTCTAGTGGTACGTAACTCCTTTTCCAATTCACCGAAGATCCATTGCGGCTCCTTGTAATATATATGTTTTTTCAAGCTTCTCTTTGTTTGTATAGGTAGATTCTGTTGAAGGGCCAATGCTGCGGACAAGATTTGTCTTAACGAAGGCTTTAGAGTTTGGACAGGTCTTCTCCTCGCCCTGAGTTTGTCGTCAATTCTACTTTTGAACTCTTCATTGAATTAAATGCAACAGATGAACAGGTATGTTTGTGATATAACTCAAATAGTTTGTTTTCTGTGTTTTACAAATTGGGTCTTTAGTTGAAATTGGAAGCCTGTCAGTAGTTAGTTCAACTGTGATTTCTTTATTCACATTTCACAGTGATCTGTGGGAAAGGTATACAGTCATTAAGATTTCGAATGATTGCTGGTAAATACAAATATATTAGCTGTGTTTGAGTTTTAAGAATTGTGATTGTTTTAGTATATGCAAGGTTTTTCTGTTTTTGCAGTTTGACTTTCAGGTAATATATGCAAGTGGTATAAAAGGGAAAGCAGGGTTGTCTCCTGAAAATCGGGCAGATGACCTTGGGCCATTGTTTGAATCCATCATGAGATGTATCCCTGGACCACGTATTGATAAAGACGGCTCACTCCAAATGCTTGTTAGTAGCTGTTTATCATATTGCTCTTGGTCTCTTATTTCAATTATTCTATTGATTTTATTTTGTATATATAAAAGTAACTGGTAAGTATGTGCTCCTACTAATTTACTACCACATGGGAAACATAAATAACAGAAACAGTTGAAAATCTTTACCATTTGATTAGCTGAGGCAAAATATATATGACAATCCTTTCTAATTTCTACTTAACTTGGATTGGATGGTTCCATTTCGTTATAGACACAACCATTTAATAAGTTTGTAGCAAATGCTCTAGTCCATTATAGTCTTAATAAACCTTAACAAAATTTTAAACACCAATAAACTCTCAAGTTTCATTAACTAAGTTGAAATTATGTGAATATGAACCAATAAACTCTCAAGTTTCATTAACTAAGTTGAAATTATGTGAATATGAACCAAATTACGGGAAGTGATATATACAAGACCTAATATGTAGTCGTATCATATACTTATTCATCAACTAAGTTACAAGTATCGAGTATGTGGGACATAAAGGGCGTATAACAATTGGGCGCTTGGAAGCTGGAGTTTTAGAAAAAGGGATGGAGGTCAAGTTTGGTATTCCTTGTTCTTTAATTTTATTGTTTAATTTATGAATTCCTCCAAGGTAATAATACTTCACTAATTGTACAGGTATGCACTTCAGAAAATTTATGTAGATATGCAAGAGTTAGCGAACTTTATGTATATGAAAAATTCTTTAGGGCCCCTGCAGAAAGAGTCAAGGCTGGTGATATATGTGCAGTATGTGGAAATTTCTGATATTCAGGTAAAGGTTTAGGGTTTCAGATGAAGTGAAAATCTTGTCTTTAAGCAACCTTATAATAGCCATTGCAAATTTACAACTCAGATTGGGGAGACAATTGCGGATAAAGTGACTGGGAAGGCATTATAAGAGTGTATTGAAAAATATATGTCAAAAATTGGATTGCCAGCATAATTATACCTATATCATATAAATAAAAATATAGATTGACTTCATGAAATATTTTTTTGTTCAACTAGACAAATTTTTATTCGGATCGATATGAAGTTGGCCAATGAAGATGTGAATTTGCTTGCATTTACTTCAGAGCAGATTACTGCTCCATTCTGGCTTCCCGAGATGGTGCTCACTCTGTCCATCATTAGCATGTTATTATGTTGTCATCCCATAGAACAGTTTTAATGGCAAACTATAATGTTCCTCTGAAATTTGTTATTCTCCTTATTAGCTGAATCTTATTATTTTTTTCTTCACTTTTGCAAGGTTGATAGAGTGGCCATGATGCTCAATTACTTTCTGCTGCAATTGGTGGGTCCCCAAAGAAAATCTTTCAATCTGAAAGATCCTGAAAAATATGAGTTTCGTCCAAAGCATTTGCTTAAACAGGTTGGCATCACCTTTAGTCGATCCCAGGGCAAATACAGAAGAGTGCTTACTCCACCTTGATTTCTTGTCTATGCCTTATTTCTTTGCAAGCTTATTATCTTTCACCATGGGTAGTTTGCTTGTCTGAATTCATATTGCTAAAATCATTGTAGTTTTTAACCTCTATGGTACACAAACTGTCTGTCCTATGCTTACTTGTTAATTTCTTTAGCCTTTCTTGTTGCACTGTGTGTAAATCGTAGTTTGCTGGAAAACTCTTTCCAACACTAATTGCGCCACATAATTATTTCATGATGAGTTGTTTGCTAGTCTTTCATAATACCAAAACCCTTATGTTTCATGACACATTAACTTTATTTTCTAGAGAACTAACGAAACTTCAATTTTTTCATTTGAAGATTGTGCATGTATATGTTCATCTGGCTAGAGGCCACACAAATTCCATCTTCCGATCTGCCATATCAAAGGATGGCCGATCATACAATGATCAGGTTAGTTTTGTGAGACTTTTAATATATTCTGATTGTTCTCGAGTATTTTCTGATTTCACACCTTCAGGTGTTCGGACTACGGGTCCAAATACATTTAGCGCTATATTGTATGCAAAAACATCATCAACATTGATTTCACGTCGGTTCCATTGTACTACCACAAGCTAGTAAGTGAATGCAATTTGACTGTGAGTTTAATGCAGTTGTTTAGCTCTGCTGCAGACGTCCTTCGTCGAATTGGCGAGGATGGAAGAATTATACAGGAATTTATTCAGCTTGGTGCTAAAGCCAAAGTTGCTGCTTCAGAAGCCATGGATGCCGAAGCTACTCTAGGATAAATACCAGATGAATTCCTGGATCCAATTCAAGTATGCTTTAAACTTATTTTCTATGTACACATGTCTATGTTTTTTGTGAGAGCAACCATTGATATTAATTTCGTGAAGACTATGTTTAGGAAAAATTGCTTTTGATTTTGTAAAACCTGGAAATTTGTCTGTTGTTTTTATTATGAGCTATTTTAAATACTGAATAAGCTAATGCAAGTATACACCAATAATAAATTAACATCTCTTTACATCTATTGTAGTATACTTTGATGAAGGATCCAGTTATCTTGCCTTCTTCAAGGATTACGGTTGATCGTCCTGTCATCCAGAGGCATCTTCTCTGTGATAGTGTAACACCTCTGACCTGTTTTTTATTACTAACTTTTCATTCTGAAAAGAGGTTCACTAGTTTATGGCTTTCTATTTAGTTATTTGTGCAGACTGATCCATTCAACTGCTCTCATCTTACCGCCGATATGCTGATACCTGATGTCGAACTCAAAGCAAGAATTGAAGAGTTTATCAGGTCTCAGGAAATGAAGAAACACAGCGAAGGCCTATGCATGCAAAGTAATAAGGCCACCATTCCATAGGGGCCTGAAGTAATACCTAAAATAGCATGTGAATCCCATTAAAGGCTATAATGATATATTTGGATTATATTAAGGTGTAGATGTTAACCTGCTGCGCCGTTTTAAGTATATTGATCGTGGGACCTGAAGTCAAGCGCATTGTTCCTCGTTTAAATGAGGTTAGATTCTAATGGAAATGTTTATTCAAACTATTTGCAGTTGCAAAAGCTTCAATGTGGTTCTAAACATGATTTAACTTTTTGCCAAAACTATTTGCAAGAAAAACCATGGTACCGAGTTTGCTGGTGCTTAAATAGTAAAGAGTGTTGTTCTGTGATTTCATAGTATCAATTCATTGGGAAAATTTGTTATTTATCAAGTTAATCTACACCTTATACGAATTGATACTTACCAAAAGATGATACAAATGAATTCTGGCCTTAATATATTTATGTGGTTGTAGGCTTTTTATTATTAACTCTGCACTACACCTTATGAAATAAGCAAGTTGATTTTCACTGGCAGCCTTTGAATCACATTATGCATGTTGTTTTTGTTTGAAAAGCTGATGTTGAATTTTTTTTCCTGATATCAATTTGGTTAATTTCTATCATTAGCAATAATT
The DNA here is from genome assembly GCA_954870985.1 of Trifolium fragiferum. Lineage (NCBI taxonomy): Eukaryota > Viridiplantae > Streptophyta > Magnoliopsida > Fabales > Fabaceae > Trifolium > Trifolium fragiferum. The sequence continues at coordinate 23,047,878 of OX940792.1, forward strand.
TTTTAATTTTAAGTATAAAAAGATCGGAGCATCACAATAATTTTATTATGCGACTAAAGGACCTGCCTGAGCTGTTATTCATTTTATTTCTAACTAAATAGTTATTCTTTCAAAAGAAAACATGAGGATTTCACTACTGATTCCAAGTTTTTGATTATGGGCAGTTGCTTTATGGAGGCCTTTTAGTAAACAACTCTTTTGGGAAGGATGTCTGAGGGAAAACACGGTGGTTTTAAGTATTATTGGACCCTTTCCCATTGGTCGTGAATGGAGTGACTATAGATTGTAGACTATATTGTTATAAAATAGGACACGTGGATGTGTTTTTGCAAAAATTTAGATCCTCAGACCATAAGATAGGGTTGTGTTGAAATTTGAGAAAGTGAAGACCATATGCACAGATTCCAACATCCCTTGTACATGGCTTGACAAATTTTACACTACAAATGGTTTTTCTCCTAAATCCATTTAAGAATTTAATTTTAAAAGCTCACTTCATTGGATCCTCATGTTTTGTGGTGAGTCCACGTTTTAAGAGCAACTAGTTAGGAGTCCCGGTGTAGATTAATCTTTTAGGCTTTGTGAGTTTTGTTTCGGTGTTTTACTCTGGGTGAAAGGAAACACAGGTTTCTATTCGTAGTTTCCTTTTGAAACCTATTCAACTTTACCATTGCAGGACATTAATGAAGAATGAATTTAAGTCCCGCTTTTGTTATGATGGTTTGAAGAGGCAGAGGTTAAATGACGGTATGATTCGTGGTCCCCATCACAATTGTCAAGTATACATGTACAAACTGTAATTTTAATTCTAGTTCTCATTGTTAGTTTCATTTATTTTTCTTCATAGTTTTTAACTTTGATTTGATTGATATATGATTCTATAGGGACCTTTTTCCATGCAATCTGAATAGAATAAAGCTGTGGCTAGACATTGCTCAATTGACATTCAACCAAGGATCTTTGCTGAATGTATTACTCTTCTTGATACCCAGGTTCTCTTCATAATAACCAACTTCATTTCTCAAATAAGTTTTCATTTTTTTTCGTTCTTATCTAGTTTTAGGTGGGATAATTAGATAACTTTTGAATGCTAAAAATGATATCTGAGATTAGATAACCTTTGCATCAAAAGTTTTTGACTATATGACTCTAATTCAATAAATTAGATGAATAATATTGTGCTTGGTAGACCATTGGATTGGATGCTAAATTTGATATTTGAGATTCGATGACACTCAAGATTTAAAAAATTTAATCGATAATCTTACATCTTGAGACATCATATGCAAAATATGAAGACTTTGTGTCTTGATGACCCTTGAATGCAAGATATGATATATGATGGTTTTGTGCTACCCTTGAATGTGAAATATGATATATAATATCTGATGATTATGTGCCTTGAGGACCCTTTATTGCAAAATATGATATTGAGTCTATATGACTCTAAATTCAATAATTTGGAAGGATGATATGACTCATTGACCCTTTAATGCTAAATTTGATAATTGAGATTAGATGAAACTAAATTATTGGAAAGGTTTAATTGATGATCTTACCTCTTGAGACATTAGATGACAGCTTTGGTCTTAATGACCTTTGAATATGAAATATGATATATGATGGTTTTGTTTTTCGATGACCATTGAATGTGAAATATGATGTATGATGGTGTTGTGTCTCAATAAATTGGAAGCATGATATTGTGACTCGTTAACCCTTTAATGATAAATTTGAAAGTTGAGATTATGACCCACCATTCGAAAAGTTTGATTTATAATCTTAAATCTTGACAATAAGATGTGAAATATGATGGTTTTGTGCTTCAATGGCCCTTGAATGCAAACTATTATATACGATGGCTTTGTGCCTCAATGACCCTTGAATGTGAGATATGATATATGATGTTTTTTGTCTTGATGACACTTGAATGTGAAATATGATATATGATGGCTTTGTGTCTCGATAACCCTTTGATGGGAAAAATGATATATGATGGCTTTGTGATGACCCTTGATAGTGAAATATGATATATGATGGATTTGTGGCTTGGTAACCTTTGATTGAGAAATATGATGGTTTTGTCCCTTGAACGCGAAATATGACATATAATGGTTGGTTTTGTGCCTTGATGACGCTTGATTGTGATATATGATATATATAATGGATTGATGCCTCGATGACCCTTGAATGCGAAATATTATATATGATGGTTTTGTGCCTCTATGATCATTTAATGTGAAAAATCATATATGATGGTTTTCTGCCTCAATGTCTCTTGAATGAGAAATATGATATATGGTCTTGCGCCTCAATGACCCTAGAATGTGGAATGATATATGATGGTTTTGTCCCTTGAACACGAAATATGACATATATGATGGTTGATTTTATGCCTCGATAACACTTGAATGTGATATATGATATATAATGGATTGGTGCCTCGATGACCCTTGAATGCGAGATATTATATATGATGGTTTTGTGCCTCATTGATCCTTTAATGTCAAAATCATATATGATGGTTTTGTTTCTCGGTGACCCTTGAATGAGAAATATGATATGTGATGGCTTTATCCTCGATGACCCTCAAATGTGAAATATGATATATGATGGTTTTTTGCACCGATGACCCTTGATTGTGAAATATGATATTGAGTCTATATGACTCTAAATTCAATATTTTGGATGATGATGTCTCGATAACCCATGAATGCTAAATTTTATAGAGATTATATGACCCTACATTCCAAAAGTTTAATTGATGGTATTAAATCTTTGAGGCATTACATGCGAATTATGATGATTTTGTGGCTCAATGACCCTTGAATGCGAAATATGACATATGATGGTTTTGTGTCTCAATAACCATTGAATGTTAGATATGCTATATAATGGATTGATTGATGACCCTTGAATGTGAAATATTATATATTACATGATGGTTTTGGGCCTCAATGATCCTTTAATGCGAAATTGATAAATGATGGTTTATGATGTCTTTGTACCTCGATGACCCGTGAATGTGTAATATAATACATGATGTTTTTGTGCATCGATGACCCTTGATTGCAAAATATGATATTGAGCCTATAAGACTCTAAACTCAATAAATTGAAAGGATGATAGTGTCTTGATAACTTTTGAATGCTAAATTCTATATTTGAGATTATAAGACCCGAAAAGTTTAATTGATGGTATTAAATCTTGAGACATTACATGCAAAAATATCATGGTTTTGTCTCTCGATACCCTTGAATGTGAAATGATATATGATGGTTTTTTGTTGTGCCACGATGACCCTAGACCGAGAAATATGACATATGATGGTTTTGTGCATCAATGACCCTTAATTATGAGATTTAATATATGGTGCCTCGATGACTGAATGCAAAATATTTTACATGATGGTTTTGTGTTTCGACGATCCTTTAACGTGAAAATGCTATATGATGGTTTTGTGCCTTGATGTTTTTTGAATGAGAAATATGATATGTAATGACTTTCTACCTAGATAACGCTTGAATGCGAAATATGATATATGATAGTTTTGTGCATCGATGATACTTGATTGCGAAATATGATATTGAGTCTATATGACTATACAAATAAATTGAAAGGATGATAATGTCTTGATAACCTTTGAATGCTAAATTTAATATTTGACCCTTGAATGTGAAATGAAATATGATGGTTTTGTGCCTCAAAGACCCTTGAATGAGAGATATGCTATATATATATATATAATGGATTGATGATTCAATGACCCTTGGATGCCAAATATTATATATGATGGGTTTTGTGCCTCGATGATCCTATAATGGGAAAAATGATATATGATAGTTTTGTGAACTGATGTCTGTTAACTGAGATAGGATAATGAGTCTATATGACTCTAAATTCAATAAATTGAATGAATAATATTGTGCTTGGATGACCCTTGAATGCTAAATTTAATATTTGAAATTAGATGACAACAAAATTTTGATATTATATGCACAAAAAAGTTTGATTGAGGACGTTACATCTTGAGACATTATATGCAAAATATTAAGACTTTATGTCCCGATGACTCTTGAATGGAAAATATGATATAAGATGATTTTGTGCTCGATGACCCTTGAATGCGAAATATGACAGTTGGTTTTGTGCCTTGATGACGCTTTATTGTGATATATGATGTATATGCCTTGATGACCCTTGAATGCGAAATGTTATATATGATGGTTTTGTGCCTCTGATCCTTTAATGTGAAAAATCATATATGGTGGTTTTGTGCATCGATGTCTCTTGAATGAGAAATATGATATATGATGGTTTTGTGCCTCAATGATGACCCTAGAATGCGGAATGATATATGATGGTTTTGTCCCTTGATGACCCTTGAACACGAAATATATGACATATGATGGTTGATTTTATGCCTCGATAACACTTGAATGTGATAAATGATATATAATGGATTGGTGCCTCGATGACCCTTGAATGTGAAATATTATATATGATGGTTTTTGTGCCTCAATGATCCTTTAACGCCAAAATCATATATGATGGTTTTGTGCCTCAATGTCTCTTGAATGAGAAATATGATATATGATGGTTTTGTACTCGATGACCCTTGAATGCGAAATATGATATATGATGGTTTTGTGCATCGATGTATCTTGAATGAGAAATATGATATATGATGGTTTTGTACTCGATGACCCTTGAATGCGAAATATGATATATGATGGTTTTGTGCATCGATGTATCTTGAATGAGAAATATGATATATGATGGTTTTGTACTCGATAACCCTTGAATGTGAAATATGATATATGATGGTTTTGTGCCTCGATGTCTCTTGAATGAGAAATATGATATATGATGGTTTTGTGCCTCTAACCTTCTATCTTCTTACAACTTAGCTCGTTTCCTTTCCCTTGATCGGCATAATGAGGTTTGTGCATAATTATGAAAGGACAAAGGTCAAGTATCATGGCGAATAAGGGGATTCATGAGTAGAAGGTTTGTTTGAATGATGAACATGATTGAGATTATATGCTTTGGTTTTGTGTATCAAAGATTTGTTATGCCCTATCAGTACCCACAATTGATATATATATAACGGTTGCTGTATGATGAGACTATTTTATAATATGCTTTGAATGCTTGTTTGTAAATTGACTAATTACATGATAATTAGACGTATGGCAAGTGGTACTTAATGGCATTATTGGCATGCAAGGTTGATTTGGGATTTCGGATTTTGGAAGGGGATTGTAAGGATTAGCATCTTATATTTTAATTGCTTTATGCTCTGATAAGACTAAATATGAATCATTTCAAGAATGACAAGTGGTATAGATCATCATAGAAGTATATGGACGGTTAGCTAACAAAACCATATGTGATGAAGCAAGATAACTTAGAATTTCAAGACCTAAACCTTCAAATTTTGTGTTCTTTATAGTATACAAACATTTTCTGCATAATTATGTAGAATTCATATTTAAATGAGTGTTAGCAACCTTGGTACCCAACAGATCAATTGGAGATGAAATAAGGTCCTAGTGCGACGTAGTTACCATAGAATAAACTGATAATACTAACTAAATAAGGTTGTAGTTGGTTTAAGCAATTTGAATTTAACTGTAAATTTCTACTTGTTTAATACACAAACATTAAATTCAGTGCACCTGGAATGAACTCAATGTTCTCTTCCCTCTCATTGGACAGGCTATCCTCGTTTACTTAATCAATAACTTCATTCTCGCTGTTGCTAATCTTCAGCTTGCTGCTGCTAACCATAGCAGTAGTAGAATTCAGCTCTTTCCTCATGGCCTAATGGTAATGCTAGTTACCATTAATTACTATACACATATAGCATGGGAATTGAACTGTAAATATGTTTTGAACTCAGTGCTATCTTTTCCAATTGAGGCTTGACACGATGGATACCATATTTGCAATTGTTGGATTTGTGTTGAGAATTATAAAAATTGCAATTAATGAATTGATTATGTAGGTGGTGCAGCATATAAAACTTGCTCTGAAGAACTTCCTTTTGGACAATTTTTAGTATGACAGTTCTTGCAATTGTACTGTGAGAGCTACCAACTCCTTATTGCATAATTATTGGGTAAATTCACATTCTTTTAATAGTTTGTGTTTTATCTCTCAAATTTAAGATAGAGGTGTATGCTAAATTTTTTAAAATCACATACAATATCTAAATTGTCTGCATAGCTAGTACTCTGAGAACGCGATTACTATCTTTTATAAGTAAATACTTTTCTGCAGATTGATATTGTATTGTGTTTAAATTGATATTCTATAATAAATCAATTAAACTGTGATATGATCTTACCATGACAAATTAACAATTATAGAGGAGCTATGTATTTCCAAAGGGTTTTCTAAAGGAATTTTATCTGTAGAGAAGATTTCTTAACTGTATTTGACAAATCGAAAAAATTGAATGTATTATTGAAATGTCAAGTATCAAAGTGTCTTAACAAATTTTTTTATCTGTGTTATTTAGGATTTGCTGGTTGTGTTGGGAAGGTAACATTGTTTTATACCTTTGTTCAAATCATTTGAAAGTTTGATCCTGAATGTTTCAGATTCTGAAATTCAGGATTTAGTACCTAAGTAAGTGGGAAAGTTCAAAATCTTATTTTTCACTCATTTTTAGTGTTTTTTTTTTATGGAAAATCTCATTTTTAGTTTTTTTCCGTATATTCATGTATTATGATTATTTCCTTGATTTAAGTAGCTATATTTTAAATAGGAGATATTCATGTACGTGCATTATTATTTCAACTCCAAATTTATAGCAATCATTACTTTGATAGGTACTAACTTGCTGAAGGTGCAACCAAACTGTAACAAAATTTTCCTAATCTTCTCATCAACAATTATTATTGTTATTATTATTATCATTATTAGTCCGATAGTCTAGAAACTAGTTATGATACTGATAGAAGACAACTGACAGTAGTGCTAGAGCTGTCAAAATGGGCCAGCCCGAATGGGCCGGCCCGAATAGCCCGATATTTTCCCGGGCTTGGGCCTTAAAAATCTAGCCCGAATTAACATCCGGGCTTTTTTGCCCGGCCCGATAAAGCCCTCAAAAAATATGGGCCGGCCCGAATGGGCCGCGGGCCGCCCGCAAGCCCGAATAAATTATAATAAAAAAATAAAAATAAAAAATATGAGTAAATAAGGAAAGATGTTTATAACATTTTTAGTTGTGCCACAAATTAAAAGCCTACACAAACATAATAAGTTAACAACACAGCATCAACACAACACAACACACACGTCACACACCTTCCAATTCCATCAAACGCGCATTTAAGAGAATAAATATGCACTAGTAACGCAAATTAAATACATGCATTAGTAACGCAAATTATACATAAAGAAATGAAAATAAACTAAAAGTAAAAATAACTTATCGTGTCATTAAAATAAATAAATAAGCTAAAAATATAAAACCATGGTCATGAATTATTTCTCTACGTAATTACTCGTAAAATGTAACTAGCTTAAATAACTTTACATTAATTATAACAAATTTCAACTTATTTGTAATTAATTAATGTTGTGATTTCTCTGTAATTTGTTGCATAACAAATCTCTGAATTTGTCTAATTTATTGGGCACTTAAATTTATTCTTTTTTCATTACCCTTCATCTATCTAATTTTGCTTTAAAAATAAATTTAAAAAAAACCGGGCCGGCCCGAAAGTCCGAGAGCCCGTACCGGGCCGGGCTCGGGCCTTGTTTTTTCGCCCGTTTTTTTATCCGGGCTTTTTAGCCCGGCCCGATTAAGCCCGAAGCCCGAATGGGCCGGCCCGAAACGGGCCGGGCCGCCCGTTTCGACAGCTCTAAGTAGTGCTGATATTGAGAAGTAATGTTTAATTTGATGACAACTAAATGATGATATGCAAAGTCTTTATATTAACCCGACACATATAATATTTATTGAAAATTACTTGGAAATTTTTTTTTCTACCCCTACATTTATTTCTATACCCCAACAATTTTTCAAAAATGCCAATTTTACCCTTTGATATTTTTCAAAAAATACTTTAGGTATGTATTTGCTTGAACCGGAACACTTCCATTACGACTTTCAGTTTCGCAAAACTTTAATAAAGTGTTATGGAGTAGGAATAAAAAATTATAGTATACCGGAACACTTCAAAAATGTGTTTCGGTTTTTACGCGTTGACTACCGGAACAGTTTATTAATGTCTTCCAGAGATGTTTTTTTGCAAAAACCATACCACTTTTGTAAAGACTTCTGGAATGCTTAAACAAACCATATTTTGCTGGAGGTAACAAGGGTTGTCATGTCACTATGTAAAGTACCCATTTACTGAAAGCTTATAGTATTACATATTCTTAAAGCTTGAAAATGGACACAGAAATTTACCCATGACCGCTAAAATGGTGGAAACAACCTATCTATCTATATAGTTGGATTGCAAAACTAGTTGATAGTGGCTTCTTTGATAGTTGATACTATCCAAAAGGTGGGATAAGAGATGTGCCGACAACAATTATTTGATGATAGTTGCCGACAAAGTGGTTTGTAGCCACTTGATACGTGCGTTCGTAGTTTTCGATTGTTAAACTGCTGATAAAAAAATAATATTCAACATTCTAAAAGTGTTCCAGCATAAAAAAAATTGAAACAAACCGGAAGAGTTTCTGAAAGTGTTCCGGTGTAATAAACAAAGTCGGGCTTACTTGAAGTGTTTTGGAGTGCAACTTGTAAACCGGAAGAGTTTGAAAAAGTATTCCGGAATGCAATTGTTCTCTCGTTCTTTCGGAAGAGCTTTTTAGCATGAAAATGGAAAGTAATTTTTTTTTGAAATTTTACTATTAAACGAGGGGTATTTTTGTCCAAAAATTTCAAACGTTGGGGTATATGTACAATTGTAGGGGTGGAAATTTTTTTTCCAAATTACTTTTGTCACCCTATGGTTTACTCGCGCGTCATACGAAATGACCAAAATACCCTTCCGTGGCTTAAGTCACGAATATAGGAAAAACGAGTACTTTTGAAAAATTACATTTTTTCTACATCCGTGACTTAAGTCACGGATGTTATAATTGTAGGGTGTTTGTAGGGTGTCCGTAGCACAAGTCTCGGACAGGGACATTTTGATCATTTCATAAGGCGCGCCCCAAAAATCATAAGGTGTCAAAAGTAATTTTTATATGTATAGGATTAGTCAATATTTAAAACTCTTTATTGGGCCTTAGATTTATATAAAAATTAAAATACTTTTTTAAAATTCAAATACTCAGAAATATAGTTGTTATGTTACCAGTTCTTCTTAATCAGCTAAATCTATGGGAACATATTGACCACGCATGAGATAGTAATGTATTGAACATACTTCCCCTTGGTACAAAATTGACGATCTAACAAAGATTGCATTTCAGTAAATTTCATTTTGTTGATCTCGTCTTTTATGGGACACTTCGTAAAACCGCACCGATCTACGAGAGGAGCTGATGGATGAGTAGGCTTCCCCTTTTGATTTACGGACTATGATCTGGTACACGATGGGGGTTTGTATGCCTCAGTAGGAAAGAGATCACCGGAGTATAGGACAAGATCGCCTTTTCTTTTCTTGCTGCTAGTAGGATCTTTGGCAAGCAAGAAGCACTTAAATAATACAATTTGAGTGTACCATCTTCTTTCTCATTTCAAGGAAAAGGTGTGGGAGGAAAAGAAAATAACAAAGGGATCCGAATCGAAGTTAGAGATTTTACTTTCCTGAACCAACTCTGGAAACTAAAAAATTCCTATTTTCTTTGAGCCATGTAGGTTTCAGGTTCAGAAGCTAAACGGATAACTCAAGGACTCCGATTAGAAGAGTCTTATTATCGGGAATGGGCCACTCCTAAAGGATCCAATAACATAAGCCCAATAACTCGAGTTTGGAGAGTGTGTGTGTGTGTGTGTGTATATATATATATATATTGATTGGAGGCTTCAAGTACATGCTATATAACATGGTAATAAAAACCGGACCGGACCGGCCGGTTCAACCGGTTAGACCGGAAACCGGACCAGCATCCGGTCCAGAAAGGCCTAATAACCGCTCACACACAAAATCGGGAGAAAACCCAAAAAACCGGTTTAAAACCGAGAAGAACCGGCGGTTATGCGGTTTGTCATGTTGGACCGTGTTTCAGTTTTCTTTTGAAAAAAAATGGGTTTATGGAGAAGAACAAGAAGGAAGAAGTGAACAGAGAATGAAAGAATATGTTCTTAGTGATCTTCAATTTCAATTTGAAATTGATTTGTATTGCTCTTAATCTGTTTAATTGCAAAGATTGTTACATGAATTAACCAATCCAATTTCCCATCTCAAAGGGTATATGGAGAAGAACAACATAAAAAAGAAGATGAGAATTTGAATGATGCAAAGAAAATATCAGTTTCAGACTTCTGTTTTCCTGAGGGTGGCGGCTGAAAAAATTAGAGCTAGGGTTTCATTCTTATTCTACTAACAACTTATGAAAGATGTGTTGGACTCTGTAGATGGGCTTCACATTAAGTCCAAGATCTTTTATTTAGTATTTTTTTTATATAGAAACTAGTAATGATGTTTTAACTTTGACATTTCAATTCTTAATATATAAAATAAAGTATAAGCACAAAAAACTTGTCATAATTAATATATATTCTAAGGACAAAATAAATGAAAAAGAAGATGCATTATATTTTTAAAAAGTGAATATTTTATATTGTTTAAAAATACAGAAGTAGTGATAAAAAATAAAAAACGAAAGTAATTTTGTCAAAAAATAAAATAAAATATAAAATTAATACTATAACAAGTGAAAAATTCATGATTAAGCATTACCGGTTGAACCCCGGTCGAACCCCGATCGAACCTTTGAACCCTGAACCCGTACTTACACCGGTTTAATGTCCGGTCCGGTTTTAATTACCTTGCTATATAATTATCAAAACAAAAAAAAAACAAAAAAAACAAAAAAACTGTGTCCAAATTTCTCATCAGACCAACAACATATCTCTCACTATTCAAATTGAATCAAAATAAAAGATTTGATAACATGAATATACTCAGAGCCAAGTACATTAGTTCATCATATATTACATCAACTTTCTATCAGCCAAGTTAAAGGAAAATGACATATTACACAACTAATATAAAGTATAAATCAGTTAAAGCCGAACGAAATTGATGACTCCCTTCTTCTATTTTACTAATCAAATCTGTGTGTTTAGTGCTATCAGCATGCTCCCTCAACTTTGGCTGAAACAATGACCAAATTATATTCTTCAAACTCTCGAGTAGCACGTTTGAGATTGTCCTGAACCTCATCTCCCAGCACAAGTTGGCTCGTCCCTGAAGAATTATAAGCATTCACAGATTGAACAATCGAAGACATACCATGAATCATAAATCATTAAAATGAAGACTTAAAGAAATGCATAACATTTCACGAGTTGACAATATAGGTATTGTGGAAGAACTGACGACTGACCAAGCTGCAACATTGAGACCGGCCATGATCAACAAGGAATGTGAAGTTGTTAGGAACCCAAATTCAAGAAAGAAGAGAAAAGTATTATTAATGATAAAAAGAAACTATTACAGAGATTGAATCCCTATAATCTACGGGCAAAGCTCCTCAAAGGAAGAAAGAATCCCCCTTACCCACCCCTGTGGTTCCAATAAATGTTACTGATAACTGAATAATCCCCCCACTTTTCCTCTCACACACCTTATATTCTACCACTCATGTATAACGTCTATCTCTCTCTCTATTTCTAACAAGGCCTCCATGACGCAAGAAGCGTTTCTTATTTCTGTCACTAAGAAAAACACCCGTTATCTTTCTCAATGATGGCCTTGAAAATACCATCAAGCAAACAACATTAGCATGCACTTTACGACAACCATCCAAATTTATCTCTCTGAGTTGAGTGCAGTTCTTTACCACATGCTCCACCCCCTTGTTTGTGACACCGTCACAACCTTCCAGTAACAGTTGCAAAATTTCATAACAACTCATTGAGATCACCATAAGTGTTTCATCATCAACACTTGTATGTGACAAGTTCAACACCTCCAATTTAGGAGCTTCCAATAAGTTCATTCCACACAGCTTCACTCTTGAACAATGGGCTAAGTTCAAATGTCTAAGTTTACAACATCTCCTTAAAACTTGAAAAATACCTTCTTCAGATATCTGATCGCAATAACTCAAATCAAGCAGCTCTAAATTTGGGAAAATGGAAGCCAACATTATAATGTTTTTATCGCTTAGCCTATAACTTCCATGTAAATAGAGAGATTTTAACTGAGGGTTTACAACAAAATCCATGAAAGGATTAGAATCCTCTACACTTGCTTTCCCAATAGTTGAGAGTTCCATTTTTATCTCACTAAGTGAAGGACAGTTCCTAGCAAGTGCCAATAAGTCTAAATTTGTGAGATCCCAACGAGTAAGGTTTATAGACATCAAATTACCAAGATTCAAAGACAAATTGGCAATATTTTGACCATTCAAAGAATACTTAAGATCCAAATGTTGTATACGTTGACACTTGGATAACAAACCAAAGATTCCTGCATAACTATAGCCAGTGCACCATTGAAGGACAAGCCTTCTCAAAGGAAGACCTCTCATTGCAATAGAGGAAAGCAAATCATCTGAGATATGCGAATCGGACAAATCAAGACTAGTTAAACCCTCCAAATTCACCAACGAGTCAATAAAGTGTAACTGTAACCTACTGTTGTCAGGGCTTTGATCTGATTCCAATTCAACAGATAGAGACTTCAAAGTTGGTCTCTCACGGATGGCGGAAGCAATGCCATCATTAGTTAAGTTTGGACATTGTAACATGATAACCTCTTCAAGAAACACACAATTCTTACACAAGTCCAAAAGCCATGAGTCATTTATATAGGAATGACAAGAGAGGTTAACCTTGCGGAGCTTAGGAAGCGACATTGACATAACAATTACCTTGTTAGAATAATCGGTAAATGAAGGGTTACCGAGGTCAAGTTCTTCAAGGAAAGGGAAACAACCAAATATAAGAGTCATGTCCTCGTTATGGATATAACGTATGTTGGAACAAATGAGAGAGGTCAAAGTTGTAATCTTTTTAGAAAAAGCTCGTAACCCATTTGCAGGAATGGCGGGTTGGTTAGAGAGATTGAGAGATGTGAGGTTCAATCGGAAACAAGATATTTGAGAGAGAAGTTCGTCGAGGTCACCCCAGAAGGATGTGAGATTGAGGGATGTGAGATTGGTGAACCTTTTGAAGAGGTAATGAAGAAAAGGGCGTGTTGGATCACAGATAGTGAGTGAGAATCGAAGACGGTTGGCGATGGAGAGGAACTGTTTAGAAACAACAGAGACAGATTCCATGTAACGGTGGTTGTCTTTACCATCGTCGTCGGCTTGGTTGAGGAATGTGAAGATACATTCCCAGCACTCTTCCGGTAAGTAAAAATCTGCCATTGTTGAATGAATTGGAGAGAGTTTGTTCTGGTTAAGGGTGCAGCTATGGTTCCCAAATTTGAGAGGGTTAAAATAATAGGTTTCTTTTCTTGTGACGCAAGGTAGGTTAGGTTAGGATTATAAGTAAATCTTTTTCAGTCAAAATAAAATAAGTAAATCTTTTTTTTGTTACACAAAAAAAAAGAGAGAGAGAATATCTTTTAGTACAAGATTTGATAATCAATCAGCATTTATTTCCAAACGGTAATAAAATTTGCAAATCTCATGGGTTATAAATTCATCTCATCACATCAACTCAAACATTACATTATACCTTTTTTTTCTTTCTTCAGTATCTGATCAACCACTGTGAAAGGTAAAAACTTTTTTATAATGCTATTTTCTTTTTTTGTTTTTTTATGAACTTTTTATTGTATAAATCCCTTTTTCTTGCTAACTCTAACATTGTCTTTTGATACAAGTTATATTGTTTTATGTTCTTGAGTTTGTTTTGTTTGAATCATTTGATTAACTCTTTGTCGCTAATTAAAATTTAAGCACACTCTCCTCTATTTCTTTTAGATGTTAATTAATGTAAATAATGTTAAATTGGCCTTATCCACAAAAATAAAAATTATTGATGTGGGTCGTTGATTCATAAGAAATTGACATTACTACTAATTATGTTGTCTTTGCCATTTAATCTTTTTTTCACTACTAATATAGATGTGTGTTCTGTAATTATGGAAGAAAACAAACATGATCAGAGAATTAGGTATACAATTGACAAGGGTTCTCTTAATTAGTACATTATATTTTCTAGATATTTTATGAAGATTATGGTATTATCAATTTCTTTTTGAAAAAGATTTATTATTGTTGTTGTTTATAAATATTTTGGGTTGAAGATTTAATTGAATGATATCAAACCAAGACTATGTATTGCCTGTAATGGAATTAAGTTTACATGAAAAGAAAAGAATGATTTTTTTTTAATATTTCAGCAAGAAGGGCATCATCATCATTGTTATTGTTAAAAAATTTCAGCTAAAGAATTAAAGTATAAGATAGGTTTATTTTTATTTATTTCCACCAAGAAGGTTTTGTTATTGATAACTTTTATATTTGAATTTGTAGAAATGGGTCGTGCGTGTGGAAAAGTGACCATGAAGATGAAACACATTCAAGATGAGAAAGTTCGAAAATCAGCTTTCAATCAGAGAAGTAAAGGATTAACAAAGAAAGTCGAAGAATTTTCTAAAAACTTTGGAGTTGAAGCATGCTTAATTGTGTACGATGGTGATGGTAAACCAATGACTTGGCCACAAGACTCCAATACTCTACAATCCATGCTTATGAAATATGAGCAACAAAAGATTGAGACGCCTCCAAAGGAATTTAATGTGAAGGATTATTTTGCAAATAAGAAGAATATGGCGGAAGCTGAGATTTTGAGAGTGCGCAAACAGATCGTGATGAATAAATATCCAACTTGGAATCGAAGTTTCAATAGCTTGGGAAGGGATCAACTGAAAGGTTTCATGGATATTGTCGATCTCAAGATTCAAGATTGTAATCAAAGAATCGACATGTTGAAAAATATGCAACAAAGTGATCAAACTAGTTTCTTGCAAAACACTTCTCAGATACAAAGTGTGGTTCCGGAGAATGTTGCTGCTATAGAATTAAGTGAACCTGATGATCCTATGAATCCCCTTGTTGACATCAGTGAAATGATAGATTTCAGTGATCATAAAGAGTGGGATGATCTAATGCCTGAAAAGAATGTTTTCTCCTCAAATTCAAGTGAACATGATGATCCTATGAATCCCCTTGTTGATATTAGTGAGATGATGGATTTCACTGATCATATAAAGTGGGATGATTTAATGCCTCAAAAGAATGTTTACTCTTCAAATTCAAGCCAACTTGATGTCTCTACTCCTTTGAAGCCACTTGATAGTATTAGCGAGATGATAGATTTCAGTGACCTTATAGATTTCACTGATCCTTTGCCTCAAAAGAATGTTTTCTCTTCAAATTCAATGAGTCAACTTGATGTTATGCATAGCATTCCTCAAATGCAATATGTCTCTGATCCTTTGAGGCCACTTGATAATATTAGTTTGCCTTCGGTTTCATCAACAGGCCAACTTGGTGAATTTGTGGAAGGGGCAGATTTTAATGATTTGGCAGCTCCTTGGAAGCAATGCGATGTGTTTGAAGGGAAAGATGTTTTCTTTTTATCTGAAATTGAACAAGAATGTGCAGCTTTGGATGCCTTTGGTCCCCAACCAGGATATGGATTTTAAACAAATTACTACATTATATGTTTTGCTTAGTTATTCAAATACAATAATAGATTATGAGATTTGAGACTTGGAATTTGATTTTATTGTTTATCTAATTTTAGCTGTTACTTGATCATATTTTTCCATGTACTTAATTGGAAATTGATTTTTTGTGTTTGTTCAATGAATTAATTCCTTATTATTTGACTGTTATTTTCCTTTTAATTGTTGTGTTATTAGTTCCTTAACCAATACACCCACCCTGGGTGCGTTTAATCTGCTAAAAAACAGAGGACTGGACTGAACAATTTTTGTTGTACCCTGTTTGATTCTGAAACTGTTTATGGGACAGAACAAATGAGGTAGTAAGAGACAGGACAAAAATAAGATTTTTTATCCCCCACTAAATCACAGAACAACTTTTTGTCCACAGTACAACTATAAAAAATACGAAAATATCCATTTTATTTTCGAATATGTAAAATATTATCTCTCTATTTCTTTCAAGTACAATTTTGTTCTGTCCTGTACTGTCTTGTTCTATCTTGTGTTGTTTTGTCCAGTACTTACTGTTTTACAAATCAAACGGTTCCAAAATTATTTTTATTGAATTTAATTTGGTCAAAAGTGAATTCGCCCCAAATTTACTTATTTATAGATATATTAACGCAAACATGATTCTAATTAAGTTACGAAACGTGTATAAGAAATTTTATTTACTTTTTTGTTAAGTAGCTTACTAACTAGAAATCCCACTCTTAATGCAATGTCATTGCCTACCAAGGGAAGGTCATGGTACAAAGAAACTTTATTTAATCAACCAAAATACACCCAAAAAATAAATCATAAATATAAATCAAATAAATTATCACTCTTGTGTGTGTACTATATAATAACACCATTGCAATTTGCAGAGAATATAAAAATACATACTAGTAGAACATATTGTAATGTAGTAATTAAGCAACTGCAAATTGGGGAGTAAGGAAACAAATATTTTGATGTTTTCAACACTTAGCCGATAATTGTTTAAACAGAAAGACTTCAATTGAGGGCTTACAACAACATCCATCAAAGGATTAGAATTCTCTGCGCTGTTTTTCAATCTGTATTGCAAACTGATCTCACTAAGGTTAGGACTGTTGCTAACCATAGCAAAAAATGTTGCATTGTCCGCCGATTCCAAATAGTTGGTCTCTCATGAAGAGCAGAAGTAACACCAGTGTTGGTTATTTGTTTACAATCAACTATGATGACCTCTTTGAGAAGCTTCCAATTCTTGAACAAGTCAAAAAGCGATTGATTGTTGAGGTAGTGATGACCAACGCGATTAACTTTGTGGAGGAAGATTTTTATATGCAATTCTTAGGCATATCACCCTTAGCTTGGAATTTTGTAAGCAATAGATGCTAGAAATTTCAGGATCAATTCAAAGCTAACATTCAGTTTGCCTTTGATATAAATCAATCAACCTTACGGAATCAATATTTTCAATATCACAACTGTTTCTGTGAAAAATTAGATCATATTTTACAACGACAGGTGACCGAGTTCTATTTGCTTTTGCATGTATTACTATTATTAACATTGAATGAATGACATTCTTACAAGAGAGGATGAAAAGAGTTAATGCTAACTTTGACTTTTTTCTATATATTTCTACAAAGCATCTCTTTCTGCTTGCATATGTATATGAATTCCGACTTTACGGCCTCAGAAGTTTAGGCCCTACATTGGAGGCAATCCAAGATGAGATCACATCCACAAGGACATCCATCTCCTTTGATACTTGCCCGCGAAGGATGTTTGTTGAATCCATGCCTAGTGTGTTCCCCACTTCTTTGGCAACTGACTCCCATGGTGTTCCTACAGTAAGATTTGACAAAAGCTCGCTTCCACGATTAACTGCATTAGCCATTGCTGGTGGAACATCTGGTAGTGCCTGCAAGGTGTGTGTAATAAAAAATTACGGATAATAGCCCCATTAGAATTGAAGTTAAATTTTTACTAAAAGTACCTGCTGCAATGGAAGAACATGATCTCCTGGTAACTTTCGTATTGACATGTCTAGTATAGAGCTAATGGCTGCTTCGGAACTGAGCACCTGTGCTAGAGTTGGGGTGTCATCTATTAAATCATCGTTGAATTTTATGAGAAGATTTCTGGATACGCCATAGTATGATTTTATCTGAAGAATCCAAATCCAATAAAAGGGAAAGTTATATGCAAAATCAAGAATGAAACTCAATAAATAGAAACTTGACGAAATAATTTCTGAATTGCTTTAGAAAATCCTTTGCATGATTGATTATATGCATAGTAAAATAAATAATAAATTTAGAAAAACATTACAAGTCTAATCTCAGTTATATGCAAAATATCAAAATAGCGAACCCGAATATAGAAAATATTTTCACTCAATGTAAGATACTTTCCAACATTCCCAATAGCGTACAAAGGTTAGTAAACAGTTCAGACAGAGAGTGGCAAGTTGAACTAAGGAAATCAAATCAAAAGCATATTCATGTATGAAGAACACAAATAATAAAGACGTGGATGCAAACGGTGAAACACAGAATTTAGAGCCAATGGCTAGGGTAACAAACTCAATCTCAGAAAAAGCAAAATGTTTTCTTGATACAGTATCCTCCCACAGAAATATTTCAACTTTCTTACCGCAACCTTCACCTAACCTAAGCAACAAAATTAGTCAAGTCATGAGTTGGTTGTCTGAGAAAGTCCAATTTCTGGATATCAATAGCTAATAATTTGCAGTGGTGAAACTGAAATGTATCTTAGAAGAACTGAAACTAACAAAACACTGGGTCCCATTGCTACATATTGCCATAATAGAGCATGCAACTGGTTAGCAAACTTCTCCCATCCACTCTAACTTTCAAAATGAATATCAGATGCTACATATTCAAGGTGATTAGAGAGACTCTGTCATAAAAATCGAAGTTCAACCAAGTCTGAACAAACAAAATGATTCTTATCATTCGACTTCTCTGAGGTGAATTAGGGTGCCTGACGAAGGCATGTGTAGGAGATACTTTCCAGTAGGAAAAAGAGCTTCTGCTCCATGAATTTCACTAAAGTCTAATAAAAGGCCTTACAAATGTTGGAGTTTGGACCCTTGTTTCGGAGTAATACTTTTAGCTTAACAATATTAAAAACAAGTTGGATGTGACTGCAGATATTTTATATAAGCACCTTTGCCAATCCTTCATGCAATCTCTACTTTACATGATACAACATCCTTCCTACCCCCAACCCCCTTTCATTAATAAGTATATGACATTGACTGAAAATACGAAGAACCTAGACTTAAAATGATCCTAAAAATTTGTATAAAATCAAATAAACTAGTTATAATATCCCTATTAGTTAGAACTTAGGAATAGAATCTAAACAAGTTGTACTCTAAGTCTTACTTAACCGTTAACTCTAAACAAATAAATATGCTCGTTGTCATAGAGTTGCAATGAAAGATGACAGATTAGGTTATGAATGATAAAACAAACCCTTCACTGACAACAATGATAAATTGCTGGAATAATAGTAATCAAAGATGTCACGTACAAGTCGACGGGTCTCCTCCGGCTTTGGAGTGAAATCTTCTCTTCCCTTGGCCAAGTCCATATACAGGGGAAGGAGCTGCTCAACTAAAGGAAGAACCTGTTTCATAATTGGAGGGCTAACATTTTCTAATTGTTTCAACGTCATCTCCGCCTGCAAGTGTTTCGTGAATCTAGTATTGGTCATATGAAGATGTAAAATAAATACTGTGCAAAGTACTATTCGTAGCTGTTGGTGCTGGAAAACAATATCTAAATCAACGACACATTCTCTCCTAGATAAGAAAGAACAAGGAAAATCCTTTAGATCCCCAAAATTGCTTGCAATGCCATAATTGACTATCTTACTGCAACAACCTTCCCAGCCATGTAACATTGTTAATTTCTTTCATGCAAATTCTGTATTTCTTGATTTGCACTTAAGGAAATTACAGTCAGCTCTACTGAGACATGGTTTAATGATAAAGGCTCGTGTTTTTGACATAGCACTTGACTCCCTTAGTCTTTAATATCATATAGCAACAACCTCCCTTATAAAAACCTAGTTTTTTTTTATCTTTCAATTTGACGGTACAACTCAGCAACTGAACTTCATACTCTGTCTTTTAAAGGGTTTTGCAAGAAAAATCAAATCGAGAGATATAATAATGTTTCACGTAACAAACACATTTTATTTTCTTAAAAGAAGTCTCGGTCGTAGACATAAATAAGTAACCCCTAAAGTGAGTATCAACAAGTTTGAGTGGAAAAGGTTTAAGTGTATCCAAATATACAAGAAAGATTTGAAAAGAAAAAAGACTGTCTGGATATACTTAATTTTTTGTCAGTCAACCTAAAGGGAAGGTTATTGTAATATGACATTGAGCAGAAAAGGAGCCAAATTCTATTTCACATACCTCAAGAGAGGTTGTTGATATTTCTCCTAGAAAATACTAATAGATGCCTTCCTCGATTCCCAGGCAAGATAATTATGTAGCAATACTGACCCCTGCTCGTAGAGCGGGTGAAGAAAAAATATCTGATAGAAGTGGACCAAAGTTTTGAGCCATTGGAACAAGAACTGGAGAGAACAAGGGGATAGCTGAACTTGCTTCCTGCAACAATGAAAGGGAATTTGGTGAATCATGATTAGATTACAAAGAGGATTATCACATTGAAAATTCTCAGAAAACATATGTAAAAATTTGTGAGAAATTAGAAATGACAACATGAATAAGTTTAGATCAAAATCAGATTAATTTCTGAATCATCATATTCTGATCTGATATATTTTCAGTCATATACATTTTATCCTTCTTCCTATATGTAAGTTGATTGCTGGATGAATACCTTGTTATTGAATGCCATGAGAACATTTCCAGATCTTTGCACTGCATATCTTGACCCTAGTTAAATAGCAGATGTAATTGAGTAATCTACAAATCGTTACATTTTACAATCAATTTTAGCAGAAGACTTTTAATTTAATATACCAATAAGAAGGTGCACAAGCGATCCCAAAGAGTGGCCAACACCAAAAATAGGAAGGTCTTTGACCTGAAACAATGAGTATCTTTAACGATTTCCATGAAAATTAAAAACACAAAGAAATTAGCCCGTGGAAAATGAGTTGAGGCTTACTGTTTCTTCTAATGTGCGGTAGCACCGATCAAACTTGAACTGCACTTCATCTGCAATGAGGAAGTGATCAAACCCACTTGCATATGGAGTTGCAATGATCAATACACCCCTAATAACAAATGGTTTTATAGTTAGCTATTTTTCCATATATAGATCCTAGATCTATAGGCCTCAAATGATCCACATGTGAGATATTTCATAGAACAAATTGCAGAGAATTAGAAATCCAAATATTCTTCACAAGTGATAATCATACCTCAAAACCAAATAGTGTAATAAGAATAGGGAAGTTTGGGAAAATAACACAGGGAGTCAAGGACTTACCTTTCTGATAGACGCTCAAGAAACCAACGGTAGGTAAGCTGAGGGGCAGCTCCTACAAATATACCTCCAACAAAATGTACAACAAAACTGGGTTTGGTGCTTTTTGGTTTGAGAATCCATGATCCCTGAAATTACACAATGATCATGTACCAACATGTTTTGTGAATGTTTGTCAAAAACTCTCATATGATAAATGCTTATTGAACAAGTGTTTCGCATAAACTACTTAATTAAGCAATCATCATATAAGTGCTTATGTGTAAGCTATAAGTTGTTTTCATACGCTATTCTCAAGACTTAAGCTAAAAACAGATTATAGACATATCACAAGTTGTTTTTACAAGTTCTCCAAAAACAACCTTACAAGTGCTTATGTCCGGTAAATAAGCTGAAATAAGTCAACTAAAACAAGCCTTTAAGTTGTTTACTTAAACTTGCTAGTATATACACACCTCCACTTCAGTCCAGTCTGTAGAACCCCACCAAGCATCTTGTGATTGTCTAGCAGAAGTAGTCACTAATCTGCAAACAAGTAAAACAAACCCATCAACCATCTTTTTCTCCTCATGAACAACCAATACCCTAATCTCATAAATTCTCAATAATTTTCAACTTTCAATTATGTAAAATTATAAAATTAATCTTCAAATATCATAAATAAACAATTTATGCTTTTCTTAAAAACCTATCAAATATTGAACGGAAGAATAAATTTTTTTTTTTTATAATAATAATAAAAGAGGAGAAGAAAAAAAAACAAACTTTTCGATTTGGGAGTAAAGCTGAATGGATTGAGATTGAGGTTGTTGTGGTTTTGTTGTATCATCGTTGTTGTTGTTATTATTAGTAGTAGAATTGCAAGAGATTTTGGTTTTGAAACGAAAACGAGGGGTGAAATGAAGAGAGGAATTTAGCTTATGATGAGATTGTTGTTGTGTTCCGTTGTTGTTGTTGAGATTGAGAAAGTTGGTACACAAAGAAGTAGTAGCCATAGTTGTCAAATTTTTCTTCTCTTACAACTGTTACTACTACAATGCTACATAAATGGAACCAGTTAGTTGCAGTGGCTCATTGCGTCACGTTTCTTTCCTTTTTATTTATTTGTTATTCGATAAAGATTGGATTATAAATTAGATATATCAATTATTCAAAATAAATAGAAAAAAATTGTTTCTTATAAAAAGATTAGAGGGAGTATTCATCGGAGTTGTAATGAAACAAATTTGATATTTCGATTCAGTAGACCATTAAATAAGAAAATTACATGATATTAAAACGGTAAGAAATTATTCTAGACGAATTAGTTAACAAGAAGCAATGAGAGTTCTAGTTGAAATGGTTATAGTTAAAATAAGAAAAAATTTAGGTTACACTTTTTGTCCCTTGAGTTTATTTACAAAATTGTTTTATTAGAGATTGAAAAATATAATATTAGTAATTTAAATTATTAAAGTCTTCAAAATTTATAACTTAAATGACCGAAATGATGGCATCTCTTGTACTTCTTGTTATTGAGTTTGCTTAATAAAATTTTGCTATTTCCAAAAAAAAAATGACCGAAATGAAATAATAAAAATTTAAGGGCTAAATAATCTAACAATTATAATTTAAGAGACTAAAATGAAAGAAGAAAAACTTATAAGTATTAAAGTAGCATTCCGGTGGTGGAGTACACTTCCTTACGTGATCACCTTGTCCAGTTTACCTTTTCAACAGGTGTTTCACGGGCTCGGCACTCCTTTTTGCAGCTCATTTGGCTCGCATGTGTGTGGGTTGTGTGGATGGAGAGAAACCAGAGTGTTCCGAGGCTCATCCAGCTCTATTTCTCAGCTGTTTGTAATCGGTGGTAGTTTACCTTGGCACATCTTGTGCTGGGGAGACTGTCAATTAAAATAACTTAAATAAGCACTTAATTGGTTAAGCAATAATTAAAGTTAAAAAAAGAGTCACAGAGGGTGCGGAATTGAAATTGGGTGTACTGAAAAGCAAGAAAAAAAGGAACCAAGCCCAAGCCTAGTTCGGCCGAAAATCAAACAAAAAAAAAACCGATCCAGCGTGGTGCTGATCTATGGCGCGTGATACAGCTCTCAGATATGAGCTTTTTGATCTATAAGATGGCTAGGATTTAAAAAATCCAAAACAGATATGTACCTTTAGATCCTGCGTGTTAGATCAAACGGTCAGGTTTTAAAGCTGAAGGTTGAAGATGAATCTTCATCTTCTTCCTTCGTCCGACCACTACTCTGTAACTCCGGCACGGTGGTTTCAATACCGGAGTTCTTGTCGGGTCTCAAAACGCGAAAACGAGTATACTATTTCACTCGATTTTTCGCACTGAACACGAATCTAACCTTAGATTTCTCAATAGATGCTTAAAATTTAAATTTCGAACAAAAACTTTCAAGAACACCAAAAATATTTTGGGTCGAGCCCGAGCACGTGCCCAACCATCCTACAAATATTTAACTTTAATCATATCATATCTACTCTAAAAGTCACATGAAGATAGTGTCAACGGTTTTACACATACAGTGTATCAAAATTAATTTCGCAAAAATTCAAAACACAACAAACTCAAACGTCAAACAGTATAAAAATTACGTATAATTCTTCATATCGATCGTCACAGTTTGCACAATGAAATACAATTCAACTTTGAAACTAACATCTTAAAGTGCACCTTCTAATTATACCAAAACCAAAAATTGTGCAAAGCTAATAATAGTGTATATATGAAATAATTTCTTCTTCCATAGAGCTTGTAACTCCTATGCATTTGGAGCACAGTCCGCATTTTGATTTGGACCAGGAATGAAGGCAGCAGGTTCCGCGTTTGGATTTTGACCGGGAATAAGAATGAAGGCATCATGTTCCGTATTTGGATCTGCAATGAACAAATCATCGACATTGAAGTTATTCTCTGGCTGAACCTGGTTCTGGTTCTTAAGACTCTCAATCACCCCTTTCAGCTGCGCAATTTCCTGATCGTGACCTCCAATGATTTCATTCGCATTGATCTCCAATGCTTAGTAAACTGCATGAGATCTCCCAACTGGGTTGTAACGTCTATTTGTAGCCTCCCACATTAATGTCTGTTTATTAATATCTATTTTTAATAATGTAACTGTTTATTAATGTCTGTTTATTAATGCCTGTTTATTAATAGCTATTTTTAATAATGTAATTGTTTATTAATGCTTGTTTATTAATGTTTATTAATGTCTGTTTATTATTAATGTTTATTTTTAATGTCTATTTTTATTAATGTTTATTAATGTCTATTTTTGAGGGAAAACAACTTTACCATTTGAATTTGGAGCTCATTGTGTATATATATATATATGAGTCAGGATCTGTTGACACAAATTAGTTTGACACCAAATGTTACACCTCTCACTAACGTTTTAACCGATATAAATTTTATAAAATCCACCGTTGGATTGAAAGTTTATATCATATAGATCATTTGTGTGAATTGTCAGACAAATCTAAAATCATTTGATATGTTATTGAGATACATCAAAATTAACGGTTTTGACTTTTTTTAAATGCCGTTAATCTTAATGCGTCTTAATAACATATGAAATGATTTTGAATTTGTCTAACAGTTTACACGAATGATCTATATGGTATAAACTTTCAATCCAACGGTGGATTTTATAAAATTTATATCGGTTAAAATGTTATTGAAATGTGTAACATTTGGTGTCAACGGATCCTGACTATATATATATATATATATATATATATATATATATATATATATATATAGACTATGCAGAACACGGTTAGCCACTAAAAGGCTTCGCTCGCTCTAATGGGCTTGGCTTCAGCCAACTAAATGTACGTCCTCATGTCATGAGCATCGCCTTCAATTTTAATTTTTTTTAACATTTTAGTCATTAGAATAATTTTACCCAAAGGTATTCCGTCTATAATATAAATTAGATATATTAATTATTGAATAAATTTAAAAAGTTAACTTCTATTTATACATGGCAATGGAGGACGTACATATAGTAATATATTCTTGTTAGTTTTAAATAAAAGCAAAAAGACAAATTAAAGCAATTGGAGTATATGATTACTTGGGCAAACAAAAAAAAATTAAAATATATTAGAACTTTTTAATTAGCATAAATTTAGAATGAATTAACAAAAAAACACACAAAAGTTATTAGCAATACTCCATCCGTCCCAAATTATAAGGGGAAAAAACTCAATTTCTTTGTCCCAAATTATAAGAGAAAAAAAAATACCAAAATTTTTCTTTACCAAGAATTATTTTTACTTATTCTTATAAAATTAAATGCAAATTGAATTTAATTCTCTCTCTCTCTCTCTCTCTCTCTCTCTCTCTCTCTCTCTCTCTCTCTCTCTCTCTCTCTCTCTCTCTCTCTCTCTCTCTCTCTCCACTTTTATCAATAAGTAATAACCAATGAAAATTATTTGTACATCTTCCCCGTGAAACTTATTTCAAGAAAAATACAAAAACACATACCCCAAATTATTATGTTTTGGTTTTTCTTAATATATGTGATTTTTTCCTTATAATTTGGGGCAGATGGAGTATTTAATATTTTAAAAATTGGACCGATCTACAGATTGAATGGATAATCGGTCTGGACAATTTCAAAAAAGTTGAGCGGCGGGTCATAATTGTTTTAAATTTAAATAATATCTAATGTGAAAAATGTGTAAAATAAGTCACATAATTATATAGGTTTGAAGGTTTAACATATACACAATATAAGAAACACTATATATTTATCAAAATAAAAATATTACCTATATTGTACCCCATATAAATTACTAAAAGATATATTCATTATTAATAGGTTAGGTGTTCCTTATTTTAGATGTTGTTATTAGTTTGTGACTTTGTCTTTTGCTGAGGGTTTTGGGTTTAGAATTAAATAAATAAAATAATTGATTTACATATACATGTTTATCATATTATGACATATACTTTAGTGCGGAAACAAAATAGTCATACAAGCATGCTTAAGAACATAGGATCGATAAGTTGGTCTTTAGGAATATCTGGATCCATGGAGGAAAGGTCGTCAGCAGTAATCCTGAAGCAAAAGGTTGGTGGCTTGTATGGTTCTTCCTCAACCGGTACCCTAATGGCCTTGATACTCTTCAGATGGGGAGAAGAGAGTGGTTTTCTTATTGTACGTATATTGGGGACCATAGCCTATATATAGGATGATGGCCCATTTGGGTTCCCATTATCCCGAAATGGGCCATCCTGACATCCACCCATTTGAGCCCATATCCAATTATTAATTAATTAATTAATTTCTAAATAGAAATCCAATTAGCCTTTTAACTTTATTTGATCACTTAATCAATTTAGGCTCTTAATACGATAAATAGCTAATATAAATATTACAAATATATATATGCCCACATAATAATTATTGGAATATAATAATTAAATAATATATAAATATAAAATATTCCAACAATCTTCCACTTGGGCAATATATGTTAATAATTATATCATAGTTCTTTAGGCACGCATCCGAATGCTATTTATCTTTTAGATTTCTACTTTACAATCTGGTCCACCTCATGCATTAACAATGGGACCACCGCGGCTGTCGTCACTGACGTATAACGTGACGGAACCCCGTCGACCAACACATCAATGCATTCGATGACATAGATCGATATGGATGAGTGGCATGGAAATTTCATGCAATGTGATCTCTAAATCATGCCTATTTCCAACTGGTCCAACTAAAGTCCTTATTGAGATCAAACTGAAGTTCCTTAGGTACAATTTAAAATTAAAACATTTGCACATAACCAAAAAAAACTTAATATTGTTATAACAATAATACCTCATAAGTTTTATTTCTGCAGAAAAGTCAAACATAACATAAAGTTTGTACCAAAATTGAAACCAAAGTATAGAACATAGAAAAATAAGGGGAAGACTCCCACTAATCTATGGCAATCTCAAAACCAAGACCCATCTGAGCAACATTCCCATGAAAAGCCTTAGGTGTTAAACCTTTGGTTAGTTGATCAGCTAGCATTAAGTCTGTTCCTATATGTTCTATCATAAGTTGTTTCTCCTGAACTCTCTCTTTCACAACAAGATACTTGATATCGATAAATTTCGACTTTGTAGAACTCATATTGTTGTTGGAGTAGAGCACAAATGCACTATTGTCACAATAAATCTTCAATGGCCTCTCGATGCTCCCAACGATGTGTAGGCCAGTGACAAAGTTCCGTAGCCAAGTCGCATGATTTGATGCCTCAAAGCAAGCCACAAACTCCGCTGCCATGGTAGAGGGAGCCACTAAAGTCTGTTTGGCAGACTTCCAGGAGACGACTCCTCCAGCCAAGAGGAAGATGTAATCAGATGTGGAACGTCTGCTATCCGGGCATCCCGCAAAATCGGAGTCAGAATACCCAATGATCTCCAAGTTATCTGACTTCCGATAAGTGAGCACGAAGTCTCTAGTTCTCTTCAGGTAGCGGATTACACGCTTTACTGCTATCCAGTGCTGCATACCAGGGTTGCTCAAATATCTGCCAAGAACTCCTACAATGAATGCTAAGTCGGGACGAGTGCAAACTTGAGCATACATAAGACTCCCCACAGCCGAAGCGTAAGGCACCTTATGCATCTCCCCCTTTTCAAGATTCATAGTGGGGCACTGTTTGAGACTGAACTTGTCTCCTCTAGCTACGGGTGTGTCTCCTGGTTTACTATCTTTCATGGAGAATCTATCCAATACTGTATCAATATAGCTCCTCTGCGACAATCCTAAAATACCTCGAGAAAGGTCTATAAGTATTCGGATACCCAAGACAAAGGAAGTGTCCCCAAGATCTTTCATCTCAAAATTCTTTGTGAGAAATCTCTTGGTTTCGTGCAATAAGCCTATATTGTTGCTTGCCAAAAGGATATCATCAACATATAATACCAAGAAAACAAATTTACTCCCACTGAACTTTTGGTATATGCAATCATCAACTAGATTAGCCTCAAAACCAAATGAGGATATAACT
Organism: Trifolium fragiferum; assembly: GCA_954870985.1. NCBI lineage: Eukaryota > Viridiplantae > Streptophyta > Magnoliopsida > Fabales > Fabaceae > Trifolium > Trifolium fragiferum. The sequence goes on from OX940792.1 coordinate 23,076,226, forward strand.
TGATGAAATTTATAATACCATTGACGGGAAGCCTGTTTAAGGCCATAGATGGATTTCTTGAGTTTGCAGACCATGGACTTTGGGTCTCCTGACACAAAGTTTTCTGGTTGCACCATATAAATTGTTTCTTCAATGTTTCCATTAAGAAATGCAGTTTTTACATCCATCTGATGCAACTCTAAATCAAAATGAGCTACTAATGCCATTATGATCCTAAAAGAGTCTTTCGAAGAAACCGGAGAGAAGGTCTCTTTATAATCAATGCCTTCCTTTTGAGTAAAACCTTTGGCGACAAGCCGAGCTTTATATCTCTCAATGTTACCCTTTGAATCCCTTTTGGTTTTAAATATCCATTTACAACCAATGGGTTTCTTTCCTTCAGGTAATTTAACGAGATCCCAAACATCATTGTCAGCCATTGATTTCATCTCATCCTTCATGGCATCAACCCACTTAAGAGAGTTTGGACTTTGCATAGCTTGACTAAAGTTGATAGGATCTTCCTCAGTCAAGCCAATGCCATCCTCATGTTCCTGAAGAAATAGAACATAATCATCTGAAATTGGACATTTCCTCTCTCTAGTGGATCTTCTTAATGGCGGTTCTTGAGGTTGTTGAGTTTGGACTATAGGTAGTGCTTGAGTAAGAAACTCAGTGTTGTCTTGTTCTTGAGGGATGTTAGGAATAACATCATTGTTTATTTCTGGATCTGTTTATGGAACAATGATAGGTACAAAGACTTGATCATTGCTAGTAACAGTTTCTTCATCAAAGACAACACTCCTTATGCTTCCTTCCCCTCCAAACTCTACATCCTCAAGGAATCTAGCATTTCCTGTTTCAAAAATTGTTCTAGTGATGGGGTTATAAAACTTGTACCCGTAAGAGCGTTCGACATACCCAATAAAATAGCAACTAACTGTCTTTGCGTCCAATTTTCCTTCATGAGGCCTATAACACTACAAGAAATTTTGCATTTTGCGACACCACACTTGCGACAGTTGAAACATAACCGTCCTTCTTGTCCATCTGCGACGGTTCTTACGACGGTTTTTTGGAACTGTTGCAACATTTTACAAAGAAATAGAATACTACTTTAGCAATTTTCGTATCCCGCGGTTTCCTTTTCATTTTTCCCCCCTGAAATCCCTAAAAAAATTCACTTACTTTCTCTCTCTGGTTCAAAACCCCTAAAATCTTTCGCTCATGTTCTCTCTCTCTCTCTGGTTCAGAATCCCTAATATCTCTATCACGTTCTCGCCTCTCTACCGAATCAAAATCCCTAATCTCCTTCACTCACGTTCTGCTCAGGTACGAACATTCTCGCCAATCTCTTTTGTTTCCTCTTTTTCTATCTCGCCGAATCAAAATCCCTAATCTCTCTCTCGCTCATGTTTTTCTCGGGTACACACGCCGTTTTCTTCTCAGTGGAAGGTGAAGCAGGTTCGAGTTGTTTAAGGTCCAATAAGCTCCTTTTTGCAATTTTTTCTTTATTAAATTCATAGCCTGTGTTGGCGGTGGTATTATCTTTTCTCAGATGAAGTGGTGGTAGGTTAATTTTCTCCACTGTACCTTTGTTTTTCAGTGGCGTTGGTGGTGTTGTTGTTTTCGTATTTGTTTCTGTTTCTGCTGCTTGCTGTTATTTTATTGGTAGTTCTGTTATATTTGTGAATTGTGACTTACAAGTTAGTTATGGCCTTAGGGATTTTGATTTAAGTTTGATCAAATATTTGTAGTGAAATAGATGGTTTCCTTTTTCATATTTATGATTGTTTTATATGTAAGTGGTGGTCATCAGAGCTTATGTTTTTCATTATTTATGTTGACAGAGCTTGTGTTTTTTAGATTTATAGTGTGATATTTTTATATGCAAGTCTTGTCATATTTATGTTTGATGATATAAATGAAGACATCAAAATCATGCCATTCATATAAGTAAGCACGTCATTTCTATTCCTCCAAGGATAGATTAGTGAGTTTGATTGTCCTATAATTATCTTGTTTTCACCACTGCCTTTCTTATATTTATGTGAGAGTGATAGGGCTATGTAATTGAATCATTTGTGATTTGTGTTAAGGATTCTCGAATGACTTTGTTTTGAACTTTATTTGTAATGTGATTAGAGAAATAGACATGTCTTTTGCATATTTTACTTGTGATTTTGCAGAGAACAATACTTAGTTGTCATGTTTCAAAATACAAATTGTTTAGCTTTGGTATTTGTTTTGATATGTCTATGTTGAAGTGCATATATTTGTCAATATATTAACTTTTTTAAACCATATTTTATATTTTAAAGCAATGGCTAAGCCATTGTATGAGGAAGAAGCATACAAATGAATGGAAGAGAATAAAAAAAAGGATGGATGCTATAAATATTCCCCATCCTTCTCATTCCCTTCGCAAATCCTCTTCTACCACTTCCAAACCCACATCGGTTAGTAATAATCTCTCAATCAGACCTAAATGTTTTTTTTTAAAAAAAATTTAATCATGATGTTCAATTCAAATTTCAAATCCTTGAGTTTGAAGCATCTTCAGATCAAATTGTTTAATTAGTGTGTTTCATTATGAGATCTTTAGAAGAATATTCCATTGCTTATGAGTGATTATTTTCTAGTTGGATATGGCATGATGTGATCCTATTTTTAACTATTACTGTTTTCATCGCATGTCTATATGTTTTGTCATGAACTAAGTCAATTTGTTTTTTTAGTATCCTAATATATGCTTATATTTTTTCAGGTGACCAAATAAGAAGAGTCAAGAGATGGTAGGCGTTCCGAGTCTAGTTAGCACTAATTAAGGATCACGAAGTAACATCAAATAATAGGGATTATTTATATATTTTGTGAACGAGCAACTCTGTTAATATTTAAGTTCTAGTTTTTGAACTACATTAGTTTTTTTTTTTTTGGAATTTCAAGTATTTTAATAATTTTTTTGATGTATGGATGTTGTCACTATTGAATAAATTATATGAATGAGATAAAGTTATTCATATTTATATATCTGCGAATTTTAATCTCCTTACTCTTGTATAGACATTGTAACTGTTATTTAATACGCCATCAAAATGAATAAAAAATGTTTTAAATTAATTTTTTATAAAAAAAACGTTTGCGACGGTTTTGTAACCGTTGCAACCTCTACTATTAAATCCAGGGTTATGTGGGACAAAATATAGGGACGGTTTGAAAACTGTTGCAACTACAATTGCAACGGTTTTTAAAACTGTTGCAAAGTTCTTTTGCCACGCATGAATTTGCCACGGTTTGTCAACCATCGCAGATGTACAATTGCGACAGTTTTAACCGTTGCAAATTGTAATTTTGACTGTTGCAAAGTGCTTATTTTCTTGTAGTGTAAGGTCTCGCTTCAGCTGGACATCCCTAAATGTGCAGGTGCCTAATGCTGGACTTTTTTCCAGTCCATAGCTCATAAGGGGTCTTAGCTATTGCTTTACTAGGTACTCTATTAAGGATATGAACTGCGATCTTTAGTGCTTCTCCCCAAAATGACTCTGGTAGAGAAGAATGACTAATCATACTCCTTACCATATCCTTAAGAGTTCGGTTTCGTCGTTCTGCAACACCATTCATGCTAGGTTTTCCCGGCATTGTGTATTGCGGAACAATTCCACACTCATCGAGGAAAAGCGCGAAGGGCCCTGGACGTTGTTCCCCTGATCCATCATACCGACCATAGTATTCACCACCACGGTCGGACATGACAGCCTTATTTTCTTTCCAAGTTGAAGTTCGACTTCAGCTTTGAATGACTTGGACACGTCCACATATTGAGATTTCTCATGAATCAAATATAGGTAGCCGTACCTCGAGTAATCGTCTATGAACGTAATAAAATACCGTTGTCCATTCCAAGAACCTGTAGGGAAAGGACCACATATATCGGTATGAATTAGTTCTAAGACATCCTTAGCTCTTTCGGCATGGAAATTCCTTTTGTTTGTTTGCTTACCCTTGATACATTGAATGCAGACTTGAAAGTCCGACAGATCAAGGGATCCAAGAATACCGTCCGACATAAGCCGCTGAATTCTCTGTTTAGAGATATGTCCTAATCGCTTATGCCATAAAGTGGAAGAATTCTCATTTAATTTTCGTTTCGTACCATGTGACTCTATTTGCATTATTTTGTTATAAGGACATTCAATATCAAGCATATAAAGATTATCATTCAAAGAACCGTAACCAACAACATTTGAATCATATGAGAGGCTAAATTTATTATTTCCAAAAGAACAAACATAACCAGATTTTTCCAAAATAGAAATAGAAATTAAATTCCGCCTAATAGTCGGAGCAACCAAAAGTCTCAATCAAATCCAAATGAAAACCAGTCTTTAACAATAATCTAAATGTCCCTATAGCCTCAACTGCAACTTTATTGTCATCGCCCACATAGATGAATCTTTCAGCATCACTTGGCGGTCGGCTCCATAGGCAGCCCTGCATGGACATACTAATTTGAGTAGTAGCACCAGACTCTACCAACCAGGTGTCCTTAGGTACAAAAATTAAATTAATTTCTGAACAAACAAAAGAGATAAAATTACCCTTCTTTTCACGCCATGTGGCGTACTTGGAACAATCCTTCTACATGTGTCCAGCCTTCTTGCAGAAGAAGCAGGTGGACTCCTTAGGTTGTTCCTTTGGTTTCTTATTCTGGGAAAATTTTCCTGCAGCCTTCTTCCTTTTATTCTAAGAGCTAGTGGCCAAGTGAGCAGTTTCAGTCTTTTCTCTCTTCAGCCTCTCTTCCTCCTGCACACAGTGAAATATAAGCTCATTGAGGGTCCATTTGTCCTTCTGAGTGTTATAACTCACTTTGAATTGCCCAAAGTGTGCCGGAAGAGAGATCAAAACCAAATGCACAATCAGCTCTCATCGTGGCACGTTGGGAGCCATCGTGACACGATAAGCTGCTTTTCTTCATTTTTTTGGCTTTTTCTTGTCTTTTGCGCATCTTTGCCTTGTCTTGATGTATTTTCTTGATTCTTCAGGTTGTTCTTGATATTTGGGCCTATTTTGGTCAAAATACTACTAAATATACTAAATAAAATACTACAGAAAATCCTGTCATCAATGATCTTGGCGATGCAATTTGTTGTGTCAACAATGCAGTTTATATATGTGGTATGACGATCGAAAAGATAAATCAAAACACACAACAATGTCTAAATTTCATTTGTGTTGTGGTGATGGAAAGGTAGAGTTACCTCTGCTCAAACATGCTCCACCATATCTTCAACATTTATTTTTTGGATCTACATATGTTGATAGCAAACACTTCTAACAATATACTCGAGATTATAATGCAATGTTCTCATTCACCTCTTCAATAATGCAAATTGACAATGGTAATACTTAATTATGGTATAGGTCCACCAACTTTAAGAATTCAAGGTCAAACTTGTCATAGAATGGGTATAATGTTACTAGAAACTGGTGAATTGCCAAAATATGCCCAACTTTATATATATCAAACACTGAAAATGAAATTGACAATAGAATGAAATGTTTCAGGTAACTAATTTACCATTCCATTTCTCCTTGGCCAATATATGTTGTTGATCATTTATATAAATCTAATATCATACTGTACAAAACAAATAATTTTAACTACAAAATTTCATTAATCAACGATAGTTCATTTTCACTATATAACTGGATTTTTCAAATGCAACAGAAACAACAAAGATATCGATAAATATATTGCTATCAAATTAATGCAAATATTAGATTAGCACAATGTTCCATGCTAAAGGATTCTGAATGGCACACAGTGTTTTTCTCATTTTAACATTGACAAAAACGAAACACAAACTTATCTTTATCGGTGAAAAATATATTGTAGTGTATTTCTTTATTAATTCATTATTATTATTATTATTATTATTATTTATCCATAACGTAAAATAAAGTAACTAGTTTATCCATTACCTATCTAAGCTTCAAAAACATTGATAAATAATTGAGTGTCATTCCAAACATTGAAAACACCAAGTTCATACACACCTGTAAAATAAGAATATTGAATGTAAATGTCAACAACAAAAATGTGAAGTTTAATGAGTTCAAAGAGAAACCAAATTGAACATGTAGCTTCTTTGATCTTAGCATTGTGAATAAATACAATAGTTGGGCCCCAATAAGCCTTTTGTTTGCCGTAGTTAGCAAATCGTAATGCAAAATCCTCCTGTAGTATACAGTTGATTATGTTTCCACTGTTGTTGCACAATTAATATAGTCAAAATAATTTAGGGTTAATAGGCTTTTACCCCCTGCAAAGCAAGTGAGTTTTGTTTTACCCTCTGTAGTATTTTTTTTGGATTACCCTCTTGCAATTTTTTTTTTTAATTTAACTCCCCTATTGCTGATATGTCAGTCAAAAAGTCAAGTTTTTATTGACGTGACAGTGGGTTTTGCTGATGTGACAGATGACTTTTTGCCTGCACGTCAGCAAAATCCACTACCACGTCAGCAATAGGGGGTAAATAAAAAAAAATATTTGCAGGGGGGTGATTCAAAAATATATATTACAAGGGGTAGAACAAAACTCGCCTACTTTGCAGATGGTAAAGACCTATTAAGCCAAAACTTTATGAGGACACCATACATAAATGTCGTAACAAAAATTGAAACAGACATACGCAAGATCTTTTAGTTTGAAGTTAACTTGAAGTTTCCTCCCGCCAGACACAACCTGAGTATAGCCAAGTTCATGAAAGGCTCACATGACACCGAAATGATATAAACAATGTTAGGAAATAAACAGACACCTAAATGATTTGCATGTAATAAGACAAACCTATTAAAAGATCTGAAGGTACTTTTTCGTTCTTGATGTTAGCAATATCTTTGAATTTTGTAATATCCCGAAATTTTATTATATTTTTTTTATGATTAAATATTTTATTTTAAATAAGCATTAAAATATTTTATCTTTGTTGATAAAAAAAAAACTATATTGTCTTTATATTTATTTTAGATTAAGGAGGTAAGACACCTATGATTATAGTAATTATCCAATTTCAAAATACATGTCATGCATAGAAAGCACACGTTTTATTTTAGGCATAGCACATGTCTTTTTATGAATATTAATATTAATGGGAGGGGTAGTGGGAGAACTACAAGAGAAAAGAAGTTAGGGTAAATAAGACTACACGATCAAAGTTGATTGGCTTTTTAGCATATGTTTGAAAATTAATTGTAACCTCTTTTCCTATTTATTTGATCACAATTCCACTTCACTAGTATATTGCCATTTATTTAGGAAGAAAAATAGTGATAAAACCGTTCCTTATTAATTACCATAAGTTGTGAAACATTTAGAGAGAATAAAAAGAGCCATAATTTAAGAAAAGGGAGACGAAGTAGAAAACAAGCATTGAAGTTTCAACCTAAATATTTGAAGTAAGAATCCACATACCCTTCTAGGTTACTTTCCTATTTCTTATAAACTTTTATCATACCATATTTTGATGTAAGTTTAACGTATGGACAAAAATGGAGTCTATAGTTAGTAACCTTAAATAACTTAAGATTGTTTAATTGAAATCATAGTACCAAAGGTTATGGTTAAAACCAATATGATTAAATTTCTTGGGAATATATTATAATGGAGAATGATAGCATGTAAATGTTTTAACTAGGAAAATAGTATAATTTTAGTTAAATAGAAAACTGTTTTGGATTAATTTTAATGGATGCTATAATAATTTGATTCTCTATTAGTTTTCATATACCTATGTATACCGAAATAAAAACCTAAAGTTTTAATTAGTATTCTGATTTAATCATGTTAATCAGATTACCTTATAAATCGTATTGCAATGGCAATTGATTGTAAAATTATTTCTAGAATTAGTCTATAATGAACTAATTAAGTAGTGGTGAATTGTACTTTAATCGAACCTAAGCTGGGGAGGAATTATGAATAAGTAGAATTTGAAATCTATAGAGTAGTAGTTATTTCTTTGTGAAGGTGTGAGTTTATATTGGAGCAAAGACTTTTGTGTTGAGTAGGAGTTGTTGCTTTGTGATGCTTGAGTTTATTTTCTTCGTTGATTTATTATGACTTTTGATTTCCTAATTGAGTTATCATCGATGTAATTTGGTTGGTGAATGAGATTATCATTGGAGAGATTTGCTTTAAAACGGAGTAGAACAAGGTGGTTTTGAATAATTACTCGGTGTGAGTAATTTTTTATGTGACTAATTTAGCGGTGATAGGACATTCATACATGTATTGGTGTGGTTCGGAATATTACCCAACGGTGGGGTACCGAACCTTAATACCCGACGGTGGGGTATTGTGTCCAATGGTGGGACATTGTCCAATGGTGGGACAATTTACTCTGCGGAGCGGTGATATCCGAATCATATAGGGTGCATTAGAGTATCATATAGGCTAACATCTAGGATTTGGTGAAGCATCAGGGAGTGTGATGATGGTGTTGGGTGGTAAGTGATCGATATCTACTTGTCTTATTGTTGATAATCTATGTGCTTTCAATATGTATATATGCATGCTTGATTGATATATTTTCTTATGTTTTGGAGAGACCCTCATGTATATATTTGGCCAGGTTACTAATTCAGTAGTTTATGAAAAGTGTGGCGATATGTAGACTGAGGCTTCGAGATCCGAGGACAGTGTTGTTAGCCTTGTTGAGAGAGATTCTCACAAGCATCAGAGTCAAGACCGGCTAGGTTGTGTGTATTTGGGTAGTTAAAGACTCAGAGTTTTAGTCTTAGAAATATTTTATGTCTAATTTTTGACTTTCAGTTTCATTGTAGCAAGACAACTCTAATTCTCTATGTTGAGAAGATTTATTAAAAGAATTAGTATCATAATTCTTTTTCGAAAACAAATGAATTCTTTGTATAAAATTATTTATTTATTTATTTATTTTTAAAAAAGAAGGGATTCAGTTTGGAATTTTATTAAATAAAGTCAAAAAAATCCGGGATGTTACAAATTTGTAGCTAATATTTGTGATTTTATGTTCATTAACATAACACCAATAAAAATCAACTTAAACTAATGGAGACATGCCTTAACAGATAAATTATTTTTTTCAACATCAAAGTATTGTTGAGTGCATGTAAAGTTCATATACAATTGCGTTTTGAATTTCTCATTCAATTCGGAAGCAACATACACTTGGATTTGATCACCATGCAAATTGATATAGCGGATTGAATAAGTCTGAAATGTGAAGTTAAAATTTTATGAAAGTTGGGGGTAAAATGAAATAATGATATCATCAATGCATCACACACAACCATCTCAATGTGTTGTTTACTGGATTTTCCATGATGAACTACCCACAAATCCTTAACTCTAACAACAAAATCCTCCATAGATATATTTGGTATCATTGATGTCCTTGATTTTTCTCGAAAGATCTTCGTGCCATAATTTCCATTAGACAAAAGAATATTGTGTGGGTGCAAAAGAGACTTCATATGTAATAACATAAACTATATAGAGGAAGCATCATAACAGTTAGAGGTTGAGTGGAGAAGAAATATGAAATATTAAACCCTACAACGGCATAACATTGCATGCGTTTCAAGATATACGAAATCACCAACCACAAACAACTATATATACCACATTTTAAGATCTACAATATCACCAACCACAAACAACAACAACAACAACGTAGGCAACAAATCGAACTATATATCACAACATAACCTTCCATGCGGTTTTATTTGAAGATAAAAAAAGTAAACAACAAAACTAGAAATATTTTCGGTTGTAAATAACGATAGCAGAACAACGAAACCTGAAATCAAGATGACTTGATAAGACTTCCTACAAAAGTGAAACAAGTGAAGTAAAATTAGTAGAAACAAATATGTAGTATAAACAATATGTAGAAGAAAGTAAGCATTAAGAAAAACAAACCTGTCAAAGTTGAGAAGAAAAACAAAGATAATAACAATATGTAGAAGAAAGTAATGTCAACAATTTGTAAAAATGCATATGATAAAATGAGGCAGTAGGAAGATTGGTAAATTTTATTCTAAGACCCAATGTGATGAGATGGTTGTTCAGTTTGACACTCTCGAGGAAGCAAAATGAAAAGAAAAACTTCTTTCACGTGTGCATAAGAGTAATAACAAAATTTGATGAGGGCAAAATTGTCATTAGGTGACACATTGTCATTATGCAAATAAATAAGCTTTTAAGATAGTTTATGATAAAATAACTTATATGAATAGATTTTTTGTCGATTAAAACTTATGAATTAACATAAAAATTTATTTATTTACATAAATTATTTTCATAAGTTAAAAAATAAGTTGAATTCAAACGAGCCTTATTTAGATTATTATAATAGCAAAAAGAGTAAAAGGGGTTTGATAAGAGTAATCTATACTATTATTATTTGCCTTACTCAAAGTAAAAAGTACACTTGGGGTCATCGCGTTACTTTTCAAGGAGCAAATTCATATGTGACATTATTTTAAAAATGTGGCGTCTATGTGGCGCCTACATGTCTTCTATTTACGACCTAAAGGAACACGGTTCAATTCCCACCGACAACAAAATATTAATTTTATGATTTTTTTTGTCTTTCTTATTTTGCCTTACTTTTTTTTTTTACCGATTATTGAATCTATTGTGAAACAAAAAAATAATATAGATATTAAGATTGGGATGAATTCTATAGGATAAGTACCCAAAAAAAAATCTATTGTCAAACAAAAAAAATGAATTGCCTTGATTTGTTTTTTTTTTTACCAATTATTCAATGTATTGCCCAAAAAAATAATAACGAACCTTTCAAAATAAAAATAAAAAACAAAAATTAATTAAAAGATAATATATATTATAGTAAATTACATTACCCTCTCTTGAGACATGCTTAAATTACATTACTCTCACCTCTTATGTTAAAATATATATAATTTCCTCTCCTCTTAAACAAAATATATTAGAGAAAATTACTCTCCACTCCCTCGAAATAAACTTGAATTTCATCCCTCTTCCCCTAATATTAAAACATACATTTTCCTCTTTTAATCAAACTTCATTTTAATTTTTACACGAGTTTTATTAATTCTTTAAGCAATTAGAAATAAATTTCTTCTGTTAGTTCATATATATCTTTGAATATTTTAATGGAACATTTTATAAAAAAAATTAAGATGTGAGACCTAAAGTTATGTTCATGTTGCTTAGTATATTACACGGGTTTGATTTAGTTCTTTATACTATAAGAAATTACTCTCTCCTATTAGATCAAATATCTCTTGAAATTTTAACCGAATATTTTACGCATATAATTAAGACGCGAGACATAAGATTATAGTTTCAATTGTCTTTACTTTTTACGTACGTTGATTTAATTCTTCACACCGTAATAGATTACCCTTTCTGTTAGATTAAACCCTTTTTGATATTTTAATAGAAAATTTTGTAATAAAAATTAAGATGTAAGGCTTAAGGTTATAGTTTCAATTGTTTTTCTTTTTTACACGGGCTTGATTTTGTTTTCACACCGCAAGAAATTACTCTCTTCTATTTGATCAAATTCATCAAGAAATGCCTAAGAATATTGTCTCAAATGTTTTACTTTTGACGGCTATATTTATTTCTTTACGCTGTGAGAGATTATCATATTTCGTTAGAACAAATTTCTCTGGATATTTTAATTGAAATTTTACCAAAATAATTAATGATTGAGGTCTTAGGTTATGATATCAATTGCTTTACTTTTTACTCGGGCTTCATTTAGTTCTTCAAGTCGTGAGAGCGATTACCCTTGCATTGGATCATATCTCTTTGAATAATTTACTTGAACATTTTATATATATAAATAAGTTATAAGGCCTAAGGTTATGGTCGTATTGTTATATGAAATTCATTTTTGATATCTTAATAAAAAATTTACAAAAATAATTAAAATGTGAGACCTAGAGTTATGGTCTCAATTGTTTTACTTTTTACACATGTTTGATTTAGTTCTTCATAATGTAAGAGATTATCATCTTCCATTAGAACAAACTTCTCTGAATATTTTAATTGAAGTTTGTACAAAAATAATTAATAATTGAGTCCTTAGATTATAATATCAATTGCTTTACTTTTTACTCGGACTTCATTTAGTTCTTCAAATCGTAAGAGCGATTACCATCTTCCATTGGATCATATCCCTTTGAATAATTTAATTGAGCATTTTATATAAATAAATAAATAAGTTATGAGGCATAAGGTTATAGTCCAGTTGTTTTACTTATTACACGAGATTGATTAGTTCTTCACACCGTAATAAAATACTCTTTTCTGTTAGAGCAAAACTCTCTTGAAATTTTAATTGAACTTTTTACAAGTATTATAAAAAAGTGAGACCTAAGATTATAGTGTCAATTGATTTACTTTTTACACAAGCTTGAATAAGTTCTTCACACCTATAAGAGATTATCCTCTTATGTTATATGAAATTCATTTTGATATTTTAATAAAAAAATTTACAAAAATAATTAAAATGTGAGATCTAGGGTTATGATCTCAATTGTTTGACTTTTTACACATGTTTGGTTTAGTTCTTCAAAATGTAAGAGATTATCATCTTCCGTTAGAACAAATTTCTCTGGATATTTTAATTGAAATTTTTACAAAAATAATTAATAATTGAGACCTTAGGTTATGATATCAATTGCTTTACTTTTTACTCAGGCTTCATTTAGTTCTTCAAGTCGTAAGAGCGATTGCCCTCTTCTATTGGATCATATCCCTTTGAATAATTTACTTGAACATTTTATATATAAATAAATAAATAAGTTATGAGGCCTAAGGTTATGATCCAGTTGTTTTACTTATTACACGAGATTGATTAGTTCTTCACACCGTAATAAAATACTCTTTTCTGTTAGAGCAAAACTCTCTTGAAATTTTAATTGAACTTTTTACAAGTATTATAAAAAAGCGAGACCTAAGATTATAGTGTCAATTGATTTACTTTTTACACAAGCTTGAATAAGTTCTTCATACCTATAAGAGATTATCCTCTTATGTTATATGAAATTCATTTTGATATCTTAATAAAAAAATTTACAAAAATAATTAAAATGTGAGACCTAGGGTTATGGTCTCAATTGTTTTACTTTTTACATGTGTTTGATTTAGTTATTCGAAATGTAAGAGATTATGATTTTCGGTTAGAACAAATTTATCTGGATATTCTAATTGAAGTTCTTACAAAAATAATTAATAATTGAGACCTTAATTAGGTTATGATATCAATTGGTGTACTTTTTACTCAGACTTCATTTAGTTCTTCAAGTCGTAAGAGCGATTACCCTCTTCCATTGGATCATATCTCTTTGAATAATTTACTTGAACATTTTATATAAATAAATAAGTTATGAGGCCTAAGGTTATGGTCCAGTTGTTTTACTTATTACATGAGATTGATTAGTTCTTCACACTGTAATAAATTATCCTTTTCTGTAGAGCAAATCTCTTTTGAAATTTTAATTGAACTTTTTACAAGTATTATAAAAAAAGCGAGACCTTATATTATAGTGTCAATTGATTTACTTTTTACACGAGCTTGAGTAAGTGCTTCACACCTTTAAGAGATTATTCTCTTATGTTATATGGAATTCATTTTGATATCTTAATAAAAAAAAATTACAAAAATAATTAAAATGTGAGACCTAGGGTTATGGTCTTAATTGTTTTACGTCTTACACATGTTTGATTTAGTTCTTCACATCTTAAACAATTACTCCCTTCTATTACATCAAATCCCTCTTGAAATTTCACTTGAACTTTTAAAAAATAAAAATTTAAGACACAAGACCTAAGAATATAGTCTCAATTGTTTTACTTTTTACACGGTCTTTATTTATTTCTTCACACCTTAAGAGATTACAATTTTCCGTTAGAATAAATTTTTCTTGATATTTTAATTGAAGTTTTAAAAATATAATTAAGATGCGAGACATAAGGTTATGATCTCAATTACTTTACTTTTAACACGGACATTATTTAGTTTTTCACGCTGTAAGAGATTACACTCTTCCGTTAGTTCATATCTCTCTTGAAAATTTAATTTAACATTTTACAAGAACAACTGAGATGTAAAAGATTACGAGATTTACTTTTTACAGAGGCTTAATTTAGTTCTTCACACTGTAAGAAATTACTTTCTTCTATTAGCTATATGTAATCCCTCTTAAAATTTTAATTGAACTCTTTACAAAAACTATTAAGAAGACCTAAGATTATGGTCTCAATTGCTTTATTTTTATACACGGGCCTGATTTTAGTTCTTTCTATCGTAAGAGATTAACCCTAATTTGTTAGATCAAACTTCTTTTAATATTTTAATTGAACATTTTATAAAAATAACTAAGATTCGAGGTCTAAGGATATCGTCTCAATTTCTTAGTTTTTCATGTGAGTTTAATTTAGTTCTTCACACTTTAAAAGATTACGCCACTTCTGTTTGACGGGATATCTCTTTGAATATTTTAATTGAACTTTTTTACAAAAAATAATAAAGATGCGAGGTTTAAGATTTTGGTTTCAATTATGTTTTACTTTTTACACCGGCTTGATTTAGTTCGTTCCGTTATATCAAATACATTTAGAAATTTTTTTACCTAATAGTCAAGATACAAGGTTTAAGGTTAGATGATCTTGAATGAGTTCTTCATCCCATAAAAGATTATCCTCTTCCATTAGAACAAAACCCTCTTGATAGATTAATTGAATTTTCTACCAAAACAAGAATAAAAGAAATATATGTGCATATTAAAATCTAAAATCATTTTTTCTAACAAAAAATTTCCAAAATCAATATATATTTTTATGAATGAAAGCTAACTCATATATAACGCGGGCAATTTTTCACTTCTAAAATATTAATTAGTTTCAAAATAGAATTTTATATATATATATAGGAGATGTATCTAGTGAAAAAGATGTCTCTTATATGAGAGTGAGAGGAGATAATATCAATCGTTAGATAAAAATAAACGATCAAGATTAAATTGGTCCATTGAAGAGGCAATTGTTCCCTATACACCCAATTATCCTATTGGCAAAGATTCATCTATGTCTATCCTTTTTCATAGCCGAATCAAGTTTTTAATTAGGTTTAATAACCACCGCCCCTGCCAAATAAATCAAGCATTCAAGCAAACTGTTTCTTGTTTTTTCTAGCAATGGATTTTTTCAGAGATTTCTTATTAATACTATAACCCCACTTTCATCTTCTACTACAATTCGTCAATGATTTCCCCTGATTCTTTTTGATAGACTTATTCATAATTATATGGTAGAAGAACATATGTGGATATTTCAATTTTTTATTTGAACTGATGTAAAACGAACAGTTTGTGCTTCAACCAGATGAGATTATTTGAGGGTAGTGTTGAAGAGGGACAATGAAAAATCGCAGAAGAAGAAAAGAAAAATCGTAGAAGAATAAAAGACACATGAATCTTTGTGAAAGATGATTGGGTGAATAGGAAACAAATGACTTTTTAATAGACCAATTTAATCTTGATCATTTATTTTTATCTAACGGTTGATATTATCTCCTCTCACTCTCATATAAGAGACACCTTTCTCACTAGATATATCCCCTATATATATTTTCAAATCTATAAAAAAAAAATGAATTTCTAGCTCGTGCTTGGCACGAGTGTCCATACTAATTTAGTTATAATCACTAAAAAAAATATTATTCGATGTTCAAATTTTTACCAAATGAGTCTAACTACTGGTCTATCGGAAAAAAGTAAGAAAATTACTCTTTAGTCCCCCATATTACTCCACATGCCCACTTTGCTGACCAAATTACCCCTAAAGGTGTTTTAGATCATAGAATTCAAAATCGCTTAATTTGAAACCGTAAAATCCGAAGTAAATTGGTTCAAAAAACTTATAGATGTTTCTACTAAAGCTTAAAACACATGTCATGCATTGATTCTAGTACTCTACATAAACAATGCAGTTGGAACATGTGTATATGAATTTGGAAACTGAATTTGACTACAAATAGATATTGTGTTGCTTTGCAATTTTCTTTTTGCCATAATCTGAAAACATTTGGTTAAAAGATGTGCAATTTTCTTTTTGCCATAATATCCAAACATTTGGTTAAAAGATATCGTTGATGTGAAACAGAAAAAATTGAAAACATGGACGCTAAAAATACGCAACATAATTTTTTGATTTAAACCAAATATATCAATTTCAGAACATAGAATCCGAAGTTAGGCGAGTTCAAAACGTAGAATCCGAAGCTAATTGAATTTCAACTTGTAGAATCTAAACTTCTCTATCCCAAATTCAAGGGTATTTTGGAATTTTTGGGTGGTTTGAGAGAAACTAGGGGGCCTAAAGAGCAAATTTTAAAAAGCAAAATTGTTTGATACTTAAATATAAGTATTTTACTTATCAAAAAAAAAATATAAGTATTTTGATAAATCGACACGGCATGCAAAAAATAGGTAGAATGACAAAAATAAATATCATTTCATTTATGTCAAAATTTTTACGATGAGTCTAAGGGCCTGTTTGGCCTAGTTTATTTTTGAGTTTATGCAAACAGTTTATGTAATTTTTATGTATTATTATAAGTTTTTCAAGTTAGTTTATGGTAAAATCTACTTACAATATATTAAAAGAAACTACAATTAAAAATGCAAATTTGTCCTTATCACTTTTAACGTTGTTTCAAGTTTTGCGCCCTTAAATGTAATTTTAACTCTAAACTAACAAAAAAATACAAAAAAAATAAATAAATAAGAAAGAAAGATAAGCATAAAAAAATCTTCCCATAAAAATAGCATTTAAAACCACATCTATAAACAAACAAAAAAGGAAGAAAAAAAAAAAAGATAAGCATAAAAGAAATATTTCCATAAAAATAACAACGAAAACCACATTTAAAAAAAAATCAATCTATTTTAACTTCAAAAATATGAACAAAAAATAATTTATTAAAATAAGTTTACGCATAAAAATATAAACAAAAATCAAGATAAAAGATATACGCCAAAAATAGTAACTCAATCTAACGTATACTATGTAATATAAAAAATAAAAATAGAAGAACCTAATAAAAAAAATACTTATTTATGAGCTTAAAAATAAAAGAACATAAAAACAAAAACACAATAGGTCCATTTAGATTGACTTATTTATGATCTTATGAGAAATAACTTATGTAAATATATAAGCTTTTATGTATTATTATAAGTTTTTTAATATAGTTTATGAAAATAGTTTATAAAGATATAATTTTTGTCAATGAAAATTTATGAAATAACATAAAAATCTATTTACAATATATTAAAAGAAACTACTACCAAAAAACCTCTTTTGTCCTTAACACGTTTAATAATATTTTACCGTTTATGCCCTTAAATGTAATTTTAACTCTAAACCGGAAAAAAGATATGTACAAAACAAAAATAACAAAAAAAAGAAGAAGATAAACATAAATCAAATATACTCATAAAAAAAGATACAAAACAAAAATAACAAAAAAAATCCAAAAATAAGCCTAAAACAAAGCTACTCATAAAAAAAATTAATTTTTTTTAAAAAAAGAGAATAAAATAAATATACTCATAAAAATAGCAATAGAAAACACTTCTGAAGATAAGCATAAAAAAACTGCGCTATTTTTGTTTAATCTTATATGAAAAATACATGAGAAGTTTATTATTGATGAATATATATTATAATAAATAATTACGGGGTAAATATCTATTTACAATATATTAAAAGAAACTACTACAAAAAAACCTATTTTGTCCTTAGCACGTTTAATAATATTTCACCGTTTATGCCCTTAAATGTAATTTTAACTCTAAACCAGAAAAAAGATATGTACAAAAAAAAAGAAAAAGATAAGCATAAAACAAATATAGTCATAAAAGAAGATACAAAACAAAAATAACAATAAAAATCCAAAAATAAGCCTAAAACAAATCTACTTATAAAAAAATTAATTTTTTTTAAAAAAGAGAATAAAATAAATATACTCATAAAAATAGCAATAGAAAACACTTATGAAGATAAGCATAAGAAAATATGCTCTATTTTTGTTTACTCTTATATGAAAAATACATGAGAAGTTTATTATTGATGAATATATATATTATAATAAATAATTACGGAGTAAATATATATTATAGTAACACACGCGACAATTGTTTTAATAAAAAAAAAACTTACACGGGACAATTGTTTTAATAAAAAAAGAAATTGAATAATATATTATAATAATACATGGAACAATTGTTGATAAATATATATTATAATAATACACGGGACAATTGTTTCAATAAAACAAAATTAATCATACACGAGACAATTGCTTTAATAAAATAAAAGAATTGAATAATAAATATTTTTTATTATTAATTATAGTTTATTATACAAAAATCATACACGGGACAATTGTTTTAATAAAAAAAATTACTTAATTTAATAACTTTTATAAAAAAATAGCAGAATAACGTCACTTATTATTTTTTTGTATACGACGTCATTTATATTTTAACAATATTTTATAATAAATAATTACCGGGTAAATATATATATTATAGTAACACACACACGACAATTGTTTTAATAAAAAAAAATCTTACACGGGACAATTGTTTTAATAAAAAAAGAAATTGAATAATATATTATAATAATACACTGAACAATTGTTGATAAATATATATTATAATAATACACGGGATAATTGTTTTAATAAAAAAAAATTAATCATACACGGGACAATTGTTTTAATAAAATAAAAGAATTGAATAATAAATATTTTTTATTATTAATTATAGTTTATTATACAAAAATCATACATTGGACAATTGTTTTAATGAAAAAAAATACTTAATTTAATAACTTTTATAAAAAAATAGCAGAATAACGTCACTTATTATTGTTTTTATTTTTTTTGTATACGACGTTACTTATATTTTAACAATATTTTATAATAAATAATTACGGGGTAAATATATATTATAGTAACACACACGGGACAATTGTTTTAATAAAAAAAATCTTACACGAGACAATTGTTTTAATAAAAAAAGAAATTGAATAATATATTATAATAATACACGGAACAATTGTTGATTAATATATATTATAATAATACACGGGACAATTGTTGTAATAAAAAAAATTAATCATACACGGAACAATTGCTTTGATAAAAAAAAAAGAATTGAATAATAAATATTTTTTTATTATTAATTATAGTTTATTATACAAAAATCATACACGGGACAATTGTTTTGATAAAAAAAATTACTTAATTTAATAACTTTTATAAAAGAAATAGCTGAATAACGTCACTTATTATTATTATTATTTTTATTATTATTTTGTATACGACGGCACTTATATTTTAACAATATTTTATAAATAAAATTCAATAGACCCGTGCGAATGCACGGGTCTTAAAACTAGTATATTATAGTAACACATACGCGACAATTGTTTTAATAAAACAAAAAATAATCTTACACGGGACAATTGTTTTAATAAAAAAAGAAATTGAATAATATATTATAATAATACACGGAACAATTGTTGATGAATATATATTATAATAATACACGGGACAATTGTTTAAATAAAAAAAATTAATCATACATGGGACAATTGCTTTAATAAAAAAAAAAGAATTGAATAATAAATATTTTTTATTATTAATTATAGTTTATTATACAAAAATCATACACGGGACAGTTGTTTTAATGAAAAAAATTACTTAATTTAATAACTTTTATAAAAAAAATAGCAGAATAACGTCACTTAATATTTTTTTTAATTTTTTTGTATACGACGTCACTTATATTTTAACAATATTTTATAATAAATAATTACGGGGTAAATATATATTATAGTAACACACACGGGATAATTGTTTTAATAAAAAAAATCTTACACGGGACAATTGTTTTAATAAAAAAATAAATTGAATAATATATTATAATAATACACGGAACAATTGTTGATGAATATATATTATAATAATACACGGGACAATTGTTTTAATAAAAAAAATAATTAATCATACACGGGACAATTGCTTTAATAAAAAAAAAGAATTGAATAATAAATATTTTTTATTATTAATTATAGTTTATTATACAAAAATCATACACGGGACAATTGTTTTAAAGAAAAAAATTACTTAATTTAATAACTTTTATAAAAAAAATAGCTGAATAATGTCACTTATTATTATTATTATTATTATTATTATTATTATTTTTTGTATACGACGTCACTTATATTTTAACAATATTTTATAAATAAAACACGGGTCTCAAAACTAGTTTATTTATAAATGATAATCATAAAGTATTTTCATAAGCTTAAAAATAAGCCAAATTCAAACTGGGCCAATATAATAAAAGTATTACTACTAAAAATCTTAATTTGTCCTAATCAATTTTTAAAATATTTAAAATATTCTATTTCGTAAAAAAATAAATTATATTTTTCAATTTATTATTTTTCTATATAGTAGTTAAATTGTACTCTATATTTATTATAAAAAAATCAACTCTATTTTTGTTTACTCATATATAAAAAATACACAAGAATTGTATTATTGATGAATGTATATTATAAATTTATAATATTTACGGGGTAAATATATATTATAATAAACCAGGGACAATTATTTTAATAAAAGAAATTAATTATACACGGGACAATAACTTTAATAAAAAAAGAAATTGAATAATATGTTATAATAATACACGGAACAATTGTTGATGAATATATATTATAATAATACACGGGATAATTGATTTAATCAAAAAATTTAATCATACACGAAACAATTGCTTTAATAAAAAAAAGAAATTGAATAATAAATATTTGTTATTATGAATTATAATTTATTACACAAAATTGATACACCAAACAATTGATTTAATAATTTATTTTTACAAAAACATAGTAGAATAACGTGACTTATTATTTTTAGTACACGACGTTAGTACGTTACTTATCTTTTAACAATATTTTATAAATAAAAGTCAATAGACCCGTGCAAATGCACGGGTCTCAAAACAAGTAACTTATAAAAATCCAATTTTTACTAATTTGAATTTATAAAATAATATAAAAATTAATTTATATTTCATAAACTATTTATATAAACTCAAAAATAAATTAGGTGAAACGGATCCTAATAACCAGACTAAAAATAAAGTAAAAGGGTTTGATACTTGTAAATTAAAAAGGGTTTATTTTTACCTACTCTGCAAAATAAATCAATCACATGCGATCGAAAATCTGAGTGGCAGTGCCAAGTGGACAGCGACGGCGTCCAGAGCAACCCATTCATTCATTCCACGCCGTGACTCACCAAACCCAAACCCTAATTTTCCCAATTTTTTCTTCCTTTCTCTTCGTCTCTAGGAAATTCAACCCTAAATTATTTTCCCTTTTTTCATCCCTCGTTTCACACACAAAATTCTTCTCAATTTTATTTTTCTTTGATTTTCGACTTCTCCGTTAGATCAGGTTTCAACAACACCATGCTTCTTTTGCTTCAGCTTTAACGATTCCTCAACGGTAATTTCAACTCATACTTTTTAGCTAAGCTTTATTTTCTCTATAATTATAATTTCAATTATTATTCACATTGCTAATATCTCTGAGATGTGTTAGTTTCACTATGTGTGCATTATTTTATTTTTCAAATTTTGAATTTTTTCAAGTGTTTGATTATTGGGCTTTTGTTGCCAATTCAATTTTGATAGGGACTAAATTAATATAGTAGTGTTGTTAGTTAGTATAGAGATGAATAGAGCCAACAATCACTATGCCGAATCACCGATTTCAAGGAATTAACAGAGAAAACTAAATTAAAAGAATGTAGATTTTGGTATTTTTTAATTTTTATATATATTTTCGTTGACTAATTATAATATTTATATTTATTATAATAGAATATTGTGTGATTTTTTATATGGGTTTTGGAGGTGATGTATGAATACAGTACTTGTTTTAAATGTAAATACAACCAATTCATGCAGTGTGTATACACATGTTATGTTAGAACTTAATGGAGTACTAGTTCAACATAGAAGCAGGTTATTAAAGTGTTTTTGCGTGTGTACAAGCGTTAGCTTTTCATTGGTGGAGTTTTATTTGTCAATTTCGATGGAGACTGTTGTCCTTTTAGCTGCCTTGTGATGTAAGTTATTTTGTTGATGCAGAATGGTTTAGTGTATAAATTTTTGGAAGGTACCTATCTGTTAAAAGCATGAGTACTAGTGACGTCGATAAAACCTTAAAAGAAAAGGAGCCTAAGACGCCTCCAGCAGCTACATCACAGGTCTTTGCCGTTTCTCTCTGTTTTTATTTGAGTATTGATGATTACGTATTTTATATGTGATGCCAAAAACATTTTGTTGCTTTATTCAGGAGCAGTCTTCAACGACAACTGGCACTCCGGCAGTTAATCCTGAATGGCCTAACTATCAGGTTTTTGGCCAAAACGTCTTTGTAATCATATCATGTTTTTATTATTGTAAATCTTGGATTTTGATCCACAACCCTTTAACTCTACAGGCATTTTCTCCTTTACCTCCACCTGGATACATGGCATCAAGTCCCCAAGCCCACCCATATATGTGGGGTGTCCAGGTAATTTTCACATACATAATTATTGGTCAGTCTCACTTTCATACTTCTGAACTGAAGCGCTCTGGTGGACATTTATTGCTGTTAATAACGTCATTACTGCCTTTACTATATCAATAGTTTTATCAATTATAATTATGAAATATAAGATCTAATGGGACCCAAATTCCTTTAGCTGTGTAAACCAGTGATGAAAATAGATGTTTATTGCTATTACTTGACAAGATAATATTATTGTTAAGCTGAAATAGGAAGTAGCTTGTGTATTTTTGTGTTTAAGCCAGTGTTTTCAAATAGGAGCTATAGCGACCGATGTTATCCAAATTGCGACTTAGATAGTAAAATCGCACAATTTATGATCTTGTTTGTCCCCAGCAATCTGGATTGTGTACAAGATCAGATTCTGAGCAAAATTGCTGTGGGATTGCGTGAAATGTCATCCCAAACTGTGAAATCGGAAGAATTGGTGCAATCTTGCTGTTTTCTGGGATCAAAATAGGGGTCAGATTTGCTCAAACTGGTTCCTAAAAAATGAGAGCTTAGCAAACATCTCTACACCATCTGTTTGTGACCCTTTTTGTGCATTCTCTAGATGAAGGGGAAAGATGTCACAGTGCTGCTGCTGATAAGAGGATGGCGGCTGATGGGAGTAAAAAACCTAGTCTTGAGGGTATGGGGCTTTTTAGCCCCACCCAGCACATTTGTATTGTTTTGTCTGACAGTAACATTGGTTTGTGCCGAGTTGAAGTTTTATCCATGAAGTCCTAATAATAATTTAACTAAAAAATGATGAATTAATTTCAAATATATTCTCTAAATATATTAAATAAATAAAAGATTTCACTATTTTCAATTCACTATATATTATATTATTATTGAATGGGACGCACTGTATATGTCATTTATTTATTTGATTGTTTCCCAAGCCTATACTTATGTATAGCTTGCTACACTAATACTAAAAAATATCTAGTTTGAATTCCCCTTCATGCTTCCATTGGTTCATTAATGAAATGCTTATGTGCAGCATATTATGCCTCCCTATGGCACCCCACCACATCCTTATGTCACAATGTATCCCCATGGTGGCATATATGCTCATCCATCCATGCCTCCGGTATACTTTCGTAGACTATGCTTTCTTGAGGTTATTGTATAATTTGTATTGTAATTGATTGATCAGTATAATCTTAACAAATATTTGCACATTTCTATGTATTTATTTAGGGATCTTATCCTTATAGTCCTTATGCTATGCCTTCTCCAAATGGTATGGTGGATGCTTCAGTGAGTTTCTTTGGCTTTCACCTTTTTTGCACTCGTCTTTTGCCTTTGCTATTTTTCTCTCTCCTTTGCTGGACTCCTTCCTTATCCAAGTACACAGAAAGTAACCTATGCATTGACATGCAGGGGAATACTCCAGGCAGCAGTGAAGCAGACGGTAAACCTCACGAGGTGAAGGAAAAATTACCAATCAAAAGATCAAAAGGAAGTATGGGTAGTATGAATATGGTTACAGGAAAAAATAATGAACTTGGTAAAACGCCAGGGGCATCTGCCAATGGAATTCATTCCAAAAGGTAAGATGGATTCTATTGATCAGTTGAGTTTTTGAATAATTCTCTCTTCTAATTGATTGAAAGTAATCCGTTAATCCCTGCCTGAATCCCTGTAAAATATTGTGTTTGAGATATGTAATAATGAATTGATATAAGTAGTTGTCTGTGGACTTGCTTTGCTGTCATATTATAGTAAATTGGGTGACTTTCTTTTGATGAGCTAGCATTATATGTTTAACTTTCAACGCTTTCCAAAACTAGTTACTTTTTTCAATTTTTTTTGTTTTCTCATTTATCAATATTGATGCTTCATTGCCTTGTTCACTTCTTCTAAGCTTCTTGAATCTTGAGTGCTTTGGCTTGGCATTTGCAATTATATACTGGCTACTTATGTTCTCATATGAAAACTTGAATTTTCAGTGGTGAGAGTGCAAGTGAAGGTACTAGTGAAGGAAGCAATGAAAACTCCCATAATGTAAGTTCTGTGCCACTTGTTAGTTTGCTACTGCATGGTCAATATTTGTCCAAACAAGAAGCAACAAAACCTTTCATCCTTGTTTTCTTTTGCATGCTTATGATAATATCTTCTGATTTTAGCAATGTGAAGATAAAGATTGGAGTGACTGTCTTACTAATCCTATTATACCAAAATGTAATTTTCATATTATATTAGCAGCAGTAGTTGGGTATAATATAATTCTGAAAAGTAACTGTGTTTTAACTTGTCATTATGCTCTAGGGAAAATACATACAAATCCTGAAAAATTGTGCAAGAGAATAGAAAATAAAAGCATTTCAATTGTCACATTGCAAGTTAAGGTTATCTGGCTTAAAATAATACAATTTTGTTAATCGAACGTTTTGGCATGTTATCACCTAAAGTTATTTTTTAACATATGTAGACATTATTTTCTATGCACTGATGGTGCAAACTATTTTTTATACATGCATCCAATAAAATCACAACAACTAGTTAATTGTAGAGATGTTTTATGAATTAGCCTAAAAAAGTGGCATCATGGTGTGATTCCATTAAAAGCATGCGTAAAAAAGTTTTACACTGTCGGTGAATACAAATTAAATCCCCTTTTGAAATGTCTTGTGTGTTTAGAACTAGAAAAGAAATGGCTCCTACTGCTGATCTTTTTGTAGTCTGTTCAGGAATAACACAGTTGTAAACCAAATCTTAAAAAATGGAACATCTTCAAGAAAATGCTACATACATTTAGAAGTGTAGACCTTCCTCATTATCAACATGGATCCTGATTGACCTTTCAAACAAAAATCAAGTGATTTATTTTAGTTGTTGTAGCAGTTATTTCCATAAACTGCTAGGGCATGTAATGTCATTCAATTGGTATTGGTAAAACTAACACGCTAATGTCTATGTTGAGAGAAAGGAGAGATGTGAAGTTTGGAATCTGGGCGTAAACTACATAATGGAGCTAACAAATATAAAGATTTACAATTACCCCAACTACCATAGCTACATATTGCTATATCTATTTACATTGACCAATCTTGTTACATATGTAACTTATACAAGACTTGGTTAAAACATCTGCCAATTGATCATTTGGTACTATTGGACTGACAAATTTAATACACATGAATTGATATATGTTCCAACGCTTTAATTTTATTTTTAAATGCCTAGCAGGTTCATTTTCTGGTACGTCTTTATTCTTAAAATTGTTGGGGCTTAAACCCATACACAGTGCAATATGTTCAATATCTACCCTATGTAGAATCTTTACAGGTTTAGATTAATCTTCATAAATGACATATATTGTATCTACACTATGTAGAATCCCTTGTATATATATATTCTGGGTGATGACTAAAATCATTTTTCCTGATTTTTCACTGTCCATATGCATGGTATTTATTTCAATGGGTTTTTCAGGACTCTCAATTGAAATCCGGGGAGAGGCAAGACTCTTTTGAAGGTCTGATATTTGTTACATTTGTAAATATTGTGTTGATTTGAGTATATGAATAAATTATGCTTGTTACAGTAGAAATGTTTTGTTCTATTACAGATCATGAACCTTCTCAAAATGGCAACTCGGTACATGCTCCTCAAAATGGGGCACTTAATACACCAGCTACAGTTAACCAAACTATGTCTGTTGTACCTATGTCTGTTGCTGGTCCTCTCACAACAGTTCCGGGTCCCACTACTAACTTAAACATAGGAATGGAGTATTGGGGAACACCAACTTCATCCACCATTCCTGCAATGCATGGAAAGGTACCTTCTACTGCAGTTGCTGGAGGGATGGTTAATGCTGGGCCACGAGATGGTGTTCATTCACAACTTTGGCTACAGGTTAACTTTGTCAACAGGTTATGTTATCTTGTTGCCGTATTACTTTGCTAAATCTCTCATCTTTTCTGGTTTACTATTAGGATGAAAGAGAGCTTAAAAGACAAAGGCGGAAACAGTCTAATAGGGAATCTGCACGTAGATCCAGGTTGCGAAAACAGGTGATGGAGTAATGCCGTTTCCTACTTCTGGCCGCATGGGTCAGTTGACATATATCAAATTAATGCTTTTGTTTGTGGTTCACAGGCTGAATGTGATGAACTAGCTCAGCGTGCTGAGGTTTTGAATGAAGAAAATGCCTCTCTCCGTGCTGAACTGAGCCGGATCAAGAGTGAGTACGAGAAGGCACTTTCTGAGAATGCAGCTCTCAAGGTGATTTTGAAATCTTAACATTTTGGTATCTCGATTTTGTCTATTCCACATAACATGTGATACCTAAAAATATTTCAACCCTGATTCAGATAAGGGTAACGAGGTCTAGTGATCTTTGTGACCATTTTAACTTTCAAATTACATTTCCTTCTTAATATATGGAAAGATATATCATATATGCAAATACTAAACCTGCTATCTGATATAAAGATATATTGGTTCTACAGGAGAGACTCGGGGAGATACCAAGGAGCGAGGATCTTGGGCCGGGCCAAAATGATCAGCATGTGGGTGAAGTCACTCAACAGAGTGGTTAGACAGACGCTGTGCAGGGTGTTCATTAGGATTTAGCTTCCTTCTTGATGTTTGCTTTTCAGGAAGATAACATAACCAAATAGCAACACTTATTGTTTTTTCATAGCTTCTAGTTAAAATTTTATCAAGGTCGATCGATCATATGTAAGATTAGGATCGGTTTGTCCTATATGATACCTCATTTGCAATTTATCATGCTTTTGACAGCCAAAACCCACCTGGATTGTAGGTTAAGTGTGAACACACTGGTTCACGCCTTATCTGCTGCTGCTGCTTCAAATATTAGTGTTGGCACTAAGAAATATGGTTAAATGGACCTGAGCATTGCCATTGTCCATTGTATGGATTGTCGTGCTTTATGGGTAAACAATTCGTCTGAGAAAATATACTAATGACTTGCGAACTTATATGCAATGTCAATTTAAGGAGCTAGTATTTGTTAATTAAGTCTATTTAAGGAAATGACTTGAAAGCTTATATACGAATGTAGCATGAAATCTTGAATGAACTTGCCATTTAAGGTAAATGAAGCATCATTCATAGTTGATGTGAGAGTAAATACTTATACTTGAATTCCTCAATTAATATAGTATATGCAACAACCATACCATCTTTACTATCGCGACTTTGGTATCACTTGTTGGTGACACTTGGGAGCACCAAGAACAATAATTGAAAAATGATCATGGCCACCAAATAATTATGACATTGCATCTCTATTTAAAATCTTAAGACATCAAGTTATATATCCAAATGATAAAATATTATGAAAACCGATTGCCTGGTGTAACTGCGTTCAAATCATTTTGATGTATGTGTATTGTAAATCGTTTGATGTGAAATGAATAGATGTGAGACATATTATGTTGAGATGTATGTGTAAAATTTGTGGTTAATCTAGTTAGAAAAGAAATAATCATATAGGATACAAACTTTTTGGCATATGGTATGAAAAAACATCATGAGAGAAGTCTATGGATGTAAAACTTGGTCTCATCTCATCATCCCATCTTCTTCTTATTCTTCTTGTCCATACAAATTCTCTTTCAGGTCCCACAAAAAGTCTATGATTTTAAGAATGACTTTTCTTGATGCCTCAGAAATTTACCCTTCTGGCCATTTCCATGGCGACTCACTTAC
The DNA here is from genome assembly GCA_954870985.1 of Trifolium fragiferum. Classification (NCBI taxonomy): domain Eukaryota; kingdom Viridiplantae; phylum Streptophyta; class Magnoliopsida; order Fabales; family Fabaceae; genus Trifolium; species Trifolium fragiferum. The sequence continues at coordinate 23,104,637 of OX940792.1, forward strand.
TCATATCTCCCTTTTCACTCCTCACAAACCACTCTCTAAAATCACCTTCATTCTTTCATTCCACCATCTCTGCAAACTCAACCCCTCTTCTTCTCCCATGCATAAAAAAACGCTCCATTTTGTGTAACCAAACAACTCCTATAAGGTTGAATTCAAGTTTCTTGCAAAAGGGTACTCATGGAAATTCCAAAAGCAGACAGCTTTCAACTAAATCAGCTGAAACTGATTCTGGGAGCACTTCTTCATTGACCCAAAATGTGAGTCTCTCATCCTATGTGCATGTTTGGATACGCGTTAAAGTTTTTTTTTTTTTTTTTTTTTTTTTTTTTGAGAAACGAAAACACATTATAGTTGAAACTTAAAAGACCAAATTAGGATGAATTGGTTTAACAATTTAGATAGAAAGATACCGTGAACATTTTTTTTAACCACCCATAGATATCCTCTGCACGCAACTGAAAATACTAATCTCTGGAGTCTTGTGAATCTAAATGGGTGGTGGTAAACTCTTCCTAAGAGTAATAACACGCTTCATGCCCATGCCAGAGATGAAATGCTCGACCTTGATTAAATTAGGAGAAATCCTTACTATCTCATCTATATGCTTTTAGGTACAGTAAACATAATTAAGTTAGTAGAAAAATTGCACAAACAGGTTTGAATCTAGATATATCCATTTATTTACCTTAACACCTAAAATTCTAGCAACTATATTTGACCAAGATAAAAACATATTACGGTTGACAGACTAAATTGACACTTTTTACAACTTGAATCTAAAAGAAATTAAGGACCTAAAAGGACTTAAGTCATTAAGTTATATACTCAAATGCATATGAAGCAATTGGTGATTTATCAGTATTGGTTATCGATATTATGTGGATATACACGTAGATACATATCCTAAAAAATTATGAAGTGTGTATAAAAATGGGTCCATATAGTTGTCTTTGATAAACATACTTAATATCTTTATGGATATGGTAACGAAATAGAAAAGAGACCATATCAATTGGCAATACACAAGCTACACTTTTTAGTTCAATGACTAAAAATTTCATCATTAAAAATGAATAAGTGTGGTGTTTGAGATTTGAACTCTGAACTGCTAAACTCATAAAGATAGTTGTACTTTATATTTTAATGACAAATATTGTTTATTATTTGTGTTAATTGTGATATTTATAATTACATGTTAATCAATAATTATCAAACGTATATGCTTATAATTACATGTTAATCAATAATTATCAAACGTATATGCTTATCCATTTCACAAATTCACAATCATAATCTCATTGAATTATTTCCTTGAAAAAAGAATCTCATTGAATAAACTCTTTTTGGCACGACTAAACGACTATTTGACCCATAAATATATAAGACACCATTTTTATGTGCATTTGATCTGTTAAAAAATAATAAATTGAATAAGAGTAAGACAACTTTAACTGTACTATGTTTGATTTTAAAACTGTTCTTGGGATTGGACAAAATAGAGCCAAGGGATAGAATAAAACCTAAAATTCTTGTCTCTATTGAATCACATAACTACTTTTTGTCATCTTCACAAATTATCTAAAATATAAAAATAACTTTTTGTCCATCAAACAACGTGCACGTCAAAATTTATTTAATACCTTAAACTTTATCATGTGTTGTTATATCCTTTACTATTTTATCCAATACTTACAATTTACAATATAAAAATTACAAACACATGCAAGTTTCATTTTAGTTTGCCATTTTAATCATCAAATGTATTTTCTCTTAGGTGCACCGTGAATTTGATCTGTTAAAAAATGAGGGTCTAAACAATTTTTTTTTCCAGTTGTATTGTATTTGATTCTAAAACTATTTTTAGGGCAGAATAAACTGGAGGTCAAGAGACTATACAAAAATAGATATTCTTATCACCCACCGAACCGCAAGACAAATTTATTTTCCTTAGGACAAGTTGTCTAAAACACCTAAATGACCTTTTGTCTACCCAACAATACAAGACAAAATTTATTCAATACTTTAAACATTTATCGTGTGTTGTTTTGTCGTGTACCATCCCATTATGTTTCATTTAATCTTAATTCTCAAATATATTTTTAATGAAAAATGCTAAACAGTGCCCCTGACATTGGTTAAACATATTAAAATAAAAATTTTACCTCAAAAACATAAAATTTTTAATATTAATTTTATTTTTTATTTTTTATTTTGGCATGCTTAACCAATGCCCCGGAAACACTGTTTTTAATTAATCAATTTAACCTATAATTAAAATTAGAAAGAGACATTTGAGAATACGTATGGAATTTTGATAGATAGTGACTATAATAAGAACAAGAACCAAAATAGTGAAGTGTATGAATGAAATCAACATGCTAAAAGAAGTGTATGGATGTAAGCAAGTTTTGGTCACTTGTTCTTTTGTCCATACAAAATTATCTTTAAGGACCCACCAAATTGACATAAATGCCTTCACTTCAACATACCATTTCTGCCACTTCCATGGCGGCCAATTTACTTGCAACTCCATCTTCACTTCTCACTAACCACTCTCCAAAATCACGCTCACTTTTTCATTCCACTCTCTCTGCAAAATCAACCTCTATTTCTCTCCCAATCATAAAAAAACGATTCATCTTGTGTAACCCAACAACTCCTACAATGTTCAATTCATGTTTCTTGCAAAAGGGTAGTCATGGAAATTCAAAAAGCAAACAACTTTTAATTAAATCAGCTGAAACTGATTCTGGGAACACTTCCTCACTCACCCAAAATGTGAGTCTATATGTTTCTATGTGTGTGTTTGGTTCTACTGTAGTGAAAATTGATTTTGATTTTGTAAAATTTTATTTTAGTTAAAATTGAGTTTGAGTAAAATTGATTTATGTTAGAAATGACAACGTTAGACCAGCAATGAATTGGTTCAAACGGAAGCAGATGGTCAGGTTTTGATTCCTGCATATGGAAATAATTCTGCTGGGAGGAGAGAATCCATTTTGTATGCTCCACAAGTTCTCTGATAGAGATTAGTCATCGCTAACGGTGGTTGAAACTTCATACCTATATAATGGTAATTGGTAACCTAAAAATAAAAATAAAAAAATAAAAAGAAATGACAACATTAGAGTAGAAAAGATGGTGGAAACTAGGCTTCAGTGGTTTGGACATGTAAAGAGAAGACATGTCGATTATTACGTAATAAGGAGAGTAGATCAGATAGAGGAGAGTTGAATCACTAGCGGTAGAGGAAGACCACGAAAAACTATAGGAGAAACTATTAAGAAAGATCTAGAAATTAATGAGTTGGATAGAAATATGGTATAGAACATTATGACGATGTTTGATCTATGTAGCCGACTCCACTTAGAGGGATAAGGTTGGTTTTTGTTGTTAGGATATATTCACGTGAGAGTGAGTTAAACAATAATTTGAGCGTATACAACATGTTTGAAGGCAAACGATACTAATACTTCCCTCGAATTAGAACTTAGATTCAATTATAGAGGCAAAATAAATTCTAATCAAGAAACCCCAAAAATATCATAATCAATTTTAAGTCTTAAGAATCACTTTTGACTTCTACCAAAAAAAATATAACATGCACTATGTATAATGTGTAATTTTGAGTTGTTTTAATTTGTTTTTAAAATTTCAGGTGGTTGGGTTGTTGCATTTGATTGTGTCTCTGGGGCTTTTTCTTGCTCTGGATCAGTTTTTGAAGAAAGCATTTGTGGCTGCTGCTATCAAATTCCCTAGTGCATTGTTTGGAATGTTTTGTATATTCTCAGTTTTAATAATTCTTGACATTACTGTGCCACCTGCAGCTAAAGCATTGGTGAACTTCTTTGAACCGGCTTTTTTGTTCATTCAGAGATGGCTCCCTTTGTTCTATGTTCCTTCATTGGTTGTCTTGCCCCTTTCTGTTAAAGATATTCCTGCTGCTTCTGGCATCAAAATTTGCCTTATTGTAGGTTGGTGCATGTACTGCTTGTCTAATTCTGTTTTGTTTGGTTATTTTCTCCATTTATCGTTGGTTTGGCCAAGTTGATTGAGTTTGCATTGTGAGTGACCATCTCGAGTGAATCACCACTTTAGTTCTTGAAATGGCAGATATCAAATAGTTTGGTATCTGAAACTAAGTTCCAAAAATAATCTCTAATATTGAAAACCCTTGATCAACAATTTATTAAAATTTGGAAACGCTGATCAATACACTGACACAGACACCAGATACGACATTGACACATAGATACCGAATAGTAATACACATTCTATCTGAAGTGTCGGTGCTATATAGCTTATGATGATTAAATTATTTGATAACATCAGTATTTCAAAAAATAATTATAACATTTTAAACACTTCAATGACAAGTTTTCCCTTCTCTACTTTATCTTTTAAAAATTGCATCTCTTGTATAATGTGTGTATTTTGGTGCATGTTTAATAGTTGAATCCTGATGTTGATAATGTTGTTCAGTTGGAGGATGGCTAGCTACACTTTGTGTTGCTGGTTACACAGCAATAGCAGTAAGAAAAGCCGTCAAGACACAATTGGTAGATGCGGAGCCTATGGAAAAGCCCTCTCCATTTTCTACACTTGAAGTGTGGACATGGAGTGGTGTTCTCCTAACATCATTTGTTAGTGCACTATATTATCCAACATTACTAGGGACAAGTGCCAGAACATGCCTTCCGTTTTTGCTTGCATCCACCGTGTTAGGCTACGTAGTTGGTTCTGGGTAAATATATTCATTTTTACCGAGTTTAATATTAATACATTGCTAGTGTGAAGATCATACATTGCAAACAAATCAAAACCAATCATATGTATGACTTCAGAAGTAATTATAATTGAAGTCAAACGTTTTTAATGATCTGACAATTATGATTGATTAACAGTGTAGAAAATCTTTACATTGGTGGTGTATATGAATTCAATCCTTCTTTTGCCACATGCTTATGCTATTGGAATTTTATCACTAACTGAAGTTGATTCAATATTGCTTCTTTTTTTTCCCCTTTTCAGGTTGCCATCAAATGTGAAGAAGGTCTTCCATCCTATTATTTGCTGCGCACTATCAGCAGTTGTGACAGCATTTGCTTTCGGGTATTTTTCAAAGTTAGGGCTTGATCCTGTTCTAGGTATGTTTGAAGATAACTTTTTATGAAGGTTGTGCCAACTTTGATTGCTAACTTAACAAGGAAAATAAACATAAGTTCGGAACAAGTTTGAAACTTCTATAGTGATTGCACATTTAGAAAGCATTTCACCATAAATCTGGTGAGGAATAATCTCATTACTGATAAATATATGGAATAAATTTCAAATAATTTTTTCTTTTGCTTTGTCGTGGATAACATGGTTCTTCTCTCTAGACTACTTTCCTCGGTAATTCAATAGTTAAAGCCATTTCAGCATGATATATCTCTATTTTCTATTGACTCTAATCTTAACATTCATAGGATATTACCTTACGAAAGTATCTGCTGATCCTGGAGCTGGTGACATTTTAATGGGATTTTTGGGATCTGTTATTCTCTCGTTTTCCTTCTCTATGTTCAAGCAAAGAAAGGTAAACCATCTAGGTTTCTTCAGTAAAAAAATCTTATACTGTTGCAAAAAACTAAAGCAGATAAATACAACATTGTCTCATTACACTCGATTGGTTTTACAACATATTTTTATTTACTTTTTGTTCTCGGTAAGTTAGCAAAGGCCTTTGGACGGTGAATGGTATAATCATTGGCCTATGTAGAGTTTGGTTTAAGTTGAATGACCCTGTTTGAATAAACAACTTAATTAAGCGCTTAGCCGCTTATCATATAAGTGCGGCGTATAAGCTATTTTTATAACAAAAGATAAAATAAATTCAAACTGTTTTCATATAAGCTATAAGCTGTTTTTATTAACTATCGTGTAGATCTTATGGAAATAAGCTGAAAACAGCTTATGTACACGTCATAAGATGTTTCCATACACTCTCCCAAATAGCCTCAATAGTTGAACTCAAAAAAGTCTATCCAAACTGTTCATATATATATATATATATATATATATATATATATATATATATATATGAATTCGAACTTGATGAGCATAGAATTGTGTACATATCCTTATTTTATATCCTTGTACACAATCCAAACATGTTTTGTAAAATTTTCTTTCTCATACTGCTATTAAATAGGCTAAATGGCTAATGATTAATCGTTTGACTCTTGATTTTTTGCCATATTCAGCTTGTGAAAAGGCATGCAGCTGAGATTTTCACCTCTGTGATCATCTCGACAATATTCTCGCTGTACTCAACCGCCCTTGTTGGACGTCTTGTTCAATTAGAACCATCCTTAACTGTTTCCATTCTACCCAGATGTATAACAGTGGCGTTGGCCCTCAGCATTGTGTCCTTGTTTGATGGTAAATATCATGTTTGCAGTGCAACCATTCATCCCAATAATTTTAAAAGGGATGCTCTAAAATTTGAATTGTATTTGATTGTACTTTAGTTGCACCTTTGAAAAATTCCCTTTCTGCGTACAGGTGCCAATCCATCTCTCACAGCAGCAGTGGTTGTAGTAACTGGTCTGGTTGGGGCAAATTTCGTGCAAGCAACTCTTGATAAACTCAGATTCAGTGATCCGATTGCTCGAGGAATAGCAACTGCTTCTAGGTATTTTTCGGTAACCAATATGTCGTTACTTGTAAAAAATCCTTTTTCTCTGCATCCCGCACTAACATTGCATTTATACTCGGCACTCTAGTGTTCTGGATAGGTGTGGACTCTTACGACTGTCATGTCACCGTTTTAATTTAGGTCCTGTTTAGATTAAAAGAAAAAAACTTAATTAAGCGCTTATAGCATAAATGTTTATAAGATAAGTGCTTATGCAGGCTATTTCTATAACAAAATATAAAATAAGGTTAAACTGTTTTCATGTATGTTGCTGTTTTAATAAGCTATCCTGGAAAGCTTATAAGCTGAAAACAACTTATGAACATGTCATAAGCTATTTTTATAAATTTTTCCAAAACTATCTCTCAAGTGCTTATATCAGCAGATAACTCAAATAAGTCAATCCAAACAGATTTTTAGTTTATGAGCAGTTTTGTTTGGTATGCAAACTATTTTCTTCTTCATGCATATATGTGATTGTTTGCTTGTTCTTGAATAAATTTTGCACAGTGCCCATGGACTTGGAACAGCAGCATTGTCTGCTAAAGAACCTGAGGCTCTCCCATTTTGTGCCATTGCTTATGCTTTGAATGGCATATTTGGATCTTTACTATGTTCAGTTCCAGTTGTAAGAGAAAGCTTGATTGCAATTGTAGGTTAAGATTCTCTTATTAATAATATCACAACCTGCTACTATTTTCATTCCTTTATATATGCCATAACTTCCATTGTTTGTATGGCAAATGTACAAATGTATAGAGAAATATTGTGAGCCATAATTTTTGTAAGTAGCACCATTTTGTCTATTGTATAGGATGCAACAATCTACTCATTTATATATCATATTTTGTGGTGTCAATTTGATCTGCAATCTAAGTTAAATGTCACATGTTTATTTAATGTCAATTTTTTTTTTCTTTTCACCACCAATATCCAACACACACACTGAACTGTCTAATCTGGTTCAGAGGTCAGTTCTGGCATTAAATGGTTCCAGCCCCCTTCTGATCGCAGTTGCGGGAGATCGAACCGTGGTCCTCCCTACCAAGTCCAAATTCAATCACCATTGGACTAACCGATTGATTTTTTAAATTTTTTTTATAGAAAAAGTTAAAAATTACTATAATAAGTGCAGAATATAATAATTTGATAAAATAGAATATTCTTGAAATAATGAAGAGGTTTATGATGTGGTAATAAGAAAATTAATAACAAAAGAATGAAAATGGTGGTTGAAAAGGGAGTAACATGCTATGTCCCAACACGTGTTTGAATATGATTTAATGTATTTGATGGAAGGAAAATGTTAACGTTGTATTGCAATTGCATGTTTGGAAATTAATTGCAATGCATGATGAGTTGGAAGGAAGAAAATTGGAGGGAGTAATGACCTGTCCTTCCTTCTTCATCGCCTCAGCAATTCCTTCCAAAAAACTATTATAGCTTTTCCTTTTCTCATTTTTTCAACTGCTCCTCTTTTAATTCATCATAATAACATTTCTTTTCTCTCTTTCTCATTTTCCAGATTCTTCATTTTTCAAATATATATCTCAGGTTCATTCATTTCCTTATTCTCTTTTCTCTTTTTTCATTTCATTAATATGTTGTTGCATGCATGCATGCATGCATGCCTTCTTAATTGTTTCTTCTTTTCTTTTGAATTTTTTCTCTTCATCATATATTGTGTGGAACATAATTAAGACCTTTTGAATATTGATTGTTTCTTTTGCATTATTTAATTGTTTTGGTTTATGCTGATAAAATATAACAATTTCTTGCAATAAACTTGGAACATTTTTCATTATTTGGTTTCTGATTTGGGACGAGGGTGATATAATCTATCATTTTTCTTCTTCTTTTAATTACTTGTGATGTAATTTTCATGTGTTTGTATTTGCGGAAATATATGTGAAATATGTTATGTGTAAATTTTTTTGCCATGGAACGGGGAATAAGGCTTATTCTTCTTATGAATGCGATGTTTCTACCATGAAACCCACAAAGTCACAACAACCGCAACCAAAACTCAAATGGGGTCTAGAAACAAAGATTTGTTTTTTAATTTAAGGACATGATTAAGGATATATATGTTTTTGAATTACCAGTGATGGGGATGAAATTGAGAATCCGAAATATCTCTGTCATCGCCGACCTTTCCAATGCAGAAAACGACAGATATTAGGATTCTCAATTTCATTCCCGTCAACATGATAGCTGCAACCAGACTAATTAATTTTTCTGTTCATTATTTTAGGAAGAAAGTATTCAAATTTGAAAAAGGAAACATTCAAATTTGAATAATGTATGTCTTGCTAACATTTATACAATAGAAAATTAATCCCTATAAAATTACAAAAGTGTGATTGGTTCCTTTTGAATTTTCTGTAGTACACATATAAGACAAATTGATAAGCCTAATTGTTTTTTTCTAAAATACTTTATTAATATTCCACAAAAAAAATGAAAAGAGGGACTGAGATAATATTATATTAAATATAATGGTTGGTGGTAGCTAATACCAAAAGTAGTGGTGTAAAATCTCACACCACAAATGCTTAAATGTGGTTTTACTTTTCCTTAGCTATATAGTAGAGGTTGTAGTTTATGGGAACGTTGCATGAGTTTTGAACACACACAAAATTAAAGATGGAGGATGTTGCAAATGAAAATACTTAATTATCCACATTTATCTCTTCAACAGTAATATTTAACCATTACATGCACCATCATATTATTCTACTAGGAGGACCACCTCTCCCTCTTCCTTCTTCTCATCATCTTTTTTTCCCTTTTTCTGTTTTGAGTCATATTCATTTTCTTCTATGGTTCTTCAATTTTTATTCAGGTTTGATTAATTTATGACTTTTCCTTTGTTACATTCTTTTGCTGCTTATAACTTATTATATGCTTTTGTAACCATTTATTTTGTTCACATATGGTAAAGTTAGCATGGTCTTAAACATTGTATTGATTTGTTACAAAATATATTTCATCTTGAGGGAAATATTGGGCTTGTATGGTAATCAAATCAAATATCAAAGATGAAAAAAGGGTTGAGAAGAAAACACATTCTATGTTACTCAATATTATTTTGGGGAATTAATTAAGGGGCAAAAAAATTTTGTATTAGTTGTTCCAACCTTCAATGTCTAAATAATCATTTGGATAAATGGTTCTAAATTGTGCTTACGGTTACGTTGAAAACTTTGATTTTGAGGTAAAATGCAAACAAATGTGGCCGATGCATTTGAAGTTGCAATACCATTGTTGAGTAGAGACTTATAAAACAGTTATATTGCCGTCCTCGACCGCAATTTAGAACCAAAATAAGATAATGCACCATCATCCTGTCAAATAACCAATTATCCCAAAAGCTTAAGCTGTTAGGATTTGGCACATCAATGGTTTTATATTATTTCTAACACGCCCCCTCACGCAAGAGTGGGCTTGAAACGTGGATAATGCATAGGCCCACCTACCATATGTTTAAATTCCACTTTTAATTAGAAAGTGAGGGGAGCGGGAATCGAACCCTAGACCACTTAGTCATAGAGGCTCTGATACCATGTCAAATAACCAATTATCCCAAAAGCTTAAGCTGTTAGGATTTGGCACATCAATGGTTTTATATTATTTCTAACACATCCTATATTGTGAAAATTTGCATCACATACATTTGATTTCTAATAATAACAGCGTCATTTTCAGACATTTTGGTGGCTCTCCCAACTACTGTTTTTGAGCAGTTTCTGTGATAAATAGTATTTAAGAAGTGGTGCCACTTTGAAGAAAAATAAATCATCTATGGAGCCACTTCCAGAATCCCCCATGGCCGAATCCCCCATGGCAGAATCCCTCGTGGCAGAATCCCTGGTGGTAGAATCCTCCGTGGTAGAATCCCCCAGGGAAGAATCCCCCGTGGTAAAATCCTCCGTGGTAGAATCCCCCGTGGTAAAATCCCCCATGGTAGAATCCCCGATGGCAGAATCTCCCATGGCAAAATCCCCAACAGCAGAATCCCCTTTGGTAAATATTACTCAATCAAGAAGTTTACTATATGATATTATTGAAAATAACCAATTATGGTACTAATAATCTGATAATTAATGTCATTAATCAGACTGGTGATGAAACTACTCCAAATTATGATTCTGTTAAAGGTCATAAGCATGTCATTGATACAGCAGCACCTTTTGAATCTGTCAAAGATGCTGTGTCCAAATTTGGAGGATTAGTGGATTGGAAAAGCCGTAGAACACAAAGTCTGGAGGTATGCCATAAAGTCCTTCTCAAATCATAGTTTTGCTTTCCATTTTTCTTTATAGTTTTGGATTAGTAACTGGCATCATAACCGATCAAAATCACTTGATATTTATGATAAATTTTCTTGGATATGCAAATGTCGTTAAATTATTTGTTGGATCACAATTCCAGACAATCATGCAGTCGGCACATTGGTGGCAGTTGGCTTGAGATAAGATGATCCGTATTTCAATGCAGATTTTATTTTCCTTCTAAAATCTTGAATGTGAGCTTGAAATCTGGACCGTCTGACCTCGACCAAAAGACCACCGATGTGTTGACTATGCAAATGCATAGGATGGATTATTGACTGCAGGCAATCCAAATCCCTAGTTGTTGTGTTAGTTTTTAGGGTTTGAACCCTATATCTCCCTACTAGTACTCCTTCAACGTCTCTTAGCTTACCGACCAAGCTTCCTACTCGGACTCAACAAAAAAATGTTATTAATATGTGAAGCTTTTGAATTAATTGTGTCTATAGATATTTCTTCTCATTGCTTTGAACCATGCACAAATGGAAGTTTTAATTCCCTAAACCACATGCCTTATTTTTTTTCTCTCTTTTATTCTTTTGGGTGAACAGAGAAGCAAGCTAATAGGGCAGGAATTTGGAAAAACAAACACAGCTGAGGAATTGGAAAGCACTAAGAAACTCATAGAAGAACTCAGACTTAACTTAGAAAGTGTAGAAAGAGATGAGCTTCAAATTAAAGAGGAAGCCGAGCTCGTGATTCACAAAATCGAGGAGCTGGAGCAGGACATAGCAGATGAAGCAAGTTTTGAAGCCAAAGCGCAGCTTGAGGTTGAAAAATCCATGCATAGTTCCGCGGTTTTGGAGTTGGAGCTTATGAAAACAGAATTGGACACATTAAAGAAAGAGTATGACTATGTGGTGAATGGAAGAGATGCAGCTATCAGCAATGCCGAAGAGGCTGTTGCAGCATCCAAGGAGATTGAAAAAGCAGTTGAAGATTTAACTGCTGAGTTAATTGCAACAAAAGAGTCATTGAATTCTACTCGAACGGCACACTTGGAAGCCGAGGAACAAACATCAGGTGTCGTTGACGAAGAAACTCACAAATATAAACTTGAACTCGAAAAATCAGAAGAGGAGTTAGAGATACTAAACCAACAAGTTTTAGCAGCAAGAGTTCTCAAATCAAAATTGGAAGCATCTTCTTCTATGTTGCTTGATTTGAAAGCCGAATTAGCAGCATATATGGAATCAAAAGTACTAGAAGATGAAGCCAATGAATTAAAAAAGAAGGAACTTGAAGAAGTGAAGATGAACATAGAGAAAGCAACTGCTGAGGTTAACAGCTTAAAAGAAGCTTCAATATTGCTTCAATCAGAACTTGAAGAAGAAAAGTTGATTCTCAACAATCTTAAAGAGAGTGAAGAAAAAGCTTCTGCTAAAGTCACTGGTCTTCAAGTTGAACTTGAGAAATCTCAATCAGCAATAGTTTTTCTTCAAATGAAAGAGAATGAAGCAAGAGATATTATGGCTGAGTTACCTAAGAAACTTCAAGCAGCTGCACAAGAAGCTGATGAAGCTAAATCATTTGCTCAAGCTGCTCAAGCAGAACTTGTTGAAGCACAAGAAGAAGCTGAACAAGCCAAAGCAAGTTTAACTTCATTGGAAAGTAGATTACAAGCAACAAAAAAGGAGATAGGTATTATTCAAATATCTCATTTCGATATTCAATAATTTAGAGATTAATTTTTACCGTTTTTCAAAAAAGCAGAAACTATTTTGTGTTTGTTTACTAACTATTAATTAAACTTTATCTCTAATAATAGGAGCTGCTAAAGTTTCTGAAAAGTTGGCTAAAGATTCAATCAAAGCATTGGAGAGAAGTGAATCATGTAGAGGAGGAAACAACAATAATGAAGTTGATTCTTCATCTCTTGTGACACTCACTTTAGATGAATATCATGAACTCAGTAAGAGAACTCAAAAAGCTGAAGAACAAGCTAATCTAAGGATTGCAGCTGCAAATTCAATGATTGAGATGGCAAGGGAATCTGAAATGAGAAGCTTGGAGAAACTAGAAGAACTGAATGAAGAACTGTGTGTAAGAAGAGAATCTTTGAAAATTGCAACTCAGAATGCTGAGAAAGCCGCAGAAGGAAAATCGGCCGTAGAACATGAGTTGAAAACATGGAAAGCTGAACAAGAAGTACAAAGGATAGCTGATGAGGTTGATGCTTCTAATGCCGCTGCCGCTGCTAGTGCACATGTAAATGAATCATCAAAGTCCTCGTCGAAGGGAAAAGCTCCTTTAGAAAATAATAATAACAACGAAACTGGTTCATCCTCAGATGGAAAGAAAAAGAAGAAGAAGAAATCATTGTTTCCTTCAAAGGTTATTATGTTCTTTGCAAAGAGGAAAACACATCCAAGCAAGTGAATGTAATTTTTCAATTGAAAAATAGTACATTATAATGAAAAAGGAAATATAATGTGAGAGTTTGTATTAAATTAAATTCTATTGTTGCAAGAAAGAAATAAGATCACTTTAATGTAGTAGTATATATAAGGTAATAGCCCTATTATAGCTGTTCTATTGTTTCAATATTTCAACCTTTCTCACCAAATAACCATTTTTTCTATAAGTAAAAAGGCTCTTAGAGTCTTAAATTAAATTCTTCGCTATGTATTGCACCATGAACAAGATCAAGTGGTTAACAACAATAACTTGTGTAGCAAGTTATCTAGCTAGTTAGTTAATTCTGTTATGGTATAAATGATAGTGCACAATAGTTAGTATGTGATGCATTTTGTCTATAAATAGATGCTGTTTGTGCTTGATTCATAAATGAAAGAATGCTATTTTGTCATGCTGCTGTGGTGTATCTGGAAACAGCAGAAAGATAATGTTTGAGAGGGTGCAGCAAAGCAGGCATATGTCGCGGTGACGTTTGTGAGGGAGACGCTATCACAGCAGTGGCAGCAGGTGCGCCGTTATGGCGCAGAACTGATGCACCATAGAGGGGGAAATAACAAACATTGGCAACCACCAGCCCATGGAGAAGTAAAATGCAACGTTGATGCAGTAAGCGATCTGATTAAAAACAGCGATTATTTGGCTTGGTGAAACGGGAGTTGTCAATTGAGTTAGATTGGAAGCTAGTGGTAGACGACATTGTTGATAACTCGAGATACCAAACTTGAGTATGGCAAGATTACGAGGGATTGTAGACAATTATTAGAACGCTTTCTAAACTTTGAGATAAGTTTTTGTAAATAGACGAACAATTTTTTTCGTCCACTAGTTAGCGAGGTGTCACTACAACACATGCGAAAAATGTTACTAAATCTCAATAAATGTTATTATTTCTCTTTAGTAACATTTATTCAAATGTTACATAAAGTCTATGTTACTAAAAGGTTTTAGTAACATTTCAGGGTACTATTAGTAACATTTGAAAAATTAGTAACATTTGAAAAATGTTACCGATTTAGATTTTTTATAACACTTCAGAATACTATTAGTAACATGTTAAAATTGTATACTAATTACCACGACTTTGAATTGATGCCATTTTGTATTTCAACTATTGTGATGAATGAAATGATATAATTTTCTTCTTGTAAAAAATTAAATAATAATTACTTGGTTTAAAAAGTTTTTTTTTCCTTTCGGAAAAGGCAAAAACTATATTAATAAGCATTAATAAAAAATATAAAATTATTTTCTGGCAAAATTGTATGAACTAGATGATAAAATTATTCATATTTTTGTCTGTTTTAAGTTGTTAATTGCATACTTGACCCTCAAGGTTCAAAATTGTGCGATTTTGACTTTTATTTAAAGGTTAAAATGAACAATTTTGATTGAAGTTTAACTTATTTTACACTTGCTAGCCCCATGCACATTTTGACCTATTTTGATTCAAGAATAATGTTCGTGTCTAATTTTAATGATGTTGCATCTCTTAGTTTGCTAATAATATTCATAGTTGGCATATATTTATGATGCTTTCAGAGATTGAGTGATTAGATATTGTATGTCTTAACATGTGACATAATGAAAAAGCAACTATCAAATATTAATACAAAAATGAAGAAGCGACCACTTGAAGAATGAGGAAGAAGAATGACATATTTATTTTTAAGAAAGTGTTAGAAATTTCACATCACCATATAAAAAATTAAAAATGTTAGAATTTTAACGTCAACATATATTAGGAGAAGACGCCACGTCATTAAAATTAGCCATGTCATTATTCTTGCGTCAAAATTGGTCAAAATGTGCATGGGAGGCTATCAAGTGTAAAATGGATTAAATTTGAAGGATTAAAATTGCAAATTTTAAACTTGATGGTCAAAGCTCAAAATCGCACAATTATAAAATTTGGAAAGTCAAATATGCAATTAAATATATATATATATATATATATATATATATATATATATATATATATATATATATATATATATATTTTTTTTCTATTTAGAATTTGGGTTTAAATTGGTCTGGGATGTTCTAGAAAGCTGTCAACGCGTTCGGTTTAAGCATTTAAAACCAATTTGGAAGATTTTTGAATCGATCGTCAACAACACAACGCACAAAACCAAATTTCTCTCTCTGGTTCTCGAATTCTTCGTAGATATGGCTTTGAATCCTCAACTGTTCCCAAACGGAATGCCAGTTCCTTTCGTTAACGAGATGTTCGTATTGGCTAGAGACGGCGTCGAATTCGACGTCGACAAGATTCCCACCGCTGGGTACATTTCTTTATTATATCATCATTACTCAAATTCACCATAATTTCATTCGATAAAAATAATATTAGGTTTATTGCTTTGTGTAATTATAATATTATTATATGTTAAGGAACTTTGAATTAAGGGACACTGAAAGAGGTTATATGTTTGGGGTTTAGGTTTTAATCCTGAAAATTAACATAATTAGTAACTTAATAACATTTGTTTATAGTTTAAATGCTGAAACAACAAAGATGAAAAGTTTTATTTTAGGAAAAAGATGACAGCAAGGTGTTAAAGAAAATCATAATTAAAGAAAATCATATTAGTGTTGTCAATTGCGGATTGTAGAAAATAGTGGTTTGATCAAATCCGCTATAGCTGTGATTTGACAATATTTTGTACTAAATAGTGTATGGCAGAACAATAGCAATTCGTTCAAATTCTACTACGCTATAGTTCTATAGTGCAGCTATTTAACAATATTGATTTATATCCTCTTGAGAGCCTAAAGAGAAAATGGGAAAAAATATTGAGAAATAGAGGGTCTGTGAGTAATGTGGATTGTATGATTGATGATATAATACAATAGCTCAATACTTTTGTAGCATTTGGTTGATATATTATTCGAACATGATAATGCATAATATTTGAATTTGAATTTGAATTAGAATTCTGTTCATAATCATGAAAATATTAGATGTCATTTGTAAACTATGAGGCTGTAGCTTACAGCTTGGAGCATTTCTGTGCTTTATTTGAGAATTAGTTGCTGAAAGTCTTATCATCTTGTGTTAATGTATGATGCTACTTTTTGTTTCCGTCTATCTTATACAGTTTGATATATTCATCATTTTGTCATGAATGGTCAGAAATCATGGGGGTCGGCTCAAAGCAAAGGGGACAATCTATTTGTCAAATATACGGATGGTTTTTGTTGCTAAAAATCCTGTTGATGGCCTTTATGCTTTTGATATGCCTTTGGTACGTGATACCATTCTTTCATTGCTTCAAATTGCTTTTGCCGTTTTAGCTATATTATATGCTCTTGTTGTGCTAAGACAATTTAATGGCCCTTCTCTATGTTGGGTGTGATGATTAATCTATATATTGATATTGATCTATGAGTAGCAGAAACCACTGCATAGCTTGTGTAACTATATGTCAAATTGTTGGGTTTATAATATTTTCATGGCAAATTGCCATTTATTATCACTAGGTTATAATGTATAGCTTATGCTAACATACTGATCACTGAGAATTTAGGTTTTGTTATGTCAGTGTATCAGATTATTAGTCGGGTTATGCAAATACTTGTTATTAGTGTCACAGGGTTAACTTCCAAAATTAATAGCCAGAAAAAAAGGTTAACCTTGAAATTAAAATAGTTTATAGTTTCTATGTTCTGTTTTAAGAGGGTTAAGTGGAGAAAGAGCTATTGAAGTGGGTAAAATGTAGTTTACCATTTTATTTTTATCTTTCAATTGCCAACGAATATTCAATTGGCATACAAGCTCTATATTTGACATTTACACTGTGTTGATCCTTATGCAGCTGTACATCAATGGTGAAAAATTTAACCAACCAATATTTCACTGCAACAATATTTCTGGACTTGTTGATCCCGTAAGTTAATTTTCCATTATCTACTTCTCTGGTTTTGTTCCCGCATATTTGTTCCTGAAAGTCGTGACTTTCTATATAATAATTGCAATATAGGTAGTCCCAGATGACCAACACAGAGCACTTTACTCAACACACTCATTTAAGATCATATTCAAAGAGGGAGGCTGTGGAACCTTCATTCCTCTTTTCTTCAATTTGATTGCTTCAGTGAGACAGTATAATCAACGTGTTAATGTACCGACAGAATCTCGTGTGGATCCTTTGCAGGCATCTCAGACTCCTGTCGATGAGATGATGAGACATGCGTAAGTGAAAGTTAAACTTTAACTTATTTTGGTTAAGTCTAGGATGTGGATTGTATCGTTTATAATCCAAAAACCGAGGATTCATAGTTGAAAACATTATGCAGGTATGTTGATCCTAACGATCCAACAAGAATATTTCTGCAGCAACCAAATGCTGATTCTCAGCTTAGGCGCCGAACATATCAGCCACAGGCAGACGGAGGTCATGTTTAATTCGGAAATTGCACAATCCTTACCTTAAAGCAAGATATGTTTATATGGATATTGTGTATTGATATGAAAATAAATAAAAATCATGAGGGAACTATTTCTCATGTATGGTTAGCAACTAATATTTTATCAATTGTATTTTATTTGTAAAAATATCTGGATATCTTTTTATAACGTTATACCTTTTTTTTAGGCAACAGATATCTAAATGACTAAATTTTATGTAAATTAAGGTCTTTATACACAAGGTTTAGTTACTAAAAGAATACGGTGGGTTGGAAGGTTGTTGAAGCATGTCTAATGTCTTTCCTAGATTGTACTTGGTTAGTGTTGTTAAAGAGTCCAGAGTGGCGCAGATGTGTAGTTGGGTGTGGAGTTGGTCGTGGACAATGTTTTAAAAATCGGACAAGTCTCTGTTATTGGTTCATTGGTCGAATCATTGAGTCATTGATCAATCACATGACTAAATCAGATCAAACAGGATGACAAAGGTTATTATGCATAAGCCTGATACTTATGCACGGTGCATAAGTCAATATCCACCCTCAGATCCAAACAACACGTGTAATAATCCATAACTGAAGAACTTTGTATTTTTGTTTGCTCAATTTCGGTCACATTTTATATGCGATTCGATCACCGATTTCGAAAATTAATACCTAATTCATTCATAAAATCGAACGACGATCAAACCGGTATAAAGAACGTCGAGTTTCATTGATTATTGAGGGAGAACGAACCGGGTCGTCGCGACCCGTTTCTACAGAAAATGGGCGAGGAAGATTATGAACAGTGACACGCCTCCACGTCTACTCTCACTGGCGGCGCGTGGGGGCGCGTGCGGTGCCAAGGAGACTCTAAATTTTTTTATTGTTTTTACAAAATAATAGGAAATAATTTTCTGGGAATTTTGGGACCAGTTAGGTATTTTTCTGAGACCTGAAACTATTTTTAGTTAATTAAATGAGGTAAATATGTTTTTATAAATATCAGGTATTAATAAAATTTTCCCTAAATTTTATTTAGGGTATTTTGAATTATTTGGAACGGTTGGGGATACCTCCCTCACTCTCTCTGGTTTTATATCGTGTTAAAAATTTAAATTTATGACCATTATTATAGTTAAATGAGCATTAGTGCCAAGATGTTATACACTGAAACCATTTGTATAGTTAAATGGTTTCATATTATTATACACTGAAACCATTAGTCTAGTTAAAAGGTTTCATAGCGTTATACACTGAAATCATTATTCTAGTTAAATGGTTTCATAGCATTATACACTGAAACCATTAATCTTTTTATTTGGTTTCAAGATGTTATATACTGAAACTATTTGTCTAGTTAAATGGTTTCATACTATTATACACTGATACCATTATTCTAGTTAAATTGTTTCATAGCGTTATACACTGAAGCCATTAATCTTTTTATTTTGTTTCAAGATGTTATACACTGAAACCATTAGTCTTTTTTTTTTTTTTTGAAAACACTGAAACCATTAGTCTAGTTAAATGGTTTTATAGCGTTATACACTGAAACCATTATTCTAGTTAAATGGTTTCACAGCGTTATACACTGAAACCATTAGTCTTGTTATTTGGTTTCAAGATGTTATACACTGAAATCATTAGTCTAGCTAAATGGTTTCATGACGTTATACACTGAAACCATTATTTTGGATAAATAGTTTCATATGGGCATTAGTGTCAAGATGTTATACACTGAAACCATTGTTATTAAGTAAAACATCACATAACCATTTTACAAAACCATGCTACATAAAGCAAAAAATCATATAAAGCAATTAGGGTTAGTTTAGTTGAGAAAAATTTGGATAGTATACATGAGATATTGGATTCGATCATTTTTTTATTGTAAAGAAAAAAATCCATATATATATGTAATTAATATATGAAATTTTATTTATGTTGTGATTATGGTTGATAAAACTTAAAATTAAATTGTATGTTTTGACAAGTATGATTTATATATACATGAACCATTGGTTATTATGTTGGGCTTCGAGGGGGTGTATGACGAAAATTAATTAAAAATGGATTCTTATAATATATACTTCAAAGGAACAAAAGTTATTATTTAATTGGAAACGGGGGGCGCGTTAGAAATTTGGGTGGGGGTGCGCTAGAAGTTTGGAGGAGGGAAAAAAATTGGGGGGCGCGCTAGAAATTTGGGGAGGAAAAAAAATTGGGGGGCTCACAAGAAAATCTAGGGAGAAAATGGGAAAAAAAAACAACTGGGGGGTGCGCTAAGCAAATGGGAGGCGCGCAAGTAATGAGGTAGTATATGGGGGGCGCGCGAAGCAACTGGGGGGTGCGCTAAGCAACTGTAAGAGTGATTATGTTAAGGTGAACTTTGGGTGGGGTGTATAACAAAATGGAATGGTGCAAATAGAAAGTTTATGCACAGTGCATAAGCATGGGCTTATGCACCATAACCAGACCCAAACAGGATGACTCGATGTCTAAAAAAATTTAAGTTATCTTGTATTAATTCTCACTCTCTTACTTCGATGAACAATAAGACAATAATACCAATAAGATAAAGTTATTATTTTTATCCGTAACTCCTAGCTCTGGTAAAAAATGTTAAAATTATTAGGCCGAATGTTATGGTTGCTTTTTAACTTCCTCACTTATGTGTGTGAGTTTATAATGACTTTATTATTTTGTCTATCTACCAATTTTTTTTCTTTTTATTTTTAGTTCTTGTAAATTTCGGTTGGCATCTCAGCCACAAAATCAACTAGTTGTTTGATCCATTTGTTTATGACTACTATACCTTGTATTTACTATCTATGAACAATAAGACAATAATACCAACGAGATAAAGTTTTATTATTTTTGTCCATAAGTCCTAGTTCTGGTAAAAAATGCTAAAATTGTTAGGCCGAGTTTATGGTTGGCTCTGACTCCCTCACTAATGTGTGAGTTTATAAATTATAATGACTTTGTTATTTCGTCTATTTAGCAAAAAAATATTCTTTATTTTTTGTTCATGTAAATTTTGGTTGCCATCTCAGCCACAAAATCAACTAGTTGTTTAAATCAGTTCTGCTTCAATACTAGTTTGATTATAGGATCCTTTCTTTTCACTCAAAGTAATTCATATAAACCTAGCTTATTAAAGCAAAGAGTTATCATTCAATAGATCAAGTACAACATAAGATATATAATTATAAAACTATAGGTGTGTATAAACTTTGTCCACAACTCATGGAAATAGAGGCTGCATTTGTGCTCACTCAAATTATTGTGAACGTACATGCAGACTATTCGATCTTGATCAGACAATTTAAACTTGAAATCCAGACCATCTATTAAAATCAAACGATCTATATATACTGACCGCATGTAGTCAAACTGCAATGAATCTAAATCGTGAAAATGGATAACATGGAATTTAGTGAGATGGGGCCATGTCACACCCACCCAACTGCTGTCAATAACTTGATCATAATAACGCCAATGAAAATGAATGATCCACACATGTTGCAAGATATTTTTCTATTGGTCATTAAGAAAGATAAATTAATGATGACAAGTCAATTAAGAACAACTAGATGATAAGTGAAGAAAAGGGAAACATAGCAATTCGTTTATGACAAAGTTAGAGTTTGGAAAAGTCAGAAAAACTAATGATTGTATTGTAGATAGTGGCATGCAACATTATAGTATTGAATTGGATTAGCTTCTAAGATAAGAAAAAATCAACAAAAATGGAGTAGGAAACAACCAAAACAAACTTTTTCTTTGTTTTTTCCTTTATGAAAACCTCATGTTTTTTTTCACTACTTCCTCTTCATCCTAAACATTCTCTTTGATGCTTTAATTTCTAGTTAGCATGTTACATGAAATGCATGTTGAGACAAATATTTTTGTCTGATCCTATTGTTTGTGCTATATTCAGCAATTGGTCAAAGAAGTTGATTTAGAAATATTTCTAAAATGGAAATACAAAATAGTGTGATGCTGTTTTTGGTACTCTTA
Organism: Trifolium fragiferum; assembly: GCA_954870985.1. NCBI lineage: Eukaryota > Viridiplantae > Streptophyta > Magnoliopsida > Fabales > Fabaceae > Trifolium > Trifolium fragiferum. The sequence goes on from OX940792.1 coordinate 23,126,480, forward strand.
TGGGCTGAAATTCATCTCATCTTTTCATTCACTGATCCTCAAGATGGTAATGTTCTATCACATCCCTTTTATTGATCAAAAGTGACACTTATTTGTTGTATATGGCTTTATTCCATCTAATTTATTTCAATTAGTCTTTGTGTGTGTGTATATCAAGAATGGAATACAAAAGTTGTAAGATGGTTTTTTTTATTAAATATTATTGATTATGTCATATAATATGAATAATTGTTTATAAATAAATTATGAGTGAGATAAATCTTAGCTTCATAATTGATATGTAATTGTTTATGTATTTGAATTTGTTTATTTCCGCTTATCTACTTGCACAAATATTTGGAAAACTATTTGAGAGAGTTTATAAATATAATTTATAAATTTCATAAATTTCCTTCAGCTTATTTTTATAAGCTCTTTAGAATAGCTTATGAAACAACTTTTTATATATATATATATATATATGTATGTACGAGTTAATATGAAAACAAATTGACTTTATTATTATTATTTACAAAAATAACTTTGACATAAACACTCATATGATAAATGTTTATATTATAAGTGCTTAGTTAAACTATTTATCCAAACAAAACCTAATTTTACTAATGGTTTTGTAGGTTATTGATATTTGTCATAGCAAATTGGTAACTCAAAGAATAGCTTTTAAATTAGAGAATTATAGTAGCTTCTAAAACTCTTGAGTAAATCAAAGAAACACTTAATTTAATTAGAGAATTATTGTTTTGTTGCAGCTGCTGCACTTAGATCTCTTAAAGATATATGGGAAAATACACCACCCAGCTGGGACAAATCAGCAGATGACCCTTGTGGAGCACCATGGGAAGGAGTGACCTGCAACAACTCAAGGGTTACTTCATTGTAAATTTATAACTCTTTTTTTATCCTTGTTGTGATCTTTTTTATATTAATTTTTATAAACTTATTTTCCAACTATTAATCTAAGAAAAATATTTTGTTATGTGCATTAAAAATATAGGGGACTGTCAACCATGGGCTTGAAGGGTAAATTAAGCGGAGATATTGGCGGACTCACAGAATTAAGATCCTTGTAAGTATTTCTTTAGGTTTAAATAGTGCATCCGGTGCACTAATTAAGCACATAAATAAAGAAGTTTTATTTTGAAATTCGTGAATTCAATACATTGAAAATGTAAAAACTTTTCTGTACCAACAAAAACTAATACAATACTATTAATGAAAATTATCTCTATAATATTGACTTAGCTTTAGTCATAAAGAAAAAGGAACAAAAATCTTCCATAGCATGTATTTGAATATTAACTATGCTAATACATTTAACTGCAGGGATTTGTCCTTTAATAAAGGCTTAATGGGTCCTATCTCTCCAGAATTAGGAGACTTAAGCCAGCTTAATATTCTGTAAGTTACATTCACAAAACCAGTTAATTTCCTATGTCATTCACCAAAACTTGTAGTAATTTGCATAAGACTTTAAACTTCATTGTTTCAGGATTTTGGCTGGTTGTAGCTTCAGTGGAAATATTCCAGATAAATTTGGAGATCTTTCAGAGCTATCTTTCTTGTAAGAATAATTTTTTAAGAAGTATTTTTACAAATGTCTTAAAAGTCGGACCAGACTAGTTGGTTCAATAAGTTGAACCGAGAACCAGCGAATTCACCATGTTGGTTTAATCAGCTTATAGGTGGTTGAATCAACCAATCGAACCATGATCCAGAGATGTCACCGATTCAATCTCTGGTCTGGTTTTTAAAACATTCGTTTTTAGAAGCATAGCAAATAAGTGATTCTCTCCCACTTTCATGATGAATAATTTAATACTATATGCATATCTTATTGAATTATTATTCAGGGCTTTAAATTCAAACAACTTCACTGGAAAAATACCTCCTTCATTGGGAAAACTCTCCAAACTTTATTGGTTGGACTTGGCAGACAATCAGCTTACAGGATCTATCCCAGTTTCAACTTCCACTACCCCTGGCTTCGACCTTCTTCTAAAAGCTAAGCACTTGTGAGTCTGATTTATTTTTTAGATTCATTGAGAATCTGATGTATCTGGTCCATAATATAGTCCAGACCCCAGATACATTAAATTATCAATGAATCTAAAATGTAAATTTGCTTTTATATTTAGCCTATTTAGGATCGAAGAGAGTATTATAATTATATAAATAATTTTGTTATTGTTATTTGATGCAGCCATTTCAATAAGAATCAGCTTTCTGGTTCCATTCCTCCAAAACTTTTCAGCTCTGACATGAAACTCATACACATGTAAGTTCATATTTTGGTTTTTATAAGCTAATAGTATCAACTCTCATTTTGTTTTTGTGGTGTTTTGAAATGTTGTTTTCTTCCTGACAGATTATTTGATAAGAATAATTTAAGTGGAAGTATACCTTCAACAATAGGACTAGTTCAGACAGTTGAGGTTCTGTAAGTAATCATTTCCTTAATATTTCAAATGGTTTTTGCTTTTCATTCACTTAATTCATTCTTCCTGTAATCTCCATTTATATACTGAATTAACTGCTTTGAGTAACTTTTTCTTCATTTTTTCAATTTGTGACAGTCGGCTCGATCGAAATTCCTTGACAGGAGAAGTTCCTTCAAATCTCAACAACCTTAGTAACATCAATGAATTGTAAGTACTTCCTTAGATTTGAGATGTGGAGATATTAAAGGATTCTTATAACATTAATGGAAATTTTTATGCAAAGTTGTTTTTCTCTTCTAGGAATTTAGCACACAACAATTTGTCAGGTCCCTTACCAGACTTAACTTCAATGGATACCCTCAACTATGTGTAAGTACTTTCCAGGAGTTGGCGTTTTTACTTTTTTTTAAGAGAAATGATTTTTGTACAGCCAAATTTAGACTTTTGCAACAATAAGTGCTTAACACAGTTTAAATAGGTGGTTAATCACGTTCAGTAGATGATTAATGAATATATCAGGTGTCAAAACTCATTAACCACCAATGTAAATGTTAAGATTCTCACATCAGTTGCGAGATAACTTGAATATATATTAATAAGTGAGGGCAATACTCACCTGACAAGCCAGTTTGTAGGTTGAGTCAGGCCCAACTCCCGATTTTAAGATGGTATATCAGAGTCTCCTCCATGATCTGCTAGGTGCTATCAGGTTTCTGATCAGGCCACCCACCATTTATATCCACGCATCAAGCCCAATAGTGTTGGACTCGAGGGAATGTGTTAAGAGTTCCACATCAGTTAGTAGATGTGTTAACGAATATATTGTTAGCAGCCAACACTCGGTGGGATTTAGTCCCACATCGGATAGATAGGATTCTTGATAAGAGTTTATAAAGAGGAGGCAATCCTCACCTTACAAGCCGGTTTTGTAAGGATGAGTTAGGCCTCGATATTCGTTACATATATTAGGTGTCAAAACTCATTAACCACCAATGTAACTTCATTTAACATGAATTTGGATGTGGTTAACAATAATTTTCAGGTGTCAACTACATTTAGATCTTAACACCCGAACATTGTGGTTGATGATGTCCAAATTCGTGATTGATGAATTTACATTAACGAGTTTTGACATTGCTATATCTATTTACCATCTACTAAACATGATTAATCACTTATTCAAACTGCATTAGCCACTTAGATTTTTGTCGCAAAAGTTGTCCAATTTTTGTTCCTTTAACATGATGTTATCATTCATATAATGCTATTCAATGATCATGTTATGTAGGGATCTTAGTAACAACAATTTTGATCCATCAGAAGCTCCAATATGGTTAACAACTCTACCATCACTTACCACACTGTAAGTCAATAAATTATAGTAAAAACAAGGTTTCTTGTTCATCAAGTTATGAATCTAACAAAAAATGATTTTCTCTACTATGCTTAGTATTATGGAGTTTGGATCTCTTGAAGGACCTCTTCCACCAAAACTCTTCAGCCTTCCTCAAATACAGCAAGTGTAAGTTCTAAACTTCTATGTTTAAAATAAGTTACTACAAACAATGCAATGAGTAACCATAATTTTCATGTTTCAAATTATTCTCAGGAAACTAAGAAGCAATTCATTGAACGATACACTAAACATGGGCGACAACATTTGTCCTCAACTGCAACTTGTGGATTTACAAGACAATAAGATTTCAACAGTAACAGTCGGTTCACAATACAAAAATACATTGATGTGAGACATTTTTTGCTTTCTTATCTGATATACTTCGGCTCTGTTTGACCTGACTTATTTTTTACTTCTCTTCTCCTTAAACGAAGTTATGCCAAAAAGTAGTTTATCTTTTACGTATAAAAAGTAGTTTGACTCAAACTCTATCATTTTACTTTTACCAAACAACTTTAACTTTATTTCTAAAGCTGTTATTTTTAGCTTTAATCGTTAAGTAGGTTTTTATACTAAAATAAGTTAGGCCAAACGGAACTTCTTTTATATGTATGATATTTTTTCTGATGTAGTGATTTCTACGCATGCATGTTTTTCAGTCTCATAGGAAATCCGGTTTGCGATACTACTCTCTCTAATACAAATTACTGCAACCTTCAGCAACAGCCTAAACAACCCTATTCAACTAGCTTGGCGAATTGTGGAGCAATAACATGTCCCTCTGATCAAAAATTAAGTCCACAAAGTTGTGAATGTGCTTATCCATATCAAGGAACGCTCACCTTTAGAGGACCTATGTTTAGAGAATTGTCTAATATAAGTACTTTTCATTTACTTGAAATGAGCTTATGGGTGAAATTAGGCTTAACACCTGGTTCAGTTTCTTTACAAAATCCATTTTTCAATGGTGATGATTATCTTCAAATGCAACTAGCACTGTTTCCACCAACAGGACTATATTTTAGTCGGTCAGAAGTTCAAAGGATTGGATTTTCATTGAGTAATCAAACTTACAAGCCTCCACATGAATTTGGACCCTATTACTTCATTGCATTTCCGTATGCTTTTCCAGGTAAAAGATAATAATACAATGCAAACACTATCCGTGTGATAATATTTACGAACTTAACAGTTGATATACAACATTGTTGTATGTCTAATGTGATACTATAATTTACTGATAAACATCGTTGTTGTTCAATAACTAAACACAACAAAATTTAAATTTAAATTATTTCAGATTCGCGCAAAGGATCTACTTTTAGCAGAGGTATTATTATTGCGATAGCTGCTGGGAGCACATTTCTGGTTTTGTGCCTCATAGGTTTAGTTGTATATGCAATCCTGCAAAAGAAGCGCGCAGAGAAAGCCATTGGAATAAGTAGACCATTTGGTAATCAAACAAAGTTCTCATTTTTATTTCAAAAAGAAGTTTGATTTTGACTTTCTTGTTCTCACAAACATCTAATTTTTCCAGCATCATGGGCACCAAGTGGTAAGGATAGTGGAGGTGCTCCACAATTGAAGGGAGCAAGATGGTTCTCTTATGATGAACTCAAAAAGTGCACTAACAATTTCTCTGGAAGCAATGAACTAGGCTTTGGGGGCTATGGCAAGGTATTTTGTTTGTGTTAACATACCTTTCTAGTTCAGGAAGATGTTGTTATCATTATCATCATCAGTATCTCACGATACATGTCAATCGTATCTCAATTCGATTTCAATACTAAAGTGAATTCAATCCGTATGAATATCTAGTGTGTATCTATTTGGACATGAATCTCAACTTATAATTTTGTCTGTCATGTTTTTTTTGTTAAAAATGATATAATTTTATTAGCAATATATCTTACGATTCACGATTTGAATATCAATTTGATAACCACGAGTTTTATAATTGGCTCTAGGTGTATAAAGGGGTGTTCCCTGATGGAAAAATAGTTGCAATCAAAAGAGCTCAGCAAGGATCAATGCAAGGAGGCCTAGAGTTCAAGAATGAAATCGAGTTACTTTCAAGAGTTCATCACAAGAATCTTGTTAGCCTAGTTGGATTCTGCTTTGAAAAAGGAGAACAGATGTTGGTTTATGAATATATCTCCAATGGAACACTTAGGGAGGGTTTGTTAGGTAAGTTTACACCGAAGGAACTCCGAAGCTCAAAGTGTGTTTACTACTTAAAAAGTTATCGCGAAATTTGTCTAAATTTATTCGTACAAAAATCATTTTTCTGTAGAACAAGATAAAAAAGCTGTCTATCCACAATACTGCTTAAAAACTAATAGAATCTTCTGCATCAAACAATGTGAGTTGCAGGGAAATCTGGTACTGAACTTGATTGGAAGAGGAGACTCCGTATTGCTCTTGGCTCGGCTAGAGGACTTGCATACTTACATGAACTTGCCAACCCTCCCATAATCCACAGAGATGTTAAGTCAACCAATATCTTGCTGGATGAAAATTTGACAGCAAAGGTTGCAGATTTTGGCTTGTCTAAGCTGGTTTCAGACAGTGAGAAAGGTCATGTCTCAACTCAGGTTAAAGGGACATTGGTAAGTAACATTAAACCTTTTCTTATGTTGCCAAAACTTTCTATGTTGTTTTTGTTAAAAAACCTTAGCTTCGAAAGAACCACCAAAACAACCTTTTTTTTAGAGGGACTGATTAATTTAATAGAATAACAATATTCAAATTTTATTTGGATTTTCGTAGTGATCACATATTTACCGATATGGATTATCGAGTCAAAGATTGAACGGTTCGCGTTCTGACTTTGTTAATCAAAGTCAGTGTGGACTGCCTAATTTTTATCCGATGATCTAGATAGCGTCACCGAGTCATAGTGATTTTCATTAGCATATTTTACACCACAAGAAAAAAAATTGATAACTAAAATGCTTGACATCTGCAGGGCTATCTAGATCCTGAATATTACATGACTCAACAACTAACCGAAAAGAGTGATGTATACAGTTTCGGTGTAGTTATGCTCGAACTAATAACATCCAAACAACCACTCGAAAAGGGTAAGTACATAGTTCGAGAGGTTCGAACCTTAATGAACAACAGAGATGAAGAGTATTATGGTATAAGGGAACTAATGGATCCAGTGGTGAGGAACACAGTCAACCTCGTAGGATTCGGGAGGTTCTTAGAGTTAACAATGCAATGTGTCGAGGAATCGGCTTCAGCCCGTCCAACAATGAGTGAAGTTGTGAAAGCATTAGAAACTATATTACAAAATGATGGAATGAATACAAATTCTACTTCTGCTTCTTCATCTGCCAATGACTTTGGAGTTTCTAAGGGTGGTGCTGCAATGAGACATCCTTACATTGATAATACTTTTACTAAGAAGAATGATATTATTGAGAGTAATGAATTTGATTACAGTGGAGGGTACACACTTTCAAATAAAGTGGAACCTAAGTAGATTCTATATATTCTTGTTTGTGTTTTTCATTCTCAAAGGAGAATATTTACTTGTTTTGTTATCTCCATTTTGGTTTTTTATGGTTTTGTATAAGAAATGTAATGTTGTCTATAAAAGCTACACTTAAAATCAAGACCATTCGTCAATATCGGGTGATCCATATATACTTATTGTATCCGGTCAACTGCACTGAATCCAAATCGTCGAAAAAGATATAACATGGAATTTAGTGAGGTGGGGCTATGTCACACCCACCCAACTGCTGTCAATAGCTTGTGAACAAAATAACACCAATGAAAAGGATTGATGCCACATTTTGCAGGGTATTTTTTTATTGGTCACTAAGAAAGAAAAATTAATGATGAGAAGTGAAGAGAAGGGAAATATAGCAATTTGTTTATGACAAAAAGTTAGAGTTTGGAAAAGTCAGAAAAAACTATGATTGTGTTGTAGATAGTGGCATGTAACATTATGTGGAATTGGATTAGCTTCTAAGATATGAAAAAATCAACAAAAATGGAGTAGGAAAAAACCAAAATCAATCTTTTTCTTTTGTTTTTTTCTTTATGAAACCACATGTTTTTTATCCTAAACATGCTACACTTCTCTTTGATGCTTACTAGTTAGCATGTTACATGAAATGTTCTTACTTTACTTGAGACAAATATTTTTGTCTGATTCTATTGTTTGTGCTATAATAATAAGCAATTGGTCTAAGAAGTTTATTTGAGAAATATTTCTAAAATGGAAATACAAAGTGTGATGCTCTTTTTGGTACTCTTATGGGCTGAAATTCATCTCATCTCTTCATTCACTGATTCTCAAGATGGTAATGTTCTTCCATCCACTTTATTTCAACTAGTCTTGTGTGTTCATAACCAAGAATGGAAGACAAAAGTAGTATAAGATGGTTTTTTATTAGATATTGATTATGTTATATAATATGATAGTAATTGTTTATAATTAAATTATGATTGAGATAAATGTTAGATTCATGCCAAAACACAACATCACGGTGTATTTGGCTTTGTTTATAAAAAATGGAAGACAAAAAGAGTATAATGTTTTTTTTATTAAATATTGATTATGTTTTTTTTTGACAAAATATATTGATTATGTTATGCAATATGATAACTGTTTATAAATAAATTATGTTTGAATCAATGTTATTTTCATGTCAAAACACAATATGAAGGTGTGTTTGAATTTGTTTATTTTAGTTTATCTACTTGCACAAGCATTTGTAGGACTATCTGAAAGAGTTTATAAAAGTAGCTTATAACATGTTCATAAATCGCCAACTTATTTTTATAAGTTCTTTAAGATACTTTATAAAAATAACTTACGGTTAATACCTTATATGAGTCGATATGAAATTAATTTGAATTAATTTTACTTTTTTTACAAAATTAACTTATACATAAGCACTCAATGGTGGTGTTGGTTAACTAGCATCTAGTGCTTTTGTTGAATGCATTTTATTTATAATGATTATATATATTTTTGCAGTTGTTGCACTTAGATCTCTTAAAGATATATGGGAAAATACACCACCAAGCTGGGACAAATCTGATGACCCTTGTGGAGCACCATGGGAAGGAGTGACCTGCAACAATTCAAGGGTTACTTCATTGTAATAAATCTTCAATTGAACATTACTGATCCTTTTGATCTTTGGTATATTAATTTCATCACCCTTTTACTCTCTATTTCCAATAACTAATTTATAAACAATATTTTGTCATGTGCATTAAAAATATAGGGGACTGTCAACCATGGGCTTGAAGGGTAAATTAAGCGGAGATATTGGCGGACTCACAGAATTAAGATCCTTGTAAGTATTTCTTTAGGTTTAAATAGTGCATCCGGTACACTAATTAAGCACATAAATAAAGAAGTTTTATTTTGAAATTCGTGAATTCAATACATTGAAAATGTAAAAACTTTTCTGTACCAACAAAAACTAATACAATACTTTTAATGAAAATTATCTCTATAATATTGACTTAGCTTTAGTCATAAAGAAAAAGGAACAAAAATCTTCCATAGCATAGCATGTATTTGAATATTAACTATGCTAATACATTTAACTGCAGGGATTTGTCCTTTAATAAAGGCTTAATGGGTCCTATCTCTCCAGAATTAGGAGACTTAAGCCAGCTTAATATTCTGTAAGTTACATTCACAAAACCAGTTAATTTCCTATGTCATTCACCAAAACTTGTAGTAATTTGCATAAGACTTTAAACTTCATTGTTTCAGGATTTTGGCTGGTTGTAGCTTCAGTGGAAATATTCCAGATAAATTTGGAGATCTTTCAGAGCTATCTTTCTTGTAAGAATAATTTTTTAAGAAGTATTTTTACAAATGTTATAAAAATCGGACCAGACTAGTTGGTTCAATAAGTTGAACCAAGAACCAGCGAATTCACCTGTTGGTTTAATCAGCTTATAGGTGGTTGAATCAACCAATCGAACCATGATCCAGAGATGTCACCGATTCAATCTCTGGTCTGGTTTTTAAAACATTCGTTTTTAGAAGCATAGCAAATAAGTGATTCTCTCCCACTTTCATGATGAATAATTTAATACTATATGCATATCTTATTGAATTATTATTCAGGGCTTTAAATTCAAACAACTTCACTGGAAAAATACCTCCTTCATTGGGAAAACTCTCCAAACTTTATTGGTTGGACTTGGCAGACAATCAGCTTACAGGATCTATCCCAGTTTCAACTTCCACTACCCCTGGCTTAGACCTTCTTCTAAAAGCTAAGCACTTGTGAGTCTGATTTATTTTTTAGATTCATTGAGAATCTGATGTATCTGGTCCATAATATAGTCCAGACCCCAGATACATTAAATTATCAATGAATCTAAAATGTAAATTTGCTTTTATATTTAGCCTATTTAGGATCGAAGAGAGTATTATAATTATATAAATAATTTTGTTATTGTTATTTGATGCAGCCATTTCAATAAGAATCAGCTTTCTGGTGCCATTCCTCCAAAACTTTTCAGCTCTCACATGAAACTCATACACATGTAAGTTCATATTTTGGCATTTATTTATGGAAAATGGTTTTTATAAGCTAATAGTATCAACTCTCATTTTTTTTGTGGTCTTTTGAAATGTTGTTTTCTTCTTGACAGATTATTTGATAAGAATGATTTAAGTGGAAGTATACCTTCAACAATAGGACTAGTTCAGACAGTTGAGGTTCTGTAAGTAATCATTTCCTTAATATTTCAAATGGTTTTTGTTTTTCATTCACTTAATTCATTCTTCCTGTAATCTCCATTATATACTGAATTAACTGCTTTGAGTAACTTTTTCTTCATTTTTTCAATTTGTGACAGTCGGCTCGATCGAAATTCCTTGACAGGAGAAGTTCCTTCAAATCTCAACAACCTTAGTAACATCAATGAATTGTAAGTACTTCCTTAGATTTGAGATGTGGAGATATTAAAGGATTCTTATAACATCAATGGAAATTTTTATGCAAAGTTGTTTTTCTCTTCTAGGAATTTAGCACACAACAATTTGTCAGGTCCATTACCAGACTTAACTTCAATGGATACCCTCAACTATGTGTAAGTACTTTCCAGGAGTTGGCGTTTTTACTTTTTTTTTAAGAGAAATGATTTTTGTACAGCCAAATTTAGACTTTTGCAACAATAAGTGCCTAACGCAGTTTAAATAGGTGGTTAATCACGTTCAGTAGATGATTAATGAATATATCAGGTGTCAAAACTCTTTAACCACCAATGTAAATGTTAAGATTCTCACATCAGTTGCGATATGACTTGTATATATATTAATAAATGAGGGCAATACTCACCTTACATTGTAGGTTGAGTCAAGCCCAACTCCCGATTTTAAGATGGTATATCAGAGTTTCCTCCATGATCTGCTAGGTGCTATCAGGTTTCTGATCAGGCCACCCACTATTTATATCCACGCATCAAGCCCAATAGTGTTGGACTCGAGGGAATGTGTTAAGAGTTCCACATCGGTTAGTAGATGTGTTAACGAATATATTAGGTGTCAAAAATCATTAACCACCGATGTAACTTCATTTAACATGAATTTGGATGTGGTTAACCCTAATTTTCAGGTGTCAACTACATTTAGATCTTAACACCCGAACATTGTGGTTGATGACGTCCAAATTCGTGATTAATGAAGTTACATTAACGCGTTTTGACATTGCTATATCTATTTACCATCTACTAAACATGATTAATCACGTATTCAAACTGCATTAGCCACTTTTTTTTTTTAAGAAGTACTGCATTAGCCACTTAGATTGTTGTCGCAAAAGTTGTCCAATTTTTGTTCCTTTAACATGATGTTATCATTCATATAATGCTATTCAATTGATCATGTTATGTAGGGATCTTAGTAACAACAATTTTGATCCATCAGAAGCTCCAATCTGGTTAACAACTCTACCATCACTTACCACACTGTAAGTCAATAAATTATAGTAAAAAAAAAGATTTCTTGCTCATCAAGTTATGAATCTAACAAAAAATGATTTTCTCTATAAATTATACTATGCTTAGTATTATGGAGTTTGGATCTCTTGAAGGACCTCTTCCATCAAAACTCTTCAGCCTTCCTCAAATACAGCAAGTGTAAGTTGTAAACTTCTATGTTTAAAATAAGCTACTACAAACAATGCAATGAGTAACCATAATTTTCATGTTTCAAATTATTCTCAGGAAACTAAGAAGCAATTCATTGAACGATACACTAAACATGGGCGACAACATTTGTCCTCAACTGCAACTTGTGGATTTACAAGCCAATAAGATTTCAACAGTAACAGTCGGTTCACAATACAAAAATACATTGATGTGAGGCATTTTTTGCTTTCTTATCTGATATACTTCGGCTCTGTTTGACCTGACTTATTTTTTACTTCTCTTCTCCATAAACGAAGTTATGCCAAAAAGTAGTTTATCTTTTACGTATAAAAAGTAATTTGACTCAAACTCTATCATTTTACCAAACAACTTTAACTTTATTTCTAAAGCTGTTATTTTTAGCTTTAATCGCTAAGTAGGTTTTTATACTAAAATAAGTCAGGCCAAACGGAACTTCTTTTATATGTATGATATTTTTTCTGATGTAGTGATTTCTACGCATGCATGTTTTCAGTCTCATAGGAAATCCGGTTTGCGATACTACTCTCTCTAATACAAATTACTGCAACCTTCAGCAACAGCCTAAACAACCCTATTCAACTAGCTTGGCGAATTGTGGAGCAATAACATGTCCCTCTGATCAAAAATTAAGTCCACAAAGCTGTGAATGTGCTTATCCATATCAAGGAACGCTCACCTTTAGAGGACCTATGTTTAGAGAATTGTCTAATATAAGTACTTTTCATTTACTTGAAATGAGCTTATGGGTGAAATTAGGCTTAACACCTGGTTCAGTTTCTTTACAAAATCCATTTTTCAATGGTGATGATTATCTTCAAATGCAACTAGCACTGTTTCCACCAACAGGACTATATTTTAGTCGGTCAGAAGTTCAAAGGATTGGATTTTCATTGAGTAATCAAACTTACAAGCCTCCACATGAATTTGGACCCTATTACTTCATTGCATTTCCTTATGCTTTTCCAGGTAAAAGATAAAAATATAATGCGAACATTATTCATGTGTTTTGATGTTATATTTATGTACTTAACAGTTGATTGTATGTCTAATACGATACCATAATTTACTGATAAATGTCGTTGTTGTTCAATAACTAAACACAACAAAATGTAAATTGTAACTATTATACATTCTTTCGCCTATTATCCCTGTGCATTGCACAAGTTCTCATTACTAGTACGGTTACAATTGCAACTTCTATGCAGCTGGTGACGGTGATATTTTCATATATAACTAACTGTAAATTTTAATTGTTTCAGAATCGCGCAAAGGATCCACTTTTAGCAGAGGCATTATTATTGCGATAGCAGCTGGGAGCACATTTCTGGTTTTGTGCCTCATAGGGTTAGTTGTATACGCAATCCTGCAAAAGAAGCGCGCAGAGAAAGCCATTGGAATAAGTAGACCATTTGGTAATCAAACAAAGTTATCATTTTTATTTCAAAAAGTTCTTATTTTGATTTTCTTGTTATAACAAACATCTATTTTTTTTCAGCATCCTGGGCACCAAGTGGCAAGGATAGTGGAGGTGCACCACAATTGAAGGGAGCAAGATGGTTCTCTTATGATGAACTCAAAAAGTGCACTAACAATTTCTCTGGAAGCAATGAACTAGGCTTTGGTGGCTATGGCAAGGTATTTTCTGTGTGTTAACATACCTCTCTAGTTCAGGAATATGTTGTCATCATTATTATCAGTATCTCACGATACATGTCAATCGTATCTCAATTCAATTTCGATACTAAACAAAATTCAATCCGTATGAATATCTAGTGTGTATCTATTTGGACATGTATCTCAACTTATAATTTTGTTCTGTCATATGTGTTTTTAGTTAAAAATGATATAATTTTATTAGCAATATATCTTACGATTCACGATTTGAATATCAATTAGATATGTAGAAAAGCATATAGGTGATAATTGTATATATTATTATGAATGGAAAAAGACTCCTTTTATAGGAGAGAAAATACAATGTCAGCTCCTTTATTTTAGGAGTAATATAATGATTATTAAATAAGAAAATAAATAATACTAAATAAAAGATATTTCAACACCCCCCCTCAAGTTGGTGCGTAGATGTCAATCATGTCCAACTTGCTGATCAAGTATTCAAATGTTGCTCTTCCCAAGCTTTTGGTCAATATGTCAGCGGTCTGTTGATTGGAAGGAATAAATGGCAAGCAGAGAGTACCAGAGTCAATCTTTTCTTTGATGAAATGACGATCGATCTCGATATGTTTTGTACGATCATGTTGAACCGGATTATGAGCTATGCTTATAGCTGCCTTGTTGTCACAATACAATTTCAATGGGAGTTCTACCTCTATCTTCAGTTCCTTTAGGACTCTGAGAATCCACATACCTTCACAGATTCCTTGGGCCATTGCTCTAAACTCAGCTTCGGCATTACTTCTTGCAACCACTCCTTGTTTTTTGCTTCTCCAAGTCACTAGGTTCCCCCATACATATGTGCAATAACCTGAAGTTGATTTTCTATCAATAATGGACCCTGCCCAATCTGCATCAGTGAATATTGTCACATTTTTATCATTGGTCTTCTTGAAAAGTAATCCTTTTCCAGGAGTTGCTTTTAAGTATCTCAAGATTCTGTGCACAGCTTCAAGGTGTTCTTCATATGGTGCATGCATGAATTGACTCACAACACTAACAGAGAAGGCAATGTCAGGGCGAGTATGAGCCAAATATATTAATTTTCCAACCAACCTCTGATATCTTCCAGTGTCAACTGGTGTGTCCCCTTTCTCCCAAAGTTTGGCACTTTGGTCCATCGGTGTGTCAGCAGGCTTACAACCACTCATACCTGTCTCTTGTAGGAGATCAAGAACATATTTTCTCTGAGAAACGACAATTCCTTTCTTTGACCTTGCTACTTCCATGCCAAGGAAATACTTGACGGGACCCAAGTCTTTGATTTCAAAATCTGCTGCTAAGTTTCTTTTTAATCTCTCCATTTCTATCTCATCATTACCTGTAAGAATAATATCATCAACATAGACTATCAAAACAGTTATCATTCCATTTTGACCTGACTTTGTGAATAAAGTATGATCTGCTTGTCCTTGAGTATATTCCTGTTTCTTCACAGACTGAGTAAACTTTTCAAACCAAGCTCTCGGAGATTGCTTCAATCCGTACAAGGACTTCTTTAGTTTACACACCTGTGACCCAAATGTTTCTTCAAAACCTGGAGGACAATCCATATATACTTCTTCTTCTAAATCACCATTGAGAAAGGCATTTTTGACATCTAGCTGATGGAGAGGCCAGTCTAAGTTAGCTGCAACAGATAAGAGTATTCTGATTGTGTTAAGCTTTGCAACAGGAGCAAAGGTTTCTGAGTAATCTATGCCATAGGTCTGAGTGAATCCTTTTGCAACCAATCGAGCTTTGTACCTTTCGATTGATCCATCAGAATTGTACTTTATCGTGAACACCCACTTACATCCCACAGTTCTTTTACCTGTCGGCAGAGTTGTAGCACTCCAAGTTTTATTCTTTTCAAGAGCTTTCATCTCCTCAAAAACAGCTTCCTTCCACTTTGGAATTTCTAGAGCCTCCTGTACATTCTTAGGAATTTTGACACTAGATAAATTAGAAGTAAATGCAGCAAAAGAGGGAGACAAGTTTGAATATGATATAAAGTTAGACAAGGGGTGCCTAGTACATGACCTACCTGGCTTCCTAAGGGCTATGGGAACATTAAGATCAGTATATTGTTTCCTAAGTTCTATGGGGACATCAAGGTTGGTATATAGAGGATTAGGATCAGGGAGATATTTACCTGTCTGGGTCGGTTGACTTTCACTCGGTTCGGATTCTTGGCTGAGCTGAGGAATAGGGTCTTCTACTACTTGATCATTGTTTCTTCTGGCATAAATTTTGCCTTTCCAAATAGGATTTCCTTCCTCAAATCTTTTTTTTATTTCATTATAAGGATCTTTATCTGGTGCATTTTGATTAATTTCAGAAAAAACATTTGTTTGATCTTTGTTTTGATTTGTTGCCTCAGATGTCGATTGATCCTTACTCATGGAAGGAGTAGGTTCATCTAATATTTTTAAGGCATTTTCTGTAGGTGCATATGTACATGGAACAAAATTATGTGATATATATACATCTTCTGAGATAATTAAATTTTCAAACAATTCAAGAGAATCTTCATTTGTTTTCCCCCCTTGAAGATGATCATTACCAAAAAAGGGTTTGTTTTCAAAAAAAGTAACATCCATTGTTACAAATATTTTCTTTGTATTAGGATCAAAACATTTATAACCTTTTTGAGTGGATGAATACCCAATAAAAACACATTTGATTGCACGGGGTTCAAGTTTACCAAGATGCTTGTGTTCGTGAACAAAAGTTGTGCATCCAAATATTTTAAGTGGTAAATCAGATGGAACCGAAGCAATAGGAAAATATTTCAAGAAACTTTGCAAAGGAGTTTGAAATTTTAAAACACGCGATGGCATGCGGTTTATTAAATGTGCAGCTGTCAAAACAGCTTCACCCCATAAATATTTAGGGACATTGGTAGAGAAGAGTACTGCTCGTGCAACTTCAAGAAGGTGCCGATTTTTTCTCTCTGCAATCCCATTTTGTTGGGGTGAGTTAACACATGAACTTTGATGCACAATTCCATTTTCAAGAAAAAAATTTCCAACAATTTTATTGAAGAATTTTGTACCATTGTCAGTTCTAAACACTTGTATTTGGGTGTTAAACTGTGTCTGCACCAATTTACAAAAATTTTGAATTATTTGACCTACCTCAGATTTTTCTTTCAACAAGTATACCCAACAAAGTCTAGTATGATCATCTGTGAACGTGATAAACCATTTTTTGTTGGATAAAGTACTTGTTCGATTAGGCCCCCAAACATCACTATGAATCATTGAAAAAGGTTTTGAAGGTTTATAAGATTGAATTGGAAAAGAACTTCGATGATGTTTAGCAAACTCACAAACCTCACATTGAAGTGAAGAAATGTCTTGTTCAACAAAAAGTTTAGGAAACAAAAAACTTAAATACTTAAAGCTAGGGTGGCCTAATCTTAAATGCCACAACATAATATCATCCTTATTATTTGAAACAAAAAAGGATTTAACAGAAGATAAACTTATTGGTCGAAATTGATGGTTGATTTTTTGTTCATCTTCCAAGTAGTAGAGTCCACCACTTTCCTCAGCAGTGCCAATCACCTTCCCCGAGATCAAATCCTGAAAAACACAATGAGTATCAAAGAAATGAGCGTGACAATTTTTATTTGTGGTTAGCTTACTGACAGATAATAAGTTGCAAGACAAATTTGGAACATGTAACACATCTTGGATGGTTAATAAGGGAGACAAAACAATAGAACCTTTTCCTGCCACGGCTGAAAGAGAGCCATCAGCTATTTTAATTTTGGAATTTCCTGCACATGGTTTATATGAAGAAAATAAACTGGATTCACCGGTCATGTGATCGGTCGCTCCAGAATCAATGATCCATGTACGATTAGGAATGACACTAAGATGGGCTGATTTTGGGAAGTTACCTTTCTGGGCTATGGAGCACGAAGGTGTTTGAGACTCGAGGAGTTTGTACATTTGGTCTAGTTGTTCCTTAGTGAATGGAAATGCATTTGGGGAAGATTGTTGCTCTTGATCAGAAGTTGCTTGAAGTGCACGACCCTCACCCTTCTTTTTCCAATTAGGAGGCTTTCCATGAACTTTCCAACAAATGTCAACTGTGTGGTAGCACCATATTTTACAGTGATCACACCAGAGTTGTTTACCATCTTTCTTACCATATTTCTTGCTGTCTTTATTGGAGTTGTTTGTGACAAGGGCTGAACCATCGGTTGCTAAGTTTGACTTTCCCATCATTACTCTTTGTCTAGCTTCCTCCCTTCTGATTTCAGAAAAGGTTTCTCGGATAGTTGGCAGCGGATTATTTCCAAGAATTCTACCTCTTACTTCATCGAGTTCTTTGTTGAGACCAGCAAGAAAAATAAAGACACGGTCGTTCTCCTGCGTCTTAATAAACTGAACACTGTCTTCAGTACACCTCCAGTTATAATCATAGCATTGATCCAACTCTTGCCAAAGGGCCATCAATTCATTATAGTAGGTAGTGACATCCATTTCATTTTGCTTTAAATTCCATAACTTTGATTTTAGATCATAAATTTGAGAAAAACTTTTAATATCAGAGTAAGACAGTTTTACAGCGTCCCAAACATCTTTTGCTGTAGGCAGATACATGTATGTTTTTCTCATACCGACCTCCATAGTATTAATAAGCCAGGCAATAATAGAAGAGTTTTCAGATTTCCGGAACCTGTAATTAGGATGTGTTGTTGCAGGCATCGGAACATCACCTGTAAGAAAACCCAACTTTCCTTTGCCCTCTAGAATAAGTCGAACAGTTTGGGACCATTCAGCGTAGTTTGAGCCATCAAGTTTCTGAACATTAACCTGAAGAGAGTTATTTTGACCTCCACCTCCTAAGTGACTGTAACCACCATCAAGTGGGTAGCCATAACTGGACCCAAAAAAGTTGGTAAAGTTGTTGTTTGGATCTACTCTGCCATGACCGATTCCACCGTTAAAGTTGTTGTTTGTCATGAAACTGGGCATGTCTGGCATGATAAATCCACTTCCTCTACCGAATTTGTTGTTGGAGGCGCCGGAATTGACGTTGGAGCCGCCGCCGTCTCCGCCACCGCGACCTCCGCCGCCGCCGCCACCACCTCGACCTCCGGGAGGAGGTGTTGTTTGGGTAGGGCCGCCGCCACCGCGACCTCCGGGCAGAGGCGTTGTTTGGAGAGGGTCAACCATAGTTTGGATCGGTCGGGTTGAATAAAAAATGCGACGGCAAAAAATAAGGGTTTACAATATCACCCTAGCCCTAACAGAGCTCTGATACCATGTAGAAAAGCATATAGGTGATAATTGTATATATTATTATGAATGGAAAAAGACTCCTTTTATAGGAGAGAAAATACAATGTCAGCTCCTTTATTTTAGGAGTAATATAATGATTATTAAATAAGAAAATAAATAATACTAAATAAAAGATATTTCAACAAGATAACCACGAGTTTTATAATTGGCTCTAGGTTTACAAAGGGGTGTTCCCTGATGGAAAAATAGTTGCAATCAAAAGAGCTCAGCAAGGATCAATGCAAGGAGGCCTAGAGTTCAAGAATGAAATCGAGTTACTTTCAAGAGTTCATCACAAGAATCTTGTTAGTCTAGTTGGATTCTGCTTTGAACAAGGAGAACAGATGTTGGTTTATGAATATATCTCCAATGGAACACTTAGGGAGGGTTTGTCAGGTAAGCTCACACCGAAGGAACTCCCAAGCTCAAAGTGTGTTTACTACTTAAAAAGTTATCGCGAAAGTTGTCTAAATTTATTTGTACAAAAGTCAGTTTTCTATAGAAAGAGATAAAAAAGTTGTCTATCCACAATACTGCTTAAGAAACTAATAGAACCTTCTGCATCCAACAATGTGAGTTGCAGGGAAATCTGGTACTCAACTTGATTGGAAGAGGAGACTCCGTATTGCTCTTGGCTCGGCTAGAGGACTTGCATACTTACATGAACTTGCCAACCCTCCCATAATCCACAGAGATGTTAAGTCAACCAATATCTTGCTGGATGAAAATTTAACAGCAAAGGTTGCAGATTTTGGCTTGTCTAAGCTGGTTTCAGACAGTGAGAAAGGTCATGTCTCAACTCAGGTTAAAGGGACATTGGTAAGTAACATTAAACCATTTCTTATGTTGCTAAAACCTTCTATCGTGTTAGCTTCGAAAGCACCACCTAAACAACCGTTTTTTAGAGGGACTAATTTAACAGAATAACAATATTCAAATTTTATTTGGATTTTCGTAGTTCGACTCTGCTACAAACTTTATGTTTGATAGACGGATTTGGATTCTCTGCATTCATGTGATCACATAATTACCGATATGGATTGTCAAGTCAAGATGATCTAGATAGCGTCACCGAGTCATAGTGATTTTCATTAGCATATTTAACACCACAATAAAAAATTTACTTGCATGTATCTTATGTGGTATTATTAACTGCAACTTGATAACTAAAATGCTTAACATCTGCAGGGCTATCTAGATCCTGAATATTACATGACTCAACAACTAACTGAAAAGAGTGATGTATACAGTTTCGGTGTAGTTATGCTCGAACTAATAACATCCAAACAACCACTCGAAAAGGGTAAGTACATAGTTCGAGAGGTTCGAACCTTAATGAACAACAGAGATGAAGAGTATTATGGTATAAGGGAACTAATGGATCCAGTGGTGAGGAACACAGTCAACCTCGTAGGATTCGGGAGGTTCTTAGAGTTAACAATGCAATGTGTCGAGGAATCGGCTTCAGCCCGTCCAACAATGAGTGAAGTTGTGAAAGCATTAGAAACTATATTACAAAATGATGGAATGAATACAAATTCTACTTCTGCTTCTTCATCTGCCAATGACTTTGGAGTTTCTAAGGGTGGTGCTGCAATGAGACATCCTTACATTGATAATACTTTTACTAAGAAGAATGATATTATTGAGAGTAATGAATTTGATTACAGTGGAGGGTACACACTTTCAAATAAAGTGGAACCTAAGTAGATTCTATATATTCTTGTTTGTGTTTTTCATTCTCAAAGGAGAATATTTACTTGTTTTGTTATCTCCATTTTCGTTTTTTATGGTTTTGTATAAGAAATGTAATGTTGTCTATATATATACTAAAAGCTACACTTAAAATCGAGACCATTCGTCAAGATCGGGTGATCCATATATACTTACTGTATCCAGTCAACTGCACTGAATCCAAATCGTCGAAAAACATATAACATGGAATTTAGTGAGGTGGGGCTATGTCACACCCACCCAACTGCTGTCAATAGCTTGTGATCATAATAACCCAATGAAAAGGAATGATGCCACATTTTGCAGGGTATTTTTTTATTGGTCACTAAGAAAGAAAAATTAATGATGACAAAGACAATTAAGAACAACTAGATGAGAAGTGAAGAGAAGGGAAATATAGCAATTCGTTTATATGGCAAAAAGTTAGAGTTTGGAAAAGTCAGAAAAACTAGTGGCATGTAACATTATATGGAATTGGATTAGCTTCTAAGATATGAAAAAATCAACAAAAATGGAGTAGGAAACAACCAAAATCAATCTTTTTCTTTTGTTTTTTTCTTTATGAAACCACATTTTTTTTTTCATTACTTTGATGCTTTCTAGTTAGCATGTTACATGAAATGTTCTTACTTTACTTGAGACAAATATTTTTGTCTGATTCTATTGTTTGTGCTATAATAATCAGCAATTGGTCTAAGAAGTTTATTTGAGAAATATTTCTAAAATGGAAATACAAAGTGTGATGCTCTTTTTGGTACTCTTATGGGCTGAAATTCATCTCATCTTTTCATTCACTGATCCTCAAGATGGTAATGTTCTTCCATCCACTTTATTTCAAGAATTTTTCTCTTCCCACCCCCCCATTATCTTTTTCACCCCCCTTAAACCCGAAAATACCCCTTAATAAAATGGTTCGGATTCTACGGTCCGCGAAAATAGGGAAATTTGGTTCGGAAGCTAGCATCCGCGCGGGGAGTGGTTCGGATAACGCGTTCCGAACTCCCCTGATATAGTAACAGAACGTGGGTTGCTCATATCAGTTTATGTTTTTTTGAAAATTAAAAGGGTTTAGGTGGGAAAAGGGGAGTGGAGCGCGATTTTGATCTTCACATCATCAACAAACATCAAATTGAAGTTAAACAAGTAAGTGATATGCTAATTTAATGATTTATTCATGAATTTATGTTTTTTTTTCATTTTTGCACAAATTTCATGCATATGTAAATTTTGAATAACTGAGTTTGTGATGAATTGTTGTTGATTTCGTTGCTTGAATTGTTGATCATGATGGAATTGTGTCATAGGTTCATGTTTAGGATCAATGCATGTTTAATTAAAAGTAAACCTAATTGTTGATATCAATTGTGTTGTATGTGTTCTAAGTGTTTGATAAAATGCTTGAATGAATTGATTTTCAGTAATGCATTGATGTGAACCACATCCGAATGCTTTTCGTTTTCTCCAGCTTTCACTTTGCAATACAATTTGCTCTTTGCCTTAACATTTTTCTCAACATGGAATCGACATACCAATGGAGTGGCGTTTGGAAACACTTCAGCAACTTGGTTCATCAGCGCGGTATCCCGATCCGTCACAACCACCTTCGGTCCGAGCTCCTTACTCTTCAACAGTTTTTGACATTCTTCTAAAGCTCATCTGAAGTTGTCCTCTTTTTCGTTACTTAAGAAAGCAAAAGCAATGTTGAACGTCATGTCAGTCGACGTTACACCAACCATCTCAAACAACGGCATGTTGTAACGGTTTGTTTTGTAAGTCGAGTCCATCAACAAAACATCAGGAAAGCTATTAAACAGATCAACTGAAGTAGGATTGGCGAAAAAAACATCTTGAATTGTTGTAGACTCACTTACGGATCTAGTCTTGTATATATACTTGTTTTCCTCCAAAGTCTCGAAAAGGTGTTGCATTTCACTTCTTTTCTCCCTTTTTTTCATTTTCATCCGATAGCGTGCGTTGTAGAGTTGCTTATACGCCATCACATTCTCTGGATCTCTCTCTCTAATTGTGCTCATAATGTTCCTTGGCGGAACCAAATTTCTAGTAAGTTCCTCGACTAACGCCTTCCCTTTCGGATCCAAACGCCCCACCATTAGGTGACCATCTAACACTTTATCCAAAGGATGGTTGTGTTTTCCGGAGACAACCGAAACATGCCAATCGTTCGTTGAATGGAAGTGGCCACGTAGCCGAAACGGGCATTGACATTTTCTTGTTCCGGTAGCTTCATATTTTATCTTCTTGTTTGACGGTTTGTAAACACCGCCCCTTTCACACCCAAGAACAAGCTTTTTCTTCCTATTATTACCACCGTTGTCGGAATGTTCAATGACGATTGAGAACTTTAATGCCTTTGCAACATTCCGAGCCCACTCAATTAATTCGTCACGAGTGGCAAAAACTTTGTCGGTTGCAAAACTTGAGGTTGTATCAATGTCAACAACCGGAGGAACTGAAGGATTAGACACCGGAGGAGCTGGAGGATGACAATTGATGGGCTCAACTGCAACCAATGCCTGCTGTACAGGTATAGCGAGGACCAATTCTCGCATTTTCCGTGTCGGAGCCAAATTTACGTCCATCACTACAAAAAAAATTTAACAACATTTAATCACATTATCCAACAATACACTATCATACAAAACCTATAGGCACTACAAATTTAATCTACATGATTTAATTAACTCACATGCAAAAATATTGTCACTAGCCTAACATTTTACTACCTAAACAGAGGCTCTGCAGACCTGCTGCAGGAAAAATTTTCGCCTAAGTCTATTTCGGAATGCAGAATCCGAAAACATTTCAAGTTTTCTCGGATAACAGAATTTATATACAATTGAAATTAATCGGTTCAAAGTGAAATTTACCTTATGTTTGAGCATTAACAAGTGTTGATTCCGTCAGATAACTTCCCGAACTTTGATTTGAAGCACCAATCACAATGAGAACACAAAATGGGGTTGGAGCATTGGAGGTTGATTATGGAAGAGGAAAAGATGAAAATGAGCAGCATCCCTCTGCATTCTACAGTATATCAGCATAGCACGAAACGCAGAATCCGTGCACCATGCCGAACGGATTCTAGCGTCCGAACTGCATTTCACTTCTTTGTTTTTCTCGGATCGTAGAATCCGAACCATCTTTGACAGGGGTATTTATGGAAATTCAGGGGGTGAAAAAGATAATGGGGGGGGTGGGAAGAGAAAAATTCTTATTTCAACTAGTCTTGTGTGTGTTCATAATCAAGAATGGAAGACAAAAGTAGTAAGATGGTTTTTTATTAAATATTATTGATTATGTTATATAATAGTATAATTGTTTATAAATAAATTATGAGTGAGATATACAAATGTTAGATTCATGCCAAAATAAATTATCAAGGTGTATTTGGCTTTGTTTATAAAAATGGAAGACAGAAAATAGTAAAATGGTTTTCTATTTCAATTAGTTCTTGTGTGTGTTCATCAAGAATGGAAGACAAAAAGAGTATAATGTTTTTTTTTATTAAATATTGAGTTTTTTTTTTTTTACACACAAATATTGATTATGTTATACAATATGATTATTGTTTATAAATAAATTATGATATTATCATGCCAAAATTTGGATTGACTTATTGAGCAAATAAATAAAATTTTTATTATAAGTTTTTCAAAGTAGTTTATGATAAATCAACTTATAAGAATATAATTTTTATTAGTAAAAACTTATGAATTAATATAAAATTTTATTTATTTGCATAAGCTATTTTCATAAGCTCAAAAATAAGCTCAATCCAAACAGACCCAAGGTGTGTTTGGATTTGTTTATTTTAGCTTATCTACATGCACAAACATTTGTAAGCTGAAAAAGTTTATAAAAAATAGCTTATAACATGTTTATAAATTGTCGTCAACTTATTTTTATAAGCTCTTTAAGATAGATTATAAAAGGTTCATTTGGATTGACTTATTCTTGAGCTTATGTGAAACAGCTTATTCAAATAAATAAATTTTTATATATTATTATAAATTTTTTAAGGTAGTTTATGATAACATAACTTATAAAAATACAATTTTTATCATTGAAAATTTATGAATCAACATAAAACTTTACTTATTTGCATAAAATATTTTCATAAGCTAAAAAATAAGTCAAATCCTAACAGACCCTATAAAAACAACTTACAATTAATACCTTATGAGTTAATATGAAATTAATTTGACTTTATTTTTTTATTTTTTTACAAATATAACTTATATATAAGCACTCATGTGATAAATGTTTATACTATAAGTGCTTAGTTAAAGTATTTATCCAAATAAAACCTAAGTTTACTAATGGTTGTGTAGATTAATTAGCATCAAGTGCTTTTGTTGAATGCATTTTATTTATAATGATTATATACTGTTGCAGTTGCTGCACTTAGATCTCTTAAAGATATATGGGAAAATACTCCACCCAGCTGGGACAAATTAGATGACCCTTGTGGAGCACCATGGGAAGGAGTGACCTGCAACAATTCAAGGGTTACTTCATTGTAATAAATCTTAAATTGAACATTACTGATCCTTTTGATCTTTTGGTATATTAATTTCATCACCCTTTTACTCCCTTTTCCAATTACTAATTTATAAAAAATATTTGGTTATGTGCAATAAAAATATAGGGGACTATCAAACATGGACTTGAAGGGTAAATTAAGTGGTGATATTGGTGGACTCACAGAATTAAGATCTTTGTAAGTATTTTTTATGTTTTTATTTATTATTCAAAATGAAACCAAAGATAGCGATAAGGTTCTAGATTAAGATTCAGTGTAGTAGGAGAGAGATGATTATATTATAATCTGTTAAATCTGGACCATTTGATTGAGATTGAACGGTGAAGATTAATAACTCAAAAAATAAATAAAAATGTATAAAACAAATTTGATGGTTGAGATCATCCTGCAGTCACTATTTGACTGCAGCGAATTCAGATCCATAAGGTTCCATTGCATGTTACTAAATAAGTATCGAGTAAATCATCAATTTAATCTCTAAAATATATAAAAATAATAAGTCATTTTTATGAAGCAATAATAAGTAATTGTTTTTTAAGCTATAATAAGTAATTTTTTTTACACAATAATAAGTAATTCTTAAAGTATATGACATTAGCCATTTTAATTTTTAAATCATAAGGTATAGAAAAAATTGTTATGCTAATCCATAACATCATACTGTACACACTAGTAGGGATTAAAGTGACAAATTTCATATACTATAAGAAATTTTTAAAAAAAAATACAAACTTCCGATATTTTAGATACCGCGTGTTATTTTTGTAATTTTTTTAAGGATTATTAAAAAGAGCGTAATGTTTTAGGGACTAAATTGATTGTTTATTTAATAACTATCTAACAAAATCTAATACAATACTTTCAATGAAAATTGTCTCCATGCAAGTATTTGCATATTAACTATGCTAATATATTTAACTGCAGGGATTTGTCCTTTAATAAAGGTTTAATGGGTCCTATCTCTCCAGAATTGGGAGACTTAAGACAGCTTAATATTCTGTAAGTTACATTCACAAAATCAGTTAATTTTCCAATGTCATTTATCAAAACTTGTAGTAATCTGCTTACTTTAAACTTCATTGTTTCAGGATTTTGATTGGTTGTAGCTTCAGTGGAAATATTCCAGATAAATTTGGAGATCTTTCAGAGCTATCTTTCTTGTAAGAATAATTTTTGAAAAGTATTTTTACAAATGTTTTAAAATTCGGATCAGACTGATTGGTTCAATCAGTTGAACCGAGAACCAGCGAATTCATCGGTTCGTTTAATCCTATTATATTGTAAGGTGGTTGAGTCAACCAATCGAACCATGATCCAGAGATGTCACCGATTCAATCTCTGGTCTGGTTTTTAAAACATTCGTTTTTAGAAGCATAGCAAATAAGTGATTCTCTCCCACTTTCATGATGAATAATTTAATACTATATGCATATCTTATTGAATTATTATTCAGGGCTTTAAATTCAAACAACTTCACTGGAAAAATACCTCCTTCATTGGGAAAACTCTCCAAACTTTATTGGTTGGACTTGGCAGACAATCAGCTTACAAGACCTATCCCAGTTTCAACTTCCACTACCCCTGGCTTAGACCTTCTAAAAGCTAAGCACTTGTGAGTTGCTTTTTTTTTTCCTTTCTTAGTTACCTTTTAGGGCTTGTTTATTTTCTAAAAACATTAATAGTTTTCATTTTCTAAATTTTTTTGTTCATTTTAAACTTCTCACAAAGAGATGGAAAACTCGTGTATAAATAATTGTGAAAACGTTTTTCATTTTCATTTCTTAAAACGTGTTCATTTTAAATTACTATTAAGAAGATATAGGACTTTGAGTACTCCCTCCGATCCTAAATGTAAGAGAAGATTTACTTTTTAGATTCATTGAGAATCTGATGTATCTGGTCCATAATATAGTCCAGACCCCAGATACATTAAATTCTCAATGAATCTAAAATGTAAACTTGTTTTTATATTTAGCCTATTTAGGATCGAAGAGAGTATTATAATTATATAAATAATTTTGTTATTGTTATTTGATGCAGCCATTTCAATAAGAATCAGCTTTCTGGTTCCATTCCTCCAAAACTTTTCAGCTCTGACATGAAACTCATACACATGTAAGTTCATATTTTGGTTTTTATAAGCTAATAGTAGCAACTCTCATTTTTTTTGTGGTCTTTTGAAATGTTTTCTTGACAGATTATTTGATAAGAATGATTTAAGTGGAAGTATACCTTCAACAATAGGACTAGTTCAAACAGTTGAGATTCTGTAAGTAATCATTTCCTCAATATTTCAAATAGTTTTTTTTTTTCATTCACTTAATTCATTCTTCCTTTAATCTCCATTATATACTGAAGTAACTGCTTTGATTAACCTTTTTCTTCATTTTTTTCAATTTGTGACAGTCGGCTCGATCGAAATTTCTTAACAGGAGAAGTTCCAAATCTCAACAACCTTAGTAACATCACTGGATTGTAAGTACTTACTTAGATTTGAGATGTGGATATATTAAAGGATTTTTATAACATTAATGGAATTTTTTACACAGTTGTTTTTCTCTTCTAGGAATTTAGCAAATAACAATTTGTCAGGTCCTTTGCCAGACTTAACTTCAATGGATACCCTCAACTATGTGTAAGTACTTTCCACGAGTTGGCGTTTTTACTTTCTTTCTTTTAATTTATAGAAATGATTTTTGTTTAACCGAATTTAGACTTTTGCAACAATAAGTGTTTAACGCAGTTTAAATGTTCAGTATTGGATGGTTAATGAATATATCAGGTGTCAAAACTCATTAACCACCAATGTAACTTCATTTAATATGAATTTGGATGCGGTTAACCATAATTTTCAAGTGTACGTTCAACTACATTTAGATCTTAACCATGATTAATTGTTGTCGCAAAAGTTGTCCAATTTTTGTTCCTTGATTAATCACTTATTCAAACTGCATTAACCACTTAGATTGCTGTCGCAAAAGTTGTCCAATTTTTGTTCCTTTAATATCAAGTTATCATTCATATAATGCTATTCAATTGATCACGTTATGTAGGGATCTTAGTAACAACAGTTTTGATCCATCAGAAGCTCCAATTTGGTTAACAACTCTACCATTACTTACCACACTGTAAGTCCTTCTTTTTTTTTTTGACAAAACCACACTGTAAGTCCTTAAATTACAGGAAAAAAGGGTTTCTTCCTTATCAAGTTACGAAATCTAACAAAGAATGTTTTTCTCTATAAACTATAATATGCTTAGTATTATGGAGAATGGATCTCTTGAAGGACCTCTTCCACCTAAACTCTTCGGCCTTCATCATATACAGCAAGTGTAAGTTCTAAACTTCTATGTTGAAAATAAGTTACTACAAACAATGCAATGAGTAACCATAAGTTACTACAAACTTCTATTGTTGTTCAAAATCTGAACACAACAAAATGTAAAATTGCAACTTCTATGCAGCTGGTAACAGTGATATTATTTCATATATAACTAACTGTAAATTTTAATTGTTTCAGATTCGCGCAAAGGATTTACTTTTAGCAGAGGTATTGTTATTGTGATAGCAGCTGGGAGCATATTTCTGGTTTTGTGCCTCATAGGGTTAGTTGTATACGCAATCCTACAAAAGAAGCACGCAGAGAAAGCCATTGGAATAAGTAGACCATTTGGTAATCAAACAAAGTTCTCATTTTTATTTCAAAAAGAAGTTTGATTTTGACTTTCTTGTTCTCACAAACATCTAATTTTTCCAGCATCATGGGCACCAAGTGGTAAGGATAGTGGAGGTGCTCCACAATTGAAGGGAGCAAGATGGTTCTCTTATGATGAACTAAAAAAGTGCACTAACAATTTCTCTGGAAGCAATGAACTAGGCTCTGGTGGCTATGGCAAGGTATTTTCTTTGTGTTAACATACCCTAGTTCAAAAGATGTTTTCATCATGGTTATCAGTATCTTATGATACATGTGAGTCGTATCTCAATTCGACTGAATCTAGTGTGTATCTATTTGGACATGAATCTTATTTTGAACCCCAATTCACTATGATGAATCTTGGCTCATTCAAATGAATCGCTACCAAAACTTAAGTGTAGCTAACCACTTTTTTATTTGTCATTTCATTTTTTTAACTTAAATATGACATTTTTATCGACAATGTTTACGATTCACAATTTGAATATAACCATGAACTTTATAATTCTCTATTGTTGGCTCCAGGTTTACAAAGGGGTGTTCCCTGATGGAAAAATAGTTGCAATAAAAAGAGCTCAGCAAGGATCAATGCAAGGAGGCCTAGAGTTCAAGAATGAAATCGAGTTACTTTCAAGAGTTCATCACAAGAATCTTGTTAGCCTAGTCGGATTCTGCTTTGAAAAAGGAGAACAGATGTTGGTTTATGAATATATCTCCAATGGAACACTTAGGGAGGGTTTGTTAGGTAAGTTTACACCGAAGGAACTCCCAAGCTCAAAGTGTGTTTACTACTTAAAAAGTTATCGCGAAAGTTGTCTAAATTTATTCGTAGAAAAATCATTTTTCTGTAGAACAAGATAAAAAAGCTGTCTATCCACAATATTGCTTAAAAACTAATAGAATCTTCTGCATCAAACAATGTGAGTTGCAGGGAAATCTGGTACTGAACTTGATTGGAAGAGGAGACTCCGTATTGCTCTTGGCTCGGCTAGAGGACTTGCATACTTACATGAACTTGCCAACCCTCCCATAATCCACAGAGATGTTAAGTCAACCAATATCTTGCTGGATGAAAATTTGACAGCAAAGGTTGCAGATTTTGGCTTGTCTAAGCTGGTTTCAGACAGTGAGAAAGGGCATGTCTCAACTCAGGTTAAAGGGACATTGGTAAGTAACATTAAACCATTTCTTATGTTGCTAAAACCTTCTATCTTGTTTTTGTTAAAAAACCTTAGCTTCGAAAGCACCACCAAAACAAACCTTTTTTTAGAGGGACTAATTTAATAGAATAACAATATTCAAATTTTATTTGAATTTTCGTAGTTCGAATCTGCTACAAACTTTATGTTTGATAGACGGATTTGGATTCTCTGCATTCACGTGATGACATTTTACCAATATGGATTGTCAAGATTGAACGGTTCCGTCCTGACTTTGCTAATCAAAGTCAGTGTGGGCTACCTAATTTTTATCCGATAATCTAGATAGCGTCACCCAGTCATAGTGATTTTCATTAGCATATTTCACACCACAAGAAAAAATTTACTTGCATGTATCTTATGTGGTATTATTAGCTGCAACTTGATAACTAAAATGCTTAACATCTGCAGGGCTATCTAGATCCTGAATATTACATGACTCAACAGCTAACCGAAAAGAGTGATGTATACAGTTTCGGTATAGTTATGTTTGAACTGATAACATCCAAACAACCACTCGAAAAGGGTAAGTACATCGTTCGAGAGGTTCGAACCTTAATGAACAACAAAGATGAAGAGTATTATGGTATAAGGGAACTAATGGATCCAGCGGTAAGAAACACATTCAGCCTCGTAGGATTCGGGAGGTTCTTAGAGTTAACAATGCAATGTGTCGAGGAGTTTGCTTCAGCCCGTCCAACAATGAGTGAAGTTGTGAAAGCATTAGAAACTATATTACAAAATGATGGAATGAATACAAATTCTACTTCTGCTTCTTCATCTGCCAATGACTTTGGAGTTTCTAAGGGTGGTGCTGCAATGAGACATCCTTACATTGATAATACTTTTACTAAGAAGCATGATGCTATTGAGAGTAATGAATTTGATTACAGTGGAGGGTACACACTTTCAAATAAAGTGGAACCTAAGTAGATACCATACATTCTTGTTTGTGTTTTTCATTCTCAAAGGAGAACATATACTTGTTTTGTTATCTCCATTGTTTTTTATGGTTTTGTATAAGAAATGTAATATAATGTTGTCTATATTCTCTTTGTGGCCTATAGTTTTCTTGCTTGGATTGTTTAGGAGAAAATGTAGCAAGTTTGTTTATAGTAAGAACACTCTCGCAGTAGATCTTGTTCAATCTGGTTAAAGGCGTATGATCCAGGCCGTGTGAATTTGAAAAGACGATTCCCAAAACTTGCATATTTTATTTTATTTTTTGGTTTTTCACCATCAGTTTGATCTGGTTCGGGAGTCAGTTCTGCCATCAAGCAGTCTCCTCCAAATAGTAGTTGCGGGGATCCAAAACTTGCATATTTAAATGTTCTTTTTAATGTGAATTACCGAGCTTAACATTTATATAGTTCAATCTTGATTTGATGGTTTTAAACGTACTAACTATGGGATGCCTTGATGGTTCAATCTAGGACTTAAGTTGAGGATTTTATATAGTTCAATCTTAACATTTATATAGTTCAATCTTAACATTTATATATGTTATTTTCATATAATTTAGGACTTAAGTTGAGGATTTTAATATACTCTAGAAATTAAATTGATAATGTTATTAAATTGAATGTCTGTCACAATCAACTTCTTACATATTCACATCCACACACTAATGTTACCTTTTAAAGAATTGTGTGTAGTTTATTCAATGACTAATGAGAATTAATTAGAGTAATTTTACTAGTAACACTCACTAATTAACTTTTTTTTTATTTCTCAATTGTATCGGATTCTATTCTAAATCCTAGAATCCCTACTCTTCAGACTTTGATTCTATCGGTTCATCCCTAAAATCTATTTTCCCATCTCAATTGATATCAGAGCTCTTGAACACAACCATAAACAAGATTCATTATCCAACTTTTGCAGTCAAAGATAGAAAGAAGGAAGAATAAAAAGTTTGGAGCACGAAACCTGACTTCTTTTGCTTCATACCATTGAGAAATTAAGTGCTTATCCAATAACTCTCCAATGATATGTTTAATTCCACCAACTTCAAGTAGCTCCAAGTGTGAACAAGTTGTAATTCATGTGTCGACTCTTGAGAATGTTGTAGAAGAATTTTAAATCCGTTAAAAGAATCAACACTACCATTACTTTCAATTATAGCAGTCAGCTCTTGGAAATAACATTGTAACTGCCAGCTTGAGCACAAGGATTCTAGAAATGACTTGTGAGACACATTTTGGCATTTGATCAAACACTTGGAAGGTAGGTTGCTTCAAAATATAGGCGAAATTGCATAAGTATCGGGTTGCTGCAAAACTCTCTGTGGTGGTAACTGACAGAGACAGATTGAGTAATAGCGTCAAAACGGCAACCCGATCAGGTGGTTCCGGTGGCAGCAGTTGTTCACCAATGTTGGTAAGAGTTTGGAAGGACCCAATGATGGCAGCGTTAAAATTTCATATAAGGTTCATGACAGAGGACATAATTGTCATGAAAAATATTTTGTAGATACCAATAAATATTATTCCTATTTTTATATTGTGTAGATTTATATAAGGTTCATGCGAAATTTTTTCTAGGAATCCTATTAGATTATCCAACTCATAGTTTATGGCATCAGGAGGATCATAATCTTGAGACTCGAAGGACATGACTTAAAATTTTATGGAAAATGCTAATTAGTGCTCCTGGGACATTAGTTAAAGAACTAAATGTGGTAAAATTTTCTTAAAATTTATATAATTGATCTTTTAAATATTTAAATATCACTATTTTCAATGCCAAAATTTCTTATTTTAGTATTCTTAATTAGTGCCCTGAGGACACTAGTTAGCGGCAAAAGTTATTGTCCATAAGCCTTAAATTTATGGACGGTACATAAGGCTTTCACAACCATCAGATCTGCTTTTCACGTGTCATAATCGTACTGCAATTCTGTTCACACGCTCACAACGAACTCGCACGCATACAACGAACTCTCACGAGCTATCCTTCACACGATCTTTCTCCGTCGTAATCGATCTCTTCCTCCGACGAACTCACACGATCGCGACGAGCTTATCTTCTCCGGCGTGATCGATTTGTTCCTCTTTCCCGGCGTGATACCTCCGACGATTGCACAGGTGCGTGACTGTTGGGATTTTTGATTGTTGTGATTACTTGATTATAGTCAGTTTCTTCTCTCAATTATTGGTTTCAGACCTTACATCTTTGTATCATATCATTTAATTTACTTAATATTATACGTTTAGATCACATAAGAAGTTACAAGCTATAAATGTATGAGTTTATGTTTAATGTTTGATTGTTGTGATGAGTTTGATTATGCTTAATTTTTGATTTTTGTGTTTAGTTATGAGGCTAGTTGTGCAATTTTAATATTTGCTTTGCTTTACAGTTATATGTTCTTGAGTTTTGTTTGAAGTCTATATGATGATTGTATTAACAGGAATTTGTTAATAGTGTTTGATTATTCTGCTAATATGAAACAATGTTGCAGAAGGAATGGTTTCAGACAGTTGGTCACCAACACCATTTGATTCTGATAATGGTTTTCTTCGTTTACAGGGGTTGTTGATTTTTTAAATTGGTCCGGTGTGATATATGTGGCAGTTGCACAAAGTAATCCTTATCTGACGTGATCGATTTCTTTCTAAACGTCACTTATGTAGGACAGTTGTTTTTCGTTTACATTCGTTTTGAAGAGGTAATAGATGAATTTTGTTGTGCGTTAACTTTCGTGCTGAATTATTATTGTATAATGATATTTGAGTAATCATGTATATTGAATTATTGATTCATCATGTATCTTGCTTATTTTGAGTGGCATGTCACAAGGTCTAAGCTTTACATTATTGTTGGTGTTGTTGTTGTTCTTGTTGGGTAGTTTTTATGTGGTTTAGGGTGATAGATATGTCAGTTGTAATGTTTAGAATAGATTAACCTACATGAATTTGATAATACTGTTTGATTAATTTGGTATTACTGGCTGAAACCATTTTGCATAAGGAATGGTTTCATACAGTTGCTCACCAACAGCATTTGAAGCTGATAATGGTTGTCTTGTTTTACAGGGATTGTTGATGTTTTAAATGGCTTCAACATCAACTCTAGCACTCATTGATGATGGTATCTCAGAAACAGATGTTGTTAGGGCTCAATGTTACTCCGCTACAAATAAGGAATCATGGGAGTCTTTAGGATTTGGAACTGTTAAAGAGATTGAAGAGTTTTATGGTAATTATGCATATAACACTGGATTTTCTATTAGGACTCACTTGAAGGCGAAGGTCAATTCACAAAACAAGAAATCAGACAAGATACATTATGTCCGTTTTGTATGTAACAAAGAAGGTTTCAAGAGGGGAAGTTTGCTCAACCCTAAGAATAGGTCAAAATCAGACAGTCCGGTTGTTATTGAGTTTGAGAAAGTGAAAGAAAAATCCGAGGAAAGGGTTGGTTGTAAAGCTGAGATTTCTTTGAAGTGGGATGAAGCTTTGAGTGTTTATAAGATATACAGATGGGATGTGGATCATTGCCATCAATTACATAAACCAGAACATTCGCGCTACTTGAGATCATTCAGAGAAATTAATGAAGTTCAAGGACAGCTCGCTGTAATAAATTCGAAAGCTGGAATGTCGATGAGAACTTCGTATGAAGTTATGGGTCAGGGTGTTGGAGGGACAGATAATCTGCCTTTTCGATTTTCAGATTTGAAAAATTATTTGATGACAATTCGTTCGAAACAGATGGTTGTTGGTGACGCAACTGTGATTCAAGAATTTTTTAGAAATGAAGCTTTATCAAAACCATCATTTTATTATGATATTCAAGTTGATGCCGCGGAAGATATAGCTAGTATATTTTGGGCAGATGGGATTATGCAGCTTGATTATGCTTTATTTGGTGATGTTATAAGCTTTGATACAACTTACCGAACCAACAATCAGTATCGCCCTTTAGGTTAGTTTGTTGAACTTCTCTCAGTTTATTTTGTTTTTGTGCTTCTGAATAGTCATGGTATTTTATGTGTTTAAGGTGATAGTTCTTTATTAAAGAATTTGTTAATACTGCTTGATTTATTTTTTAATTCTGTCTGAAACCATGTTGCATCTGGAATGGTTTCACCCAGTTGTTCAGCAAAACCATTGGATCCTGATAATGGTTTTCTTGGGTCCATGTTATAATTGTAAGGATTGATGTAGTTAATACTGTTCAATGATTTTTTTGAGTTTATGTACTTAGTATTTTATGTGGTTAGGGCGATAGATATGTCTGTTAGATCCTCAATTTTCTTCATGGAAAAGTATGGTTACTATTATATCATAGGTAGTTATTCGTTTATGCTTTAGTATCATTTTTTGAGCCTTTCTCAGGATTCCAATTTATATCTGGTTTTTGTGCTCCTGATTTGTTGTATTATTTATGTGGTTAGGGTGATAGATATGGTTACAAGATTTTTTTAATACTGTCTAGAAAACCATATTGTATATGGAATGGTTTCAATCAGTTATTCACAAAAACCATTTGATACTGATAATGGTTTGCTTTGATCCAGGTTAAAAAATGTAAGGATAAATGTAGTTATTACTGTTTAATAATATTTTTATGTGGTTATGCCGATAGATATTTCTGTTAGATCATGATATTTATTTTCTTGTGACTTTGCTTATACAATCAGCATGCTACCTAGTTGATCTGGGGTCCTTAATAATGTTAATACTGTCTGATTAATTTGTTTGTACTGTCAGAACCATTTTGCACAAGGAATGGTTTCAGTCAGTTGTGTAGATAAACCATTTGATGCTGATAATTGTTTTATTGGTTTACATTGCAGCTGCCTTTCTTGGTTTTGACAATCATCGGAAGAGTGTCTTATTTGGTGCTGCATTACTGTATGATGAGACTGCAGCCACGTTTGATTGGTTGTTTACAACTTTTTTGAAGTGTATGTCCAATAAGAAACCACAGACAATATATACCGACCAGGCTGGTGCGTTGTTGAAGTCAGTTCCGAATATCTTCCAAGGTGTTTTTCATGGGATTTGCTCATGGCATATGGGAGAAAATGCAAAGAAAAATCTCGGCTCCCGTGCAAACAGTGCATTTTTTGATGAGTTTAGTAATTTGGTTTCAAATGTAGACAATGAAGTAGATTTCGACTACAATTGGGATCAGATGATGAAAAACTGCTTTGATGGAAGGCCTATTTCAGATTTTAGGTGGCTTGTTCAAACTCACAAACTTCGTATGCATTGGTCGTCAGCTTGGGTCAAGTCACATTTCACAGCTGGTCTAAAAACAACTCAGTTGAGCGAGTCATTCAATGCTTTCCTCCGTGGTTTTTTGCAACCAGATCATTCTCTTGTTCGATTTTTTCATCATTTCAATATTATGGTTCAAAGGTTGAGGGATAATCATGCTGAGTTGGACTTCAAGACTGCAAACACTAAAACTAAAAATAATTATCCTAACAGTCAGCTGATGCGGTCTGTTGTTAATAAGTATACACCAGCTTCCTTTGCATTTATTCACAGGCAGTATGACCTTTCATTCAAATACTATTATGAAGAGGACACAACCAAAGGGTCTGACTTGAATAGGGTTTTCAATGTGTTCACAGTTGAAAAGGTTGATGATCCTGATGGAGTAGATGATGTGAATTATGATGATGCTGATAATGATGGGGGCTCAAATGTTGATGTTTTGGATGAAGAACTTCAAGATCATGATCGACTTGATGAAAGGGTTGTCACAGTTGATGTCAGGAGCAAAAGTTTTTGCTGCACATGTCGGATGTTTGAAAACAGGGGCTTCTTATGTCGACATGTTTTCAAAATCCTGGAGTTTTTAGGTGGTTCAGTTCAATATCATTCTTTGAAGACAATACCTGCACATTATGTTTTAAAGCGTTGGATGAAAGATGTGCGTCCGTCTGCCGATAAGCTGAAATCTATCACGAGTTCTGTTACTGAAGATAGCACTCAAGGACAACGGTATCAACAAATTTGTGCGGTTACTGTTCAGCTTTCCACACGGGTTTGTTCAGATCCTGAGGCTTCTCAGATCTTTCTTGAAGGTATTCTTGAAGCTGGGAAAAAGGCAGAGGAGTTACTTGTTTCTAAAGGTAAAAGTACAAACCCGTCTTCGGTGACGTCATCTAAGTCTTCAATAGCACCTGCAGCAGCTGCTTCTGGTGAACTATCTTCTGCACCAAAGTTCAAAGAAAGATTAAATTCAAATAAGTCAAAGAAGCGACTTAAACCTGAAATGGAAAAAGCTAGAGAAAGACAGAAATTCCTCATACAACGGAAGAAAAAACAGAGAGATGATGATGAGGCTTTAAAAAAGAAAGTTGGAGAAGGGCTATGAAGGAATGCTTTAAAAGCTAGCAAAGTTGTTCTGGCGTAAACCATTAGTATTGTAAAATGGTTTTCATATTTGTTGCCTAAGATTGTTCTAGTCGTTTGTTAGTTTATGATCACTTGACTAAGAAATTATAAGGATTTATTCTGTTGGTCTTATTCTGTTATCTAAGAACCATATTGTGTTATTTACTAATAGAAATTGTTACATAGGTTCATTACTTAAGCACTTACTAATTAAATTTGCTTATGTATTCATCTTTACGTTTTGAAAGTAGAACAGCTAGTAAAATCATTCGCTAGTGGTCAAAGCTGGACTGAGATTGAATTATGTTTTGATGACATCTTTTTTGGTTGCACAACACTTTTTTTGTTAATCTTAATCATATGTCTTTGTGTTATGTATTGATGATTATTGATATTTTAGTTGTAATTCTGATTATGCATTGTTGAATTATTCTGGAAAAAACAGAGAGATGATGAGGCTTTAAAAAAAAGTTGGAGAAGGCCTATGAAGAAATGTATCAAAAGTTAGCAAAGTTGTTATTGTGTAAACCATTAGTAATCATAAATGGTTGCAAGATGTTTTACACTAAAACCATTAGTATTGTAAAATGGTTTCCAGTAGGGAAACAATTTGAATGAACAATCTTTGTATATGTCTGAAACAATTTGACATAAGGAAAGGGTTTTTGAGTGTTGATTTGGTTCACAGCTTGTGTGTTAATAAATTTCAACACACAATCTACCTCATTGACTACGATTTTAACACTCACATGGACAGATTGACTTCAAAAACAATCAAAGAGAGATGAATTTGTATTTCACGATACCATCAAAAACTATTATAATGTATTTTATTATTTCACAAACTTTTTATACTCGATGAATCTGTATTTGTCGCTGATTGATTGATTCACATTTGTTAAATGTGGTAAACTGGGAACACATGAATTGATAACAATTTGTATTTACATGAATTGACAGTTGTAAACATGCATCCAACTTTATAATATGTTAACAAAATAATGTCTTTAGGAATTAAAATGTCAAATTACTTAACAAATTTGAAAGGAAATGTATTTATTTGAAAGTATTTTACGCAATATAGTTCTTGAATAATAGAATAAGGCCAACAGAATAAGTCTAAATTATCAGAAGCTAATAAAATACTGGAATAATAAAGTACTAGAACAATGTTAGGCAAAACATCTGGAAACCATTATACATTAATAATGGTTTCCATATATAACATCCTGAAACCATTTTACAGTACTAATTGTTTCAACCAGAACTACTTGCTAGCTTTCTCAACATTTCTTCACAATATGATGTTGCTTCCTTCTCGACTTGAACTTTTCTAGAATTACTTGGGTTGCTTAATATTTCTGAACAGATATCAATTCGGAGATCCATAATTGTTGCTTGCTTTCCACTTGGACCATGTTTTCTCATGGTGGACCAACCTTTGAAACTGTCTGTTTGGCGTCCCCACTCAGCAAGAAACTTCATGCAAAAGACTCCGCAATTGTCTGAATCAGCTTGATTTGGCACCTTTGGTGTATCCCACTTAAATTTGGCAAACTGGAAAGGCATTTTGATCTTTTTTTGCTTATACATTTCCGTTACAAATGCTTCAACCTCGTAAAGCCACACATCAAACATGTTCTTGTATATTGTGGGTTCGCCATTCTTGTGGTGCAATTTCTCTCCTGGCCCCGTCAAGCTGTTCAACAATTCAAATTTTTGACTCTTCAAATTCAATACAAAGCAGACATAATGACTCCCCGGATCCCCAATTAATGCCGGTGTCATGACCTGTTTCATCAACAAAGTCATCATCTCAAACATATTATTAAACTAAAATTATGTCTAAAATCATATTATTATTAAAAGAAATTTATCATCAGGTATTCAGTTATAGTAACATATTATTGAACTGAGACTTACATATTCTAGCCTCGTAGGATCAATTACCTCCCAATCCATGTATTTGAAGTTTTTCAACCTCTCAATGAATCTTGCACATGCAATCGATTTACTAACAGCGTCAAATCTTTGCATGTCAATCTGTTTATATAAAAAGAGTAAAATTAATTTCAAAAAGACTTAAAGAGTATGTAAATTGTTAATATTCATGGAACATAATTCTTACATAATTGACCAATGGTGTAATCAGTCTTTTCATGTTTTCAGTTGGTTGATTCCAATTCAAGCAATTGACCCAGCTGTTTATGACCCAGCATGACACCCATTGATCTTTCCAAAGTGTCCACAAGTCACTCCTTTGCAGAGAATAAAAATGAGCCTTGCTGTCTGAGCAGTACATAATCTGATGCCTATATAGTAATTAATCAGTTAGGAATTGTAATACTAGTATTTGATCTAAGATTACAAGCAGTAGTATTCACTAGTACAAAAGAATAAGGCCAAAACATCTGGAAACCATTTTTCTATACTAATGGTTTCAGTGTACAACATCTTAAAACCATTTAAAACTACTAATGGTTTCATTTCCATTATTTAACAATATTAATAATGCAGAAGCAGTAATACAACAAAAAAACAAAAGATCATAAGGTAACAAACTACTAGAACTAGTACAATCTTAAGCAAAGACTTGGAAACCATTTTCCAATACTTATGGTTTCAGTGTATAACATCCTGAAACCATTTAAAACTACTAATGGTTTCGTTTCCACCATTTAACAATACTAATAATTCAGGAATGTCATGAATACAAGGTCTAAGTTATTACCCATCATGTGCATCACTCCATGCATATGTTGCTAGATCCTTCTGCTTTTTAGTTGCCTTTGACTCATGGACAGCTTCATCATAGGGGCTTGAGAGGTACTTTGACTTTTTCAAAGGTCTTTTTCGTTCAGGGATAGCGCCACTAGAGTAAAGCATATCATGGTTCCTTCTTTTCTTTTTCTGCACAGGTTCGACATCATCCATGTCGATGGTCTCATCCGGTAGCACGGACCTTAACGGAGTTGCACTGTCAAATAAATTACATAATTGTTAGTTTGCAGATTTTAATTAATCGATTCTAGAGTACAATTGTCACATTGGTGGTTTCTTACTGTATACAAATTTATGGGTCGGACTTATCCTCATGCGTCACATTTGGTACCGTCTCATCCTTTGGTACCACAACAAGTGCAAGACTTTGACTGCATTCTGTCCTCATTGAAGTTTCGCCCGCATTGAAAAACTGTGGATATTTCAAAATTGTTTCAAGTGTCACTGATTTAGTTTCCTGTGATACTGAATCTGTCTTATTCAACCTGAAACCATCAAAACCATTAATATATTTTCTCTAAATACATCATAGTTATTATAGTTTTACACATGACAAATAAAAAACCCTTAAAAGACATCATATATATGCATTGCTTACTCTGCATGCGAAGCTTCATCCCCAGCAAAAAACTGTGGAAACTTCAAGATAGTTTCCTGTGTCACTGAATTTGTTCCTTGTGACATTGAATCTTTGTTTTCTGAATCATTTTTATTCAACCTGAACCATTAAAAATCATTTTGGTTTTTAGACACCACATATCAAAACAATTGAGAAACATTTTCTAAGTTATGATTATTATAGTTTTACACAATCACAAATGAGAAGCCATTAAAAGACATCATATAGATTAATTTCTTACTCTGCATTCTTAGCTTCAGCCCCATCAAAAAACTGTGGGAATTTCAAGATAGTTTCCTGAGTCAATGTCAGCCCCACATTGCATGCTGCCTTCACCGAATCATCAAGGATCTTGGCATTGATCTCAATTTCTTCATTATCTTCACTTTCACCAATGGTTCCAATGGTTTTGACATTGATTACATGCTCATTATCATCATTATTTAACCTGACAGTACTAACAAATTCCATGTGAGTTAAAACCATTATCAGCATAAAATTGTTTTGCTTAACAAATGAGTGAAACCATTCCATGTGCAACATGGTTTCAGACAGTATAAAAAAATTAATCAAACAGTATTATCTTATTTATTTACAATTAGATTTTCAGTAAACCATGTTCAGACTTAAAATAAAAGTTAGTACCTTTCTAGATTTGTTCCAACCTCCAAACTTTTACCATATTTAGTTTCAGTTCCAGCGCCACTCTCTTCGACTTCAGTTTCAGGTTCTTTAGTTTCAGGTACTTCCACCCCTTTTTCGTTACTTGAACTCTTGTTTTCCTTGTTTGTTTTTGGTCCTGCTCGAATGGTTTTGGCATTGATCGCATCCTCATTTTCATCATTATTGAACCTGACAACATTTACACATGCTATTTGGTCAAACTTATATAAAAATAATATCATTGAAATTTTATTAAAATATTAAGAAATCCAGATCAACTAGGTAGCATGCGGATTGCATAAGCAAAGTCACAAAAATATTAAGTTCATCATTTCACAAATATTATTAAACAGTATTAACTACATTTATACTTGACATTTTTTAACCTGGATCAAAGAAAACCATTATCAACATCAAATGGTTTTGGTGAACAAATGAGTGAAACCATTCCATGTGCAACATGGTTTCATACAGTATTAAAAAATTCATCAACCAATATTATCTAATTTATTTACAATTAGGTGATCAATAAATTTAGACTTAAAATAAAAGTTAGTACCTTTCTAGATCTATTCCGGCCTCCAAACTTTTACCCTCTTCAGTTTCACTCTCTTCAAGTTCAGTTTCTGCTTCTTTAGTTTCAACTACTTCCACCCCTTTTTCATGACTTGAACTCTTGTTTTCCTTGGTTGTTTCAGCTTCTATTCCTTTTCGTGCTACATCTTTTTTGGCATCCAAAAACTGAGTATCTTCAGCTTCAGGTTGACCCTCTTCACTGTCAGTTTCAGCGTCACTGTCTTCACTTTCAGTTTCATCTTCTTCAGTGTCAGCTATTACCACCCCATTTTTCGCAGAAGTTCCAACATTTCCCTCAGCTATTCTCCTCTGCAAGGTTTTTGCGGCTGTAGTGTAGACCTTTATGCAATCCCTACAATAATTAAGATGCTCCTCTGCCTGTAATTGTTTTATTAAAAAAAATACATGAATACGAATACATATAGAGACAACCCTACAGCAAAATATCATTGAATACAAATACACTACATGTATGAAACAAAAGCTAATTATTGAAAAAACAAGCAATGCTGTTGAGAAGAGCAACCATCTTCTGTAAGTATTATAAACTTACATAGAAAATGTTAATTAATGGTTTCTACATTAACATTATATGAATATCATTAATTTTCTCTCACCTTAGATAGTGGACAAGTATCTGCATCAAAACAAATTACACATGGCACATCTTCGGTTCCATGCAGTCTTTTGACCCCAGCTGTCAAAGCATTATACAGGCCCATAAGCTCATGCACTTTTTGAAGGTCTTGGTTTGCCATCTTGACATCCCAATCACGAAGCGATGGCCTTTTGTATTTTCCTGTCAGGAATGGGCTTCTCTTCCCCATTTTCTCCATGTAATTAACCTGTAAAATAATTAGTATCATCATAATCTGCAAAATGGTTTTGTAATATAACAGTATAAAACCATACTAAGATGCAAAATGGTTTTGTAATATAACAGTCTAAAACCATTTCTTGTGCAAATTGGTTTCAGACATACAATCCAAAGTAGTGAAATTGAATTAACTACCTAAAATTAAGTAAACACGTCATCTATGAACCATTCCCCCAAAGCCACTTTCGTTCAAAATTTTCGAAGTGCTTGACAACCCATTCAATAAAAAATGTATGGATTTTTGTCCATTTACATATATGGACCATTCCCCCAAAGCCACTTTCGTTCAAAATTTGAATGATATCATCTTTTCTTCTTTTTCCATCTACTGACTTCATAAGGTCATAGATTTTAG
Organism: Trifolium fragiferum; assembly: GCA_954870985.1. Taxonomy (NCBI): domain Eukaryota; kingdom Viridiplantae; phylum Streptophyta; class Magnoliopsida; order Fabales; family Fabaceae; genus Trifolium; species Trifolium fragiferum. Next base: position 23,169,859 of record OX940792.1, read on the forward strand.
GTATGCTAAGTTTGTGCCTCAATCGCTGACTGACATCCAAGTCTTTATTTGCATTGTCGTTATCGGAACTTGCTTCATCAGATTCATGTCCGACATTTTCTTGTTTTCTTTTCCCACGCTTCTTTTCCAACTTCTTTCCTCCATCAGATTCTTCTCCAGAAGTTTGTTGTTTCCTTTTGCCACGGTTTTTTGTATCCGGCTTCATCTTTGCTTTGTTATCATCTGAGCTTTCTTTATCAGATGGTGTAAGTCCAATACTGAAATTTGGAATTGGCCCTAGGTGCTCAGATTTGCTAGCCTAGATCAAAGAGAACAATTACCAGCATCAAATGGTTGTGGTGTAAAACTTTTTGAAACTATTTTTTGTCCAAAATGGTTTTAGACAATATATTAACAATTTGCAACATATGAATAATTAGCATATGAATAATTAATATCACAAGAAAACTGCATTCACTAGGATTACTTAATCAATTGATACATGGTCACACATAAAGCATAAGAAAAATTGGCAATTTAAGTTCGAAATAAAGTCATGTTAACTTTTGGTTAAGAACAACAATCAGATTCTACAAGTTTATTTACATATCAGTTGTGAAGTTGTTCTACGGAAGCAACATTGAATTTGACATCTTAAGTATTAAAATAGCAGCATGTTAATTAGCACAAGAAGCCAATCATACATTAAGATTAGGTACTGCATTTGAATTTAAATCATATTATTAAACCATTTTGCTTGTAAAATGGTTTCAGACTATTGTACTTTAAAACCATTTTGCTGGTATAATGGTTTCAGAGATATGTACTCTAAAACCATTTTGCTGGTATAATGGTTTTCCTACTGGTAATAAATGCCTAGTAAATCCACTATTTGTGTCAGACATTTGTTCATTCAAAGATTGATGCATAAGAAATGATCACAAATGATTTGCTGTATCATGCATGCACATTGCTTAAAAAAAAGCATTCTAATAACACAGGCACCCAAATCACTATTCTAATAGCACAAAATCCGTGGTCCACTTTCACCAATATGTAAAGAATTTTTTTAAATAGGAGTCATTTTTAATATATTGCTAAAACATCCCTTAAAACAAAATAGAACAGTCCTTAATCATGCAGCATGTTAGACTCATGTGAGTGAAAACCATTAAGTTCAACAAATGGTTTAGAGTTAAACCCCCTGAAACCATTCCACACCAAAATTTGTTGCACACATGTTGTGAATCAAATCAACTTTCAGAAATCCTTTCCAACTAACAAATTTTAAACTATTTATTTGAGTTGAAATGAGAAGTAAAAACAAATTGTTGATTTAGGGTTTCATAGATGCTTACAATTACTTAAAACATTTCCAACAATACCAATTTAGGGTTACACATTTGATTTAAACTCAAACACAATATTTTTAGCAATACATCAACAACAGAATGAGGAAGAAAACCATTAAGTACATCAGTAAGAAATTTCCAACTAACAATACACTTTCTAACAACAAAATGATTTCCAAATAACAATACACTTTCTAAACTAATTGAAATTACTTGAAAGCATAAGAAATTTGAGGAAGAAATCATATAGAATAACGTCGAACCTGTTTTGTTTTCATCTTTTTGTTGTTTGTTTCGATGATGTCTAGAACGGTGATGACGAATGTACGGCGAACGACGGTGACGGTGATGAATGCTGGAACGGTGATGGCGACGAACTTACGGCGAACGTACGGTGAATGACGGTTATGGTGATTTATGCGATGGTGATGAACGATGATTTCGTGGTTTTGGACAGAAAAGCGATTTTGAATTCAGAAATGGTAACCGTTAGTTGCAAGCGTTTCGTGGTAACTGTTGCTTAGGGGTGTATAACGAAATGGGGTGTATAACGAAATGGGGTGTGGTGTATGAAGTAATTATATTGGGCTACGCTGAAATGGGCTAGGACTTATGGACGGTACATAAGTATCCCTTATGGACGGTAACCGGGCCCCTAGTTAGCATGAACCAAATTTTATTCATAAATGTGTGTTCAAAGCGCGCTGAAACATTTCATATGATCAACCGTCTGAATTCTCAAAACTTTCTTAATTTCTCTTTAATCATAAACTTCTTTAAGGGCATTAGATCATTGTAAATTATATTTCTTTCTAGTTCTATGCTTATTCATTAGACATCGGAAAATCTAACTACATTTCCCTTGTCAACCATATCTATAGTTACACATGATTGCTAGGGTCAAATTCACTAAATTCCACCATTAAAAAAAATCACTAAATTCCAAGTTCTAAATACAAAAGATTTGTGGTAAAAAAAATACTTAAAGATTTTAAGTGTATAAAATGTTAAAATTATAACATTTTTTAAACTTGTTAGTGGTCAATTAAAACTTATTATTATTTTTTTCTATTGAATGGAAAATAAAATAATATATGTATTGTTTGTCGCTATGCAAATAAGCGAAAAATAAAATAACAACCTAAATTTTAAATTGTTAATTGTAAAATATTAAACTTTGCTGTCTTAGATCATCTAATTTCTTATGGCGATAATGAAGGATATAAAATATTTGATATTAATATTACATTATATAATTTTTAATATTTCTATTATGCTAATTTATTATTCTATCCAAAGTTTTGAGTTCCTACATGATTTCTATGAATCATATGATTTAAAAGGTTTAGTTTTTGGGTGGAGTGGATAGCTGGGTTTGAGCTAAGAGTGAAGGAGTAAAAGGTCCAGGTTCAAGTTTTGGTGAGGTGAAAAAACTAGCACTAATAAATAATTATTAACTTTGGCCGCTTAAACCACGGATCCATATTGCATTATTTGTGTCTAAATATCATTTTAAAATATAATGGTTTTTTAACTCGTATTTCTAGCCACATTGATTCCTTAGAGCACAATTATCTGCAGTATCTTATTGCTAACTAATACCATTATGTCGGAATACTTTGGATATTTGATCAAAGTTATAGTAGCATATGGAACCGATGCCAAATTATACCACTTTGTCTTTCTTGCCACATGGTATATTATAGCAGCTTTTTTAATTAAATTAAATGCAAAATAAATTTCACCTTCAAAAAAGTTAGAGTTTTGTGAATTTTGTGGGGTCCATGTTAGAGTTTAGAAAGAGTGATATGGATAATAAAAAAATAAGGTTGAGTGGTTTAAATAGTTGAAAAAGGCAAAATAATATAAAATATTATGTAGGATTCATTTATATCACTCACATGAGTAGCATGAATGTGAATGCTCTTAGCCGCCAAATGGCAATAACTCATCTAGCCACATTAACTTTTTATGCGAATTATCAATAACAACATGGGGATTGACCATACTTCTCTCGTAAGCTGCATTAAATATTTGTGTGGGTTCATTTCAGCATTCACGATGAAGCTCTCCATATTTTAGTACTTAAATGAATCTCACATACACATCACTCAAATATAATTTTTTAATAATAATATCTAATAAGTACTCAATTACTTCAACTCAACACTCTTAAAAAGTTTTCAATGAACCCAGTGGCGTTGCCAGGAACCTGGACTAGGGGGTTCAAAATTTTTAAATTTAATCAATAATTATAATATATATTCAAAAAATTTCATAGTACTCAATTACATACTCAAAAAATTTCATAGTACAATATGTTCTACGTATTTTGTCTCGACCAGAATGATATGTTGACATTTTGGGCCATTTACCATAATCTGATGGCAACTCTTCCAAATGACACTCAATATGTTATCGATTAAAAATAGATGCTTTTTCATTTGATGGTACTTTCCTTTGAAAAAAGTTCTCCATAACCTCCTTACCTATTAGTAAATGAAGACATAGTTAAGAAACAAATAAAACATGAGCTAAGAAACAAACAACAACAAGCACCCTTAGTTTATCTAAAAAAAACATTGTAGTGACTATTAGGATTATTTGAAATAAAACTAAAAACATATTGTTGACTCATTTTAGTACACCAACTACTAAAGATACAATACAACTGAGTAAGAATGGAAACATCAGTAACAATAACACAATATCATAAAAAACATCAGTAGCAGTAACACATACAATAGAAACATCAGTAACAACAATAGATGACTAGTAATAACATTAATTCTACAAAATTCAGAGTTAAAAATTTAGAAATTTCCCAAAAACCTAATTTTTAGAAATTTCGGTACCCGAGATCCCAAAATTTATGTAATTCGATTAAATCAGTATATAGGAGGAGAAGAGACTCACGGAGAGACAAACTTGGAACTCACGAACAAGGAGGTGATTGATGAATAGAGAGAGAGACGAACTCGCGCGAAGAGAGATACGATTCACCAAATAGTGGCGGTCACAGGCACAGCTCCGCCGAGTGATGGGGGTGGTCGCAGTCTCAATATATTTGAGGGAAGGTGAAAGAATTACTCTTTGATCTAGGGATAGAGAGAAGGTAGAGAGAGAATGAAATCTGAAATTGAACAAGTTAAAATTGGTTTGAGTTTAGTTGGGTCAGTGGTGCAATAATAAAAAATGAGGGGGTTCAAAATATAAATTATATAGGGGTTTATGTGTATTTTTTTTAAGTCCAGGGGGTTCAGTTCAGGGGGTTCAGTTCTGAACCCCCTCAGCTCTACGTGGAGACGCCACTGAATGAACCCCACAAGTAATACATATCACCAATAATTATACATCTTTGTAAATGGGTCCCACAAATGCAATATAGGTATCATTGTTTATTGTAGCATGAGTTATTGAGTACCTATTAGGTACTAATTTGCATTTTGCTCCAATGGAAGTACCTATTAGGTACCTTTTTTATAAGCCACATTAAATTTTGTGCATGTTTTTTTGTTATTATTTTTAACTCTATGGTTCCCAAGGAAATGGGGATCGATTATCTAAAGTTCATTCGCAAGACAAGTAAAGTCTGGTCAATAATTGTTTCCACTAGGAATCAAACTCGAGTTTTTTGATGGAGCTCAATATTAACCATTTGAGCTCAATATGTCTTACCAATGAAATGTCTGTGCGTATTTTTTATCCGCCTATCATAAGTAACATTGAAGTCATATGCATGTTCCCTATACTTCTCTCATAAATATATAGTATTCAATGACAAGTAATTTTACACGAGGATTTGCCAACTAATATGTGCATAAACTACATTTGGATTGAGTTTTTTTTTTTTTATTAAAATATTTTCACACATTTGGATTGAGTTTTTTTTTTTTATTAAAATATTTTCACACACACATAGGTGGATTAATAGATTGTTGGTATATATATTGTTTGACAATTAATTTATTGAATAATGATTTCTTTTCACATAAATATTCCAAAATTATAAATCTTTCAAATATATCTCTATTTGCGTAAACATTATGATATGCATAAAAAAAATATAGTATAGTATTTCTCTGATAAACAACATTAAATGCTTGTGCGAGTTCCCTATGTTCGTCTCATAAATACAAATTAATATTATCAATGAAATGTTCATCACATTAAATATTTGTGTGTATTTTCTATATTTCTATCATAAGCCACATTAAATTCATGCGCAGATTCCCTGTACTCCTCTCATAAATATATAGTATTTAATTTCTATCATAAATCAAATTAAATTCATGCGCAGATTTCCTGTACTCCTCTCATAAATATATAGTATTAATTTAATGACAATTAATTTTACTCGAGGATTTTTTTTTGATCATTTTTACTTGAGGATTTTTTTTTTGGTACATTTTTACTTGAGGATTTACCGACGCTACGTATATACATAAACTACATTTGCATTTGGATTGACTAATTTTTGGGGATATATTGAAATATTCAACAGCACAAAGATGAATTAATAGATTGATAGTATATTGTGTGACAATTCATGTATTTAAAAATAATATTTTTTTCACATAAATATCACGATATTACAAGCCTACAAAATATATCTCTATTTTCGTAAACTTGTGATATGTATAAAAAGATAGTTATCATTTAAAAATTATAGTACACTAACAAAATCTCACTCATGCATCGCACAAGTGACATGTATATATTTATGTGAAAAAGTTATGCGAAATTAAAATCAATAAAAGTATGCGAAAAAGTTACTTTATTAGTAGACCAAATTGACTCCTCACTATTAAAAAAATAAGGCTAAACTGCATATTTGGCCCCTTACGTTTATTTTAAGTTTTAATTTGGTCATTTACGTTTAAAAAGTTTCAATTTGGTCCCTTACATTTATTTTAGGTTTCAATTTGGTCCCTTCCGTCAGTTTTTGCACATATGGCAGACGGTTTGCTTACGTGGCAGACAGTTTGTACACGCGGATTGACACGTGGACAACGTGTCCAATTGAAACAGTGAAATCTGACGGAAGGGACCAACTAATGCAAACATTGATAACGTAAGGGACCAAATTAAAACCTAAAATAAACGTAAAGGACCAAATATGTAGTTTAGCCAAAAAATAAAATCAACATGTTTATTTTTAATTTTTAAGTGTTTATTGACTATAATATTGCATTCTTAATATAAAATATATATTTTTGTATTGCTTATAAATTGGGACGGAAAAAATAGTAAACAATATTAACTATTATCAATATGTGTGCATCAAACATGTGATAAGACAAAAATGATGAGACATATTCTATCCCTTCATATTTAGAAGGTATTTGCCGATGAAGCAGTGAAAACAAGCCATATAAGTAGATTTGCATATATAGTACCTATAACCAACTTGTAACCAACTATTATTTTACATTTATATGGTTTGTTATCACCAATTGCTAAATGAATACCCCCAACTTATGAAGGGATAGTTTAAAAAAAAAAAAAAAAAAAACCGAAAAAGAATTTGTTTTGTCACTATCATATTTTATTTTATTCTTATCCAATTGTTTAACATTACTTGATATGGCTTGTCTTTACCTATCATATCATTATATCATATTAACCAATATCTTTTTTAAATCTAATTTCCCTAATTGCATCCACTTAAACCCTAATTTGCATTAGGCGGGAATTCCACTAATTAAATACATAGCTGCTACCCAACCACTCATTCAATGTTGCGCGGTGCTCTATATAAATTGACAGCAAAACTTTATCTCCACTCCCTTCAAATATTCGATGGATATGTGTTATAGGTTCTAGGACCTACCTTTCCTTAATAATAGCAAAGTACACTATATTAGGAAAAAGAAAAAAAAAAGTATTAACTGTTTTTCTTTCTCTATGTATTTCAAAGATCAGCATTGCTATTTAGTAAGAACTTTTTACACAAGAAATGCAAGAATTAACACATGGCAAAATCATAAAGGATGATGTCATTTAATCTCATTATTTCATGGAAATCATGGGTGGTGATAAATATAAACAATTGTAGAGATTTATTCTTGCAATTCTTCACCTTAAATTTTCTTACCAAAAAGTATTTCACTTCAAAGATCTCTCTTAACAACTTTTTCTAAAAAAAAGCAAACATTAATTGCTATCTACTGCATCTCCTTTGGTATCAGAAATAGCATTGAAGCTTTTGGTTTTTCAATACTAATCAGAGCACGCTAATATAATTTTACTCTTCATCTTCCTAAACCACATTCTCCTTCTTCTGCTCTGTTCTATAGCACTTTCTCTTCCATTTTCAAATAAAAATTGATCTCCAACTCAAAATTGTTCTTTGTTTCTTCTCAATGTCTTTCTCTATTCTAATTTCCAAATCTGAATCTCAAAAACTCAAAAAATCCTTGAATGGCGCTCAAGGACACGACTCCTCCGCCAATTTCTGACAGGTCAGGCTCTGCTACAGCATATAGAGCAAGGGATTGGTGCTGATAACCGATTCAGGCTCGGAGATGAGAAAACCATGTGGAGTTGCGGTTCAAATCTCCGGTGGTGACTGAAGAGGGACTTGAACAACTCTTCTCTCATTATTCAACAGTTAACTGTGTATCATCACCACCGTCATGGTGTTGTTTTTCTTCAACGGTTGAGTCTTCTTATTTGTTACCTTGCTCAATTTGTGGTTAATTCTATCTAACTATTTCATAACAAAGTGGATTTGCAGAAGAAAAACCAAAACTTTGTGTATTATAATATGTGTTCTGTTTGATTGATCTCCTCCATTTTTGTTTCTAACCTTCTTAAATTCCTATATTATGTGTTTGTGCCATTATTTGCAATGTTTTAAGTAAACCTTTGTTGTAGAATAATTTTGCACTTAGTTAAGTACACTATCTAGGAAGGTAATTGGTATGCTGCAAAATAATTTGAATGCCGTTTATTTTTGTTGGTTGTATTACTTTAATTCATATAGGTAGAATGTAGAATAATGGATGTTTTATAATGCTTTCTATATTCTTCTAAGTTATATAACACATGCAAGAAACAATCACAAAGTGACATGATTAATGAAATAGTTCCCCAAATGTTCTACCATGTTTATTTCCAACTCCATTTGAAAGAAGTTGCAGTTCATGTCGCTAATGAGCAATCAAAGAATCATGGTGTGCCTCTTAACTGTTGGAGCAAAATCTACGGAAGCATCCTCTCATATGCTTAAAAAAATGTTTTCTGTTTAAAGATGAGGAAGGTTCAACTACAAACTTGCATGTGTTAAGATTGAAAAAGTGGGGTGATCAAGATTAAAAAAGTGCTTAAATGTCTTGCTGGTGTTTCACATGCTGTCCTGTGTTATTCTATTTGTTTTTTTAAAAAAAAAAATTCACTGTCAAACAATGTTCTTATTCTGTGTTTGTTTTTTACCCCCAATGTTTTTAGTTTGATGAAATTGTTCATGGTTTTCTATTCTCTGCATGTCTAGAAGCACTAGGTTCACTAAAGATTTGACATGTTGGAAGTATCAAATTCTTTGGACAAATTCTACATCTTTTGTGTTTGGACTTGCTGATTTTTTAAATTTTTTTATTCGTCAATAGCCAGCTATTAATTATTTTGAGGTAACAACATGTAGGCTTTATTTAACATAAACCCTTTTGATCACAAATTGATCTAGGCTTTGCTTTCATGTTACTCATTTAGGATGGACAAAACATATTATGTCATGACCTGTTTCATTGCCATAAAAGAAAGTAATTTTGCTCATTTCATTGTCATGACCTGTTTTATTGAAACTAAAATTTTTCCCTTTCTTCTTTCCAAATTTTTTTTTCCTTTCTTCTTTTCAATTCTTAATAATTTATTGAGATTAGTATTTAGTGTTTCATTGTGTAATTTTTCTTTGTTTGTTTGTTGTTACTTTACTTTCATTTATGTTCCCGGTTGGCCTATCAATACAAAAAGTGATCATCTGTCTCACCATGGTGGTTGGTTGATAGGAGCAAGTAATGAATTTGTTTGGTAAACAAGCAACCACAAAGCTAACAAAGTAAAGGATTCCAGCACAGAGCAGATGGAGGATCCTGAAAGTCCACAGGTGAAGGAAGCAATGAACATTCATGCATTGTGGATTAGAAATAAGTATATGAGAGAATTGTTATCTTTAGATTTTCCCAGAAATAAATTTTTTGGGTTCTTATATTGGCTTAATTTAGTATGTCATTTCACATATTGTTTCTGCAAACTGTTGTTGTTCAAAACATCAATTGTATATCAACCGTTTGTAAATAATGATATGTTAATGCAATGAATGATGTTTTGATTTATTTTTCATTTGTTGTGTAGTTAAGATAAATGGTCAACAAAATCAAGAGGAGAAAGCTAAACTTTACTTAAAAATCATGCTAATTTGTGGAATGACAAGCAATGAAATTTTTTGAATAACTAATTAGTTGACAAATTAATCTTAATACCAATTACATGTTGAAATGGTTTTACCAATTAATTATTTTCTTATGGGCAACTATCATAGAAATATTTAAAGATATTAATTAGATAATGAGTATGAAGATACAAATATAATATAACTATAAATGTTGTTTAGAAAGAAATATATCGAAATATTTTGTAGTTAGTTATTTACTTATTGTTAAAAATGTTTGTAATTTCATTTTGATATTGAAAGTCATTCTAATTTTATTTCTTCGATAGTATCATTGTAGACATTATTGGAATATTATATATGATATGATATGATATCAATAAGGAATAACTTCAAATGTAGTTGACCAAAAAACTTTCGAAATTTGTAAGATTTTGTAATAATATCAAATTTTTTTAAATTTGCGAAATATACTTGACATCATCAACTATTTAATATTATATTTTGAACGATTTATCGCATTATATTCTAGTTTTTGTCATCTTATACAATTTCTTTATTTCATATAGCACATTGATTTATATATGTATGTATAGTGTTGATATTGTGTTATTATTATTGACCGTGCGAACGCACGGGTATGATATCTAGTTGTCATAATTATCTTATTTAGACATAATTATTTTTGGACTATATTTTGGCATAAATTTGACCCAATAATAAATGATGTTGGTAAAAAAAATGTTCAATTAAAGATGTTCCTTTTTACTACAAAACAAAAAAATTGGGTCAAAAGATGTTCCTTTTTTTGGTTACGTTCAAGGGGAAGGCTAGCATGGGAAAGGCCGGTAGATCTCCCATGATGGGAAATAATTTTTTAACCATAGATTCATTTATATCATACCATATTATGCTACACCCCTCATACCATATCACAATATTCTAAACTCTCTCTCTCCCCACACAGTTTACATTTCCATCTTCTCTTTCATTGCTGTGGTTTCCAAGTTGTATCCCTCATTCCTTTCTTCTACCTTATAACCACATTCCTCTTTAGTCTTTACTTTCTTCATACTAATTGTTATTATTAAATACAAATCTATCAATTTAATTTCCTATTAACTTCCTTTAAATTAGCAAGAAAAATGAAATCCCTCAAACAATTTGATGGGTTTATTTGGATTAGATCTTAAGTATAAAAACCTTCAAACAATATTTGAGAAAAAAAATTACAACACAGTAAATTTTTTAATTTTTTTTAGATTCTAACAATTTTGTATGACAATTAATAAATATTAAGGCTTTGGATTTTATAGATAAAAAAATCTTTAAAACACCAAAGTTTGATGAAGATGAAGAAAGCTTCAACAAAGACATTGAAATGGAGATGAGAATGGCTATTTTGGGTTTATTATTATTATTATTATTATTATTATTGATTATTAATATTAATGTAATATTTGTGACTTTGATCTTAGAATAAGGTGTTGTGTTTACTAGTATTTAAGTGATGAAAGTTTTGATTTGGAGGTGAAGATGAAAAAAAATGGTGTAGAGAAAGAACATGTGACGGATTGGAAGAGATGATGGAAAGTGAGAGAAAAAAGAAATTTTAAGGTATAGATGGTGCACCATAACTTCTCTCATCCGACGGTTCATATGTCTTTCCCATGGTGGGAGACCTACAACCCTTGTGCATGCTAGAAGGAGCCTACGTTCAATTAAAGATGTTCAAATAAAAATTGACCTTAATTAAATTTGGGTCAAAAAACACATCAATTTTGTCACTAAAAAAATATACTATCAATATACATTCCCTTTAAAAGAAATACCATCAATATTTTCTCTTTATATTGTTAGTCATTCATTTTTTTAATTTTATTGAATAATAGATATTTCTGACCTATATTACAGACTATATACATTAAATATTATCAAAAAAAGACTACATACATTAATTATTCAATGAAGTTAAAAAGTCAGTTGTTTTGCAAAAAGAATTGTTTTGTAAAAAGGATTGGAGGGGACTAACATTCAATAAATTTAGTCAAAATAAAAATAAAAACTAGCATTCAATAAAAGGAACACTATATTTTTTAAAAGTAAAATTAATATGACATATATACGATCCTTTTAATAAGAAACAATTGAATTTTTAGATTTATTAAATAACTAATGTATTTGGTCTATATTATAGATTAAATACATAAGATATTTAATACTTCTTCCGGTCCATAATATAAGAAACAATCTACTTTTTAGATTTATTAAAAAATTAATGTATCTAGACTACATTATAGACTAGATACATTAGTTTTTGAATGAATCTAAAAAGTAGTTTGTTTCTTATATTAAGAACGGGAGGGAGTAAATCTAAAAAGTTATTTGTTTCTTATTAAAATGATCGAATAAATTATGTCAAAAACAATAGCATTCAACAAATGAGAAACACTCGTTACCCAAAAAAAAAGTCAACAAATGAGAAACACTCCTTACTCAAAACTAGTTGATTATGAAAAGATTTATGCTCTGGTAGCTCGTCTTAAAACGATTATGTTGTTTATGGCATAAGCTAGTTGTTTGGATTTTATAATACATCAAATGGTTATAAAGTCTGGATTTCTGAATGATTTAATATACGAAGAAGTTTATGTATCTCAATCCTCGGGTTTGAGGACTCATTAGTCAAACCAAATACTGCTTGGAAGTTCTCAAAAAGTTAGACATGAAATATTTAAAGCCAATTTCAACTCCAATAGCTTAAAGCTTATCAATCTACAAAGATGCTTTAGGAATCGAGGTTGAGGTAGCAAAATATAAAGATATGCTGAGATCTCTATTTTGCTTAAGTACAAGTCATCTTAATATAATGTTTAGTGGGTGATAGTATTTTTTAAATCTACTGATGGAATACCTTCTCGAGAATTTTCTAAGATGATGCAGGCTGAATTGAAATGTCTCTTAAGGGTGAGCTTACCTATTTCTTGAGACGGTCAGATGAAACAATAAAAAAAAAAATGGGACTTTCACTGGGCAAACCAAATACTACTTGGAAGTTCTCAAAAAATTTGACATAAAAAATTTAAAGCCAATTTCAATTCCAATGGCTTCAAGCTTGTCGATCTACCAAGATGACCTAGGCATCGAGGTTAAGGTAACAGAATATAGAGGTATGATAGACTCTCTTTTTTACCTAAGTGCAAGTCATCTTGATATAATGTTTAGTGTTTGTATCACTACTAAAAAACATACATTAAATTTACACGGAAATTTCAAACTATAATTTTTTTGTCTCAACTCAGATTATATTTTTGGGTTAAATATGTTTTTAGTTCCTACTTTTATGTGAGTTTCGACTTTTAGTCCCTATATTTTTTTTATTATATTTTTAGTCCCCACGTTTTCGCCGTTTGCATTTTTAGTCCCTATCGTCAATTTTTTGTGACTCGGATAACGAAATCAGCCACATAGAATGACACGTAGATGTCACGCCATTCGATGTAAATGTTATCCTAGTCAATTTAAGTTATCTTATGTGTCAATTATGTTATCCTAGTCATAAAAAATTCACTAAAAATATAATTAAAAAAATGTAGGGACTGAAAATATAATAAAAAAAATATAGGGACTAAAAGTCGAAACTCACATAAAAATAGGGACTAGAAACATATTTAACCTTACATTTTTAGGTTAAATATGTTTTTAGTCCCTATTTTTATGTGAGTTTTGACTTTTAGTCCCTACATTTTTTTAATTATATTTTTAGTCCCCACATTTTCGCCGTTTGCATTTTTAGTCCCTACCGTCAATTTTTTGTGACTTGGATAACGAAATCAGCCACATAGTATGACACATAGATGTCACGTCATTCGAGGCAAATATTATCCTAGTCAATTTAAGTTATCCTATGTGGTCAATTCTATTATCCTAGTCATAAATATTGACTAAAAATATAATAAAAAAATATGGAGGTAAAAAAAATGTAGAGACTAAAAGTCAAAACTCACATAAAAGTAGGGACCAAAAACATATTTAACCGTACGTTTTTTCATAAACTTGGTATTTACTTTGATTTCGTATGAAGAAATAGCAGACAAAATTTTACATTTGTTTTCAAGTTATCTAAGTGTTGGCAAATCATAAAAAAGGGGAAGTATGTATAGTTGCTCTCTTGTCCAAGTCTAAGTTAGTATAGATCTTAGTTTATTTTCTTAGGATCAATCACAAAATTAATTTTGAAGTACTTTGCATGCATAAAACTTTAATAGAGTGCTCTAAAAATCATTTGAATACAATCAAATAAGTTTAGCCCCATGTGATTCCATTTAAATAGCCATATTTTCAAGTTTGCCCTTTTTACTAAATTATTTATTCAAATCTTCTGTTTTGGGTGATTTGAATCAAACATAACCTTTGAATTGAATTCACCAAGGAATGCTTCTATTTTCTACGATTTGAATCAATTGTGTTTAAACTTGAGAAAACTGGTTTTTGCATTCTTTGAATCAAACCATTAGGTGCTTCTGATCAGTGTTTTAACAACCGGACCGGCCATCGAACCGGTGAAGGTACTGGTTCACTGGTTCATTGGTCGAACCACTAGGTCACTGGTCGAACCGCATGACTAGATCTCTAAAAAAATCATGACACAAAAAAAAAATTGAAAATTTTAAAATATCATAATTTTACAAGTTCACTCATTAAATTTAGATTCTAAACATAGTCATGACATGCAATTTAGTATAATAGTGAGGGATTTGATAGTATGTATGAGATCTTAGATTTGATCATAAACTCTATTTTAAACAAAAAAAAATAAAAGTTGAAAAATTAAATCAACACAGCGCAAAAAAAATAAACAAAATCTAAAGTCTATTGAAAAAAAAAATATAAGTAATTGTGCTCTTAAAAAAGATTCAAATTAATGATGAAGATTGTTTTCATAGAAAAATAGTATAATATGTAGCATAAAATAGCAAGATTCAAATATACGGATGTATTATATATAATACAAAGCAAAAAGAAACACAAGTAACTATTGTAGCATAGTGGTAATGTGTTTTACTTTGTATCCAAAGGTCAAGGGTTCAATACTCATAATTGCCATTTTCCATATATTTTTACACATAAAATGGAAATGCATCAAAAAAAAATTGAAATAACATAATTTATGAAAAAAAAAATCTAAAAAAAATAGTTAAAAAACGCAAAAAAAACTAGAAAAAATCTAAATGTGGTTGAACCGCCCGGTTTGAATAAACCGCCGGTTCGTCGGTTTTCTCCGATTTCGGCCGGTTTATACCGGTTCAGTCCGGTTTGATAGCATGGGCGGTCTGATGGTCAGACCAGACCGGTTACCCCTCCGGTTCCCGGTTCAACCGGTTGGACCGGCCGGTCCGGTCCGGTTTTTAAAACACTGCTTCTGATTTTGATGATTCATGCATTATTGTGTATTAGATCACATAACACCCAATTTATTTTGAATTAAATCTTCATCTATTCAAATCATTATTCATAAATTTCTAAATTTCATTTTAAGTGATTGATTAGAATAAAAACGATTTACACGTTAACAAAAAATCTATTTATCCAAAGACATCACTCAAAACAAAATAAATAAACTAAGAACTAAACAAACTCAAACTTAGACGAGCAATTATAATATTAAAACTTCATATGTTTGAATGCTCAAAACATTCACATGTTTGATAGTCTCGATAAAATGCATTATATCATAATTGTATTTGTTCCGGACTCGGCCTAAATTGCCAAGCAGGCCCAATCCATTGGCATGTCGAAGATAGCCCATGTTCGAGCAGGGATACGCCCTCCTCGAGCCCATGCTAGCACGTTCTTCTCAACTGATTCCTACATCGTGCACAACTATGCTCGACACCAAATACACACATGACAAACGTGCTCTGCAAGGCACGTTTCCATTCTAAGCTTATCCGTCACCCGCAAAATACGGGCTAAGCTTGACTAGGGGGAGAGTGTAACAACTTCTCCAGCATACCACACTATCCCTAACAGTTATCCTCCTTGGGCCTGCTCCACGCAGCTCAATAGGGATAATCGTTGGCCCCGCCCTGGGGGCTTATAAATACTCCTCATTATTGAGGAGTCAGGTATCTTTTACTTTCTCTCTACCTCTGCTCTTTGTATCTGTGCTGACTTAAGCATCAGAGTGTCTGCGGGTACAAACCCCCCTCCGATTTCAAATCTATCATCACCACTGCACGTGTCTAGCAGCTGGCCATCGATCAAACTTCCATTTCAAGTACGATCAGTATTATATCATATTCAATCTCAATTCAATGTCTGATGATAGTATAACACGATAAGTTAATTGTAAAATTTATAGGATGAAAAAATAAAGTATTGATTTATTTCTATAAATAAAATTGAAATCTAGGAGATATAGATTGATAAGATTTTTCTTTGAAGCAATAGATTGATAAAATATACTCCTATATCTTCTCATTTATGATTCATGTTAAACTTCTAAAAAAAAATATTCATAGTTAAACAAAAATATTACATACTAACATTTTTTGACTAATATTATATACTAACATATAGTAAATAATATTATGTTTATTATCACATGTAAACAAAATATGTGATAAAATAAATATTTATCTTATTTTTATCATGTCAATTTTTTTCAGGGTTAAATAAATAAATGGTATAATTTTTTAGAATTTCGTTTTTGGTTCTAAAGATTTTTTTCGCACTTTTTGGTCTCTGAAAAATTTTACATTACTGTTTTTAGTCCCTGCAGAATTTTTTGCCACTGTTTTTAGTCCCTATAATTTTCAAGAATTTCATTTTTAGTCCCGAAAAACAGCGACGAAAAATTCTTCATGAACCAAAATGTGCGAAAAAATCTTTAGAAACAAAAAATGAAATTCTGAGAAACTATGGGGACCATTTACTTATTTAACTTTTTTTATTATTTGTTTACTTTTTTCTCTCCCTCTCTTGCTTAATAATAAATGATATTACTTTTTCCTCTATCAATTTTTTTTATATGAAAAATGCCATCAATTTAGTCATAATTTTTATTATAATATAAAAATATAAAAGGCTAAATTAATTCTATTAATTGGCATTCATTAATAAAAAAACATTATTGTAAAAAAATAATTAATAAAAAACATTGTTACTAATATTTTGAGATATAAAAGTATTGATTTTAATATATTAATTATATATATATATATATATATATATATATATATATATATATATTTTATTTTTATTTTTTATTTTGGGTAATAATCATAATGGAAATTGGTCAAAAAGATAATAATAATGGAACTTTCGAGCCTTCCGCAACTCGGCCAATACTGTGACTCAACTTTTGGACAAAGTGAATATTTTCTATTATCGGTGTATGCGGACGACATACGTTACTTTAGTCTCTAACTTTCATTGTTGGTGGTTGAACCCTTTGATATGTCTGAGCATCGACTTGTTGTAGTTTCATCGATGTTGCTATTTTGGACTCTTTTATAAACTTTTGTAGTTCTTCTCGGTACGCCTTGTGCTGAAGGATCTACTTTTTTGTGGTTATATATATATATATATATATATATATATGTATATATATATATATATATATATATATATTCCATTTTTGCTTGTTAAAAAAAAAATAATAATGGAACTTTTGTTTGGTCAAGATAAGAATGAAATTACTTTTTTCGCTATCAAATATTTTTATATAAAAAATGCCATCCATTTAATCATAAGCTTTACATGATATAAAAAATATAAAAGGCTAGATTAATACTAGCTATTAATTAGCATTAATTTTTTTTTGACAAAAATTAGCATTAATTCATAAAAAACATTGTTACTAATATTTTGTGATATAAAAGTTTTGCTTTTTATATATTTAATTTTTAAAACTTTTTTGGGTAATATAATCATAATGGAAATTGGTCAAAAAGATAACAATAATGGAACTTTTGTTTGGTGAAGATAAAAATGAAATTTAACAATGTGTCTAAATACATACATATAAACTTTTATACCAAATCACTAGCCATGCCAAATATTAATTATCAATCAAATTCATACTACATTTGTAAATAAAGTATAAGAAATTTAATAAAAAAGTAAAAATGTAAAAGTAGAAAAAATACATCAAATCAATTTCTTGGTTAAAAAAACAAATCGATATTAATATCATCAACATGTATTTGGTACAAATACTTGACCAAATACATACTACACTTTTTTTGTCAATAAATACATACACTTTTATTTTTTATTTTTGACACACTTTTTATTTATTTTTATAAAAAAGTATTTTTTACACTCCTATATAAATAGACTCAAGTGGAAATGGAAATATATCATTCCACCTTAAACACCATTGAAAACCAAAGACACTCTCATTTTTTGCATAGTATAATAGGAATATAAATATTTTATATATTTTCATTTTCATATTTTATATATTAAAAAATCAAATATCCCAATCGCTTTCCATCGTTTTTATTTTCTCTCACTAATCCCCTCAAAATTTCATTCATTTTTCTTTTCCTTCCATTTTCCTCCCTCCGTTTCATTTCATTCTCAGCGGAAAATAAAAAGGAAAGAAAATTTCACAATCGTCGTCATCATCAATTCAATTCATCATCATCGACAACAATTCAATCTTCACTCATCAATGGATCTCAGGTTCTTCCTGACCGTACGATGATTCTTGAGCTTCAATTTCACGATGGGATTAAAATCCGTCGGTAAATTCGTAGCATAGTATTGCCAAAAATTTGGGGTTAGATTTTTTTGTTGTTGTATTTTTTGTTTAATTTATCATTATTTTGTGAGTTATAGTAATGGTAGAAGTGGAATTTGAATTGGAATAGGAAAAAAGAAGTTTTTTTTTTTTTTTTTTGAGTTGGGATTGAAAATTAGGGTCTTGTTGGGTGATGGATGAGGTTAGAGTTGGTGTTAGTAGTTGTAGTAGTGAAGCAGTGCAGGCTCAGTTGAGAGATACAGTTGAGGAGACGGCGGCTTCTTCGTCGTCTGGATGGCGTCCTAGGGAGCTTGCTTTTGCTGCTTTTGTGCCGAGGGATAAAGAAGAACAGCAAGAAGATGAACGTGTTAATGCTGCTGGGAAGTTCTTGAAGTATCGTGCATTTGTTAGGAGACCTGTAAGTTTGTGTTTTTTTTTTTTTTTTTTTTTTTTTTTTTTATGATTTTGGGTTTATTTATTTTGTCATTGTTGTTATTGCATTATTGTGTGATTTTGAATTTGAATTAGTTTGTGTTTTTGTATATGCTTGTGTGTTTTGTGATGGAATTGTTGCTTTGATTAAAAAGATGGGTTTTTTTTTATTGAGTGAGAAAGTGGAGGTTTTTTTTTTTTTTGTGTGGGTGAATTTCGAGTTGTCTTGGAGGTAATCTTGTTTGAGGAGTTAGTCGGAGAGAGTTCTTCGAAGTTCGAACCAATTAGTTTGTGTCTATCGTGAAGGAATTGTTGCTTTGACAGTTTTTGACTTGAAACCTTTTTATTTTTGAGTGAGAAATTGATGGTTTTTTTTGTGTTGGTGAATTTAGAGTGAAATTTATTTGTACGCATTCGTTAGATTTGTACTGGTAACGTGGAGTATTCATCTTTTATTTTTGAGTGAAAAAGTGAAGTGCTTTTGTTTGGGTGAATTTAGATTTAGAGTTTTCTTGGAGGTAATCTTGTTTGAGGAGTTTGTCGGAGAGTGTTCTAAGAACGAACAGTGTCAATGTTGAATGGCCTATAATATAAAAGTACAAAATCCTACCTTTGGTAATTAGTAATCCAAATATTGAGTAAAAACTCTTATCTATGGATATTTATCAATCCTAGGTTGATAGTAAGATCCATAAAGCACTTTGTCGGTGGCCCCTTAGTCAACGCATTTTTCAATTAATTTCTTAAATGAGCATTTGATGCGGTTGTCAACTTGCACGTCACCGTCAATTAACTGTTCAGTTTCTCCTTCACGATGTTCCGGTTTATTAGAGTTTGTTGTCTTATCTGGTTGGATTGGGTTAGATGCTAATGGCCAATTTGTCGTTTAATGTTATCGTTCCTCACATTTGAGTTATCCGGATGATCATGTAAGGGTGGTTCATAGATGTTTACCTAAAGTGGGGTAATAAGACAAAAAGACGTGGCGAATAGGAAGGTCATATTGTTAGTAGTATAGTACCTGGGTCAATAATCGAGGTACATGACTCTTACATTTAGGCAAACCAGATGGCACTTGTGATGGCAACCGATGGCATGTCTCTAGTATTTGATCGAATTGGGGGAATCACCTTGTGAGGTCGTCGGTGTCCCGAACTCAAGGAAGGCATTATCGAGTTCAGCCGTAGTGAAGACATTATGGTAGCGTATAGTCTTGCAGATCGAAAGCCTTGCTACCGGCTTGAAATAAGATGACTATTAATGAAGTGGTGATTATATGTAGGACCCATTTCAATACCCAACTACTTCTATACCTATCTAAAACAAAATCTCTTTCTATCTGCGGTAACTAACAATCCTAATAAAAAGAGCAATTTAGATAAACTACATTGTTTACAATGTCGGACTAATACGCCACTAAAATCCTGTGTGCGGTGGTCGTGGATTTTTTACATTTTATTTTCATATGCAATTTTAAAATAACATATTTGGACTATGCAAAGGAAAATGCGTTTGTACCTATCCCTTTTCTACCATTCATTCTTATAATGAATTGACCCCTTCTTCCTAGTCTTTTTTTACCTGTTTTGGTTCTGTTTTAGGCTTGTCTCTAAAGCTCTGGCTAACATGTAACTAGCATAATTTTGATATTGGATGGAAAGTTTTGCTGGTCTCATTAATGTGACTGTTTCAAGCTTAGAGTACCTAAAAGTTTCAACTGATGCTCAAATTTTAATTTGCAGTTGGTGGGAAGATTGACCAAGGAAATAGTTGAAACATACCGAATATGCAATCCACAGTTTAAATATTCTGAAGATCTAAATCCAAAGAGATTTTTGACCAGCCCATCTATTGGAGTGCTTAATGATGGCTATGATAATGCAAACTCGGATCTTATTCTGACCGTGAATTTGGTCTTGATCCATGTAGAGAAAAGTAGAAGGTTCGTCATACATATTTTGTTCATTCTATGCAATAATTATATATGTCCAGTAATGATTACCAAAAGCAATACTTGCTGATTTTGTGTGTATACCAAAGACACCACATTAACCATCTGGCAAAACCATCTTCATATAATTTGCATTCTTATATGGTGTAGATATATTGTCAAAGATCTCCTTGGCCATGGGACATTTGGACAAGTGGCCAAATGCTGGGATGCAGATACCAACAGTTTTGTTGCTGTCAAGATCATTAAAAATCAACCTGCATACTATCAACAGGCGCTGGTTGAAGTAACTATTTTAACAACGGTAACCAGTTTTTGTTATTATTAATAGTATTGTCATTTTTAAGATGCTATTCATTTTCTTGGAAGCGCAACCGCTGGGAAGGTGCTCAGACAGTCTTTTTTTTCTTTCTGTAGTTAAATAAGAAGTACGATCCCGAGGATAAGCATCACATTGTTCGTATATATGATTATTTTGTATATCAAAGACATTTGTGCATATGCTTTGAACTGCTGGACACAAATTTGTAAGTTGCTAACTTCTTTGCTGTTTGATATTTGTCTAGCTTTCATCATTGAGAATGTATCATAACTTGGGTGATGTTCAAGTCCAACTGAACTAAAATATTTGGACGAATTACACAATGTTGCTGTCCTAGATTTGTTGTTTCCTGCCCTCCCTCTTGCATATTTTGGTATTGACATTATGTAGTATGCAGGTACGAGCTTATCAAAATGAATCATTTTAGAGGATTGTCAATTGGTATTGTTCAGCTGTTTTCTAAGCAGGTATGTAAAATTCTGCACGGCCTTTCTATTTAGTCCTTTTTGTTGGTTTTGATATCTTATCATAATCTATTTTCTTAAATTTATGTCTTAAGATTTTATGTGGATTGGCTCTATTAAAAGATGCTGGCATTATTCATTGTGATCTGAAGCCAGAAAACATTCTTTTATGTACGAGGTTGGTTTCTTACACGAAGATGCTCATAAAGAACTGTATGCTGCAGCTATTGTGTTAACTTTCCCTGTACGCTGCAGCTATTTCATCTTGAGATTTTATGTAACCTTGTTTTGTGCACAGCTCTGTGAAGCAGGCAGAAATAAAGATTATTGACTTTGGATCAGCATGCATGGAGAACCGCACTGTTTATTCCTATATTCAGGTATATATTTACTGTAGAGAAAAGGCTTTTATGATAAATCCTGTTGTAATTTTAATTATCTGGTACTTAAATTACCTTACCTGTTTCTTTTGCAGAGTCGATACTATAGATCTCCTGAGGTTCTTCTTGGATATCAGTATCCTAACCCATGAAATTAGTAGTTGATACCCTGATTCTTTATAGGCTTTTTATTTTTATTTTTCTTGTTCCTTTTCATTGCTTTATTTTCTTGCCTGATCATCTTTCTACATTACAAGTTGCATGTAGTTGCCATAGTTTTTTCAGCTACTCTTAAAATAAAGATTGCGATACAGCATGTGGAGCCATAGTTTGCGTTTATGTTGATGATATCAGGCCAAAGCATGAATAATTTTGTAAAAGTTTCATCTAGTAACGACAATTAAAGCGTCTAATTTACTTTTATCTTGCTATTTTACTGCTATGACTTAATTATGGAGCATCATTAAAGATCATTTTTTGTCCAATTTGGAGCTACTATCCATCACCTCGGGCAGTGTTTTCCTTTCTTTTGTTCAGGGGTGGGGAATGAATTAGTTGATTTGTCAAAGCCTTGTCCTTCTTTTATACTCCTCAATGCTTCAGTTTTACTAAAATCTTATGTGGGACAGGTTTGTTATGTTCACATTGCAACATGATATACATTGGGTGCGTTTGTTATAGATTTTTTTAAAATAGATTTTTATAGTGTAAAAAAAATTTGTGTAAAAAAATTTTACAAAGAAACTTTTTATAAAAGCTTTAAATGAAAATTTGGTTTGAATAGTTATTCTTAAAATGTCATTTTAGGTATTTCATTATTTTATTGAAATATTTTTTTAGATATCAAAATTTCAAAAAAATCACTTTTTTTGAAGCTATTTCAAATAGATTTTCATAAAAATCATTTTTGAAATACAACTTTTTGTAAAAATTGAGATTTTGACTATGTTTTGATCTTCAATAATGTACGTTTATGTTATATAATGTCAAAATTAGTGTTTGAATTTAGAAAAAATGAATATAAAAAAACTTATAATATTTTGAAAAACGATTTTATAAAATCTATTTTCAAAAATACAAAGAAAACTCTATTTTTTTTAAAGCTAAAACAAACGCACCCATTATCCTCCTACTCTGTATGATATAAAGA
Organism: Trifolium fragiferum; assembly: GCA_954870985.1. Taxonomy (NCBI): domain Eukaryota; kingdom Viridiplantae; phylum Streptophyta; class Magnoliopsida; order Fabales; family Fabaceae; genus Trifolium; species Trifolium fragiferum. The sequence goes on from OX940792.1 coordinate 23,193,033, forward strand.
AATAACTCAAGCTACTACATAGAGATGCTAGATTTACGTCATAGCATGCCTTCATCTAAATTGATGGCACACATAACATTCTTGATATATATTCTTCGGAGGACATGTTATTTTTTAATAACTATTTATCAGGTTATTTTCGTGTACATGTTGACCCTTAACCCATTATTAGATACACAACAGCTATTGATATGTGGTCCTTTGGGTGCATAGTGGCGGAATTGTTTCTGGGATTACCATTATTCCCCGGGGCTTCAGAGTTTGATCTTTTGAGAAGGATGATTGAAATAATTGGGTAAGCTACTATCTCTCGAGGAAACACATATTTTAATCATGTGACTATCCATTTTATATACCAAAAGTATGACATCACCTTGAAGATATGTTAGCGCTGTATTTAAATTATATTTTACATTTCAGCCAGATGAAAAATGGTCAAATGAACATAAATTCAAGTTTCATTTTTATTCAACAATCGGTGATCATCCATGTAGCCTTTTTCTATGACTATTAAGAAGTTCCAAATTAGACCCTGGAAAACTCTCTCGTGGTTGTGCGGCTGGTTCTTACTTCCTCTAGCTCACCAGTCTTATCGCCTCCCCCAAACTGAAATGTTCGATAGCTATTAGATTTTGAATATGAAACAAAACATATTTGATCTAGTTCTTGTCTGCAAATTAGTTGCCAGTGTATATCTGTTACAATTTTGAATGACGCTAAATATGTTGCGAATATATTGTAGGGGACAACCACCTGATTATGTACTACGGGACGCCAAAAACACTAGTAAATTCTTTAAGTGTATCGGGAGTCTCCAAAACATAGAAATCAGTGAGGGTTCCAAAAATGGACGTGTTTATCAAGCATTGACAGAGGAAGAATATGAAGCTGTAAGTATCATAATATTTTGTCGTTATAGTTTTTATTTTTAAAATATTAAATAAGTAGTATCATATTTCTGGTTTCTGTTCAGAGAGATTTGAAGAAGCCATCAATTGGAAAAGAATATTTTAACAATATGAATCTTGAAGCAATTGTTACAAACTACCCCTACAGGAAAAACCTACATAAGGAAGATATTGCCAAAGGTTAGCTTCCTTCTCCTCAACATGGTTTTGCTTTTTTGTTTGCATTGTTGTATGTTTCTTTCCATATTCAATTCAAGTGGCACTGATAAATGCTGTTTGAATTGCACTTGTGTTGTAGAAAAGCAAACACGATTGGCTCTTATTGACTTTTTGAGAGGGCTCGTTGAATTTGATCCTGCAAAACGCTGGTCACCATTCCAGGTAGTTGGCTGTCTTGTTTGCATTGACTCGTCTTTCAAAATAAATTGTCTTGTGTTCATGAAAAGTTGAAGCTATTGCTCAATTGTTATTTGTTTTCTTGCAGGCTTCAAAACACCCTTTTATAACCGGGGAACCTTTTACTCACCCTTACAGACCTTCCCCTGAGACCCCTTACATTGTAAGTAAATCTCAATTCTAAATCATATACAGTTTCGTACGTAGCTAAAACTATTCAGTACTTACTGTCCTTTAAATGTTACTGGAAAATGCTTCACTGCTTTTGCAAAAAGTAATATTTTGGTTGCATGTTTCAGATCATATGATTGGTTATTGTTCCTGCCTAATCTGCATTTGAATAATTTTCTGTATCTTGTCTGTGTAAGAAACTTGTATATGTGTGTCTAGGTTCAGTGGGAATGTTTAGGTTCAATATATCACGTAAATATGATAATTAGGGAAATTGTATCTGTATTTGTTATTATCTTTGTAAATACCAAATTTTTCAGATTATATGATTGGTTATTGTTCCTGCCTAATCTGCATTTGAATAATTTTTCTGTATCTTGTCTGTGTAAGAAACATGTATATGTGTGTCTAGGTTCAGTAGGAATGTTTAGGTTCAATATATCATGTAAATATGATAATTAGGAAAATTGTATCTGTATTTATTATTATATTTGTAAATACCAAATTCATCAGCACCTGCTTCTTTTGTTCTTTTCTTGTTATTTAGATATTCCTATAATTTAATCAGTCTATTTTATTAGGATGCTGTTTTTCTGCCATTGCATTAAGTTATTTGATCAATCAATGGATTCTATTCCCTTCATGATCTAATGTTCATCTAATTTTTCTGTGACTTTTTAGCCGGTAGTTCAAAACATCAAGGTTGATAATCATCCAGGTGGAGGACACTGGTTTGCTGCTGGTCTATCACCGAATGTGAGTCTTCTATGACTGTAACTCTTCCTTTATCTCAAGCATAGGAATGACTTTTTAGCTTACAAAAGACAAGATAACATAATTACAAGACTTCATAGATAAAATAATCTTTGTACATAAGATGGGCACTGGAAATGCACATCTTGCATATATCACAAGGCAACCTAACCTTGTTAGTAGTTCAAATCTTAAACTTGTGTTGGTATTACTTATATTGTGGGTTTTCAAGTGAGCGACTTGCCTCAGGAAGAATGTTGGATTCCTTAGCTGAAATTTTAACTTGAGAACAGATTAGAAAATAGAGAGATATCTAACAAGCTCATTTTGTATTCAACTTACTGAACATTATACTAAATATCAACCAACTAGATTTCATTACATATCACCATGGATATTTACCTGTCAATGAATTACTCGACACATAGAAGTATGCTTTTAATAACTTCTAATTTTAATACAATCTCATTTTGCTGAATGCCGGTTTTGGTAATTGATGTTAAACCATCCCTCCGTTCCAACAAAAGCTCCTCTGAATTTTCTATCGTGGTGCTACATAATTCAGATTTCAGAATATATGTAAATTTGTAATTATGTATATTAGTAGGGTTTGTATTGTAAGCATGTCGATTGGTAGGTTCCTTACATGTACTGGTAGATCAAATTGTCCAAGGCTAACTTAGAATCGCCCGATGAGGGAAACTTGAGAAGGGGGAGAGTTGCTTACGAGAGAGGAAGAGAGTTGAGTTTGTTATATATGGTGGAGAATAGAAGGATACCTACCTTATATGTACTGGTAGATCGAATTGTCCAAGGCTAACTTAGAGTCACCCAAAGAGGGAAACTCGAGAAGGGGGGGAGTTACTTACGAGAGAGGAAGAGAGTTGAGTTTGTTATATATGGTGGGGGATAGACGGAATAATGGGGTGTCTTGGAGAATTAGGGTTTTGAGCAGAAAGCATTTTGTTTCTACGAAGGAGCTTAACCCCGGGCAGTAGGAATAGTGATTCCTCCTTACTTTCTTCATTTCAGTAATATTACACACTTCTTTCAGTACTGAGTTGTCCGTTCTTCCATTAATTTTTGCTGCTACTTCTGGGTTCCTATGATATATAATTTGCAGTTTTGAAATAATGGTACCCAGTTTTTTCCAGTTGAATATATTTTTTTCCTGCAGGTTGCAGGCCAAAACAGAGCTTCCCTCTATAGCAGTCCGCATTTTCAGATGGCGCAACATCCACCTGCTAATAGTTATGGCAGCATAGGAAGCCATGGTAGCTATAATGATGGTGCTGGGCTTGGAAGCAGCTATGGAAGTTATGGAGAGAGCAGCAACATGTTTGCTTACTATTCACCTATCGCTCCATCTGGTATGAACATGCACAATCAGGGTGGTATGTCAATGCTTGGAAATAGTCCTGATGCTCGGAGAAGAATTAAGTACCAACCTGGGAATGGACTGGGTGTAAGTCCATCTGGTGGAAATTTTGCTCCCTTGCCTCTTGGTGCAAGCCCATCTCAATTTACTCCACCAAGTTCCTATAGTCAGATTTCAGTTGGTTCCCCAGGACATTTTGGACCTACATCTCCTGCAAGAGGAGCTTCTCATGGATCACCTTTAGGCAAGACTGCTGCAGCCAGCCAGTTTAATAGAAGAAAAAATTGGGGACATTCTGGAAGTCCTCAAACTCAAGAAACAGCATTTTCTTCACATTGGCATGGTCAATATCCTGATAGCACAAGCCAAGCAGAGGGAACGTCACAAGCTCCTGGCAGTTCACCATCATATATACAATCAAATATTAATCCTGGGAACTGGAAGCCACGCGGAAGTGGTGGGGTTTCTGCTAATCAGAAGATTCCATCCATGGTTATGCCTGGTTCTAATATGAACTCACAGTCAACAGAATTGATTCATGACAATGTGGAGACCGGTTTATCATTGCCTGATCCTGGAGATTGGGATCCTAATTATAGGTACACAATTGGTTCCCAAACAGCACTTTTGTAATTGATTATGCTGGTGATGTTATTTTTAATTGAAAAAGGAATGAGGAGGTGATTAATATAAGATTGCTTGAATCAGAGAGATGCCCTAACAAAACCAAACTACAAGCAGAATGAATCAATTAAGAGGTTAAGATTTTAAAAACTGTGCAATAAGCAGAGTTGATAGTAAAACACACTTTCCTTAGAACGAATTGATTGAAACTAAAATTCAAATGCGGAGTAATTCAAGTATTCAACTAATTTTGGTCCATGATAGTTGTCAAAACAGACTCAAAAAAGGGATTGAATCTTTTAGTTCTCATTGTTTTGTCTTTGAAACTTTCCCCAAGTTAATTATTAATATATGTTGATATTAATTTTCTTTACGACAATTTTTTTCTCATTCCAGTGATGAACTACTTCTGCAAGAGGGTGGTTCAGATGAAAGCTGTTTGACAACTGAGTTTGGCAGAAGTATGAATCTTGGTTCCGTAGAACCGTGGTCTGGATTTGGAAGGTATGGCCATCTCTCCAACTCAAGCTCTCCAATAACCATGCATGTCTGCTGAGGATTTTTTATTTGTTTTTGCATTTAGTTTTACTTTATTCTTGCTTCTTGTGACATCCCATATGCATACTTGCGCTTCTCTTGGCTGCAGGCTGGGTTGATAGGCTGATAATATTCCCATGGATTGGACTTCTTTATACATAACTAGGTTTTAAATTTGGGGAAAAGAAAATTGATTTCCCTGTTTCAGCATAATAAAACTTGTGAATGTATTTTCCTTATGGAAAATGCTAATGAGTGTCCTTGGCGCATTGGTTAAGGATATAAATATAGAAATTTTGTGTTGGATAATGGTGTATTCAACTTTTTTGAAGTTTAAATATTGTTTTCAATACAAAATTTCAACTTGACTTTTTTAACTAGTGCCCTTAGGGCACATGTTAGCATGACTCTTTCCTTATTTATTAAAACAGACTTATATGTCGTAGAACTATGAAAATAAAATTTCATGGAATATTTCCCTTCCCTTATATTTGCTCTCTAGTTAAGTTCTGAAAGTCCTTATTTTAGTATCATTGATCCCTTATTCTGTCTTTTACTGTGTGCTGCAGACTAAATGGACCTGGTCAAACATTTTCTACTGTAGAGATGGGTAGCCCCCCAACACATGATTTCCAAGCAGCATATATACACTCTATGTCAAAGCCTTTTCATCTCGTGCCTCATATTTCACAAAATTCTCCAAGCCGTTTTGGACACCAATCTGTTCAAAGATTTACACATGGTAGACCACCTCAGGGTAGTGACTGGAATCAAATTAAGATTCAGGCTCCTTCTGGCTTCAGCAACATGGGTCCGCGTTCTCCCAGGAATGCCTCATTCACTGGCAATATGTCATGGGGTATATATTACTTGCCATCCATCATCTATGTTTTATTTTTTTTATTCTGTTATTCTGTTTTTTTTTTTTTTGTACCTGTACCCTGATTAGTTGGGCAACCTGGTTATTTAGAGCTATTGCCAGTGGGTTTCATTGAAGGGTTGGACCCATTACAGATTTAATATAAACAACCTTAACTTGCATATCCTGAACCCCTGATCTTCAGTAAACACAGAAGCAACTCCAACAGTTGCGCCAAGGCTCCTGTTCGCCTGTACCCTGATAGTGTATGATTATAGGGAACAATGAGAACATCAATTACAATTACTAAATTAAAATCTGCATTTTATATTACATCATTAATTATAAATTCCACAGAATATTCTCACATTGAATTAAAGATCATGTGATATTTGTAATTAATGATGTAATATGAAGTGTTAAGTTTAATTTAATCTTGTAATGGAGTATTATCATTTGTGAGTATAATCAAGAGATCTCACATGATATGCTCATGTGCATCATATTATCTAATATCTAATTAATGATGATTGCAAAAATTAATGTATAAATATAATATGTATCTATTAATCTAACTTGGCTGGTATATATTGCAGGGCGAAGAATGAATCCTCCTACTTCAAGCATTCCTCCTATCTCAAACATACCACCCACATCCCGTTCAAGAAAAGACTATGCAAGGATAGACTAGCACTGGTCTTGATTGGTTGAACCAGCTTGCCTTTTTTTTATTAATTATTATTACTATTATTTTGGTTCATGACAAGGGTGCTTGTGTAGAAGTTGGAGAAAGGGAGTTGTATTGAAGGGGGAGGGGAGGGAGGGGGGTGGGGCAGTAGCAATGGTTTCCTTACAAACCTTTCTGTCTTTGATCATTTGTTGTGCTTGTGCTTGAAAAATAATTAATTTATGGTTATAATTTGCATTTCATTGATCATCATTTATTGGGGTTCTGGAATCTAGTAATTCAAAGGCACTATATGGGTTGATAATGTCATAAGAAATCTTAGGAGTTGGTCGCATGCATAATTTTCTAATATTCAATGCCATTTTCTTTGCCTTTTATTGTATTATTATTAGAGCCCTTAGAGGCTTCTAAAATGCTCTCTTCTACCTATTATTTTGTACTCTTAAGATAGGGACCCATATAATGTGGTTGCCCCTTCATGAGATCCTTCACATCTGGATGATTATACATTTGATTTATTTGGTATGCTAGAAAGCTAGCTGCCTTGAATATGATTTTTCCTAGAGGGTTTGTGATGGAGTGCCAATACTGTCTCCTGCAACATGGCCAGAATTTGAAGGTCACTGTCTCAAGTTAGGATCATTTTTATGTCAAGAAAAATGGGGTTTCATTTAGTTTGTGTTCTAGACCCCTATTGTGGGTGGGTGGGTGGAGTTGTGATTTTTTCTCTGCATAGAGTTTGACCTCCTTTTGATACATATATTTAGTTTTGGATTTATTTAACCATTTTTATATTAGTTGTATGAATTTATTTTTGACAAAATATAAAATCATACAACTTATATTTGTGTCAATCTAATATTACTGTTTACTTATATTTTATGTCAAGCCAATATTTGTTTACATAATTTGGTTTTAATTATATTTGAATATTATTAGCTCTTTAGTTTAGTGTAGGGTTGGATTCCGTTTGTAGAGTGTAGCCGAATAAACTCAATCTGATTAGTGTCTTGAAATCTTTAAAAAACTTAGCATTGTATATCCAAAAGTGTGGTTTAGTTAACAATGCATGTTTACTTTTTGGTTAGAAGATTTTTGACAATAGGAGGATCAAAATTTGATCTCTACCAAAAACGCTTAACAAATCTAGGAGTATTTTTGTTTGACAATTCTAAATTAACGAGCTCAAAGAATCAAATACTACTTATATGATTTCTCTAGGAACAATTCTTTCACGGGCACAATCCTAAATCAATTCTTTCTCTGGTTGATGAGCACACACATCAAAGAGAAAAATGGAGAATTTTGAAATAGAATCTTGAAGAACTGGATAAAAGGCAAAGCTTAAAAATAAGTGGTGGTGTAGCCTAATTAGATGAGAGTTTGTCTAAAGGAGTGTGTTAAAAAGTGTGATTATAACACTCTTCCATTCTTCAATGTTTTTCTATCACCTTGATTGAGTTGCTTTTTGACACATACGTGTATCGGAGAAGTATCCGACGCGTATCGGTAATTATTTTTTTAAAAAAATAATTTTAATTGTCTGGTACTCTTCGATATGAGCATCGAAAAGTATCAGATGAGTATCGGTATCGGACACATATCGGATACGATACTTTGCCATTTTTGAAGTATCGGGACTTTATAGCCCCATTTCCATGTTCAATCCATATGCACTGGGTATTTGCTCTTCCTCCCAAATCTAAGCAAGCACTATATATGAGAGTGACCATGCACACCTATATTAACTAGCTCTTCTATGTTTTGTTCTTGAAGTAGTTGTAAATAAATGAGTTATATGGGCCTGTTTGTTTTAGCTTAAAAAAATAGATTTTTTGTTTGTATTTTTCAAAATAGATTTTTTAAAATCGTTTTTTAAAATATTACAAGTTTTTTTATACTTGCATTTTTTTAAATTAAAATATTAATTTTGACATCATATTAGTATAAGCATACATTATTGAAGATTAAAACATAGTCAAAATCATAATTTTTTCAAAATCTTGTATTTTAAAAATGATTTTTATGAAAATTTATTTGAAATAACTTCAAAATAAGTGATTTATTGAAATTTTGTTATTTCAAAAAATGATAAAATATCTAAAATAACATTTTAAAAATAACTATTCAAATTAAATTTTCGTTTGAAGCTTTTATAATAAAAAAAATTTATTATAAAATTATAATTTTTTTTTTTTTTAACAAAATTAT